>OX371007.1:1689529-2979529 GCA_947308005.1 Yponomeuta malinellus | reverse complement strand
GCTATATAAATCAGCATAAATTCAACAAAAAAAAAACTCTAAAGTCAAGAAAACTTAATATTTATTATTGTTGTAAAATTTGTGGTAAATAAAATATTTTCACTTTCACTTTCAAAAATAAAAAAAATACCAGCAACCCGACTACTGAATATGAACTACTAAGCAGGCGGGACGAAAATTCAAGAATATAACTCAGGTTGGTACCTAGATTAGACCCGCCTGCTTAGCAGTTTATGCTCAGCATTCGGATTGAACAAACTGGAATTTTCGGTCGAAAAAGTTCAACTGTTATAATATGTACCTAGTTGAACAAACTGGACGAAAGCAATCCTGTTTGTTCAACTAGTTCAACAGATAGTTGAACATATTAGAATAGAGGGTCGGGTTGTTAATTCAATATTTATTACTTCAGTTTTTTTTTTCGTGTCTGAGTTCCTTAATTTTTCTTTATTAACTTTCTCGACACCGTTTAGCCGACCTTTGACTAGCCACACTCAAGAGCAACTTTTTGACTTCGCACAAAAGTGACGAAAGTTGAGTTTAGTTGGTGAAATATAATGCATGGCCGTGGCTTGGCTCACTCTACGGACTACCGCGTATCTAGAGTAGACAGCTGTGCACAGAAAGCGCTTCTGTGTCTCACTTTGTACTTAACGCCCTAACTAGGTAGGTGAACTAGCATAGGATACTTGGAAGTTTACTGCGTGAACAAACTTATATTCTGTGCGTTTATACCCTATGCTGTTGACCTCAGTGGTTTGTGAGATTGTATGCGTTACGAACAGCGAATAACATAAGCAATATTTTAAAAACTACTTTTAGGATTCCGTACCACAAAAGGAAAAAACGGAACCCTTATAGGATCACTTTGTTGTCCGTCCGTCCGTCCATCCGTCCATCTGTCTGTCAAGACCCTTTATCTCGGGAACGCGTGGAGGTATCAATTTGTAATTAAAACCATATGCTCAGGTCTAGGTACTATTACTCAGCTGTGAAAAAAATCAAAGTTCTAAATTAAAGCAATAAAGATACGTCCATTTATGCCGCACAAACCATATAAATTTCGACACTTAAGGGGGAAAAAATATAGGGTACTTTCCGTGATCAAAAACTATGAAAATCATAAAAAATGTGTTTCAAGTCTTTTTTATTACTTTTTATCCAGATATTGTTTGTTTATATTAAGTAAAGTAATCGGGAAGCAAAAAAAAATTGTTTGATTTTCGTAATTTTTTCCAAAACTAGCACCCACATGCTTAAAAATCGTGGTTAAAATGTCCCCTTAAAATAGGGTGAAAGTATTCAAAGTCACTCTGTAGTTAAAAACCTTCTGTAAGATTCTATAACGAGCGCGGTCTAACCGGGCCAAGTTTTAAAATCGTGGTTAGAATGTCCCCTTAAAATAGGGTGAACGTATTCCAAGTCACCCTGTAGTTATAAACCTTCTGTAACATTCTATAACGAGCGTGGTCTAACCGGGCCAAGTTTTAATAGCCCTGGGCCGAAACTTTTGCATATTTCCACTGATACCGGCCGCAGTTCTGAGTAATTGAGAGCAATTATGACTCTAGTTCAGTTGACTGGTTAATGTGCTAACCACGTTCCCGTAACGCGTAGGCGATTAGTGTGCCTGTTATTTGCATATTACAGAGGTATAACCAATAATATCAAACGAGGATAGATCGAGTTACGAACACGACGCGCGACGCTACAAAAACTAAGAGGCTCATGCCCAACTTTCATGGGCCTTAAAGATAGATAGATCCACATGAAAAATACAAGAATGCATGCATGATGTTCCGTGTGGCACCGGATTAAGAATAACGTCACTCCATTTCCTTCCGTGGATGTCGTAGAAGGCGACTAAGGAAATCATTTACCAGGAGACGGGCAGCACCGTCTTCCTGAGATTCTAACCGCATAGTGCGATCGCCAACCCGCCTACCAAGCGTGGCGATGATGGCAAAACCCCTCATGGTTATGGAAACCACGAAGGAGGCCTATGTCCTGCAGTGGGCGTCACATGGCTGATGATGATGATGATAATGATGATGATCATGCATGATACAGGAATACCGCGTCAACAAAATCTATTTATCGTCTATCGTGTATTCGAGTACCGTGAGCGTACATGTTTGCAAAGCAGGTACACTTGTTTGCGACAGTACGTGTTCAAATGTGTGTGAGAAATATTCAAACACGTGTCCAAATCTTCGAAGCTGTGTCTACCGCCGGCTTAGTATGCTTATACACGGGCGTTACGTTGCGACCGGCGCGGCAGTTCCAACTGTCGCCCACATGTCAGCGTCGAATACGTCAATGTCGCCGTCGACACTCGGCTGCAGGTGGCACAGTCGTTCGCAACGTTACCTCTTTGGATGGCCAGGCTTATCACTTACTTGAATTTTTGTAGGAAGAGCCCGACCAGGTTTCGCACTTACTCGAAGAGCTTGATCATGGCGAATGGAGACGTAGTAATTAAGTTATTAGTACACAGGGTTTTTTTTCCGAAATGTACAATTCCTTAGACCAACCAATTGGAGTTGGTGTTTGACAACAACTTTGGTTCTATGAGTTTTGTCACAGATGTGTATTTTTTTTAAATATCAGTGTTCATAACATTTTTAAAGAGCGGTGGTAGCCTAGTGGGTAGAACACCGGACTCGGAAGCGAGAGACCCAGGTTCGATACCCAGTGCGGGCATGTACCTATGACTTGGTTTTCTGAGTTATGTACATTTGTGAAGTTAAAGTAGCAATACCACTCGCTAACGGCGAAGGAAAACATCGTGAGTAACTCCAGGTTTAACCGACTACCCCCTGCTTAGTGGGATGATGCAAGCGGTGCTTAATAAAGTTATTACATCTTTGCTAAATCTAGGCTTCTATATAGCTCGACGCTATCAAAACTCTGACGTCTGTCAGAATAAATTAATCATTAGTACCTTTTAAAAGAGGAACGCTTGCCAGCACTTTCCTGGCACGAATATTCTTTGGCGACCTTTTAATAGCTTTAATTGAGCTTTGACCTCTATGGCACACCGACTCAATTGCTCTTGTGAAAAGGTTACCAACAACATTTTGTGTGCAATTTGGTTTTATGCAGTTGGCGAAGCGTCAAACGCGTTGATCGAGATTGGCTTTTTTCTCCAAATAAATAGATACATTATTATTTATTTATTTTGTTTTAAAGAAGACTAACAGCACAATAACACCAACATAGGTAACAGAAGGCCAATTACAAGTCTCCACTTATAAATTCAGAATAGTGAGATAGACAAATAAACATAATCGTCAGCAATTGAAAGCTGTTTCCGTAAATAATCTAGTGGAATTTTTTATCTGCTTTACTATCTTCAGGGTTTTGCACATAAACCCGTTTCGTTTTTAGTCACGAACGTAAATGGACAAAAGATGGTGCGTAAATAATGTACAAAAGGCCATTGATGACAATTGATGACTTCTGTGTTGTGCATATTATGTTACTTATGTGCTTATTTTGTTTCTGTGATGTATCTTGTTGGTATAATAAATGTCTTTCTTCTTCTTCTTCTTCTTCTTCTTCTACATAACAATGAAAACGGAACCATTATTGTCCGTGCACCCGTCTGCCAAAATGCTTTTCTCAGGAATGGCTTGAGCTATCAAAATATAAATTAATAAAGCCCGCAATAGGTAGGTATCTAAGGTTGTCTGGCAGAGATCGCTTTTAGCGATAAGACTGCCAGTTATATACTATGTAACTTAGATATTTAAGAAATTTCATCTACTTTTATTGTATGTGGTACAAAGAGTTTTAATATAATCTTATCTAAATATGAAAAATTATCCAGCTTCTAACTTAATTCCTGTTAATGTTTACTGTTTTATCTGCAATTATTTTCTATGTATATAGTATTATTATTGACTCGCGATGCTTATTCATAGATAATCAATAAGTTAGTTAGTTAATAAATAATCGCGATTAGACTCATATGACTATGGTGTTACGCCATCTTTCGCGGTTTCTCGCCGATCGCATCTACGGGCCCTCTGACAACTGACACATAGTCGATCGTTGTGTATACATTAATAGTACATTACTGCAGCGGCCAGCAAAAGAGGCATTGATGGGCAAACGTGGAAATGTGGGCCGAGGCGAAGCCGAGTCCATCAATGCCTAGTTGTGGCCAAGGTTTGTACTTATACTTATACTTTATACTTATACTTTATTGCACACATAAAATTACATGAATAAAACAAAACATTTACAGAATTAAAAATTACTGATTACATGATTTTTCTCAAATAATGCGCGGAAATTAAAACTAAGTAGTACTAAGGCAGAACTTTTTATTTGAAAACTTCAATAAACTTTCAAAATCAGACGAACCACGAACGAACCACAATAATTTTTGCCGCATTAAAGTGTTCTTTTTTTTTCAATAGGTATATCCAGCTTTCTATCGCAAGCCAGTTCGAAATTTAAATAAAACCTCTGAATAAGTTACCTCCTTGGTTGTCATTGTTCGGAGTAAGAGATCATTCCATTTTTAAATAACGCGACAGATATGAGTTTATGTAATTTATTTGGCCGCAAAACACGACAGTCAGTTATGAATTTTCATAGACCTTTTCCGGCCGCTGCTCGTGTGTAATTGGCCAGTACAGCAATTTCGATTTATCTCGAGAAGGTTGTCGAAATAATGCTCAAATTTCCAAGCATGTTTGAGAAAAGAATATTCTTATCTTATCTGCGGCTATCTACCTACTTATCTTATCACAACGCCGGCCTCATATTCGTGAGGTCATGACTTCGAATCCCGGCATTTACCTATGACTTTGTTTTCTAAGTTACGTACATTTGTGAAGGTATAGTAGTGATATCACTTTCTAAGTTACGTACATTTGTGAAGTTATAGTAGTGATATCACTTTCTAAGTTACGTACATTTGTGAAGTTATAGTAGAGATATCACTTTCTAAGTTACGTACATTTGTGAAGTTATAGTAGTGATATCACTCACTAACCGTGTAGCAAGACATCGTGGGGACACCTGAGTATCTGAGGGCTAACATACCACACAGCGCTTGAAATTTCCTATCTGCGGTGGGCATTAAGTACATACTCTCTCTCTCTCTCTCTCTCTCTCTCTCTCTCTGAGAGAAGACCTGTGCTCTGCGGTGAGACGTACATAGGCTAGATAAAAAATCATAATTCATTCAGTAGATACGTTTACATCCCCTATTTGGTCGAAGAAGCGAAAGTGATCTGTTAAGATCGTGGCAAGTGGCAGTCCCTGGTCTCTGCCTACCCCCCTGTGCTACAGGCGTTAGTTTACGTATGATATATGTAGATATGATTACTTATGTCACAGTTTTTTATACAGGGCGTAACAAAATCAACATATACACATCCGATAGATCCTCATATACAAACTTGGTTAATAAGAACAACTATGAGGAAAACTATGAAATCGCGAAAAAAATATAATTTTTTAAAAATATTTTTTTTCACGATTTCAAATGTTCCCCCCCTAAGTTTTGAGTATATGGAAATTTTGTTACTTCCTGTATAAGCAAACTTACTTAAAAACATTTTGTTTAATTGCATGTCTTATCAGCACAATATTGAAGTAAATTATACATGTAGCTATACTGATTTAAATGTTTACAACAGTTACATTTTCTTACTGGTCAGAATCCACTATAGAAGAAAATAAAACAAACATATTTCAGATATGAATTTATAAGTCATCTGTGATATTATGCTTTGACTTATACGTATTTCTGCGATGCGATGTATTCTTAAAATAGCGGAATATCTGGGAACAGTTTTTCAATTAACTCACTTCCAATAAGGAAAAAGTATTTAATAATTTAAGAGCTATAAATAGCGCCATCCAGTGCATTACATTGGGAACTTGTTGCAAAATAGATCGGGGTTATTGAATGCTGATTTTATTTTGAGATTATATTGACGATTGGATAAGAAATTATGAGGCAATATAGAATAATTGAATATACGTACCAGTAGAACATTGGACTCGGAAGCGAGAGACCCAGGTTCGATTCCCAGTGCAGGCATGTACCTATGACTTTTCTTTCTAAGTTATGCACATTTGTGAAGTTATAGTAGCAATACCACTCGCTAACTGTGAAGGAAAACATCGTGAGGAAACCTGGGTGTCTGAGCTATTCACATACCTCAGCGCTTGAAATCGCCAATCCGCAGTGGACACGCGTGGTGATTAAGCCCATACTTTCTCTCTGAGAGAAGGCCTGTGCCCTACAGTGGGACGTGTATAGGCTGCTTATGATACCAGTTAAATACACTACCGCTGTAATCGAGTAAAAACATTGATAATAAATTATGTATATTACTTCAGCAAGATGGCGCTGCCTGTACATAATACAAAGAAGTTTTTAAAGGGGTTCGAAATTTCGCCGATGCCATCATCTGCCCATTAGCTCAGTTGGGTCGCGGGTTCAAGTCCAGAGGTCGCGGGTTCAAGTCCCGGCATGGGTGGAATTTTTAGCCTCTAAATAGGTTTTCAAAGATTGATAATAACATTAAAACAAATTTTGTATTTTATGTACGGATGCAGTTTTCTCTTAATACTTTATCTAAGTAAGTAATTTTTCTAGGTATGTGTAGTTGGACACATCATCATCATCATCATTCAGCCACAAGATGTCCACTGCTGGACATAGGCCTCCTCCATGGATTTCCAAAAAGACCGGTTGGAAGCGGCCCGCATCCAGCGCCTTCCTGCCACATCGATGAGGTCATCTGTCCATCTTGTGGCTGGTCATCCTACGCTGCGCTTGCCGATATGATTATTAATTTATGTTAATTTTTGTACACATATGAACACTAAAATTTGTACGATGACACCACGCTCTACCAAATCGCGTAGCCTTTGCTACGAAATCTCGTAGCACGAGCTACAATCGTAGCAAGCGATTTCGCAGTCAAGCTAGAATGTGTCCAATTTAGAGATGATTGATTGAGTTAATGGATAAGAGGCATATATGGATAGATTGCCAGGCAAAAAAACATGGTACTAAATAAAAACGAAGTTTCGTAAAACATATTAGATTGATTAAGATTTTATGTTTAGATACATTTCATAGAAGTCACGCAACTTCGATTCTAATCAGGAGGGCAACTTCGAGTTTTTGAAAAATATGACTTTACGATAAAGTTACTGAAAAGTTAACATTTTTGATCAATGATTGACCACGTGGCTATCAGAGTTGTAAGCAAACACGTTATGCTGCGCTACTGGATCGAAACAGAATCATGCAAGAAAAAATCGTAAATGCATTCTGTTACTAGTTCTGACAGCGTGCCAGAACTGTACAATTTTACAAAGAACATACATTTTTACAATTTTTAGAGTGAAGTATTTAAAAGTACTACACTAAAGTGGAGTTTCTTTCTTAGCTTCTTCTCCACATAATCTATTAATTCTAAAACTAACAACTTCGACGTTCATTAAGTAAACATTTTGTTTTAATAATGCATAAAAGTAAAGAAAAACAAGGCATCGTACCTTGTAACTAAGCTTCCTCTAGATACAACTGAAGTCACTAGTAATAGCAGTATAAAAATATTAAATGAAACAATATTATTATAATAATTATTATAAATTATTATTATTGATTAATTGTCTGAAATTGCCTACCCACCGAACAACGGCCAGTTCTCGACCAGCACTCTGAGACTGCCTTCGTCCATCTCCACTTTCGTGATTCGTGTGTACACGTTTCCCGCTTTGGTCTTCTGTCGAATTATGATTTGGACAATGGACAAGATTAACAGCGGACCGGCGAGGTTGGCGTGACTGTGAAGAGGCCTATGCCCAACAGTGGGCGTCTTTCATGGGCTGTATAGATAGATAGATAGATAGATAGATATCAAAACGATTAAGTCTGCCGCATTGCCATTGTAATATTTACTTATGTGCAATAAACATATTAATAATTATTATTATTATTATGGCCGCACTAAAATTGAATATTTCTTCTACGTATTTCGGTAATAAAATTTACATGAGCAGTTTTATTAAAATATGTTGTGATAAAAAGTATCGGAACCTTTGCGTGCAAGCAACGACTAATGAATGTCGATGAAGCGAAAAAGGTTTCTTAGAATCGTGGCAAGTGGCAAACCCTGGTTTCTACTTATTCCTTCGGCATACTAGCATGAGTTTATGTACGTTTAGTGTAATGTTAAGACCACACCAAAACGATGATATTCATCGTCGCGTCATGTCATTTTACAAATTTACAGTTGTCCTACAGAAAAAACTTTTTCAAATGCCAATTCCAATCTTTACTCTTTGAATAATGCATCAAACAGTAGCTGTCGCCCCGCACTTGATTTGGGCTCTAAAAGAAAAATGTTAACAGCAATGTTTCGAAGGCGAAAACTGCATTTTTATTACCAAAAGCCACATGGTCACATGATGAGCACCTCATTCAATTCATAATTTCACTGGGTTTCATATTTATGCTTAGGTTTTTGCTAAATAATTTATATATTAATTTATACCTCTAAACATCCCAATCATTTGTTTCTTAGTTTCCTAAGTTACGTACATTTGTAAATTTGGTCGAAGTATGTCCGTCTGGGTCGTCCCTTACCCGCCCTTCTACCCTTCCACTTCAATTCAATAAATTCTTAATTAATTAATCTATTTATCTAAATGTAATTAATACACTTCCCACGGTAGGGCACAGGCCTACTCAGAGAGAGAGAGGGTATGGGCTTAATCACCACGCCTACCCAGCTCGGACCAGCAATTTCAAGCGTGGAGGCTGAGAACACCTCAGACACTCAGCTTTCCTTACGATGTTTTCCGTCACACTTACCGAGTGCTAAGGTCAGTTAAACGGTGTCGAGAAAGTTGGCAATTTCTAGAGACGTTCATTCGTCTCATCAATTCAAAAAATATCAACCTTCACTATTATCAATTTCTGTACTTGACTCACTATCTCATATTCCATTTATTTTAATATTATATACGTTTTTGAACTGGTTCGCACCATCTCTCCGAGCCCTGCACGCCGCGTTACGGGTACTGACGGAAGACCAGCGCTGGGGTACCATCATATCTCCAGCTTAGGCTGAGTCAGAGCCCTTTTGCATATGCCACACCCACAGTACACACACTGGATAAGGCATTGCTGTGTGTCTCATTTGGTTATTTGTAATAATGTTTCATTGTGCTTTGGATGTGCTCTTACTACTGTATTATTGTTTTTATTACGTGTGTGTGTGTAAATGCAAATGAATAATTCATCTATCTATCTACTTATCTACTATAATAGTATAAAAAAAAAAATTCACCAGACCAAAGCTAAAGATATAAAAGGATTATTTCCCAACTGTGGTGGAGCCCAAAAAGAAGGTCACTGTGCTCACCGCGGATTGGCGCTTTCAAACGCTAAACAAAAACTTCTTTTAAAACTTTTATTACGATGTTTTCGCTTTGCGCACTGAGTGACTAAGCCATAGTTTGTGTTTACCTACAAAGAACTGGGAGTCGCAATCAAAGCAACCGCGGTCACACTTTTGTTATTCTTTGTAACTTAGTTTTCTTCGCTTGGCTCTAGTACATATGGAAGCATCTTTACAATATTCTTCTTTCAGTGCGTCTCCACTATTGAAGTTTGGTCGTCAGCTTCCCATATTCATCTCTTCTCTTTGCCAAGCAAGATAGGTTAATGTCAAGACTTCGTCGCTGTTAACTCCATCTTATGTTACTGAGCCAAGATTTTTTTTTCTACTGGCGCGCTTCTTTACATCAATTTTGTTCATCATGGTAATTGAAAGAAGCCTGTGCTATTCGTTTCTATGCACATGACCCTCATAATGTCTAAAGTAACTTGTTTGTTTCTTTAAATTTAAATTTTCAGCCTGATTTCTGTTCTTTTTGTACGACTAAATTGGTTTAAAGTGGTTTAAAATTAAGGTATTAATTAGCTGTCGACAGTACAGAAGTTTGTAATCTCATCTTCATAATTCCTATAAAGCTTTACACCATCTAATAAAACAGAAGGAATAATCGTGTTTTTTTAATCTTACAGTTAAATTGTCCTACAGAGAATGTAACTGTAAGATTTACATTATTTTCACTGTCGCAATAAAAAGATGACGTCATAACTCCTCTCCTTTTTAGGGTTCCGTGCCCAAAGGAGTAAAGGACCCTATTACTAAGAGTCCACTGTCGGTCTGTCTGTCTGGCTGTCTGTCACCAGGCTGTATCTCAAAAACCGTGATAGATAAATAGTTAAAATTTTCACAGATGATGTACTCGTATTTCTGTTGCCGCTATAACAACAAATAGAATAAAATAAAAAAATAGAATAATAAAAACAGAATAAAATAAATATTTAATGGGTCGCATACAACAAACATTGTCTAAAAACAGCGTTTGCCATCTAATTATGTAACCTTCACAGCGCCGATGTCATGTCGTAAAATATCAATGTAAAACGCTTTATAGATGGCGCTGTTCTCAATGGACCTAATCTATCTTGTTTCGATCTTTGTAATGGTACGGAAGCCTTCGTGTGCGAGTCCGACACGCACTTGACCGGTTTTTTTTTTTTGCTACGGGACAAATTGATTCGTATGGCCTAAAGATCAATAATTCTGATTTTCACGCTTTTAACACCATTTGCAGCTTTTTTTGGCTTACCGCTAGCACTAGTCCCACGTCCTTCCAATGTGCCCCACGCCTTAAACCTATTGAACTGAGGCAGAGCGGATGGGGTGTGAAAAGCCGAAAGCCCAAGGTCATTTATTTTTGTAATTTATTATCCGCGTTTTCTCACTTTCAATATCGGCTGTACATTTCAAAGTTATCCTCACGTGCTGCGCGAATTTATAGGAATGCTGAAATATGCTCCAGCGCTAAGTTGGGGCGCGTCATATGGCTACGAAAACTTCCAGGCATTTGTGTTAGCCCGGCCTTGTGTTTTCTGTACACGTACTCGTTGGGGAACAAACATTATTGTTGGAATACTTTAAATCGTGACTTTTAGTAAATAGGGATATTTAGAAAAAAGTGGAAGTAGTAACGAAATAAATGGATTGAGTGAACGCGAGTGGAAAGGGCGTAAGGGGCGACCCAGGCGGACATACGGCGACCAAATAGGGTATTTATTTTGCGAAGGGCCAAATTGTTCTAGTAACCGGAAATTGTGAATAGCAACTAGTGAATGTCGATGAAACGAAAGCGCTATTGTCAGTACAAAAATTTTATACGTATTGGGCTCTGGTCTCTATATATTTTTAATCACAAGACCAGCGAATTTTTTCCTTTCACTCATTCTTTCCAGCTCGATGTTATCAACTCACAAAACGTCGGTACTGAAATATATAATATTCTTTTGCTTGCCGATTACATCGTAAATCCATCTTGAACGCAGCTAGGCTTGAAAAATGTCCCACAAACCAGTCTAGATGTCATTTATTACGTCTTCATATATATCGCTTCATATAACGCGGTGGTAGCGGAGCGGTAGAACGCCGGCTTCTCATTCGGGAGGTCGTGCGTTCGAATGCCGGCATGTACCAATGACTCTGTTTCTATGTTACGTACATTTGTGAAGTTATAGTAGCAATACCACTCGCTAACAGTGAAGGAAAACATCGTAAGGAAACCCTAGTGTCTGAGGTATTTATATCCCTCGGCACTTGCTACGTACAATGGCCTAGCTATGAAGTTAAGTGCGGAAATCTCCAGTGAAACTAGAACTACGTCTTCATATAATATCCCGAGCAACGATAGCGTATTGGTAGAGACCCTGTTGTAGTGTGGTGACACCTTACCAACACTTTCATCATAGACAGAAAATGTGCTCTCTTCTCGGCAAGAACGTTGCTTCTCAGACTGTACAATATACTAGCCCCATATTCCAGATACTGGTGTGATTACTGGTGTAAGATATACGGTTATCTATCTATCTATGCAGAGGTTGTTGGTACACGTGGTGATTAAGCCCGTAATCACCACATATGCCCTCTCTTGCTCTCTGAGTAATGATCTTACCTGCAGTGGAACGTATAGAGGCTGCTTCGTTTTTGGGTATCCGTCCATATGACATCCAGGGTTATTGGAAGAGCTCCAATTATGGTGGGGCTTAAAGACATAAAACTACGTGTTTCAAAAAGGGCCTGTAGAACTTATTCTACTTTTTAAATTCCACTAACCCTCCCAGAAGCTTGAGGCAAACAAAAGTTTGTTCGATTCCTCTCTGAATGTACGCTGTATTTTGCTGATCGTTAAAATTGTACTCCTATAATTTGATTACATAGGTTATTATATTATTTCCTCTCCCCATATATAATTTGATTATTAGTATGTATTTATGTCTATTTGTTTAAATATTTAAGTAAGTTTATATACTTTTCAACTCGTATTTCTTAATTGCATCGACTACCCGTCTCTAACTTCTTTCTTGTCTCCGTCTCTGATTGCCTAGAAGAAATTGCTTGTAGTAATAAGGCCGCCAATTGTACTGCGATTTATTGAATTTCTGTTGATGTAATCTCTGTGTACAATAAAGAACATTCTATCTATCTATCTATTTTGGACACTGAACACGATGACCAATCAACTCATTGTACCAATAATCAAGGTCGATCTAAAGCAGAATGTGCGTGAGGAATCCCATAAAGAGTGTCTTAGGAATGGCTACTCGTATGCCAAGCATGGTACGAATGTGATTTGATTGGTGAAATAGTATTGTATTTTAATAAGTTTTAATGATACATAGTTATCAAGGGTTGGCTGGAAGTGATTTTGGCATTTTCACCATGTGCTTTATATTATATTTTGTTCTTGTTGTGTTTTATAAGTCTTTTATGTGTGCAATAAAGTATACAGTAAAGTAAGTAAAGCATTAAAAATACTAATAGTGACTTGAATGTAGACCACATACTCTCACTACAATAATTGTCTGTATTAGTCACTTAAGTCTACCCGTGAACAGGGCAACTGCAACGTTGCCGAAACGTGAGGAATTAAGATAATTAAAAAAAACATACTTAATAATCGCGATTACACTGTTTAATTTACAGAAAAATTTAACTGGTCGTCGTCAAAATAAAATGTCCTTCAAGAAGGCATTACGGCAACGTCACGGCTAGCTACGTTCTATGTTAAGGTCATTACGCGGCCTAAACAAAACCCTGTCTAGACGAGTGTAATCAAAGACTAAATAATCATCAATTACAATGATGACAGTCTCCCGAACAAGGTTTTTGCGTCGTTGGTCTTTGGTGGAAGGTTTGGCTTTAGGCGAAGTTAACCTAAAAAAGTCGCTCAGGAAGCTTTGAAATTGAGCAATCTTTAACAGGTCTTAAGTACTAGAAATATGATATAACCTAAATGTACGTGGACACATGGCTTCTTTCAGAGAGAGAGAGAGAGAGAGAGAGAGAGTATGGGCTTAAACAACATTAATCGCGATTATACCCGTTTAATGTAAATATTAAGGGTTAAAGTATGAAATTGCCGTTTTATTGCAATAGGTTCTTTGAATTGACATAGAATCTTCATGGTTTGAGGTTTTCGAATGAAACTTTTTTTCAAATGGTTTCTATGATGTTCTTTTTTTAAAAAATGTGAAACATTTGAATATCGACTTTCAATTGTTTTTGTTATTCAATTTAGACAAGAAAGATGGATACTGCAAAAATTCGAGTGATTTTTGAATACGAGTTCCGACGCGGAACTAACGCGGCAGAAACAGCCCGCAATATCAATGCTGCGTTTGGAGAGGGGTCTACTAATGAACGCACCGTGCGATTTTGGTTTGACTAGGGTCGGCTTCCACTATCTCTCTCGTTATTCACCTGTGTGGGCGGTCTTCCTCGTGGCTCGTTTTTTAAGTCGAAATTTCCATCACGAAAGCGTTTAAACCAAAATCGCACCGTGCGTTCATTAGTAAACCCCTCTCCAAACGCAGCATTGATATTGCGGGCTGTTTCTGCCGCGTTAGTTCCGCGTCGGAACTCGTATTCAAAAATCACTCGAATTTTCGCAGTATCCATCTTTCTTGTCTAAATTGAATAACAAAAACAATTGAAAGTCGATATTCAAATGTTTCACATTTTTTAAAAGAGAACATCATAGAAACCATTTGAAAAAAGTTTCATTCGAAAACCTCAAACCATGTCAATTCAAAGAACCTATTGCAATAAAACGGCAATTTCATACTTTAACCCCTATTACATTAGGAAATTTTGTTATTAAATGATAACAAAATTTCCGAAGATATTAGCGAAGAGGCGTATAATAAAGAACTGCAGAATTGTATTGCCACTCTCACGGTTTTTTTAGAAAGACAAACCGTTGACACCAGCGTTCTTTGTTTCGCAATCAATCTATGTGACCTTTGGCAAATTTTAAGCATTTACGCGACCCAACTGGGTTGAAATGTCTGCCTTTCAAAATAATAATATAAAGCAACACCAAAGAGTATACAACAGTTTAACTCCTGAACTGCCCTCGCGGAACGCAACGTATAGGTGGCCCATACTAAGTTGGACACAGATCTGTGTCGCGGCAGACGAGTGGTTAAGTTCATGTAAATTTATGTAAGAGGAAATAAATTATCCTTCTTATATTGTAACCATAATTTAGTAGTGTTAAAACTTTTTATAATAGACTGTAGTCTATATTTTATTTTGTCTTAAGTTCCAATCAATGTCTGTGTAACTCTTGTTGCAACACACTGTTGTTCATTCTTTCTTTGTGTGAGGCGTAAGGTGCAACAGATTTTAGTATAGCGTCCATAAGTGGACTTCTGGATCTTTAATGGAAGCTATGCTTTACCGAGTGTGACAGTGGACGAATATGGTCTCATAGATTGGATGGGAATACTATCCTTGCCAGGGGTCTCTCCTATGTTGGTGAACTGTTCAGATCGAATGAAACCGATACTGTAACGAGTATATCACCCGAAAAGGGTTAATGGCAGGGATAGAGTCAATGTGCCTTCGAAATCACAACTATTAGGCCGAAAGTATTGAGGCTTTTAGCGGGATTGGAATGTCTGGCGATTGGGGAAGGAAGTGAGTGGATAATAACGCAGCCGAGTTATGGCTTTCTTTCCGAAAGCAGTCTATAGATAATACAAAATTGATGCGCTTGAGATGTGGTACTAGGAGAGGCTATTGGAGATTCCCTGGGCGGCAAGTAGAACCAACGAGAGGCTATTGGAGATTCCCTGGGCGGCAAGTAGAACCAACGAGCACGTCGTCAAAAAATGCCTACGTACAATTTGCCAAAAAGAACGTTCTCCTTTCCACAGTTTGGAGAAAGACATGAAAATTTACTAAGAAACATAAAATACAATCAATAAACAACCGACGCAACCAAAACTACTGTTAAAAGACTATAAAGATCAGCTTGTGGACACAAAAGTTTTCACAACACAATACAGCCAGAGATCTTTCAGTCAGTGAAAAGGCCTAGAAGAAAGGGTAAATAAAAAAACATCTGCCGGCTAATCGGACTCTGTAACGGACCATAGACTGATAGACGAATAGACGGCGGCAGAATATTCAGCGAGCTTAGCGTACTCTTGTCAATTATTTTACGGGCGATTCACTTGAAATATGTAAAGGTTCGACCTTGATAATCGACTTAAATGTAACCAATTTGTCTCTCATTTTTGGTTTCAACCCAAAAATACAGTCTATTTAAAATTAAAAACTACAAGCTATTTAATTAAACCAAAACACGATCGATCTACTGGTCACACAACGGTACAACAAAAAAAAACTTTAACTAAAAAAATATATTTATACCAATACTGTCCAATCTCTTCAATGAACAGCTTTAAAAATGTAAGCTTCAAAATGTAAAAATTGCGCTTTGCAAATTTTAGCCAGAGAAAGGGTCCTTAAAATTTTTGGTTTAATTTCACCGAAGATTCATATAATCTTACGAAGGTGAGTAGTATTGTGTCAAAATCCAGACACGCGGGATCCGGTTCCGGTCAAAGCATTTATTTTCAAGATCATAAATTGTAGTCGGACTTCTATTTTACATTACGTTACATATACTCACGCCTGTATTCTGGAGGGCTTGAAAAAGACCAGAGTTTGCCACTTGCCATAATCCGCTTTCGTTTTATCAACATTCTATAAATTACATTTAAATAGGGGTAGTGGTACAAATAGTAAGTTGAAGTGGCAGTGGGCGGGGCACATAGCACGCAGAACTGATGGCTGATGGGGCCGAAAAGTTCTCGAATGGAGATCCCATATCGGCAAGCGCAGCGTAGGACGACCAGCCACAAGATGGATAGATGACCTCTTCCAAGTGGCAGGAAGACGCTGGATGCAAGCCGTTTCCAACCCGTCGTTTTGGAAATCCATGTAGAAGGCCTATATTCAGCAGTTGACTTCTTGTGGCTGAATGATGATTATGATGAAATAGGAGTAGATTATTTTAAGCAATTGCAACTATCACCTATTCTGAATGGTTATGCCTTCTAACTCTATGGTAATGGACCTTTAAAAGGCGGTTTCGGCCACGGGAGGCGTGCAGAGAATTTTATTACCTTGTTTCTGGTCTTTGCGAGGACATAACTGGCGTTTTTTGTGAGATAAAGTTTTGGCAAATCGTTAAGTAGGTAGAAGAGTTGGTAAAAGTGGCCCTTCTTGATGTTCCATTTTTTTCTGAAGCGTATATCGAGAATTTATCTCGTTGTAAAAGCTATATCCTACTAATCTTATAACTGCTAAACGGATTTAGATGAAATTTACCGGGGAAGGGGTTCACTAATGTTTGACAAAAAACGTATGACAAATGATAAGCATAATCGGCCTATATGCGTTCCAATGTAGGGCACAGGCCTTCTCTCAAGGAGAGAGTATGGGCTTAATCACGACGCGTGCCCACCACAGATTGGTGATTTCAAGCGCTGAGGTATGTGAATAGCTCAGACACATGACATGACAAATGATAATTTTAACAAATAACGTTTTAAAAAATTGTCACTCAGCAAATATCTAATTTCCCAAACGTATCATTTTATAAATGATCATTTGACAAATATACATTTCGCAAAAGTTTTACTCTGCAAATGAGTTGGTTGTTAAAACTATAATTTGTAAAATTTTATTTGACCACATAATTTCGTTTGTCAAATTCGCGATTTTACAAATTTTGTTTATAGGGTTGGTTTATCAATTTACGTGTATAA
The DNA here is from genome assembly GCA_947308005.1 of Yponomeuta malinellus. Classification (NCBI taxonomy): domain Eukaryota; kingdom Metazoa; phylum Arthropoda; class Insecta; order Lepidoptera; family Yponomeutidae; genus Yponomeuta; species Yponomeuta malinellus. The sequence continues at coordinate 2,962,314 of OX371007.1, read as the reverse complement.
TAAATTATTTGTATGTCAAATGATGTTAATAATTTGTTTGATAATTACTTGTCAAATGAGTTATTTACAGAAACAATACTTTGTACAAAGATCTATTTGAGAAGCATAATTTTGTCAATCGTTCTCTGTCAGATGAAAATTTGTAACTTGTTTTTGTCAAATGACAGGACACCAGGACAAGGACATAGAATACTTTCCATTCCGCAAATTACTCATTCCTTGCGGACGAATTCGCGGGCAAAAGCTCGTAATATATAAGACATTTGCTAAATGCCTTAAGGTGATGTATTAGTCCCCTGCATGCGAAAGTTTACACGGCGACAGTCAGCGCAGGAATGCGTCTAGTTCACGTATTGCGCGCTCCGAATTCTAAACGATTCCAATGGTCTAACTGTCAAATACCATACTATTTAATTGCTACCGCAAACGACAGGATTTGATTCGTTGCTTTGCCACGCTCTTACAGTGAATGGACATACGTCGGTATTTCCTCTTCAGGCATCCCGTTATAGCGGGCTGTCCCCAGTCTCACGGGTGGAAGTGTCTATTCAGAGAGCGGAGCCCGTCAAAGGGGCCACTGCTTTACCTCCGCCAGTAGGTTTGAATGCAACTAAGCCAGCGATTTCATTCGCGTAGGATTGAAATAGAACATTAAATGGTTCCAAAGAGCGTATTACTGGGGTGAAAGTTGTTAATGCCATTGTTAGTGTTATTAATTTTTCACAATAAAAGTAGTCAAATTCGGTCATAGAATTTGTGGCTAAAACAAGTAAAGTAAAATATGTTTTATTACCAATTAAATCGTGTTATATCATCATAAGTAGCCTATATACGTCCCACTGTAGGGCACAGGCCTTCTCTCAGAGAGAGAGAGTATGCGTAAATCGTGTTATATGCATGTGAATTAATAAATATTAATCTTAGCTTACCTTTAAAACAATTATATTTAAATTACATGAGGAAGTGGTGACCGAGTCCCCACACGAGGCTTAGCCTGTATGGTGGGCGACGACATTTTGCACAAAAACGGTGGTCATTTACACGCGCATTGCCGATATTGCCCGATTTATTGTTAATTTATAAGTATGTACCAGATTAAATAATTTAAAAAATTAAATAAAATCTACATTAAGGTCATATGAAATTAAACCCAACAATGAAATTGGTAATCTAACTAGAACAACCACAACAAATAAACCAAAACCGGCCAAGTGCGAGTCGGACTCGGGCACGAAGAGTTCCGTACCATTATCTATACAACATATGAATATTTCAAGCGTCTATCTGTTGCCATTATTAATATCGAGCAAAAAACGGAAAAAAAATCACGTTTGTTGTGTGGGAGCCCCCTTTAAATATTTATTTTATTCTATTTTTAGTATTTATTATAGCGGCAACAGTATTTGGTACATCACATCATGTGAAAATTTCGCCTGTCTAGCTATCACGGTTCATGAGATACAGCCTGGTGACAGACGTTCGGGCGGACGAACCGAAGGACAGCGGAGTCTTAGTAATAGGGTCCCTTGCCCTTTAGGTACGGAACCCTAAAACCTGCGTATTAACTACTAAGCAGGCGGGACCAACCCAGGTACATCACATTAAATTTATAGTATTGCTCAGCATTCGGGTTGTTGGTTATTTTTAACAGACTTCAATAAAAGTGGGGGTTCTCAATTCGTTGGCCGATTACTCGAAGATGCTTGGACCGATTTAGAAAATTATTTTTTTGTTTTGAAAGGGACTTCACAGGTGGTCATCTGAAGATGAGATCCTGGAGAAATCGAGGGAAATCTCAAATTTTAGAGGTGCACTTGAAGCGACTTGGGTATTTTTATCAGTGATCCGTGCATTTTCTCTCGGAAAATCATAATTTGCTGGAGTCATAGTGATATTTACGAAAATTGTGTACTTTTTTTAAATAAAAAAATCGACTTCAAAACACTACAGCACCAAATACACAAAAATAATTTAAACGAAATGACCTATAAATTTGAAGTAGGTACGTACTTGTTATACTTCTCCAAATGATACTTCTACAATACCTTCATGTACGTACCGACTTGGAATTTAAACGTCATATTCATTTTAATTATTTCTTAATATTTAGTGCTGCAGTGTCAAGGGTCGGTTTTTATTTTTTATTTAAAAAAAAGTAGCCAGACAGTTCAATGTTTCACGATGTATTTCTGTTGCCGCTATAACAACAATTAGTAAAAACAGAATAAAATACATATTCAAGAGGAGCTCCCATACAACAAACGTGATTTTTTTTGCCGTGTCTTGCTAGTTATTATTAACGGCAACAGGTAGACGCTTAAAATATTCAAATGTTGAATCGATAATGATACGGAACCCTTCGTGCGCGAGTCTGACTCGCACTTGGCCATTTTTTTCATTTTGCTACGCGCATTTCAAGCAGATTTTTTACGTTATGTTAAGGTTGTTCTTACGTGGAGAATGCTGTGTCGCTCGCACAATGTAACATTTTTTTTTATATTGTAATAGGTAATATGAGTAAACTTTTGATAAATGTGGTCTGAGCATTTGATGCATAATTTAAGGTCCCCTTCGAATGGCCGACAGTTATTACAAAATTTTTTAGACAACAAGCAGCGGAATGCAAATGTATCGTTTCACAACTCGACATTCCATATGAAAATGTTTTACAAACCTTACATCTTATAAAGTAATTCTTTCTTATAATGTCACTTGGCAACAAAACATTAGTTAACTTTTCTTGACATAAATGCATTAAGCCGACAAAGTTCTACTAATATGGTTTGAGATATAGAGTTCACACTAGTTAAAAAACAGGGCATGGGGGGCGGAGCCCCTGCATTATAAAAACATCATGCTCACCCGGGAACAGTAGGTAGGTTACGTCGGGTTAGGCTTGTGATCTCCCTGAGCGGAGCAAGCGAAGCGAGCGGAGCTCCCTATTTGTTACCAATAAGTGCTTCTGACAAAACAAAATTCGTCGTGTTAAGGCTATCCTAACATTTTTTTATTTTGTGATAATACGCGTAAACTTTTGAAAAATGTGGTCAGCGTTGGATGCATAATTTAAGAGGGACCCTGATCTAAGATTTAGAGTTCACGCTAGTCAATAAAACAGAGCACGGGGGTTGGAGGCGAGCGGAGCCCCCGCATTAAAAAATCATCATGCTCACCCGGGAATAGTAGTATAGGTCGGGTTAGGCTTGTGATCTTGCTAAGCGGAGCGAGCGGAGCTCCCTATTTGTTACCAATAAGTGCTTCTGACAAAACAAAGTTATTTTCTTATAGGTTACTTTAAAAAACGAATTAAATTGGTATTGCAAAATGCATTATTTGTTATCTGTCAAATGTTGACATGTAAGTTTGTCGTTTAAACATTATAATAAATAATGCATTTTGAAAATAGCTGCATAGCATATTTGTATTTAGATGCTTGTTAAAACAATAGTTTTGCTTGTGAAGTGATACTTTCATAATGAATTGTAGGTAAATTGTCATGGATATTTATGTGTTTCGTTTCTTGTGTGCAATAAAGAATATAATGTATAAAATCTAGCTGACCTGGCAAACTCCTCGTTGTTATCGAACTCCTCGGAAAGGACTTCACCGATTTTTATGATTTTTTTTGTATGTATTTGGTATGTCTGAGAATAGGTCAGCTATAGTTCGTGCCAAATTGATTGAGAAAAACGGTCAATAACCTTTCGGTAGTTTAACCAGGGGTTACAAACCTACTATATATAGGCACATTTTATGTGTCGAAATCGATTTATTTATAATTATGTAATTATTTATTGTACTTATTTATTTTATAAAGATTGAAATTAATGTATTACTTTACTATTTTTTTTAAAAAACCTATTTAGAGGCTAAAAATTCCACCCATGCCGGGACTTGAACCCCGTAGAGTAGCCTTCTAACCGTGTTTGACGAGAAGCTTAAATTGTAGTGTCTACCCATACCTTTTCCACAGTATGACCTGCGTTAATCCATGTTTCATCTAGGTAAAAAGATTTCTGACCCTCGTTTCTTAGGTTTTGTATTTCTCCCAAATATATGGTACGCCACAGAACTATCTCTGGGCGATCTACTAAACTACTTTTTCTGTTTCTCTTTATATATTTGAATTTCAAATGGTGCAACACACGTCGCAGCGAAGTTTTGCTCAGCTTTGGCAACTGGTCATCTTGATTTACACTAAGCAAAATGTTGTCCAAATTCGGTGATTCTCCTGCAAGAAAGAACTGATGCACTTTTGCTCTTATAGCCGATTCATCAAAATCGTCTAACTTGTCAATAATAGACTTTTTTTCTTTTATTACTTATTCCCTGTTCTGGTACTTTATGGGATTTTTTATAAAGTGAGTTTTCTTTTTTTTTTTTACTAGCGACGTTAAAGGTGCTCCAGAAAATAGGCCTGTAAATAAATGACAAAAATATATTACTATAGTAGGTAATATATTTTTAAAGGAATATTGTTTAAAAAAATAAATACTACATGGTCAAATAAAAAGAGCGCTTTAGGAAATGGAAAGGCTATATCGTTGGATTTTAACTATTTGTACGTACTTGCTACTTTTATTATGGGTCAGCGACGTCTCTTTCCACGGCATGTTGAACGACCGGGTCTTTTATTAGGTTCTCCTGAACTCATGTCGGTCTGTAACGATCGTAACAGTAAAACTAATATAACAACAAAAACTCAATGATATAATAAATCTAACAGTATAAATTCAACGAAAACGAATTACCCGAGACGTACACACGCAAGCGCTATCCGAACACGAATGAAAACAAAATGGTGGACTGGCCAAAAAAGGTGACGCATCTCTGGCTGTCATTGTCACGTTTCTTTTAGAACGAACTGAGGTAACACGCTTTTTGTTTATTTTTAAAGGATGAATTTGCAAAAGCTCAATATGATGATTACACTGCTTACATTTTTTTTTTTCTTATATTAAACTATTGTATAATGAAATGCTGCGTTAGTTACCGTAAATTGAAAGATATAATTTAACACATTTATCACGATGTAAGTAAGATTTTGGGATGTTTATAGGAACCAAAGACAATTAAGAAACAATAAAACAAAACATATGAGCTGACTTAGAAGTGGGAATAATATCAATATTTATACATTGTTATCACATTTAAATTGAGTATTTTTAAGTTACCCTTTTTTTAACACTGGGCTTATTTCTGAGGTCAATGTCCGTTTATCTCAATCGATTTGGCACGAACCATAGTAACCTTGTATTATTTTATCTTTGTTACAATAAATAATATTCTGATCTATTGTTATATCAAGAGAGCAAAATATATTTTTGCTAACACAGATCTAACACTCGATCGATCGACGGCAAAATGTTATTGTCAATCAATTTCAGTCATGAAAACGTTAAGCAGCTAATTTCCAACCAATCGTAAGTCAAATCAAATCAAATCAAATCAAATCAATTTTTTTTATTTAAACTAGCAGAGAAACTGCGACTTTATGAACGTTACAAGTTAAACTAGGTGTCCATTTCAAAATCTAGATCATTTTGGAGAATAAATGGACAAAAAAACTCCAAACTTAGTCTTTTCAAGTCCTTAATTTACAGAATTTAAATACATATTCTAAAACCTCGAACTCATGCATTAAACTGGCTTTAATTCCAGACATCATTGTCTTCTAAATAATCTTTAATGTTATAGTAGGTAGCTTTTTTTGCACAAGTGTGCTTTACACATTTTTTAAACCGCGTTTCTGGCAAGCTTATTATATCCTCGGGGATCTTATTGTACAAACGTATACAATGCCCCATAAAGGATGTATTAACCTTTGCCAGCCTAAATTTTGGGAACGAAAGTTTATGTCTATTTCTAGTATTTACATTGTGTTGGCTACCTACAGTTTTGAAGTTACTGATATTTTTCCTAACGTACATAATATTTTCATAGATATTATAGGGTTTAGCTTACGCGTCTAGCGCGATTCTATTGCCTAGCACCCTACTATTTCTATCAATGCAAAAAGACTAACGTTTTGTCCAAGTTGAACCACTGAAATCCAATTTCACAACACTTTCATATTATCACGAACGAAAGCATAATGTTGGTTCACTATTATTTCAAAACTAATACGTATTTCTAATTATTTTTTCACTTTTCACATTGAAAATATTGTATTTTGCTTTACTGTCAACGATTCAACTGTTAGTCAGATATTTTTTTTATTTCAATATTGCTCTTTATTTTTCTAAATTACGTCCAATTACCGTCATACTAAGAAGGTCGAATAAGGAAACTTCTGGCCTATGGAGACTTCTAGAAGACTAGTCGCATTCCAAATCGAAATTATGATTTAATGCAAGAAAGAGAAAGAAGATCTGGAATTCGAAATTATGGATCCGGAAACTTCCAGAAGAATTCTGACGCAGATTCAGATCTAATTTGAATATTAGAATCGAACTACTTTTGGAGTATAAAAGCCGCCTATGAAGGCTTTCGAGTCAGTCTTACCTGAGTCCTACTTGAGAGTCTTACCTGAGTCCTACTTGAGAGTCTTACTTGTGAGTCCTACCTGAGCTCTTGCTCGAGAGACTTACCTGAGTTCCTGTCTACCTCTCCACGGCCTGCCTCCGCAACTTGCCTGTCCGTCTCCACGGCCTGACTCCACGACTTGCCTGCCCGTCTCCACGGCCTGCCTCCGCAACTTGCCTGTCCCTCTCCACGGCCTGACTCCACGACTTGCCTGCCCGTCTCCACGGCCTGCCTCCACGACTTACCTGCCCGTCTCCACGGCCTGCCTCCACGATCTGCTTACCCTTTTGGGACCTAAGGTTTCTTTAGTATATATTTTTTTTTGTTTTTATTAGTATTAAGTTTAGGTTAATTGCAGGTTAGGGGTTCTGATGATTATACTTTTAAATTTATAAATCGTTCTTTTATTTCTTTAGCTTACGTTACCAAGGGTTGTGCCTTCACACAACCCTCGGTAACGTGACAATATACTGACTAGCAACCGTTAAGTTAAGTTAACTCATGACTCAATTACCACTTAATAACCAAGCCGAAATTGTACCAAACATCGTTAATTAAACTAGCTGTGTGTAATCATATTTTCTCGCACGAGTTATGATTCAATTATCAATCAATCATCGAAGCTGTATTATCATTAGATTAATTGGTCTCGCGGTAGGAGTAATAATATCTTTGTTCTAGTGATCGATTGTCTGATGCAATGAAATACGAATAGTTTTATCAATCCAACCCAATCAATCAGGACGTATTCGTACACTGCTGGGCATAGGCCTCCCCTAAGGCACGCCACTTCTTTGGCATTTTTTTTATAACACGGTATAAAAACATTGCCAATATCTGACGTCACGTTGCAGATAATTAAGCAGAGGCATAACCCATAGTGAGCTAACGAAATAAAAGAGGGATTTTGTAGAATATTAAAGTATAAAAGCCTAGCGCGATCCCATCGCCTAGCGCTTAACCCTACACTGTACAGTAAGTTAGTAAGACTGATTAGTAAGTTGAAGTGGCAGTGCGCGGGGCACATAGCACGCAGAACTGATGGCCGATGGGGCCGAAAAGTTCTCGAATGGAGACCACATATCGGCAAGCGCAGCGTAGGACGACCAGACATCCAAGTGGCAGGAAGACGCGGGATGCAAGCCGGTCTTTTTGGAAATCGATGGAGGAGGCTTATGTCCAGCAGTGGACTTGTTGTGGCTGAATTATGATGATGATCTACAAGTGTACACTTCGCTGGAATGCGATGTTCCTGATTTTACTTTCCGGCAAGTCCTCACACCGCACTTCTCAGAAGTATCTTGAATTATTTAACAATAATTCAAGATATTACAATGTGCGAACAAGATTTTTTGCAGGAAAATCAACCTCTCGTGTGTTTGTTTAGTCCCAAACGTAAATGCCCCTGTAAACCAATTAAATCTAGACGTCAGGCTCGTAGTAAAGCGGTAGGTACTTTATTCGAGAGAGCTGAGATTCCTTCCGTAACTAAAACTGATATTCACATGAATTGCGTTTTGATTCCTTATTCCGTTACAGTTAAAACAGTTTATCTCGCATTTACTGTAAGCGAGCTTAAATTATTTTCAGCGAAGCTCTGTTTCGCGTCAGATAGCTGATGATGATGATCTAAGTAGCCTCGAGCAATTTTTCGGTGGCTCTAAGAATAGAAACCGGCAAGTGCGACTCGGACTCGCCCACCGAGGATCCGTTCATATTTGTAGGTACTTACATATAAAGCGGCAACAGCATCCTGGCCATGATTGCGGAGCACGTTGTCACCAGGTTTATAAAACACTGGTACAACATGCGTATTAATGTAAAAGCCCAATTATGTTTTCTTTGGTTTTTTTTTGGGATCTAAGTGTTTTGAAATTAATTAACATTATTATTATGTATGTTGTGCAATAAAGAGTTCATCATCAACCCATTATGTCTCCACCAAGAGGCACGGGTCTCTTCCCTGAGGAAGGTATAAGCCATACTCCACCACAGGGGCCAAGTCCGGATTGGTGGAGGCTTGTAGACTAGTGGCTCGTCTACTGTCAGAAGTTGTCAAGCCGCCCTAAGGCCTCTGACTTGGCTTAACGACTGCCATCTATCGACGGCAGCCGGCACCAACAGCTTAACGTGCCTTGCGAAGCACGGAACCGCTCGGAAAAATGCCACTAGCGTTAGGCATAGACGGCGACCCATCCATGCACTGAACGCGCCCTGTGTTGCTTAACCTTCGTGATCGTTTAAGATCACTCAGGCAGCCGGGGCTACGAGCGATTCTCATAATAATCTATTTAATAATCTATTATTATTATCCTTACAGTCTGGCATAGCACAAAGGCTACGTTTTATGCCATAAAAATACTCATTTTCAAGGTACAAACGGGTCTAATCGCGATTGTTTATTTCCGACGTTCGTATAATAAAGGCGAGATTACATTCCCTACTAACCACTGTAATAATAACATCAGCTATCAGTTTCTAAGCAGTTCTGCCACCCCCCCACTGATCTCACTCTCAATCATTCCAGCCGCCCGCCAGTTAATCGAGTCAGCTACATCTCATCGGCGGGTTATTGCGGCTCACGCGGGGATTACCCACCCGCTGTGTATTAAAGCTAATTCACTACCGACAGTACACGATACACTATCATATTGGGCTCTATAAAGCGTGGCCGGAATAATTATGCGTTAAGGTCGAACATCGAACTCACGGGCTCTATTGCTCTTCTGCGACCTACTTTTTATCTATAACTAGCTGACCTGGCAAACGTTGTTTAATATTCTTTTTGCTGCACTAACCCGTGCTGAGGACAATTTAAAAACCTATTTAGAGGCTAAAAATTCCATCCATGCCGGGACTTGAACCCGCGACCTCTGGCTCACCGCGCCAGCGCTCTCCCGACTGAGCTAATGGGCAAGTGCAAGCATCGATGAGATTTCGAGCCTCTTTTCGTAATACAGAGAAGTTTGTAAAGAGGCTCGAAATTTCATCGATGCTTGAACTTGCCCATTAGCTCAGTTGGGAGAGCGCTGGCACGGTGAGCCAGAGGTCGCGGGTTCAAGTCCCGACATGGGTGGAATTTTTCGCCTCTAATTAGGTTTTTTAACGTTGTTTTGCCATTTTAATTAGCCAACGACCTATTCTCAGACCTACCAACTATAATACGAAAAAATTCATAAAAATCGGTGAAGCCGATAACAAACTCTGTGACACGAGATCTTTACTTTATGTAATAGATGAGCTATAATGAGCTGCGCGTCATCGTATCCTCGGCGGGCTACAAACAATTAAAAAATAGTACTTTTCCCTTGGGCAAATGTAGGTGCAGGACGTCATTCAAGTGGCAGGAAGACGCTGGATGCAGGCCGCTTCCAACCGGTCTTTTTGGAAATCCATGGAGGAGGCCTATGTCCAGCAGTGGACTTCTTGTGGCTGAATGATGATGATGATGATGAAATGTAGGTGTGGCCCTTTTGTATACCTATCTTTAAACACATAGTACATAGTTGGCACGTCATTCGTCCAGTTGATTCTTAGTTGTTTTTCCTATCTTGTTTCAGTGTTTGTGCATATTTTAAGGTTTTTGTGTGTATTTGGCATAGGTATTCACAAACTTATGGCCTCATCTATATAAATAAACACGATTCCTCTAAAGTACTCCTAAGAGGCAGTTTATTCACTTATTAACGACTTATCCTTGTAAAATCTCCTCCACAGACTATTTTAATCCGCGTTAAGGAATCGTGTTTTTTTATAAATAGCGCCGACAAATTCTGTCTATCTTTATCTGGCCTTAAAGTTAGGATAGAGGAACAGATGAACATACGGCAAAGGCTAAGTAAGAGGACATTTTTGGAGCTTTTTAGACCGTAAAAACGCGAAAGCAGCTACAAAATTGTGCGCCATTGAGACTGCCTTCAAGAAACATTACCTACAATCAAGCTATCAGCCCCTGTATTACGCGCATCAAATCCTGAGCGATTCCAATCGTCTAACTGTCAAATTAGTATGGAATTCGACAGTTAGTAGATTGGAATCGCTCAGGATTTGGTGCGCGAAATTAGGCCCCTGATCAGATGTACCTACATGCAAACCGCTGCAGAGTAGGAGACAACAACGCCTGCTACGAATAACCTATTTTTCTCACGCGGCTTAATTTCTTATTTTTCACAGTTCAACGCTTCAACCTCGATCCTTTTTTCGGGGCTCCAGGGAGCAACACTAGCGCCGCCGAGGAAACAAGATCGTATCTTTTTTTACAGATGGAATTTGCAAAAATTGTCTGTACAATATCTCAATCATATTAGTGGTGATTTTTAGGACCCATGGCCGTGAACCTAAGGCAAAAAACCTGGGACTAGATAGCATTAACGCACAAAAACGGCCGTTTGTGGCATAAATGGTTCGTGATCCTAGGTTCCTTGCCGTGCGTCCCAAAAATCACTGTTAACGTGATTGAGAGATTGTACAGACATTTTTTGCAAATAGATACGATCTGTAAAAGAAATTAAGAAATTTATTGTGTAACGAACTGTACAACAAAAAATAGAACATGTCTTGTATACATTGAACTTAGTAGGTAGGCGTGTAAATGTATTATTATGTTTTCACATCGAAAACCATACTAGGCGAGCCTGTATCATGCCTTTCGACGCCTCTTATCGAGTCTTGGATACATTGCAATGTTGGGGGTAAGTCGATAAAATTAGTTGTGCCGAAACATTCATAAAGTTAAAAGAAGATACGATTTTTTTTTCATTGGTAGCGCTTGTTAGCCCACTGGTTACCCTAAAGCAATGTTAACTGACGCCTCTTTTTTACTGAACAATTAACACCACTGCCCAATAGCGCGTCCTCTCAACCAGAGAGAGATATTCCAGCTGAAAACACAGCGGTAATACAGTCCGTGTAGGAGAGAATGAAAGTTTTTCGTGTGAGAGATTATCCGCGTCGTCAGACGCCCCGATTCGGTGAACCCTAGCGCTTGAAACGTATAGAAAATATCGTCGTGCTCTGTAGAAATAAACATGACAAATAAGGAGTTCGTAAGACGATTCGTATACGTTATGTCGTGTTTATTTAGTTAGTAATTTAAACTCTGAGGTAGTTAAAAACATTGAAGCATGCTTATCTAATTCCAGTTGTCTAAAGTTATAAGCATATTTTTTAGTCTTACAATTTTTTATGTATGTATGACTCATTACAGGGCACAGGCCTTCTCTCGAGAAAGATAGTATGCGCACCGTGCATTGGCAATTTCAAGCGCTGAGATATGTAAACACCTCACACGCTCAGGTTACCTCAGGACGTTTTCCTTTGCCAAGTGGTGCTTTAACGAGTAGTATTGCTACTACGACTTCACAAATCTACGTAATTTAGAAAAACAATGTTGTTGATACCTACATACCGGGATTCGAACTCGCAACCTCCCGAATGTGAGGCCGGCGTTCTACCGCTTCGCTACCATAACTTACCATTCATCATCATCAGCCATTTGACGCCCACTGCAGGACATAGGCCTCCCTCATGGTTTTCTAACCATGAAGGATTTTGCCATAATCGCCACGCTTGGCGGGCGGGTTGGCGATCGCAGTATGCGGTTGGAATCTCAGGAAGACGCTGCTGCCCGTCTCCTGGTAATTTATTTTCTTAGTCGCCTTCTGCGAATTCACGAAAGGTAATGTAGTGACGCTATTCTTAATCCGGCGCCACACGGAGTGTCCGTATTAATACGGACATTATGTCAACATAAGAACGAAAATGTCTGAGCTCAATGGACTTCAGTGGTGGTGCGGACTCTACGTTTGAAGACCTGATCCCAAAGGGCTGACGTCAAAGGGCTGATGATGATGATGAATACGGACAAGGTCTTCTCCCTGGGACATGAGTGATGGCTCATGGTCTACGGCCTCGTTCGACCTAAACTTATTTTAAATGTCAGAAATAAAAAGTTAACATGGCCAACATAGCAACACTAATAAAATAAAAAAAAATCCGGTCACAGTTCCAAAACTTAATAATGTTATACGCAAAAAATAATTTTAGGTTAATAAATATGTAAATAATGTTAGTTTCTAAAAAAAACGAAATAAAAAACAATGTTTCCTAATAAATATAAACAATATTGAAACATGTTTCGTCTTTTATGCTGTGTTATTATTCGTGGTGGGTGGTACGTACTACTTAAAGAGTTTTTTTTGTGTCTCAGAATCTTATTTTATTTCGTTTCCTTTTATTTTATTCTCAACCCTGAATTAAGAAGCGAGGTAGATAGCTCTCGGAAAAAACTTCCGCCAACCACAGCTAACGTTGCTCGAAGAAGAAAATAAATAACTAGACGAGAAAGGTCCACTTCCGAGTTTATCTAAAGGCCTTTATTGAGAATACGAGCTTCTAGCAAACGGATTCATATTTCACAAAAGAAGCGGGTGTGTTCTGCATCTCGCGTTCATCATCATCATTCAGCCACAAGAAGTCCACTGCTGGACATAGGCCTCCTCCATGGATTTCCAAAAAGACCGGTTGGAAGCGGCCTGCATCCAGCGCCTTCCTGCCACTTGGATGAGGTCATCTGTCCATCTTGTGGCTAGTCGTCCTACGCTGCGCTTGCCGATATGTAGTCTCCATTCGAGAACTTTTCGGCCCCATCGGCCATCAGTTCTGCGTGCTATGTGCCCCGCCCACTGCCACTTCAACTTACTAATCCGCTGGGCTATGTCGACGACTTTCGTTCGTCTACGGATCTCATCATTTCTGATTCGATCTCGCAGAGAAATTCCGAGCATAGCCCTTTCCATAGCTCGTTGCGTGACCTTGAGCCTTCTTATGAGGCCCATCTCGCGTTGCACGAATTATATTTTTGTGCCTCTGCACACGGGGCGTAGCGAGCCCCGCATGATTTCCCCGCGCGTGCCCATGAACTCGCGGCGGCTAGCTAGATTCGGGACCTGTGATTGGCTGTTTATTCTCGGATTCTATTGGTGTACGTTTACTTTTACGTTTTATAAATAATTTTAGTTGTTTTTAAGTAAGTTGTATAAATATCTCGTGTGAATAAATTTTCATTATTTCCATCCCTAACCCTCAACGGGACTTATTATTTATTTATCTAAACGGGGTTTTTTGACATCAATTTTAAACTGGCAATAAATAAATTTTAAATTAAATAAAAAATAAATTTTGTAGCAAATTAGATGTAGAGACATTAAAAGATACCTCGTACTTTTTTAATTCGGTAGCCAATTTGTAGACTGTTCGTGTACTCGCGTAGCTCAATACAATCGACAGAACATCAACCTTTTGTTGCAATGCAAACTCAGATATTTGAATGAATGAATGAAAACAAATGAATTCAAATAACAGAGTTTACATGATTATCCTAAAACCTAGAACTCATGCATGTAAATAATCTTTAACGTTATTTTTTAGCTCTTTTGGCACAAAGTCAGCTTTATACATGTTGTATTATTTTTCGTCTTGAACCAAATAGATATAATAGTAATACATCCCGTATTAGCAACAGGGCAAGATACAAAGTACCCGAAACCGGCGTGCGCGCATACAACGATTAATGAAGCGAAAGTGATGTGTCAGGATCATGGCAAGTGGCAGTCCCTGGTCTTCCTGTCCCTCTGGGATACAGCCGTGAGTTTATTTATGTATGTATGTTTTCGTCTCACTACTATGGCTACACGTACTGATATGACTCTATTGAACAAGTACCTAATTTAGAGACTCGCCCCCCTGGTTTAGCCGTGCGTTTGACAGAGATCAACCAATCCATTCAGCTGTCATTGAATAACAACTGTCAAGCAAACTTAAAGCTGGGGTCTTCTGAATGTGCCCACTCAACGTCGGGCCACTGAGTTGTCCGTATGAATACCTCATTAGCGTGAACATTTGTGTCCAGAATAGCTGACGGCGGTTGGCTTAAGCCGCGTTTTCACGATCGTAGTAGGCTTGCGGACAGAGTAATTAATCTTAGTGACTAACTGTAGGCTACTCGGATGGTAGTGTACACACATTTTACTGAATTCAGATTTATGTTCCGCTTAGCGTTTGTGGACTATGAGAAAGCCTTCGATTTGATCGAGACATGGGCAGGTCAATCGTCGAATCCAACTCGGCTGGGCAGCATTCGGGAAACTTAGAAAAGTCTTTTCGTCTAATATACCTCAATCGCTCAAGACAAAATTATACAACCAGTGTGTGTTACCAGTGATGATTTATAGCACTGAAACGTGGTCTCTCACTATGGGCCTCATAAGAAGGCTCAAGGTCACGCAACGAGCTATGGAAAGGGCTATGCTCGGAATTTCTCTACGAGATAGAATCAGAAATGATGAGATCCATAGACGAACGAAATTAGTATAGCCCAGCGGATTAGTAAGTTGAAGTGGCAGTGGGCGGGGCACATAGCACGCAGTACTGATGGCCGATGGGGCCGAAAAGTTCTCGAATGAAGACCACATATCGGCAAGCGCAGCGTAGGACGACCAGCCACAAGATGGACAGATGACCTCATCCAAGTGGCAGGAAGACGCTGGATGCATTGATTTACTAAGATGGCCGGTCTACACTGTACGAGTAGCCTCCGAGTCGCAAAAATTGGTCACTTGGTCCAACTGTACAAAGATCGTGAAAACTTCAGCGAGTTTATTTGAACAGTTCATCAATATTAAGAAGGAAAGTACCTTTTTCCAGCTTTGAAAATTTCATCTCTTTATTGACGAGCGGAGATGGCGGGACGACCTAATGACCTTTCTACCGGGTTGCCAAGAGGGCATTGTCCTAAAAAAATAAAGTTCTGTTTTTATTTAATTTTTTCGAGAGAATAGGCTATTTTGAGTGCCGAGGCTGAATGTTTCGACTCGGGCTGCTTAAATACACTTTTAAAGTGAAAAAAAAGGACCTACGAAACTGCTGGACATAGGCCTCTCATATTGCACGCCACTGTATATTAGTCAAATAAAAGAGAAATGCTGACTTTTTCTAACGAGACCTGAAGTTGTAATTCGTCGCGATTAATCCCGAATTTTCTACCTAGACTTCTTGAGAATTAAGTGTAAAATAACTTGGTTATAATAAATTGAAAGGCCATCTCGAATCACACTTAAGGCATTGTTATAAATTATGCCCCGCTTAAGCCTCGAGATATAGAAGGGAGACTATAGAAGTGAGTCTATAGAAGGTCAAAACTCTATCCGATATTTATCTAAAAATCCAGTTGTTTTAATAATCCAATAATTTGAAGCATATCGGGTAGTTAGCCGATAATTTCATACTATGAAGGTCTATAAAGCTAACTTAGGAGCTCTGCTAGATAGATTGATTAATATAATATAGCGCGGTAGTAGCGCGGTCAAAAGAACACATTCCTCATGTTCC
This sequence comes from Yponomeuta malinellus, assembly GCA_947308005.1. Lineage (NCBI taxonomy): Eukaryota > Metazoa > Arthropoda > Insecta > Lepidoptera > Yponomeutidae > Yponomeuta > Yponomeuta malinellus. The sequence goes on along the minus strand of OX371007.1, from coordinate 2,946,402 downwards.
TCATAGGTCGTGCGTTCGGACCCCGGGCATTTTTTCTCAATGACTGTTTTTAGGTTGCGTAAATTTATGGTAGCATTACCACTCGCTAATCGTGAAGGAAAACATCGTCAGGACGCCTGAGTGCCTGAGATGTACATATATCTCTGCGTTTGAAATTGCCAATTGTCGGTGGGCACGCCTGGTGACTAACCTTCCAGTCTTTCCACAAATCCTACTATCGCATCTACCATTTGTATCTATATAAACTGGACTAGATTTGTGAATTGATAAAATAAACATATTTGTATTGGTACCTCCTGACCTGAATCAGGACCTTGAAAATAACAATGATTGTCAATTGTTATTTTCAAGGTCAGGACTTCGGAGGTTATGCCCAAACTGTCTCTCTGAGAGAAGGCCTGTGCCCTACAGTGGGACGTATAAGACTACGATATATTTGTAATGTGCTGTATTAAGACTCAGATAATTAGCCGTTACGCCCTTATGGCATACCTAATATTACCTTTACGATTTCAAAAATGTTTCTTGTAACTTCACAACCTCACACATGTGATAGGAGTCAAATATCCCAACTCAAAACTGGTCACGCACGAGCCAGTTACGCCATTTCTGTCCACTTTTTAAGGTGAAAGTCGTTTCAATCGCCCAAAAAGGCGTCTTGACAGACGGACAGACAGACAGACGAAAAAGTGATCCAGTACGGTTCCGTTTTAACTTCTTTAGGTACATACCCTGAAAACTGAGAAGCAACTTGATGTACACTGGAAAAGATCATTTCTATCCAAGCTACCAGTACGTAAAATTAAAATGGTTCTTGCATTTGTTTTAATTTTGTATTTGAACCGAACTCGGTTACGATAAATCGTTCGAACTTTTTCTTAACGTCCTAAAACGTTTTGGATTGTATTTAAAACCCAGTTTAACAAGATAGAAAGTTATATTAAAATCAACGGATGTCGTTGAAAATACATACAAACGTTACGGAAAAGAAACTTTTGCATTAATTTACTTCAAGTTGGTTAGACAACTTTTGAAACTAAAACTTTTGTAAATACTACACACCGCCGCCACCCGAATCACAATAAAGCTTTTCTCATAGGTAGATAAAACAAAACCAATGTTTGTAAACTGTTTTTATTGCAAAAACGTATGAAATAAAACATGCTAATTAAGGTACGGTGATTGTATTCAAAATTAATACAAACAGTAATAGATCGGCAAAATAAAGAAAGTTCTACAATTGTCCTTACAACTATTTATATTCAGGAGCCTAATTATGCGCACCAAATCCTGTCTCAATCCTGACATTTGCGATAGCAATTTGTATAGAATTTGACATATAGACGATTGGAATCGTTCAGGATTTGGTGCGCGTAATATATCAAATTAATTAAGCGAAGTGTCAGCAGTACTCGTCTCTGTGTTTCGACCAACCGGCCGACCGACCAACCGACCGACCAAACCACGACGGTTTTAAAAGTAAATATTATTTTGCCAGAGTGGAAGAGCCGCTGGTTCAAACGGTGCAAATACGGTTCAATAGGAAACAATTACATATTTCCGCCGTTTGGGGTCGAAACCATAGGCACTTGGGGCCCAGAGGCGCCCCTGCTGTTCAAAGACTTAGCGGCGCGCCTAATCGACGCATCGGGAGACCAGAGGGCTGGCGCGTACCTCGGCCAGAGGATAAGCCTGGCCATCCAAAGAGGTAATGTCGCCAGCGTTCTGGGCTCATTACCACGGGACAGTGACCTGGGGCAGGTGTTTTATTTGTAAACATAGAACTTATGTCATTTATATATTTTTATCATTTATATATTAAGTCCAGTATTTAATTTCAAGTTGTTTTCTTGTTGTTTTCTTTTTGTTTTGTTATAAATAAAGACTATATCCTAACAAAAAATGCTATCGGCTTAAGACAAAATAATCTATCAAACGATGCTCTAATGGTTGGCCTAAAAGCCAATGAGGGAAATGTGATTATGTCCCAAAAATCGTTCCGCACACTTCGTAAATTGAAACCGTAGTCCTGCGGTGTCCCAAATGTATTACGATATTACTTTTTGGAATCATTTCCATTAAGTGCATTGGAAGAGGGATAATGCTGTATGAAAATACCCTAGACACGATAGTTTCCATCGACGGAGAAAGGCCCAGTTTTGTAGCAGAAGAGAGAGACGGATTGAGAAAAAAATAACTGTCAATCGAGTAAGAATAACCGGCATCTAAAGCAATCCTCTATACGACGCTGCAGAGCGTGCTCACTCATATCTGTAGTGAAAGTTACAAGCATTTTGTTACTAAAATTTAGTAAAAGAATAATTTTACAAGCATTAAATGTGTGTGTTAAAATATTGAGACTGTCCACATTTTGCGCTTTGTGAATTTCAATACCAATAAGTCATTTTTAGTTTTAAACTACTTATGTTTAGCTTACATAACATAACATAAGCAGCCTATATACGTCCCACTGTAGGGCACAGGCTTTCTCTTAGGGAGAGAGTATGGGCTTAAGCACCACGCGTGCCCACCGCGGATTGGCGATTTCAAGCGCTGAGGTATGTGAATAGATCAGACACTCAGGCTTCCTCACGATGTTTTCTTTCACAGTTAGCGAGTGTTATTGTTCTGTAAGATCACAAATGTACATAACTTAGAAAACAAAGTCATACATGCCCGCACTGGAAATCGAGCCTTGGTCTCTCGCTTCCGAGTCCAATGTTCTACCCACTAGGCTACCACCGCTCTGTTTACCTACTAGGCTACCACCGCTCTGTTTAGCTTGTTTATGTGTATAGCTTGTATGTTTAGCTTACTACTTTAAAAACTGCAATTAATGAACAATTTTTTTAAAGAAAACTAAGGTTTTTAAGCATTTTAATTAACATTACAAAACCTGTATTGAAATTGTGGCATGCATGCGATAGCACATGTACTTAAGACTAGAAAACAAAAACAGATTAAAAAGACTGTAAATTATGGAAAATACATCTACTCGAAGAACGAAGGTAAACGAAGAAAAAGGTAGATTTTTGAATATACAAAAACAATTTTATTTTTGTACCTATGGGTAAAATTGGTAAAAATTTGGGTATGTAGTTGGTAACTACCTAGTATATCATCCCGTTAAGCTTGGACCACTATTAAGGCCATACGCTATGTAAAATTATAAAAGTCGTACCTTTTTACTCTAAACCGTACCTTTTCAAGCAAACGGCCCCGTACTAAATCAAGAATACATGCTCGCAACACTAATGACGACATAGCCTATAAGATTAGTAAGCTGAAGTGGCAGTTGGCTGGTCGCGTATGCCGAAGAACTGATGGTCGATGGGGTACAATGGTTCTCGAGTGGAGACCACAAACTGGCAAACGCAGCGTAGCACGCCCACCAGCTCCCTGGACCGACAATCTGAGGCAGATTGCTAGCAGTGGCTAGATGAGGATGGCCGAAGACAGAAGGAAGTGGCATGCCTTGGGGAGGCCTATGTCCAGCAGTGGACGAGTATGGGCTGATTTATTGATTGAATACAATCACTAGTCCTAGTCCCAATCTAGGATACCCTGTGCCATAAGTCATCACTGGTAACACACACTGGTTGTATAATTTTGTCTTGAGCGATTGAGGTATATTAGACGAAAAGACTTTTCTAAGTTTCCCGAATGCTGCCCAGCCGAGTTGGATTCGACGATTGACCTCTTTCACGAAGTTGGACCGGCCTAGTTGGACTGTTTGTCCTAAGTAGACGTATTCATCTACAACTTCGAGAGTCGAGTTCCCCAATGTTATTGGGGTGGGCACAACACGGGCGTTCGACATGACCTTCGTTTTGTCCATGTTCATTTTAAGGCCCACACGTTGGGAAACTCGACTGAGGTCTTCGAGCATTATGCCGAGGTCTTCCATCGTTTCTGCCATGACTACTATATCGTCGGCAAATCGAAGGTGCGTGATGTACTCGCCATTGATATTGATGCCGCGTCCCTGCAATTCTAGAAGCTTGAAGGCATCTTCCAGTGCGTTCGTGAACAGTTTCGAAGAGATAACGTCTCCTTGTCTCACGCCTCTTCTCAATGGAATTGCCTCTGAATTCTGCTCCTGTACTCGGACCGACATGGTGGCGTTGTTGTACAAGCACTTCAGTACCTCGATATACCGATAGTCAATACGGCAACGCTGGAGAGACTCGAGCACTGCCCATGTCTCGATCAAATCGAAGGCTTTCTCATAGTCCACAAACGCTAAGCAGAATGGCAAATTATACTTCTCAGTCTTCTGTATAATTTACCGCAGCGTGTAGATATGGTCTATGGTACTAAAGCCCTCTCGGAAACCGGCTTGTTCGGGAGGCTGGAAGTCATCAAACTTGTGTTCGAGACGATTCGTGAGGACCCTCGAAAACAGCTTATAAACATGGCTCAGACGCGAGATGGGTCGGTAGTTCTTCAATAGGGAGGTATCCTATTCCTTGAAGAACAGCGTCACCATGCCTCTGTTCCATGCTTCTGGCTTTTTTCCTTCGAGCACGACGGAATTGAAGAGCGTCTGAAGAACTTTAGGTAATGGTGCTCCACCCGCTTTCAGGAGCTCTGATGTGATTCCGTCCTCTCAGGGCCATCCTAATCTCATACAGGCTGATGTCCGGGATATCTTCGGTATAATTTCGGATCAGTTTAGCTCGATTCGATCGAGACATGGGCAGTGCTTGAGTTCCTCCAGCGTTTACGTATTGACTATCGGTATATCAAGGTCCTGAAGTGCTTGTACAACAACGCCACCATGTGCGCCCGAGTAAAGGAGTAGAATTCGGAGGCAATTTCATTGAAAAAGGGCGTGATACAGGGAGACATTATCTCTCCGAAATTGTTCACGAACGGACTGGAAGATGCCTTCAAGCTTCTGGAATGGCAGGGACGTGGCATCAATATCAATGGCGAGTACATCACTCACCTTCGATTTGCTAATAATATAGTAGAATCGCTCGTAGCCCCGGCTGCCTGAGTGATCTTAAACGATCACGAAGGTTAGGCAACACAGGGCGCGTTCAGTGCATGGATGGGTCGCCGTCTATGCCTAACACTAGTGGCATTTTTCCGAGCGGTTCCGTGCTTCCCAAGGCACGTTAAGCTGTTGGTGCCGGCTGCCGTCGATAGATGGCAGTCGTTAAGCCAAGTCAGAGGCCTTAGGGCGGCTTGACAACTTCTGACAGTAGACGAGCCACTAGTCTACAAGCCTCCACCAATCCGGACTTGGCCCCCGTGGTGGAGTATGGCGTATACCTTCCTCAGGGAAGAGACCCGTGCCCCTCGGTGGGGACATAATGGGTTGATGATGATGATGATAGTAGTCATGGCAGAAACGAAGACCTCGGTATAATACTCGAAGACCTCAGTCAGTTCAACGTTTGGGCCTTAAAATGAATATGGACAAAACGAAGGTCATGTCGAACGCCCGTGTTGTGCCCCCCCCCCCCCACTAACATTGGGGAACTCGAATCTCAAATTATACCACCAGTGTGTGTGTGTGTGTGTGTGTGTGTGTGTGTGTGTGTGTGTGTGTGTGTGTGTGTGTGTGTGTGTGTGTGTTAAGAAATGATGAGATACGTAGAGGAAATAAAGTCGTCGACATAGCGCAGCGGATTAGTAAGTTGAAGTGGCAGTGGGCGGGGCACATAGCACGCAAAACTGATGGCCGATGGGGCTGAAAAATTCTCGAATGCAGACCACATATCGGCAAGCACAGCGTAGGATGACCAGCCACAAGATGGACAGATGACCTCATAGTGGATTTCTTGTGGCTGAATGATGATGATGATTTTGCCTTGTGTGTTTTGAGCAAGGGAGTTTAATGTACGTCCAGATTTTTATCCACTTTTATATTTTGGACCTGGCAACCCCGCACAGGCCGCAGATCTGCCCCTATATTACGCGCACCAAATCCTGAGTGATTCCAATCGTCTAACTGTCAAATTAGTATGGGATTTGACATTTAGACGATTGGAATCGCTCAGGATTTGGTGAGCGTAATTAGGCTACTGACCAATCATTCGGGTCATTCGGTTTATCATACTGTGATCCATTTATTTCTAGTTAGTAGGAATTCGTTAAGAGAATAGGATAATTCTGTTGACAGTCTTCACTTATTTCGAACAAAATAATAATGATAATATATTCATTCACTATCGGGTTCCTAGTGACGTTGCTTACAAAACTGTTTGCTGAATCTCAGGAAGAATGTTTCGGAAACCATTTGGTTTTTCTTTTACGCCTTGGCGTAGATATGAACGAGTGCTGCACAGACGCTTCGTGAGAAGTGCAAACTCAGTTACCTGGAAATACGTCAACTCTGCTTCAAGAAATGACAGCTTGAAAACCGGAAATCAACGAAAGATGAACCTTCCACATGTCAACTTGTCATTACACACATACACACGCACGCAGGAATACACACACACACACACACACACACACACACACACACACACACACACACACACACACACAACACACTTAACACATCTTTGTATTTCTAGTTTTTGTTAAGTATAATTTTTAAGATCTATCTTTAATGATACCTATTCTAAGACTATTTTTCCTAAGAACTTTTATTTTTATTTTTTTATAGCGTTTACTTGTAGCGTTACCTAACCTGTTGAAAATTACTTTAGTAAGTTTAACAAGGTCTCTGCGATACAGACTTAAAGTCTAGTGCAGATACCGCGAGTATTGTAACTATGCAAATTTTTCTTTGTTAATTAAAAAATCTTTATCATATTTCACACCATTAATATATTACAGAAGCACGTTTGATGTTTTAGGAGCAAGACAACTTAAATGCCCTATGGGATATTCATGGTATGCTACTGTCAGAATGTGTATAAAAGACAGCGCACAAGATAATTACTATGATGACACGTAGAAATCAGAAATCAGAAATCAATAATTTATTTCAACGTAAAGAATTTACATTCTGTTTGCTGAATGTCAATGTACTATGTTACTATGTTAGCCGCTGCCTTCGGGCCGTATTTGTAGTGGAGAAAAAGGCAGCGGGAAAAAAAAACTCCACTCTGACCATCTTTTCTCAAATCATCTTAAACTTATACATCAAAGCCTATATGATATGATTCCGTGATAGCCACTAATAACTTTAAAAGCCAAAATAACACTTCTTACAAAAGTAGGAAAAACAGTAATGCTGCGGCCAGACACACGAACAGCACCCGTTCACGAGCATAACGCAGGGGTCAGCCATCACCAGTCTCAACCATTTTAGAGGGAGATAGGTGACCCGGCCGCCACGCCACCATTCGAATGACCTTTAGCAAACCTGCAGATTGAGTTCTTGTCAGCTATAAAATGTGTGCTATAGTTATTAATGTGCAATCACGTCGTCAGTACACGGTTTTAAAATTAAATAAATTATAATATTAATAATTAAATAACAATGAAATCGCAGTGGAATTGGCTTACTACCAAGGGCTTATATCGTTCATATACTCGTCTATTCTATAATATGCTTTTTTACATAGCGATTTTTTAATGAATGTTTTAAATTTATTTTCAGACAAGGATAGAACATGTTCTGGAATTCTGTTGTAAAAACGAACGCAATAGCCTACGAACGATGTATTTACCTTGGCTAAACGAAATTTAGAATAAGCAAGCTTATTTCTATTTCTAGTGTTTACGTTATGGACGTCCCTATTTAATTTGAACATGGTTATATTTTTACGAACATACATTATATTATCGAATATATATTGGCAAGCCAGTGTAAGAATTCCTATTTCTTTGAAACGCTCCCTTAGCGATTCCCTACTGCTTAAGTTGTAAATTGCTCTTACTGCTCTTTTTTGCAAAATAAATATTGTTTCTATATCTGCTGCCCGTCCCCATAATAACAGCCCATATGACATAATACTGTGAAAATAACTAAAATAGACCAGCCTCGCAGTCGATATGTCTGTAAGTTGCCTAATTTTTCTTACTGCAAATGCAGCTGAACTCAACCTACCCGATAGTTTTTCAATATGCGGGCCCCATTGCAGTTTTGAGTCTATTGTTATGCCTAAAAATAGTGTGGACTCTACCAGCTCTAATTTCTCACCAGATATTTTTAGACACGTGTCAACATTTTTAACATTGGGCAAGGAGAACTTGACGCATTTTGTCTTTTTCGCATTTAACATCAAATTGTTCACCGTGAACCAGTTTAGAACTGTAGATAGAGCATTGTTTACATCGTCAACATTACCTACACCTCTCTTTACTTTAAAAATTAAGGAAGTATCATCAGCAAACAGTACTATCTGCGATAGTTTTTCTACTAGGTAGGGCAAATCATTTACGTAAACCAAAAAAAGGAACGGTCCTAGTATAGAACCTTGAGGAACTCCTACTTTTACATTAGATCCTGAGGATTTAACTCTATTGATATCTACTTTTAGGGTTCTGTCTGTTAAGTAAGATCGAAGAAGAGCTAGCGATTTATTACTTAAACCATATCGGTGTAATTTTATAAGGAGCGTTTCGTGGTCGACGCAATCGAACGCCTTGGACAGGTCACAGAACACCCCGATGGCATCCTGCGCCTCCTCCCACGCATCAAAGATGTGCTTTATTAATGCTATGCCTGCGTCCGTCGTTGAGCGGCCCTTCGTAAATCCAAACTGTTTCTTATGAAATAGCTTATTTATACTAAAATGAGTCTGCAATTGATGCAAAATTACTTTTTCAAAAACTTTACTTAGGACCGGCAATATTGCTATTGGTCTGAAATTATTGGGATCTTCACTATCGCCAGATTTAAATAAGGGTACTATTTTACTTAACTTTAATAGATTAGGAAAGGTTCCCTGGTCAATGCATTTATTGAAAATTGTAGCAAGGTAAGGTGCTAGAATATGGATAACCGTGGATATAAGTTTAACCGATAATCCCCACAAATCTTCGGTTTTTTTTAAGTTTAACTCTTTAAATATTTTGACAATAGCAAAGGGACTTATATGGGTGAATTGGAAGTCAGCTTTGCATGTATTTATACTTTCCAGAAGTAAAGTTTCGGCTGATTGAGGGGAAGAATTTAAGCTAGCCGTTATTTTGAGGGGTATGTTTTTAAAGAAATTTTCAAATATTTCTGCTATGTCTTCCCTTGAATTGACTAAATTCCCTTCTACCTTTAAAGCAAATATCTGGTCCCTAGGTCTCGTTTTGCCTGTCTCTTTGCTAATTACTTGCCAGACTGTTTTGATTTTATTAGTTGATGCCATAATTTGTTTACTTATGCTAATGGATTTGGCTGCTAAACAAGTTTGCCTAAACGTTTTTGAATATTTTTTAACATACTCTCTGAACGTCGGATCGTGATTAAATTGTTTCTCTTCATACAATTCATAAAGCCTTTTCCTACTTCTATGTAGACCTGGCGTTGCCCATTCTGAAAAACCGCGATTTAACCCTGTAATTTTTTTTACGTTAAATATCTGTTCAAATTGTTTTGATATGGTCGAAAACAGCACTTCATATAATGTATTCGGATCAGTGCTATCAAAATTTAATGAATCTAACTGTGTGCCTAATTTTCTTTTAAATAATTCAATTTTTTTTTCTGTTATTGGTCTACAAATTATTTCATTACAAGGTTCTTCTAGTACTGACGGTAGAACTACCCATAACCCGCTATGATCGGACTGTAAATTATGTATGACCTTTTTTTCTATAAATTGACAATTACAAAAAACGTTATCTATGCAAGTGGCGCTAGTAGCTGTTGTCCTAGTGGGTTCAGTAAATAAATAATGTAAATTAAATGACCTGAACAGACTAGTGAGTTTAGTTTTCAGTGAACTATCAACTAACAAATCTATATTGAAGTCACCACATACTACTATGCTCTTATTGCTAGTAAATAGGCGTTTTAAGGCGTCTTCCATAACTAATTCAAATTCATTATAATTCGATTGTGGCGGCCTATAAACACACATAACTATGTACCTATCCAATTCCACACACGAGATCTCAATTAAGCGTTCAACAGATAGACTGACAATGTCTTTTCTTTCTTTCATTTTTAAACTACTTTTTACAAATATCATTGAACCTCCTCTTATTGCGTGCTGTCGGTTAAAAGTACTTACTGCTAAATAGTCTTTTAAATTGAAAGACATTTCATGTTGTTTCAGCCAGTGCTCTGTTAAACACAAAATATCTACATTAAAATCCTTTAAAAATAGTTCAATTAAATCGTATAACGATACTATGATGTTGCCCAAATGAAATTTTAACTTATCAAAGTGCTATGTTTAAAGTTGGTTGTATACCTATTTCTTTGATCAAATTTACCCGGCGTGGGTGAGGCATTGAGTTAAAACTCAATGGAGTGAGGTGGGATAACTCATACCCGACAGTTTGCAACACAGTGCACCGCAAATTGAACGCAACAGAGCTACCCCGCCATCACCTGCACTGGTGGAATTTAATTCTTTAACATGTAATGAGCGTAAACCATCTAAACCCCCGGTAGAACCATTATTGAATGAAGCAATGGCCTGCGTAACATCCGACGCTTCCACTGAGAGTTATTCACTTGAAATATTGGGCTCTGATGGGAAAAACAAATTACGACCCGGTGAAGGATGCTTATGGTGTAAAGCGCCTAAAGTCTCATCGTTGAAGTCCGCAACAGAACACTCTGACAATAATATTCGTACCGCAGCACCTAAGTTACCATCCACGTCCAAACGGTATGCCTTCTGGTGGCAAATCCGAAGAAAGTAAATCCTGCGAGCACCTACTATTAATGCTACTATCAACTTTTTATATTTTTTTGAAGCATAAAATCTTGAGCTAACGGACAGCGATTCTCTCGGAACGGACCGCAGAGGTCAAAACATTTCAACGATTTTTTATGGTTCCGTAGTCTGACAAGGAACCCTTATAGTTTCACCATGTCCGTCTGTCTGTCCGCGGCCTAGCGAGAAGACCGGTATTACTATGAAGCTGTAATTTGGTGTGTGTACACATATTTATCACGCCGACAATGTTAAACAATAAAATATTGGAAATTATTTTTTTTACTGTACCTCCCCTAACATGAAAAGTGGGGATTATTTTTTTTCTCGTCTATCCCATCATGTGGGGTATCCTTGGATTGGTCGTTGAAAAATATTGAGGGTGTAGGAAGACAATTTTTCGTTTTAGGGTTCCGTTTGCGAAATATTAAGCTTAAAAGCGCAAATTTTTGTCCAAGTAGGGTTCCCTCCCCCTCTCCTGGCTAAACGGTTGATTGTAAAAACGTAAAAAAAATCATGGTAGTAGCACATCTAATGAACTTGAAAGAAAAAGTATCATGGCTAAGTAGGCTTTGCTAGTTAACGAGTAATAGTTAACCAACAAGAGTAAAATTTCGTACAAAATCCATTGAAAATGACTTCGATGAAGTTGTTAGTTCTGTAAAGCAGAAAAAAAACCTCTTTCTACGAAACCCTGCATTGCGCGTGGCCGGACACGCACTTGGCCGGTTTTTTATATATGTGACGTCACACCAGTGGTGGGTGGGACGTAAGTCAGCTTACTAGCGCTTCAACTTACTTAAATTCAACTCAAGTTCGAAGTTCCAGTGTTACCTAAATATTTTGATGCATCTATTTCCACAAAAAAAGAAAATATACGAATTTTTGTTCTTATTTTTTTAACCCACGCATTTCTTATCTCTAATAAGTACATTTGCGTTTTATTTCAAGTCATTCAACTCACCGGTGTGTAATAATGTGTATTTTCACTGAGGGTTAAGTTATGTTTGGCTTTACAAAATAAATGTCCGGCTTTTCTTAGTGCTGAGTCCAGCTTTTGTATTTTTCGGTCTGGCTGGCTAAGTGACAACCTTACACAAGCCCCGTATCGGATCCACCCAGTCAGTAGGGTCATTGGGTTTATCATACTCTGATTCATTTGATTCGAATCAGTTTGTCGGTATCAGTTTCAACGAGAAGCACTGGGCAGTGTTCTATTGATAGTGCTAATTCAATTTAAAAAAATGAATATAAATTCATTCATTGCCGCGTTTCTAGTGACGTTGCTTACAAAAGTGTCTGCTGAAACTCAGGAACAATGTTTCGGCGAAGACTCGGTGTTGCTTTTAAGCCTTGGCGTAGAGATGAACGACTGCATACTGCAGAGACGCGTGGCAAGAAGTGCAAACTCAGTTACCCGGAAATATGTCGACTCTGCTGCAAGAAATGGCAACTTGAAGCCTAATAATCAACAAAAAAGTTACCTTACATATGTCAACCCGTCATCAACTATAACCCCAAATATATCTGGGAGAAGTCTTTTCGGTGATGTTGGACCAAGAGCTATGAGTTGCAAAAAAGGATACTCATGGTATTCTTCCATCAATGAGTGTGTAAGAAATCGTGTACAAGAGGACTACGATGACAGTGACGCTATAGTGTTCCCCAAATGAGTTTTTAACTTATCTAAGTGCTAAGTCTAAAGCTGTGTATGTGCCTAGTACCATGAACTAATTTCAAACGTAATTCGCCTAACTTCAAGCGTTCAGAAGATTGAAACAAAACATTCACTCTTGTAAAGGATTTTTTATTTAAATCGCGTAAAAACGTAAATATTTTAGGTATCCGTATGTCGCAGTCATATTGCTATGAAACGCCGTATTTGAAAACGTCGCTGTTTTTCAATCCGGCGCGCCTACTTGTAATACGATTTCAATATCGTACTAACTGTCCCGGTGAAGTTCGTACCGCCACAGAATCCGTTTATACGATTCTTGCACCACGCCATCTATATTTAAAACACAACGTTCGCTCGCACAATGCCATCTATAAACTTAAAATAAATATTATCCCACGGGAACGCATTACCGGGATATCAAGTATACTATGTCTCACTTCAGGTGTTTGTCTACCTGTATCAAAGTTTCATGTAAATCCGTTCAGCCGTTATTGCGTGATTGAGTAACAAACAACCAAACATCTACACAAAATTTCGCATTTGTAATATTAGTAGTATAATGGTGAAGCGGTGGTAGCGCATCGGTAGAACGCTGGCCTCACATTTGGGAGGTCGTGGGTTCGATCCGAACCCCGGCACATTACAAATGACTTGGTTTTCTATGTTGCGTATATTCGTGAATTTTTAGTAGGAATACCACTCGCTAACTGTGAAGGAAAACATTGTGAGGAAACCTGAGGTGTTTACATACTTCAGCGCTTGAAATTGCCAATCCGTGATGGGCACCCGTGATAATTTGGCCGTACAGTCTCTGAAATAAGGCCTGTGCCCTACAGTGGGACGTATATTAATATTATTATTAATACGTTTATTGCACATAAGTAAATATTACAATGACAATGCGGCGGACTTAATGCTACGAGCATTTTCTACTAGTCAACCGCAGGCGGTGAATGAGACTAAATGATAGGCATAAGGAAGTGTGGAAAAGGTAAATTAAATAAATTCTTTGTGAAATAAAACGACAGAAGCGGATATAATAAGTCATATTATACATGTATATAAATAAGATACATAGAACTATAAACTGTAACAACAAATATGAATAAATATATAATATACAATAGCAAATATAAAATACAAAAAGATACAGGGTATATAGGCTGCATTATAGGTAGTATAATAATTTCGTAAAGATGCACCTAAATAATGCGACAGTTACTCGTATGCCCATATATCAAGCGTTGAGAACATTAATGGGCCAATATTTGCAGATGACACGTCACTTATTTTTAAAATTAAGAGACAAGAAAATAATCTTGACGATCCAAATGATGCTCTCTCGCGTGTGTTGGATTGGTTCACGGCAAATAATCTGCTTCTAAATTTCAAAAAGACAAAATGTATAAAGTTTACCTTACCAAACGTAAGATTAGTTGAAAACAACATTGTACTCGGAAAAGAAAAACTAGAATTTGTAGAAGATACCGTTTTTCTAGGCATCACAATCGATTTAAAATTGCAATGGGGTCCTCATATTGTAAAACTAGCACACAGGCTTAGCTCTGCAGCATATGCAGTCAAAAGAATTAGAGAGCTCACTGACGTTGCAACTGCGAGGCTTGTTTATTTTAGTTACTTCCATAGTATTATGTCCTACGGCATACTACTGTGGGGTCGGGCAGCAGACATTGAGACGATCTTCATCTTACAGAAGAGAGCCATCCGATTTATTTACAAGTTAGGTAGTAGGGATTTGCTAAGAGATTTCTTCAAAGAAACCAACATCTTAACAGTTGCATGTCAATACATTTATGAAAATATTATGTACGTTAGAAAAAATATCAAAGACTTCGAAAATGTTGGTGGCCACCATAATGTTAATACTAGAAATAAACATAAATTGTCATTTCCACTATTTAGACTTGCAAAAGTTAACACATCCTTTATGGGGCACTGTATAAGGTTCTACAACAAAATTCCTAAAGATATATTAGAGTTACCTCCAACGCGATTTAAAAAATGTGTTAAGCACATTATTATTTATGATAGATAATAATCATAGATTATTTAGAAGACAAAGATGTTTGGCATTAAACAGTAGATTAATATTATTTAAAGGACGATTGTGACTAGTGTTCAACACATTCATGACTAATATTTTAAGTTGAAAACTCTGTTAATTAAGTTAAAACGTGTTTTGAAAAGAATAAATATGGAGTTTCTTTGTTAGCTTCTTCTCCACATAATCCATTAATTGTGAAACTAACAACTTTGACGTTCATGAAGTAAACATTCTGTTTTTACAATGAATTGAATTGAAAAAACCCACAAAAAACCAACACTTATTGGCCTAAAGGTTTCTAAATTGCATGCACTTCAAAATAAAAATGAATCAACCCACCTTAGCACTTATTCCTAGAGATGGCGCTGTCACAAACTGTTAATGCACCATTGAAAGTGAGTAATCTGTTCAAAATAAAAATGGGCCACGTGGGTTAGCCCACTTTTCTAACAGTGAGTCTGTGGAAAGTGCCAGGAAAAGACATCCATTTTCACATAATTGAAATGACATCAGACTTATTTTTCTCCACTAAATCGCCGGAGAAAAATATCACCCACAGAAAAATTTCTCAAGATAATATGAAAGTAGAGTGGATAAACATACAATGTCTGAAATTTGCAAAAAATAAGCCCGACAAAATTAATTACTCATATTCGAACTATGAGAACAGTGAGAACTATGGAAGTTCTCACTGGTCCCATAAGCGAAAGTCAGGTGTGGTTTCTCGCCTTGATCTTCTGTATCCATCTGGTAATACGGTAACTGATTTAAAAAAGAAACATTTGATCAGTCTTTTGCACTACATACCTCCAAATTAAAATTGTTTCTACAGTAATCTCAAGACCAATAACGAACCAGATTTACTTCCATTGCCAGAAGAAGTAGAAGAAGATTAGCGTTACATATTTGTTTTCATTTCGCCTATAGTAAATGTTTTTTAATATTTAATATATTATAGTGTTATTTACTAAATTTCTCTATAAAATTTACACTCAAAGTAGGTTCAACCCACAAAAAAATTAAGAGCCAAAGTGGTCCAACCCACAAAAAAAATTTATAAACAATGAATTATGTGAAAATATGCAATAACCATTTGAAACTGTTTATTAAGTCCATCAAAATGCAACCATAAAGATACAAACTTCGCTCCAGAATTTCTTGCTATTTAACTTTGTATAAATTTTGAAATCATTAGATAGGCCCTCTGGTTTTGGGGTTGATCCACTTATGCTCTCAGGGCCTATTATATCGGTGTTTTAGCAACCGTTGTTTCATTCATTCCTCTGAGCGATTTAATAAACTCAAAGTTGCAAATGTGTTTAATTTAAGTTTTCTCCATTCGTGTTTTTTATTTAGCCGGAGGCTTTGCAGCGCCTCAGTACCAGCGACAAATTAAGAGAAGAGAATCGATAACGGAAATAAGACCTTATTTTGTTAGCGATAAGGGTAGACAGCGCTTGGCAGGCACCTTCATCGTAACTTTGTTGCTCGAAACCTTTATAAAATATTATTTTAAGAGCAGCTAATTCATTTATCGGTAATTGGCTCACGAATACAGATCAAAAGATTAGTAAATTAACTAAGCAACATTGTTCGGGTTCTGAGCGGACTTTGTTGAATTAATTTTGTTCTTATTATTAAACAAGGCAATAGTTACTTTTCTATTATTGTTTATAGTCTTTGGGTTGGAGGATCTATGCGGCATTTTAAACCAAGACCTAGTAACACACAGTGCAGTATTGGCGTGCAAGTGTCTTATCTCAGTTTCTTACGAACCTAACTCTAATTTCCTCCTAACTAGGATCGATCGATAATCTTCCTAGCGCTACTAATGCACGCACGCACGCACGCACGCACGCACGCACGCACGCACGCACACACACACATCGTGTGCATATAAATACACTCTTCACTAAAAATAAATTAATACTAAAATAAAAACCTTTCAGAGGACTGCTAGAAATGCAGTGTGTTAAATTAAATCACTGGTCAACTTAATAATGTCGTAATTGTTAGTTTCTATTTAGGAGTACTGTGCTGGAAAACAGCGCCGTCAAAAGGCATTTCTTGTTAACTTTGCTGTTTAAATTATATAAGTATGTTTTTAATTATTATTTTTTTGCACGCCTGCCAACTCCTTCCTCTGCTTCCTACGATTGACTAGTAGAAAATGCTTATGTTATTAAGTCCGCCGCATTGAACATTTTCTTTTAATGTAAGTGCAATAAAAGTATCAACAAATAAAGAGCTCTAAAAGTTGGTAAAATAGTACATCAAAGATCAAGAAGTGTTCCAAACTGCTTCTGCATTTGTAAACGCCTATAAAAGTATCTACAATTACTTTCAAAGACTTTCCGTGTCCACGGTTTGACGAAGGTAATCAAAAGAGGCTTTTGCGGAGGGCCACTGCAATCGAAAGGGCACAGATGTCTACTCCAAAGCGCCGAATTATTTATAGTCAAGACTTATTGGCTAGGCGATGGCTTACCATCGTATACCGTTAAGCTATAAAAGGTATGTCGGCCTTTGTGCGAGAAAACTAAGCCCGGTGTCTCGTGTCACAGTGTTTGTTATCGAACTCCTCCGAAACGGCTTCACCGATTGTTATAATTTTTTTTTTGTGTATATTTGGTTGGTCTGAGAATAGTAGGCCACAGAGGACTTGTGATGTTAGGACCTTACAAGTTCCTGCCTGCAACTCACAGTTTTACTTTAAGTCATTTTCTGTGCGTGCTGCTCGTATGTGGAACGGTCTACCTAAGTCTATCAGGGAGAGTCCATCTGTTGCTGTCTTCAAGGCCAAACTGAAAGAGCACTTCCTTTTTTCAGTATCGCAATAGGTTTATTTAGTTTATTTATTTAGTTAATTTATTTACTTAGGTATTTATTTATTTACGTATTCTAGTTATTTATCATCTTATAAGTAAGTTTATGTAACTTTTTAATTTTATATAAATAAATATATCTTACGTATGTATGATTGTACTGGGTTGTAATAATTATTGTACACTTTCCTCCCTTTTTTTATAATGTTCGTATCACTACATCCAGGGTTGGCTGGAAGAGATTTCTGCTGAAATAAGCTCGCCATGTACACTTTTTAATTCTGTAAATGTTTTTTTTTATTCGTGTAATTGTATGTGTGCAATAAAGTATAAAGTAACTAATATGGCAAAACAACGTTTTCCAGGTTTATTTACCAGGGCACGCGTGGTAATTAAGCCCATACTGTCTCTCTCTCTCGAAGAGAAGGCCTGTGCCCTGCAGTGGAACATAAAAAAAATGCTTTAAACTGTGGTCATGATAGCTTTTTACTAAAAAACCGTAATTTATGTTAGATCTAAGATCGGATACACTTTATTACTGTTAAAAATTTAATAAATTGAATAACCAAATTACTTGTAAAGTATCAAATCACTAACAATATTTAAGGATACGCAATAGTGTGATTAGAGAACGTTGTGGACTGAAAGAGGGATGTAGTGACAAGAATTGAGAAAGGAATGTTGCGTTGGTTTGGACATGTGGAGAGGATGAAGGAAGAAAGATTGACAAAACAAATATATCGAGCGAATGTGGATGGAAGGGCCGGTAAAGGATGACCCGGACGAACATACTTCGACCAAATAGGGGATGTATTAACAAAGGGCAAGATAGAAGTACCCGAAACCGGCGTGCGTGCATGCAACGACTAATGAATGTTGAGGAAGCGAAAGTGATCTGTCAGGATCGTAGCAAGTAGCAGTCCCTGGTCTCTGCCTACCCCTCTGGGATACAGGCGTGAGTTTATGTTATGTTATTTAATAAAAGTTAATTTTAATACATGCTTTTCAAGCCGCGTCTGACTTGATAAAAATTTCCGATCATTGCTAGTGACTGAGGCGTCACGATATAAATTCCAGTTAAAATATATTTAACCTGCTACGTTGTATATTTAACCTTGAAAAGAACAATTGAAACCATTCTTTCGGTGGCCCGATTGGGTCATTCAGAATTCTACAGATTAAAATGTAAGATAAGATAAGAATTTTCTTTATTGCACCCAAGAAACAAAAACTACGGATAGCATATAACAAAAAACAATCAATAAAGCCAATCTCTACCAATTGAGTGGGACCGGATGCAAAAGACGTTTATCGAAATCGTGGCACGTGGCCCCTCCGAGATACAGACGTGAGTTTATGTCATGTAATGTATGTATCGATAGACACTTGTTAGATATTTAAAGAAAAGACATGTAGGCTTCTTTTGATGAGAATTAAATACGTAGCGTCCGGTCCCACCACTAATTAATTACTCATCCAAATTCATTAGTCGTTGCAGGCACGCATGCCGGTTTCAGGTACTTTTCGGGTATCTATCGATAACATACCAATTATCGTGCTTATCGGTTCAATTAGACAACAAAATCAAGACCCAGCCATTGTTTACACGTCCACCGGCAGGGCCGCGTTTCATAAAACTGCAATTCATAGTTTATTATGACAATTCGATGTACATTCCGTAGCTGAGTGTTTCCGATAATCCGTGGGTACAGTGTACATCGAATTGTCGTAGTAAGCTATGAATTGTAGTTCTATGATATAGGGCCCAGCATGTGTCGATTCCAGTTACTGTGTCTCTTAGCGCTAATTCTCGGCTGCTCCTCTAAACATCTACTAGGATATCATGAGACGATTGGTATTCCGCACGCCGAAGCTATAAAGTTGTGCGAAGAGACTATGCCGCGAATCGCAGGCGGGTCGGAGGCTGAATTGGGATCGTTTTACCACCAAGTAAGTGTATATTTACATTATTTACCGGCTTAAACGGTACGAGAAGGTTATGTTATTGGGCTGCTTAGGAGAGTGTATTTTTGGTATTTACGTGAAACGATCTACGAATTATAACGACTAGTGAATGTCAGGATCGTGGCAGGTGGCAAACCCTGGTCTCGGCCTACCCTCCGGGATACAGGCGTGAGTTTATGTAATGTAATGTAATCTGCGAATAATTATTTAAGATTCATCATCATCATCATCAGCTTAAGCTTGTCCACTGCTGGACAAAGGCCTCTCCTATTGCACGCCACTGAGCATGGTCCTCGGCTACTCTCATCCAGCTCTTGCCAGCCGCCCTGCAAAGATCATCGCTCCACCTAGTCTGAGGACGTCCTACACTACGTTTACCGATCCGCGGTCTCCACTCAAGAACTCGTCTACCCCATCGGCCCCATCAAGATTACAACTAAATAAATCTTGTTTAGTTGTAGTATCTAGCTTAGCTGTATAAAATCAATAGTACATTGTACACCGAGGGAAGAAAACAATCTATTTTTGTTCGAGAGTCTGTTTGAAGGAAACTTGAGTAAAGAAATAGAACTCTCTCCCGAGTGACACATAGTGCTTTATACTATACTATACTACACTTTATAATTTTTAGTACTTACTTATAATTATGTTAATTATCCTTATAAATTTTCTGAGTAGCAACTGTCGGGCAGCGTCGCTTTTCATAAAACTACAATCCATAGTAGTCCAGTTTTCCCACTTGTTATTCTGTTGGTTAATCGACTCCGCAATGTAGGTACATCGAATGGGCGTAGTAAACCATGAATTATTTTTCTATTAAAAAGGTCCTAGGTTGTTAGATTCTTTAAAGTGAAAGTGAACTAAAGTTATTGCCAAAAACACTCTTTATACATAAATATAGACATAAGCTTACATAATTATAAAGAAATCTCGTAACAGAAATCAAAAGTTATTTTCACTTTACAACGTAAAGAATTTACATTCTGTTTGTTGAACGTCAATGTACAATGTTAGCGAAAAAATACTCCACTCTGACCATCTGTTCTTAAATCATCTTCTGTTCTCTGACCATCCGTTCTCAAATCACATGATAAAGATTCCATGATTGCAATCAACATAAGTAGCCTAAATACGTCCCACTGTAGGACACAGGCCGCTCGGGGAGTGAGTAGTGTTGCCATCAACAATAAATATATATATATTTTTTTTTATTCAAAGTAGTACAGAAACTGCGACTGTTAGATTATGACCTTGAAAACCTTGTTAAAAACCGCTGTTATGGTAGCCCGATCGGGTCCTTTAGAATTTTACATTAATTAATTTGGGTCCCACCTGCTTAGTAGTTAATGCTCAGCAGTCAGGTTGTTGGTAATTTTTTATTTCAGTTTTTAATTTTTGTCTTTTTAGTGATTTTTTTTTATGCTGGATTCATATAGCCTATGACACTCGACAAATCGATTGAGATATTATTTGTCAAAATATGTTCATTGGGGAGTTATGAGAGAACATAGAATCGGACATACTTACATACATACCTACATGCACACATATGAGCCAAACACATTACCCTCCTTTTGGGCTTCGCCGCAGTCAGGTAAAAAATGTATAGATGAATTAAGAACCTTTTCCTTTTTTGAAGCCGGTTTTAAATGTCTGGGAAACAATCTAAAGTACGTGGTCTCCGCTACCTATACCGGTGGTCATTCCTGTGGATCACTGACTAAAACTTCGGTCACACACAGCGCCAAGTCGCTGCGAGTGCACTCGCCGCAAATAATAGTCGCAGCGACAATTCACTGCCTGCCTGTCACACACAGTGAGTTCTACACGAGAATTTCGACTGTTCGACAGAGCTTCGGTAACACACAGCGACTAATCGCTGCGAGTGCACTCGCCGCGAATAACAGCCGCAGCGACAATTCGCTGCCTGCCTGTCAGACATAGCGAGTTATACACCAAAATTTCAACTTTCAGTGCGCATTCGCAGCGAATAAAATTGAACACGCTCAATTGTAGTCGCAACGGCTTCAACTCGCGGCGAGTGAATCTACTTGCAGCGAATAGCCTGTCACACACAGCGAATAGTCGTGGCCAGTAGGCACTCGCAGCGATTAGTCGCTGTGCGTGACCGAAGCATCAGTGCGCATTCGCAGCGAGTAAAATTGAACATGCTCAATTCTAGTCACGGCTAGCCTCGAATAGCCTGTCACATACAGCGAATACTCGCGGCGCGTGGGCACTCGCAGCAATTAGTCGCTGTGTGTAATCGAAGCATAAGTTAAGAGGATGTATAGGTGGCTGGGCAAGAGTACTCTATGTTAAAAGTACATTTTTTCATTGGGTTCGATCCCACTGGGGACCGTACCTTTGTACAAATGGCCTCAGTCTGGGTGTATTTCCTTGTTTATAATATCCTTGCCTGATTATCATAGCACAGGGTATCCTATTTTGGAACCAGGACAAGTGATTGTGTAGTGTGGAAGTTATTATAATTGACGTTCATTGTCATTGACGTTTAACGTTCATTGGTTCAACTCGCTGTACAAAGCAATAACATTTGCTATGTAAAGCAAGATAGCGCAACAGGTTAGAAAGATAATAAGGTTTATCTCGGGAAACGTCACTACAATTCTTATTTACGTGTTACTTATTTATTTCGCGGCACATGCATAAGATAAGATAAAACAAGAGTATTCTTAATTGTACCAGGAAAAACACAACAAAAAGTCTCGACGTCAGAAGCATTTGGTCGGTTTTGCACTATTAATACTTTACAGGAGAGCAAAAAGAAATTTGCGAGATAAATCTGTTCGATTTCTCCAAAACTGTGAAGGATTTTCTAAAATTCTTTGTTATTTCAAATAGAGCAAGTATCTAGTTATGAGTAAAACAACTAACCCTTTCTCTTATTTAACAAAAAAATTAAATAATCGTGCTTTTTTTAAAAAATATCATGATACGACCTTAAGCTTCTACAAAACGTACATTTTCTAATATTTACTGAAACGTATCTGCCGTACGACCTCATGCCGGTAATTTTGTGTCACGAATCTGATACGTTTCTTGAAAACGTACGTAATGCCTTTATGAAATTATAAAATCTTGTCATGAACGTTGAGATTGTAGTTACCAAAAATTAAACAAATTCCTCGTAATTAACTCTATTTTATATTAAGCAGTATTTATTTATTTTTATGTATGATACATATTTAACAATTATTTATCACAATGCTTACAGAAATCCGGGTTAAATTAGCTGTAATAAAACTTAGCGTCATCTTAAATTTTAATCATTATCAAAATAATAAACCCTTTACTGTTTTAATAATACCTCATTGTTTACCTTCATTTTCATTTTCGTGGATTAGTCTAATCTGAAATGAATTTTTTATTTTTGTTTACAGAGTGAATCGTTAATGAAGTTACTGTCGAAAAGAAAAAAACAACTGCTTGACATTCGGGAAAAAGCGAAAGAGATGAATAAAAATAAAAAAACCGCCCATATTCTCTCTCTGAGAGAAGGCCTTTGCCCTGCAGTGGGACGAATGATGGCTACATAAAAATAAAACCAATCTTGATGATTATTTCAGCAGTAAAAAAAACACAAGTTATTGGTGATGAGTTTTAGTTAGGTCTAAGGTGATGCTTGATGTTCTTTTATATCACATATTTACGTATTCCTAATACCTTTCAGATGATAATGAAGATGTGGAGCAATGTATTAAAGAAGGTGTCAGTGAAAAAGGTACACTTGTACAATCTGTATCAAGATGATCTATTAAACGTTATAATTAAATTTCGATTTGCGTACAATCATCAAATTACATTCTTCCATTGCACTGTTAAATTTTTACAATTTCATATTTAATATTTTTCAGCTCCCTACAAACAATACGGTGACTACGACAGCGATGACAGCGTTAAAGACAAAGATTTTGTTCCCGATTATGATTCAAGCAGCAGTCACATAAGCGGGTCTTCAGACTCTTCAGTGAGAAAACGAAAGATAGCTCAGTTAAAAAGAGGAATTTCTCTCCAGAAAAGAAGACAAAGGTAGAAAACTACGAAGTTATCACTCTTGGAGATTTGTTGAGTTCAACTAAAAACACAAAAAAGTATAGTGTAGTTTAAAACTCAAATTGAATTTTGTATTGAAAATATGTCTATAGATCCGTTCCTTAGCGATAAATTTATCTGAAATTAGGTATCTCTTTGTTATGTTTATACATGGTCGAATATTATGGTCGGGACCTAAAAATTTCCTACCACTTTTTTGTCGCGAATACGAATGCTATGACTTTCATAGCATGGGTATGAATTTATGTGGTTAATTACTGATTGAATAACCACTTCCGGAGTTTTGTTTCTAGGTAGGTGCCTTCCTCTTAGATCGGGAATTGTTATCCCTCCTTCAAGCTTAACAAATTTCTCTCCGACGCAAAGTGTATTTAGGAACATTACTTTACATACCGGTATAGACTCGAAGTTTGACAGGAGACTGTATGACTGTATACGTGAACTTCCTTCTGTCTGTATCTAAATTGCCAGTAGTTCTCATCGTGCTCTTTGTTTTCTTAGTAACATTTCGTGCTAAGAATTGTCTTCGTTGTTCCCAGTTATTGCTAATCTTCCAAAATTGTTTGAAAATCATTGCTCTACTTTCTGGTGAGATATTTTCGTATCATTTCTATCAGACTGATTTTGTCTATTGTCCTGATTAATCATTATATTGTCCGGTATGGATTCACCAGTTGTATTTGGAACGGTTGGGTCATAATAAGGTCTTATATCATTCAAATCGGAAGTATCTAATTCTACATTGTTTTCTCCGGAAATATTAATTTTTCTGCTGTCATCTTTCTTTATTATTTGAGCAGCAGAAAAATCAGGACAACCACAATGATGTAGCATAGCCACTGTAACGATTCAGGACGTAGATTGAGGTTTATGTGAATCTCCTGTTGCTTCACTGCTGTCGTGATCCCATAAATTAATATTTTCATCGACATACGTATTATTTTTTGTGTTTTTAGTTGAACCCAACAAATCTCCAAGAGTGATAACTTCGTAGTTTTCTACCTTTGTCTTCTTTTCTGGAGAGAATATTCTTCTTTTTACCTGAGCTATCTTTCGTTTTCTCACTGAAGAGTCTGATGACCCGCTTATGTGACTGCTGCTTGAATCATAATCGGGAACAAAATCTTTGTCTTTAACGCTGTCATCGCTGTCGTAGTCACCGTATTGTTTGTAGGGAGCTAAAAAATATTAAAAATGAAATTGTAAAAATTTAACAATGCAATGGAAGAATGTAATTTGATGATTGTACGCGAATCAAAATTTAATTATAACGTTTAATAGATCATCTTGATACAGATTGTACAAGTGTACCTTTTTCACTGACACCTTCTTTAATACATTGCTCCACATCTTCATTATCATCTGAAAGGTATTAGGAATACGCAAATATGTGATATAAAAGAACATCAAGCATCACCCTAGACCTAACTAAATCATCTAACCATCACCAATAACTTGTGTTTTTTTTACTGCTGAAATAATCATCAAGATTGGTTTTATTTTTATGTAGCCATCATTCGTCCCACTGCAGGGCACAGGCCTTCTCTCAGAGAGAGAATATAGGCGGTTTTTTTTATTTTTATTCATCTCTTTCGCTTTTTCCCGAATGTCAAGCAGTTTTTTTTTTCTTTTCGACAGTAACTTCATTAACGATTCACTCTGTAAAAAAAACAAAAATTCATTTCAGATTAGACTAACCCACGAAAATGAAAATGTAGATAAACAATGAGGTATTATTAAAACAGTAAAGGGTGTAAAGGGTTTTGTTGTCTATTTTACACGTAATTTGACCATAAATTTACTGGTAAGATAGTAGAATGTTCTCATCACAACAAATTATAGTTTCCAAAGCATAATACGTTCCATTTGATCATAAACTAACCTATGGCGCGCATGTGACATTACTGAATTACTGATGTGATGACAGAAAGCGCGCGAGCCTGCTAGCTGTGTTTATGTTTACGACCGAGCCCGAACACACCCGAACGTGGTCGAAAATATCCGATCTCGACTTCATCGACTAAATGTTGCGGTGAGCTAGAACCATTCTCATATTTCTTTAAATACGTTTTGAAATTCTATTCTAATGATTGTTATCATTTGGGGCATAAGGTCGTAATCTCAGTAAGAGTTACAATCTCTAAATATTATGTTTGAAGCATAATGTCGTATGCTTACTTTGATCCTATGGTTAAGTTTTATTCGCGAGGCAAAAAGTTTTATCTACAAATACAATATAGTTTTGAAACAATAGTGTATGAAGCATGATGTCTTATACACAAATACAGCGTAGTTCTAAGTAAGTTTTAATTGAAGCATAAACTGGTAACCACCTTTGCGACTTTTTTTAATCATAAAATACTAGTAGCAAAATATCGATTCTGTTGGTATGGCCAAATGCTTATATTAAAAGTGACAATAGTCTACATACGACATTATGAAACTGGATTATCTTAGCAATAGAATAAGATAGAAATATGATTCTCAGATGGTTAGAAAGAGCTCGAAGAGTTAAGATCGCAGGTATAAAAAAGTCATATTCGTCGGAATTGAACATACGACCTCATGCTTCTGACGTCGAGAAGTATTTATAAAGATACAGTACAATTGCCGGCCTTATAGCTAACAGCAATTTCTTCCAGACAACCGTAATGATTCATATTAATAACCGTCTTCCGTGCATATTCATTTAAAATTTATCAACTCAGTCTTTCTCAAACTCACGCTCAGAATCTGACATCACATTTTACTGAAGTTGTATATAGTACTATATATAATACGCCTCGAGAAGCGAAAAAAACGTCGGAGTCACGTTTCATAAAACTACAAATCAAAGGCTGACTTGCACCACATTCTTAAATTCTTTTGACTGCACCACAGCACGCACTCCGTGGGCACTGTCTGAAAATCAGCGCTGAGGGATCACTTCCTCAGCACAACGCTGAGTCAGCTGCCTTTTGTGGCAACTTAGATACACCACAGGCTACATCTATGGTCCTGTTTTATTTAATCGTTTTGTCTCTTGTGTATTTAGTTTTCTTTCTGTTCTTGTGCATATTATGTTACTTATCTGCTTATTTTGTTTCTGTGATGTATCTTGTTGATATAATAAATGTCTTTCTTCTTTCTATATGTATTAAACAGCATTTAACTAAAATTCTTCATACAAAAGTCGATTTAAATGGCGACTTAAGTGACATTTAAGAAATGGTGCAAGTCGGCCGTAGTTTATTATGACAATTCGGTGTACACTACGTACTCGAATGTACCTGCTTGTCTATGGGTTGATCGAATTTGCAATGTACATCGAATTGTCAAAGTAAACCATGAATTGCAGTTCTATTAAACCCTAATGCGCGCTACGCACAGGACAGCTGATTTTTAGTTTGCTATTTCGAATTATTTTACCATAGTAAATTTGGTACGTAATAACGTGTAGATGTCCCGAAAGTCACTGAGTGGGAGCCGAGCCGTTTTTAAGATTCCGTACCCAAAGGGGTAAGGGACCCTATTACTAACACTTCGCTGTCCGTCCGTCCGTTACCAGGCTGTATCTCATGAACCGTGATAGCTAGACAGTTGACATTTTCGCAGCTGATGTATTTCTGTTGCCGCTATAATAACAAATAGAATTAAAAAAATATTTAAGAGGGGCTCCCATATAACAAACGCTGTCTAGAGATAGCGCTCATCATCTAGCGGCCATCTATGTAACCTACACAGCTGCGACGTCATGTCACTAAATGTCAATGTTCTTGTTCATTTCTATAGATGGCGCTGTTCTCAATGTACCTAATCTATCTTGTCTCCATCTTTGTTTCATGTAGATAATGGTACGGAACCCTTCGTGCGCGAGTCCGGCTCGAACTTGGACGGTTTTTGTTTTAGATGGGTCAGGCAATTGTTTTAACTCCTAGGCCGTGTTTTATAAATCTACAATACAATACGGTTAATTTTGTACATTACGTAGCAGATTCTTCCTACTTATTAATTATTGGGTTTTTCATTTTTTTTTCATCATCAGCCCATTATGTCCTCACCGAGGGGCACGGGTCTCTTCCCTGACGAAGGTATAGCCCATACTCCACCACGGGGGCCAAGTCCGGATTGGTGGAGGCTTGTAGACTAGTGGCTCGTCTACTGTCAGAAGTTGTCAAGCCGCCCTAAGGCCTCTGACTTGGCTTAACGACTGCCATCTATCGACGGCAGCCGGCACCAACAGCTTAACGTGCCTTGCGAAGCACGGAACTGCTCGGAAAAATGCCACTAGCGTTAGGCATAGACGGCGACCCATCCATGCACTGAACGCGCCCTGTGTTGCTTTACCTTCGTGATCGTTTAAGATCACTCAGGCAGCCGGGGCTACGAGCGATTATTGGGTTAATCGGTTGTAATATACATGGAAGTGTCATAGTAAACCATGAATTGTATTTCCATGAAATAGGGTCTTGGTATGAGCAACTCTGGGGTAATGCAAGCAGTATCACTTGCTAACATTTAATTGAAATCACTTTGAGACTGTCATAAGCAGCCTATATACGTCCCACAGTAGGGCCCAGGACTTCTCTCAGGGAGAGAGTATGGGCTTCATCACCACACGTGTTCACCGTGGATTGGCGATTTCAAGCGCTGAGGTATGTCAATAGCTCACACACAGGTTTCCTCACGATGTTTTCCTTCACAGTTAGCGAGTCGTATTGCTACTATAACTTCACAAATGTACATAACTTAGAAAACAAAGTCATAGGTAAGTACATGCCCGCACTGGAAATCGAACCTGTGTCTCTCGCTTCCGAGTCCAATGTTCTACCCAGTAGGCTACCACCGCTCTTCTAGGCTCCTACCGCTCGAGAGACTGTAGGTTAAATTAAACATACATTAAAGTTTCAGTGGTATCATGAAAGTTTCAGTGGTCGTTTAATCGCTAACGATGACATAAATAATAGAAGGTTAAAATGACTGAGCCAATTTCACTAACAAAAGAAATTTACATCATAAACCTCCTTAGATTTCAAATATTTACACTAAGCACTACGGGTTAGTTTACTCTTGGAATTTAGCTCATCAAGTTTAAGTGAAAGACATTTCTTTCTTATTTCTACTGTTCCACTATTTATTTATAAAACAGTGGTAGCCGAGCGGTGGGACGCCGGCTTCTCATTCCGGAGGTCGTGGGTTCAAGTCCCGGCATGGGTGGAATTTTTAGCCTCAAAATAGGTTTTTAAAGTGGTCCTCAGCAATAAAAAGAATATAAAATTTCCTTGTGAATCAAAAATCAAAGATTTACTACATTTAAGAGAAAGTCAAAAATTTCACTACTTCTTCGGTTTTAGAACACCTTTTTAGATTATCCTTTTCACCGTACTTTCGTAAAACCGTATTCTGTCTAAATTAGGTTTCCAAACTTTCCAGGCAGGCCTACTGATAACCCTGACCTCCGGTTGGCAATCAGTCTGCAGCGGCACGCTCATTTCATCCACTCGCGTGCTCACCGCCGCGCACTGCTGGTGGGACGGCCGGCTCCAGGCGAGACGCTTCACTGTAGTCCTCGGCTCCGTGAGGCTTTTCTCGGGAGGGACGAGGGTGGACACAAGCGATGTGAACACGCACTCTAATTGGAATCCGGGAGGGGTGTTGTTTGACATTGCGACGGTGAGGATACCGGCGGTGGAGTTTAGTAGTGAGTGTTTATGATTTGTCAGTTGGACTCATTTCAAGTCTCAATCATACAGCGACGGTATATAAACGGTAGCGGTAAAGGTCGCGACCAAGAGACGGGATTCCTACTTAGTATTTTATCTGTCTGAGAGTTTGGAACGATGGATGACCTCGGCATAATGCTCGAAGACCTCAGTCGAGTTTTCCAACGTGTGGGCCTCAAAATGAACATGGACAACGCGAAGGTCATGTCGAACGCCCGTGTTGTGCCGACCCCATCATTGGGGAACTCGGCTCTCGAAGTTGTAGACGAATATGTGTACTCAGGACAAACAATTCAACTAGGCCGGTCCAACTTCGTGAAAGAGGTCAATCGTAGAATCCACCTCGGCTGGTCAGCATTCGGGAAACTTAGAAAAGTCTTTTCGTCCAATATACCTCAATCGCCCAAGACAAAATTATACAACCACTGTGTGTTACCAGTGATGACTTATGGCACTTAAACGTGGTCTTTCACTAAGGGCCTCATAAGAAAGCTCAAGGTCACGCAACGAGCTATGGAAAGGGCTATGCTCTGAATTTCTCTGCGAGATCGAATCAGGAATGATGACATCCGTAGACGAACAAAAGTCGTCGATATCGCCCAGCGGATTAGTAAGTAGAAGTGGCAGTGGGCGAGGCACATAGCACGCAGAACTGATGGCCGATGGGGCCGAAAAGTTCTCGAATGGAGACCACATATCGGCAACCGCAGCGTAGGAACACCAGCCACAAGATGAACAGATGACCTCATCCAAGTCGCAGGAAGACGCTGGATGCAAGCCGCTTCCAACCGGTCTTTTTGGAAATTCATGGAGGAGGCCTATCTCCAGCGGTGGATTTCTTGTGGCTCAATGAGGGAATTTGGAGTTTGTTTAGTTTAAGGCACAATTATGCGCATCAAATTCTGTTGAAATCCTAATGTTTGCGATATCAATTTGTATGGAATTTGACAGTTTGACGATTGGGATCGTTCTGAATGTTATATAGGAGTTGACCATAGCAACTTCTTACTCAATAAGTTAATAATGTGAAGTGCTTACGAAAGTTTTACTTCAAAAACTTCCTACTCAGTATTTATCCATCGGAATCCCAAACTTTACCGCGAAAGATCGCGACCTTTACCGCTGTCATTTACCGCCTCAGTATGTATTACCCTTAAAGGATCTTACAATCAGGCCAAGAAAAATAAGATTCTTAAGTGGCACGAACATCGCCAGGTCAGTCAGTTTTTAAGGCTACGTTCTCTTAGTTAGTATTAAGAATGTGATATATATATATATGTATAACTTTTCAATGTCCAATCTAGGGCCGCCAGTCATTATTTTTACGTCATTGTCATTACTCTATAATTTTTATTAGAGCCAATGTACCTACCGACACTTAGCAGTACGCTACTCGGGAACTCATTGATGTCACATTTCTTTTCAAACTGTTGGATAACAAGATTGACTCCTCTACGTTTTTAGAAAAAAATATCGCATCTCGTCACCTTCTGGACGATTATTTTACACTCATATAGTTCGCCCTCGACACGCTTCTAATAAGCTTTTCAGGTGACCTCCGGGTCTATTTTTGTACGACAACGACCGCCTGCCAAGCGTGGCAATTATGGCAAAACCCCTGGTGGTTATGAAAACCACGAAGGAGGCCTATGTGCGTGGGCGTCAAATGGCTGATGATGATGACTGCATGTGTCCTAAATAATAATTAATAAATTTAATAAATAAAAGAAACAATGTAGTGAGAACGATCCGCCCACATATGCACCGCGTACGTCTGATCGGTTGACAGCGGGAAGCAACATATAATGCCCTGTGTATCGCATTGCAGATAACATTGACGTCATCGCCCTCCCGAGCATGAATGACGCGGACGGCGACTTCGCCGGACTCACTGGGACCGCTTCCGGTTACGGGAAAACTAGCGATGGTATGTACTGGGGCGCCCTAGCTAAATCAAACGCAATATTTTTTTTTTATGTAGCGTATACTTACACGTCGAAATCTGTGTGGTTTGTAAGCCGTGGTCATGTAATTAGTAATTGCAAATGGGATCTATTTTAGACTATTACTTTTTAATATAGACGTAAATTAAAAAAGATATTGAGCTGAGAAATCTTGCTTAAGAAAATGCGCGATCAATTAGTACCAAGAACGTTTAACCCAACGGCATCGAGTGGTGGCTAAAACATCCTTGATTAGTACTGCCTCTCCGTCTATCAGAACAGGGCCTCGATTCTGGTAGTGAGTTGTAGTATAATGACAGGTACACTGTCGGGTCACGTGACGTGTTTTTTCATACCATTGACGCCTAGAAGGTTTGATACGTGTGCCCGCGTTGACTTAAAGCAGCCATGAAATGAAATCGCCATGTTCATGCGGTTGTCATGTTACTACAATGCATTAACAGAATCTAGGCCCAGACCCGTGACCGGTTTGGCTGGCTACTAATGATCCTAAGAGATTCGAGTTTGTGTTGAGATATTTTTTGGAACGTGTTTTTATTTTAAACAAACTAGCGTATTCGATAGTTATTGTGAAGGCACATTCATTTTCCTATGGTTTTTAAACCACCCAAAATTAATGGTGGTTAATTTTGGGTGGTTTAAGAGCCACCGGCCTTATCTCAGAGAGAATATGCCTGGTTGATCTAGTAGTATCACGTCTGATTACCATACCGGAGGTCATGGGTTCGATTCCCACTGGAGGCCGCCGTACATTTGTACAAATGGCCTCATTCTGGGTGTCATTCAAGTCCTTGGTTGGTTACTATAGCACAGGGTATCTCAGTTTGGGACCAGGACAAGTGATTGTGTTGTGTTGAACTTATTATTATTATTATTAATCACTGCGCGCGCCTACCCCAGACGATCAGGTTTCCTCACGATGTTTTCCTTCACACTTAGCGAGTGGTATTATTACACATCAAACAGCCAAGTGCTATTCGGACTCGCGCATGAAGGGTTCCGTACAACATTTGAATATTTCAAGCGTCTAAAGTAAATATTTCAGGTGGGCTCCCATACAACAAACGTGATGATTTTGCCGTTTTTTGCTCGATATTAATAACGGCAACAGGTAGTCGCTTGAAATATTCAAATGTTGTATAGATAATGGTACGGAACCCTTCGTGCGCGAGTCCGACTCGCACTTGGCCGGTTTTAACATCCTGTCTGATTCCTAGCTAGTCGTCGACAAACCTTTAAAACAAATGCAACGATTTATCTACTATAAAAAAACTAGATGGCTGTGCCGACCATCTACCACATGATAAGATAAGAATATTCTTTATTGTACACCAGGAAAAACACAAAGATATAATATTTACAAAGATTCAGCACAATTGGCGGCTTATTGCTTACAGCAATTTCTTCCAGACAACATGCGATGGATAGTTATATATGGCTATGTTTAGATTTTTGTTGCAAATTCTTTCTTAATGTAACGTCGACTGTACAAAAAGGTATCGTTACAGTACGTACTGATAAAGTATATAAAATAATACTTCGCTCAAGAGCGTTGGTAGCCTAGTGGGTAGAACATCGGACTCGGAAGCGAGACACCCAGGTTCGATCCCAAGTGCGGGCATGTACCAATGACTTGGTTTTCTATGTTATGTACATTGTGAAGTTATAGTAGCAATACTACGCGCTAACAGTGAAGGAAAACATCGTGAGGAAACCTGAGTGTCTGAGCTATTCACATACCTCAGCGCTTGAAATCGCCAATCCGCGGTGGGCACGCGTAGTGATTAAGCCCATACTCTCTCCTTGAGAGAAGGCCTGTGCCCTACAGTGGGACGCATATAGGCCGATTATGCAATGAGCTTTTCACAACTGTAACAACACAAGTTTCTGAAATTCATGTTACTTACAGAGTCTTGTCCCCGGTTTCCCGTACGGCTCCCGTCCTTCCTCACATCTTCTCATCTTCCAGCCCAGTGGGCCGTGCCAGCTCAGGCGACGCTCCACAGCGTAAATCTGTCAATCATCAGCAACGCCGCTTGCCAGCAAGCGACTGACGTGGCTATCCACGGCAGCCATCTCTGCACCAGCGGCGATGATGGGGTCGGGCCCTGTGACGGCGATTCGGGAGGGCCCTTGACTGTCTCTCGGAACGGGGCCAGAACTCTGGTGAGACTGGAAAGAAACTAGAAAGAGTTCTAGAAAAAGACTAGGAAGAAAGGTCGACGAAAGAAATATATCAGAAATCAAAACTTTATTTCAACGTAAAGAACTTGCATTGTGTTTGCTGAATGCTTCGAGCGAATGTGGGTGGAAGGGCCGGTAAGGGATGTCCCAGGCGGACATACTTCGACCAAATTGGGGTTGTATTAGCAAAGGGCGCGAGAAAAAGTTCCCGAAACCGGCATGCGTGCATGCAACAACTAATGAATGTTTGTGAAGCGAATTACGTTGGTCAGGATCGTGGCAAGTGGCATACCCTCGTCTCTGCCTCGCCTCCGGGATATAAGCGTGAGTTTATGTAATGTTATGTAATGCTCTCTTTTTACGTGTTTGCGACAGTAAAGGAGGATTGTCTATAGAGACGATGAGAATACCGGCGCGGATACTGGGTTAAGTGATGGGGATGCAATTTTCAGGATTTTGTTTATTACTTTCCACACTTTTGTGTGAAATCTTGGAAACAGTTAGTGATTTTATTTTATTTTATTTATTAGGTACACCAACAGCAAGCAGGCAAACATAACAAAGCTTATAATAAATGTGACTTAGGGCTAGCGATTATGCCAATTAAAGGTATACACAGCATTTGTAAACTCTACTTTTATGAAAACTACGACATTTAGGACGGTACTTACTCGTAGGTACATAGGTTTAAATTGGATTCAAAATGTTGTAACATAGCGATAGTATAGTTTTATGCATGCATTGAGGGATTTTATTTATACAATTTATTTTTCAGATTTTAGGAATTAATTTAGACTTAAATGTGCCAAGGCTGTCATGATAAATATCCAAATTTAATTTACTCCAGCACTCATTGTAAGTGATATCCCTATGAAGATGTCATAATTTTGAGACTGGTCGAAATAAATTATGTCTGTCGGGAAACAGTGGGGAGGCAATGTGTTTTCACGCCCTGAGTGCATCTCGATGAGGTAAAATTCCCAAGGGATGAAGGAATGCCTGGTGTCTCGCTGGATAGAGTCTACGCCGATGGGCAATATCGGTTGAATGAGAATAGTCGGAGGCATACGTGGCTGCTAAACCTCGTATTAGTAACTCTTCTCCTTACTGGTCCCAAACTTGGATAACCGGTGCCATGGTAACCAGGCAGGGGCATTACAAACATGGAAATACACCGAGAATGATGCCATTTGTACAAATCAAGTAAGAGCCTCCAGCAGGAATCGAACCCACGACCTCTGGTCTAGTAGTCAAGCGCGTTACCGCACGACCAGTGAGGCAGTCGAATGTTGTGTAAATGTTAAGCCAGCCCGTTGTAATATGCCGACAACTTTTTTCATCTGAAGTGTTAAGTTAAATTATAAGTTGAACCGTTATGTTCTGTAGTCCGGGGACTAAATTCATCTGTCTATTGATATCCTACTCGGTCGATCGATCTACACAATCGATCAAAAGTGCGCCAAACAAAAGTTGCAAAACAATACCGGCAGTTTTTGAAAAGTTCTTTGAATAGTCATGTCTGTGTATTACCTTTTGGATATTGTGACTGCACTACTTTTAACGTTATTTCACCAAGAAGATACTGTACAAACGGCGGGCTTAATACTAATTAGTATTTTATTCTAGCCAACCAATGGGTGACGAGAGAAGGGGGGTAGTGCCAAACCGGCACTACCCTTTATTGGTTTTTAGGCTTTTCCCCAAATGAAATTAAAGTAACAAAAATACATTATAAAATGAAAAAAAATCTTTAAAATTCATTAATCAAAATTAGCCGGCTCCTCCGCATCGGGATCTTGACACAATACCACAGGGCTATCAAGCCTTGAGACTTCAGTGAAATAAGCAACTCATTTAAGGCCACTTTCAAGCCGCGATTGAACATTGAACCTTTAGTTACCAGCGACAGAAATTATTTTGTTGTCAGATTTTATCAAACAATGTTCACTATGGAATGGTACCAAACTGTCAACACAGTTGTTGGTGCATGTAATCAGCTAATTCATCAAAATTCTTGCAGGTTGGTATATCGTCCTTCGGCGTAGGCCGCGGCTGCCAGCTGGGATATCCCTCGGTCTACACCAGAGTTACTGCTTTCCTGCCCTGGATACGCGCTAATATGTGATGTGAATTTTTTTTATGAAAGTAAACAGTTATCTTGAAAAGCTAACAACATTTATTATTCATAACACAACAAAAAGAAAACAAATTGAAATAAAAAACTGGCCTTAAATAAATTACAATAATATATCAATGTCATAAATTATATATTTACAAATAAAACACCTGCCCCAGGTCACTGTCCCGCGGCAATGAGCCCAGAACGCTGGCGACGTTACCTCTTTGGATGGCCAGGCTTACCCTCTGGCCGAGGTACGCGCCAGCCCTCTGGTCTCCCGATGCGTCGAGGCGTGCCGCTAGGTCTTTGAATAGCATAGGCGCGCCTCTGGGCCCCAAATGCCTATGGTTTCGACCCCAAACGGCGCAAATATGTAATTGTTTCCAATTGAACCGCATGTGCGCCGTTTGAGGCTTTCGGCCGCGCCAGCCGCTGAACCAGCCGTCCCATACTAGCGGCCTCCCTGTTTCCTGTTTGGGATCAATGTCATGCCATCGGGCCTTTTACCACCGTCACGGATGATGCCTGTAGGTTCCAGCGTGGCCGGAAAATCTTAAAATGTTAATATCTTAAAATCTTAGTCTTAGTCTTAGTCTTAAAGTCTTAGTCTTATCGTCCTAAATGCGTCCTTAAAATCTTAAAAACTTAAGATCTTAAAATCTTAAAATCTTAAAATCTTAAAATCTTAAAATCTTAAAATCTTAAAATCTTAAAATCTTAAAATCTTAAAACCTTAAAATCTTAAAATCTTAAAATCTTAAAATCTTAAAACCTTAAAACCTTAAAATCTTAAAATCTTAAAATCTTAAAATCTTAAAATCTTAAAATCTTAAAATCTTAAAATCTTAAAATCTTAAAATCTTAAAATCTTAAAATCTTAAAATCTTAAAATCTTAAAATCTTAAAATCTTAAAATCTTAAAATCTTAAAATCTTAAAATCTTAAAATCTTAAAATCTTAAAATCTTAAAATCTTAAAATCTTAAAATCTTAAAATCTTAAAATCTTAAAATCTTAAAATCTTAAAATCTTAAAATCTTAAAATCTTAAAATCTTAAAATCTTAAAATCTTAAAATCTTAAAATCTTAAAATCTTAAAATCTTAAAATCTTAAAATCTTATAATCCTAAAATCTCACAATCTCACAGTCTTAAAATATTACTAAAGAGGCACCAATCCGAACAAATACAAATGAACATTGAACCAATTTCTTAATATGATTTACTGAGGTAGAAAATTAATTAATTGAAAATACAAAACAACAACTTCCTAAGTACATTATGATAAATTGTTTCCCCTAACCTATTATGTTGTCTGAAAGAATTTTTTTATGCAATAAGGCCGCCAATTGTACTGTGTATCTTTGCATATTTTTATGTCATGTGCTCTGGTGTACAATAAAGAATATTCTTATGTTATAAATTCATAACTTAGATATAAATTGCCCAATGGTTATTTTACTGACAACTATGTTTTTAGACATATTCTTAGCAAGAACATACATTTTAACGGCCTTATTTATATAAACGAGATTCCTCTAAGACAGGCCTAAGAGCCAGTTTATTTAATCTGTGGTTACGAATTTTCCTTGTAAAATCTACACCAAAGACTATTTTAATCGGCGTTTTAAGGAATCGTGTTTTTTATAAATAAGACCGTCTTTTCACTACGATATGCCAATCAGATTTTGCTAAAAAATATTTAAGAAGGGCTCAATTGACTGTTGTCAGCTCCTCAATTCACAGGAAACACCATCATACCAATAAGTGTGAAGCCAACTGTTGGCTGTTAGGGTGCGATTTTCTTCACAATGTTTTTCTTCCTATTTAACAAGTAGTATTGTTACTGCAAATTAAAAAAAATGTACGCAACATCATAAATCCCATTCCTCGCAAGTGATGTAAGAGTTCTCACTACCATTGCATGTTAAAATCCTGAAATAACAACGGGGAAAATTTTAATCACACATTTACAAAAAGTGAAAAAATCTGATGGAATTGAAAAAATCAATTGCTAAAAATATTCAATTTGAACACATGGACACGAAAATAGACACAGTATTTTTACTCGTTTCTCCCAAAAAAATACGGATTGAATTGTTGAAAATCGGATTATTTTTGTCACGTTGGCGGACGTGATGGATTATCTAATCCGGGAATCACTACATTTTGATGTATTACCAATTGCCCACCTGTCTATACTCAGTGCCAGTTAGACTTTCTTTATCAGTCCAGAAACAAAATAGAATATTTTATACAGGGCGCAACAAAATCCCCGTATGCACGTGATGATGATGATGATATGCGTGTATCGTCATCATAAAATATTTTATTATGTTTCTTGGCTGATAAAGAAACTGGCGCTGAGTATAGACAGGTCATCATCAGCATCACGCCCACTGCAGGACGTAGGCCTCCCTCATGGTTTTTCCAGCTTCCCCGTCTTGTTAACCAGGGCTGGTTAACCAGGTCGTCAGGGATAAACTTTGAAATCGCCAAAAAATGGTTTCCCTGTGGTACAAAATTTGTTCGTATTGATGCTACCTCATGAGGCTCCTCCTAGCTCAGGGGCATGTTTTATAGAACTAAAATTCATTACTATAACAAAGCCGATCAATCCACAGATTAACAAATAGGAATCGGCTTCGCAATGTATATCGAATTGTCATAATAAACTACGAACTTTGGTTCTATAAAACAGGGCCCAGATAGAAGTGGAAGGCCTCCCACCAGTCGATACGTAAACGTTCACGCTCCTATAGTTAAATCAAGGTATGGTCTAAAGTTTTTTTTTTTTAATGAAGTATTTAATAAAGATTTCATTTCTATAATATCGCAGAAAGCAACTGACATTTTTGTTTTGGCATTATTTTGATTGTTATGTCCCCCTCACTCTCTCGGCTAAACGGTTTATTGTAAAAAAGTGAAAAAATTAGGTTAGTAGCACAATTATGATGATCTTAAGAGGCTTAAGTAGGCTTTACAAGTTAACGAAATAGGCGACCGTCTTAAGAACGGAAAATTTCGCACAAATTGCATTGAAAATTACTTTGATGGAGATGTTACGAGTAGTTCTGTAAAGCAGTTAAAAAACCCTCCTTCTACAGAACCCTACTCTGGGCGTGGCTCGACTCACACTTGGCCGGGTTTTCTTATATAGAGGGGCCTTTGCATCTACGTAATGAGATGATTTATACAGAGTCCAGTGGCCATTCACTCACACTAGATGGGAGCAGGGACCACTCGCTCGGACGCTGCAGATCTATATTTGTGGCCTGGGATATTATTTTTTAAACGGAGTAGGCTTTCCCCAGCATCTATACCATCCTGACAGCTTAGTCGGCCTAGCCCATAGGAAAGACAAGTCAATACATACAGAGCCAACCAAGCCGCGGGTTTCCTCGCG
The DNA here is from genome assembly GCA_947308005.1 of Yponomeuta malinellus. Taxonomy (NCBI): domain Eukaryota; kingdom Metazoa; phylum Arthropoda; class Insecta; order Lepidoptera; family Yponomeutidae; genus Yponomeuta; species Yponomeuta malinellus. The sequence goes on along the minus strand of OX371007.1, from coordinate 2,907,626 downwards.
ATGTTTTCCTTTCCAGTTAGCGTCTGGTGAAAGAGGGGAGAGAGGATCAAAAAATATCAAAGATTGTCTTACGTAATAAATGAATGGCGAATTTACGGGGTTCGTATGTAATATTGTATTGGTAGTTTGACTAATAAATTGGACCTCAGAGGCCGACTTACGGCCTTGTTGTGTCAGAAGCAAACTTGTTCAAGTAAATGTTGTGTAAAATTCCGCTCGATTTAGCTCAAGCCTCAACCTTCCGCGAGATGACTGCATAGTAGGGTAGTTTCTTCCGGACTATGATTGCTAATGTGCTGACACAAAAGTTGACTTGGTGATCCTTCTACATATTTTATAACAAAGAGGGTTTATGTGTATTTTTGTTGTTTTTTATCGATGTAACGAAGTATTAACGAAACGAGGTAGACTCAAAATTTATTTGTATACTGTAATCGAAATCGACCTTATACCTGAAGTGACGTTATTTGGTCGAAATATGTCATGAAAGGACGCTGTTGGTGGTGCGTGCAGTTTGATGTTGTATCCTAGTTTGGGACCAGGTCAAGTGTTTGTGTTGTGTGGAAATTATTGTTATTATTATTATTGGACACGAGTAGTTAACATGTATGGGGCTTGGAGGTGTCACTAAACTATACTGCACTACAACACGCGGCTTGGTTGGCTCCGCACGTATTGACTTGTATTTCCTATGGGCTAGGCCGACTAAGCTTTCAGGATGGTAAGGGTGCTGGGCAAGCCATCTAAAAAACAATGTCCAAGGAACTGCAGCGTCCAAGTGGTCTCTTCACCCATGAAGTGTGAGTGAAGGTGCCACTGGACGCTGTATAAATCATCTGATTACGTAGATGCAAATGCTCAAAAGGCAAAATATGGAGTCGTTAATCTTGCGTCTGTTCTTCAATGGGACGGTCGACATGATCAATTATGAGTTCCCGTAGGCACTGACTGAAAATCAGCGCTGAGGGATCACTTCCTCGGCTACATCTATGGTCCTGTTTTATTTATTTCATTTGTCTGTTATGTAATTAGTTTTCTTTCTGTTGTTGTGCATATTACGTTACTTATATCTTTATTTTGTTTCTGTGATGTGTCTTATTGGTATAATAAATTTCTTTCTTTCTTTCTTTCTATCTGCAACTTGTACATTTTCATCTTGAGACCCACCATCAGAGATGCAAAGCAAAGCAACAGATAACAATGTTTTGATTGAGATTCATTATTTCATTTTTGATTCATTATTTAATCTTTTGCAGAAAGATTATATTTTTTTCCATTGGTCCGGGATTTCTATTGTTCTCTCCGACGGTATTCGAAATTTTGTTCATGTGAGTCGTAAGCCGTAGTTCAACCTTTTTTTCTGGCACTGAATATTTTCTATCGGACTGTATCTGCAGACGACGTTCTCTCGTTCACTTTTGTGTAGGCGACAATGACATAAGTGTGAAATACCGAGCGGCAATGACTAAAATATTCCGAGAAATTGAGTTTGAATATTACAAATAATAACGTCCAGTATTTTACTTGATAACAAACATAACAAAAATAGCTGTGTACGTGTTATTATTAACAGACATCAAAAAAGGAGGAGGTTATCAATTCGACGCGTATTTTTTTTGGTATGTTTTCGCACAACTCCGTCAAATCTTAACCGATTTCCATGATTCCTTTTTTGTTCGAATAGATATAACGTCCTATTGGTCCCATTTGGGATAATTTGGTAAAGATCTGATGAAGACTTTCAGAGATGGAGAACGGAACTCTTCAATGGACTGCTGTCAAATAAGGCCTAATGGGGCCCATCCTTTAGTAATATCCGTATGTTTTATAAAATAGCGTAAAGTAGTCCCAAGGTAATTTGGTGATGTTCTATTGAAGACTTTTGGAGAGGGACATTAAGAACGTAAAATTTTAAAGAATATAGGCTTAATAACTAAGCTTGTCCACCGCTGATTGGCGATTTCACGCGCTGAGGTATTTGAACGACTCATACAAGTTATTTTATTGTTAAACGTCTTCAAGTTTTAATACTGCATGTTACCTACTCGAAAGTTGCTGTACCCTGAGTGGATATCATGTATGAGACAAACCCTTATTGTAACTTCTGAACAACTCGGCTGTACGATTTCAAAACCTAGCAAGCGACATGTGTGTAAAAAAACGGGTTTTGGATTAATGATCTTTTTAGGTGATTGCCCAGAAAATTGAATTGTTAAAATCTCAAGGGAAGGGAAATTCTCTTACTAGTTTTTAAAATGGTCGATGGCGGTTACTATGTTTCTAAATTGTTAGACAAGGTCATAATGCGCTCGCTAATTCTTGTATGATACTAGTGTCCGCCGCCTACGTGTCGCATTTCAGGTTTCGGTTTTTAAAATTAGTTTCGTCATGCCTAAACAGTTTTATAGATCATCGAAGATGATTAATGCAGTCAAAAACCGTGACGATGACTGCCAAAACCAGTACCTAAGTACCGCCACAAATGAAGATTTCATAATCAATTTCGCTACTGCATGATTGCAATAAAGTTATGAGCTATGAATACCTCAGGATTCCTCACGATGCTTTCCTTCATTTTAGTGAATGGTTGTTCCACTACTGAATGTACGAAATGTACGTGACTTATTTCGGTTTCTCGTTCGTAAGCAGCCTATATACGTCCCACTGTAGGACCTTCGGCACAGGCCCCAAGAAAATGTTTCTTGTTCAGAGCTGTCATAATCTAATCCGTGACCTCATGCAAGTGATCAACCGCGAACTATAATTTTTTTTGTGATATTTGAGTTTTTGCTGTACAGTCTCCGTTACATTAATAGATAGATAGATAGCAAGATAGATGAATAAATCAAGATCGATAAAATCTAATTAGAGCGCGTGGGTGAAAAATTGATGTGCTTCGACTTTACTATAAAAATTTCCACGGCAGCATCGATAACTACGAAAGAAAAACCTGAACTCACCGTAAGTAAAAGAAAACTAATGATTAATCGTTTTCTCACTTTATGCCTTGAGCGGTAGAAGTACTTTTTGCTTAACTTTTGTTCGTAAGAAAACTTCGTTATTTGTGGCAGATACCTAAGTTTGAAATTTAAATGCACTGCGTGGTGGAAAATAATATTTACATTATGACACAAAGGCGTTTCTTGAAAAAAAAACCTACAAGGTGGTAAATTAACACGCGCTTAGATAAAGTACACTTTTATCGTTTCTTACATTTTCGTTTTTCAAGATAATATTTTTATTATAATTTCTCGAATTTTTTTTATTTAATTTCCAATGTTTTTACCATCTTTATTCCACAATATTTCGATTTTATATGTGTACGCTGTAGGAAAATCAACGTTTCTCGTATTATATTTCTAATTTTAGTTTTATACTATATTATAAATGTGAAAGTTTGTGAAGATGTTTGGATGTTTGTTACTCAATCACGCAATAACAGCTGAACGGATTTACATGATACATGGCGTACAATTAGACAAAGACTTGAATTGAGACATAGCATACTTGATATCCCGGTAATGCGTTCCCGTGGAATAATATTTATTTTAAGTTTAAAATAGATGGCGTCGTGCGAGCGAACGTTGTGTTTTAAAAATAGATGGCGTTGTGCAAGAATCGTATAAACGGATTTTGTGGTGTGTACAAAGTTTGCCGGGACAGCCAGTAAATGATTTTAAAAAAGTGATTCAATTCGCCCCGATGACACGATCCAAATAACTCCATATTAAATACTGTTGAAATTTTAAATTTTGTCGCGTTTACCGGGACAGCTAGTATCTATAATGTAAATAATGAAGTGTCTGGCCATGTTTTTAGACCGGAAACACGAAAAGCACAAACTTTCACATTTATAATATTAGTAGGATTAAGGGAATTGGTTTCTTAATACCTGATACATTTTATGAAAAAAAAACAGCTCTCGTCATATCATCAAAATCCAGTACTTGCCTGCACAATATTTTTAGTTTATTTACTCATTGTTTCTCTTATGTCCATTTAAAAAAAACCGACGTCCTGAAAAACACGCGCTAAAAAGAAAAGTTCGAACACTTTCTCATAAATCTCATCTTGTACAAATTTTATTTTTATTTTATTTAATGATAGGGAAATCTACAGCTAAATTATTAACAAAAGACAACATTTAAGATTAAATGGCCAATTAAAGATTTCCACGTATTAACTTATATGAGTATTCATACGAGACCAACCTAGAGCTACGTCCCTTCTAACAAAAAAAGAATTAATAATATCAGGAATTATCGCTGAATATGTGCAAAAAAATGTCTGACTGACATTTATTTTTGTTAATCTGTAGTACATAATCGAAAACCTTCATTATAACCTTACATTGTATCCAGCATTCCGAAGTTATTCTTGAAGTTGGATTTCCATGTGTTAGTAAAACGAAATTAAAATAAAAAGGTAACGTGAAACGTCTATATAAGTAAACGTTATTTTAAGGTCAAACTGCGCAAGTCTTATACGGCACTGTCGCCATCTAGCGGCACGAATCAAGAGGATCTAAGTAATGGCTTCGTTGCTCTACTCAACGATATACAAACGAATTGCACACGACACGTAGTTACAGAGTCACAGCCCTCGCTCGCCTGTTTTCGTTGCATACGGTTTTAGCAAGTGACCCTCTACTACTGAACTGAAAGACCTTTCGCGTCAAAATTATGATTATGAACTGCGTCCTTTTTTGAAGTCGGTTAAGAACCATCCGTTGCTGACGTCATATCCAACTGGGACAGCAGGCACGAGAAGGTGACCTAAATCCTGTTTGATGTAAGAGGTAAAGCTCCTTATTTATTTTTCCTTTTAACTTGGTTATGAATCCTTTAATTCCGCGAGTGCCCGCCATGATTTACCGGCGCCTTTCATCTACAACTTGGACCTTGCGTTCTGTAGACGTACACGTACAAGTACACTTGAGAGCGGAAATACCTGCTCGGAATAGATAAACGGACGGTCTAATGGACGCATAATATAAATAATGATGCGTATTTATAAAAATTCACACTTATGCACTTAACAGGGATTTGCGGAAAATCAGTGCAGTGTTAATCTCTCACACACAACATTTAGGCTGAGCAAACTGCTTTTTATCAACATCATAAATATGTAATTAATGCTATTTTTCATATATTCACCGTAATATGATAATGATGTGTGAGAATATTTCATTTTCAATTTCAGTGCATCTGACTCGATAAGTAGATAATATTGTACAGAAAAGTAATTAATACCATTTCGAACTAAATAATTTCCACACTACACAATCACTTGTCCTGCCCTTGTATCACGTATCTTTCCACTCTATTGGACTAAGCATTTAGACGACCCCAAAGTGTCAAAATATGTATGTAGGTAATTGACAGTAATGAGTAGGCTAAATCAGACAATTCCATTCAGTGGAGGACTTACGTGGTCGCACCCCTGATAGAAAACCCTGTGCTATGGTAATCAGGCACATAGGAAGGTAAATAAATAATATAAAAAAATTATTATTTATGACATGATGTCAAATTTTATTAATCTTGTACTCACATTTAATACTCACAATCGTATATTTTACTTTTTTCATCGTATAGCACAAAACCTTATGACAGTAGGGCTGATATTCAGAAACGATTTTGAGCGTGAGCTCAATGTGAGTCCGGGTCTTCCTACTGTCAAAATGAAAGTCTCAAGGATATTTTGTATTCACAGTTGAGTTTGAGATAACAAAAATTGAGCGCAAGCTAAGCTGAGACTGAGTTGTGGATTTCGGCGACTTAGCTCAGACTCAAGGTGGCAATGACGAAGAAAGTAGCGACACCTGTAGGCAATTCGAGAAATCTAACTAACCTGTGGTGAAGTAACCTTTTTTTTATTCACAATTTGACATTTTGCATGCTCATTTTCCTTCGAAAAGTTAAATTGTATTTTTAGAGTAATGAGAAGTCAAAATAAAGTATAACCGCGCGTAAAAAGTTTCGACATTTGTTGCCATCTCATTCACTCCTGTGGATTATTGTATGCCTTTCATGTAGCGTTAACAGATAATATAGACCGGTAACGTCAAAAACTGTACCACAGACTACACGCTCGAGTAAGTTTAGCTTGAGCTGGGGCTTAGCTGAGTTCGAATCGAGATATTGACTGTGAATACAAAATTCTTGAGTCTTTGTTGAGATTGCTCAACCGATGCTCAGCTTAGTGCACGTTAAGTGTAGCTCAACGCTGTGTTTCTGAATATCGGCCTAAAACTCTAATAAGTTTAGTATTGTCAGTTTCCGCAAAGTAGATTATGTGAAGAAGAAACTGACAAAGAAACTAATGACCGGCATAAACATGCGTAATGTCCGTGCTTTCAGTGTACAAACTGTACATAATATTTCAGTATTTCATTGTCGTATCATAAATTGTAGCTGGAAGCCAACGCTTTAATCAAGTGAGTTCTCATTTTGAAGGGGATTCTGAGGATTTGTAACCGTGGAACCCTGAATGATAAAAAAATTGTTTTCTTCAGCGTAGTGTTTCTTTAGCTGGTATTAGTATTAGGTGGCCAGTATATACGCTGAAATCTGTATGGCTTTGAAAGACGGTTACGTAATAAGTGATTTAAAATGCCATCTGTTTAGTTAGACTATTACTTTTAGGTACAGATGTAAATAAAAAAAAATTGAGTTATCTTGTTAAAAAAATGCGCGAACATTTATTACTGACGGCCCATCTATCCGAGCAATAACCCGCTGACCCGTGGTACTAAAGGTACTAACAGATTAATAATAAGGCAAATATTTAACACGGCAACTGAAATCCTTTTTAGGCGACTTTCTATTAAGTCACAAAAAAACTAACTTTTCAGTGATTAAATATCTTAGCAACTATTAAACTATACAAGCAACAAAAGGCTAGGATCAAAAAAACTAAAAAACGGCGGCTACTGTAAGGTGTCAAATATATCAAGCGGGATCAGTGTAAAACTGGTTAAGGTATTATAAAACCTAATGTGGCGACTAATTATCCCGAGGGGATATCAAACATTCTTCACTGGCAACTACTGGCAATCTAAATTTTGGGTTGGTTGTTAGGTCAGTACACATAAGCAAAAATAGGTTCGAAGTTCCAGGATGGAGCGGAGCGCAGCGACGCTCCATCCTGAAACTTCGGGTGTTAGTTCTTTTTTTTTATATAAAAGCGAAAAAAAATATTTCACTAAAAAACTTAGTTTTGAGTCAAACTTAAATCAGGTTGGTGCATGGAAAAGTCATGGGGCCTACATTATGAAAATGTAGCCAAAAGTATTTTTTTAAGATCTTGTTTGTATTTATAGTTTATAGACAACCCCATTTTAGAATTTATGAAAGCCTATTTTAACTTTTTTATCCGCCAATAATTTGTCGCCTTAGAAGAAATTCAATTGCCACAAAAGAAAATCACTGCCAGATAAAATTTAAATAAAACCTCAAAACTCATTAAAAAGCCGCCGCTTTCTAGTTAAGATGCTACCTGAAATTAGTCGCCAAAGTAGTTTATTTACGATCCATTTTCAGTTTTTTTAAGATCCGGAATGGTATCAATTTGTCGCCGCGTTAAATACATGCCTAATAATAATAATAACTTCCACACAATAGGTACAGTCACTTGACCTGATCCCAAACTAGGATATGCTGTGCGTATGGTAACCACTCAAGGACGTCACAAACATGAAAATCCAAAATAGATTCGAGTTAATGTCGCGATATTTTTGGAAAATGAGTTTCCTTACAAAAATAAACTATACTGTATTTGACAGCTTTGTTGAGGCACGTTCATTTTGCTGGGGCTTTTAAGCCACCCAAAATTCATGGTGTCTTTTAGTTATGTTATGTTATTAGTTTGACTAATAATTTCAAAAGCCCATGCAGCCAAAAAGAAGGTTACATGGAGTTTAATAATATAAACCTCTTTCACCTATGTCACATGATCCACACACCGTATACGAGTGTTGGCACTGTTGTGGCAACTCCTACGTTTTTAAAGGAGACATTTTAACCATGTTTTAGAAATTGTGTATTACTCTAAGGATTTTTTTTTAATAAATAAAGAAAAAAACAAATAGTGCTTTTTAAAAAAAACACCAGATAAGTGCAAGTTGGACTCGCCCACCGAGGGTTCCGTACAAATTTGTTTATAAAATATAAGTTTATAAATAGTTCCGGAATCGAGTCTCGCAATTTTTCCCAGCTTTTAACGAACTTCACAGACTTACCTTAGGCGTATTTACAATGTTTTTTATAGAGGCAATATTGTTATACAATATTAAATTCCTCTTCATTTTCATTTCAACAGTAATTTCCTTTCTTTTCTAATTTTCTCTAATTTTCTTTCCTTTCCAATCACCCATCCCATCAACAGCGGTGGTAGCCTAGTAGGTAGAACATTGGACTCGGAAGCGAGAGACCACGGTTCGATTCCCAGTGCGGGCATGTACCTATGAGTCTGTTTTCTGAGTTATGTACATTTGTGAAGTTATAGTAGCAATACCACTCGATAATTGTGAAGGAAAACATCGTGTGGAACCCCGAGTGTCTGAGCTATTCACATACCTCAGCGCTTGAAATCGCTAATTCGCGGTGGACACGCGTGGTGATTAAGCCCATACTCTCTCTCTGAGAGAAGGCCTGTGCCCTACAGTGGGACGTATATAGGCTGCTTGTGTGTGTATAATATCAAATAATTTATGCAAGAAATTTGCCTTAGTATTGTTACATAAGTAAGCGTATAGTTCTAATTAGTTCTCAGATTTCCGCACTTAGCCTCATTGTTGGACCATTGTACGTAGCAATAAATAAATGTAAATACCTCAGACCATTAGTGAGTGGTATTGCCACTACAACTTCACCAATGTACATAACTTAGACAACAAAGTCATTGGTACATGCCGGGAATCGAAACCACGACCTCCCGAATGAGAAGCCGGCGTTCTACCGCTCCGCTACCACCGCTCCTAAGTGTATTGGGTCAAATATTATAATTGTCTAGTTGCCACTTTTATAACACACAAATTGATAAATGAACGTAAATAAGAAAACAAAGTCATTGATATCACAGTGTATTGGTATTGATATACATGCCGGTTCGAACCGAAGACCTCGCTATTGTGAGGCCATTTTTCTACTCTTGAGCTACCATCGCTTCACTTTAAACTCACACCTATTTGTTTTATGTAGATTACATTAAATTAGGACACTTTGTTGTACACACCAAAAAACAAAATATATTAAAAGGCTTGCATGTCTAAGTTTTGCAGTATACAATTGGCGGTTTTATCGCTAAAAGCGATCTCTTCTAGACAACCTTACGTAGCCTAGATACGTGCCACTGCAGGGTACAGGCCTTCTTTCAGAGAGAGATGATGGGCTCAATTACCACGCGTGCCCACCGCGGATTGGCAATTTCAAGCGCTGAGGTATTTGATTACCTCGGAGACTCAGGTTTCCTCACGATGTTTTCCTTCATGTTAGCGAGTGGTATTGCTACTATAACTTCACAAACAGACTCATATTATCGAACGAAAAAGGTTATTTCCAACTTAATTTACATCATAATTTTTTTGCGACGACAGATAAAATTATTTCCGAGAAATGCCAATAAACAACACATTAAAATGCGAGACAACGGTTCCTAAATAGAAAATTGACGCTAAATCGTGTTGAGTGAAATATTTCTGTGCGAATTTACATTTTGATGGAATTGTAGAACGTGCGTTCAGAAAACACCTTTGTCATTCAAACAATTTAATTATTTAATTCTACACAATAAAGCGTCAGAGTCAGAGCAATTTTGTAAATACAAAGCTTCAGTCGGGAACTTGCCTCGAACTAAGATTGGAGTGAAGTTATACTTTTTAGGTTTCCGTCGACAAGGAACCCTTATAGTTTCGCCTTGTCCGTCCGTCTGTCTATCCACGGCCTAGCTCAGAGATGATTAGTACGAGAAAGCTGAAATTTGGCATAGACATACATGTTAATCACGCCGACAAAACGTTAGAATAAAAACACAAGAAAAAATTTTTGGGGCACACTGAAAAAAATGTACCCAATTTTGAAAACCTTGCCGGGACTTAAACCCGCGACCTCCCCCCAGTTTCTCGAACACTAACACGTTGTTAATCTACTGTTAACAGCTGTCAATTGACCAAAGTGCATACAAAAAAAACCACTGACAGCTGTTAACAGTAGATTAACAGCTTGTTAGTGTACGAGAAACCGGGGGGAGGTCGCGGGTTCAAGTCCCGGCATGGGTGGAATTTTTAGCCTCTAAACAGGTTTTTAAAATTGTCCTCAGCACGGGTTAGTGCAACAAAAAGAATAAAGTACGCAATTTTTTTAAGGTACACCTAAATTACGGATGCAATTTTTTTCTCGCCTACAACATAGTGTGGGTTATTCGTTAAAAATTAATATTAAAAAAAGGATCTTTGGATTGGTCATTAAAAAATATAGCGGATATTTTTTTAATATTTTTTTAAATTAAAACGGAACCCCTGTTTGTGAAATATTAAGCTTTAAAGCGTAAATTTTTATCCAAGTAGAGTGTCCCCCATTCTCCTGGCTAAACGGTTGATTGTACTATCGGGAAAAAAATCAGGGTAATAGCACATATAAAGAACTTAAAAGGAAAACTATCACGGCTAAGTAGACCTTACAAGTTAACGAGTCATAGGCGACTTATAAAACGAACACTTCGTACAAAATCCATTGAAAACTACGTTTATGAATTTGTTAGTTCTGTAAAGCAGATAAAACCCCTCTTGTTTTTACGGAACCCTACAGTGCGCGTGACCCGACACACACTTTTTATTTTTATTTTTTATTTATTTATTTATTTATTTATTATACCACAAGAACTTGAGGGGTTTTTATTTATAGAAGTAATAGGCAAACTCGGAAGAAAAATAAGACCATAGAAATGTTTCAATAGGTTTCCTCACGATGTTTATGAAGGAAAGAGATTACGTGCCATCCTGTTGAGTATACACCACGATTTTTCGGTAGTTTGTTAGCCAAAGCAAAAAAAACGTGCCTTAATAATGTGTAGGGTAGACCGAGGCGAATCGGATTAGTTTTTTTTATATATATATTAATATAAAAATCATATCTTCTGGAAAATCTGGGTATCATACTAGACACTACGTTGCCATAGGTTCCACAACTGGAGATGGTTAGCCGAAAGATGTTTTCGTCTGCTGGGGCTCTAAAGCGACTTCGAAACTTCCTTCCCACTGCTCCTACAATTGCCTTAGCTCAGTCACTCCTGCTTCCAATCCTCGACTGCTAACTTGACCTCTCTGAGGAGCCACTTAACAAACTTGATCGCCTTCAAACCTTGTGTAAAAATCTCGGCTTACGCAAGTATGACCATGTCTCGGAATTCCGCACACGACTCAAGTGGCTCCCCGTTTACCTACAACGGAATACAAACATACTTTCTTTCCTCTACTGCATTCTGTTCAATCCAGCTACCCCCTCCTACCTGAAAGAGCGTTTTGAGTTTCTCCAATTTCTCCATTCCTCACATAGCGTATCCCTTCGCTCATCCCAAACCCTCTCCCTTAAAGTCCCGTCCCACTGCAGTAAATTCTATAACTCCTCTTTCACAGTGCAAGCCATTCGGCTGTGGAATGCCTTACCTGTGGAGGTCCGGCGGGCAAAATCTCTTCCTGTATTTAAAGGATTGCTAACGGATCATTACCTTGGTAAAAGTGTTTCATACCTATATTTTTTTTATTAATCCATTAGCCTACTATATGCAATAGCATATTCATTTTTATTTACATATTGCAACATGACAGTAGTTACACCAAAGCGTAACAATGTTTTAACTGAGCACTAATCAAACATCTTCTAGCATTCTCTTACATACCTTCATCACACTTCCAATCCCATCCGCTATTTAATCTCTAAATGTGTCTTTATATTTATTATTATTATCACTACATATTACATTTATTTACTGTAAATTAATTGATCTGTCTTACGTACACCTACCTACCCACTCTCATCTTCTTTCAGTTCTATCCATACTAAGGTCATCTGGAAGAGATCGCTTTTAGCGATAAGATCGCCAATTGTATACTATTAAGAACTAGATATTACGTACCTTATATCTCTGTAAATTACTGGTGTGCATTTATTGGTAAGCAGTAACAATCACGCTACACAATTAATATTTCAAAACCTAAATTTTTCACAAGTTCTCCGAAATATTAACATGAAAGACAGAAATAATGGCCCCAATTTATGGGGTGAATGGGGCGGGGACAAGAATTGGGCGGGGATCGTACATAACATATAAAGAAAATAAAAAATTTTTGGCACTATAAATTTTGGAATCATGAACAAAATTATAATAATGAATAATAACAAGAATTACTAGCACATAAATCGCATATTTCGCAATGAAACCAGATCTGAACAGCCATTCCTACATGCCTGTTAAATTTGTGTTTAATTTTTTGGTGTTCTGCAAATTCAAATGCATTATTTACGAACCGCCTTGGGTGTAATTCCGAAGCCACGACTCGCTAAACGGTCTGCTAAAATCTTTTCAGCATTCTCATCTAAGGCTGGCTGTCCAAGAGTCTAATGACAAGGAGGCTCTTCTTTGTAAACTCGTGTGTACGGTAATTCGTAAATCCGAAGAAGAAGAAGCAAAACATTTATTTAACACCACAAAGACATACATTTAACAATGATTAAAAACAGACAAACAATTGAACATGAAAAAAAACAAAAATAATCCCAAAACAATAAGGGACCCAGGTATGTCTATGCAGCGGTAAAATGGCCTCGAGCAGTATACGCGCGCTTGTGGATTTGGTAAATCACGAAGTTTCAACCGAACCTGAACAAAAAGTGATACAATTTTAAAAATATATCTAGAGGCATAAAATTCCATTCGCTTCGATCAGAAGGTCGCTGCTTGTACGTAATGCAGAGATGTTTGTAAAGAGGCTCGAAATTTCATCGATGCTATTTTCATCCCATTAGCTCAGTTGGGAGAGCGCTGGCACGGTGAGCCAGAGGTCGCGGGTTCAAGTCCCGGCATGGGTGGAATTTTTAGCCTCTAAATTGGTTTTTTGTAAATTTCCCTCAACACGGGTTAGTAACAAAAAGAATATAAAAAGTGATACTTAATAAAATATATTAACAAAAATAAAAAATAAATATACATACACTGAAAAATAATTACCTACTAATAAACTGGATACACTTTAGTACATAGTAGAACATGACCTCGAATTGTGCAGGGGGAAGGACAGCATTACAAGGAGTAGCATTTAATGCTTGAAAAGAAAGAAAGGTTCATGTTTTCTGGATACTCAACAAATAACCCCTAAGTTTGACCTTAAAGGCATATCTGCTGGTAAGGACCTTGATAAGAGGAGGAATGTCATTCCAGCAACCTACCTACGTACCAACCTACGCCCAAACAATAGGGTTGCCAACTGACTGTCGTTCTTGTGTTCAAACATTCGAGTAATAAACAATATCGCGGACATTGTTTCGCCATTTCAAATGAATAAATACGTGGAGCTTTCGTGGAGCTCGCGCAAAGAGAATTTATTCACTGCGACGGTCCTAGCGCAGCCGGATGGTCGTGACGACACGACATCTACATAGTTTCATACATTTACTACGACCTTGGCCGGACGTCGTATGAAAAACATGTGCAGTTGTATGAAATGAGACACCGTCCGTCCGCGACTATTCGAGGTGCAAGCTCGCCGTATGCGCGCCGGCTGCAGGGTGCATGCTTGCTGCCACTAGCTGGTGACTCGCAGTCGGAGCGCTGGGAGCATGCGATCCGCTCGCTTCAAGCGCGCCGGTTGCTAGTTGAGTTGTATGGTAGCGGTAAGCGCACTGACTGCCCGCCGTTGGCTTTTACAGTGACATAATGAAAACTACTACTTACACCACACAAAACTTAATGCTCAGATTTAAATAATTAATTGCTGGGTTGGAGCCATCCCGTTGCGGTGCCGCTATAATGTAAACATGGAAATACACCCAGACTGAGCCATATAAGCACGAAAATAGTTGTTATTTGCCTCTATTTGGTAGTCTACAAAGCAATAGCAGTAAAGTATCATTCCAATGGTATAACCCGCACAAATGAGATAGGCATCTCTTGCGAAGAAGAAGTTGCACGGGTTATACCATTGGAATGCGATTTGTTACTAGACTACCAGTAGTGTCAATCAAAGAACCATTACCTTACTAATATGGCTTTATTGAACAACTATGCATTTTTAAAACCTATTTAGAGGCTAAATAGACCTATTTAGACCCATTCAGCACGGGTTAGTGCAACAAAAAGAATATAACTATGCATTTTAAAGAGTAAAAAAGAGAGTAAAAAATGGTGGAAACGAAAAAAAAGTCCGCTATTTTCCTTTATAGTCCAGTTTGTGGGGCCATACATATAAAGGCCCTTAAAAAAAATTTATATGTCGTTCAGGTATGGGATCAAAATAAAAATCAAGTTTTCGACCTGGTAGGAGCGAGCCGCCATCTTCAATTAAAGCTACCAAAATATACTTATACCGTAAAAACTTAACAGTGACACAAATCTCTGTGATAATATGATAGATTGGAATAGAATAGAAAATCTTTATTTGGTACTCATACAGTTTTTAGATACAGTGGAAATTAATATAGCTTAAAATTAATATAGCAATACCAAAAAGGTTTCAGCTCAGCTCACAATCCATTGAAAGAACATGATTTAGTGTGTATAGAACTCTACTAATTTATTACTAAACCTACTGAAATATTATTTTATTTACGCACATTTAATTTGTCTCAAAGAATATCAGGACTATTGTCTGTCAAATCTGAAGACGATTTTAAGATTTCTGAATTAATATTTAAGACGCGCAGATTCTCCAAGGATTTTCTCATTGTTTTCTGTTTTTCATTAAGAAGGAACAAGGAAATTATGTTTTTCTCCAAATAGAACAGGTGTCGAGTATTATTTCATTATCTTTATTTACAGTCACCGCAGTTAGGCGAGCGTGCAATGTTGATAAAGCTAAAGAGGTGTATCAGCCTCGTGGTAAGTGGCTACCTCTGGTCTGCTGACTGCCCTCCGGCATACAGGCGTGAGTTCAAATACATTTATGTATTTTATCATTATTGTCTCAGTCAAGATCCTGATACGAAGGTTCCGAATTCAGTCCCCAACTATTTCAAGTTGAACAATGAACATTTAAAAGTAAACAGAAGATTGTTTTTAGTTAAAAGTGACAATTACGAAGATAGCTTAAAATAAATAAGTTATACTTAAACCTTTATTTTCGAGTAGGTACATTTAAATTTATCCTTTATTAAGTAGATAAACAACTTCCACACAACACAATCACTTGTCCTGATCCCAAATTAGGATACCCTGTGCTGTGGTAACCAGGCAAGGACATCATAAACATGGAAATACACCCATTAATACGACCCTGAATAAGTACACTTATTATAGCGTAATTTCGCTATAAGTCCTGCCTGTGATAGACCTACACTTGCACCTCACACAAAAAACAATAATTTTCCCTGGGACCCCCGAAAGCTTACCCAGCCCGTCACCGGTGAAAATGCAAATGCATTTGCCTCCCGCCATTATACCTGGGGCTGAAGTGTGCCTCCATGCGGTGCTCACTGGACAAATACACACAAAAGGATGAGCTTTAAGGGCAATGGCCTCAAGGCCGCGTAATTCTTATTTTGATCACAACCATTGAACTATAAGGCTCTAACTGCTCCAAAAACCTAAAACAAGACACACTCTTTCTAATGTTATTACATTTAACATACCTGTACAGCAACAAAACACAATAAATTGATAAAAGCTATTGGACGTAACCAGTTTTATGCGAAGCTGTGTGTGTGTTTGATCCCAAGTTCGAAAAGATTCGAAACTCATTTTAAAGCTGGATTCATGTAAACTAGGGTGGTTATTTAGTTTGTCAAAAAAAAACTATTAACACAGAAATTTAAATTTGGAACTGAATTATTTTGTGGGTGTATAACCTGTTAGAAATTATATAAAATATGTTATTCAAATATTTATTTTAAATACATTTTCAGGCACTAACTTAATTATACAATCAAAAGCGGCGCGGCGCATCTTCTCTGTTGATTCCAATTCGTCATTATCATTTTCGTTCTCAGGCAGAATTTCAACGGTATTTCTCACATCTGGACTAGTTTTTCCTTTGCATTTATGTTGCTCGTTATGCCTTTTATTTCTTGTGATGTGTATTAATTTGTCCCAATAAATGACTTTCTTTCTTTATTTCTTTGAATGGAAACTTAACTTTTCCAGGCTTTCCCAGTTTTCTCCGAAATGTTTTGACAATAGGTTTTTCATGTCCCTCACTTTTAATGCCTCAAAATAAAATTATGAGTATGATTGCTCCTGAAGAAATAAGACCAAACGCACGTACCTGCGTTTGGTCTTATTTCTTCAGGAGCAATCATACTCATAATTTTATTTTTCCGTCAAATATTTTCGTATTTTCCAGTTTTAGTTTTATGAAATCTCTGCGATTGGACCAATACATTTCCGATCCGTTTCGATATTTTTAAATGGTGATCTGGAATCTTATATATTCCACTGTCCCGGTGGTTTCAGTATTGTTTCGGCTTCCTCTTTTAAATCGTACACAGTGAAATCTTCGCCTACTTTCACAATAGATGCCTGCTGTGAAGCTATATCAATATAGGTATATTACTGATTCAATTCGAATGGAGCACTCCTATTGGCTGGCGTGAGTGTAGCCAGGTTTGATACTGAATTTTTGTGAATGCTGTTCTGCGATGGCATGGAACCTTGTATGCAATTGAAACGTTAATGGCGGGTATAAACCAACCGAATGATAGTGAACGAATCAGTGTAGACTTTATACGAACGAATTAGAAGCAAGCAATCACATACCAGTGGTATTATAAATACAATATTAAATAAAAACATACTTATTTCTGGTGTACATACAATAAAGAATATTCTATCTATCTATTCTATCTATCCTATATGAATACTAGCTGTTTCAGAAAACGTTGTCTTGCCATATTAATTAGCCTACCACCTATTCTCAGATCTACCAAATGTACACAACAAATTTCATTCAAATCGGTGAAGCCGTTTCGGAGGAATTCGATAAAAAACACTCTGATACGGGATTTTTTACATATTAGATTTCATTAATAATAATCCTAAGGTAGCTGACGCCTAAAACTCTAAAGCCTTAACTCTCCATTCGAGATTAGGCGGACAGCTGAAGAAATTCTACACACTTAGGTGGTAAGGCTACTTTTGCCAAATTCTTTAGTGAATCCAACCTTTCAAATATGACTGTGCTGCAAGTGTCACCGAGATATCCGCAGAGCCACTGCCACTGCCACCCCGGTTACCAGGGAGAGCGGGCAACTTGTAAATTAATAAAAGTCTGGCTATGATTTTTAAACCTAATAATAGATAGATAGAATATTCTTTATAGTATGTACACCAGGAATTACATATGAGAATTTAACAATAGTATAGCACAGAACAATTGGCGGCCTTGTTACATAAAGTAATTTCTTCCAGACAACCATTGACGGAAAAAAGAGAAGCTTAATGACGGGTAGTCGGTGCAACCAAACAATACTAAGCGAGATATTTATGTATTTAATACACATACATAAACTGTACATACATATGAAATAAATATAGAATAAACATACATAAATAAAAACCTATAGACATGAAGGGATGAGACTTCACCAGAAAACTTGCTCAGTATCGTATCTCTTTCATGTGGTAGGAACATTTTGCATTGTAATAATATAAATAGACATCTGTATCTAAAGTTTATAGTTTTCAAAGACAATACATCTATGCAAGAAAGTTTATGAAGACTGTCTATTTGCAAATAGATTCGGAAACATCGATGTCTATCCACCACTCAAGCTGTCACCGTAATTTAGTCCAATCAACGTAAACGTCACCTCGTTGAACCAACAATGCAATAGCTCAGTTGGGAATAATAATATAATAATAATAACTTCCGCACAACACAATCACTTGACCTGGTCCCAAACTAGGATACCCTGTGCTATGGTAACCAGGCAAGGACATCACAAACATACACCCAGACTGAGGCCATTTGTACAAATGCACGGCGGCCCCCAGTGGGAATCGAACCCACGACCTCCTGCATGTCGGCATGTAATCAGACGTAATATTGCTAGGCAAACAAGTCAAAACAAGAAAGTAGCGACTCTTTGAACCAGAAGTCTATGGTTCAAATTAAATTACTTTATTATTTGTTAATTATTTATTCTTTTAGTTAGGGTGCTTATACACGGGCGGCTGCTAACTGCAGCCGTCGACACTCGTCGACGGCAGGCGTCGACGTGCTGACACGGATATTCGACGCTGACATGTCGGCGACTGCCGTCGTCGGCACACCTTGACGGCTGCAGTTGGCACACGTGCCGCCCGTGTATAAGCGCCCTGGTTATTTAACCTTTAACTGACGACCTGGTCTGAGCATCGCACTAACACCGAGGTTACGTCTGTGAGACGTACGTATAAAAACTGCACATAATTAAGTATTCGTAAATTGCAAATATATTTTTGTTGTTATATTTGAAAGTAAATGTAGTAAGGTAAATAAATTGTAAGTTTGAAATAAAACACCATATCATTACATGAACAATAAGGCATTTTTAATGAGATCGTCATTTTACAAAACTAATTTTTAGGCACTTACTTCAGTCTTCATATTTTTTACAGTTACAAAAAAATCAACTTAAGAACTTAAAATAATATAACTTCTAAAGTCATTTGTCAAAATAAAACAAAGAACGTAACTCTTACTTTAAAAACAAAAAAAACCACATCACTTCAATTTGGTCATTTATGTTTGGCGTGTTTTGCAGTCTGAGCATACTTGAACGCAGCATTGAAGGCACATTGGTTTGTTTCATTTATAACAAGCATACTTTGTACGCCTTTTCAAGTGACTGGGGCAAACCACACAGGTCTTTTGAGTTAGATCGAGTGCTGGATAGTTCTTTGGTGGTGGAGGTTCAGGCATATCAGTGGGTCCTATTACTCTCTCACGTCGCGTTCTTCTCCAGCATGGAGCATTTCTTATCCACCTTCCTCAATTCGTCTAATACTGCTCTGGCATCTATCAGCTCTTTCTTCAGATTCTGGGCTACAAAAAGATAAAAAAAAGTTGACTACCAAATGTGACGATGTAGACGAGGGAAAAAGCTAGTAGGTAATAAATATGTATAAAATACCTTATAGCATGGTGAATTTCCTCTGAATCCTGGTGAATTTCACAATCTTCCGACTGTTCTGAATTAGTATCGTCATCACTTTCCAAAAGATAATCGGGATCTCCAATGTCATCGTTAAAAACACTACAGTCTTCATCACTGTCATTGATGAGATTTAAAGTTATTTCTTCCTTATCAAAAGGTCTACTCCGTTTACGAGAAGTTGATGGTACTTCGTCGCCAACAGCAGGTCCTGGCCGCTTGCTGGATGTTGCATTTATATATCTCGGCATTCTGCAAAGTAACTTAAAACATAAATACCGATGTCACGTCTTTAAGACACTATGAGTAGTAAGGCACATACACCGATGTGACGAATAACAGACGTATATATTTTTTGTACACTAACACCGTACTTACGTCTGTGGGACGTCGACAGCGCCACTCTGGACACCTGATTGCTCACCGCGAGGGCGACGTCGACTGACAGGTAGACGACAACGAGTGAGGAAGGTACCGGGAGGGTGGGTGCCGCTCGAGCAATATTTTGTGAGTTATGGTCAAAACAAATTCGATGACGTCTGTGAGACGTATAGGTCGTCAGTTAAAGGTTAAACACAAAAATGACAGACACACAGTACAGGATGCACTCTGCCGCTCTGACTTTGCCTTGTATTATGTTGTATTTGTGTGACTTGTTTTTTCTTTGTACTTGTTATGCCTTTTTTTTTCTTGTGATGTGTTAACTTGTCCCAACAAATGTCTTTCTTTCTTTCTCTCTTTCTAGAAATAGTAATTTGTATTAAATTTTTTCATAGTCTGAAAGTTCAACAGCATATGCCGCGACACGATATTTGTTGGTGTTGGCGTTGTAAACTAGCGAACGGTACTTTTTATTCGTACCAGGTTACTAGACAGAATCTCCCAATTTTGTGTTCGTTTTGTGAAATCCCGTAGACAGAAAGGCACTTTCAGTTTCTCTCGGATGTTCCCGGCTATCTGACTATTTTCACCATTTGCCAAAAAAATAGTGAAAACGCTCCAGCCGCTCTCAAATTATGCGCTTTCGGTCCCGAATTCAAACTTGGAAATGAAACTCCGAAATGTGTGACGCCGGTCGTCTGCTTCGACAATCTTCCCACTGCACCACCGCGGCTGTGTAAACAAAAAAAAGGGTCAATATCGTATAGCAGTTGCGGAGAGAAGATAAAGTTGTCAATTTAATAGTGAAGTTTATCCCGGACAGAGGTGCGTTCTACTCTGACCCAATTGGCATATCCAATGAGTACTTTATTGTAAACGCTGCCCCAGTCTTTGACACTCTTGGACTAATATCTTTCTTGCGATAAATCTTTCCTTCGCCGTTGTGACATACAGAGTCGATAGCTAATGCATAATTCATATATACCTCCGAAACTATCATCTGATTTGTTTGTACGTCTACTTTCTTCTCCAATGTATTAGTCCAGTCTATCCAAATGTTGTCTGGAAGAGATCAATTTTAGTGATAAGGCCGCCATTTGTACTCTTAGGTTAAGAAATATCTGTGTAATTTCCATTTTTGTGTGCAATAAAGTGTTCTCTATCTATCTAATTATCCTTAAATTTTGTGTAACAAAGTCGCCAGACTCGACTGCTCGATGCATCCAAATCGATTACTTGACGCACCCGACTCGAATACTCATCGCGCGTGACGACTACTCGATGCACACGATGCGAGTGCTCGGCACACTCGACTCGTAGGTACTTGTAACCAGCTGTGACAACTACGCACAACGCGACCCCACCCACTATTGCTGAACAAACATAAAAAAACATATACGTACATTGACGAACTCAACTCGTCGTCATTTTCGTCAGAGTTCGTCTCTACGACACTCAATAAAAAACTACAAAATTCAAAAATATTTCTATACAAGTCGAAAAAGATCCCAAATAGGAGAGGCCTGTTTCCCCTATATCCCATGGGACGCCCCAGGGTGTATACTCCAATTTTCTGCTTCAGTACTTTTTGGCGACATCTTTACATAGCGAAGTAAGTGATTGAAATGTAGGGGTTTGAACTAACAAACCATGCTAAAACCATTATAGTAGAAATCAGCCTAAATCGATCTTAGCAATACTCACCCGTGGTTTCTCGTAAACTAACAGTCTTTTACCCTGCTCTTCACAACTGTCAGTTCGCAAAAGTACATACAAAAAATCCAACTGAAGTGTGTTGACTGTCTCTTTTAGAGAACGATAAACTGGGGGTTAGTCAAAAAAGTTCGCCTATAAGTTTGTAATTTACAAATATTTTTATTATAGACTTTTACGTGAGTTATTCTGCATTTTTATTGCTATTTAAAGTTTCAGAAATGTAAACTATGTTTGGAATTCACAATCCACCTATTTGAAGTTGCAACCTAATAGTCACGCCTTAATTTATAACGGGTTTTGGGCCTGACACTCCTTAACACAGATTAATATTAATCTAGCAAGGGTGTCAGCTCGTCTCCCTACTTAAATGTACCGTACCAAATCTTTATATTATATAGCTTCACCGTACTTAGGTACATTAAGTGTGTTTGTACATTTCTCTTTGGGTTAAATGATATTTGATTTGATTTGATTTGATTGATTTGATTTAATTTGGTTTTATGGTTTTTCTGCTTTCTGAAAATGCTTCAAAACTGTGTTAAATAGAATTGTTTTTTTTTTTTTGGACTTGTAACATATCGAAAGCTGCAACGTCGACAGAGGAGGTGATGCGGGAATTTCGTATAATTCGTACGAATACGTAAACGAATAATTTGTAAAATAATCTGAGAAAACCAATTGGTTGTTACAACACAAAAACTCTAAATGACATAGTTATAATTATATTAAACGGGTCTAATCGCGCTTGTTTATTAGGTAAAATTTAATTTCCTTAAATTCCCGACAAAATTAATTTTAGGTTACTCTACACCTAAATTAGGGATGCATTTTTTTTCTCGCCTACAATATTAGTGTGTCGTTAGATTGGTCGATTCAAAATATTGTGAGTGTAGAAAGACCATTTTTAGGGTTGCGTTTACGAGATATTGAGCTTTAAAGCGCAATTTTTTGTCCGAGTAGGGCGCGCCACATGGTTAAACGGTCAATTATAGAAACGTGAAAAACATCAAGGTAAACTATCACGGCTAAGTAGGCTTTAAAAGTTAACGAGTAATAGGTGACCAACTTATAAAAGGATCACTTTGTGCAAAATCCATTGAAAATTACTTTGATGAGGTTGTTAGTTCTGTAAAGCAGATTAAACCCCCTCTTTCTATGGAACCCTATACTGCGAGTAGTTCGGCACGTACTTGGTCGGTTGTTTTACATCAAAGGAGAGTGTCATGAAACAATGACACGGACAAGTATTTTTATACAAAAATTGAGGAAACTGCTATTGAACAATAATTTAATGACATTTTGACTTAATATGCTTTAAGGAATGAATAACTATTTATTGCCGAGAATAACTTAAATATGTTAACAAGTAACGTTTTTACTAGAATATTAACGACAAGTAGCTAACGATGACGTGGCTAAGTAAAAGAGAGCAATCGGATAATTCCACGTTCATAGGTATATGCTAAGCAGGGCCGCGTTTCATAAAACTACATTGATAGAAGACAATCCGATGCACATTGCGCAGACACATTAGTATAATGTTGGACCGTGTTACGCAGAAACATGCAAATGTTTCGGTGGTGAGCGTTGGAATGTTTCTGCGTTAAACGGTCTCATTAGTCTTCCTAATTGTTAATCTGTGGATTAATCGGCTATTCAATGTAGATCGGATTGTCGTAGTAAATCATATATTGTAGTACTATGAAACGGGGCCCATAACGTCAGTTTCAAATGCAAACTCTGTTACAAGGGAAGCTGCAAAAATCTTAACCACCGGTCCCGTATGAACAGTCTTCCACCGATATACTCCGATTCACATTCACATAGTATCTGAGGGGCAGTGCATAGGTAGCTATCATACGAATATCCAACCAAATATATAAAACACATATAAAAAATGTAAGGACTTCACAAACGTGATTCGAACCTACAACTCACTTTGGTAGTCAACCCACCGATAAGCAAGTGGCTATACAATGCATATCGAGGGGTGAAAGGCTAATTGCTTTAAGCGACATTTTGTGAACTTTAGAGGAGAGCGTTTTAAAGTTTTGAAAAAAGAAAAAAAAATCGTAGTAAATCAGGTTTTTGTTTAATTTAGATTCTAAGTATACAGTTCTTTTGGAAATTAAATTTTTCATCAGATATTGTAGTTTTCAATCAAATAGATCAACGGGTTACAGAAATAAATGTCGCTTGAGTCCAAAATGCTCGTATGCTCTTTTTTTTAGGGTAAGGCAAAAAGACTTAAGCGTCGGTTGCCCTTGTTTTTGGAGTAAGACCAAATGCTTTAAGATACAACAACTATCATGATTAGTGGAGGACTAAATAAGTCAAGGAGCTCGTAGTCGTGGTTTTCGAGTAGAGCTAATTGATTGAACTACCTAGCTACAGGTGAAATAGATTACATCTAATTAGTTGAAATACCAGTTCCATTCTTATTTAGAAACAGGAAAAATGACTTAAGCAATGATCACTATTCTAATCTCGTTGACTTAAATCATCATAATTTTGAACTTTGGTTGAATTTGGCGGTTGAATCCATAACCAAAATGTAACCGCATCAAAATTGGAGCAGCATTCATTATGAGATTTATGAGTTTTCGTTGATGTTTGGCGAGAATAAAACAAAAAGTTAAAGGAACAAAGTGTTTATTTATTAAATCATCAAAATTAGATAAACATTGAAGTTAAAGAAATTTCTTAACCATTTCTAATTGGAGTTATCACTCACTACTATTATTTTTAATAATTATAACCTACTAATACTGTAACAATCAGTCAGTTATGTTCTTAATAAGAAATCACAGAAAACTATCAGGTCGATAAATGCTTTGCACAAATATCGTTTAACAATAAATTATGCTTAATGTTCATAAAGTCAGCCTCAAAAATTTAACATCTTAATTGAGGATACTTAATTAAACCGAAATACATGAGTTACACAGGTTTAAAAGCTTACTTACCAATAATCTTCTTGCGCGTGACTCAAAAACAACGCGCGCGTCCGGCCTCCGTCACGGTTCGGCGATGACTGAAGCGCCCCCCGCGCGTGCGCCCCTTTATTCCCGAGAAGTTCTAAGCGCAACGCAAAGATTATACCTACGTCTTAAAGGACATCGTTCAACTAGTGTCATAGAAAAATGAATTTGCTGAACAGACGTTCGTTACTAATTGTAAAACAGGATAATTGATTCAAGTCCAAACACTATTAATAGTTTTTGAATTAAGCGACTGTTTATTGTAAAAAATGTAGGCCATAATTATCTCAAACGACCTGCTCTCTTGAATTTTCGAAGAGGGTAAATACTTTAAATGACTGCTCTTTACATAAAATAGAGCAAATCTAATTGATTCAAAGGCCATACTTTATTTATTTTTGGGGAGGGCTATTTGATTCAAACGACATTTCCCATATGTTTTTGTGGAGAGCTAATTGCCTCAAGCGACAAGCTTATATTTTTTTTGTGGCGGGCTAATTGCTTTAAATAACAAGGGTTTGTGTATTCTGGGGCAAGCTAAATGATTCAACCTACTATCTTCTTTTAGTATAGAAACAGCAAAAAAGCGTTAACAACCATTTGAGTTTAAATACGAGAAAGGCAAAATGAGTTAACCAACTACCTACAGTATCTTAACATAGCTCAAGTCAACCATGTTTTAAAAAAAGGCACTTTTTGTGTCAGTTGAGTCAGTAGCGGTGTAAAATTCAGCGTCAAATCTAATTGCCTCAAGCGCCAAAAAAGTGCTCAGATCGGCATGAAACCCGGTTCAAAAGACGTAGAAAAATTTGCTGATTCCGAATATATATATAACTCAATATCGCCCATGGTGTCGCTTAAAGCAATTAGCCTTTCAACCCTCGATATGAAGTTGTTACAGTAAACCACGAATTACAGTTCTATGATGGGGCCCTGTTTTCGTCACGATGTTTTTCTTCGCATTTATAATAGCTTTACGTTTTCATTATCATCATGTTATCTTGTAGCAATCCCGCTGATTCCCATCCCAATACACTCTATAATGTGGCGATCGTTGCTGTATTCACTCTTTCCTTGGCTTCCGCCCTTACCGTATCGTCGAGCGAATGTAAATACAGACGTAATGCCCGCTGCTGTGTTCGAGGATTGGTGGGTTATTCTAGCACTCGCTCGAAAATGTGTACTGATACCTACTGAATTTTGAAACGCGCTAGGGTCAAAAATGAAGCTGTTTGCCTATTACTTAACCTGACTTAACCTAACCTACCTTTTTAGTTACATCAATCAATCAATCAGCCCGTACTTGACCACTGCTGGGTATAGGCTTCCCCCATAGAACGCCACTTCTATCAGTTCTTGGCCGTGCTCAACCAGACACTACCAGCATTCTGCCTTAGATCGTCGGTCCAGCGAGTTACAAAAACTACTCAAATGCCTACAAATTTCTCAACCGATGTTAGTATAGGCCCCCGTGTTGCAATCAATGTACGCGAGCTGTTTGCCTTTGTGACGATCATTGTATCCTAACCTAACTTAGTTTTATAGCTACATAAACTACTCAAAGGCCTAGATAATTCTCAGCGGATGTCAGTGTAGGCTCCCGTGTCACAATCAATGTACGCAGGCTGTTTGCCTTTGTGACTATCCGTCTATTATCGCACGCCGCGCTCATTGTATCCTGACCTAACCTATCTTTATAGTTACATGAACTACTGAAATGCCCAGGCAATTCTCGATAGATACCCCTGTGTCGCAATCAATGTACGCGAGCTGTTTGCCTTTGTGACGATCGATCCCTCTATTATCACACGCTGCGCTCATTGTATCCTAACCTATCTTTATGGTTACACAAATTTCTCAAACGCCTAGAAATTTCTCAACCGGTGCCAGTATAGGGCCCCGTGTCGGACTCAATGTATGCAAGCTGTTTGCCTTTGTGACGATCCGTATATTATCACACGCTGTGCTCATTGTAGCCTAACTTAACCCGACCTACATTTTAGTTACTAAAGTACTCAAATGACTAGAAAAATTTCAGCCGATTCCAGCATAATTCTCTGTGTCACAATCAATGCACGCGAGCTGTTTCCCTTTGTGACGATCCGTCTATTATCGTAAGCTGCGCTCATTGTATCCAAACTTATCCTGACCTACCTTTTAGCGCCACTTGCACCATCCCACTAACCTGGGGTTTACCCGGTTATCGGGTTGACCCAGTGTCAAATTTTACTGGTAACCATGGTAACTCCAGGCTTACCCGGTTAACCCCGGGTTAGTGGGATGGTGCAAATGACGCTTATTAGTTACTTATTAGTTGAGTAGGTAGTTGCACAAACTACCTAAGTGCCTAGAAATTTCTCAACCGATGCCAGTATAGGCCCCCGTGTCGCAATCAATGTACGCGAGCTGTTTGCCTTTGTGACGATCCGTCTATTGTCACACGCCCGCTCATTGTGCCTGTCGCTTCTGCCCGCGGATTCTGTTTGCGTGTCCTTTTTCCACCGCAATTGATTGGGGAGTGGAGGAGTTTAGAGGGCTTCTTTGAAAAAGGGTTAAGATTGCTGCTGTTGTGTTAGGTTAAGGCTTAACTTGACATTTTCTGTTGTGTTAGGTTATTGGGCTAGTCCCGGGAATATTCACCGCGACGAAAACTAAAGCTGAGAATATTGTCCAGAAACTTTTTCTTCGTCGGAAAATATCCCGTCTTTAATCCTGACTCACAAACATTGCGTGCAAAACATTGTAGAGATTTTAAGTAGATGTTTTTATATTGGACACACACACGAACATTGCTGAATTGGTTAGGATAAAATTTGACACGCAGAGAGATCATGTCATCTAGTAACTAACCCAATTAAAGGCACTGGCCCATACAGAGAGGGAGGAGAGAAAGAGGGTAAATAATAAATAGCCGTGCGTGCCCACCGGTTTAACACCCGCGCGTGCCCACCGGTTTAATAGCGTGCACGGCCACCGGTTTAAGAGCCGGGCATGCCCACCGGTTTAATAGCGTGCACGCCCACCGGTTTAATATTTATGGCGAAACAATGAAACGTTTTTGTGGTGTTACTTTAGAAACCTCAAGGAAAACATCGTAAGGAAACCCCCAAGTTCCGCTCAAAATCAAGAATACAGGGTTATATCCAAAACGTGTAATTCCTGAAATATGTCGGTTAAAGTCTGCCATTTACAACATCTTATTTTACGAATCCAAAAAAATTTTTTGCGAATATTCATTTATTAGAAAATAAACTGTGCCGCTGTTTGACGTATACTTAAAACCGTTACCGTTTTTCGTATGTGCAAAGAAACTGATGACTGATAACACTTGTTGAGTCATAGTTATGTGAATTTGAAACCTTAAACTGCTGTAGCAGTGATAGCCGACGCAACAAAATTTGTTAGATAAAGAAATGGATATGTCAAATTAAAATTTATGAAAACTTTTTTGGCTCATGGATTTTTTTCATCTTCCACATAATAACTGAATTATTCATAAGCTGAAAATCGCGAAACCTATTTACTGTGGCATTTCATTTGGTTATATGTTTCCTTGGTATAAACTATGAAAGGCTGTGTTATTACCCGTCTGCGGTGAAGCCCAAGAGGAGGGTAATGTGTTTGGCTCGTATGTATGTATGTATATTTGTATATAATATGTAAGACTGTAAGAATGTCTGTTTCTATGTTCCCCCATAACTCAATTATCAGATTTTGACAAATAATATCTCAATCGATTCGTTGTGCTACCCGAGTTTCATAGGCATTATAAAGTCAGCACAAAACGAACAAAAATTAACTCATTAAAAAGGCAAAAATAAAAAACTGAAATATGTACAAATTATTATCAAACAACTAGGTACTCTAATGTGGAGCATTAACTACTAAACAGGCAGGACTTAAATTCACCAACGGTCCGGCACTTACTTAGGTTGGTCCCGCCTGCTTAGTAGTTAATGCTCAGCAGTCGGATAACAGGTTATTTTTTAATTCAGTATTTTTTCATTGAATCGATTGACATCATAAACAAGTGAGTACTATAGTTATTTGTTATACAAGAGTGCAAAGTTGCTTTTTAACCGCGTGCTCAATTTTGATGACAGAGCAAGCGAAGGATTCAAAAATTAGAATCCTGAGCGTTAGCGAGGGAATCAAAAGAGCACGAGGTGAAAAATCTTTGAACTCGAGTGCAACACGTAACTTTTCATCCCACCTCAGCGAGGAAATGACTAAATGCAAAAAAAACACAAAGAAGATTCCGAGTCTGAGTTTATAACAAATTAAAAAATGTATTATTATGAATTTGGCACCACGGAGGTAGAATAAGTAAATAGGTTTAATGATGTTTTGAATTTACGAACTTAGTGCACTCGATGTTCTAAATTAAATTTACTTTATCCTCTAGCGGATAAAGACGGCTTTTGCACTCAGATATCGAAGAGCAAAAAAACTCTTTCCGAGATGGGGGGATGAAAAGATCTTTTCTTGCTGACTGTAAGAGCGCTTTGCCAGTATTAGACCAGCTCAGTCTGTAGGAAACCCCTTTAAGGCTTTAATAAGGGCTAACTAACAAAAAATTACATATTCTTTCACAATCCGTTTTTGCAAAAATGTAAACGACAAAAATGTCTGTGTTGGTAACAGAAATTTTCAGAACCTACAGCTTAGAAATGAGGTTCAAAAATCTAGGCTACAATTTAGTTTTTGGCGAAAACGGCCGTTTTTGGCGTAAATGAAATTGTGGAGTAGGTTCTTGGCCCTCTAAGTTCTAAGTTGTAGTTTCTAAAAATAGCTATCACTAATACAGAAAACTCTGTCGTTCACTTTTTTGGAAAAATGGATACAAACGAAGGTGTGATTTTTTTTTTCATTGGCGGTGCTAGTTAGCCCTTATTAAAGCCTTAAGTAAGTGTGGAATTGACGACTGCACTGCTAGTTCCAGGAAACGGAAATCGCGTCCGACGCAACGCGGGAGCTCGCCGGATCGTGTATCGCTCCCGGCACTTTGTCTTGTGAACTGTTTATTTGCACGCTCCTTCAGATTTGTCAAATGTGTCGGTTCGCTGTGCAGATGTTTTGCTTAGCGGGCAATGAACAACAAATGGGACTTTTATGTTGACGTATATATGCAGCCTATATACGTCCTAGTGCTGGGCACAGGCTGTAGCCTCAACCGATGCGCTTGAAATCGGCAATACACTGTAGACACTGTAGGGCACAGTGATAATAAGACACTC
Organism: Yponomeuta malinellus; assembly: GCA_947308005.1. Lineage (NCBI taxonomy): Eukaryota > Metazoa > Arthropoda > Insecta > Lepidoptera > Yponomeutidae > Yponomeuta > Yponomeuta malinellus. The sequence continues at coordinate 2,877,968 of OX371007.1, read as the reverse complement.
AGGTTTCCTCACGATGTTTTCCTTTACCGTTAGCGAGTGGTATTGCCACTATAACTTTACAAATGTACGTAACTCAGAAAACTAAGTCATTGGTACATGCCGGGATTCGAACCCACGACCTCCCAAATGTTAAGCCGGGCTACCGCTCCACTACCCCCGTTGAACATATAACACAACGTAATTTTGAAATGGTTCGCAATAATAGGGGTTGAAGTACGAAATTGCCGTTTTATTGCAATAGGTTCTTTGAATTGACATAGAATCTTCATGGTTTGAGGTTTTCGAATGAAACTTTTTTCAAATGGTTTCTATGATGTTCTTTTTTTAAAAAATGTGAAACATTTGAATATCGATTTTCAATTGTTTTTGTTATTCAATTTAGACAAGAAAGATGGATACTGCGAAAATTCGAGTGATTATGAGGCACCCATTTTTCGTATTTTTTATTTTATCGATTTGACGCAAGTGAGTCAATATTGTGGGTAAGGTAACGTTAAACCATGCCGCTAATTCCTGGGTAGTTTGACTAGGGTCGGCTTCCACTATCTCTCTTAATTGATCGTTATTCACCTGTGTGGGCGGTCTTCCTCGTGGCGCGTTCTTTAAGTCGAAATTTCCATCACGAAAGCGTTTAAACCAAAATCGCACGGTGCGTTCATTAGTAGACCCCTCTCTAAACGCAGCATTGATATTGCGGGCTGTTTCTGCCGCGTTAGTTCCGCGTCGGAACTCGTATTCAAAAATCACTCGAATTTTCGCAGTATCCATCTTTCTTGTCTAAATTGAATAACAAAAACAATTGAAAGTCGATATTCAAATGTTTCACATTTTTTAAAAAAAGAACATCATAGAAACCACTTGAAAAAAGTTTCATTCGAAAACCTCAAACCATGAAGATTCTATGTCAATTCAAAGAACCTATTGCAATAAAACGGCAATTTCATACTTTAACCCCTAATATTTTGAGGGAATATTCTTTTTATTATGATATAACAGCATTATTAATGATTTGATAGTAATGGTTTAATGGCCGGAGTGGTCAGAGGTGGCAAATGACCAATAAGCTTGGTTTAAAAAACCACCCGACTGTCGAACATTAACTACTAAGCAGACGGGATCAACGCAACGAGTCATACACGATGTTGAACTTGGGTCCCACCTGCTTAATAGTTAATATTGAGCTGTCGGGTTGTTGGTTATTTTTTATTTTAGATTTTATTATTTTTGTTTTTTTTTAGTATTTTTTTATTTTTTGTTGGATTTTGGATGGTTGGAATCAATTGAGATCTTATTTGTCAAAATCCGACCATTGGTTAAGGGGCCATGATTACGGCCATTGGTTAAGACCAAGTATTACGTAAGCACTACAGGGGGATGGGGGGTCTTAGCTTCGCTTATTTTTTATGACATGAGGGCTAGGGGGTCTGGACATTACGTCAGCAGTTTATTGCACCTATCTTAACATAAGCATTGGGTAAGAGCTTTGCTTACTTTTGCTGACGAGGGGGGAGGAGGGTAGATAATTGTAATAATCTGCTTAAGTAATACTTGAACGCCACCTAATAAATTATGAGGGAACATACATGCATACACACATACATAAATACATACGAGCCAAAAATATTATTCTCCTTTTGGGCTCCGCTGCAGATGGCGAGCGCTGTCTTTAGACAACGTTTGTTGTATAGGAGCCCCCCTTAATATTTTATTTTATTCCGTTTTTAGTATTTGTTGTTAAAGCGGCAACAGAAATGCATCATCTGTGAAAATTTTATCTGCCTAGCTATCACGGTTCATGAGATAAAGCCTGGTGACAGACAGACAGACAGACGGACAGGCAGACAGACAGACGGACGGACAATGAAGTCTTAGTAATAGGGTTCCGTTTGGCACCCTTCGGGTACGGAACCCGAATAACAGTAATGGTAAAACATATTTGTAATTTGTTGTGATTTTCGATCTTTAGTTCGAAATTGTAATAAATCCAAACTCAAAGCTGTAGGAAGTTCCGTAACGTCAAATTTTTTTTCTATCGAGTTGGCCGGCGCCGACCATGAGACGTAATGAGACGCTCGAACAAGATTTTTTTCGTCCGGATATTGTTTTTGTGCTCTTCTGACGCGCCATTTTTTCAATATTAGCACCATATGTTTCAAAATCAATTTTAGAATGTCCCCTTAAAAAACATTAAACCAATTTAACAGACTCCGAAAATTCGCGAAACATTTCGATGGTTCTGGGGGGTTCTCTGCCCCTGGTTTCTCACGTGACTGTTACTTTAGTGGACACCCTGTGTAATATGTATAACGTCGATAGATAACATTTTATTTAAGGCAATATTTCACAGTATGATAGCGCAAATGGGCACTATGGACCGCTCCTCTAGCAAAGCAGTTGTTAAACTGCATACTGAATAAGGAGACACGTAAGAACTACATATGGCTTTCTCGTACTGTACACACACACACACGCACACACGCACGCACGCACGCACGCACGCACGCACGCACGCACGCACGCACGCACGCACGCACGCACGCACGCACGCACGCACGCACACACACACAGTTTTTGATGATTTGTATTGTATATTTTATTTTTATTATTTTCTACAAGGCTTTGTTCTATCGTATTGTTACGTTCTAGGGGTGGGTTCGTGATCGGAAAAGCACTTTATACACCGATGAATAAGAGTAGGATTTATTTCCGCACTATTTCTTAACGTCACAACACTTTTCTCTAAACAAACACTTAATCACACTGCACTGTTCCGATAATACTCGTAGTAGGTACTTCTTCCTTCGCTTGTACTTCGTTTCGCTTCCGCTTCCAAAGTAAAACTGACTCGCGGCACGCGTCGTCCCCGCTTATATACCGTTTGAGGTGTTCTTGAAAACTCCATCAAGTCGTAGATGGTTCTGCCGTCTCGCTCGATCGTGATGTCTCTGTCACACCTTTCCGGAATGTTCGGTCTATAGCTATCCCTCTCTAACAGTGCTTCTCTTTCACTCCTGTTGAAAATTTTGTCGTATACTGAAATGTACTTCAAGGGCCCATAAGGGGTCCTGAAAATGCCTGAAAACGGGTTTTCAGGTTATGGCGTCATCGTATAGAAGGTGGCCTGTAACGGACTGAAAACATGTTTCAGGCGCCTGAAAACCATGGCAAGTTGCGTGAAATTTTGATAAACTAGTATGTGACAGAGCACCCTCTGAAACGGCCTGAAACGGTATTTCAGCCTGCTGAAAACGCCTCCAAGGCACGGAAAAACGCGTTCAAAGTTTTACCTCCTATCCACCGTCGTAACAGTATTATTCATCTACCGTATTATAAACAGCTTTTTACCAAGTTTTCTTTTGTCTACCAAGTTGAAGTTTCGTATCCTTCTATTGTGTGCACTTGCTTTATCTTCTTGACAAAATGTTTATTACAGTTATTTATTCGGGCAGTAACGAGGTCCATGAAAGCTTATAAAATATATTTGCTGTGAATTTGTCTGTGTTTCACAATTGCTGCGCGCATTGTTGATATAGAGTGATGTATTTGAATTAAATTATTGTTCAGTAACATCTTATTGTTCCATTTCTTTGGCCACATATGGCCAAATCTACTAATGCCAAAATGGTAAGTTAATTCTAGAAAATTATATCGGCAACTCTAATTCATTTCGCGCATTTTAAAAAATGTGTAATTAATAAGCCTTCGCAAAAAATTAATTTACGAGGGAGTTTCTTATTCAATGTACTCTCAGGCGACGGCAAAGAACAATGTATTCTGTATTCGAAGACCAAGACCAAAACCAAACCAGACTACTGTGGTTTGTTGGCATGTGGTGTGTTAAAATGTTGTTTCTCCTTATCATCACCATCATCATCAGCCTACCGCTGCCCACCTTCTCCACCAAATGCCATCTCTCACGGTCCCTTACCATCCTCATCCACGGACCCTCCGCTGACTCAACGACCTCGTCCGACCATCGGGCCGCTGGTCTGCCCACCGACCAGTGACTGACTGTTTCTATTGCGAATAAAAATTCGTACTACGTGCTACGGTTCTACGATTTGCTACGGTTGCTACTACCGCGTAGTAGTAGTATGAAATTTTAATGGTTCATCCATGTGTAGACTATTTAGGCTACGTCACTAAGTGCATAATTAAATGATGTGATGTTTATTTCATTTGTAGATTCAAATCACTACAATTAATTTTTAATAATGCTCATCAAACTCGCATAGATCAAGCTCAACACATGTCTCCACTACTACGGTTAGCAGTCGACAACACATCAGTTTTTACATTTTTATTGCTAAGTCACCAGTATCGTTACTGAGAGTCCATATTGTATGTAAAAGTTGATTTGCTGTTGACTTAACTGTGCAGCATTTCAAGAAAAGAAAAACATCCCACACATATAAATAGGGTGTTTCAGAAACGTCCCGCGAAACGTATGTAAGAAAGTTATCCTACTCATCAATACATACTATTTTTATTATCAGAGCAACTCCGTAATATCCAAAAAATATCATTTTTGCATGCAGTTTTTCAATCGTGTCTTTAATCTTTACGATGATTTGAGAAAAGATGGCAGGGGAGTTTGTATTTTTCTCCGTCACCAATTCGGTCCGAAGGCAGCGGCTAATATTGTAGACTAGCTGTTGACCGCGACTTCGTTCGCGTGGTAATTTTTATGTGTATTTTTTCCAGGAGAAAAATAGCCTGTGTGCTAATCCAGACTATAATCTATCTCTGTGCAAAATTTCATTCGGATCCGTTCAGCCGTTTTTGCGTGAAAGAGTAATAATCATCCATCCATATATACAAACTTTCGCGTTTATAATATTAGGGAGGATTAACATTCAACCAACAGAACGTAAATTCTTTAAGTTGCATTTTAATTTTGATTTATTAACTTAATACCGGATAAACTTCCGACATGAAACCAAGTCAGTTTATCCGGTATTAAGTTAAGAATATTATTTCTTGATTTTTTTATAAATAACACCGTAAGGCTAAATATTTATAGCCTCGGAAGGAAAGTTTCATTTGCTATCTGACTGCTACTTCGAAACTGGGATGTTTTTGACGAGACCCCAACTTTTCCGTCAAGTTTCAATTCCCCACACGGATGTAATCCGCCCGTTGCATTTCAGCTACTTTCGGTTCCAGAGCAAGTTCGCAGCCAGTCATGAGGCTTCCACAAGTTAGTTGGAAACTCACATTGGTGTCGCCTGCACAGTCATATACTTAAACGGTATTGCTTTTCTATTTGGTTCTATCGTGTGTGCTGGCCTTGACTTGCTAAATCTCAAGCGTAAGATATGCGTCTCACTGCACAACTTAGAAAACAAAGTCATAGGTACATGCCCGCACTGGGACTCGAATCTGGGTCTCTCGCTAGTTATGGAATATTTTAAAAAATTACTTTCCAAGGAGCGTCACCGGCGTGCTTTAGGAATTTCTAGTACAGATACCTACCCAAGAAAGCAATCTACAAGGTTGAGCAGGAAAGCCCGCCCGTCAGAGTACAGCTGTGAAAGAGACCACGACACCGTACCAGCCGTAAATTTCAGCTCCAATCCGTGGGGGAGGTTCCTGAAACTAAGAATAGTTCTAGACCTTGTGCAACAACTTGAACATACATTGTGGCATACTAATTGCGAAACTTAAGTGGTGTAATCAGTTTTATTTATTATTTTTCTAGCTGGTATTCTTTGACGCATGTGTAGAATGACCGAACCTCTAGGCTGTATCATCTATGCAGCCAACGGCTCTCACTTGCAACGATAAAAAAAGTAAGGCGAGCCGGCGTTTTGTCTGTGGCCTGCATTTACATTAGCGTGGACGGCGAAACAGTCGCCTTGATTACCAAAGCCTAAACCATCCCTAAAACAGTTGACCTGCCGGTCTTTTGATAAATCATCAGCTATAGGGACCATCCGCGTAGAATGCTAATAAGAAACCTGCTTGACTGGCTACAGAGTGCGTAGTACTCGCCTGCACCGTCCGGGAAGCGTGCCTCCATTCTCCATCATCCATCCTTCTTCGTTCTTCTCCTTTCATCTTCTATTTGAGAAACAAGTTAACCCCGGTTCTTCAGTCTGCATGCGGATTCTGTAGTTTTCATTTACTTCAACTTTATCACAACTTTTTCCGGCACTGAAATTACCGAAGCGCAAGTTTCCATGCTTTGATAGGATCATCCTTTAAACTCCGTTACAGATTCTTATTTGTGGAATCGTTTATTTATTTTATGGTTCGAATTATCTTTAAGGTTAATTAGTTACCTTATGTAAATCTTATATAAATCGGTTGGTTTCAGTTTATTAATGTAGTGCTCCTGCGCTCCAGTTGAACAGTACTGAATCAATCGGCTATAATCCGCTATTCATCATCAGCCATTTGATGCCCACTGCAGGACATAGGCCTCCTTCGTGGTTTTCATAACCATGAAGGGTTTTGCCATAATCACCATGCTTGGCAGGCGAGTTGGCGATCGCAGTATGCGGTTGGAATCTCAGGAAGATGCTGCTGCCCGTCTCCTGGTAATTGATTTACTTAGTCGCCTTCTACAATATGCACGGAAGGAAATGGAGTGACGCTATTCTTAATTCGGCGCTACACGGCTATGACTATAGCTGCAATGAATTTTACAAATATTTCTAAAATCAAACAAAGATATGTTAAACCTTACACGATCTTTTTAAAATATAACTTTTAATTAGCAATGAAAACAATGTAAAAAACATGTTTTTCATTTGTCCCGAAAAAACTTAAAATCACGTTATTTTTGCCAAAATGAGCATTTGTCCCTTACAGTGTTAAAAAAAATCTGGCAGCCCTAGTTGGCCCCCTACCCGTTGCGTTGATGAAATTAAAAAGGACTCAATGAAAGAGGATGGACGAGATTAGCAGGGGACCGGCTAGGTTGGCGTGACGGTTAAGAGGCCTATGCCCAACAGTGGCCGGTTTTCATGGGCTGTTTAGATAGATTGAGCAGCATGAGAAATGTCATATTAACGAGCCGCTTGCCCTTATTACGAACAAGTCAATGTCTAATGTCAAGGAAACTTCGGTAGCAGCAACACTTTCGCGGTTATGCGGTTACGCAATAGACGTAATAGTAAAAGAAACATAAAAAATTAAATTAAGGAAAAAACGTATAAGAGAATTTGAAATTATGGTAAGAAATCAGTCTCTTTTACAATTATGTCTACACTAAACATTGTCCTTAGTTTAGCCTTTTGGGCATTAAGAAGTATATTTTTTAATTGTGCAGCCCATATACGCCCCACTGCAGGGCACAGGCCTTCTCTTAGAGAGACGTTATGGGCTTATTTACGACGCGTGCCCACATCGGATCGGCGATCTCAAGCGCTGAGGTATGTAAACAACTTACACTCTCAGGTTTCCTCACGATGATTCCTTTCACCGTTAGCGAGTGGTTTTGCTACTATAAGTGGCTATGGTATTCAGTCCGCCGCGTTGTACGAATTTTTTTTATGTAAGTATGTGGCGAGCACTTGTCAACTCTGCGCGTGCACTATAAACAATATAACGTCCGACGAACATCAGTTGGACCGGCCGTCCCCAGGCATACGATCTGCCTGGCGGGAAATTTCTCTTTATAGTGGAATCACGATCAACGTGGTTACCCCCGACAGAACATTGTCAACCTTCCTTCGCTCTCGTAGCACCCCACATAGGTACAATCAATCTCAAACCAAGGCCAGCACTGTTGTACATACTTGTACATAGTCATCCTTTTCCCTCTCACCTCATCAGTTCCACCACTGTCGTCAACGCACCGACTACTGGTCCTGATGGTGATCTCACCTAGCACAGGCTGCCAGTGGTATTTATTTTTATCTATTTTAATTCTTTATTGCACTAATTACATTGTAAGTGTACAAGGGCGTGCTTAATGCAAGAAGCATTCTCTTCCAGCAAACCTTTGGTTTTGAAGAGACTGGCGACGGGTAGTGCAAGAAGAAGATTAAATACAATAATAAACTTACATAAACCTAGGGAAATACATTAACTTAGACTTAGTGGAGGGTGGGGATAATAGAAATTATTATAAACCTACATAAATCATCATCATCATCAGCCTATGCTTGTCCACTGCTGGACATAGGCCTCTCCTATTGCACGCCACTGAGCACGGTCCTCAGCTATTCTCATCCAGCTCTTGCCAGCCGCCCTGCGAAGATCATCGCTCCACCGAGTCTGAGGACGTCCTACACTACGTTTACCGATCCGCGGTCTCCACTCAAGAACTCGTCTACCCCATCGGTTATCAGTTCTTCGGATGATATGGCCGGCCCACTGCCACTTCAGCATGCTAATTCGGTGGGCTATGTCAGTGACTTTGGTTCTCTGTCGGATCATCTCGTTTCGAATTCGATCTTTAAGAGAAACCCCGAGCATAACCCTTTTCATAGCACGCTGAGCGACTTTAAATATGTGGACCAGCCCCACCGTGAGTGTCCACGTTTCGGCACCATATGTCATGACGGGTAGGACGCACTGATTGAAGACTTTCGTCTTGAGACTCTGTGGGATTGGCGATGTGAAGACTCGACGTAGTTTCCTATACGCTGCCCAGCCCAGCTGTATTATTCTATTGGCCTCTTTCTCGAAGTTGTTTTTACCCAACTGCATGGTTTGCCCGAGGTAAACATACTCCTTAACAACTTCGAGAATACTGCCTTGAACTGCAATTGGCTCCGGACTGACGTGTTCATTGAACATAACCTTGGTTTTATCCAAGTTCATCCGGAGACCAATGCGTTGGGAAGAATCAGCCAGGCCACTCAGCATATGTTGTAGATCTTGCAGCGTTTCCGCCATGATGACGATGTCGTCTGCAAATCGCAAGTTCGAAAGGTACTCACCGTTTATGTTTATGCCGTACCCCTTCCAGTCCAGCGTCTTGAACATATCCTCCAATGCACTTGAGAACAATTTGGGGGAAATAACATCCCCTTGTCTCACACCACGATGTATCGGGATAGGCTTAGACTGCCGGTTTTGGATTTGGACGGCCATAGTAGCGGCGTTGTACAGACCTTTCAACTTAAACTCACCTACATAAATGATAGTACATAAATAAATATAATAAATAAATAAATAACAACAAAAATACGTACATACATATTGAAGATAATTACTATTACTAAACACGATTACTTACATACCAGCAGCGTTCACCAGTTCCTAAAATATGCGCAATGGCTCCCCATGGTAGTGTCGCTGGTGAAGTGACTGGTAGCCGCCGAACACCCTCAACCGCTAGTCGACTCACTCAGCGTCTCCTGGCACTTGGAGGCTATAGAGCAAAGACCTCGATTCCTATCAGACCTAGCTATGCGTAGCTACGGGAGTGATGTGGCGAGCACATGTCAACTCTGCGCGCGCACTATAAAGTCTATTCCTGCAACGCGCAAGCAAAATGTTTCACATGATATACCTACCCTTCCCTTTATAGTGGAGCGTTCCAATAATGCAATAAAAGTACACGTTACTCCACTATAATGATAGCTCCCGGTTCATAGCTCCTGGTGCGCTAAGCTACAGGGCGTGCATTCCACAAAGACATGTGCACACAGGTCGGAGCGCGTAAATAATACTAGTGGCGTGCAACACGGCGAAAATGGATGAGGACGGAAATCATTCCTCATTCCGTGGGGACATCTTCATTATGACATCACTAGAGATGGGTAGTGGATTATAACCCAGTAGTTATAATCCAGTTTTAATCCGGGTTATAACGTTATCGACCAGTTTTATCCCATTAACTACTTTTTTGGTGGGTCAAAATGAAAGACAGGAGCGATTCGATTTAACAAGAACAAATTACAACTAAACAAATATGCTTTGGGTAATCGGGAGTTTTGCTTGACATTATAGTGCCATAGTGATTTATTTTTGCACCACTGAAGTATTTTTAAGTTTTAATGAACTGCATACACTTTCAAAATACTATGTTTTCTATGAATAAAAGTACAAATAAAAGCGTGTCGGGCCACGCGTAGCTTAGGGTTCAACAGACATCTAGTTATTACAACCTATTACCTAACATAATCACAAAATTCAGCTATCAAACAAAATAGGAGGCTTTTTTACTAATCCCATTAATGTAATCGACCATTAACCTGTAAAGCCTAGTCAGCTATGATAATTTTTCGTTTAAATTTATTATATTTGCTACTATCGTGATTTTTTTTAGATTTTTAAATGCAAAGGTTTAGATTGTAGAGGGGGGGGGGACACAGGTACAAGCTAAATATTTCGAAAATGGATGCCTCAATTGTAAAACGATCTTAGTAAACTCCCAATGTTTTTAAAATAGCTATCCAACGATTCCCCACACGGTTGGGTAGAGAAGAAAAAAAATCAGCCCCCCCCCCCCCTTTTCATGTTCGGGGAGGTACATTAAAAAATACTTTCTCACATTTTATTATTTAACTTTGTCGGCGTGATAAATATGTATACACATACCAAATTACAGCTTTCTAGTACCACCGGTCTTTGCGCTAGGCCGCGGACGGATGGACAGACAGACAGACAGACAAGTACCACCGGTCTTTGCGCTAGGCCGCGGACGGACGAACAGACAGACAGACAGACAGACAGGCGGACATGGCGAAACTATAAGGGTTCCTTGTCGGACTGCGAAACCCTAAAAATGGAAGATTTAACCTAAGTAACATGTTGTAAGATTTGGACTAAGTGACACGCTGCAGTCCCCGTGAAATATTTTCAGATAATGTAGTCCTAATAATGATTCTGCATCTATACTTTCTAAATAATCCAGAAATATTTAAGTAAAACGCCAAGTGCATTCAACACAGGCGGGCATCATCACTTCATCAGGAACTGCAGTGAGTGACTGAATCCTTTACACAATGAAAAAGTTCATAAAATATCGCGTTGGAAGTTCAGTCAGCATTCAGGCCAAGGTCATTCAGGTAAACAGTGATCACAGTAACAATAAACAATGCCGGTTCGATAAAAAAAAACACGAAATTATACCAAAAAACGCTCGTGCGCATTCTAGTACTGGAGTGAGTGCTGTGCCGTACGCATTGTGCACGGCGCAAGTGCGAGCGAGATTGACGATGTCGTTGTCCCACTCGCTCACGCCCGGGGATTTCCGGCGCAAAGGATCATAAAAGTATGGCTTGCTTGACATACTTTATGAGATGCATTGCCTGCAATGCTTAGGTTTAAATGTACTTAGGTACTTAGGGCCACTTGCAGATCTCGCAAACTAGAGTTTAAGTCAAGCATTTGACAGATAATGCACGAACTGTCAAATTCTCGACTTAAACTCCATTTAGGACACTGGCCCTTAGTACAATGCGAGCGCAAGAGATAAAAACTAAACTTCGAAGTGAAATCCCACCCTAATATTGTATTGTATGGAGAATTTCCTGTATATTTATGCGTGCATAATTTCATAACGATACATGCAGCTTACAACTACAACGCCGTGCACATTATTCGACGTATTCCGTATTACTATTGAACGAAATCATTATGAACCGCCATAATGGGTTATAACGGGTGCATAACTGGGTCAAAACTGGATTATAACTCACCAGTGGATTATAACCTGGGCCATTACCCATCTCTAGACATCACTAGCTATGGCCGCATCTTCACTTGTGCAGAATGTTGATGAAGCCGAAGAAGTTTACATCCAATAGATGTTTGGTTAAACAACATATAGTATTTATTCACAACTTTATCTATGAACAGATTATAAAGCTTAAATTACAGGCGTACAACAAAACGCTTGACCGATAGTTACTTACAAAAATAATATGTTTGTCAGGATCATGGCAAGTGGCAAAGCCTGAACTCTGCCTACTCCTCCGTGATATTACCTATGAATATTGTATTTATTGGGAACGTCCACATTTTTCGTGACGTAGGTAGTTTTAGATAAATTTTGACCCTCTTAGTGACACCTTAGTAACACTGACGATGTTAATCTACTTTTGACGCCTGTCAGTTGGCCAAAGCGCATACAAAAAAAAAAACAAATGACAGATTTTGAAATTACATTTAATAAACAGATTATGTACCATATAAAAAAAATTAAATAAAAAATAAAAGCTGACTTCGAAACCATACAGCACTAAAAAGTTAGAAATATTTTAAATAATTAGAAGTATGTATACATGTAGGTAGGTATTGTAGACGTATAATTTGGATTCGGAGCCCAAAATATATGTGCTGGTCATGAAACTGGGCTGCTGCCCGTCTCCTGGTAATTGATTTCCTTAGTCGCTTTCTACGACATCCACGGAAGGAAACGGAGTGACGAGGCATACTTATCATTATTACAACCATTTTTACAAAGCATAATTTAATATCTCCCGCCCGGTAAAGTACCAAAAAAATACTGGGACCGAGTACTTAATTTATTGCTCAACTTTTCGCAATGAGAATAACAAAAACAAATATAATTACTTCTAACTCACAAAAAATAAATGACTGAAAAAGTTTTTACCAACTTCCCTCTGCGTTATTTTGCGTTATTTATTTTAGATAATAGCTTCACGGGCAAATTTTTCGAACGGCTTCTGTGCGATGAAGCGATAGCCACGGCAAAGTCGACCTTATAGAGTCTGTCAAAATCTTATCTTCAGGAAAAGGGGGGCGTTTTCATACGTATACAAGCTGAAATGTAGGTGGTTTGAAAGCCGCTGCTATGTGATGAGTAAATAAAAATTTACATATACTTAAAAGACCATTACTTTTAAGTATACGCGTATATAAAAAAAATTGAGTTGAGAAATCTTGTTTAAAAAAATGGGCCATCAATTTAGTACCGCATCTCCGTCTAACAGAACAATGACCCGTAGACCCGCGGCACGCACGCCCCGCTCTGGCTGGCTACTAATGATTCTAATAGATTCGAGTTTGCGTCGATATTTTTGGAAAGTGCCTTTTTTTAAAAGCAAGCTAGCGTATGAATAATAAAGTATGGTTTTAATGTTTATATACGCACCATAAATTTGGGTGATTTGAAAGTCATAACAAAATTAACGTGCCTTAACCAGCTTCATGATTAATACTCACTAAAACCATACTTTTGTAAATATCGTATTTAATAGTATGACCTGCTTAGAACTGTACAAAAGTCTTCCGCGCCTTAATCATAATTCGGAAAACCCGCAAAAGTGAAAACGAATGAAGCCGGTCTTGACCCTCCGGCATATCCACGTAACCCAACGTTAGCTGGAGAAATACACTCACCAGTAGTAAGCTCGATTTTGTACCAAGTATTTTTATTGTGCAATGAAGAATTTTTAATTGATTTCGGTGTCCGGGAAAGTTCTAGTAATTCCAACGGAAAACTAATTTGTACACTTCATATTTGCGACATTCAATTTAAATCCAGCACTTTCTGAATTAAAGCTAAACTACGTACCTACTAAGATATTACCTGTTAAGGTAGCATTCGGATTATGGTGACTCAAGTGGCTAACAAACGCATAGTTGTTCAATAGAGTGATATTGGCACGACAATGGCTGTTATTTGACGCCATTTCGTATTCTTTAAAGCAATGTCTCTACATGTCAGTCCAATTGTAAAACCCGCACAATGAACGAAAAACATAAAGGCATGTCTCACCAAGAAGGACGAATCGTGCGCGAGCGCTGAGTTACTCGTAAGTTGCACGGGTAACAATTGGATATAAAATTGGGATGCGATTGGTTAGAAGACCACCAACAGAGTCAATTAAACAATTGGGTATTTGACAAAATATCAAATGAGTTACTTCTAAAACGGAATTTTGTATGAAATACTGGCTTGTGACGTCACATTTCAGAGCACTCTTTTTATGTTTAATCTATTTAAAAATTGTAATAACTAGTAATTGACTATAAGCGATAAATTTTCCGAGATATTTTGTAATTTTTGTTTTAATTCAGCATATGAAATAATTTATTGTTGATCGTGTCAAATACCGTATTATTACGGTATAAAGATCTCTATTGAAACTTTAGACTTTGCATCTGCGAAATGAGATGATTTATTCAGCGTCCAGTCACACTAGATGGGTGAAGGGACCACTTGGACGCCGCAGTGCCTGGGACGCGGTGCCTTGTTTTTTAGATGGAGTAGGCTTGCCCAGCACCTATACCATCCTGGCATCTTAGCGTAGGTAGCCCAGAGGGTAGAACAATGGACTCGGAAGCGAGAGACCCTGGTTCGATTCCCAGTGCGAGCATGTACCTATGATTTTGCTTATTTTGAAAGTTTCGTACATCTGCGAATTTGTAGTAGCACACGCTAAATGTGAAGGAAAACATCGTGAGGAAACCCGCGGCTTGGTTGGCTCCGCACGTATCGACTAGTCTTTCCTGTGGGCTAGGCCGACTCTATAGGAACTTCACATCGCTACCACTGTCACGAAACTTAACAATTACTACGGGGAGAGACTTGCACAATATATTGTCCCTAAACAAAATAATCAGGGAAGAGACCCGTGCCCCTCGGTGGGGACATAATGGGTTAATGATGATGATGATGAAACAAAATATTAGGTAAAGAACTTTTTTGTTAGAAATACTATTTGAAAAACAGTATTTAAGAGAAGGGCAGCGAGGGTTTGGCTTGATCAGCTGTGTGTGATTACTAAACACTCGATTTCCAATGTGGTCGATAGTCGTGTGAGGTACGAAATCTGTGAATATTTTGTCACCGATTTCCTACTGACACTTACAACCACAGCGACGTCTATTGACAGATATTTCGGTCAGATCTCGAGACGTCGCTGAACTGAACTAAACATCTATAGCGGTGACAAAATCAACTTTTTCCACTTTTCGTTTACATTCATACTCCAGTTTCTAATCACCCCGTTTCACGGTACATCGAATTGTTGTAAGTAGCCTATATACGTCCCAATGTAGGGCACAGGCCTTCTCTCAGAGAGAGAGAGTATAGGCTTAATCACCATGCGTGCCCACCGCGGATTGGCGATTTCAGGCGCTAAGGTATGTGAATAGCTCAGACACTCAGGTTTCCTCAAGATGTTTTACTTCACAGTTAGCGAGTGGTATTGCAACTATAACTTCTCAAATGTACATAACGTAGAAAACAAAGTCATAGGTACATGCCCGCGCTGGTAATCGAACCTGGGTCTCCCGCTTCCGAGTCCAATGTTCTACCCACTAGGCTACTACCGCTCCCTTTTATAATATACGAGTTGTAGTTTTATGAAACTCGGCCCTGATGACACACAAATGTACCACGAAAGGCGCCCAGCACCTTACCAGCCCACGTCACCGGCCGCAGCCCTAGGTACAAAAGAGACTGTAGTGAGGTCGCAGGCGGATTTTATCCCAATTGACTAAGATTAATGTTCCCCAACGTAATTAATCGCCGACACGCCGGCGCGTAGATTTACACAAGGGCGAGCCAGCCTGTCTCCTGGGCTGGGACCCGATCGACCGGTGTCATTTACCCGACTGCGGTGGAGTCCAAAAGGAGAGTAATTGTTTGGCTGGTATGTATGTGTGCAAGTATTTCCTATTCTATGTCCCTTCTTAACCAATGGTCAGATTTTGAGAAATAAGGTCTCAATCGATTTGCTGTATTTGCGACTGTCATAGGCTATAAGAAATTAGCATAAATCCAACAAAATATAAAAAACTGTATGAAAAAAATAGTTACTAAATCTGACAGATAAGAGCCACAACAGAATTCAAAAATAAAACTTGTTGCGAGGTACCTAGGTTGGTCCCGCCTGCTTAGTAATTAATAATCAGAAGTCAGGTTATTGCTTATTTTTAATTCAGTTTTTTTACAACTTACGGTGTTATTTAGAAAAACAGATCTGAATCAGTCAATCAACTGACTCAGATTTTATTTAAGTAATATAAATTCGTAAGTTTTATTATTAGAAGAAGAAGAAAGACATTTATTATACCAACAAGATACATCACAGAAACAAAATAAGCAGATAAGTAACATAATAACGCACGCACCTTTGAATTTGGTTTTTGTTCATATACAACTCACCTTAGCGTACAAAATCGGCCTGCAGTAGGAAGTAGGTACAAAAAAAATATATTTTCTTAGTTTTATCTGCAATTACATATTTTTAAGGGATCGTGTTTTTGGAAATAAGACTTGTAACTCTAAATGAATTGTGATGTACATAACTTAGAATATGATTTCTCTACCAAGAGTAAAACAATTTATGTGAAATCGCATATTTGTCACGGTTTCTTATCTTAATTTGGAGTTCTGTTCTTAGAAACAATGCAACTTTTATCACCAACCGAACGAAGGACGTTTTACAAGAGTGAACACCTCACCCGCATGGCTTTCATCAGGGTATCTTTCTTCACAGCTAGTGAGTGGCATTATTACTGCAAGTTTCCAAACAAACGTAACTTAGAAAACGAAGTCATTGGTTCATGCCGGGATTCGAACCCAAGACCTCTCGAATGTGAGTCTTGCGATCTACCGACGCGCTACCACAACTCCAAAGGGAGACGGTCCCTGATTTACCCTAAGAGGATCCAGTGGGCTAACTAGCGTCACCGATGAAAAAAAAATCATATCTTCTTTTACAGATCGTACGAGTATTTCCAAAAAGTGTCAGTACAATCTCTCAATCATCATCATCATCATCATCAGCCATTTGACGCCCACTGCAGGACATAGGCCTCCTTCGTGGTTTTCATAACCATGAGGGGTTTTGCCATAATCGCCACGCTTGGCAGGCGGGTTGGCGATCGCAGTATGCAGTTCAAATCTCAGGAAGACGCTGCTGCCCGTCTCCTGGTGATGTATTTCCTTAGTCGCCTTCTACCACATCCACGGAAGGAAATGGAGTGACGCTATTCTTAATCCGGCGCCACACGGACGTCATGTTAACAGTGATTTTTAAGACCCACGGCAATGAGCCTAGGATCACGAACCGCATTCATGCCGTTAACGCTATCTAGTCCTATGATTTTGCCTTAGGTTCACGGCCATCGGTCCTGAAAATCACTGTTAACACGATTGAGAGATTGTACAGACACTTTTTGCAAATTCGATCCGTGAAAAAGGTATGATTCTCCTTCCTCAGTGGCACTAGTGTTATTGAGCCCCTTAAGATTCAGTCGGTATACTAAGTAAAATCTTTACATCTCAACCTCAATGAATAGGGTAGATGGCCATTTTAAATTAGCGAAATGTTACAACATATCTACGTTCTACATAACTTCTACTTCCATACTCTTATTAGATCCGTTAGTTCTGGATGTGACTCCATGAACTAATTAAACAAGGATCCATTCCAGATAACAGTACGAAGGCACCTTATTAGTCTCCTAATATACATATTAGACTCCAGTACATTATGTTAAGACATCTAGGTCGTAGATACACATACATAGGTCATAGATATCCAAACGCGTTCGGGTGTTGCGTTAAAAAAATATTGCTACGACCACCAGATGATCTGACGACCTGGTTACGGTGGCGGGGAGTCGCTGGATGCGGGCGGCACAAGACCGGGAAGCTTGGAAAACCATGCGGGAGGCCTATGTCCTGAGGTGGGCGTCAAATGGCTGATGATGACGAAAACAAAAATACTCACTCCTCCAAAGAGTCCTAGAGTTTTCAAAACCATTATAGAAAAAATGCAGGTAGTTTTGACGGCTAACGGCGTTCGATAGGTCTCCTTCAAAGTGTCCTAGAGTTCCCGAAACTATTGAGGGAAATATGCTGGTGATTTTCCCACAATAATGTTGGGAACTCTAAGACACTTTGAAGAAGTGAGTGCGAATGCAGTGAGCCGTGAAAAACACTTACATATTTTCTTTTTTCCCCCACGACGGAAAAGTACTGCCCTAGAGTTTCCAATACTATACTATTGCTGCGTACAATCGATAGCGGTTTTAACTTTACATTTAGTTACAAAGTCGCCTGTAATGCAGCTGGACAACGTGCAAGCGTTTAAAGGTTGATTTGCTGTCGAGTGTACAAATCAACTAAACCAATACGAACGAAGGTATCAACACTAGTGAATTTAGTTTGCTTTCGCCATATGGTTTACTCTGATTTGTCTCAAGTGTTAGGCGTGAGCCACACAGAAAGGACGTGGGGCAAGGGCGCGGAAAAGATACGACGCATTGCTACACAATCACAGACCACAGTCCTTGCTCTGTGGTATATGACAATGTGTCGTGTCTTTTCCGAGCCCTCGCCCCACGTCCTTCCCGTATGGGCAACGCCTTACATTTCAAATGGTAGGTACCAACACAGACATGAAACTAGCTGGACAATGCAAGCACCGTGATTGGTAGGAAATGTCTGCTCTTCCATGGGTTCTCACTTTTTTTTTGTACAGGATTTTGCTCATCCGTAACAAGAATGGCGTAATTAAACTATTGCTAATTTGAACTAAACTATTGCAAATGCGGTGGTAGCCTAGTGGGTAGAACATCGGACTCGGAAGCGAGAGACCCAGGTTCGATCCCCAGTGGGGGCATATACCTATGACTTGGTTTTCTAAGTTATGTACATTTGTGAAGTTATAGTAGCAATACCACTCGCTAACGGAGAAGGAAAACATCGTGAGGAAACCTGAGTATCTGAGCTATTCACATACCTCAGCGCTTGAAATCGCCAATCCGCGGTGGGCACGCGTGGTGATTAAACCCACACTCTCTCCCTGAGAGAAGGCCTGTACCCTACAGTGGGACGTATATAGGCTGCTTATGTATGTATGCTTATGTAAATTTGACACGAGAACATTTTGTCGATGTTTCTTTCTACAAAAACTACGACATGAATTGGCGTGTACTGCAATTACGACCACTGACTGAAATTACTAGAAATGTAATTGTGTGCTTGTTTCGCCGTGTGTAAGGATATTTAAAGAGCCATAGCGAACTATTTTTTGCAAAAGTGTAATTACATCGTTGTTCCGGATAAGCGACATGACAAGCAAATTTTGTGGAGGGGCGGGAAGCAGGAAGCGCCGATGTCCATTTTTTTTTTTGCATCGGCTCGGAAAAATCGTAAATCCGGGGCTGACTGTCCTGATACCGACAGGTCCAAAATCCAATCCAGAATTCTCTTCTGCGTTAGCTTTTTTAGCACATTAGGCTTTTCTTGAGCTGCTGTTGGCGAAAACTCTTTTATGCCACGAGCCGGGAACAAATAAATAACAAATTACAGGAACTGAATGTGAAATGCGGAGTGAATCTGAGTATCAACGGGGCCAGGCTACCCGGTGCTCACTAGAACCACTAATGTCCTGTTTTATACCTCATAAGGTACACTAACATTCCGTGTGGCGCCCGATTAAGAATAGCGTCACTCCATTTCCTTCATATAATTACCAAATAATTACCAGGACACGGGCAGCAGCGTCCTGAGATTCCAACCGCATACTGCGATCGCCAACCTGCCTGCCAAGCGTGGCAATTATGGCGAAATCCCTCATGGTTATAAAAACCACAAAGGAGGCCTATGTCCTGCAGTGGGCGTCAATTGGCTGATGATGATGATGATGAAGGTATACTAACTATAAAGCATAATGTAGTTGACGTGCACAAAAGCTGTGACCTAAATGCCACCTTAATTATAGGTGTCCACAGCATCTACAATACTGACTGGCTTTGTTCTGAGACCTAATTGTGTGCACCAAAGCCTATCGGAATCGTGACGTTTACGTTAACAATTAGTATGGAATTTGACAGTGAGGAGATTTTTAGGTATTTTTTATATAAATGCAGCGGCCTATATTACTTGCACCAAATCCCAAACGATTCCAATCGTCCAACTGTCAAATTTCATACTAATTACTAGCGCAAACGTCAGGATTCCGACAGAGTTTGCGGCACATACCTTGATAAGATAAAAAGATAATCATGGACAAACCAGTTACCACATAATGTAACTTTATGAAGTATCCATATACATATACAATCTCCATCACAAACACACATTCAATCGCACACAAACACACACCCACACACTCTCTCGCACACTTTACTACTCACTCATGACTCCAAACAAAAACTTGCATGCTCATTTATTTTGCCCTCTTGTTTATTTTTTGTTTAAATGTTTAATAAATTGTTCATGTTTATTACCTCACTAAAATTAAGTACTTAACTACTCTTAATGTATTCTGCCATACATTCAATATTTGGCTATCAACCGTTCTTTAAAGCATTTTCCAGCGAGCTTTCCATATAAATGCGTTTATAAATTAATTTGTAAGCTCTGGACAACTGTTATTGGCCTTATTTTTATTAATTAGTCAATAAGTAATTATAATCAGATTAAGCTGTTGTTGTTCCTAATAAAGTAAAATAAAATAAATAAAATACCTAATTAGTCCCGTGATCGATCAATCGGTATGGCATCTGAGTTCTTACACGTACTAGAATTCTTGACATATTGATGATTTTCCATGTTCTTCTAATGAAACAAACTTGGAAGGTGATTTGACATAAGCAACCCACATACGTCCCACTGTAGGGCACAGGCCTTCTCTCAGGAAAAGTATGGGCTTAATCACCACGCGTGCCCACCGCGGATTGGCGATTTCAAGCGCTGAGGTATTTGAATAGCACACTCAGGTTTCCTCACGGTGTTTTCCTTCACCGTTAGCGAGTGGTATTGCTGCTATAACTTCACAAATGTACATAACTTAAAAAACGAAGTACATACCCGCACTGGGAATCGAACCTGGGCCTCTCGCTTCCGAGTCCAATATTCTACCCACTCGGCTACCAACGCTCTTCTAATTACATCTAATTACAGCGTATTATCTCTTTGAAATCCCTTTGCTTAGTAGAATAAATATAGCGTCAATAAAAGAGACATCAGTTTTACCGTGTTAATATATTATCACTCGATATTGAACTTTACCGTGTTAATATCACTCGATATTGAACGACAATATATTTAGTAGTCTAGACCCCCAGATTTTGTTATTCGTTATTTTGACGTGAAACGTCTTTCAGTTCGGTGGTAGGGCTAAAATCGCATGCAACGAAAACATGTCACCTCGGCGATGGCTGTAACTATGTAGCTACGTGTCGTGTGCAATTATTTTATGTATCGTTGAGTAGAGCAGAGCAGCCATTGCTCATATCCTCTTGATTTGTGCCGCTAGATGGCGTAGTTTGAGCTGAAAATTAACGCTTACTTATAGAAGTTGTCCGTGTGGCGCCGGATTAAGAATAGCGTCACTCCATTTCCTCCCGTGGATGTCGTAGAAGGCGACTGAGGAAATAAATTACCAGGAGACGGGCAACAGCGTCTTCCTGAGATTCCAACCGCATACTGCGATCGCCAAGCCTGCCAAGCGTGGCGATTATGACAAACCCCCTCATGGTTATGAAAACCGCAAGGGAGGCCTATGTCCTGCAGTGGGCGTCAAATGGCTGATGATGATGATGACGATGACTCCCTTATGTCTACGAGAATTTTTGTTATATATACGCGGACCCTTGACCTCTAGTGACTCGCCAGTCTTAGACAGGCGATGTATACCAATCATCAGGTTATGCTGTCTTCGGATTCTACACCTACCCTAGTCACCACTGGGGAAAAATGTGCTAAATTGCACCGAACATATTTGGCCAATGTGAAATAAGTATAGAGAAGGAACTAGTTATCATAAGTACTGGTGATACTTCTTTGTAAACGTTCATGTAGCCGGCATCAGAGCCGTCGTATGTTTGGTTATCGTACGATGTGTGTTTAGTGGTTTATTGCCCTTAAAACACCATGTTTGAATTAGTTCAGTGGGGCAAGACTCCAAAATGCATGATTGTTCAATAGAGTCATATTAGTACGGTGATAGTTGTTGCATTGATACTATTCGTAGTCTAGTACGAGTAACCCGCGCAAGCCGGCGCCTCGTGATATTCAATCTTCTTCGCGATAGACGCATACACACACACACACACACACACACACACACACACACACACACACACACACACATACACACACACACACACACACAAACACACACACACACACACATACATACATACATACATTTTGGGCTGCGCCATAGTCGGGTAAAAGTATAGCATGTGGGACAGTGTTGGCAGTGTTATATTAATTAAAAAACATAAAATTTCATGAGTTTAAAAAACTGAAATCATCTGTATTGGACATTTAAAATCGCGGTGGTTAAAATGCATATCATCGTGAGCAGACCACAGAATTCGTACCGAATGCTTTTTCTGTCCAATGCAGCCAACTCACAGTTTAAAAGCGTAAAAAATGCGAGTATAATACCGGCCTCACGACTACAAATTTAACTTTACTATAACAATAATAACTTGACAATAATCACTTCCACACAACACGTCACTAATTCTGGTCCCAAACTAGGGTACCCTGTGCTCTAGTAACAAGACAAGAACATTATAAACATGGAAATGCATCCACACTGAGGGGATTGAACCCACAACCTCTCTTTTGATAGTCAAGAGTTAATCACCAATCCAATGAGGCAGCCATATTTCTCGCACAATCAACAGCAATCTCCCTGTATTCAAGATACCGTAATCAGATTAAATTATTGTTAAATAATTCAACATTTATCACATTATTCATAAAAAGACTTGGCGGCAAGCGGCAAGACTGAAAGAAAAATAATATACGTTTGCTTTACCTAATACTTGTACCGTCCACTTCGCTCAAAATCGTACGTCAAACATCTATCGAACAAAAGTTCCAGGCGATTTAGGTTAAGTGCAAATTTTCCCTCACTGAACTGATTACGAAAATCAATTGGTATGAAAAAAAATGAGACATGAAATCTGTGACTTCATATATAGATTTTGCTGGGGCGCCACTACGTAACTCCACCGCATGGACTCGTCCGATTTAACCTACTCAGAACTGTCAAATACATACACATTTTGACACTTGAGAAACATCAATATTTACTCCCACAGAAAATGTCAAATTCATTGTAACTACGTGAATAATTAATGAAAAAATTAAAAAATGTAAACCAGTGGAAATCGAAATGTATGGGAAGTCCTATGTCCCATTCCATTTAACTATTTTTCAAACTCTATTTACTCATTAACACTCAATGACACTGTACTAATACTTTATTTGAAATTGTTCGCGATTTCATTTTATTCTTGTTTATTTGCCTTTTTAGTGGTTTAATACAATTAAAATAATAAAAATATCAATTTTGAATTGTCCCAGAGAATTTTCCCAAACTGCATTCCAGTTTTTGTAACCAACATTTTATGCATTAAAATGAAAAAATCTACCATTTACACTTGGACTCTACGAATTTGGCAACACTGGGATGCCAAATAATGCCCGTAATTTTGGTATTACTGTCACAAGTTCCTCAGACGGCGACGGGGAAAGTTGTGTCGCGGTTTTTTAGCGCTGCGGATTCTTATTTTGCAATCGATATTATATGGTAATTCGATGAACGTACATTGCGCAGTGTACTCATACAACTGATCTTCCTTCTTGTTAATCTGTGGATTAATCGGATATGCAGTGTACATCGCACTGTCACAAGCTATGAATTGTAGATTTACGGAACGTGGTTCTCATAATCTAAAAGCGTTTTTCAATACAAACGTAAGCAGCCTATATACGTCCCACTGTAGGGCACAGGCCTTCTCCCAGGGAGAGAGTATGGGCTTAATCACCACGCGTGCCCACCGCGGATTGGCGATTTCAAGTAGCTCAGACTCTCAGGTTTCCTCACGATGTTTCCCTTCACCGTTAGCGAGTGGTATTGCTACTATAACTTCACAAATGTACATAACTTAGAACACCAAGTCATAGGTACATTCAATTTAATTTCAATACAAAGCTCGGGGTAATTCCTCCTGCTTCGGTTATTTACTGCATCCAGCTGTGAATACTCAATAAACCGGGACTAACGAGTGTCCTAGCTCTATAACGACAGGCCTCTAATAGTACCGCCCATTCGGACGTATGTCAATAGCTTTACCACGGTAATGGGGTGTTTGACTGATGTTCAAAAGATTGATGGAACATATTCCCGAAAAAATAATAAACGAACAGCCCAAACTATGGACTATTCATTTATTCTTCAATATTCAGCCATGTTTAACAGACTTCAAAAAAAGGAGGACATTCTCAGGTCGCCTATATTTTTTATGTGTGCGTTAATTATTCCTTACCACGTTGTTCGATTTCACTGATTCTTTTTTTGTTAGAAAGGGAGTAGCCCAGAGGTCCCATATAAATTTCATTAAGATCAATTGGAAAATCGTTAAACTCTTCAATTCGCAAAGGCATCTTCATGGTATTATGGTATTACACAACCGTATCGCGATAAAGAATACAGTTAGCGCCATCCAGTGTTAAAATTAGCGAACTATGGTTTATGTTTCAAACGCATTTTGAAGGCGGTTTTTTTTCCTGTATAGACTGGTTTTTCGTCTAATTATTTGTTCAGCGAATGTCGAATTTAAATTATGGCTAGTGTAGCAGTTTCCAATCTGTTCCTGTGAAAAAGTACCACGTGTTATACCAATACACTGTCTATATTTTAAATTTCATTCAAATCCATTCAGCCGTTTACCTACGATTGCAGCAAATTTCACCTGGGTTGTAATGTTGCTCAGAGCTTAAATGAAAAAACACGTTACGTGACCCGACCGTGTATCTGTCATTGAACTATGCACTAACAGAATGGAAGCACTGCCAAGCGCAGCACAGAACGCCCATCAGCTGGCTGGGGCGACGATTTGAGACTGGTAACAGCGGGATGAAGTCCAGTGGCTCAATTACGCGCACCAAATCCTGAGCGATTCCAATCGCGTAACTGTCAAATTCCATACTAATTTGACAGTTAGACGATTGGAATCGCTCAGGATTTGGTGCGCGTAATATAGGGGCAGGAATGCACGAATATGAGCTGATGGATCGGATTGGATAACCACTTTTTTTTTTTAATGTAGCCTATATAGGGCACAGGTCTTTTCTCAAAGAGAGAGTGTGGGCTTAATGGCCGCGGGTGCCCATTGCGGATTGGCAATTTCTAGCGCTGAGGTGTGTGAACTGCATCAGCAGTTTGGAAAACTAATGAGATTGTGGTTTTTCTTGTGTTTTTGAGAATAAATATGAAATAAATAACCTCAGACATTTTTTTTTCGATAGTGAAAATTCAGTTTTTTTAGTTCGATATGTCGTATGAACACAAATAAAAGTGAACAACAAAATTTACAGCCAAGCACCCTACTTCATCCCTGCGACAACTAATCAGAGGCTCTTTGTATATGTCCCGATAGCCCTTTGTATATTTGCGGATCTCTCCACGGAGGGCCAAAGTCCTTTTCCCCGCTAAAGGGGTCTTATTTATCTTTCGGGCCCTTTCTTACGCTTTTCTGGGTGTCTGGAGACTCGAATACTTGACGGACTTTGGGAAATGGCGCGAAACGACGTAATTATGGAGCACTAGCTGTACCCGCGACTTTTTTCAGGTGGGATTAATGAGCCAGTCATTTTGTACCTTTTCGGCAGTTTTTTTTTTTTTATCAAATTCAATTACTTAATAACTATTTTTCTTTCAAAACTTAAGTACAAGTTAATGAAGAAAATAATAATAATTCACCCTGGGCATCGTCAAGTGACTAAAGAGCTAACATTTCAAAATTATAATTGTTAATGACTTTCTGTTCTCATATTTTTAAGTAGTATTAAGTTATATAATGTCAATGGCTTTCCTAAAACTAAATAAATAAATAAATAAATAAATAACATACTAACTGACTCGGCAAACGTTGTTTTGCCATATTAATTAGTCTGCAACCTATTTTCAAATCTACCAAATATACACAAAAAAAAATCATATTCAGTGAAACCGTTTCGGAGGAGTTCGATTACAAATACTGTGACACGAGATTCTTATACAGGGCGTCCCAAAGTTATGGGACATGAAGGGAAAGTACCTTAAATATCGTAGATAGGGTATTTTGCTGAAAGAAGACTTTATGTTATTTTTAAAAGTTAGTAATTCTGCATTCACAGATTTTCTAAAAATTACTGGCTTCGTCTGGGAATCGAACCGACTTAAATGTAAAAAAAACACCCCTACTTTTATGATTCCAATCGAAAGAATGGCCAAAAACTAATAATGCTTCTCAAGATTTTCTAAATGAATGTTTTCCTACTTGGATTGGTACGAATAGACCGATTAGATGGCCGGCCAGATCCCCGGACCTTACACCATTAGATTTCTTCTTTTGGGGATACGTGAAAGATATGTTATACAAAAAGCGATACGAGAACGTAGGCGAGTTACAAATAGAATTGTGCCATATCATATCGAGTATTCACCATAAAAAGATAAGAACATCAACCGGCAGCGGACTCATTAAAAGATTGGCAATTTGCGTAAGACAAGAGGGATCACATTTTGAGCATTTAATTAATTAATTTTTAAAAAAATACCCACTACGGCAGTTTCATGTATGTTTTTAATTTGATTAAAATGATTAATTTCACAATGTTTCTTTCTTTTAAAATACTATGTTACTTAAGAAGAGTTATTAGTTTTTGGCCATTCTTTTGATTGGCATCATAAAAGTAGGGGTGTTTTTTTTTACATTTAAGTCGGTTCGATTCCCAGACGAGGCAAGTAATTTTTAGAAAATCTTTGAATGCAGAATTACTAGCTTTTAAAAATAACATAAAGTCTTCTTTCAGCAAAATACCCTATCTACGATATTTAAGGTACTTTCCTTTCATGGCCCATAATTTTGGGACGCCCTGTATATTAGACTAGCTGACCCGGCAAACGTTGTTTTACCGTATTAATTAGCTTACGATCTATTCTCAGACCTGCCAAATATACACAAAAAAATCATAAACATCGGTGAAGCAGTTTCGGAAGAGTTTGATAACAGACACTGTGACACGAGATTTTTCTATATTAGATAAAGCAAAATTTTTAAAAATCTCTCCGCGCGATATCTAACGCAAATGTATCCCATAACACTGATCGTTTCGACAACCAGAGAGATCCTTCGTATGAGATATGCTTCCGAGCGACAGTCCAAGCCGCGGTCACCCAAACGCCGCGGCGCCCCAACTCCCAAACTTCTTCCTAAAATTTTTCGATGGCTTCAATAATAATAACTTCCACACGACCGGAGGGGTAGACAGTGACAGTTCATCAAGCTACATGTCCACGAGATACACACCGCACTAGTTCATTGGAGTGACTCCAAGTAGAACGTAACACTGGGGTCGGTGCCAAAGCCCATGTCCAAGGCTTAGGTACTTTAAAAGCGGCCCAATTAGATCGGGGCCCTGTTGCATAAAAGTGACAATTTGTCGGGTTGCCAAGCAAACATACAACTTAGTGCTAGAAAATTTCCGACAAAGTAGTAAATTTTTGACGAACCAGCAGAACAGACACTTTCATGCAACAGGGCCCAGAATACTGGTCTTTCTTATAAATACACATTCAGTCTGGTGGCATATACTAGTCGCTATATATATCCGTGTAAGATTTCTCTGACTTGTAACTAAATTCTACAATAATTGTTTGTTCTCGTTCAATAAATAAAAAAAATCGATAACTGTTTTTATGGTTCTTGTAATATATATATATATATATATATATATATGTCGGCGGCGTTGAAATACTGGCAATACCGGATACCCGATGGTGTCAATTAATTGCCACAGCCGCATCGCAGCATCAGATGCAGTTTCTTTGGGGGCAATTTGAAACTTAATTATGCGATCAAAATAATCTTGCACAAGCATAGGCTTTGAAAACTTGGCGATTAAAAATTCTTTCACGCTTTCCCAGGTCAAATCATTGATTTTTAACTTGGATAGACATGACGCAGCACGGCCACGTAGGGCTTGAGTCAATGATAGCAGGAGATCAGCACCTTCCAATCTCTTATGTTTTATTATGACCTCGTTTGTACTGCACCATCCTTCGATGTCACCTTCCTCGTCGTCCGGGTCAAACTTAATCAGCACAGGTGGCGGAGCCGGTGGAGCCACCACGTGGCCGCTGCTCCCGGCCATTGTTTGCAGCAGGCGCGTGAATAAATTTTCCGTGTCACTCATAGCACTCAACGGAACGCGATCAGAACTATTACCATTACCCGGACCCTCATGCGAATTCGCTTCACATCCCAGTTCTGATATCGGCGGACGGCCTGGCTGTGCATCTTCAGACATCGTGGGCAGGTAAGGAAACGAGGGTACGAGCAATAGAAACAAGCAGTTCACTCACAAGTTACTCTGTAATATTAATCGAATCAAAAATTACAATCAAGAACTATTTAAATTAAAGTTAATCACTGAATTTACTGAACCGAAAGTATTCTAGCCAAAGTGAAACGTAGCGATCCGTTGAGTGTCGTGGCGTGGAGAGAGAGGCGAGGGACCCGCGCTCCGCTCGGCCCCTCGTGTTCCGGAAATCGCCGTTCTCCCCACTCTTCAACGTTTCGCTAGCACGCGGTGCTTCTTTGCGCGCGCTCGTCTCTGATTGGCCGACTGATTGACACCATCGGGTATCCGGTATTGCCAGTATTTCAACGCCGCCGACATATATATATATATATATATCGATACCTTCACGCGTTTTCCGGTTCTGACAGACAGACGGACACACGGCCGGACGGACGGACATCAAAGTGGTTCAAAGCATAAGTTCCATTTTTTCTTTTTTGCCGTACGGGACCCTAAAAATGGCATAGAATCATCATCATCATCATCATCATAATTCAGCCACAAGAAGTCCACTGCTGAACATAGGCCTCCTCCAGGGATTTCCAAAAAGACCGGTTGAAAGCGGCCTGCATCCAGCGTCTTCCTGCCACTTGGATGAGGTCATCTGTCCATCTTGTGGCTGGTCATAGAATATCTTTTGATATTGCTTACTTAATGAATCCTTTTGAAACTTATAACGTAGACAGTATAATATGCCTCTCTCCCTATAATAAACATAACATAACATAAACTCACGCCTGTATCTCAGAGGGGTAGGCAGAGACCAGGGACTGCCACTTGCTACGATCCTGACAGATCACTTTCGCTTCCTCAACATTCATTAGTCGTTGCATGCACGCACGCCGGTTTAGGGTACTTTTCATCTTGCCCTTTGTTAATACATCCCCTATTTGGTCGAAGTATGTCCGTCTTCGTCGTCCCTTACCGGCCCTTTCATCCACATTCGCTCGATATATTTGTCTTGTCAATCTTTCTTCCTTCATCCTCTCCACATGTCCAAACCAACGCAACATTCCTTTCTCAATTCTTGTCACTACATCCTCTTTCTTACATACTTCTCAAGGACCTTATTTCTACTGAATTAATTCTACTTTCTTGCTTCTTTTGCCATACCCAAGTCTCGCTAGCATACATATTAAGTATTGGGACCAGCACTCCATTATGGATAGCCAATCTAGCTCTTTTGGAGATGTTTTGGCCTCTTACTATAATATAGGAAATAAAAACTACCTACTTATACTGTACGATTTATTCGCGCTGTTGTAAGAGTTTTTTTGTCGTTCTGTCTTTAGATACCTAGATAGATAACCCTTTGTTGATATTTATGCACCATAAAGCCACGGAATTTCTATAGGCTTTATAGGACAACATAATCTGTTAAACAGTGCACTCTACACAAACAATGATATGAACTGACGGCAGAGCTGTCAACATTAGATTAACATATTGCTAGTATACGAGAAACAAAAGGTAAAAATCTTACAAGTTTAAAAATTCAAGGAGATCTGTAACTTCTCTTCAGAATTTATTTGGCACATCAAACGAAAAGGCATTGGATTGTTGATTAATTTTTCAATATTCCCGTTGAGTTATAATTTACGGCCTGCTTTTGAAGTGGCACAACGCTTGAAAACTCAATAAAGTTCCCAATTTATTGGACACCTTCAGGAGCGCTTGTTATAACGAATACAGCCTTAATACCCCCAGACAATGATTAGAATAAAAAAAATGAAAACCAACTGAAGAAAAACTTGCGTTAAAGAGTGCCGACTATAATATATGTGATCATAAGAATTTGAGTGTTTGAGAATTTGAGAAACGCTAAAAAAAGATAAGATACGGCCTTTTAGGTACACCGGAAAGAACGTATATTTCGAAACTGAAGGGAACCAAAAGTACCCTACTTTCCGTTGACCAAGAACTATGAAATTTATTGCCATAAACGTTTCCTGTTGCGAAATTTTCAGTTAAATATAAAATGCTGGAAAAAATGTCTGCCTCTTCATGATACTATAACTTAGTGACTGTGTTGTGTAAAAGTTATAATTCAAGTAAAGTGCATGTTTCGGATACTTTTTATCTTGCACTTTGCTACTACATACCCTATTTATAACCGGCGTGCGTGCACGCAACGACTAATGAATGTTGAGGAAGCGAAACTGATCTGTCAGGATCGTGCCAAGAGGCAGTCCCTGGTCTCAGCCTACCCCTCTGGGATACAGGCGTGAGTTTATGTATGTATATGTATGTAAAATGCATGTAACTTTACTGCAGGAGCCTTCTGGGAAAATTACCCCAAATTAACCTATACCATCCTGACAGCTTAGTCAGCCTAGCCGACAGGAAAGACAAGTCAATACGTGCGGAGCCAACCGAGCCGCAAGTTTCCTCACGATGTTTTCCTTCACTGTTAGCGTGTGGTATTGCTACTACAATTTCGCTAACGTGCGTAACTTTGAAAATAAACAAAGTACTAGGTTCATGCGCGCACTGGGTATCGAACCTGGGTCTCTCGCTTCCGAGTCCATTGTTAGCCATTAACCCCCTGCCACCTAATCTGTAACACTTCGGCGCTTTCCACTGATTTTCTTATAAATGAGTTGGTAGCTAATAATTCTGAAATGAGATTCTAAAGGGCTTAGAAACACAGAAAGGTTGACGACCCGTGGATGACTGTTAACCGTTAAATTATTTTCCGTTCTGACATTCTGACAACTGAAAGAAAAGAAGACAAAAATATTTTCTGTGCAAACTATGTATTAAGCTAACAATACATTTTTCATTTAATACATTACAGCAAAGAAGCTATATGAAGACCTCAGCACCTGAAACAAAACGGTTTACTTATAAATATGTCTACTTACAGAGTGTTAAACAATTACTTTTTAACAAAAAAAAAAACCAATTTCGAGTACACGCACTAAAATTAAAAGTTTGATGACTTCATATGGCCAAATCCATATGGAACCACACCGGAATTACCTACCCCCTTTCGAACGAATTAAATGAATTAAATCAGACATCGTGCCAAATAATTACCGCTGAACATACATAAAAATATAAGGACTTTTTTGAAGTCAGTTAAAAATATGTACCTAATCTAACCTAACCCCTGACCCATAACCTAACCTAAGGCTAATAACAACCAAAACGGACGACTTTATGCATGAAAATAATCTAGAAGATCATGGAAATTGCAAAAAAATCTGAAATATGCCTAGTTGCGCAATGAAATTGTGACCCTGAACCCTAACTTTTTGCCTAAACAGTCCTTAGATGGGTAGGAAGTCAGTCCTGGGGCTTAATTATGCGTACCAAATCCTGAGCGATTCCAATCGTCTAACTGTCAAATTCCACACGTATTTGAGATAATATGGAGGTTGATCGCATGACGAAACTCACCGATATAAAGTTGGTGCAAGACCGGTCATAAATCCCGAAAGCGGTCCTGTTCACGGGAACCTAGCTGCGCTGTACGGCCAGCACGAAGAGGAGCGGATAGCTTTCTGACACTGTCTTTCTGCCTAAACAGCCCGGTGGGTGGGACGTCAGTCCTGATCAGGGGATGACACTTACCTATACAAAGTTAATACAAGACAGATCATAAATCCCGAATGCAGTCGTGATCACGGGGACCTGGCTGCGCTGTATGACCAGCACGAGGAGGGGCGGGTATTCTTTCTGAACCTGACTTTCTGCCTAAACAGCCCGGTCCTGGTCCTGGTCGCAGGACGAAACTCACCGATATAAAGTTGCTGTACGACAGGTCGTAAATCCCGAAAGCGGTCATGATCACGGGGACGTGACTGCGCTGTATGGCTAGCACGAGCAGGGGCGGGATGCGCGTGCGCCGACCCGCGATGCAGAGCTCCCAACCGCTGTTGAACATCGCCGTGGACACCAGCGACGCCTGAAGAGGAATTGGTGTTACGCGACCGCGGCGGAGACTAAAAGGAGGGTAATGAGTTTAGCTTTTATGTATGTAGTATGTGCGATTCTATGTCCCCTCATAAGTCCTTAACCACTCATCTGATTTTGAAATTTTAATTGTGAATTGTCTAGTTCTGCTTACGGGAAGTGGTTTAACTGACGATATAGAAGAAAAATCTCCTTAAAGGTCCTTTCTATCTATTTCAAAGCATTCGGCGCAAAATGGTCAATTCACTGCGTCTATTGGACATCTATCGGATTAACTGGAGCCAAGATGCTGAGCTTAGTAAAAAAAAAACAATCAATAAACCCGTATCCATCTACGAACAAAGGCTTCCCCCAATTCTTTCTGTCCTCGGCCATCTTCGTCCAGCCGCAGCTGGCAATCTACCTCAGCTCAGTCGTTCCAGCGAGCTATTGAGAGAAACTTTGCACCCTATCGACCATCGATTCCTCGGCATATGTGACCAGCCCACTGCCACTTCAACTTGCTAATCTTAACCTTAGCTATTTGGGTAATAATCTCGCTTCTGATGCCAACAAGCTAAATAGATAAATAAATATTTGCTGGTCTGAACAAACGTAGCTGGAATATACCAGACCTCGTGAGTAATGTCCCCAGCTGCCATCATGTAGGTGCCCGTCAAAGCCAACATGCAAGATATGAACGCCGCGTTCGCCAGTAGCATGGTTAAGCTGCGTTCTTGTCTCTGAAAAATTAAATCAAGATGATGCAGTTTGGTAACACCTCACCCACACATTCATGTTGTAACATGCTCACTTCGCACACTACTTGCGGCAGTACATACACAACGTTTAGCACAATACACATCTTTCCTACCCGCAGTTGAACGTAACGAACGTGGATTATGGTTGTCACTATAAAATATTACAAAAATAAGTCTCCAGTGAGTTTAAAGCAGAAAAGTTACGTAGTATTAGTGTCAACATAAATCTGACGCTGAAAACACAACGGTGACGCTGCTGTTACAGTAATTTCTGTGATAGTTCTCAGCGCATAGACGACCTACCAACAGAGCCACAGCGGAGCGCTTGGACCGTGGATTCTAAATCGGTGACGGAATATGCAGCCAGCTCTCAAAGCAAAAGAGACAAATTACAAATTTATTTGGACAAAAAACTGCCGGGTTTACGCACGCTAGGCAGAAGATACACCGTACATCCGCGTTGGCTACGAGGCAGACTTGAAAAAGCCTTTCAATCCTCTAAAGTCAGACTTTAGTACTTTAGTAGAACTTTAGTACAAACAAAAGAACAAAAAAACCGGACAAGTGCATCTCAGGCTACGCGCAGTGTAGGGTTCGTAGTTGGCCGTCAAAATATGCAGACTTAGAAGCAGTTTTCGATTTATCATCTTCTTGATTGATTGATTACTTGATTTATTTTATTTTGTATTATAACTACCTACTTTACAGAACACTGTAGGGCACAGGTTGCCTATGCCTATGGTTGTTGTACGAGAAACTGGGGTTTAGAGCGGTGATAGCGGAGCGGTAGAACGCCGGTTTCTCATTGCTTAGCGCGTGGTATTGCTACTAAAACTTAACAAATGTACGTAATTTAGAAAACAAAGTCGTTGGTACATGCCTGCACTGCGAATCGAACCTGGGTCTCGCGCTTCCGAGTCCAATGTTACAAACAGAAATACATCATCTGTGAAAATTTCAAATGCCTAGCTATCACGGTTCATGACATACAGCCTGGTGACAGACCGACAGACGGACAGTGACGTCTTAGTAGAGGGTCCCGTTTGACACCCTTAGGATTCGGAACCCCAAAAACAGGTGCAGGGGGTCTAAAAAAATTGACGCCATAAAACGTTTGATCGCGTCACGTTGCTACGGGAAGCCGGCATTGGCTACTCACCACTAACTTGATGAGGCACATCGAGAGCAAGGCAATGCTCTGAGCTACTTGAATGCTGTAGATATTTCCCAGCGTATTTTGGATGTGACGAGCACACCTGAAACACAATTTATACATTTTGCTTTTCTTTTTTTTGAAAAAAAAACGAGTTCTGTCTCTTGCAAAAAGTTACTATGGCTTTATTATTACGAGTACCTCGCTGAGAGCGCTACTACACGGGCGGCACGTGGCGAACGACAGCGACAACTTCAGCCGTCGACGCGGATAATCGACGCTGATGTGTCGGCGATTGCCGCCGACGCGGCTATTCGACGCTGACGTGTCGGCGACTACCGCCGACGCCTCGACAGCTGCAGCGGACACTGTCGTTCGCACCGTGACGCCCATGTATAAGCGGCCCAACAAAACAACTGAGCCGCAAAATCTATCTTCTCACCACAAAGTCTCACTATGCAGCTTAACCCCAAACACAAACGCCTTCTGATAGTCCTCGTCCAGCTCCGCCCTGCTCCTTCGGCCTTCATTTCTGACCAATTCCTCCCTCAGTCCTTTGAAATACAGCTGCAGCGTTCTGAACTTGTAACGCAGTTGGATGAGAGCTATCAAGCAAAGTCTGAAATCAGAATCACTAAAGGATACGATAATTCGGTCTAATCTTCCTAAACCTTTTAAAGATGTGAAAGAAAACACTAGAATAAAATATTTTCTTCACCTGTGGATGAGCGGTAGAAAGCGCTTGTAGCATTAAGTCCGCCGCATTGCCATTGTGATTATTACTTATATGATATAAACGTAGTAAGGGTATTAAAGTGGTTTTTATTTTTTTTAAACCACTGTAATACTTCGGCTAGACATACATACAGGATCCGTTCACGAATCAACTGAGGTGAGAATAAATTCTAAATTAAATTTTCATTTCTGAATGAAACATAGAAAATCGTAAGATCTGCTTATGTTACGTGGCTCGTTCATTTGTACAGTAATTGGTATACCTACCCATCACAGGATACCGTAGTCTTGCTGATGCGCCTGCCTCGTTGGCCTAGCGGTATCACGTCTGATTACCATGCCGAAGGTCGTGGGTTCGAACCCACGACCCCTGTCTTGCTAGTTAAGCGCCTTAACGGCTAGTCCATCGAGGCAGTCAAACGACAATATTAATTGGAATACCTACCCATCACTGGCCACCATAATGTTTATGAGGTACCACCAGTGCACCTGGATCATGAACCGGGTGAAGTCCGCTAGCACCCCCACATCCGAGCCGCGAGGCCACAGTGTTACCAGTGTGCGGATAGGGATTCCTGGAAATTGAGGAAGACTGGACTCCGCTAGCAAAGCACAGGTAAGTATATTTCATTTCAGCTTCTGTGAGGGTGTTAACAAATTGATAATTTTACGGTGTTATTTATAAAACATAAAATAAACTCACGCCTGTATCCCGGAGGGGTAGGTGGAGACCAGGGTCTGCTACCAGCCACGATCCTGACAGATCTCTTTCGCTTCATCAACATTCATTCATTTATACGTTTATGTTAGTTTATTTATATGAAAAAACGGCCAAATGCGAGTCGGACTCGCACATGAAGGGTTCCTTACCATTATCTATACAACATTTAAATATTTCAACGTCTACCTATTGCCGTTATCAATATCGAGCAAAAAACGGCAAATCGTGATTTGTTGTATGGGAGCCCACCTTAAATATTTACCTTTCCGTTGACCTAGAACTATGAAATTTGGAAAGTAATATCCTCTTATACAACAAACACAAGGAAAAATCTGAAAACTATATATTTAAAATTAAATAGGTAATAAAAAAATAGTCTTTGAGGCTTGGGAAAATCTCGAAAAAAACTGCGAGACTCGATTCCTGAACTATTTATAATATGTAAGTACTTACCTACAAATTTGTACGGAACCTTCGGTGGGCGAGTCCGACTCGCACTTATCCGTTTTACCCAAAGGGTAAGGGACCCTGTTACTATGACTGCGCTGTCCGTCCGTCCGTCCGTCTGTCACCAGGCTGTAATAAACCGTGATAGTTAGACAACTGAAATTTTCACAGATTATGTATTTCTGTTGTCGCTATAAAAACAAATACTAAAAACAGAATAAAATAAATATTTACGGGGGGCTCCCATACAACAAACGGATTTTTTGCCGTTTTTTGATTGATATTAACAACGGCAACAGGTAGACGCTTGAAATATTCACAGAATATTTAGTTCTATATTCGCTTCAAAAGTACCTAAATAATAAAATTAAAATAAAATAAGTATTTAAGGGGGGCTCCCATACAACAAACGTGATTTTTGCCCTTTTTCTCGATCTTTGTGTCTAATGTTGTATAGATAATGGTTCCGTACGGAACCCTTCGTGCGCGAGTCCGACTCGCACCTGACCGGTTTTTATGCCAGAGGTGACACAATACGACGAAAAGTCATTACCACCTTCCTAAAAACATCTACAAACCATCTTTAAAGTGCAATCTCACTGCGTCCACTGTAACAAACAGAAGGCAGCAGAACATGGTCATAAACAATATGAGGATCATGTTCTTGGTTCTCTTCACAGCCTCGGCCACCGTCAGCACTGTCAAAGAGATCCTGGTGTCTTCGAGAAGCTTCTTGAGTACTTTCTTTATATTGGTCCTTTTGCAACAAACAATCAGGAACTTCAGCAGGATCGTTGTGTGAGCTACAAGGACAAAGGATTGTTTCTTCACTTGTTAAAGCTTCAGATCTATCGCTTGGAGAAATGAGCACATAACTGTGTAATGTAATGTAATGAATAATGCAGCCTTTATAAGACGATATAAGGATATGACTGGTATACGAACCACTGAAGGGCACAGAGAGAGAGTATGGGCTTAATCACCACGCGTGCACACCGCGGATTGGTGACTTCAAGCGCTGAGGTGAACATCTCAGGCGTTCGGGTTTCCTCACGATGTTTTCCTTCATTGTTAGCGAGTAGAATAGCTTCCGCAAATCATGCTAATATTACAGACGCGAAAGTTTGTATGTATAAATGTATGTTTCTTACTCTTTCACGCAAAAACTACTGAATGAATTTTAATGAAACTTTACAATAATATAGCTTATACATCAGAATAACACACAGGCTATAATTTATAAATATATTGTGTGAATTACTCAAAATATAACTAATAGCGCTAATCCTGCGCAGACGAAGTCGCAGGCACCAGCTAGTTCACAAATAACTTAGAAAACAAATTCATTGGCACTTGCGCCGGGGTTCAAACCCAAGAACAAAAACGCATTGTCGGAGTCGTCTCCCTCGATATCGAAGGGGCTTTCGACAATGCGTGGTGGCCCGGAATAAAACACCAGATCTTGGCCACCGGATGCGACCAGTCTGTCTACCAACTTCTGTGCAGCTACCTGAGCGAAAGACAGGTCACAGTCAGGTACGCTGGGGCACACGTACCTAGACAGACCTACCTCGAAAGGTTGCATCCAAGGCTCGACGTGCGGTCCCCTGCTGTGGAACCTGTTACTCGACCCTTTGCTCCGGCGCGGTGGGGACCTTCGGGCTCACCTGCAGGCGTTCGCGGACGATATTTTGATTATCGCCGCGGCGCAGACTGTGGGTGAGCTCGAGGGCATCCTCAATGCCGCACTGGACGCCGTGTCCGAGTGGGGAGAGGCGGCTAAGATGAGGTTCGCCGCTCGGAAGACCCAAGCTATGGTGGTCACCAGGAAGCGCGATGTAATCCCACCCAAGCTGAAGCTTGGAGGGGAGGACATCGCGTTCTCGGACGAAATCACCGTACTGGGTCTGACGATCGACAAGAACCTCAATTTTCTTAGCCACCTCAACAGGGTCTGCGGCAAAGCTATGGCTAGGTTCCAGATGGTGTCTAGAGCGGCCAGGGCGACTTGGGGCTTAAATGCCGATATCGTCCGCCTGCTCTACACTACCGTCATCGAACCTACCATCCTCTATGCGACCAACGTCTGGGCACCTGTCGCGCAGCGCGCGGGGGTCAGAGCCTTGCTCGACAGGGTGACCAGGGCCTTCGCGATCCGCATCGCGAGGGCCCATCGCACCACCCCCTTCACAGCTGCCGTCCTCTTGGCGAGGATTCTCCCCCTCGACCTTAGGGCCAAGGAGGCCCTTCAACTCTACGAGCTGAAGAGGGGGAGGCCCTTCGCTCCGCTCCCGAGCCGGGAGGTCGAGCGCCGCTGTAGCCCGTTCACGCTGGCACACCCCGCTCTACGAACTCCAGTTGAGTTCGAGGAGGTGGCCAGCGTGGAGGAGCTCGGCAAGGTGCCCGACGATTGGGCCCGGGCCTATACGGACGGCAGCAAGATTGAGGGCAAGGTGGGGGGAGCGGTCACTCTGTGGAGAGATGGCGTTGAGGTCCGCACCAAGGGGTTCAGGCTGGAGGGATTCGCCTCCGTCTTCCAAGCGGAGATGGTGGCGATCTCCAAGGCTCTCGACCTCGTGGCCGTGGGTCCCGGTCCCATCAGGGCGGGTGTCCTGAGCGACTCCAGATCTGCTCTGGAGTTGCTCAGGAACCCCTCGCCCACACACCCGCTGGCCGTGAGAATTCACGGCCAGCTGGCCGACATTTGGGAAAACGGGGGCCTGATCCGGTTTTACTGGATCAAGGCTCACGTCGGGATCCCCGGCAACGAGCGCGCGGACGAGTTGGCCAAGAGGGCGGCGTTGTCTCGCAAGGACGCGGCAGCCTACGACCTGTACCCCGTCTCACATGCAAAATTGCAGGTGAGACGGGAGACAGTGGCAAAGTGGCAGACCCGCTACAGCGAGTCTGCCACAGGCCGCGTCACCTCGCTGTTCTTCCCGGACGTCGCATCGGCCCACAAAGTCCTTGGCAAACTCACTATGTGCAATGCCAAGGCGCAGCTCCTGACGGGGCACGGCGGCTTTCGAGCGTACCTCCACAGGTTCAAGCTCGCGGGGAGTCCGTCCTGCATCTGTGATGACGTGACTCCCGAAACGCTGGAGCACCTGCTGGAGGAGTGCCCCCGTTTTGGAGCTGCTCGGGCCGATTGCGAGATACTCCTGGGAGCAGCGGTGAGGTGCGAGGCATTCGCCGCCTTTATGGCCGACTCCAAGAGTCGAGACGTCTTCCTGCCCTTCGCCCTGGGAGTGACGAAAGCGGCCTCCAAAGCTAATGGGGGCCGGATCTAAACTCGTTTTTACTTTTTATGCTTTTACTTTTATACTTACACTCACCCTAACAATTTTCAACACATCTTTATTTTCAGACAGGCCGGACGAGAGGAGGGCGAGTCAATTACTAGTCAATTACTGCAAATGACTTTAAAATGTTTTTAATAATTTTCATTTTATATTTTGATTCTACATTTTATTATTGTGGACTCTGTATAATGTTAAATTTTTGACACATACTTTTTTACCCTTTTAACTTTTATTCCCAGCCCCGGCGCCTTGCTTGTCACTACTCCTAGGAGTAGACAGAGACAAGGCGTCGGGGAAAACAGAGAACTGTATTCTCATTTTTACTTTTATTTACTTTTTATTTTAGCTATACATGACATTAATTTTATTTTACTTCCCCTTCTACCTTCTCTTCTCTTATTGTATAATTTTAACCATAAAATTTAGATTTAAATTTTTTTATTATATAACTTTTACGATTTTATCAATGATACAAAGGTCGCCACATAATAAATAGTGGCGGTCGGCTTTTAAAAAAAAAAAAACCCAAGACCTCCTGAATGTGTGGCAATCAGAATGGTAGAAACCAACCGCGCTAGCACCCTTCTTGACAAATGACAAAGAAATTATATTATGTTCCAAATCATGACTTTTAATCACTGGCGCAAGTACTCGCGTTTTATAAGTACCTAGGTACTGACGAAAGATTCGCATCGTCTACAAGTAGGTAGCACAAGTTTATAAATTGTTCGATAAACTGGACCATGTTACGCAGAAACATTCCAACTCATAATCTACAGGCCACAATTTATTTTAATCACTATAATAAGCGGTGGTAGCCTCGTGGGTTCTTCATTGGACTCTGAAGCGGGAGACCCAGGTTCGATTCCCAGTGCGGGCATGTACCTATGACTTTTCTTTGTAAGCAATACCACTCGCTAACCGTGAAGGAAAACATCGTGAGGAAACCTGGGTGTCTGAGCTATTCACATACCTCAGCGCTTGAAATCGCCAATCCGCGGTGGGCACGCGTGGTGATTAAGCCCATACTCTCTCTCTCTGAGAGAAGGCCTCTGTGCCCTACAGTGGGACGTATATAGGCTGCTTATGACTATAATATTAAACACGTCTGAGCAAAATCATGA
This sequence comes from Yponomeuta malinellus, assembly GCA_947308005.1. Taxonomy (NCBI): domain Eukaryota; kingdom Metazoa; phylum Arthropoda; class Insecta; order Lepidoptera; family Yponomeutidae; genus Yponomeuta; species Yponomeuta malinellus. Next base: position 2,837,558 of record OX371007.1, on the reverse strand, counting down.
AAAACAACAATGTTATGAGATAAAAAGCGTTTTTCTCGAAAATTACTTATTGTGCGTTTCTGCGTAACACGGTTCAATAAAATCATATTTTTTTCTATTTTTATATTTCATATATTTGTCTCATGTTTTAATTGATTTTCGTTTCGTTTTTATCTATGTCCAGAACACTATTAGTTGCCTAGTTGACTGTTTTAGCCCTCATAACATAACTCCCGCACAACACCTCAGGGAGAAGGCAGTGGCTGAAAACCAGCGCTGCCCAGATCTGACCCGAGTCAGCACCAGCCGAGCCGCTACCTTTTGCCTTATTTTACATCATAACCTAGTTAAGCCTTACTTTGTTTTAAGTAGTTTTTTGATAAGGCAATAAATACTTTTTATCTTTGTCTTATCTTAAATCACCGCTTCTACGTACCGATTGACAGCTGAATATTGTCGTTCATCTCCGCGGACGACAAGTCGGCACTAAACGCTAGAAGCTCAAACAATACCACTGACACCAGGAATAAATTCGATATCGAACACCAAATGACGTAAAGATACTTTTTCTTTTTGGACTTCTCCATGGGCTCGTACCAACAGTCACCCAAGCCGCAGTAATACATAATTCTACAGATTGTCTTGGCCAGTCTCTTGTCCTGGTAGTCGTCATTCGGTAAAGGTGGTGTAGACATCGTCGCCGGCTAGATTTCAATGAAAGACTTTTGAAGGTTTTGGATACGAATAACAGAAAAGTAGACTAAACAGAATAGAAGGCTAGATTCTGTTTCATCATCATCATCATTCAGCCACAAGAAGTCCACTGCTGGACATAGGCCTCCTCCATGGATTTCCAAAAGACCGGTAGGAAGCGGCTTGCATTCAGCGGTTCTGTTCAATTTAACTTAACTTTAACTTCTGTCAGTGTAAAAATTCTAAATGCTCAGTAACTTCTCTATTGCTTAAGTGAGGTGCTTATAGTTTGCTACCCGCTCATCATTAGCTATATAGGTAAAGCTTCCCCATTTAAGGGGATCTAGTCGGCTTACTAGCGTCACCAATGAATATCTTCTTTTGCAGATCATATTCGCAAAAAGTGATCGCTCTGAGCGATCATCATTATCATCATCAGCCATTTGACGCCCACTGCAGAACATAGGCCTCCTTCGTGGTTTTCATAACCATGAGGGGTTTTGCCATAATCGCCACGCTTGGCAGGCGAGTTAGCGATCGCAGTATGCGGTTGGAATCTCAGGAAGACGCTGCTGCCTGTTTCCTGGTAATTGATTTCCTTAATCGCCTTCTACGACATCCACGGAAGTAAATGGAGTGATGCTATTCTTAACTCCTGAACTGCCCTCGCGGAACGCTACGTAGGTGGCCCATACTAAGTTGGACACAGATCTGTGTCGCGGCAGACGAGTGGTTAATCCAGCGCCACTCGGAGATCTAAGCGATAAGACTGCCAATTGTATACCACTACTTAGATATAAGAAACTATTTCTAATATCTTTCACCTGGTTGTGCAATAAAGTGTTCTCTATGTATCTGTCTATCTATAAACAATCTCTCAATCATGTTAACAGTGATTTTTAGGATCCACGACAAAGAACCTAGGATCACAAATCTGAGACTAAATAGCATTAATGCCATAAACTGCCGTTTTTGGTGTTTATGCCATCTAGTCGTAGGTATTTTTCCCAACGTTCACGGCCATGGGTTCTAATAAAAACGACAGCAATAAAAAGTTAGAAATAATTTAAATAATTAGAAGTATATTTTATACATGTAGGTATTGTACAAGTAGATATAATTTGGAGCCGGTGCCCAAAATATATGTGCTGGTCTTGAAACTGGGCACCGACTACAAATTATACTTCTACAATACCTACATGTATAAATACTTCTAACTTTTTAGTGCTGTAGTTTTTAGAAGTCGGTTTTTATTTTTTATTTAAAAAAATATTTTTCAATTTTTTGTGGGGGCGGGAGAAAAATAAATAAGTCCCTTATAACCATAATTAACACTAGTTAATTCGTTACTTTAAAATTTGGTGTTCTAAATTTCCATCTTCGAAAGTCTTCACCAGAACATCACCAAATTAACTTGGGACTACTTTTACGCTATTTTATGAAACATACGGATATTACTAAAGGATGGGCTCCATTAGGGCTTATTTACTGCTGTCCATTGAAGAGGTCCGTTCTCCATCTCTGAAAGTCTCCATCAGATCTTCACCAAATTAAATTAAAATGGGACCAATGAAACGTTATACCTGTTCGAGCAAACAAAGACTTGTCGAAATCGGTTCCGATTTGACGGAGTTATGGAGGAACATAGAAAAATATATATATATATATATACGCGTCGAATTGCTTACCTCCTTCTTTTTTGAAGTCGGTTAAAAATCACTATTCACATGATTGAGAGATTGTACAGACACTTTTTGTAAATTCGATCCGTAAAAAAAGATATGATGTTTTACTCGGTGGCGCTAGCGTTGCTCCCTGGCGCCCTGGAGTGCCAAACATACAGCGGCGGTAAGCGGTAGAGGTAGAAAATGCGGCCTAGAGATTGAATTTCTACTCAGTATTCATCAGTATTCAGAGTAGTAGAAGACACTATAAAAGACGCCTGTCGCCACAGTCTACCGAGACCACGGGACGTGCAAAAGTACGAAACGTCGGAAAATTGTAAAATGAAAAAACAAACGAGTAAGTATCCGTGCAAATTCAGTTTTTATTAATACAATACAACTATGTTTATTTTCTCGATGCAGTTTATATAGATACAAATGGTAGATGCGATAGTAGAATTTGTGGAAAGACCGGAGCCTAAACTAAAACAAGGGCCATCAGTTGAAAATATCCTATGCCCACCTTGAAACGAAACTTAAGTTGCGAAAATTTTCATGTGTATATGGGCATTTGGTTACATTCTATACAGTCTGTTCAATTTACTTGTCCAATTTAGTAAACAATATTCTAACCTCAAAATTGACATTTGATGCCGAAACTAGATATTTTCTTGCAAGCAAGAAAGTGCACGACTTTGTTTATAAAAATAGCAGCGTATTATCCAAAATGGTGTCCCAGGTTACTTCATTTGTGGGAACATGGCAGTTTTCGACTAAAAAGTCGTACTTTGCGGGTAGAATCTTGTTTACTAAATTGGACAAGTAAGGATGAATAGTCTATACATAGACTTTAAAAGAAATTTACTAATGGTCCTAACATAGTTAGTTCAAAATATTTTTTAATGACATCAGTGTAACTTGACTATAAGAAAGCGGGCCTTTTGTACGAATTAATAATGAAACTTTTTCGAATTAACCACAGTTGAAAACTTTTGAGAGGTTCGAATTAATCCAATTTGGAATCATTCCACTTTTTATTTGAGTAATAGCTATAAAACCACGATTTCAAATTACCTCAGAAAGTTATTCGATTAAAAACATTTAATTCTTGTACAGTAGAGCATAGATTTACAGCCTCAGTCTGGGTATATTTCTATGTTTGTGATGTCCTAGCCTGGTTACCACAGTACAAGGTATTCTCGTTTGGAACCAAGACACGTGATTGCGTTGTGTGGAATTTCATCATCATCATTCAGCCACAAGAAGTCCACTGCTGAACATAGGCCTCCTCTATGGATTTCCAGAAATACCGGTTCCAAGCGGCTTGCATCCAGCTTCTTCCTGTCACTTAGATGAGGTCATCTGTCCATCATGTGGCTGGTCGTCCGACGCTGCGCTTGCCGATATGTGGTCTCCATTCGATAACTTTTCGGCCCCATCGGCCATCAGTTTTACGTGCTACGTGCTCCGCCCACTGCCACTTCAACTTACTAATCCGCTGGGCTATGTCGACGACTTTCGTCCGTCTACGGATCTCATCATTTCTGATTCGATCTCGTAGAGAAATTCCGAGCATAGCCCTTTCTGTGTGGAAGTAATTTATTATTTATTGATGTTTATTAAAATGGTAAAAAAATTAAGTAGTTTACTACGATGAAACGACTACATCGTAGTTTTTACTGAGCATTTTTGCCATTGGGCAATGGTCGCTTACAATGGACACAAAAGCCTTGCGAGAAACAGAATGACACTTTTGTCTATGATTGCGAACTAGTACAGTCATTACGTCGGAAAAAATGGGTTAGAAATGCATGTGAACCGACAAGACTAATTTTGGATATTACGTATGGGGTCTAGAAAAGCTTAACTTCAAATTGTCGACCAAGATTTCCTAGTGCATTTTACGTCATATTGAAAAAATTCAGCTTTTTCACATTAACTCGGTTCTCCGATAACATACGAAAATTTTGACACAACACACTATTTGTTGCTTTTTTATGATCTACAATTAAGGTCCTTTACATATTCATCTATCGTTCACCGTTGGGAGTCGCTGGATGCGGGCGGCACAAGATCGGGAAGCTTGGAAAACTACGAGGGAGGCCTATGTCCTGGAGTGGGCGTCAAATGGCTGATGATGACGATGACACTGCTTTTATAAAAAAGATATAATCCAATGTCTCACTCATATAGCCTAGTGTAGTTTTAAGTTTTAAGAGTAAGTGTTTGTGAGTTTGTGTGATTAACCTTAGAATTTTGTGGGCAATCATAGAACTTTTTGTGTAATTGCGTACAGTCGTTATTTGCCTTTTAATTGGTTTATACAGAAATTACCTCACAATTTCTGCAGTTTCATCGAGTGTTTGGGAATAGTACAGTCGACAGCACATGCTTGCTTTACACAGAAATTCCCGTTTTAGAATAGAATAGAATAGATTTCATCATCATCATCAGCCATTTGACGCCCACTGCAGGACCCAGGCCTCCCTTATGGCTTTCCTAACCATGAGGAGTTTTGCCATAATCGCCACGCTTGGCAGGCGGGTTGGCGATCGCAGTATGCGGTTGGTATCTCAGGAAAACGCTGCTGCCCGTCTCCTGGTAATGTATTTCCTTAGTCGCCTTCTACGACATCCACGGAAGGAAATGGAGTGACGCTATTCTTAATCTGTCGCCACACGGATAACTAATACGTAGCTAATACGTGACAGTAAAGAAGGAATACGATGACCTCAGGACCTGAAACAATAAAGAAAGAAAGGTAGATAGATCTTCTTCTTTATAATAATACATACATACATATATAAACTCACGCCTGTATCCTAGAGGGATAGGCAGAGACCAGGAACTGCCACTTGCCACGATCGTGACAGATCACTTTCGCTTCCTCAACATTCATTATTCATTGCATGCACGCACGCCGGTTTCGGGTACTTTTTATCCTGCCCTTTTTTATAATAACAATAATTGTTAAGATAGACTTCTTTATAATAATAATTCGACACAACACCATCAGTGGTCCTGATCCCAAACTAGGATACCCCGTGCTATGGTGACCAGGCAAGGACATCACAAACATGGAAATACACCCACACTGAGGCCATTTGTACAAAAATACAACGGACCTCAGTGGGAATCGAACCCACGACCTCTGGCGTAGTAATCAGACGTGATACCGCTAGACCAACGTGGCAGTCAAATGTCCTCGGTCATCCTTATCCAATCTGCTTCAGATCGTCAGTCCAGCGAGCTGGCGAAAGTACCACGCTACGTTGTCTTCGGGACCTCTTTGCAACCTTTTCAACATTTTCCCCATCGGCTTAGTAAGCCCTGGCGTCCTGTGTATAGAATATCGCTTAAAAGTTTACCACCTAAACCTTTCTCAACTCACACACAATCTTCTGGCAATAGGAAATCTGGAAAACCTACCCTTCTAGGTCCAATATTTTTGTCATAATTTTTTTTTTGTACAATATGGTTTTTTTAAATACCTGCGTAGTAATCTTCTGAAGATTTGGAGTATTTTTTACCTCCAGGGAAGAAGGGGATCAAGGGAGTAGCACTAGCGACATCGGCGAAAAACAAACATATCTTTTTTCACAGACTGCATTTTGCAAAAGTGTCTGTACAATCTCTCAATCATGTTAATAGTGATTTTTAGGACAAATGGCCGTGAACCTTAGGCAAAACACCTAGGCCGTTTTTGGCATAAACGCTATCTAGTCCCAGGTAATCCTAGGTTCTTTGTCGTGGGTCTTAAAAACGGGTCGGACTCGCGCACGAATGGTTCCGTACCATTATCTATCTAACACTAAATGCAAAGATCGAGGAAAAAAACGGCAAAAAATTACGTTTGTAGTATAGGAGCCCCCCCTGTTAGCGACGTGCTCATATTTGGTATTTTGATGCTGTTTAATAATTATGTAGGTAGGTAAATTATGTATCCTAAAGTTAAGGGTAGCCGCGAGCCGTCATCGTACTTTGTATGTGTGTTGTGTGACAGCAGTCGGTCCATGCTATCCGCGCGAGTCGCCCGTACACACCACGTTTAATTTAGTAATTATTTTGTGTACTTTTGTGGCCTTTTTAAAATATAAACGTGTCAAAGATCGTACAGTGTTTTCATCATTCCGTCACGGCTAGATCACACCGCCAACAAGTGGTCTTCGAGCCAGATTTACGCATGTACCGCACGCCGCCGCGTACCGTTATGGTGAAAACTCGCAGTACTGTACGAAAAGAACGCGAGCAGCCACAGTTGGAGGATAGTGCAGCCACGTTGGAAGAACATTCCGAACAACAGCCAGGATCCAGCCAGTTTCAAACGCCCAATATGAGTAACGTGAAGTCGGAACCTAAGTTATTAGTCGCGCCGGTCAAAGTCCAGCCGCCAGTACGCAGTGCGTCGAAACCGTTGTCCGCGCCGCCGCCGCTACCCGCTTCATGCAAATCGAAATCAAAACGGTCAGTATCGTCGTCTGTTCTGGCACAAAGGAAAAGATTACAATTGGAGGCTGAAAGAAAGAAGGCTGAAATCAAGATGCAACTAATAGATAAAGAGCTAGAGGCCGACCTAGCCGAATTAGAAGATGGTAATATATACAGTTCACAAGCTAGCCAGGATTGTGCACGTCCTGACGTGGAACAGTGGATAGAACACAGCGCAAAAGAGCTGGAAAAGTCGCAGGCCGCCCCCGAAGATGGTCCAGACACGGGCGAGCTGCATCAGTCGGCGGCACCTGTCGCCGGCTCGTCTGATGGGACAATCCAGCTACTTGCCGCTGCTTTGAAGAACCTGACTTTTGCCTCCGTCCACAATAAACCAAGCGCCAACTTACTGAGCCGCATTTGTACGCCACGGGATTTACCTGAATATTCTGGAGATCCACTCGAGTGGCTGCATTTTAAGAAGGCGTACGAAGAGTCAACTGACGTGTGCAACTTTAGTCCAAAAGAGAACCTCTGGAGACTGCGAAAGTGTCTGCGCGGAGCTGCCAAGGAAACCGCATCAGCTCTGCTCATGAGTGCTGCCTCACCTGAGCGCATAATGGCTACCCTGGAGCTACGTCACGGTGACCCAGAATGCATAATTAGCAGACTCGTGCAGGATATCAGAAAACTGCAACCTATGTCTTCAGAGTACCAAAAAGATATTATAAACTTTTCTGTCAAGGTACAAAACTTCGTCGAAGCCGTGAAAGTAGTGGGACGCGAAGAGTACGTCCAAGGACTAAGTATTGTTCCACTACTTATATCTAAACTTCCCGCAGTGCTCGTGTCTAAGTGGTCAGATTATAGTTACCCGTTAATCAAAGCCGGAACTAAACCACGTTTATGCATTATGTCCGATTTTCTAAATACGGAAGCTTTGAAGATAGCTACTACTGCTAATGTGCACCTGCAAGGTCATCGACCCGAGCAACATAAGTCTAAACAATACGATAATGTTCGGCCGCAAGCTATTTTACTACAAACCGAACGACAAAGCGACAAGAAAAGTGATAAGTGTCATTTTTGCCGTGCTCAGCCAAATCATAAGCTGTCTGAATGTAAAAAGTTCAAGCGAGCATTACGTAAAGTGCGGTGGCAGTTTGTTAAACGCAATGGAATATGTTTTAAATGTTTAGATTCACGGCACGAGAGAGAAACATGCCCTGCGCCGGCGTGCGAAAAGGACGACTGCGGCGGGATGCATCACAAACTTCTACACTTCGATAGCAACAACGATCGGGAGGCGAGCGCCGCCGCCGCCGCCGCCGCCGCCACCACCTCCGCCGGCGAGGCTCCCGAACGCGCGCCGCCGCGATCAGCTGATGCACCCACACCGGAATTAGTCAGCTATGTCAACGCGCGTAGCAACAGAGTTCTACTAAAAACTGTACCCATACGTATTCGTGCGAAAAACGGCAGTATTATCGAAAGTAGTGCTGTGCTTGACGATGGTTCTTCGGTGACAGTAATAAGTGCTACATTGGCAGAGCGCGCAGGACTTACCGGGCATCGCGAATCTTTGCGTGTGTGTGGTCCGTGGAAACAAAGTGGCATAACATGTGATAGCACGGTTGTGAAGTTGGAACTTTATGATAAAGACAGTAAGGTTCATTCTCTTAGAGCACGAAGTGTTAATGAGTTATGTTTACCTGAGCAAGATCTATCTGTTATTGATTGTAGTAAATATCAATATTTAAATGAAATACAGAGCGAACTTAAAAATGTTGTTACCAGGCCAGAAATGTTAATTGGTCAGGATTATTACAATTTAATCGTACCGTTGAAAATATTGTCAGGTAAATCATATGAGCCGTTCGCGACACTTTCTCCATTAGGGTGGTGCATTCATGGTAAAGTTAGTGTGTCGGGGGCGACGCGCGGGGCGAGCGCGGGGCCGGTTCACAACACGCTGCTGGTGGGCGCGCCTGCGGCTGCGGCTGCGGGGGCGCGGGCGGTGCACGACGCGGCCGAGCAACGCGCGCTTCATGACTTGCACGAAGAGGTACGACGCGCATTCGAGCTGGACTCCGCGGGAGTGGCAGGTAAGCCTCGCCAGAATAAAGATGACGTTAAGGCCGTCGAACACCTTGAGCGTACCGCTCAACTTATCAACGGAAGGTGGCGCGTGGGCTTACCATGGAGGGATCCAGACTGCTCGATGCCTGACACTCTGCCGCATGCGCTAAAAAGGCTAAAAGGAATCGAGCGCAAGATGGCTAAGGATTCGGAATATGCGAACAGGTATGCCGAGCGAGTGCGACATCTATTTACTAATTTATTTGCCAGGGAACTAGAGGACACTCAGCGCACTCCAAAGTCATTTCATTTGGCTCACTTTGGCGTGGACAATCCAAATAAAAAAAAGTTGAGATTGGTCTTTGATGCGGCAGATAGTGCTGCAGGTACGTGTTTAAATGACTATCTGCTCAAGGGGCCGGATCTACTGACGTCACTATGGGGAATCATGCTGCGCTTTAGGGAAAATCGTATCGCAGTATCCGGAGACATAAAAGACATGTTTCTGCGTATCCAGATCCAGCCTGAAGATCAAGACGCCCTGAGATTTCTTTGGCGGGACAACCCTGCGGAACCCGTCAAAACGTACGTAATGACATCTCTCATATTCAGTGCGAAGTGCTCGCCGTTTGTCGCGCAGTTTGTTAAAAATAAAAATGCCCTGCGCCACGAGCACACCGAACCGGCAGCAGTCGACGCGATCTGCAACTCGCACTACGCAGACGACTACATTCAGAGTTTGCCAGACGAAGAGACAGCGATTAAAATGGTAAGTACAATATCAAAGATACACGCAGAAGGCGGGTTCGAGATCCGCAATTGGACGAGTAATAGTACAACTGTGCTCGACAGCGTGCCAAATGAGACTCTCAGTACCGCTGCTGTAAAGTTTAAAATGGATCAGCAGTTCGAGGGCGAGCGGACGCTCGGGCTCATCTGGTACCCGGCTACGGACGAGCTGGGGTTCGACGTATCGCTAAAACGGATTCCTGAGCAGATTGTTTTAGGGCACCAAAGACCTACTAAAAGGGTAATGTTAAAAGTAGTAATGTCTATTTTTGACGTATTCGGATTTTTGGCGCCTTTTACCATTCAGGGTAAAATCATGCTCCAGGACACGTGGCGATCGGACACGGGTTGGGATGAGGAAATTCCTGATGATATATTTACCAGGTGGGTAAAGTGGCTCGGTTTATTACAATTAATAGGTCATATACGCATACCGAGATGGTATCAGAGAGCATCCATAGGTGCGACCGAGACGGAGCGAGGCTCAATCGCTGCGGATAATACCAGTGCTACGAGCGCTACGACGGTTGCTACGCCGCCCGCTACGCCGCACGCCGTGCCGGGATCGACTACGAATTCGGTCGCTGCAAATGTAAGCCTTATGAATAATTATAATAACTTGCAATTGCATTTGTTTTCCGATTCATCTTCAAAGGCTATGTGCGCCGTGGCATATTGGAGATGGGAGAAAGATGGACAGGTTTATGTAGCCTTTGTTGCTAGTAAATGCAAGGTTACACCTGTTAAACCGCTGACTATAAACAGATGTGAACTTCAAGGAGCATTGCTAGCGGCGAGATTGGCTGACAGTGTGTTGCGCGAACATAAAATCACTACGACGCAGCGGTACTTCTGGTGTGATTCAGCGTGCGTTTTGCACTGGCTTCGGAACAATACTCGCAACTACAACATATTCATTGCAAACCGGTTGGGCGAAATAGACGAGTTGTCCCGCGTTAATGAGTGGCGTTATATACCTACGAAGTTAAACATCGCTGACGTAGCTACTCGCGAGGTTTATGACGACTCCATATTTAAGAACGAGTGGCTTTATGGTCCGAAATTTCTTTACACCGACGAATCGCAATGGCCGAGTAATCCAGCGAGCCCTGAAATAAACGAACTTACTTTAGAGTATATTAATATAGTTCATAATGAATGTAAAGACTTACCTGTGCCGGACGCCACGCGATTCTCTTCATGGCTGCGTTTGCAGAGGGCGACGGCTGCTGTTCTGAAATTTATAGAAAGGTGCAGACACCGCTCCGCGGACATTGACTGCGCGCTGATGGAACGAGCTGAGCAGCTACTGCTAAAACAAGCGCAGCAGGAGTCATTCGGTACTGACATTGCCGCCATAAACAATGGCAACATTTTGGACCGCAGCAGTAAACTCCGTCATCTATCGCCGTTTTTAGATGAAAATGGACTTCTTCGATGCAATGGACGTATAGATGCCGCAGTAGATATTGCACTGGAAACAAAAAGGCCTATCATACTGGACGGAAAGCATGCGGTATCTAGATTACTGGTCAGGAGTTACCACGAGAAGGCTGCGCATGGAAACCACGAGGGAGTTGTGAATGACCTAAAACAAAGTACTGGTTATTTCGATTACGCCCGACAGTGAAATCTGTAGTAGCTAGTTGTATGTTTTGTCGTATCAAGAAGGCAAAACCTGAAGTACCTAGAATGGGAAACTTACCAGAGGCACGTTTGGCGCATCACCAGCGTCCCTTCACGTACTGTGGCCTTGACCTATTCGGGCCGATGGAGGTGACAGTCGGGAGACGCCACGAATTGCGATATGGCGTTTTATTCACTTGTCTTACGTTGAGGGCAATACACCTGGAACTTGTTAATTCACTTACGTCGGACTCGCTGATCATGGCTCTTCGGCGTATGGCGGCGAGACGTGGTTGGCCTAAGTACCTGTTTTCCGACAACGGGACAAACCTACGTGGCGCTGACACGGAGTTGAAAAGATCCCTGCTGGAACTGGACATAGAGGACCTGAAAAACAAAGGAATTAATTGCGGTGTACAGTGGACTTTCATTCCCCCCGCCAGCCCACACTGGGGCATGGGAACGTCTGATTAGGAGTGTGAAAACGTCGTTAAAGGTAATCCTGAAGGAACGCGCCCCTAGAGACGAGGTACTTTCCACGTTGATGACGGAGGTGGAGAATATGGTAAATGGGCGTCCACTTACCCATGTGTCCGTCGATCCTGGCAGCGAAGAAACGCTTACACCTAATCATTTTTTGATTATGGGGCAAGCGTCGAACTTACCTATCGTAGGGAACTTCGACGACTCCGATCTCTTTTCTCGTAAGCAGTGGCGGAAATCTCAGAGGCTTGCCGACATGTACTGGACACGGTGGGTAAAAGAAATTTTGCCAGACCTTATACCGAGAACCAAGTGGACCCAAGAACAGAAACCTCTGCAGGTAGGTGACGTTGTTCTTATAGTAGATCCAGCTGCACAAAGGAACGTATGGCCGAAAGGTGTTATCCAGCAGGTCTACCCTGGTCGAGATGGTCGCATAAGGATGGTCGAGGTAAAAACAAAATCTGGCACTCTGAAACGTTCTGCTTCGCGCGTCGCTCGTATTCCAATGAGTATTGAGTGCTGAGGCAGCACTCAGGGTGGGGAAATGTTAGCGACGTGCTCATATTTGGTATTTTGATGCTGTTTAATAATTATGTAGGTAGGTAAATTATGTATCCTAAAGTTAAGGGTAGCCGCGAGCCGTCATCGTACTTTGTATGTGTGTTGTGTGACAGCAGTCGGTCCATGCTATCCGCGCGAGTCGCCCGTACACACCACGTTTAATTTAGTTATTATTTTGTGTACTTTTGTGGCCTTTTTAAAATATAAACGTGTCAAAGATCGTACAGTGTTTTCATCATTCCGTCACGGCTAGATCACACCGCCAACACCCCCCTTAAATATTTAAGATAAGATAAGATGTTTGTTCTGTTTTTAGTACCTATTTGTCGTTATAGCGGCAACAGAAATGCATCATCTGTGAAAATTTAAACTGCCTAGCTATCCCGGTTCATGAGATACAGCCTGGTGACAGACATAAAGACAGACAGACAGACAGACGGACAGTGAAGTCTTAGTAATAGGGTCCCGTTTGGCACCCTTAAGGTACGGAACCCTAAAAATCTCTGTTATCATGATTGAGAGATTTTACAGACAATTTTTGCAGATACGATCTGTGAAAGAAGATATGATTTTTTTTATTGGTGCCGCTAGTGAGCCCACTGGAGCTCAGGATTAAGAGGTTCAACTCACCGATATGAAGTTGGCGTAAGACATTTCAAAAATCCCGAAGGCGGTCATGATCACGGGCTCCTGAGCGCGCTGTAAAGCGACCACCAGGAGGGGCGGGATGCTCTCGCCTCTCCTCATGTCGCACATTTCCCATCCGCTGTTAAAAATGGCGGTCGAAACCAGCGATGCCTGAAAAAAACCAGTTATTTGTCATCAAGGTCTTACCATAGTTTCTTTTACGCTGCAATCTGGTAATCTAGTGTTAGCAAATGTCAGATGTTTATTTTCTTGTAAGCAATGCACATTGGCCAACTGATAACTGTTAACTTTACCAAAATTTACACATTGTCTCGAGCGAGCGGGCGAGCAAACAAAATTTAATGAACGAAAAACATACGCGTCGAATTGATAACCTCCTCCTTTTTTGAAGTCTGTTAAAAAACAAATAAAGAAAACTATTCTTTACTTGTTCAATTTCAGTTGTTCTATTCAATCATCTTGTGGTGCCAAGCTATCAGGGCTATCCGCTTGTCCTATCTGCTGTCATCGTGGCTACAGAATAAGCTTAATTCAATGAAAATTGATAAAGCCTGACCCGCATGGATGGTAGTAAAATGGCACGGGTCACGCGTTTTGTGGCGCTGAAATGTCAGAATTTGACAACTGATGTACCTACTGGAAAGTCGCGACTTATGACTAGGTCGTCGTGATTCTGATTTTACTGATTCGTACAGTAATTTTTCGCGGTAAATCCTAATATTATAAATGTGAGTTTGTGAAGATGTCGAGATGTTTGGATGTTTGTTACTCAATCACGCAATAACGGCTGAACGGATTTACATGAAACTTGGCGTACAGACAGACATAGACCTGAATTGAGACATAGCATACCTGATATCCGTTTTGTCTGTTGTGTATTTAGTTTTCCTTCTGTGTTGTGCATATTATGTTACTTATGTGCTTATTTTGTTTCTGTGATGTATCTTGTTGGTATAATAAATGTCTTTCTTCTTCTTCTTCTTCTTCATATCCCAGTAATGCATTCCCGTGGGATAATATTTATTTTCAGTTTAAAATAAATGTGCGAGCGAACGTTGTGTTTCAAAAATAGATGGCGCTGTGCAAGAATCGTATCAGCAGATTCTGTGGCGGTACGAGGTTCGCCGGGACAGCTAGTAAATAAATAATTTCCAAGGAACACAATCATTTGTCCTGGTCCCAAACTAGGATACCCTGTGCATTTATAAAAACACGATTCCCTTAAAACACTCCATAAACGCAGTATAGATTAGATTAGATTAAATACCACCTCCCTTTAACAGACGTCAATACTTAGCAATAAAATATTGCCTGAAGGCTAAATCATGGCAAAATAATATGATATTTGAGTTATTACGTCAATTGGAACCCCTTTGTGTAAACAGATATTGGCACAAAAAGAATCAACCACTTCTAGTAACTGTTTATAGTAGGTAATGGCACTAACAATGAGTTAATTTCACCGCTTTAGAAATGTTCTCTGTGTGTACTTGGGTGACCAATATTAATGTTGAAAAGGTGGTAATTTGGAAAGTGTCAACATTCCAAGAAGATTGTTGCAAAATTTTTTAGCTAAGAATAACATACTCGAAGAGCTACAGAATCGCTACAGTGGTTGGTATAAACTGTATACTGACGCATCTCAGAGTAATAACATCTTAAGGGTAGCTTATTATACAGCAAAAAAAATTGCAGGACTTTCAAGATAAAATCAGTTTTTATATCCATAATGATGGCCGAACTCATTGCAATTTTAAAAGCTATTGTGTATGCAAAGGAGCACAGTCTCACAAAAGTAATGACTAATCTTGATGACAGTATGAGTGGTCTTGAGCATTATAGCTCGGTGTGCCTCTGGATACAAAGGGAACTCGACAGATTGTGCTACCTATCTAAAGTTATACCACTGAAAGTCAAACTGAAAGTCTACTGAAAGTTATAGTCTGTGGAGATTTTAATGTCGACTTGCTAGTAAATTCCCCTTTAAATACTAAATTAAAACTTATTTTCAAGTCTTTTCATCATTCATCATCAACCCATTATGTCCCCACCGAGGGGCACGGGTCTCTTCCCTGAGGAACGTATAGGCCATACTCCACCACGGGGGCCAAGTCCGGATTGGTGGAGGCTTGTAGACTAGTAGCTCGTCTACTGTCAGAAGTTGTCAAGCCGCCCTAAGGCCTCTGACTTGGCTTAACGACTGCCATCTATCGACGGCAGCCGGCACCAACAGCTTAACGTGCCTTGCGAAGCACGGAACCGCTCGGAAAAATGCCACTAGCGTTAGGCATAGACGGCGACCCATCCATGCACTGAACGCGCCCAGTGTTGCTTAACCTTCGTGATCGTTTAAGATCACTCAGGCAGCCGGGGCTACGAGCGATACCGGTCTTTTAATTTGGTAAATATTTTTGTTGAGCCCACTAGGATTACAGAAATCACTGCCACGTGCCTTGATAACGTATACTGTGACTGTGAATTTTCACATTTTTCTACAATAAATTGGCTAAAGTCAGACCACAGTGGTCAAATTGTACATTTTGAAGCAGACTTTAAAAAGTTAGAGCAAGATAAGAGAAGATAAGAATATTCTTTATTGCACACAAGAAGCGAGACATAAAATATGAAAGACATATTTTTCAGGCCCATAACAACTAAAAAGCTGGAATTATTTAAAACTGACATAAACATAGTAGTAGATTATACCCCTCTGTCCTCTATATAATCTACCGCAGCGTATGTATGTGGCCTTTTCGGAACCGTCTTATTCGGCGCCCGGTGCCTTGTTGTTCATTCCGAGCTATTCTAATCTCTTACATGCTGATGTTCGGAATGTCCTCGGTGTAGTGCCGGGTTAGTCTAGCTCGAGGGTCGTGTGCTAGACCTGTATCAAGTTTTTATGAGGACGTATATAACTGTCCATAGATTTTTTCGACCTCCCTCAAAATTTCTGGACCTGACGAGACGATGCTAGCATCTTCGGGTTTCGAGAACCGGCTATGGCCAATAGACAGATCTCTGGAAAAGACTTTAGAGCCCTTGTTCTTTTAAATAGCCTCTTCTATACGGTCCGTATTGAAGCGGCGCCAGTCTCTTTTCAACGATCCAAAGTCGCCGATATTCTGATGCGTCGCCCGAAGATTGTAGCCTCAGTTTTTGCCGCTCTTCCATGAGTTTGGGGGTATGGTCTGAGAACTTTTTGGTTCTGTTCGTACGGTTGATTTCATAAAACTTGGACCCGACCGTATAGATAGTTTCTACGAACCTGTTATTGATATCGTCCACGTTTTCACGGCCTTCGAAGCGGTTTTGAAGCTCAATGTCCAAATATCGGAGTTTTGGATTTGGATCGGCACTGGTCGAAGCGTAGACTTCATCAGTTTTGCGCGCTCGAGCTTGAGATCGATATTCAACTTGCCTCGTACCATACGGTGATCGCTGCCCGTTTTAACTGCGTTGTTCACAATACCTACCTCATGTGTAATGTCCCCAGCTGCCATCATGTAGGATCCAGTCAAAACCAACATACTCGATATTAACGTTGCGTTTGCCAGCAGCGTTGTAATGCTGCGATCTTGTCTCTGAGAACAATAAAAGCTACTAAGTATTAATAGTCCGGGAAGTAGTGACACCTCTTTTATGGGAACCTTGCATTTATTTATTAAAGGAAGTAACTTGGCACAGTTGTTTTTTGGGTGATTCTGAGCCGCGCCGACAAAAACGGGTAAGTGCGAATATACAGGTTTAACAAAAAAAAGGTAAGTATGTGAATGTAGTAGATAAGGATCACAAGGTTAAAAACCCTAAAGTGTTGCATGTTTTAAAAGTTTCATGTCTTGATAACTGTATGTAGAGAGATACTTAGATAGACAGTACTTTATTGTACATAAAAATGGAAATTATATTTTCTTTGTATAAAGATCAATAAATCATGAATACAATTGTATTGTACCAAGATCCTGATACAGTAGATCTGGTAGATATGGTTTTGGTTCCCCATCCACCCCTTTTAAAGATAGTAGAAAAAAAATTATAAATTAAAAGTAGCGCCGAGAGCTCACACCCGCAGCACAATGCTGAGTCAGATGTCCTTTGTGGCAACTTTGACACACCTTAGGATGCACTCTGACGCTCTGACTTTGTCTTGTATTATGTTGTATTTATGTGACTTGTTTTTGCTTTGTACTTGTTTTTGTTACTTGTTATGCCTTTTTTCTTGTGATGTGTTAACTTGTCACAATACAAGTCTTTCTTCTTCTTCTTCTTCAATCTTAAACATGACTTGTTTATAGTTACTATCCGTAAGTTCACCGCATCGTCGATTATTTTAAGTTCAATAAAAGTATTAGTAAATTAGTATATAGTGAAAAAGCATTTATTTTAAAGATCATAAATTGTAGTTGGAAACCTCTATTTCAAAGTACATTTAAATATCCCCTTTTTAATTTAAGCACCATAACTTCCAATCTCGTCAATACTTACCGCAAGCTTTATAAGAGACATTGATAGCACACCAATGCTCTGAGCTACTTGAATACTGTAAATGTATCCTAGAGAGCTCTGAATGTGGCGGGCACACCTGAAACATTAAAATAAACACTTTAAAGTGCTTAATGCACATACCAGTTACTCACAAAAAGCATGCCAGGTTACAGGTAAATACAGTCGTGTCGTTATGGTTGTCAGCGGATTCTCGAAGAATTGTGCGGCGGATTGTGTCTGTATCTTTTAATTAAACGCTTTGTCGGATGTAGGAGTTCGTCTGCTACTCCCCTATAAGCCAAATAGAGTTGTCTTGACCAACACTAAATACTTATTTTTAAATACTACCTACTAGCATGTGTGTTGAGATTCTGGCCGAGCCTGCAACTCAATCGATTTGGTCGGCTTCGAACAATATTTTTCTTTCACTTTTTTATTCTTTTTCTTCTTTCTTTTTACTTTAACATTTTATATAGTAGAAAAAACTATACGCGTCGAATTGAAAACTTCTTCCTTTTTTGATGTCGGTTAAAAAAATGTTCGTTCAACGTTCGGTACTTTCTACCACATAAATTTATATTTCCAGTTTCGAATCAACGGTTGATCAACGGTTGGAAATCACGAATATTTACAAATATGTTATACCATTTCCATTAATAATTCGGTTTATCATAACGAAAATAACGTTCCCTCAAAATGTTGCTAACGATTTAAATTCACACTGTACTAGTACTGCCTAGTCATCTAAATTCAAAACCCATTGGGACTCAGCGTGGTTATGTTCTATTACATTCGTAGAACCGCGTAGTAACTCACCACAAGGTCTCACTGTGTAGCTTTACTCCAAACTTAAACTTTTTCTTATAGTTAACTTCCAACTCCTCTATGGTCTTTCCATGTTCGTTGCTCAGAAATTCTTCTCTCAAACCGTCGAAATACATTTGCAGGGTGATGAACTTGGAGCGCATAAGCATGAAAGCAATGACGCAAAGGCTGAAATGAGTAGTGGTATCCCGGAGTTGGATTGATGGCAGGGAAGTCCAGAGGACCATTGTCCGTCTCGATGGGATATTCCGTTAGTCAGTAGACCAGTTCCTTGCCAAAAATCAGCGCTGCGGGCAAAAAAACCTGCAGCAAATACTGAGGCTGACAGTTTTACCGACGCTTGGACATAGGCCGTCTCCCTTGCGTATTGTATTTTTTTGTCTCATGTCATCTGCCTTATTGGTATTTTTAGTTCCGTTGGAAAATAAAACGTAGAATGTCTACATGCAGAATAATCACGTATGTCATGATGACGCCATCGAGTAGCCATCGTACAAAGATACCTATAATAGCTGTCACGTTGGATCTTGCTCACTCTTACGCCAAGGGCGACTTGCGCCAAGTCACTGGATAAGTGAGTAAATACTTAAATACCTATGCACGGATAAACAAATAAATAGAGAGCACATGACATAGAAATTCAAGACGACAAGACGGCAAGACGACTTATTCACTGGATAGAGCTTACCCCTGTTTTAACAGATAGATAGAAATGTCAGATAGCATTGGCGCAACCCAGCGTAAAATGTTCTGAGTCCATACCTGTCACAGGTTACCATGGTGTTTGTGAGGTACGACCAGTGGACTTGAATCATGAACCGAGTGATGCCGGCTAAGAAACCGACGTCTGAGCCACGCGGCCATAAAGTTACAAGGGTGCGAACTGGAACACCTGGAAAAAAGGAAAACACTACCCAAAGGAGAACGCGCATATATCCACTGTACCGAAGACCGAAGCTTTCCAAATTTTTAAGTTTTGAATGGAAAATTTGGCTCAAACTTAGATTGGACTGACATTGTTTTTATGCCATGAAAGATATAGAAAAACTCAGAAAATTTAAGTAAACTGTGCTTCATTGCTCGCTGGCAAACTTACAGTCTTGACTTCTGGTGTATGGTAAAAGCTTAAGCAACGTAAGTTAGGTACAGGCAGGATGCAAACGGCGACGAGTTTTCGCTTCAGGGTAAGAGGTAACTTTCCCTTCATTAGGCCTTCATGGACCAGAAGCTCTTCCAGGCATTGTCGATGCGGCGATCGATTTTCTTGTCCTGGCTGTTTTCGAAGGAAGTGATGTGACCCAAGCAAGGTTAATTCGCATGTACAGATACGACACGCACTTTTAGACAAATATCTACAAAAAGGGGCACAACAAACAAGCAACACAAAACTAAGATATTAAATTAGTCAAAAATACTGCCCTGGGACACAAATGATGTAAAAAATCCCATGACGCCAGCAGCGCTCCCCCGCTGCACCGCCAGGAAATGACTTTACATCAGGTATGGCCTGAAACGATAGTCATACCCACAACTCTTTAGGTGCCGACCGATTTCCCTAAAACCCTACCCTCATCCCCGATACTCCCATTATTTCCACAGTCAGTGGGACGGACAAACAATGTAGGATAACCTGGCTTTTTTTCTAATCTACCTATCTACATATTTATCTAATATTTACCTTGCGTAAAATGTCGTATAACAGCATCCACTGTGGTCGCCCCCACGCAGACCCACAAGGTCATGTACAGGACGAGGCACAGATTCTTGGTCCTCCTCACCACCGCCGCCTCCATTAGTGCCGTCAGGGAGATCCTGGTCTCTTCTAGAAGCTTCTTGAGGACAGCTTTTATTCTATCTCTTTTGAAGTAGACTGTTAAAAACTTTAGCAGGATCGTCAAATGACCTAAAAGAACGGAGATTTTTTTTAAGTTTGTAACGGTACAAACCTTCTTACACCATTTCTGTTATTTTCTTTCATTCCATCTATCATCTTAAACTCAAAATTTAAAATTACGTCACCCATTCTAGATTCCTTTCGGATTATCGTTACTACTTTACCTTTTCACGAAACATTACTGCTGATAAAATTACTTGTGAATTATCTATTTTCCTGTTTTCATTCTGTACTTTATCAAAATGTTCTGTTTATCACCGAAATAGAACCACAATATTGAAGTCCTATACATTTTTACTAATCCTACATCAAGAACCCTTCATCTGATACGAACTAAGTTTGACTGGGAGAATGGAAGAAGAAGGTTTGCACCGTTACAAGTTGTTTTTTAGTACTTTTATCTGGTCTAACTACAACGGAAATTCATTACAGCCATCTTAAACGAACCACAATAGAATATGACAAGGAAATGTTATAATTTTGTCGACAAATTACGAGTCCTGCCGCTTGTCACAAGCTTCACAATTTGCAACAAACCATGGTATGAAATTAAGTTACTGTAAAGTATGTGGATACTTTGCATTCGGAATTAATTGGAGGACATGGATAGAACATGTCCTCCTATTAACTTTCAATAAATATTAGGTCTTATGCAACTCTTTTTGACTCGTGGCTCGTGGTTTGTCTAGGTGAACTATTAGTATTTCTCATCAACTCTCTTCTTCCTACCATTTGTATGCAGACGATCTTTAAATCTACACGCAGGCTTCTGTTGATGACATAATACTATGCGGATCTCAGATTGGAGCAGATCACATAATTCCCCACCTAATAACGTAGGAGGTAGTTTACATTTGATTACAAATTACACATTTCTTATTAATTAATTACAGAATAACATTTTTTCGTAGCATCATTATGTATTTTTTTGCCTTATTTGATAACATTAATTTAATTCCTCTTGGCGCCTATGTACTGTTGCGTACGTTATATAATGACTTCTGATCGGTGTATTATGTCAAATTTACCGTGCCGGACTCGTGATCACACGAGTGTTTAGATCGTACTTCCCAAGCTTGTAGAAGTAGTTTTAACATATCGATGGTCCCTAAGTATAAGCTCGTATCTTAAAAACACATTTTACAGGAGAGCCGTTTTTTTTCGCACTAAAATGGTCATAACTCCGTCAATTTTAGGCACACAATTATAAATTTTTGTGTATCATTTTAACATTTGGGGTTATTTATTGAAATTTAAATTTAAATTTAAAAACGGTTTAATTATCACAAAAAATACAAAGATAACTTAACATCATCATCAACCCATTATGTCCCCACCGAGGGGCACGGGTCTCTTCCCTGAGGAATGTATAGGCCATACTCCACCACGGGGGCCAAGTCCTGATTAACTTAACATAAATTGAGTGAATTAACGCTATGCTTTTAGACACCATAAATATATTTTGTAAATATTGCCTTGTTCACTAGATATTTCAATTACGAAAATCGTATGTGGCAGTTACGGGCGGTCATGTGGGAATTTGGAGAAATCTGAAAAAGCTAACTGCCATTTACGATGTCAATTTCCCAAGTCAAAGAGAAAATTTGTAATTAATATCACACGTATCTCCACATTAAAAGAGTATATCCATCTTATCTGTATAAAATATGTATACATTTAATATGTATACAGTGTATACCCCATGTTTCTCGTAAACTAACAAGCTGTTAATCTACTGTTAACAGCTATCAGTGGTTTTTTTTTTGTATGCGCTTTGGTCAATTGACAGCTGTTAACAGTAGATTAACAGCGTGTTAGTGTACGAGAAACTGGCGGTTAGTGTATTTAACCTAAAATTGTCGTATGAAGACTTTTTCAACATAATTTTTTTTATGTATGTATTCGGGTACGGAGATTCCGAAAATGGCCTAGACGTATAATCGCGTAATTGATACTCAAGCGATTGTACTTAGGGACCGTCAATATATCATTGAATATTTTCTGATTCTTTTAATACAAAGACAAATAAACTTTATTTCTCACCCACAAATTAAGCACAATAGTAGTGGTGCAATATGGTACAATAGAAGTAATTTGTGGAAAGACTGGATCTTAAACTACAGGGTGATTTTGAAATCGTTAGCTATATTTTGAGAGAATGTTCTTTTCATTGCGTAAAACAGTATTATTAATGATTTATCGGTAATGGTATAACAGAGTAAATAAAATATTCGTGATTTCAGTTCTTTGGCTCGAAACTGTGAATCCAAATTCAAAGTGGTAGGAAGTACCATGGCGTTGAAAAATGTTTTCTAATATGTTAAATTGTGTTACAGTCTGTCCTTAAATATGCTTAAACAATTAAAAGAACAATTGTTTTGGTCGGCGCCAACCATAAAACCCTCGAGCCATCGTTTTTTTTTTTTGCTTTTATAACTGTTTGTCTATGCTTAAGTAAAGTAATGTTGGGTAAATAAAAAAATTTTTGAGGCCCCATTTTTTTATAAAACTAGCGCCATGTGTTTCTAAATCTTGGTTAGAATGCCCTCTTAAAATTTGCCAATCGAATTCAAAGTCACCTGTAGATCAGATGTCTGTACTAAATAAGTGACAGAATCCTTGGTGGAGGAACAAGGAATCCACTTACCTATAGACAGTTGTATGTTGTCGTTCATTTCGGTGGGCGTCAAATCGGCTGTAAAGGCGAGCAGCTCCGAAGCAACCACGGACACCATAAAGAAATTCGATATCACGCTCCAAATTATGTACAGGTTTTGATGTTTTTTGGACCTTTGCATTGGCTCATACCAACAGTCACCTAAACCACAGTAGTAGAGCGCTCTGCAGATTATTTTGGCCAGTTTCTTGTCTCGGTACTGCGGTGTGGTAGTTGGTGTTTCCCAAGCCGTCTTTACCATTTTGTATAAATAAAATGGTAACGAATGAGAAGTGTTAATTTTTGTATACGAATATCCTTAAAATGTCTCCACAACTCGAAACAGCCGACGCAAAGCAAAGAAGGTGAGAAATGATTGCGTGTGGTTTAAGCGGGAGCTTATAGCGGGGGTGTTTATTTTACCTGTTAAATTATGACCTTGATAAGAACATGATTATATTCTTTTTGTTGCACTAACCCGTGCTGAGGACAATTTTAAAAACCTATTTTGAAGCTAAAAATTCCACCCATGCCGGGACTTGAACCCGCGACCTCTGGCTAACCTTGGCTAATCTTGGCTGCACTTGCCCATTAGCTCAGCTAGGAGAGCGCTGGCACGGTTCATAAATCAGCATAAATCCAACAAAAAATTGAAAAATCACTAAAACGACCAAAATTAACGCCGGGCCACGCGCAGTGTAGGGTTCTGTAGAAGGGTTTTATCTGCTTTACAGAACTAACAACCTCATCAACGTAATTTTCAATGGATTTTGTACGAAATGTTCCTTTTATAAGGTGATCGCCTATTACTCGTTAACTTGTAAAGCCTATTTAGCCGTGATAAATTTCCTTTTAAATTCATTATATATGCTACCACCCTGAATTTTTTCACGTTTCTACAATCAACCGTTTGCTGGAAGAGAATGCTTTTTTGCATTAAGCACGCCCTTGTATATTTACAATGTAACTAGTGCAATAAAGAATTAAAATAATAAATAAACCGTTTAGCCAGGAGAGGGAGGGGGGGGACGTAGGCGGTATCCTTACGAGGTAACTAGGTTGGTTCCGCCTGCCTAGTAGTTAATGCTCAGCAATCGGGTGTTTGGTTATTTTTATTATTTCTGTTTTCTTTTTCTTTTTTATATGGTTTATTGGTTGCCACCAATAATAATTACTTTTTTTCTTGTATACACTTTGACTAACTGAGAGACTGAGAGCTGTTAAAAGCAGATTGACAGATTGTTAGCGTACGAGGAACCGCTGGTTAGTATAATGCAGAGACGTGAAGGTTGATGTACTGTTGGCTGTACGCAGCATAACAAAAGCTTAAGAAAAATAAACATCGGTGGTAGCGATCGCTTGCAGAATGATCCTGTGCGATGTAAATAATTTGTGATGCATTTTAACTATCACAAGCGTGTAATTAACCATTGCAGGTCAATGTGTAACTGGTAATCGTGACCTACAATTAGTAGATAAATAATCGGGCCGACTAATGTCGCGTCGTGGTTTCATGAACAGGCATTTTAATAGGTACCGTCGACAGTACATCATCCTTTACATTTTAGTTGAAAAGTCACCCTTAAGGCTGTTCTTACGTGGAGAATTCTGTCTCGCTCGCACAATTAAACATTTTTAATTATTGTAATAAAATTAGTAAGCTGACGGGTTGACGCATAATTAAATTACGGACATTTCAAATATATTTTTGTTTTCCTACAAAATTATCAATTTTGAAATCAAATTTTCTCAATCAAAAACTATAGGTACAGGATGAGGAAAATATGTCTTGAATGTCCGCAATTTTATTATCTATTAAAAATTATATAATATTCCTCAGACCACATTTATGAAAAGCATACTCATCATCATCATCAGCCATTTAACGCCCACTGCAGGACATAGGCCTCCCTCATGGTTTCCATAACCATCAGGGGTTTTGCCATAATCGCCACGCTTGGCAGGCGGGTTGGCGATCGCAGTATGCGGTTGGGATCTCAGGAACACGCTGCTGCCCGTCTTCTGGTAATTGATTTCCAAGCATACTCATTTTATTACAATCACAAAAAAATATTAAATTGTGCGAGCGAGACAGAATGCGTGACGTCAGAACAGCCTTAACGTAACTGGAGTGGAGTGCATCAATCAATCAGCCCGTACTCGTCTACTGCTGGACCTACCTAGGCCTACCCCAAGGCAGGCCACTTCATTTTGACCCCAGCCATCCTCATCCAGCCGCTGCCAGCGATCCGCCTTAGATCGTCGGTCCAGCGAGCTGGTGGGTGACCTGCGATGCGTTTGCCAGATCGTGATCTCCACTCGAGGACCTTTGCACCCCATCGACCATTGCTTGCTTGGCATATACACCCTCATTTCTGTGTGGTTCGGAAGCCGCGGTTTTGTAATTAGTAACAAAAATTGCATCTATTTAGACTATTACTTTTACGTATAGACATACCTAAATGTATATTTTTTTAAATAGTTGAGATATCTTGCCTTCGAGTTGAGAAATTATGTTTAAAAAAGTGCGCCAACGATTAGTACCTCCTCTCCGTCTAATAGAACAATGAGCCGCGACTCGCGGCACGGCGCTATCTGGATGGCTACTAATGGTCCTAATAGATTCGAGTTTCCGTCGAGATATTCTTTAAAAGTGCCTTTTTAAAAAAGCAAACTCGTGCATTCGATAGCTATTGCCAGTGATGTTCATTTGTTCTATGTCTTTCAAACCACCCAAAATTATTGCAATATGTGACCAGCCACTTTAACTTGATAATCTTACTGAGTAGAGTGCACGAATGGAAATATCTATGTGTTGTCGACTGTAGGTACGACTGTTCAATACCGTTTCAGATGACATTTCCTTGTACAGAGTATTTCAGAAAGGTCGGGTGAAACGTAAAACTGTTCGTATTCATGATTAGAATCACCTAATTATGAATACAAACAGTTTAATGGAAAACTAGCACAAAAAGAGAGGATAAGTTAAAAGATAAATAAACGTGGTATTTTTTTTTCACTGCAACTAATAGGTACTTTTGATAATATAACCAGTCGAGAAGTCCGACGAGAAATCGACCTTAGACTATGACGTCACTCCCTAACGTAACGCCTATAATGTATGAAGAGTTTATCAATATTTGAGTTATCTCGTAAAAAGAAAACGTTCAGAGTTCAATGACAAAACGGAATCTAATAAGTTTTATGTTATTAGAGTAACTTTTTTTTTCGCATATTTTGTGCCCCGAAAACCCCGAAAAAAATATTTTTATTGTTTTATTTTTAAATTTTTCCTACGTTTTTACAATAAATATTCAATACTCCTTGATAATGATCAGCTGTTCCAATTTTTTTCAAGTTCTAAAATTTTGACATTTGCTGTAGCGAATGTATTAGTAAAATTTCAGTTTCACCGTATCTTTCTGAAACATCCAGGCCCAGTTTCTGAATTGAGAATTTCGCTAAGTAAATAGTTAACTGTAGTGCTGTCTCTTCGAATTTCTCAGAAAAGAGGGTGACAGGACGTTATTTACTTAGGTAGTGAAATTCTCAATTCAGAAACCGGCCCTTATATAAACTTAAATTCATAGAAAATTGGCGTGAGTTGAAATATGATGGTCTTGGGTCGTACGTCCGAAGGGGCTGCTTGAGGTTGCGTGCTTTACGTTAACATGTTTCTTAGTTTACTTCCGAATGTGATTCAACCGCTTAATAAGTAACAAGGTATTTTAAATAAGATCTAGTACCATATCTCGATTTATTAGATTTGTATTAATGTAATTTCTGTGTACAATAAGGAATATTGTATCTTTCTAAATGCTTATTGTTTCCGCACGTAAAATTAGTGTCTGTTGCTTGTTGGTACACTAGTTGCGTAACACTACCCAGACTTAAGAAATCATAGTTGTTTTTAGGGTGCCGTACCCGAAGGGTGCTTAACGGGACCCTATTACTAAGACTTCAATATCCGTCTGTCTGTCTGTCTGTCAGGTGGCTGTATCTCATGATATCCCCAGGTATTTATTTCTGTTACCGCTATAACAACAAATACTAAAAACAGAATAAAATTAATATTTAAGGGGGGCTCCCATACAACAAACGTTGTCTAAAGACAGTGCTCGCCATTTAGCGGCCATCTATGTTACCTTCACAGCGCCGATATAATGTCGTTTAATGTCAATGTTAAACGCTTCTTGTTAGTTTCTATAGATGGCGCTATTCTCAAATTCGATCTTTGTCTAATGTTGCAGATAATGGTACAGAACCCTTCGTGCGCGAGTCCGACTCGCACTTGGCCGGTTTTTATGTAGCCTATTTTTGTCCCACTGCAGGGCACCGGCATTCTCTCAGAGAGAGAGTATGAAATTAAACGAAACGTAACGGAACGGAATGAAATGATATTTATTTGGGTTAATTGGTATGGGTGGTATTGGTATGGCATGGGCTTAATTACCACGCGTGCCCACCGCGAATTGGAAATTTCAAGCACTGAGGTATGTGAACACCTAAAGCACTCGGGTTTCCTCACGATGTTTTCCTTCATAGTTCGTGAGCTAAATATAGAAAGAAAAATGTTGTCAAACAAAGGCACAACAGAGGTTTACAGTACATTAACACATTATGAGAAACCGGGGGTACCTACGCAACACGATGTTCATTGAAGTCAAAGAGATTCTCTTTGATTGAAGTGTCACAATAAACTGAATTGTAATTTTATGACACGCGTCGACGATGGCCCAAGTAAGATCTCTCTTAGACTCAACTTCGCCATACAAACTTCTGCATATATCCAGGCGCTATAAAGTCAATATTAGCTGTCCAAGCATAATTCGGACGTATCCTCACACATCTAATCCCCACGAGGCTAGCAGAGGCACGAATCCCCATCGAATTTGCGTCGAAATCGCTATCATAACTTCACAACTTAACCCCGTCAATTCAAGCTCTAATTACCCGTTTATGGATTGTGAATAAGGCAACTTCGCCAACTTTGGATATCGTAAAATCTTTGCGTGTTTGCGTTTTGTTACGGAGGATTTAAGAACACAGTATAGGTGGTCGAAACCATAAAAGAAACGGTACAAACTTGGAGTTCACCAGCGCTTAAGTCGAGACTCGAGCCCAGGTGTGCCTGAGGCTGGGAAGTTGTTTGTTTGTTTTTATGATCTGAGTAGCGCACGTTCAGTCAGCGACAGTCTTACGTACGATCGGATTACACATTACTAATATAAATATAGCTGCAATCCGGTATACTCACTGACTGACTGACTGACTGATCATCTATATAATAATGTATGAAAAATTTGTAGGAAATGTATGAATTACAGCCATCCTATGAAGCCGATTTTTTTATTTCGAACGCCTTGATGAATCTAATATATAAAAATCTCGTGTCGCAGTTTGCTTGTTACACTTTATTGCACAATAAAAAACATTAACAAAAATAAAACTTCAATAACAGGCTCGTGATAAAAAAAGTTGTGCAACGGCGGACTTATTTCAAAAGAAATTTATTCCAGCCAGCCGACAGCCTAGAAATTTGGAAATGTTAAAAACAGGGCGGGGTAGGGCAGATAAAATGGAAACAAAACCTACTGCTACCTACATTTCAATATAAAATGATACTGACTAATATACATACAACTTACAAGAATGTCTACATAAATATAAGAATAGAAGAAATGTAGGTTTACCTAATTTAAACATAAAAATATACACTAAACAATAATAAACATACATATAGATATATTAGACAAACTAATAAGATATGCTTACATGAATAACATAATATTATTATAGATTACAAATAATAATGATAACTTCCACACAATACAATCACTTAGCCTGGTCCCAAACTAGGATACCCTGTGCTATGGTAACCAGGCAAGGACGTTACAAACATGAAAATACACCCAGACTGAGGTCATTTGTACAAATAAACGACAGCCCCCGGCGGGAATCGAACCCACGACCTCTGTTCTGGTAGATAGCGCCTTAACGGCTACTACAA
Source organism: Yponomeuta malinellus (assembly GCA_947308005.1). Lineage (NCBI taxonomy): Eukaryota > Metazoa > Arthropoda > Insecta > Lepidoptera > Yponomeutidae > Yponomeuta > Yponomeuta malinellus. Next base: position 2,808,738 of record OX371007.1, on the reverse strand, counting down.
CGAGGCTGTATTTTTTAAAGTAAGAAGTTCTAGTTCTAGTTAGACCTGAGATTTCCGCACTTAGCCTCATAGTTGGGCCATTGTACGTAGCAGGCGCTAAGGTATGTAAATACCTCAGACACTGGGGTTTCCTCACGATGTTTTTCCTTCACCGGTAGCAAGTGGTGCTGCTACTACAACTTCACAAATGTACGTAACTTAGAAAACAAAGTCATTGTTACATGCCGGGATTCGAACCCACGACCTCCCGAATGAGAAGCCGGCGTTCTACTGCTCCGCTACCACCGCTTTTATGTTAGTAAGAATAAGTAGTACTTTTTATGAATGAAAAATAGCTAAATAGTTACAAATTGTTTCAATTCTCTATCCACGGTGCACCATGTGAGGCATGAACCGCATTCAGAAAATACAGACATGAAAAATGGATTGGCTGATACAAATCGGCACACATCTCTGTGCCAAACGGGCTGTGGCCCCTACGCTCTTTATATTTCCTGCATAGGTATTGTATCTATCTGTTACGGCTAGAACCCGAAGTGCGGTTACACCTAGTTTTGGCCGGTTAGAACTTGTCTAGATATAGCCAGCCACTTCCTCTTGGTTACATCTAGTATATATAAGCTCATTGTTTTCGGGTAAAACTAGGTCTAGCCGGTATCATTCCGACTATAACTAGGTCCAACCAAACCCTAGTGGCTGACTAGGTCTAGCCAATATCATACCGGTAACAACTAGATTCAACCGAACCGTGGTGGCTATTACTATAAGTAACCTATTATTATTAAGTAATCTAGTTGTAGCCGGCATAACATCGGCTAGACCTTCAGTGCTGCGATACGGCTTAATATTTTGGGGAAACTCTACGGATAGAGAGACGGCATTTCGGCAGAGACGACGACAGCACAAAAAAGATGCATAAGAGCCATGTTTGGACTAAAATCTAGTGATAGTTGCAAACCATATTTTAAGAAATACAGTATCCTGTCCCTGCCGGCCTTATATATCTTAGAAGTAGCTCTATTCGTCAAATCCAACTCAGACACTTTTAAACAGATCTCAGTCGTAAGTAATAGACTAGAACGTGACACAAGTAGAGTATGTATCCGTAGGGCAAATACTGCTCTATTGCAAAAAAGTATATTCTGTATGGGACCTACAATTTATAATAAACTACCTAGCGACTTAAGAGAACTTTACATAAACTTGTTTAAATATAAATTGAAAACTATGTTATTGGACAAATGCTATTACAGTGTAACGGATTTCTTGACCGAAAGATAATGGCATAGACATAAGTCTGGCATAATTACTGACTTTTATTAATTAATTTCTTTATTGTATTTTTCTTGACATTTTAAATTTTCATGTAATTGTGTATAATAAGTACTTATGACATTTAAATATTTCTACAGAATTACTGACTTTTTAGAGGATAAAACAATTTAATGTCTACTTTAAATTTGACATTTAATTACAACAATTTTATAATTTGATTTGACATACAAATACTAATTATTGCATGCTTGCATGAATATTCATACGCCCAGACGGGCAGCACATGGAATGCACTGGAACTCTGTATATAAAGATCTATTTTATTTACCCATGTACATGAATAAACGATACTTTACTTTACTTTACTTTACTTTACATAGCATCGGCCACTAAGGTTTGGTTAGACCTAGTTATAGTCGGAATGATACCGGCTAGACCTAGTTTTACCTGAAAACAATCGGCTTATACTAGATTGAACCAAGAGTTGGCTAAACCTAGATCTAACCTGCTAAAACTAGGTGAATCCGCACTTCGGGTCTTAGCCGTAACAAATCTATCTCTTGTTGAAATGGCATAGGTGTTGTACTGTGGAATGCTGCACAAGTCACGTATTTTGTAACGCTCAAATAACAGAATTCGACAAATTAATGTACCGAAGAACGGGGTGATTAAAAACTTCAGTATGAATAGAAACAAAAAGGTCTTTTGTCACCGGTTTCCAACTGAGTTTACAACTACAGGGACGTCTATTATCAGATATTGTGTCGATCAGATCCTGAGACGTTGCTGAACTGAACTGAATTGAGTTTTTGCAATTTGTAGGATTTCAGATCTACGTATGCTGTCGGATAGAGAACTCTAAACATAACTTACTTACGCATGATCAGAGAGGGACGGAGAAATTAAAAAAAAAATCTTAGTGCCTACCTACTTTCTTGCCCTATATACAATTATACCGTTCTATTTATATTAAAGCTTCATATACCGTTATATTAAAGCTCTCAGCCAACTTATAACGCAAATAGTAAATACGCCTCTTTTCATGATACCATAACCAGATTTAATAATAACTGAATTATCGCATTTTATTTATCGCATTTTCTCACTGATAGACTGTGCCGGTTGCTAGACTGGAAGAAATAAATAATTCGCTTCATAACCCAGTGGCAGTACCTAAAGTAATAAAAAGACATAATTTATTTTCAACATTCATTAACCTAAATATATGCAATATACATTTTTTTAAACACTTTGTAAAACAATTATTCGGTTATTGGTGTGTACAAACTATTGATACAACCATGGCCCTATATCTACTAGGAGATAACCTATAGGGGATGGGAATATTATAGGGAATGGTTACATACACCGCACACAGTGCCTTGAAATTTAGTTACAAGTGTGTATATTGAGCAGATAGGGAAAGATGTATTTTATGTACTTACTTTGTGTAATGAGTAGATGTGTGTGTACGGGTGAGTAAGAGTAGGTGTGACCGAGAATGTGTTTATTGGTGGGTGTGTGCGTGCGTGCGTGCATGCATGCGTGCGTGATTGCGTGTATGCGTGCGTGTGCGTGTGTATATGTGTGTGTGTGTGTGTGCGTGTGCGTGTACGTGTGCGTGTGCGTGTGCGTGTGGGTGTGCGTGTGCGTGTGCGTGTGCGTGTGTGTGTGTGTGTGTGTGTTCTATTGTGTAAAAGTAAGGAAAGCCACGCTAATACAGCAACAAAACACAATTTCGACTAATACAAGTATAGATCGTCAGTAGCCCTCCGGATGCAAGAGGGTTATGGATGGCGTAGACTCATACATATTCTACTGCAATTCGATTTGCTGCCAAATGCGGTATATGTGCCTATAGCAGTGTTACGTAACATAGGCACTAAGATGCCAAAGCTCTAAAGCCTGAGTTTCGGCGTCTTAGGATGATGTAAAGATGGATGCACTTGTCCGATTAATTTGGCCTATCTCTTTCTATTCTATAGAAACATAAAGCAGCATTACATAAAGTATTGCTTGCTGATTGAGCGCTATGTTAATAAGTATAATGTGTTAATTGTAATTATTATCTCCGAATTATTGACTGACGTGTACCTAATAATTATTAATTATTTTCTTTTTTATGTAAAATTAAATGTTACGTATCTAATGATGTCTATTATATTATTAAAATAGCAAAAGTAGAAAACAGTTCTTTAATTCTATCAATAAATTAAACCAACTTCGGTGAGCAAAACTTTAAACTTCTCAATTCGCTTAACATTATTTAACACATAAGGTATTGAAAATTATCTGTCAAAGAGCGCCACTACAAAGCAGAAAAATAGCATTTAAAAAAAAGAGTTTTAATAGAATAACTGAACAAAAATGTTTCAAACGTCGTAGAACATTAGTTGTTGTAATTGTAAATGCCAAACTCTAACCGGCTTGTTTCGGGAGAACAGTTGCGCATTATAAAGATAACACTGTGTGCGTCGGTGCGTCCCACTGCATGGAACAGCTGTGCTAATCTGTAAGCTGTTTTTGTACATCTCGCACGTGATTTCAAAAGTAAACTTTGAAAGGTCGAATTCTATACTACCGCCATCTTTGTGAATGTGGCGTCGAAGTGAATAACTGTAGGTTTCCTAACGTGTTCATTCACAGAGAGTGGTTCTCTCTCCTACGTACAAAATTTCCCCTTCTTACCCACGGTCCAGCTCCTGAAACTACCTGGGTGAACCATGGGGATTTTTGTTTAACAACGGACTACCTTTTTTCATCTAGGTGTTCGTTGGTAAATATTTTTTTCACCTCACTAGCTCGTAAAAGCTCTGTTTATCATTCGAAATCTGCGTGGAAAATCGCACTTTATCCGCTAGCGTGGAAAGTGTTTTTAAAATTCGAATATTTTTATTCAATAAAGGTTTCGTACAATAAATTACATATATATAGAACCTCATTGGTTTCGTAATAGTTTATATTCTCTGCAGCCAGTCCATTGATGATTGAAATGCAAATACTTATTTCATGTCATGCGCCAGCCTCATTTAAAGAATCGCACTGGCCGGCAAGAAAATTTGATTTAAAAAAAATTTAACTTTCAATATTACCAATTGTAGTACATAATTTTACTTTTAATTTTTGAAATAAATAAACAGTAATTTAATATTTATTAAAACTGTTTTTCTTGCACCTAACATTTTCCTCGCTTTAGTGAGGTGAAAAGTTGTGTGTTGCGCTCGGCAGCAAAGTTATTTAGCGTCTCGTACCTTTGAAACCCTCGCTACGCTCAGGATTCAATATTTGAACCACTCGCTTCGCTCGTGGCTCAATCCTAGAATCCTTCGCTTGCTCAGGTTTCAATACAAGGTACTCGCGCCAAAAATTAACTTTGCAGCCTTGCATAACAAATAACTATTTCCACCTTACACCTTGACATCGAAATTCTTCAAAGTCTGAGTCTGAGTCACCAATAAAAAATAGAGCCTTTTAATGTTTCATCAGAGAGGTGAACCGTTGTAAAACAAAATTCCCACGGTCTCAGGAGGTGGACCATGGGTATGGAGCGAAAATTTCATATCCAAGAGGTAGACCACCTTGTGGAATATTTAACAAGGCCGATTTAAAATCCCGTCCCGTTTCAAAACTAGATTAGATTCGAGACCTCTTTCCAGATGAAAACGATCAAAGTAAATGCCCCAAGTCTAGACGGCAGCGACGTTAGTTTAAATATAAATCTTTCTTTTTCATTGGATAGCCATAAATTATTCAGTGAAGTGCAAAACTATCTCTTCGTAGCCAGGCAAGCTGCAAAGTCCATCCGTATTAGTATAAGTAAATACAATGCCACCCCAATCTAATTTGGAGGCATCATCATCAGCCATTTGACGCCCACTGCAGGACATAGGCCTCCCTCATGGTTTTCATAACCATGAGGAGATTTTGCCATAATCGCCACGCTTGGCAGGCGGGTTGGCGATCGCAGTATGTGATTGGAATTTCAGGAAGACTCTGCTGCCCGTCTCCTGGTAATTTATTTCCTTAGTCGCCTAGAGACATTAGAGGCATAATGAGGAATATGCCCCATTTAGAGGCATGTTCCCCATTATATGATTTGTTTCACACATTATATTCATCCCGAATGCGACATAGCCGGCACAACCGGCACGACCGGCGACGGTGTTACGTAAGCACGTGTATCTCGAGCTCAACGCAAACTATAAAATATCTATCTTTGTCTATCCATTTATCAATATCAAGCTCAGAGACCTAATTACGCGCACCAACTCGTGCTAGAATCCTGACGTTTGCGACAGCAATTAATATGGAATTTGATGTCTAGACGTGAGGAATCATACAGGATTTGGTGCGCGTAATATAGGGGCAGACCGCTGCGCTCCTATCCAATGAGTTTCTATCATTATCGCATTAACACAATATCAATGGAATCTGTGCGAAGTTTTCCTTTTATAAGTTGGTCGCCTATTACTCGTTAACTTGTAAAGCCTACTTAGCCGTGATAGTTTGTCTTTTAAGTTCATTAGGTATATGTGCCACTGCCCTGACTTTTTTCACGTTTCAGCAATCAACTACCTAAATGGCAACCTAAATTCTCTGCTCCGGCACCTGCAACCGTAAATAGGATTATATGCACTCACGCTTAGAGAAACCGAGCCTCGACGTTATTATACGATTCTAGACTGCAAGTCTGTCTGATGTCCAGTCTAATAGTTCGCCGTCGCCTAATTCAATCCAATTAACTAAGCACATCTAACCACATGGCTAGTAACGTTAATAAGATTACTGCTCCGCAGACGGACGCACATTGTAGGTATATTTTTTAAGATCGGCACCCTAAATTATCATTTCGTTTTCCTATCTTATCTTTCAATCACTTAAATCGGGTCAGGGTTCTTTCTAGAGATTTTAACTCCTAACTATCTCCTCTCCTATCTAGTTTGCAAATTCCAGTAACTCCTAGCGGGCATGAATGATGAGTACCTGAGATAGAATGAGAAAGTATTCTATCACTTTAACTCATATGATACATATATCTGCACGTCCTGCTCTTTCAAATCGGTAGTTTTTACACTCACTATTGACTTGAAAGGGTCAAAGAGACAAGATGCATTAAAACAAGCCATGTTAGTAACTTTTGACAACCAAAAGTATTAAAAAAATTTTTTTTTAGTTATATTTATTAATTTATCTTTAATTATAATTTGATCTGGCGCTATAACTAATACATACCTGATTTTGTTTATGTATACATATGTTTCGTCGTGTTTTTAAGTATCTATTCCATTCTGTATACATAATTACCGAGCATAAGTATTATATTTCTATGTCGTATTCTTTCATGGTTGTACCACACCGTGGTATGTGACGCTCGCGGGGTATCTCCTGGCACTGACTAAAAATCAGCGCTGAGGGCTCGCTGAGTCAGCTGCCATTTATAATAGCAGTGAGTGACACGCCGTGTCCCACAGATATCGCAATATAGGCTCTGCGCCGTGACCTTAGTTTTCAGAAACGAAAATAAGTAGTATTTATTTTCGGTTTTGTTTTGTTATTCTGGCGTGTGTCTGACTGATGTGACTGTTTTTATAATAAATTTTATTTCTTCTTCTTCAACGTCATCCTTGCATGACTGTTAGTCATAAAAAAAAATAATATAAAAACCTACTTCAAAACACTACAGCACTAAAAAGTTAGAAATAATTTATAAGCTTTAAATTAGATTTATGTATACTTGTAGGTTTGTAGGAGTATAATTTGTAGTCGGTGCCCAAAATATATGTGCTGATCATGAAGCTGGGCACCGACTACAAATTATACTTCTACAATACCTACTTATACATACTTGTAACTTAAAGGTATTCTTTTAAATTATTTCTCACTTTTTAGTGCTGTAGTGTTCAGAAGTCGGTTTTAATTTTTTTTATTTCTCAATTTTTAATGGGGGAGCGGAAGAAAAATAAGCAAGTCCCTTATAACCATAATTTACCCTACTTAATTCATTGCTTTAAAATTGTAAGTTCTCAATTTCAATCTCCGAAAGTCTTCACCAGAACATCACCAAATTACTTTGGGACTATTTTTACGCTATTTTATGAAACATACGGACATTAGTAAAGGATGGGCCCCATTAGGCCTTATTTACTGCTGTCCATCGAAGAGTTACGTTCTCCATCTCTGAAAGACTTCATCAGACACCAAATGGCACTGAATGAAAATCAGCGCTGAGGGATCACTTCTTCAGCACAACGCTGAGTCAGCTGCCCTTTGTGGCAACTTAGACACACCACAGGCTACATCTATGGTCCTGTTTTATTTATTCGTTTTGTCTTTTGTGTATTTAGTTTTCTTTCTGTTGTTGTGTATATTATGTTACTTATCTGCTTATTTTGTTTCTGTGATGTATCTTGTTGGTATAATAAATGTCTTTCTTCTTCTTCTTCAAATTAAAATGGGTCCAATGAGACGTCATATCTATTCAAACAAAAAAGAATTGTCGAAATCGGTTAAGATTTGACGGAGTTATGCAACAACATAGCCAAAAAAAACATACGCGCCGAATTGATAACCTCCTCCTTTTTTTGAAGTCGGTTAAAAATACGAAACAGTTGGTTCCTAACTGTTAGTGGTTCTTGTGTAAACTGACGTAGTTATGTCTGCTCACACAAGAATTGCTCGCTAAGTACCTGCACCAACGGCCCACAGGCTCCCCTAGCACACATAAAGAAATAATATGACTCCCAAAGAAATATGATAATGACATTTGAGCCTATTTACGAGCGGCGAAACCGAAAATATAGACAATCTCTGGCCGTGCTACTAGCGTTAGTGCGTGGAGTCAAGCCTAGCAATGCCCCATGATTCATTGGGCCATTACTGAGACCTACCGAGGGCCCCTACTCTCTTGTTACGGAAAGTATGGGTCTAAATATGTGACGTCATGGTCATGGCTCATGGAGGCAAATCATGGTAACGTCAAGATGCAGATGGATAAGTTAGGAACCTACCTACCCATTTATGTGAATCTGTAACAGTGTAAGTCCTACGCTATCACCAGTTCGTTGGTGAACAGTGGTCTAGAGTGGCTAACACAGAAAAATGTGGAACTAGCTGATTATATATATTTTTTGTTGCACCCGTGCGGAGGACAATTTTAAAAACCTATTTAGAGGCTAAAAATTCCACCCACGCCGGGACCCGAACCCGCGACCTCTGGCTAACCGTGCCAGCGCTCTCCCAACCGAGCCAATGGGCAAGTGCAAGCATCGGCAAAATTTCGAGCCTCTTTACAAACTTCTCTTTATTACGTACAGAGAAGTTTGTAGCCCCGAGTAACCCACTTTGCAGTTAAGTTTTAACATCGGAATGATATCGCTGTACCTACATGATTATATTCTTTTTGTTGCACTAACCCGTGCTGAGGACAATTTTAATCCGCAGACCCGCGGCGCGCGCGCACCGCTCTAGCTGGCTACTAATGGTTCTCACAGATTCAAGTTCATATCGAGATATTTTTGCGCCTTTAAAAAAAAACAAACAAATGTATTCGATTTAATTTTCTAGTGTACGGGCACATTCCATTTGCTATGGCTTTCAACCTACCTAAAATTCATGGTGTTTGTGGGCTGCTAGATTGGATCCCGGGTAGGCCCCTCAGCGTGTTTCATCAAGACAAATGGGCAACGATGTTGGAAGACGTGTTTCCCACTGGTTTCATCTTCACCACTTGGCTGGGAAATTGTGAGAGTTTGAAAGCTGCTTCGAATGGGTTCACCAGTACTGGATCGCTCTGAAATCGCTGCCAAGATAGTATCCACAATTTTAATGTGATTAGAGTACGTTGATAGAGTTCCTGAGGTTCTTAAGACATTTTTATGCACTATAATTATGTATTTTATGTACCCTTATATATACATCCCACTGCAGGGCACAGATTATTCTGTCAGAAAGAGAGTATGGGCTCGATTACCACGCGTGCCCACCGCTGAATGGCAATTTTAAGCGCTGAGGTTTGTGAACACGGAACAATCAGGTTTCCTCACGATATTTTCCTTCACAGTTAGCGAGTGGCATTGCTACTACAACTTCAAAAATGTTGGTATATAACGTAGGTTTTAACGTCATACAAAAGTATTCAATTTTATAATATATCGGCTTCTTAGTACAGCAGGTCAACCTTTACGTTTTAGTCGAAAATTTTGATTTCAACTTCGAAGTACCTTCTACATTTTCTCTACTTACTTAATAATTACTAATTATATATTTAAATTTTCACCTATTGGATTGACATTTCATGGGAATCTTTTCATATAATAGTTCTCGCGAGACAGGTCTGCCTAGTGCGACGAACACTAGTAACCGACCATGTGGAGTTAATAAAAATCTTTTTCCTACCTACCCTCACTAAGTTTAGTCCTATCATGGCATGTATATAAGTTTTTTTGTAAATACATTATTTGATTTGATTTTGATTCAGTTCCGCATCATTGTTCAAGACATAATAATAGTTGTGTCACAATAATACATAAGCAGCCTATATACGTCCCACTGTAGGGCACAGGCCTTCTCTCAGGGGATAGTATGGGCTCAATCACCACGCGTGCCCACCGCGGATTGTCACACTAATAATATACCTGTTTTCGCTTAAGTATATGGTATAATTTTCACGGCGCCGCCGTCCAGTGGCCAGTCCTACCAACACTGCTATAGGTAGGTATCTAGTGAAGCGACCACTCAGACGCTTTAGTGCTTGGGTTGTTTTATTCTTGCCTAGCACCTACACAATCCAATAGTTGACTTAATCAATACGAAAACAATGTTATTACGTAGGCGTTACGTGCTTACAACTGAAGCGCGGGTTTCCTCACAATGTTAGCCTTCAACGTTAGCGAGTGGATTTATTACTATACAAATTAACTTAGACAGTCCGAGGTACATGCTGGAATTCGAACCCACAACCTCGCAACGTGTAATCACCTCTTAAATGATAGTTGGACCTTCTTGGCAGAGCCTGAAATAAGTTGAAGAAAGTGAAAATTAATATAAGAGCAAATTGAAATGCTACGCCAAAGTAAATACAAGACCAAGAACTGGGAGTAAGTTCCCAAAAAGAAATTAAAACAAAACATTTTACAACCTTCCGCTCTTGCAGAAAGTTCGCAATGTTGGTACAGTAGAATTCACAAACGTTCAAACAGAAATACTTGTATTAACTGAGTAGTCATTATGGAAAAAATTAAAAACCATGATTGTTATTGTATCTTGTTGCACATTCTACTAACTTTTAATGACTAAGACTACCTATACATACAGTCTAATAAAGTAAACACTTACTTGTGCCATTGAATTTTAAAATTCAATGCTTGTGCTCCAAGTTTATATCTACCTTTTATTGTAAAAGCTAAAAACATTCTTGGGTGTCTGAATACATGACCCAAGTATGCAACCTTTCTCCTTCGGATGGCATTACAAAGCTTCCGTAGAACCTCCTCGCTGGTAACCTTTACTTAATGTAATTTTTATTCATTGTATTTTTTACAGAATAATAAAAACTAGAATTGTTTTAGCGTATTCTAGCTAAGAGGATGGGAAAACGCTGGCAAGACACGCGCAGGCCGGAGAAAGAAATCCTGGTTGAAAAACCTATGGGAGTGACTGGAATTGCAAGAGCTCTTCCACGTTACGAGAGACAGAGATTGATATGCGGAGCTGACTGCCAACCTTCGCTAATCGGAGAGGTACCACAATAAGAAGCAGGAGGAAACAACGACGAAATTTTGAAAATACAATCAGTTACTCGATGTATCGTGAAGCCGCACGCGCAAAGTAACACTTTTATTTGCACTAAAATTTCTTCTTCATCACCATCATCATCAGCAGCCATTTGACGCCCACTGCAGGACGCAGGCCTCCCCGATGGTTCTCCTAACCATGAAGGGTTTTTCCATAATCGCCACGCTTGGCAGGCGGGTTGGCGATCGCAGCATGCGGTTGGAATCTCAGGAAGACGCTGCTGCCCGTCTCCTGGTAATTGATTTCCTTAGTCGCAGTGTTACCGAAGCTACCGAAAAATCGGTAGATCTACTGATTTCGGCCTCAATCTACCGATCTACCGAATTTTGACCAAAAGCTACCGATTTTTTAAGAAAACGAACGCATCCAGCTTTTTTTAAAAAAAATCTGAACGCATCGTAGAATCCCTGTCCCGTCAAAAGACAGCCGCACAAAATATAGATATCTCTGTCATTCAAACGCTTTAGTATGGTGACTTGCTCGCTCGCTCTCTCTCTCACACACTTGCAGTGGCGCCGACTGGCGGCCGGCAGTGTCAGTCACAGAGAATATAATGTGTCAGTGTCACTTCGTTCCGTTCGGGGTCTACCGCGAACCGTTACGAACGATCGGCGATTGTTCGATGACAGCTCGGGAGCTATCGTATGTCATTTAAATAAGATTCATTTTAGCTTGGCTGCTAACCTTTCGTTATATTATCGTTTCGTTCGCGGTAGACCCCCGGTTGTTCCTGTTGTTGTTTTTGTTTTGTGGTTGATTGTTAGGTTCGATAAAGTTCGATTCGACTTCGATTGCATGTAAATAAACTACTAGTTCGCGAGTTACACTTACTACAAAGTTTATTTGTGAAGAAAATGTCGGAATCCAGTGGTGACAGTGACACGGATAATGCAAGAGCAAGTACTAGTACTGGAACTGTAAAAAGGAAGCGATATGCCCAAGTTTGTTTTTTAAAATGTTTATTTTTAGGTTAATATTCAATAAAAACAACTCTTAAAAACGATTTTCTTTAATTTTGCACATTTCCCATACATTTTCAGAATCTACCGAATTCTACCGATTTTTAGGCGGAGCTTCTACCGAATTTTTATTTTTTGGTTCGGTAACACTGCTTAGTCGCCTTCTACGACATCCACGGAAGGAAACAGAGTGGCGCTATTCTTAATCCGACGCCACACGGAACTAAACCCGACGCCACACGGAAATAAAATTTCTTAAACTATTTATAGTGTAGGATTAGTCCTTCTACCGTCATCCGAGTAAGTTACATTATAGAATAATGAGTCAGTACTTCTGTCCTGAGTCGCCTTACTCTTCAAAGTTTGTTCCGTCTTAAGCGGCTTAATTAAAACAATAACTTTACACTTCGTCATCTAAATCACTTCGGGCTTCATTCCATATTCAACTTTGTTATTAATGTAGCCACTTCCACCGAGGTGACAGTTTTAGGGCAAATAATATTTTGACCGCGGGGTGTTAGAATGTTTTTTTAGTTCTTAATAGCATAGTAACCCAATGTGGACCTTGAAAGCATGAACCCCTTGGCTTACTAATTAAGTGCTAATTTTGAGTTATTTCTACGTTATATATACTTTCCTGTGGGCTAGGCCGACTAAGCTGTTAGGATGGTATGGGTTCTGGGCAAGTCTACTCTATCTAAAAAACAATGTCCCAGGCACTGCAGCGTCCGAGTGGTCCCTTTACCCATAGTGTGAGTGAAGGTGCCACTGGACGCTGTATAAATCATTTCATTACGTAGATGCAAAGGCTACAGACCGAGGCAGTCGATTAAACCACAGATTATCACGTAGACTCTGCTATGCATATATGATCTTTGCTTCGTTTTTGGGAATTCTGAAGGGATGAACTGATGTTTTTGAGTATTTTGCTTAGTGGTATCCTTAGTTCAGATACAGGTCCACAATAACAAAAAAAAACATTGCAAATTAATGTACATTTTATTAAAATTTATGTAATGTAGACTATGTGCTAATTAACATACATTGTTGTTATAATAATTATTAAAAAACACGAACTTTCATATTAAAAATTAGTGGGACTCGTGTTTCATGGTTTGTAAGCTGGTATTGCTATTTGTGTTGTTTCTTGTAGTCGTTACTTACGCTATGGTATAAGAACGTGTAGATATTGGATGCTATTAGTAACTATTGTAAAACACATACTATTATGTATTTTGGAAGAAGCCTGGCTACCCATAGCACAGGGAATCCTAGTTTGGGAGCCAGTAACCACTTTTTTAACCTTTTTCTAAATAAAGTTTTTTTCATTTTCATGCAATTTACGACGAATTGTAACAATAAACTACGAATAGTAATGTTATTTATTTTTATTCCGTGTGGTGCCGGATTAAGAATAGCGTCACTCCATTTCCTTCCGTGGATGTCGTAGAAGGCGACTAAGGAAATAAATTACCAGGAGACGGGCAGCAGCGTCATCCTGAGATTCCAACCACATACTGCGATCGCCAAACCGCCTGCCAAGCGTGGCGATTATGGCAAAACCCTTCATGGTTAAAAACCATGAGGGAGGTCTATGTCCTGTAGCGGGCATCAAATAGCTGATGATGATGATGTAATTTTATGAAACGCGGCCCTGTTCGTAAAGGAACACATAAGTAGGTACACCATGAACTTTGGGTGGTTTGAAAGCCATAGGAAAACGAACGTGCCCTAAACTCGAATCTATGAGACCCGTTAGTAGTCAGCCAGAACGGTGCGTGCGCGCCGGCGGGTCCGCGGGTCCGCGGCGTACTGATAGATGAAGAGGCTGTATTAATTGTTAGCGAAAGAGCTACGAAGATTTTTGTATGGGGCCTGGCATAGTTCATAGTGGCGCCCTCTATATTTTTTTCAATATCGTGGAGCATGATGAAACCTAGCTAGATCGATAGAGGACAAAAAAGTAAACAAGAAATTATTAAAGTCACCATGTCCTAAAGTGGCACGTTTAAGAGTTATTGAGCTATGAAGTTTGTATGAGATTTTTATAAAACTTAACTTTTGAATCATTTTTCACTAAATACTGGACTATATGCTCGGCACCTGTGACTCGTTGCCGATTCTTGACTAAATTGCTAAATAAGTCGTAGAAAAAACACCCAGTTTATTATAGATACCGTATATTAAGGCACCCGAGCGTAGCGAGGATGCTTACAATGTGAGGGTATTACGGGAGCTTTTACCAGAGTTATAAATCTGCTTTTCATCAATCCTATCAGGTAAATAAATAAAATAGTGTATTTAAAGGAAAATTCACCACCTAAACCTATCTATATTAATTAAACTGTAGGTTTTATATTGACATGTTTTGAATTTTAATCGAATTGAACGAATTGGATGCATGAATAATACTATAATTTCATGTATATATGTATATAAGTAGGTAGGTACCTACTAGACATAGCTACCCAGACTTTAACAAACATCAAAGTAGGTTTGAATCCCCGAGAAAACTCATATCAAGTGACAAATTCAGTGATGAAACTCAGTTAGTGGAAATTCCATACAAACTTCAAAGCTCAATAACTCCTAAACGTGCCACTTTAGGACATGGTGACTTTAATAATTTCTTATTTACTTTTTTGTCCTCTATCGATCTAGCTAGGTTTCATCGTGCTCCACGACATTGAAAAAAATATAGAGGGCGCCACTGAGACTATGCCACTAATCTTCGTGGCTCTTTTGAAACAAGAGTTTTCAACTCAATTTTATTTTTATCTTAAGTCATTAAAATTTATATCATACTTAAAATTCTAGGTTTCCGTACCCGAAGTGTGCCAAACGGGACCCTATTACTAAGATTCACTGTCCGTTTGTCTGTATGTCTGTCTGTCACCAGGCTGTATCTCGTGAACCGTAATAGCTAGGCAGTTGAAATTTTTACAGATGATGTATTTCTGTACAAAAAAATACTAAAAACAGAATAAAATAAATTATGTAAGGGGCGCCCCCTATACAACAAACGTAATGTTTGTTGTATGGGGGGCGCCCCTTACATATTTATTACTTCCATACAATAAACCCTTACTTCCATACAACAAACGTATTTTTTTTTTTGCTTCATATTAATAACGGCAACAGGTAGACGGTTGAAATATTCACAGAATATTTAGTTCTATATGCACTTCAAAAATAAATAATGAAATTAAAATAAAATAAATATTTAAGGCGGGCTCCCATACAACAAAGGTAATTTTCTGCCATTTTTTCTCGATCTTTGTGTCTAATGTTTTATAATGGTACAAAATCCTTCGTGCGTGAGTCCGACACGGACTTGACGGGTTTTTTATTTTTTTTTTTATTTCCCGAACATAATAATTCTTTTTTGCTTTCGAAGCCAGGTAAAGAGACGTCTCTAATTCGCAGTGGATTCGTCGGCATGGGTTTTGTCAACACGGAATTATTTCCGATTGGAAAAGAAAACGGGCGTCGCGGCTCTCATGAATGCGTAACGAACGCCGTGCGGACCTAGAACGTTCATGTGCCCGTATGATCTTTGACAATCGCGAGACTTGAAAAATCACATAAAAACAAGCTCGAAAAATCACGTACCTACATCTCTATCTTTGAATCTATGCAAGACTTGAAAAATCATTTTAGGTAGGTATAATACCCGGCAGATCACTTGAACCAAAATCCGCGAAGTCGGGCTGAGTTTGCGTTGGACACGTACTTGACTTAACTGAGGTCCGAAGAAGGAGCCTCATTGCGCGCCCTCCGCCCGTGAGACCCGAAATACGTCCATGCGAAGTCAATGTAATTTCAAGTTATTTGTCGGACACTATACTTACTTATAGATACGAAGGACACAATAAATAATTCTCTATCAGCCCTCAAACTAATGGACAGCTAGAACAATGATTTAGAGTTTAGACACGCGCACGCTGTGCACGCGACTCCGTTCCCGTGGCTCTTGGTCTTGGATGTCTTAATTCAGGTCATTATTTCTATGTAACAAAAAAACTTTGGCCTTTGCATCTATTTAATGAGATTATTGTTGCTGTCCAGTAGCACCATTACTCACACTAGATGGGTGAAGGGACCACTCGGACGCTGCAGTGCCTGGGACATTATTTTTTAGATGGAGTAGGCTTGCCCAGCACCTATACCATACTGACATCTTAATCGGCCTAGCCCACAGGAAAGACAAGTAAATATGTGCCGAGCCAACCAAGCCGCGAGTTTCCTCACGACGTTTTCCTTTTTTTCCCTTCTTTGAGTGACAAAGTACCTAATTGTACTGACATACTTTCACTGCTTTCACTTTTTTTACTGGGTGTAACAAAATCCCCATATATACATACATCCGAAAATTCTGCTCGTGAATACCAACAACGATTTGTTTTCGAGAAACATGTATTAACTCTTTAGAAAAAAACTTTCACTATTGGGCAAACGTCGAAAGTCCAAAATTACAGCTGTTCCATTCTAAAGGTCCAATTCGCAAAATGTCCAGCAGACTCGAAACGTCCAAATCGCATAATGTCCAACTCCCAAAATGACCAAGTCGCAAAAAGTCCAATTCTCAAAAGGTACAAGAAGGTTCGCGAAATGTCCAACCTTTGAATAACGGTGTTTTAGGAGTTTAAACATTATCAGACTCATTTTTATTATTATTATTATACTCTATTGCACACAAGACATTTAACAGGACATTACATAAGAAATTACATGTACAAAGGCGAGCTGTATCTTTTAGTATGCAAATTTTTCAACACAGTCTTTAATAAATAAACATTTTATTGTTCTTCGAAAAATAAAACAAAATCATACATAAGTGAAAAAAGATTAAAATGTATGGAACAGCTGATATAATTTTTTTTCGCGATTTGGGGAACACTCCCCACAGCAAAAGTTGTTCGTATTAACGACCAAAATCCCCCATTTTCGGATGTACCTATGTATGTGTAGATGGGTACTTTCCTACACCCTGTATGGGACAGGATAAATAAATCTGATCTAATCTACATTGGCTGCACTATTCAGCTGTCCGGAAATCAGGACAAAATATGACCACAAAATAACTGAAAATTTGCTGTAAAATCTAGGCCTCCGCCGGAAATTTCATTTCCTGTTCGGGTCTACACGGGTCTCTTCGTTGTCGGGTCCTTTCGTTGATACGCTTTTGACAGAGAGGTTATGGTCCACATGAAGAGTGTGAATTAGGACTTAAGGACATCCATTTATTCATGCGTTCGTTCCTTCGTTCGTTTGTTCGTTCGTTGGTTCGTTCATTCGTTCATTCAGTTCATTGAAGACGTATTATTGTGAGCCGATGTCGTGTGCCTCGATGCTTCGCCTGCCCTCAGTGCAGACTTAGTTTGATCGGTCCGTCGCATTGAAGCTCAACCCCGAGCTCTGGTGCTCTATACGTGTCAGCAACGCTTTACAACTTAAATACCTACGTATTAATAGTGGTTTAACTTTATTGTATTTATAATAACTTAACAGTCTGTGATGAAGATTTTACAACGAAAAGTAAACCCGAGGAGTGCTTTAGAGGAATCGTGTTTTTATAAATATAAGACCGTTATTTATTTAAATATACCCCTTTTATTTTCGTTCTACGTTACCAGTTAGCGCGGTATCGCCGAGACGCGTCAAGAGGCAAAGCTGTTTTATCTCCACACGGACTCGCAAATTGCATTTGGTTCAAAAGCCGTTTAGATTACATTTGCGGCACCAGCACCGCTATAGTTTCCGGTGACATTTACAGGAAGTTTCATAGTATTTTGAGGTACCTATAATACAGGATTACATTTGAAGCTTTGGTGAAAACTTAGGCCAATGTAAAATGCGGTCAACTTTCACATAAATACTCAAGTGAGGGGACAGAGACCAGAGGCGCGAGTGTATAAACTGCATAGTTGTTTAATACTATTGGTACAGTCAAGTTGGGTAACATTGAATTTCCTTGCAACTTTGAATAAATATTGTCTTTGGAAAATTGCACACATAAAAACTTCTAAGGTAATAGAAAGACTAACGGTAAAAACCGGCCAAGTGCCACTTTTTACTGTTAGTCTTTCTATTACCTTAGAAGTTTTTATGTGTGCAATTTTCCAAAGACAATATTTATTCAAAGTTGCAAGGAAATTCAATGTTACCCAACTTGACTGTAGTCTGGTTACCAATTCGCATTGCAATGGTATAACCCTTGCAACTCAACTCGGCACCTCGCGCAATTCGATCTTCTTCGTGAGAGACGCCTATTTAATTTGCGCGGGTTATACCATTGGAATGACATTGTGCTGCTAGCTTTGTAGACTCTATTTAGTAATAGAGGCAAATAACAACTATTATCGTGCTTATATAATTAATTCTGTTGAAAAACTATTAGTACACGCTTTCGCTTTAACAATATTTATCAGTCGCTGCATGGACGCACGTCAGTTTCGGGTACTTTTTAACTTGCGCTTCCCCAATTCTCTTCCAATTTGGTCGAACTAGGTATGTGGTTCTGGGACGTCCCTTACCGGCCCTTCCACCCACATTTGTTCGATATATTTCGTCTGTCGATCCTTCTTCCTTCAACCTCTCCATATGTCCAAACTAACACAACATTTCTCGCTACAGGCACGTATGCCAGTTTCAAGTACTTACTTTTACACAACAACTTTTACTATGAGGAAAACTATGAAACCGCGAAAATTTTAAGATCTTTCATATGAAACCGAGCGTAAGCACCGATTATCCCGTATAAGCCGAATACTTGCTCTAAACCAGCTGCGTTTAGGTAAATACGAATTTTCACTTTCTAAGCTCCAAAGAAAATAAATGCGTCGCCATTAATCTCTAGGCCTTAGGGTGGCTTCACACCGACAACAGGCCCACGACAATCGTTACTTGAGTCAGCGCTGATTTGATGAGCAATTAGTGTGATGGCTGTCTAAATACTGGGGGCTTATTCGAGGTTACTGTAGAATTGTGCTTGGCATTTCGTCTGGGCCGTATTACGACGCAGCGATATATTCGGAAGGGTCGCAACGTCGCGCTTGAGCCCGATAATTCACTCGAATCTAGCGACAAATACAGTTCTTTTTTAAAATATTTTAGTTGATTTAGTTTTAATTGAAACTATTCAAAAAAAGAACAGTATTTGTCGCTAGATTCGAGTGAATTGTCGGGCTCAAACGCGACGTTGCGATCCTTCCGAACATATCATCATCATCATCAGCCTATGACTGTCCACTGCTGAACATAGGCCTCTCCTATTGCACGCCACTGAGCACGGTCCTCGGCTACTCTCATCCAGCTCTTGCCAGCCGCCCTGCGTAGATCATCGCTCCACCGAGTCTGAGGACGTCCTACACTACGTTTACCGATCCGCGGTCTCCACTCAAGAACTCGTCTACCCCATCGGTTATCAGTTCTTCGGATGATATGGCCTGCCCATTGCAACTTCAGCATGCTAATTCGGTGGGCTATATCGGTGACTTTGGTTCTCTGTCGGATCACCTCGTTTCGAATTCGATCTTTCAGAGAAACCCCGAGCATAGCCCTTTCCATAGCACGCTGAGCGACTTTAAATTTGTGGACCAGCCCCACCGTGAGTGTCCACGTTTCGGCACCATATGTCATGACGTACATATCGCTGCTTCGTAATAACGGCCGATTTGGCTGCCTATTTATACACACGGACATGGTGCTGATTTAGAAATTTTAAACCGATTGAGGGGTGACTCTACTCCTCATACAACTTTCGTATTGCTCAAAATTTACTTAAAAAAATAAGTAAAGCATAAACGAAAATCTGTTTTGTTTATTTTGCGCGATAAGAAAGTTGTAAAACAAAAATGGTTCGGTACTATAAGTAGAATTGATTTCAATAAATGCAGTCTACATCTGGGTGTGGCCAGTCAAGCCAAGTTCGAATCCAAAAAGGCCACAGCGATGCACCATTTCGAGCTACTTTCGACCCCCCCTTCCTAATACCTACTTTACCTACTCTAATAGGTATTAAATTAAATGAAAAAAACTTAATTGTAAAACTGGGTTAAGTGTACCTATTGATGGTCACTGGCTCCCAAACTATTGATGGTCACTCATAAACTAGTGTGTAGGTCGGTAGCCAGATCTAATTACATTACATAAACTCATGCCACGATCCTGACAAATTTCTTTCGCGTCAGCAACATTCGTTAATCGTTGGTAAACCCAAATAGGTGTCTGAAACCTGATATCCTGAATTTCATAAATGAAACTTTTCTTGTTCTTGATAGACGCCCAAAAATTCTTATTATTATTCGTATCACAGACTGACTGACTCACTCATCAAAATCCTAGTCCTACACAACTTCTAGATTACTTACCGCCGGTTTCCAAATTAACCTCCTCAGACCTGACCTTGAAAATAATTCATGAAAACCATTATTATTTTAGGCCCCCTACCCGATGGATTGATGACATTAAGAAGGCGGCAGGAGGACAATGGACAAAATAAGCAGGGGTACGGCGAGGTTGGCGTGACGGTGAAGAGGCCTATGCCCAACAGTGGGCATCTTCAGCTATTTTTAAGGTCAGGACTGAGTAGGTTAAGAATTTCTCTAAGCCAAATACTACCAATATTTAAGTATCGTTGTCTTCTCAGATGTCTCACAAAAGAAGAAGGCAGAATAATAGTAGAAGAAAGCAGCGTATTTATCAGTCATAGCCCTTAATAAATTATGTTTAAGTATTTACACACAAATTCTGGAACCGCATTTAAATACTTGGATGGTACAGAGGGAGGTATGTAGGTCATCGAAGAGGAAAGTCTGTAATCTGAAGGTGTGTCTGTGTGCGTGTGCGTTTGCGTGTGCGTGTGCGTGTGCGTGTGCGTGTGCGTGTGCGTGTGCGTGCAAGTGTAAATTAATATTGTATCTACCTATCCCACTATTCTAATGGAAATAAGCGACGACCTACCAACACAAATGTGTAGAGAGCCTTATCCCCAGCATGTTGCTAACCACTCAACGTGGCCACAAGTGAAAGGCTGAATGATAGACTGCCTCGCCTTTGTTGGGAACTTCTTTATCGGCATGACGAATACAGAGACCTCGCAGAAGCTGGTAACATATACGTATTGATTTGATGCACGTAGCCCGTAATTTGAGCAAATGACTTTGAGTACGCATTTCGTGAACGTCAGGACTGCACTTTCAACAAACGGAAATACATAATGGTTTTATGGTAAAGAACATTACCTACACTCTACTAATACAATACAAATACAAAATGTTTTATTAAAAAGAAAGACATCAAGCATCGTTTGCGTTGATTACCACACTAGACGTAAATCTGTGCGGTGGTAAAGGTTTGGGTAAAGGTCAGGTGAAGGTTTGACATTATGATTACTTGGCGCTTTTTGTTACATTTTACAATTTAATCGACGACAGCTTTGTATAAAAAAAAACAGTACCTAATAAGTACATATTATGTACTGTTTTTATACGATATAGTGGCAAACGTCGTCGTGGTTTGGCCGTAACGTCTATACAGCCGGCCAACCTGACGTCAGAATGGCCGCCGTATGAGACTTTCTATTCATAGTTTAAATGCTTTGGGTAATAATTATCTGATTAAAGGTAGTTATTAGTTGAGTCTGGGTAGTTCCTGACGTTCACCGTATTTCGGGTCTGCGTAGAACCCTGCGAACTTAGATTTAATATATTTTTTATAATCTCGTCTTGACGAAGCGGATTTTTGATCAAGTTATCCGTAGCTATAATGTTGACAACACCAACACATCAACCTTTAAAACCTATTTAGAGGCTGAAAATTCCAATTCACTGGTGCGCTCTCCCAAGAGCAAGCATCGATGTGTGGCGCCGGATTAAGAATTATCCGTGTGGCGCCGCATTAAGAATAGCGTCACTCCATTTCCTTCCGTGGATGTCGTAGAAGGCGACTAAGGAAATCAAATACCAGGAGACGGGCAGCAGCGTCTTCCTGAGAATCCAACCGCATACTGCGATCGCCAACCCGCCTGCCAAGCGTGGCGAATATGGCAAAACCCTTCATGATTATGAAAACCACGAAGGAGGCCTATGTCCTGCAGTGGGCAGCAAATGGCTGATGATGATGATGAAGTATCAATGAAATTTCGAGCCTCTTCACTTGCCCATTAGCTCAGTTGGGAGAGCGCTGGCACGGTGAGCCAGAGGTCGCGGGTTCAAGTCCCGGCATGGGTGGAATTTTTTGCCTCTAAATAAGTTTTTAAAATTGTCCTCAGCACGGGTTAGTGCAACAAAAAGAATATAAACATCAACCTTTGCGTGCAATTTTGTTGTTTCATGGGTGACTTTACAACTGGAATGTAAAGGTCAAGCTGCTGTCTACATTTGCTATAAATTCCGTGCTATTTAGCACAGTTTTTTTAGCATGCTAAACTAAAAGTGTGCTTAATTAAAAACGCCGATATACATTTGCTGTGCTAGTTTCAACACAAATTGTCTCAAAAGGCGAAGAAAGCACACGCATCGCAAGTGGAAAATATGGAATCTCTAATAAGTTTGCAAGCGGTTGAAATTTTATCATAGTTATTGGCTGTGATAAAATATTGTTTTTATAAGTTTTGCTGATTCCTGAAGTTTTTCATATTCTGTTAACAATTTAATTGTCAAATCCCGTGTCCACTTCACTTGCGACGCCATTTTTATTAGATACTTTTTTAAAAGCACATATAACGATAAAAAATCTGACCTTCAGTCAGATTGTTTAGTGTGCTAAAAAGCATAGCACATTCACATTTGCTACATGCGTGCTTTTTAGTATGCTTCGAAAGAGCATGCTAAAACCGTATAAAATATAGCAATTGTAAATCAGGCTGTAGGTGCAATTGTTAGATTAAACACAGAAGTTATCAAGTGACCGCTGCTGCGTTGTTGCTTAGTCCAGCGATTCCCGTCAGGGGACTTTCATATAAGAACGAAAAACAATAAGATGATACGGATAACGGGACACATAACAAACGGAAAATACATGAAATATATTATTCAGCTCAGTAACTATGCGGCCTAAGGCAGCCAATACTGCTAGTCCGCCCCTGGATTCCGCGAATCGTATTTGACAGTATGTGGTATGCCGTTGGACTATTAATTCCTCAACTATAACAATTATTTAGGATTAATGTTGAGGCGGTAAGATCACAAACTCGATATGAAGTCACACTTGTTGGTTTTTTATGTAATTTGTACTTATTTATTTATTTTTCATAACATGGCAGTAATACAGCATTTATAAAACATAAGTCATCTACCTACACTAGGAAAAAACCTGTAGGTATTGTAGGCAACTAGACCTTCCAGCGATCAAAATACTGATCAAATTAAGCAAATGTCTAACCCCCAGTTTCTCGTACACTAACACGCTGTTAATCCACTGTTAACCAAAGTGCATACAAAAAAAACCACTGACACCTGTTAACAGTAGATTAACAGCTAGTTAGTGTACGAGAAACCGGGGGTAAGTGTAAGAAACGTACAAGAAACTTGGGTTAAGAAACAAAATACTGTAAGGTGAGAAATGGGAGGGAGTCTAACGAGCACCCCGAATTATTAATTAAAACTGCGCCTTTGAAACCCTACCGACGATCCCCTCCTTCATTGACAGGGTCATCCCGATTTCCCAGAACGTGTTTGATGCCGCCCAATTTTCTTTTACCTGTGTATCTACTCACCGTATAATGAGATGTAATGCTATTATGTAACATACTCTCGGCAGTACGTCTGCCAACAAAGCTTCCCCAATTAGGCACGCGGTAACATCATAAGTTGGCTCAAGAGAGGAGCAATCCTTTATACTCTTAATAAAATTCAAAAATATTCTTCTCAGACTTCAGACGATCCTATTTCAAGTGTAAAAATCGTGGCCCGCATACCAATGGGTGCATTTTGTCATCTTGCTGTGATATCGCCCTAGCTAGTAGACAGCTGAGGCGTGCGTGTCTTCCCATGCATGGAGAATTGCCAGCACTCCAGATAAAGTAACCCCGGTTCTTTTCTGGAACATCGCGCTGTCTACGGAATGCCAATCAACTTTGCGCTTCTGTGCCCATTCTACGCCAATCCCCCTCAACAAAATAGAATTTATTTCTTTCAAATTGTATTTTCACGAAAACGAGCGCGTTTTTCTCTCGGTCCTAATAAACGAAAGTGCAAAAAGAAACTGCAGTATTAACCTCTCGTTTAAATTGCAATTTGCCACAAAGGAGGGAGCAAGGGCGCAGCCCTTCATAACGCGACCTCTTTTGTCTAAAACTCGGCGCTCTGAAACTCCAGTTGTCGACGTGAAAAATGAACGCCCTATAAAAGCCAGCTTATGAGAGATGGTGGATAACATGCAGGACTGAGATGAGATGTTACGTGGTGCCCGACTTGCCCGCGGTGCCACACTCTCATCGGCTCGAGTTGGGCGTGGACTGAGCGAGCGAAGACCTATGAAAAGATACAGTACAGGCAAATTGAACACCAAAAGATACAGTACAGGCAAGTTGAACACCAAAAACATAGCAAGACGTGTTATTTAAAGATGTTATTTATAAAAAAAAACACGATTCCCTTAAAACATATTCTCTTAAGTCTCTACCACAGACTTTTTTATGCGGCGTCTATGTTTTAAGGGATGTTGTTCTTTTTGTAAATAAGACCGATAAGCATTATTATATAATTTTGCTTATATACTAATGGTTATCGGTGGCGCACCTCATGGATCCCCTTAAGTTGAATTTACCTAAGCATTCTGTAAACGTGTTGGTAAATAACAATAAAATATATAAATAGTAATTGCAAACGAGAGCAGCAAAAAAGGAAAAGCTGGTGAGGAAGTAGAACCAAGTGATCGAAAACCAGCTAAGCAATTTATAGAATAGAGTTGGCTGCCAAGTAGAAATAATAATAATATTATTAATAGTCGTCATTTTGTGTTCTGAGGTTGACGATAATATCAGCTCTAGGCACGACGGAATCACGAGGAGCGCTATTGACTGTTTGAATTTCGGCTCACTAGCTCACCTCACCATCCCCTATATCGTATTAAGTAAATAAATTAATAGATTTAGTGCTACTAAATCTATTAATTTATTTACTTAATACGATATAGGGGGTGGCGATGGCGATAGCTTCATTATAATAGCCTTTATCCTCAGCAATACATAATAGTGAACGCATTACGCAATACCTACTAAAACAATATTAATACAAATATCAGCTACAGAACCAAATGCGCGGTGGCGTTTGTTCGCTTTAGTTCGGCCGGCGTACTGACAACGCAAAACGGGTCAATGGTTAGCTAAAAGTTATGACCCTAGAACACTGGTGTAACCTCAGTCTAAAAGTCAATAGGAGGCCATTAATTTTCGTAGTGGCTTTTGCCAACGTAATTTTGCTGAAAAAGTTTAAAATGGCTTTTTGTAAAGGTAGAGCGTTTGCGTGATACCTACTGTTGCCCCTTTGAATAGTTAGGCCAATAGAGTTAGTAGACGGGTAGGAAGAGGACTCTACGAACTACTTACCACCTTATACCTACTTATCACCTTATTTGTACAATGTTATACTGAACTACAAATTGTAGCTAAAATAGACATTGTCAAACTGAGAATCGGATACCACAATTAGCACAGCAAAAAGGGTTAAACAATTCCAAAATCCGCTGGCTTCATGACCAAATCAGCTCATTGACACCAAATTATTATACCCGAATTACCACTTTGCGCAGTATTTACGTGCCCCGAAAGGTTTGTTAGATACTTACCACTTCGATGTACGAGAGATTTGAAAGTAATTCGGATGTCAGTAGGGACAATACTTTGGTATTATTGAACAGCTTTCATTATGGTAGGTCTGTAGTACGTACCATAATGAAATCAGCTCACTTACTATTTTCAAAACTAAGTCTTATTTATAAGAAGTCGATTCCACTAAAACACTCTTAAGACTAAGTTAGAACCGGTCTATAACCTCTCATGAGCCGGCTTTAACTCCGTAACATAACATAACATAAACTCACGCCTGTATCCCAGAGGGGTAGGCAGAGACCAGGGACTGCCACTTGCTACGATCCTGACAGATCACTTTCGCTTCCTCAACATTCATTAGTCTTTGCATGTACGCACGCCGGTTTCGGGTACTTTTTATCTTGCCCTTTGCTGATACATCCCCTGTTTGGTCGAAATATGTCCGTCTGGGTCGTCCCTTACCGGCCCTTCCACCCACATTCGCTCGATATATTTGTTTCGTCAATCTTTCTTCCTTCATCCTCTCCACATGTCCAAACCAACGCAACATTCCTTTCTCAATTCTAGTCACTACATCCTCTTTCAGTCCACAACGTTCTCTAATCACACTATTGCGTATCCTGTCATTCAAAGTAACACCAGACATACTTCTCAATGACCTCATTTCTATTGCATTAATCCTACTTTCTTGCTTCTTTTGCCATACCCGTCTCGCTAGCATACGTAAGTGTTGGGACCAGCACTCCATTATGGTTAGCCAATCTAGCTCTTTTGGAGATGTTTTGGCCACTCACAAAGGAGTGCAATGCACCGTTTACACAATTTCCTGCTTTTCATTTCTTTCTATATCACCTTCACACTTTCCATCCCTGGTAAAGAGGCTCCCCAAATAGACAAATTCTTTCACTTGTTCCACCCTTTCACCTCTAATCCTTATCTTGCACTCAGTCATTTCATCATCTTTTTCGAACACATTACTTTTGTCATACTTACATTAATGTTCATTCCTTTCCTTTTAAACGCCTCATCCATTACTGCTACTTGTGTCTGCAGGTCTTCAACCGACGATGCGAACAAAACCTGGTCATCGGCGTATAACAAGCATTTGACCAGTAGCTCACCCATCCTTATCCAAAAGTCATTCTCTTTCAAATCAGTCAGGCCATGAATAAGTTGAACAACTCGTCTCACACCCCTGCGGATGCTAAACCAGTCAGTATACGCCCCATTAATTCTAACGCAAGCACTGGAACCGGAGTTAAAGCGATCCCACTAAAACACTCTAAAGACGGATCTTTAGAGTGTTTTAGTGGGATCGACATTTTAAAAATAAGATCGTATAAGTTTAGTATAAATCATAGTTTAACGAACTAAAAATACGTCCGCGGACCGGACGACGCAGTGTGGGAAGGCCCTCGCCCCACCAGATGGTCTGACGAGCTGGTTACGGTGGCGGGGAGTCGCTGGATGCGGGCGGCAGAAGACCGGGAAGCTTGGAAAACCATGAGGAAGGCCTATGTCTTGCAGTGGGCGTTAAAAAAAAAAAAGAACGGAACGGAACGTTCGTGTAGTAATATCCTTTGAAAGAAGGTCCACATATTTATACTAAAATAAAATAGTTATCGGCATTATTTAAGTATCATAGTTTCAACAGTTTCAAGAGCACAGTGAAAGGCATCGTTTTCACCCTAAACACATCTGAGAAGTGGCCACAATCGTGAGTAAAAAGCAAGAATATTTCATCGAATCTCCGTATAGTAAACATAACGACTTTTAGCTAGAGCGAGAGAGCTATATACGTATGACGTATCACTTGACGTCTCCAAGCAGCTGACAGCCGCCCAGCCAATCACAAGCAGAAGCGCGCTGTCATCAATCTGTCGGTGTCAGACGACGTTCCACTATACGCATTCGTGCATTCCTGCTTACGTCCAATAACAATGGCACCTAAAACTGAACCCAAAATTAAAGCTGAACCAAAAATAAAATGCTACACATGCAGAAAAACGGTCAACAAAAAAGACACAATGCATTGTACTACGTGCAAAAGGCGATTTGAATATGATTGTGCAGGCTACTCGGAAAAATTGTTTCTTCTAATGAGCCAAGAATCTAGGAAAAACTGGAAATGTAAGCTGTGTCTGCAAAAATCAAACCACCCAGTAAGGAAAAACAAGTTGGCTACTCAATTAACTGATGCAAATTTCTCCCCACTATCAACCCCCCCACAGTCAAAGTCAAAGGAAAATCAAGATAACTCTTCATCCCAGAAAAGCTCACCAACAGTATTATCAAATGAAAGCTCTATAAAAGCTGACAACTTAGATTTCGTTCCAAATGAGAGACTTGGAAAGCCGAGTATGTCAACTTCGTTGTGTGAACATATTGATATTTCAAACTCATCCTTTAATAATACAATGCACAGTCTCCCAGACTTTTCAACCGCCGATCACACCATACTTGAGTTAACCCAAGAAAACCAAAAGCTAAGACACGAATTATCGACTGCTCATACTGAAATTGAAAACCTAAACCTTGAAGTAACTAATCTTCACAATGAGCTTCAAAAATGTCAAAAAATTATTGATATGTACAAAAAAATTGACTCTGAGAAAATAACGACACCAATATCTAAAAATAAGAGGAAGAAAAAATCACGAAACTCAAGTTTATTGGGTTCACCGGCCACCCTATCGCCGTCAGTAGTAGACGAAGAAACTCTACAACCCGGAAAGCAGAATATTAATTTTCAAAACTCTACGCTGAACCAAAATAGGCACATACCTCAGAGATCTGATGCCAAAGAGTGCGTCCCTATAACCAACCACCAGGAGCCATCAACCCACAAATCGAGACCATACAAATCCAAAAGAGAACTGTGTCTACTAAGCAGTAATAGAAACAATAAAATTCTTGAGACGGCAGAAGACCTATTGATATCAGACTACAAAATCTGCCACTACCTGATTCCTGAAGCAGGCATCACACAACTTTTCAAAGGTCTTGCAGAGAAAACAAAGAACCTTACAAAAAAAGACTTTTGTGTCATATTAATTGGAGAGGAGGACTTTAAGGAAACGAAGAATTACTGCGAGTTGATACTCTACATACGGCAAGCTACTCAAACGATCACCAATACAAACATTTTGCTATGTCTTCCTACTTACAAGTACAGTGATCACTTAACAATGTTCAACTGGAAAGTTGGAAACTTTTAATAATTTACTCTACCTCGACGTTACAACACACAAACACGTATTTTTGATGGACTCTAACGAGGATTTAAGCTTTGACTACTCTATGTTCTCAAGATTCTCACGGCGTGTAAATAGTTTAGGAATAAGAACCATATTTTACGACATCTTCTTGACATTACTTAATATTATCAATAGCGACATCTCACTCAGAAATCCCCTGGGTAGAGAAAATTTAGAAACAAACGATACATCAATTTTTTTTCGTGAATAATTGCTTGCGTATTTTCCATCAAAATATAAATGGACTTGTTAATAAATCGGACCTATTATCTGTAAGCCTGGAAGAATTGTCACTAAGTGGTAAATCAGTCGACGTCTTATGTGTCACAGAGCACAACATGACACCCGATGATACGAAACAATTATCAATACTGAACTATACGCTTGCTTCGCATTTCTGTAGAGACAATAGGAACGGAGGTGCTTGCATTTTGGTAAAAAATAACCTCCAATTTAAAGTAATCACTGATATTTTGAAATTAAATTGTCCAAACTACGTAGAGTTCTGTGCAATCGAGCTCAGTGAACATAGACTGATAGTTATTTGCATTTATAGGATCCCGATAAACATTAAAGAAAAATTTGAATTATTTTTCCAAAAGTTTAGTCAGATCCTCAATAAATACTGTTCTGCGATAAACAAAAAGTATGCTATTTGCGGAGATTTTAATATAGACATATTAAAAAGTAACAAATACACTAAGGAATTTGAGACTCTGCTATTATCACATAATCTTAAATTTCAAATAAAACAGCCAACCCGCCTAAGCAGCGGAACGTGCATAGATAACATTATCTCTAATATACGAGCAAGTAAAGCAGAAGTTCTCGATTTGGGATTGTCCGACCATACAGCGCAACCAATCCTATTACCAGTAAAAAAGTACTGCATCCTACGATTCTGGTATGCGTATAGACGAAATTTCTGCAAAAGCCACCAACAGAAGTTTCAAGAGTGTCTTGAAAGTATAAGTTTTAATGAAGTTTATGAAAGCAACGATCCTGAGCAAGCCTTTAAGTTATTTCATGATGAGCTGAAACTTTTTTATGATTTGTGTTTTCCGCTTGAGAGAGTAAAAATTAATGTGGTTAAAAAACCAAACTGGATTTCAAAAGGCATAAAATTATGTAGCAAAAGGAAAAGGGAGCTTTTGTGGAACTTCAGGAAATTTCCTACTGCCTTGAACAAAAACTTATTGAATACGTATGCAAAGCGACTGAAGCACATAATAAATCAAACAAAAAGGATCCAAAATAGCTACGCTATCAGTAACTCTACAAATAAATCCAAAACAACGTGGCAAATAATAAATAACTCCAAATCGAATTTTCCTCGAGAACAACTAAAGCAAATAAATGTGAATGGTGTAAAAATAACAGATCCTTCGGAAATTGCCCAGAACTTTAACGACTTTTATGTTGACCAAGTTAGTAACAATATTCTCCATACTGATATGACGAATCTTGTTAATAATGATGATGCAGATAGATCATCGAAGAAATATAAATATAGTAAATTCTTGACATGCTCTTATAATAGTTCAATTTTTATGAAACCCACCACGGAATACGAAGTTTATCTAACGATAAAAATGCTAAAGAACTGTAAAAGTACTGGGTATGATGACATTACAACCAAAATAATAAAAACCGTAGCAGAAATTATTTCTCCGGTCTTAAGCTACATTATTAATTTATGTATAGAGCATGGGGTTTTTCCAAGTAGCCTCAAAACAACCATTATTAAACCAATTTTCAAAAAAGACGACAAAGAAAACATGAGTTTCTACAGGCCCATTGCTCTTATACCTGTACTCTCCAAAGTAGTAGAAAAGATAATATATGCTAGATTTTACAGCTTCCTGGAGACTAAGACCATTTTAGCTGACGAACAGCATGGTTTTAGGAAAAATAAAGCGATAAATCTAGCAATATATAGCTTCCTTAGCAAGATTCTGCCCAAGAGAGATAAAAGACAATCTATCTCTGCAGTCTTTATGGATTTAACAAAAGCTTTTGACTTTGTTAACCATGAAATATTGCTAAAAAAACTTGGAACGTGCGGAATAAGGGGCAACGCATTGATGTTAATCGAGTCCTACCTAAAAAACAGAACACAGATTACACAAATTAATAGGATATGTCACAAAACAAGAACTGAAATTACACATTCATCAACTCCCCGACAAGTAGAATATGGAGTACCCCAAGGGAGTGTTATGGGTCCGCTACTTTTCCTCATTTATATAAATGACCTGCCTAAAATAACGAATCACTCAATGGTTTTATTCGCTGATGACAGCACAATTATATTTGCCGCAAAAAATAACATAGACTATGAAATTGATATAAATAATACTCTTAAGGACATAATTGACTGGCTGAATGCAAATAATCTGACATTAAATACCAAAAAAACAAAACACATGATTTTTTATAGTAACAATAATAATAATGATGATGCTGATGATGATAATAATAATAATAACAATAAAACATTAAATATAAACATATCAGGACATTTCATTGAAAATATAGATGAGACTAAATTTCTAGGTTTAACTATAGACGCGAAATTGACATGGAGTAGCCATATTAAAAATGTATGCAACAAATTGAGTCAGTACGCGTATGCACTTTTCAAATTGTCGAAAGTTGCAAGCAAACAAGCACTAATGACTGCATACCATGGGTACATTACATCCACATTAAGATATGGGGTTATATTTTGGGGTAACGCCACCGACAGAGAAGCCGTCTTCAAATCACAAAAAAGGTGTCTACGGGCAATATGCAACTTACGCCAAACAGATAGTTGCAAAAACTTTTTTGAAACACTGAAAATCCTTACATTTCCATGCCTGTACATTTTTGAAGTGGCAGTATTCATCAAGATTAACCCCGGGCTTTTCGAGCGACAAATATGTAGACGAAACCAAAACAAGATTAGAGCTCTAACCGCATAAAACAGGTCTATTTGGTAAAAGTTTCTTCGGGATGGCATCAAAAATTTTTAATAAACTACCAAAAACACTGCGGGATGTCGACGATCTACCCTCTTTTAAACGTGATCTGTTTAATTTACTTGTTACGAAAAGCTATTATAAAATAACCGAATTTCTGGATGAGCGTGCATTCTAGGTCCGATAGAATTAACTTATGTTGAATTATAATCCCAATACGCTTTTATGCATGATTTAAGTAGTTTATAATTTATGTTTCGATATTGTCACACCATATTGGTAAAATTACATTGAAACTGACATGTATATATGAACAACCCTGCACATGTAATTTATGACAATAAATATATGATTGATTGATTGATTGATTAAATGGCTGATGATGATGATGAATTTTAAACACGCTTTTGTCTGTAACACAAAAGTAAACAATTCACCCACTTACTTGACTCCAAAAATCTACTTCTACAATAGCGACATACATATATGCTACTTCGAATTACAAAGTAGGCATGTATGTTATTTCATTTACTACATTTTCTATGTTTAGTGCTGAATGTAGTGTTTTTAAGTCGGTAGGTAGTGTTTCATCATCATCATTCAGCCACAAGAAGTCCACTGCTGGACATAGGCCTCCTCCATGGATTTCCAAAAAGACCGGTTGGAAGCGGCCTGCATTCAGCGTCTTCCTGCCACTTGGATGAGGTCATCTGTCCATCTTGTGGCTGGTCGTCCTACGCTGCACCAGGCAAAAAACCAGGCCCCCAGTCCCCGGCGGCTCCGCTATTCCCGGCTACGGTAGGTAGTGTTTATATTTTGTTAAAAACTTTTGCCTTATAGGTAACATTAAAGAAAGGACTGGATAACTATTGAACCTATTCCGAATTGGTAACCTCCGTTCAAAGGGTAATTTGTGTCAACTAATTGGTTGATTTGTTGAGTTGTTTGCAAGGAAATATTTATTCAGTCCCTTTCTAAAACTACTATGCTGTACCGACAAGTGTGTTTTTTAGTTTGTTTTAGACTATAATTTATTTTTGTTTTGTCCTATCTCATACCATCTTATCTACACTACATCCACTAAACACTAAACTAAAATCAATGGTAGATAGCCATTACAATGGCAGATATAATAGGCATTAAAAGCAGAGTAACTGAATCCGTCGGCCGCGCAATGAAATCGCGGAGCATTAGAGGTAATGTCGCGATTTGGCAGCGACGCCTGCTATAAGCCGGGGCTAAATAGACAATTGCATGGCAGTCTAAAGTTGGCAAGGCACAGAGTGATTTTAGGGAATTTCCTTTTTAGGCAGAGGTCGGCGCTGGAGCGAGTCGTTCTGTAGGCCTATCGCAATACGAAACGAAAAACAGCCATTCTAAGAGAGGATCGAGTGGGATTGGGCTCCTGAAAAGTTGTAGCCGTGAGCTGGCGTCCTACGCTGCATTTGCCAGTTCGTGTTCTCCATTCAAGATTCGAGAAGCTTTGTACCCCAAAAAGGTTCTCAAGTGGAAACCACGAAGTTAGTCTCGAAATAACAAACTAGCAAACGCAGCGTAGAACGCCCACCAGCTCGCGGGACCGTCGATCTAAGGCAGAATGCTGGCAGGGGCTGAATGAGGATGGCCGAGGATATAAATATAATTGGCGTGCCTTAGGGTTGGCCTATGTCCCACTCTGAAAGAATACGGACTGATTGATTGAAGGACGTGGTTTAGTAAGTCTGCCCCCTCTGGGGGTCGTTGACACTAGTGAAAGAAATCCTGACGACCATCCCGATTTCAAAGGGGTGGCATTTGACACAACTTATTCCGATCTTTCACAACAGTCACCCCTAAGGGGCAGCCCCAGTGGAGGTCGTTGGCAAGATGGGATAAAAACAAACCTTTCTACCATACTTCTATCATCTTCTATTAAACATTTATATTTATTTATTGAATTAATAAGAATTGACAATGACCACCCCTTCACAATCCAAACAGTCGAAGGAATGGTCAACGAGAATGTTTTTTTTTTTCAATTCATGCCAATCGTAATATGTTGTGTTAACTGCCACCCCTTCGCAATCATGGCCATTCAGGGAATTTTCCAATTTCCGCATATTTAAATAGCACTGTGGCTTTCTCTCAAAGACATACGCGTGCTTGCCGCGGGTTCGTGAGTGCTGACGCATGTGAGACATCTCAGACACTCAGGATTCCTCAAGATATATTTAACCTACGTCAAAAAGAGTTTTTCAATTTATTTTTATGTAGATTCAGCGATAATTGCCACGTTGTCTAATTTCATATTCTTTTTTTAGAAGAGGTATACCTCTAGTCTTAAGTTAGTCTCTAAGATAGGCTTTTAATATAAATTTAGTCAAAATCGATTGACGGGATCCATGAAAAAATTTGCAAACGCATCTTCACGACATAGACACGATCACACCACGATAAAGAATACCGTCTGCGCCACCCAGTGTTAAAATTTGCGTAGTACTTATAGTTTCTTCTTAGAGCGTATGTTGAAGGCGTTTTTAGGGTTCCATACCTCAAAAGGAAAAAACTGAACCCTTAATTTGTTGTCCGTCTGTCTGTCAAGACTCTTTATATCGGGAACGCGTGGAGGTGTCGAGTTGAAATTAAAACCATATATACTCAGGTTTCAGACCTTGAAGCCGTGAAAAAATCCAATTTCTAAGTTAACGTAAAAAAAGATATGGTTCTTTATGCCACAAAAAACGTATATTAGGACACTCAAGAGAAAGAAAATTTATAGGGTACCTACCTACTTTCCGTTGACCTAAAACTATGAAACTGGGCAAGTAATTCGCATGTCCCAAAAAAAATTACTTCCCCTTATATTGCAATTAAATCTTTATCTAGAAAACCAAACTAAGCGAACTCAACATTTTGGGAATCCATATTCAAAATTTTGCGAATTAAACATTTTGTGATTCAACATGTTGCGAATTCAACATCTCAGGAATTCAACATTTCATGAATTCAACATTGTGAGCCGGAAAGTTTTTTCTTTATCGACTTCTCCTCCAACGAATAGTTATAACGGTAAGCTAAAGCTCTCAATAAGCCCTGAGCCGTTTTGGTTCGAGCGCGCGATGGCAGCAAAAGTTACCCAGCGTGAAGGCAAACTGCTACTGGGATACTATGGGAAAATTTCAAGGTTAACTGGGGCATAGATATACCCCTTGGCTTTCCTTTTCACAAAGCAATAAGTTCTTACGCTACGGTGCAATTAGAAACTGTAAAATACGCAATTCCTGAGACACCTCGATTTGAGTATGTGGTTTACAACAACTCGTGTGAGTTTGCCTCAGATTTATATTTTTTCAAAATATCAGGGTTATGAAAGTCCGTCAAGGAGGGCACTTCACGAGGCGATTCCTAAAAAAAGAAATACAAATCAATCAATACAAATTCCCTTACAAATCTAGGTTTGAACGTGCTAGGAATTGAGAATAAATGATTAAAAAAGAAATGAGTGTCATAAGCCTTACCATAAAAACTTTTCTCAAACTTTTCACAAGGTATTCTTCGGATTCATTTATTTACAATTCTAATCACGATAGACCTCGATTAGTGTTCTCTAAGCACATGGTAAGGTTTTATTGCCAGCCGGCATGTCGTTTAGTAAATTAAAACCAAACTCCGTTTGTACGGAAATTGCCGCTTGAGCTAGGTGCCGCTGAAAATTAATTTTATTGCCAAGGTAAGCACCTACTTAGTTTCCAGCCGTGGATCTAAAACTAATTCATCATTCAACTAGTCTTTGTCCGACTGGTAGCTATCTCGTACGTTATTAAATACCGCGCTCGTTTCGCATTTTTCATTCGCCCGCCCGCCGCCGGTTGGCACGCAGAAAAAACACCCCGCTTTTGTAGAAACAAAAGAACCACACATCCACAGAAGTGGACAACTTTAAAAACAATTTTCGGTGAAGGGAACAAAAGTTTTCACCGCACCGCTATTTTCATAAAACGGGCCCCGAGTTTTGTATGCTTGCCCGCGAGATAACGGAACAGAAAACACAAACGTTTTTGGCGGACGGGTTGGATACAATGGCGGTCCAGCACCGGAAAGGTCTTTTAGAACTTGTAAAGGGGTTGAGGTCAAAACGAAAAACACTAGCGTAAAACAACTAAGCGAAAGTGTCTATTAATAACGCAAGAAATTCGATGCTGATAATGTATCTCGCCCTCAAAGTTACGTTCCGTTTCCTGCCTGACTGTAGTTTTACTGACGGCCATTTGTAAAGCTAATGCCCACATCGTGCCGCCGCGGCGGGCGCCGAATATTAATGCCGCCTTCTCAAACTATACTTTTTAACCTCGCAAGTTGTTCGCGGATCTTCCCGAACTCGGCGAGTGATAAATTGACCACTTCCTCTACGTTTTGTCTTAGCAAACTTTTTATGTGATCATTATGTGTGATATATTGCTATGCGTATCATGTCAGGCGTAACCAGCATTTTGTTTGTCTTCTACTCGTTCGTTTTCCGTACCTGAAGGGTGCCAACTTGACCTTATTACTAAGCCGGACATACGTCCGTCTGTCCTTTCCGGCTCGGAGGACCATAATGAACCTTCAGAATGGAAATGTAAATGTCGTAGCCATATCGTAGATTGTGCCATATCATGATGTGGTTAGCCATATCACGAAATTTGTCCTTTTCATGAAAAGGCCAAGTCAAACTGGCCGTATCGTTTAAGCATCAACGTTTGACAATATAGCAATCTACGTTTTGCCATATCATAATGTAGGGTACCCATGACGTTTCCATGCACCAACCTGATTTAAGTTTGACATATTTACTGCATTGAGCTGAAAAATAGATTGAAGATGCCTAACGTATTTAGTGTTTTGGTGCATTTGAACCTTATAGGTTGAATAAAATACCAATAAATGAAGCAAAAGTTTATATTTTATCACTTGTAAAATACAATGCGGTACAATGATTACAACAAAATGAGATCTTTAGAAAATGGCACAAAATTAAGTTGAAGAGTAGGTATCATAAACAAATCTTATCAATTAACAAATTCACATAAACATTATAAAAAAAGAATTTTTTTTTTTTTTACGTAGCCTCGTTTGTGTCCCAAAAGAAATAAATCTTACAATAACATGAAATACTTCGCTTCAGTGACAAGAATAAAAAAATATCAATTATATAAAAAATAACATTTAGGTAGGTAGTTAGGTACTCAGTCATTACATACATACTTTGGTGGCACTTTGAGGTACAGAGTGATTTATTTTTTAAACATGCACATCTGTTTGTGTGGCATTGGTTTTTTGCTGGCTTGCAAGAGCGTTTCTGAAATCCTTGACCCCCAAATATCGATTGGCATGTCACAGCTCGAACATTGAAATCTTTGGAAATAGGCTTTGTTACAATTCCTTTTCTTGGTACAGATAGTTTCTTCTCACATACAAAGCACATTTCAAAGAATATCTCAATGGCCTTTTTTGGTATATGCAGCTTATTTCCAATGAAATTAATAATTTTTATTCGGCCACCATGTCCAATATTTTTATGAACTTCGGTTAGAATTTCATAATATTTTTCCATTGGTACTATGCGAATAGTTGGTTCAGAATTGGTTTTTTTCTTGAATATTAAGCTTTCCTCGCCGCAATCCAGCATGTCATACTTTGACATGTAGTAATAATCCGCCGGCTGCTTGGTCACCCTACCCTCCTTTATTTGTTGGATAACCTAAAAACAAAAATACGCTAATAAGTTACAAGTGTTCATTCAATATGAGTTATTTTGGTCATCAACAAGTTAATCCTATGTAATCGCTTTGAATTCAAAAGAAAGTACTAACCTGCAAAATCCTTTCGGCGGTCCAGGGTTTTTTCACGTTATGTTCGTTTTTCGAGTGGCTTTGATAAGCTATGTGTAGCTTATGGTCGTACAAACGTTTTGCTGCCCTACTTTCCTCATTTTGCAGTATTTACGGGAATATTGCCGTCACTAGAAATATTTTTTGTCGCCTCCATGGTAGAAATACACAACAAACTTACATCAGCGCCTCTAACGATGGATAATGGAAGTATTTTACGATTTGGCCGCTAACGTTTGGCCGCATCATGAAATAGTCATGCATTTCGCTATTCAAATCGTCAAACGTCGGTCGCTCATTGATCTGGCTAAGCCATTTCATGATACGGCCAGTTTGACTTGGCCTTTTCATGAAAAGGACACATTTCGTGATATGGCTAACCACATCATGATATGGTCAATTCTATGATATGGCTACGACATAAACACAGGTAGCACATTCGATATAATTATCAACCTTCACAATTTTGATGCAGTCCCTTATCTTCTTATCTTATCTCCAAACGTAAATGACTAGAAATCACGCGTGTAAAGGTTGATGTCCTGTCGACCGAACCGAATGCATTTGTTTTCCTAGAACCAATAAAGCGAATCTGCGAGCAAATTGGGTCGAAGTTGTAACTCTAGCGGACACAGAGGTTGCCAATCTCGGGCGGCGTTGGGTCGCCAGGCCTTTGCCATAAATCTAGTGGATTAGATCGCGTCTCAGTGTGCGGGTTACCTCCCGGGAAAAGTAGAAGTCTAAAACTGAGTATAACTCAAAACCTCTTACCTGCGTCTACTGTTAACAGCTGTCAGTGGTTTTTTTTTGTATGCACTTTGGTCAATTGACAGCTGTTAACAGTAGATTAACAGGTTGTTAGTATGTACGAGAAACTGGGGGTTATCAGTTTTTCATTTGTTGTTATAAAGCAAATTACAGTGTTGATCTATCTATCGTTTTTGATCTATCAAATAGAGGTACTCCAAAGTAGAAAAAAATATAAAAAACAGAAATAATTTAAACGAATATGACCCATAATTTCGATGTATGTGTTGATGATGTATGTGTACGATATAGATTTAGCTGGTGCCACGTTACATGATCAGCACATACATTTGACACCGACTCCAAAATATATATTTTACAATACCAATATCGAATTTAAAGGTCATATTCGTTTAAATTATTTCTGTTTTTTGTGCTAATCCACTAGTGTATTGAAGTCTTTTATTTTTGTTTAAAAATTTTTGTTTCAGGTTTTTTTGTTACTATCAATACGACACCGCTAAACTAACAACAAATCCGACAAATTGAGAGCCTTCTCTTTGAAGTCGGTTAAAAACTAAGTTGTAAATGACAAACTGACGTGTTACACGAATTACTCATTTTGTGGTCACCCTATATAATCATCAAGTCTGACATGTTTACCGTTTTAAGATAGAGCAAAAACTAAAAAAATCCGTCTCCTGGGACTGCCTGCCACCTCTCTGAGTTTGACCCAGACTCAGAGAGAAGCGAAGTGATACGAGGACGGCGTTTAGTTTTTCTATTATTTAGTACTAAAAATAGTTGTTTTACTTATACATATAAAAAAAAAATTCAAAGTATAAATTTTTTCCGTTTAACCGTGTGGCGCCGGATTAAGAATAGCGTCACTCCATTTCCTTCTGTGGATGTCGTAGAAAGCGACTAAGGAAATCAATTACCAGGACGGGCAGCAGCGTATTCCTGCTTTTTAGAGTTGCGTACCCGAAGAGTACGAACCAGACCCTAAGGGGTGTTTCCCGTTGGTACGGTCGACCTTGTCAGTCGATCCAGCGGTACTTTTTTTCCCGTTCGCCATACTGATCTAACATTTGGGAAATCGTGTTCCCATTAGATCGATTCTAATTAAAAAGTGTACTGTCATTTGCAAGACAGTTTTATTGCAACCTAATTACCTAATTAACTTACTCTGATAGTCACTGAACCACAACACTTTTCGTGTTTACGGTGAGTACACATCCAAATTTCCGTCCCGTTTTTATACGCTTTGTTTTTGGTATATTGATAGCCATCATGTATTAGAATTATACCCCCTTTTCTATTAATATAAAATAATTCCATATTTACGCACCGAGACAGGAAAAAATCTATTTCATTGTCAATGTCATCTAGACAATAAAATATAATTTATCTAATGATAAGTATCAAAAAGAATATATAGGAGGTCGTAATCATACACAGTTCTAAACATGACTGTACAAAAATAAAAGGTGGGCGTTGGCTAAACGGGAAAAAGATTTCGCATTGGGCCGATTGATCGGTTGACCGATCGGATGAACGGGAAACACCCACCCTAAGGCCTATAGGTACCACGCCTGCAGCTGTAACGTTTGTCTGTCTGTCCTCCAAGTCTTTTTCTCTTGAAACGTAAGGTGAACCATATTTGTTTAATTTACATAACTTCGTTTATTTCAGACATTCATACAAGGCAGTTGGCTACCCACAGAATCTGTCTTGTTACGATATCGAGCGTTTTCTTTTACCAATATGAACTGAATAGTGCACGAATTTAACAATACAAATGGCTGCCTTTTCTGCTTTCAATATTATAGGTAGGTTACCAATGTGAAAATTGAAACAGCAGACTCCAAAAACATGCAGTCTTTTATTTAGCACACAGGGGAAAGTGTTTTTAACACTATTATTACATAAACTATAATTAATTAATTACCTACTTTAACTTTTTGTACTTTGGTTCTTAACACTTAGAACAATCTGTAGAAATCACAAAATATATCTCTGAAAATAGGTTGTTTTTACAATAAGTTTGGGACCTTTAAATTTTCCTTAAATAGTTTCTTAGTACTGGAAAAGCTAATGCAACTGCAGTGCCAATAAAATCTGTCAATATCTGCAAACAGTACCTGGCAGATTAGAATAGACAGAAATAATAATGTCACGGATGCGCTTCAGTTAAACTTCAAACAATGTAAACAAATAATATATCAACAATTACAGTCAACGATGAAACACATTACAGGGAAGAAACATAACTCATTTAAACGCATTCCTCTTCAAACTAAGTTTCCTTATCTTATCTGTCTTATACTCGGTCAAAAGAATCAGAAAACAGTAAATATCTATCCTCATAAATGTCTGCATTAAAGACTTCGAACACGTAACAAACTATAAATTCGATAGACATATTACTCTTATTAGATCCATGTACTCGTGTTTAATTAATTAGCAAAACTCCGGATCAAAGTTTTACTGTACTATCGGAGCCGTAGCCTAGATCTTGCGAGTCTACACTACGTCTCTCGTTGTTTTCTCCACTTATGCTATTTACTTCACTGTCTCCATTTGTTCCATATAGCTTAGTAATTTGGTATTTTGGCTTAACAGATTTTCGTTCATCGTCTGTCAAGTCGATAACATGGCCATCAGGTTTGGAGATTCGTTTTTTGTATTCGTCCAGTGAAATCTTCTTGACATCTTTAACTGCATTCTCTCTTCCAGTTGTATTGTCCATTACTTTAAGGTGAGTTGAGGTCCATGGCTTCCGACCGCTGTTTTTCATTATTTCCATCGTGGCTGGGGACAGGGTGTTCTGACACATTCTGAACTGCTTCGAGTTCATTAGTATC
Source organism: Yponomeuta malinellus (assembly GCA_947308005.1). NCBI lineage: Eukaryota > Metazoa > Arthropoda > Insecta > Lepidoptera > Yponomeutidae > Yponomeuta > Yponomeuta malinellus. The sequence continues at coordinate 2,767,255 of OX371007.1, read as the reverse complement.
TCGTAGGTTTTGCGGACGGATGGTATGGGCAATATGGGTGGAGAATAGCCCTTAGGGAGAGCCTCTGGATTGCTGGCTTGATCCGAAAATTTTACACCAGAGAAAACTTTTACCTTTTTCAGTGAGGAACCTTTCTTCACTTCTGCTCCTCGTTTAATTGGTTGTAATTGTTTAACCGTTTGAAGGGGATTTCCAGCCTTGTCCTTATTTCTTGCTTGTATTTTGTCTCGCAAACTATCTAAGATACTTGGACTAGGTGTACCGAACAGATTCTTTCGAATCGTAACCAGATTCACTTTCTTGATCTCGCCCGTATTTTTTGTTAAAACCCTTTTGACGTTACTGGTATCATCGTACGTAGAACTCGAAAGCTGTGTAGGAGCGTACAAAACATAGTTTTGGTTTGTAAGATCGTAAGCGTTCATTGGAGAACAATTAAAGTCATTGTTATAAGGATTTGACAGTGTGTTTAGGTTTTGTGGAGTTGCTGCTGCCCAATTTGTTGTCGTAGCGCTCGGAATCGGAGCATTAGTCCAAGTTGAAGTTGTATTTTGAGGCAAATTTTGGTCCCCATAAGGTATTTTAGTTCTTTTAGGCTTGAAATTTACGTTACTTTGATTTGAGTTACTCTGAGAGAGCATTTGTGAATTTGTATTAATTACATTGCTTTCGTACAAAGTTGACGGCACAGCTTTGTTACAGTGTAAATCAGACGAAGCGTTTATTACAGCACCATAAACGGATTGAGAAACAGAATTCTTATGTTCTGCATAAGGTGGCGGTGGGGGTGGAGGGTGCATACTATTTGCTATGATACCTTGGGGTGTGGCTGGCGTAATTTTTCTGTTAATCAGATCATTTTGCATTAGAGTTGGTGTATTAATACTGCTCCGAGGTGGAGGGGGCATCATAGGATTAGTGACACACTGGGCCGTAAGTATTGCATTATTGAGATTAATTTGAGTAAATGCGGGAGCTATTACGTGACTTTGGTGGCTTTGAAAAGCCGGATGGCCTTGGTAAGGGGCGTTTACTTTCACGGCATGCTGAACGTTATTCCACTGCATGTTAGCTTCTTGATATTGGTGGGCAATAGATCCGCGTAATTCTTGGAGTTGATGGTGAGTGTTTATGTGCTGATACTGTTGTGAATCCGGTTGCATTTGACAATAGTTTTGTGTCATTTCAGGTGTAGGATGTTGGAAAGATGAAAATGGTGGAAGTGAGTCATTGTTATACAGATGCTGGTTATTGTTCATATTTGAACCATGGTGTTGAACTTGATGAAACGAAGGTCTTATTCCGCCATCCACAAAAGGCGGTATGATCGAATTAACGTTATTGTATACGCGAGTCACAGTTGGTTCCATCTGGTTCGGCGCAGGCGCGGCAGGCGCAGCTTGTGAAGGCAGAGATCCTTGCAAATCAGGTAACGTAGTATTTTCATTAACATCAACAGGTACTTCTTTCTTTATTTCGTTTTCGGTTTTTATCTCGGTTATTAGTTGAGTGCTTTCATTTACGATAGGATTGTTTGGGACCCCACATCCTAAATCTTTGCGAACTTGTACGGTTGTGTTTAGAGCAACTGGTGCATTCACAGCCAAAAATGTATTTTCATGATTGTCTTTTTCAAGATCTTTTGGCAATAAATTTTGTTCGGATACATTTGGCTCTCTTCTCCTTTCAACACAGATGTTTTCAAGGTTATTTTGCGCTGCGGTATTAATCTTTTTTTCTTCAGTTTGTAGGTGAGACTTGATTACTTTATCATTATCTTTATGAGCGGCATTCTTATTTTTAATGCTATCATCTCTTATAGATAGTTTTGTTTTTGTTCGCTTTGGACCTGGTTTCTCAAAATGTTTGACATGCTTTTTGACATGCTTCATTTTCTTTGGTGTATTATTAAGAGTATTCACTTTTTGTTTTTTACTTATAACCAAACTTTTGTTAATTTCATCCTCGACGAGAGACGTTCGCGATATCTTCAAGCCTACTAAGCCTTTGTTTTTCTTAAAATTTATCTGAGATATTCGTTTGGACGACATCTCGTTTATGGATAGTATTTCTGTTATCTTTAACTTCACTGGTTGCTTCTTCGTAACGCCCCGTTCGTTTGGTTCTGTCAAAACACTATTATCACTTACAATAAAATTACCGACGGGTTCCACTCGGACTTTTCCAATAACACATTCTTTAGAAAAGGTTTGACCAGATACGTTATTCTGCTTATGTGGTGGCAAACCAGCGCCTCCAACAATTTGAACTCTATCTTGTTTTAAGCTAGTTTTATCAACCACGTCGTCACTAAATTCTGCCGCATTATCTAAATACTGTTTCAGGGGCAAAGACACTTTTGGATCCAGTTTTTGCGATGCAATTAACTTCCTATGGTACCAAGCGTGATCGTCGCATTTGACCACACCTACAGCCATTTGTCGACATTGGCGCAAAAGTTGTATGTTTCGAGGATTGTTGAAAAACGTTGCTGGTAGATTCAAGAACTTTCCTCTGTGTTTACCTTTGTTTGGTGACATTTTCGGTGTTTCCTTGTTGCCGTTGTGTACTAGAAATAATATATTTTCTACAGTTAGTAAGTATGAGTCTTCTTAAAATATGGACTTTTGAAAGCTTGTGGGTAACAAATACATTTTTACGATAAGGCAGTGTCAAAGTCGCATACATGAACACATACAGTGGACCTCACCGCCGGATATACCGCGGAAAATTAAATTAAGTAATTAATGTAAATCTAAAAAAACTAACATAACAGTAATATAAATCTTCACTGCATATATAATAATATATAGCACATTGTACATAATTTTGTTATAGTACATAATTGTATTGCCAATCCGCGATGGGCTCGCGTGGTGATTAACCCCATATACTCAGACAGAGACGGTGTGTGCCCTGCAGTGGATTGTACACAGGGTTACTCTAAAATTGGTAATTCCTGATCTACCGGAGAACCTGCATATAAAATGCCTAATCTCAGGAAAGGCCATATTAAAAGATAAATAAACGTGGTAATTTTTTTCTGTAACAATTCTTTTTTTGTAATAAAACCGACAAAAAGTAATCACGTGGACGCCTTATAATATGACGCGTTTATCAATACTTGAGTTGTCTCGATTGTTTATACACCTAGAAAACGATTAATAAATGAGAAAACTAAATCTAACTTATTAATTTAATTTTTCGCATTATTTGAGGCCTGTAAAAGCCTGAAAAAAAAATATCTATTAGAGTTTGTCTTCTTTATGTCTTCTGAGGTATAAAAACAATGTCACTACAATGGAAGGTTGACGCAAGTTCCCCCACTAGGATTCCTTCAATAAACAACTTATAATTTGTGAGTTTTCAAAAACCTCAGGCTTTGTATAATATGGTAATAATTTACGTTTTACGTCGCAGCCTTCAGTAAATCATTGTCCTACATAGACAAAACTCCATTCTATTGAAGGCATGTGGTTTTAAGTAAGCAGAAAAACAGTAAGAATTCACATTTATTTTAATGGAAAACTGAGCAAAAAATTTAAAGTGGAATAAAAAAAATTAAAGTGCGTATTTTAGAAATAACCATGTGTAAACTGTTTACGTAAATGTCCTTCGTTCGGTTAACTACAGATTCTGGTTATGGCAGATTGTGGCTATGGCAGATTCTGGTTATGGCAGATTCTGGTGTCATCATTTAATTTGTAATGAAACCTCCTTAATACTTGGTACTAAAAGTTATTACCTTAGTTGCATTAAAAATAATAATAAAAAAATTAAAAAACCTAACAATGTCAACACAACGTCTACATTTTTCACGAGTTTAAAAACCATCCATTTCTCGAAAATTTGGGTGGTATGTCCTGTGAAGTGGTCAAAAACGCGAAGGAGCCCGGCAATATAGTAAATAAATAAACGAAAAATCGATCAATAAGTCCCAGTAAGTTCCACTGTACGTGCAATTAATTACTATTCCTAATATTATACCAGTTCTGAGGGGAGGAGAGGGAATTTACAGCTTGGCAAAAAAGATGAGGAATGAACGAGTGTCGGTCTTATTTTATTAAAAAACCCGGCGAGTTGGACTCGCGCACGAAGGGTTCCGTGCCATTATCTATATAACATTTAAATATTTGAAGCGTCTACCTGTTGCCGTTATTATTATCGAGCAAAAAACGGCGAAAAAATCATGTTTGTTGTATGGGAGCCCCCTTTAAATATTTATTTTATTTTGTTTTTAGTATTTGTTGTTATAGCGGCAACAGAAATACATACGGACGGACGGGCGTGTGTTAAGGAATCGTGTTTTCTATACTAATATTATAAAGAGGAAAAGTTTCTAAGTTTGTATGTAGGGGTAATCTCCGAAAGTAATGGAGAACTTGCATCTAACTTAGATTGGAGTGACTTTGGTTTTATGCCATAGGAGACACATAAAATAAAAACTTAGGAAAAATAAAAAAAAAAACATAAAACTATTTTCTTCAGGGTTTTCGGGATCAAAAAAAATGCGCAAAATAAAGTAACTATAATAATAAAAAAAAACTTATTATACGAGTATATAGATTTTCCATTGAAATCTACATATTTTCTTATAAGGCTGTAGATGCATAAAAACCTAATTTAACGAAAACACTAAAATATTGATAAACGCTTCATACATTATAAGGCGTTACGTGCAAGTTGTGACGTCACTATGGAAAATGGTAGAACAAGAGCATGGCCAAAATGATTGTGACAAATATCATAATTTGTCTAATATGTTGATTTCATTAGATCTCCAATAGTCAAATTATAATAATATTTGGACAAAGATTCAACGGTTCTGCCTCCCTACATCGAGGGAGGCAGAAACGTTGAATCTTTGTCCAAAGGTTTAATGGAAAAATTTAATGTTTCTGAAAGCAACATGTGTTTTATAGTAAGTGACATACAAAGGCCCATTCTTCCTACGGTTAACAAGCGTTGGTCTCTAGCAGGACGGAAAAAGGATTCATTTTTTAAGAACAGTAGCACTTGGTTGGACTCAGGGTATTCGGTGAATTTACCTGACTCCATCAACTTCTGGACAGCGAGGAAGACCGAGGAGACGCCTCAGAATACACCAAGAAGAGGAAGAACAATCATCTACTTGAAGAATTCGAGCACATCAATAACGCCTACGTACAAGGTCTACGGGCTATAGGTGAAAATACAGAAGCACATTCATATAGTCAAATCATTAAGAAACGCCGATGACCAAAAGAAATTATATATCTCAAGTATCTGGAATGACGCAGCATGCTTTCCGACGCAGAAGCAATGAGTGCTTTTATGGACTTGGATCTAACAAAATCGCAATATATGTACTTACGAAACTTGACAAACGAACGAAAATGTTGTATATTTCCGCCATACTACAAAATATAAGAAATAAAAAAAATCTTGTTATCCACCATCTTCAACAATTGAGATCACGAATACTTATGCTAAAGTCATTAATATTCAAGATTTATTGGACCACACAATTTCTAGAATTATAGAAATTGATTCAGTTTTCCAAAGAAAATATACAACATGAACTCTCTACAGTAAATCCCCATTTGCGATGGTTCATCTGGGCAAAGCCAATATAAGCAAAAACTTCCCGAGGAGTCGGAATCGGTTTCAGATGCAAATTTGATCATCACTTCTATGGTCCCCATCAGATTAATTGATAAGCAATCGGGTTTTGTTGTTTGGAAAAACCTTCCTTCGTACCTTCATCTGTTCGTTTTTGTAGACCCATATCGATAGAATTTTCTAAGGAAACTCCAGAGAAAACCAAAGCGGTTGTAGATGAAATTATGAGGAAAATTGAAGCTTTACAACCATCATTGATAAATAAAGATGGTGTTGTAGTTCAAGTGAAGCATGAACTATTTCTAACAATGATAGATGGAAAGGTGGCTCAGGTACTAACAGATACTCCTTCTGGTTCCACGTGCACGATATGTGGGGCTACTCCGCGACTTATGAATGATTTATCAAAAGTTATTGCCAGACCTGAAAATGAAAATGCGTACCAGTACGGACTGTCCACTTTACACGCCTAGATTCGGTGTATGGAAATAATACATTTCCTATAATCTTCCTTTTAAAACTTGGTGAAAGTGAAGAAAAAAAGAGATTGAACAAGGAAAAGAAAGAGCTTGTTCAAAAACGTTTCAGGGAGGAGTTAGGATTGATAGTAGATAAACCTCGGCAAGGCAGTGGGAACACTAATGATGGGAATACCGCACGAAGATTCTACTATAACAGTACATGCTCTGCGGAAATTACAGGTGTAGATGAAACATTACTTAAGCGCCTCTACATTATTCTACAAGTTCTTTCTTCAGGAATGATGATAGATCCCGTAAAGTTTGGCGAATACGCTATTGAAACTGCATAAATATATGTGGGTGAATGCAACTGGTATTATATGCCATCCTCAGTGCACAAAATACTTTTGCATGGAGAAAGTGTAATAAAATATTTCGCTGTTCTTCCTATTGGACAGCTATCGGAAGACGCACAAGAGTCGCGCAATAAAGACTACAGAAACATGCGACTACATCATGCCAGAAAATGTTCTCGAAGAGCCACAAATGAAGATGTTTTTAAAACACTGTTGTACACTTCAGATCCATGTATAACCATTTTAAGAAAATCATACGTAAGGAATGTTAAAGATCTTGAAGAAGAGGCACTAAGTCTTGTTAAAGTTACTCCGCTTGCAACTGACTGTGAAGTATGAGTAGAGCCTAAACAGATAAGGCTTTGTTTTTCCAATTTACATTACTTTATAATCATTACTTTTTCATTTAACGGTAGATACCATTAAATATTATTGTATAAGGTGAGTAGGCAGGTACAAACAACATAATTTTAAAAAATATATTATTACATAAATTTTTTTGCTATAAGTACTTTTGTAGCAATTTCGCTTCTATTTTTTTGGATTGTAAACTTCTTTTTTTTAATTTAAATAAATTATTTTCTGGTATATTTTAATTTAAATAAATTATATTCTGGTTTTTTTCGTGAATTCCCTGCTTTTTTAATTCTTTGCTATATTTATATATACATATATATGACATAAATAACACCATAATTTATACACTATTTAAATCTCTATACATTACTGCATTTCTGTACCAAATTTCATCACGCTATGGCGAAAACTCACGGAGTTACAGATTTTTGACAAGAAACTAACCCCCATTTTCCATCATATTGACTTTTCGACAGGTTTATTATAAAAAGTATTTGTCGTAGAGAAAAAAAAATTGCCACGTTTATATCTTTTACGTTGGCCTCTCCGATTATACTAAAAAAAATTAAGTAGGTACACGTTCTCCATTGTCCGATTAAAAAAATTGTTTTAACAGTATTTAGAATGGACGTTCAGGGTGGACATAAGCTATTATGCTGATTCGTTTAACACGCGAATGTAGTCGCGAGCACTGCTCATAAATAAGACTAAATAAGACTTTTACTAAGTTTTCAAGAATCAAGAATCGAAAGAAGAGAAGCGTATCTTATTAATCGTAAAGTGCTATTTGTGCTAAATGTAATATTATCATTATCATATAGCAACATTTTGAATTACGTATAACTTGATATTCACAACACAAAGTTTGAGGCTTAGATTCTTGTCAAAGTTTCGTGCATTTGTCCGACCGATCGAACAAGGCGGTCGGACCACGTGGCCTAAGGGATAATTTCTGTACAAATATTTGAAACCTATTTTATGTCTTAGATAGTTTTTTTGTCCTGCCGTGAGATGATTTTTCCATTTTTCGAGCATGACCAGATTTTTCGGTAAAATTACCTTCTAGTTAGGTTTCACTTCCGATTTCTGCTGTTTTTTGCCAAGCTATACCTAAATGTTTGTTGATGAACTTACATACTGATGCGGAGGCCAATTCCATAGTTTTGTTTTCAGTAGTGACATCCATCAGGGAAATAGGATCATCGAAGTCTTCTTCAGAAGAGAACATCATAAAGAGCATGGTCGAATAACCTGCAACAATTAATTTTAATTATGAATTCCCACCTACATTACATAAACTCACCCCTGTGTCCCGGAGGGGTAGACAGAGACAAGGGTTTGCCACTTCTAGTTCTAGTTCGACGGGAGATTTCCGCATAGTTGTGTCATTGTACGTAGCAAATGCTGAGGTATGTACACACTAGGGTTTACTCACGATATCCTTCACCGTTGGCGAGTGGTATTGCTACTATAACTTTACGTAACTTAGAAAACAAAGTCATTGGTACATGCCGGGATTCGAACCCACGACCTCCCGAATGAGAAGCTGGCGTTCTACCGCAACCACCGCGTTTAGAATGGGTTTGCCACTTGCCACGATCCTGACACAAACCTCTTTCTCTTCGTCAAGATCCATTAGTTGTTGCATGGACGATCGCCGGTTTCCGGTACTTTTTTACCTTCTATTTATCAATCTATTAGTGTTCTCTATCTATACAATGTATTATGAAAACAATGCAATACCTCAAAACCGAAGTATAATGCCCGAGAGATAACATAAATCCGCGCAGTCGAGATGATAGGTAAGAGGAAATAAAAAAAATATCCCTCCGGACTCGTGGTCCCCCTAAGATGTTCCCCTAGGGGGACAATAAGGAATTTGCATTTTCATTGGGGCTTAGAATAAAGTCCGAAAAAATATAAGCCGCAATAAAACCCGAAATTTTATTGTAATATAGTTTATATAATTATTATTATTTATTCTTCTTTGTTCTTGCAATAAATCTTTCTTGGCACTACCCCTTGCACTATCCACATAACCCAAGGTTAGCTGGAAGAAAATACTTACTAGTATTAAGCTCGCCTTTGTACAAACACCTCTTGTGCAATAAAGTATTTTTGAATTGAAATACGTACATGCGAAGTCATTTTTTAAGTTACTAATTTGTCAGGCATTATATCAGTAATGAAGCCACTATCGAGCGAATGTGGGTGAAACGGCCGGTAAGGGACATCCGACATACTTCGACCAAATAGGGGATGTATTAGCAAAGGGCAAGATAAAAAGTAACCGAAACCGGCGTGCGTGCATGCAACGACTAATGAATGTTGAGGAAGCGAAAGTGATCTGCCAGGATCGTGGCAAGTGGCAGTCCCTGGTCTCTGCCTACCCCTCTGGGATACAGGCGTGAGTTTATGTACGTATGTATGTAAAGCCACTTTCAACATAATGTAAGCAAAACTTTACAGTTCTCAATTTATTTTAAAAATAAAGAAATGTAACGGTGAATATTGAATTGAAACCTACTGAAAAAAAAGAATTATTTTTTTTCAGATTTTGCATTTTTTCTGTAATAATATGTACAACGTGGTATAATAAATTGAACTTTCTACAAGGCCCAGGTCTTCTCACGAAGGGATTACCTACCTCATAGGCATTGACGACCCATTGCAGTTCAAATGGCCTGTTATTATCCTAGATTTCTGCTGTTATCCAGTACTGACTGGCGTAAATAGAGTGGACTCGGGTCAGTCTACTACTGCCTATCCCAAGATGTTTGGTAACTATGCAGTTATGCACATGTATGCACATGCTTTGGAATTTTATATAGGCCACTGCTTTTCAGGGCCGGGCCTTGTCTGGAAAATACCCATAATATGCCCATTGGAGTATATTTTATTTGTCTTCATGTAAACCGTTGATAGAAATAATTAAAATATGAGAAGCAATAGTCTATCAAACTGCTTGCTCATCCTAGGGCATTTACAGGTAAATGCCTCAGTTTGCAGTTTGAAGCAGCCAAACAGGTTTGGCTCGAGAAGTACTAAGCTCTATTATCAACTTCTTGCTTTGATAGTATTTAAAAAAGAAATTTGTTCACATCCAAGACCAAGATGATTGGATCGAAATGAAACATAGACCCGTGAAACGTAATTGTACATTTCATCTCATAATTCTATTATTTTGGGTTGGGCCATACCAACCCCATAATGTTGGGTTACAGCCTACACGTATTGGGATTTAGGCACCAGACTGCCCCTGGAAAATAGCCATAGCTATGCCAATATCACAGACATCTGTGGCCAATATACCCAATAATGCATAAAATTGTAATAAATAGGTGAGAGGCAAGGTCAATGTAACATTTAGGTAACTAGGCTCAAAATCATCATCATCATCATCAGCCCACCTCTGCCCACTGCTGGGTATAGGCCTTTTCCTCATCACACCATCTTTTGTGGTCTCTTGCCATTCGCATTCAAGGGCCCTGCCCTGCCCTGCCCAAATCGTCCGACCATCGGCCTGTTGGTCTACCGACTGACCGCCGCCCGGTTCTCTACCGTCACTCGGACGTTACTGCGTTGGTCCGTCCTGCCATCTTCCTCGCCAGGTGTCCAACCCATCTCCACTTCACACTCGAGATTCGATCACCAATATCATCAACCTTCGTCAAAATAGACTTAGGTAAAGGTCGAGTTTCATAAAACAACAATTCATGGTTTGCTATGAGAACTCAAGTTCCACTGCATACAGTGTTCCTACTTGTTAATCTGTAGGTTAATCGACTTTGTAATGCACATCAAGTGGTCATAGTAAACCATGAATTGTAGTTCTATGAAACAGGCCCCCAGTTAATTTTATTTTTATAAGAGAACAGAACTTTACTCACCAACTAATTAGGTAAATCATTTAGAGTCCTATACTTTATAAAGTCCTATACTTTACTCAATGCCTTATATTTAGTTTTACAGAAATAGATTTTGTGCAGGTAAGTTTATATTTAGGTAGTATTTCTACACACAAGATCTTTGTTTCTCTACTTTGAACAGATTGTAACTAAATCAAATTAAAACATAACGTGTCCCCGAACACCTATCACGGTTTGTGAAACCAGTGTTGCGTATTTGTTACGTAGGTACCTACACTGGACTCAAAACGCTAAATGCTGAAGCGTAGTTTTGAAGAAACATTGGCGGCATCAGCGAACTTACTATTTTAAGTGTTTTATGCAGTAAGAAAACACACCTTAGGTATCCAGTGATATTTTCTTTGCGCGGCGTAGTTGATTGTAAAGTATGTAAACAAACACTATTCAAAACTTAGGTAGGTACTTCACAGGAGAACTGAAAAGCGTCCTTGAGCCATAATCAGGACTTGACAAGCGGAGTAACAAAACCACATCTGAAAACTCAAGGAGCGATTGACTTTTCTCGAATCCAAATTTTCAAATTCAAATTCAAGCACAGAAACAAAACTTTTTCGAAAAAACAAAACCAAAATAGCGTTCTTCTGTCGTTCGTTTGACGTTTTTAGGCTTAGTACGTTCACAAACTCAAAAAAAAACTTAGTACACCTACGCTCGAGTCGTTAACAATGTTCAGTAGCTCTGAGCGAGCCAATGATATCGATTCAAAAAGGAAATATATTTTTTTACGCAATAAGTACATAAGTAGGTATATGATAATTACAATGAAAAAGCTTAAAATAATTTGAACAAATAATTCTACCCTGCAATTTTGTTTAACTTCCGAACAAGCTACACCTACCCGCCATTTTTGTGACAGACAGCTCTGCTGACAAGGGACCGACAACCAGCCGGTATTTTCTTACAAAAGAGGTACTATGTAGTAGGTGAATTACCCACTTGCTGCCCTTGTATTACGCGCATCAAATCGTGAGTGATTCCAATCGTCTAACTGTCAAATTAGTATGTTTGACAATGAGACGATTAGAATCGCTCAGGATTTGGTGCGCATACTTAGGCCCCTGGACCCTTCTGAAAAAAGAATTTTGGATCAGAAAGCGGTAAGTAAATTTTGAGCGGGTACTTAGGTACACCTACATATTTTTTGCTGAAATTCAGACTTATTCTTGACTTGATCAAAGGAGCAAGAAGCAACGTTGCCTGCCATTCAAGCGTTTGATCGTAATTACGATAGTGGCGAGACTGGCGGGCGTGAAAGGAAACTGTTAGCGGAAAAAAAAACTGAGGATAGCTTGAAAAGTGGGACTTGGCTCTTTTTGGACTGTGAAGTTGTTCGGTGTTACGGAGCATGGTTGGTAGGACATGCATCACGCATTCCAAATGTTTCTGCGATAGATAATAGGACCCTTTCCAGTGAACCTGAGTCTGTTGTTATTCTATTACACTGATCCCCTTGGTACTCTATTCTATGCTTTGGTATTAAGTATAGCTATTGATAGGATGGAGATCAGGAGCTGGTCTTTGGTAGATTCAATGTGTACTAGGTAACATACCGTCTAGATTACTAACAAAACCACGAGCGTAAAATTGATAAAACCAATATACCTACTCGTAGGCCCCACCCAATATGGCGTTAAGAGTAACACGGTACACACTGAGGCGGTAAGTGACGGCGGTAAAGGTCGAAGCCGAGACATGGGATTCCTACTCAGTATTTATCCGCCTGAGAGTAGGAATTTTATCTCTAATACCCACTTCTACTTGACATTTATCCAAAACTGATAGTAAAGTTTTTTGTTTTTAACTCTAAACCGTTCGAGTTTGGGCATATTTGATGGATATGGCCATTCAAATATAATCTGATGTCACTAGACTTGAAGGTAGGCACAGAATCTCTTCAACTGATAAGACAGACCCTTGGAGTTTCGGCTTATTTAATCAGTATTAATGAGGATTGGTAAAATATTTAAGGAGACCGGGTTTGGTCATGGCAACTTCCTGCTTAGTATTTATCCACCTGAGACTAAATACTCACCGGTGGATAAATACTGTGTTGGAATCCCACCTCTAGGCCGCTACTGTATGTTTGAGAGTCTCTAGTTATTTCATAGACCTTACAAGCAGTAAAAAAGGCAAGAATATAATATTTGTAATAATATTAATAATTATATTAATAATAATAATAAATGTAAAAATAGTAAGCTAAAGCTAGAAAATAAAAAAATAAAAAATTGTATACCTTTCATAAGATTTCATAAACGTATAGTTATTTTATAGATCAAATTAGATTCTAGAAAAACACAAGCAGGGGTGGTTAACTTTTTAAAACCTAAGACGACGGCAGTTTTGGATAAAGTTTTAAAACTCATTTTGGATTTTCCCCGGAATATTTCACATTTTGGGGTAAATCCCCGGAATCTTTCCCTTGCAATTATTCCACGACCCATGTCTAATTCTGTCTGCTTCAGGCACCATCATCATCACCAACAGCCATTTGACGCCCACTGCAGAACATAGGCCTCCCTCATGGTTTCCCAAGCACTAGGCTTTCTTGGGTGCTTACCTATTTCATATAGCTAGGAAGCAGAACTTATCTTTTATACATACAGCCGGTTGCACGCGGGTATAACGTGTAATGTAAGGCGAATTTTGTGTGTGAAAGGCACTACGAGAAGTACATATTGTAATATGGACCCAGCTCAATATATTGTACTAGGGTTAGTAAATATCAAGTCGTCGAATGGCTGGTGTCGGCAGTAGTCAAATAAGCATTTAAATGCAATGCACCTTTCGAAATGATTTCAGAGAATTCAGATAAGGATTTGAAGCGTAATCTGACACCCTGCCACATTCAGCGATTTCTTTTAAATTTGTGCTTACCTAGGGTCGTTCGCTTCGCTGTCGTAACTCCCAGTAATCCTATCTTACGAAATCGGACTCCTCCGTCGAAAAATGAAGCAAGAAATCCGCGATCAAGCTGTAAATATGGATTGCTTACGAAAGTTTTCCTTCCATAATATCAATTTATTTATTTATGTATTTTTAATTTTTTACATGTTAAGAGTAAGAGCAAGAGCAACAAATGTTTTAGGTATTTATAAACCATAACACCAGGTATAACAAATAACGTTAAATGGCAACATAATAGCCAACATATTATTAGGTAGTATAATATTATTTATGCTATTAGCATAAATTTCGCCTTTACACTTTTATTTTTAAACTGCAATAAAGAATTTTATTGTAATAATCTAATATATAAAAATGTTGTGTCATAGTGTTTGTTATTCAACTCCTCCGAAACGGCTTCGCCGATTCTTATGATTTTTTTTTTGCGTATATTTGGTAGGAGAATAGGCCGTAGGGTATTTAATATGGCAAAACAACGTTTGCCGGATCAGCTAGTTTTCTTATATTAATCTTAACCTACTTATGCTGTGGACTATGTTTTATCGAAGGCAAACAGTCAAGTGAAACGGGCAGTGTGATCGGTCTGGGTGATGAATAGTAGGTACCTAGGTACCTTCTAACCAAAAACTTGATAGCATGGTTTTGAAAAAAGAAAACAGGAGTATTGTTATTAAAAAAATAATCGCATTTATTACAAAAGATACTAAAATAAACTGTACTAAGTAAATAAGAAATCAATAGGTACAGTCAAAAGCACATAAACAGTTACATTTTAGTTGCAAAATCAGCCGTAAGTAACGTACTAATTTAATAAACAGCGCGGATGTAAAGGTTAATGTGTCGACGACTGTACATTGTACACCATAGCTACGTCATTTTACGAAAAACAAAAAATACGGCTCATCTCAATCTCCTACCTATGCTATGATACTATGATACTATGATACCTCCTTACGACGAAAACTTCTGTGGAAACAAGAATCTTTCAAACCTTGCATTTGTTATCATCGCGACGAGGTCGCATTACGTTAAGTAAAAATAAAAGAGGTCCAATTACAATTATGTACAATCACACGCACAACTTCGTAGCACCCTTGTGCAGTCGCGCGCAAGAGTCATTTTCATAAAACGCTCAGCGTCACCAGCGAATCGACAGGATGCAAGGTGAGCGGGGACCGCGGGTCCGCGGGGAAGGGGCTGCGGCGGGGGGGCGCTAGGGGCGCGGGAGATACCCGCACGCAGGGAAGTAGACGGACTAGGCAGCACTTCATTTGTATCAGAGCAAAGCGCTTTCCTGAAAACAAAAAGAGATGTCAAACGCTTCGGAATTTCATGTTTTTTTTTTCGGATTAAAAGTCAAGGGTGGCTTATTGGAACTTGACCCTATTTTCACTTCGTTCTTGTTTTGATTTTTGCTATCCACAAACAATATTATAAGGCGCGACATTTGTGATGTGATCCGATAATCATTCTTCCTACTATAATTTATAAATGTGAAAGTTTGTGAAGATGTTTGGATGTTTCGAGTTTTGAATGTTTGTTACTCAATCGCGCAATAACGGCTGAACGGAATTACATGAAACTTGGCGTACATATAGACAAAGACCTGAATTGAGACATAGCATTCTTAATATCCCGCTAATGCGTTCCCGTGGGCTATTATTTATTTTATGTTTAAAATAGATGGCGTTTTGCGAGCAAACGTTGTGTTTTAAAAATAGATGGCGTTGTGCAAGAATCGTATAATACACGGATTCTGTGGCGGTACGAAGTTCGCCGGTACAGCTAGTAATATTTATAACACCATTTCCCAATTAAGGACTTACCTATGTACCGGATTTATGAGGTATTTTAAGATTCTTCTTTTCGGCCGCCCTTTACAAATTAGGAGGCGGCTGGCCTTACACTACAAAAAGTAATCGTTTTTTTTTTAATAACATTCAAAGTAGCACAGAAACTGCGACTTAATGAACGTTACAAGTTAAACTAGGGGTCCATTTCAAAATCTAGATCATTTTGGAGAAAAAATGGACAAAAAAACTCCAAACTTAGTCTTTTCAAGTCCTTAATTTACAGGATTTATATAAATGTTCTAAAACTCATGCATTGAACTGGCTTTAATTCCAGACATCATTGTCATCTAAATAATCTTTAATGTTATAGTAGCTTTTTTGGCACAAAGTGTGCTTCACACATTTTTTGAACCGCGTTTCTGGCAAGCTTATTATATCCTCAGGGATCTTATTGTAGAAACGTATACAATGCCCCATAAAGGATGTATTAACCTTTGCCAGCCTAAATTTTGGGAACGAAAGTTCCCGGATTCTTTTAACTGCGTATGCTGCAGATCTGAGCCTATTTGCCAATTTTCCTATATGAGGACCCCATTGAAGCTTTGCATCAATTGTGATACCCAGAAATACAGTTTCTTCTACAATGTCTAGTTTATCATTCCCCAATATAACATTGCTGTCAACCATTTTGACATTTGGTAGTGTGAATTTTATACATTTTGTCTTTTTTTAATTTAATAATAACTTATTAGAAGTAAACCAATATAGTACCTTAGAGAGAGCATTATTTGTATCCGCAAGGTCATTTTCTTGTCTCTTAATCTTAAAAATAAGTGACGTGTCATCTGCAAACAAACTATCTCTGACATGTTTTGAACCATAAACGGCAAATCATTTACATAATACCAGCAAAAGGAACGGCCCCAAAATAGATCCTGTGGCACTCCCATCTTAACCTCCGACCCTGATGATTTAGTCCTATTTATGTCAGCTCTTTGAACCCTCCCTTCTAAATATGATCTCATAAGAGAATTCTTAGAACTATAGCTTACATTACTAGCTGGGAACTTGGGACGTTTAATTAAAACACAGCGCATTAAACACGTGTTTAAGACAGTTCTTTTTTATGCTTTAAAAATAGTTCAAGGCTGCTTTCTATTTTTTAAACTGCCAATATTTAATATGCCAGCCTTACGCTTCAAGGCCGAGTTTCATAAAACTACAATTCGCAGTTTATTATGAGAATTCGAGATACATTGCGTAGCAGCACTAGTAAATCTGTTGTTTAATCGACTTCGCAATGTACATCGAATTGTCATAGTAAACCATGAATTGTACTTCTATGAAGTACGGGCCCCAGGGAGTCGTTACGTTCGATTACGTTTACATACTGACGCATTGGCATTTTGTTGTTTTGCCATATTAAATAGCCTACAACCTATTCTCTCAGACCTACCAATTCTCGTGTCACAATGTTTGTTACACAGGTAAATTTATATTTTTAGATTTGTAACTTGAGACTCGTGGCTCAAATCGCACTTGCGCCGCAGGATGTTGTAGTCGTCAAGATTATCGTAGGTAATGAGTACCTAGGTACCTATAATTCGGGTGAATTCTGACTCGACCTCGACTACTCGAGTGACTTTTACATGGAAACTCAACGGGGCAAACTCAAAGCGAGCTGCCGTTATTAAAACTCAAAGCGAGGTGTCATTCATATTATATTCGCCGGGTTGTACTTATTAGGTACCTATACCTTCCTAACTTCTATGCCTTCCTATTTCCCTAATAATAAGCACAATAATAACTATTGCAGCAGTGAGTAGGTAGCTAGTAGGTTACCTATACTTCGAGTGCCTCGTTGGTTTAACTGTTAATACGATACGAAGAGAACACTTTATTGCACAACCAGGTGAAAGATATTACAAACATAGATTCCCAAACCGGAGGTCGTGGGTTCGATTCCCACTGGAGGCCGCCGTACTTTATTTGCACAAATAGCCTCAGTCACACTCGCACATTCTTATAATTTTTTTTATAGTTGAAAGAAATTGCGAAACGTGGTGTGAGGCTTTGCTATATAATAAAACTATTGACATTTTAAAACACTTAGTTGTTTATAGAGAAAAGCTACCGCCATAACTATTAATTTGTAAGTAAGTAGGATTTTTTCACAATCAGAAGCCAAGTACAAGATAGCAAAAATATGCCTCACATATTATGCCTTTTACATTAAATTACGAACTAATACACACACACACACACACACACGCACGCACGCACGCACGCACGCACGCACGCACGCACGCACGCACGCACGCACGCACACACACACACACACACACACAAATTATACACGTCACCAAATGACACACATAACATCAGCCTTCTTCGAAGAGTTTCAAAATCTCACCTATGCAATATCTAGGGCCGTCTCCGAAGGGCATGTAGGCGCCTGGCGGAGGCTGCGCGCGGCCTTCCGCCCATCTCTCGGGGATGAAAGACTCGGCGTCCTCGAAGTACTGGAAAGTCAGCAAAAGACATTAACTATACAACATATACAACATAACAAACATTTGCTTCTCACTGGCACAATACAATAGTTACGCTAGCTAGTGTGAGTGTTAAAAAACCGCAATTTTTAAAAATATCTTGACACAAACGCGGGTCATTGTTCTGTTAGACGGAGACGCGGTAGGTTACTAATTTTTGCCGCATTTTTTTAAACAACATTTCTCAACTTTTTTTTTTTTAATCACGTCTATAAGTACCTACTTAAAAGTTGTCTAAATGCCATTAAAACATAACTTATAAAATAAACCAAGTTTCGCAACTCAGTTCTTCTACCGCAAACAATTGTGAGATCCATGTAATACCATGTCGGTTAATTTATTAAGTCCCTACTTAAGGGTCCTTCTGTCTTAAGTTATTACGTAACTACCTAACCTAACAGCACCTTATAGTGACCATATATCGATATTAATTTTTTTTATGTTTTAAATAAATAGATCATATAATGCGCATCTCATTTCTTTTTGTAGATATACCTACTTTTTTTCCTTGGCCATTAAACATAATATATCTCTACCCTTTGAACATAATTATATCTCTACTCCTTATTCCATTATATTATAAATATACTGGTACAGTGATTCATTCTATGAAAATGAAACTTTCTTTCTTTGTTCGACTCGGCGGGGGCACTGCCGTGAACCTAGATAAATGCCATTTTTTACTAATTACATAACGGCGGCTTTCAAACCATCCAGAAATGAGCGTGTATAGGTCCCACCGCAGGGCACACGCCTTCTCTCAGAGATACTAGGGGTTTAAGCACCACGCATACCCACCGCGAATTAGCAATTTCAAGCGCTGAAGTATCTGAACACCTCAAACACTTAGGGCGAGATAAATAGTCGATTCTAAGAACGAGTCTTAGCGAAAGCACTTGCTTAAGAATCGATTTGTCTATCATAGACAGTACTTTGGC
This sequence comes from Yponomeuta malinellus, assembly GCA_947308005.1. Lineage (NCBI taxonomy): Eukaryota > Metazoa > Arthropoda > Insecta > Lepidoptera > Yponomeutidae > Yponomeuta > Yponomeuta malinellus. Next base: position 2,748,361 of record OX371007.1, on the reverse strand, counting down.
ACTGCCTAAGTCGCGAAACTCGGACTAATTCTTAGCCGAGACTGAGTACGCTATATTCGATACTTGGCACGTTCTTAGAACACAATAGTAATCTGTGACAACTGTTAAGTTCTTAACTTCTTGCAGATGTGTTCTGTGATTGTCACGAAAACTTTGGAAAACTAAAGTTTGTGTGTTAGGTATTTATTTATTGTGTTCGTTGATACAATAAATAAATAATTATACAATGGATAATGAGAAGTTTAGAGAGAAGTTGATAATCTTCCTCAAGAATCTAAAATGTTGATTTACCCCGTTTCCCAAATTGTTACCTGAGAGAAGTAATTACGTAAGCCGTTGGATTTTGTTCTGGCTGTACTTTTTATGGGAAAGTTTCTATTACATTTCTTAAACTGCTAAATTCTTTATTCACGGCAGTGTGTGGGTCAAGAAATTTCAGGTCTCGAAAAAAATATGTTCGAAAGGCAAACGTGATTTCAATTATATGCTCAACTCAATAAAAAAAAAAATTAATGCCATATAGACTAAATCCAGGGAATCCCGTCAACATTAATGTTCGCGGAGACGATCGCTACGGTGTTGCTATAACCTTTATCCAAAATATACCCAAAAATACCGATATTCGAAAAAGTCAATAAATATACCGAAAAAGTATTAAAATACTGAATTTGATCACACTGGTCAGCCATCACAGACAATTTTTGACCTAAATTGACCGAACGAAAAGAAATTCACAGATACAATTAAATAGTAGATTGTACAACAAGTGCATAAAACGCACCATTTTACTCGGGACGTTTATCCATCCGAGCGAGCTTGCGAGCGAGGATAGATATAAAGTCGAGTGTAAAATGGGTTTTATGGACGAGTTGTACACTCTAGTTTTCACTTCGATTGCGAGGAAATGAAACAGCAACATGTAAAATAATTATGGTTCCCGCCAATTAACTTTTTTTTCTTTTTTTTTTCTGTAGGGACGTGACACCTGACTTAAGGTCGTTACATACTGCTCAGTTATAAAAACATTTTCTTTTTATAACTATGATAAGTTGTTGTTATGGCTTAAATACTATACTGATCTACTAAATTGAAAAATAAACAAATATAAAAAATAATAAATGAGACGAAATACAAATTATAAGTTTATTTCATGAAGTTTTATTGTGTACTTTGGCTGTTGGTATCTTTGCCTTGGTCTTAGAATACGAACGAAACGAAATAAAATAAAGAGGTTGTTGTATGAAGTTAAAGATGTTCGTGTGGCTGTTGCAGCGATTGCCTTGGTCTTCGACGAAGATTTTACTTTATGCTCTAGAGCATAAAAAGCGACTTTATGTCGCCTACGCACGACATAAAGACGAACTTTTAGAGCATGAGAAGTGAAAAAAAGTTTATTCACACGTTCTTAGCATTGGCCTAAGAACATGCTTAGCCAAGCAAACATCTAAGATATGTCTATTTTAGAAACACATTGATACTTAGCTAAGATAGCCTGAAGTAATGCTTAGCGAAGCATGAGTACGGACTCAGGCTATGCAACGACTATTTATCTCGCCCTTAGTGTTTTTTTTACACGGTTAGCAAGTGGTACTTGACAAATGTACGTAACTTGGAATCATTGGTACGAGTACATGCCGGGATTCGAACCCACGACCTCCCGAATGAGAAGCTGGCGTTTTAATCTGTTTTAAGGCTGTTTTAATACAATCACTAAAACTATTGTATTGTGCGAGTGAGACAGCATGCTCCACGTAAGAACAGCCTTAACTACCTACTTATATATAGCACGAGACTGAACACAACTTTTTGCCCTTCGCTGACATTAATATACATTAATATATTAATATACATTAATATATATATATATATATATATATATATATATATATATATATATATATATATACATTAATCTGACACTAATACAGGCAATATTGCAATATTGCAAAGGCAATAAGCAAAAGGGAATTAGTTATATCTCAATATCTTCTCTCTCTACATAATCCATGTTGTGTGTCTTTTTATCTCACTCTATCTCTACACTAACCTAACAACTTGGCTAAGCTTCTTTAGCTAGCTTCTCAGAAGCACTACAAAACGACAGACAATAAATTGTTTACACACCTGATTATCTCTCTGGATGCCCAGAGTGGGGAAGAGGATGAAGGTGCCGGTCTCTATGACGACGTTAGTCTCCGGTATCAGGTAGTCTTTGGTACACATCCGCTGGATCGTTGGGAAGGGCGGGTAGAGCCGTAAAGTTTCTGGAAAGAACAGAAAAATTAACTACATTTTTCTTTTCTAAAAAGGCTGATATAATTTCGTAGCTTTTTCGTAAATCTCAATGCAGGCCTCTTACGGTCTACCTTAATTCTATTAAAAAAAACGAATGTCATTGTTTTTCTTTTTAATTTGATCTAATGGCGATAATATTAATTTGCTTGAAAATAGTAGCCAGCTCAAGGCGTTCTTTAGCATTTTTTGCAACCTTTTGTACATCGATACAATAGCTTATTTTGCAACCTACATACAGTGCATTCAGCTGGATCAGCATTCCTAACTTGATAGGTACTTAAACACCCACCGCGCTCGAATCTCGATCAAATTAGTCATCGCGCCCGATCTCGTTCACCGTATAAACAACGTATCGAATGTACGCTGATCCAGCAGTTTTTATAGGAAGTACCTACCTAAGCACAAACGCTCAGATATTATCAATCTGCCTCGACCACAGACTAAGATCTCGTCCCTCGCCCATTACATAAGTTCATCTCTCACCTTGTATGACCATATCCATATAAGGCAACTCTTGCAGCATGTCATAGGAAATCCTCTCATCGTGCCTGGCCAGGGTTTCCAGGATCTCGCTCCTCATCTTCTCTTGGACGTGAGGATGAGCAGCCAACTCCAGAAGGAGAAATGCCAGCGTCGACGAGGTCGTCTCGAAGCCGCCGAGGAATATGATGAAGGCATTGGCCGAGATTATCATATCAGCTGGAAGAGATAGACAGATCGAGAATAGGTACTTTATTTTACATCAATAGTGTTTACACACACACACACGCACGCACGCACGCACGCACGCACGCACGCACGCACGCACGCACGCACGCACGCACGCACGCACGCACGCACACACACACACACACACACACACACACATTCGTACCTGCTTCCTATTTAAACCTATTTCGCTTCATCAATATTCATGAGTCGCTTGCTGCATTGCATGCACGCTCGCCGGTTTTGGGTATTTTAAGTACTTACTTAACTTTTTTCTTAATTATTAGATTATTTATTTTAAAAAAATACTTAAATTGGTACAAACGTACAGATCGCAGTAGATCTACGAAGATCTACAGAAACGTAGTAGATCTACGAATAGAGAAGTCAATAGAGTTGTCTAGGAATATAAAATGTGTCTGCTTAGTAGGCAGATACCAAGCGCCGTCTACTTACTGATTTCAACATCGTCCTCATCTCGGGCAATGGATTTGCTGTTGTTATTTCTGTCGTCGTTCCTTAGAGCCATCATCATGTCTATGAAGTCACCGCGCTTTTCTTGCTTGCCTGGTGACGTAAAAACAACTGATTAGACTAAGCAGAGTCTCTTTCGATGTCAGTACCAATTACTTAAAAAAATAACTACAACTTATTTTTAAAATAACGCATAACCAGGGGCCTGTTTCATAAAACTGCAATTCATAGTTTACTATGACAATTCGATATACATTGCAAAGATGATTAACCCCCACACGTTTAACAAAAAGACTATTCTACGCCATGTACCTCTAATTGTAATAATAAACAACGAATTGTAGTTTTAGAGAAACTCGGCCCGGCACTCCTATCACGTAAGTGTGCACTGTAATTGGTCATCCATTTTGGGGTTTCCGAAGTGTCAACAGCAGGGCAGGTTCAATCGGACTGGTCCATATAGTTCTTTATTTGTACTGTGATATTGTGGAGAACTAAATCGGACGAGTCCGTACCCTGAAAACCATTATATAAATGGTGGCGCTAGTATTTGAATGAATGAATGAAAATATTTATTTCAGACCTGGGTCCATATTTGACAATAATAACAGCAATTTGCCTTTCGCGTGCACACTATTTCCATCTTACAAAGAAGCAATTTTTCTATGAAGTTTGTTTAAAAAGCCTAGTCCCATGTAACAAAATCAACTAATAATAAAAAGTAAAAACATAATAGAAATTACTTATAAGAAAGTTCATAATTCAACAATTTACTTAATCGTCCGTGTACCTATTTGATCAAATTACCTATGTATTTGCAGCAAAAAATGTATAGAAAAACAGAAAAACAAATATAAATATACTCGCCTAACGAGGTACGTATTACCTACAAGTTACAACGACCTTGGGCTTACTATGCGTACCAAATCTTGTAGTAATCTAAAGGAGAACTTGCACAAAGAAAAGTTTGAAATAATCGGAGAGGCCATGTTAAAAGATAAATAGTGACGGTAATTTTTTTTTCTCTACGACTAAAAGTCATTCTGGTCACGTGGCACAAAAACGCGCCATAGAAACCGGACTCAAACTATGACATCACAACTTGAGCGCAATGTATGAAGCGTTATTCGAATTATCTCGTAAAATAATGTTTTATGCATCTTTTTTAGAAAATGTTTAGAGTTTCATACAGCTGTTAACAGTAGATTAACAGCTTGTTAGTGTACGAGAAACCGGGGGTACGAGTAGGTACCTATTTATTGAAAGTAGCCTTTGACAAAAATAAAGTAACATACATACGTTCTTATTACAGTATACAACGTGATTGTGTAATCGATAGTTACATTTTGAGAGAATGTTCTTTTCATTGTAAAAAACAGTATTAATAATTATTTATCGATAATGGTAACATTAAAAATCTTTTCATCCCCCCCATCTCGGAAAGAGTATTTTTGCTCGTCGATATCTGAGTGCAAAAGCCGTTTTTATTCCTAGAGGATAAAGTAAATTGAATTTAGAACATCGTGTGCACTAAGTTTGTAAATTCACAACATCATTAAACCTATTTACTTCTACCTCCATGGTGCCGAATTTATCGTACAACTTTTTTTAATTTGTTAAAAACGCAACTCGGAACCTCTTTTGTGTTTTTTTTTTGCATTTAGTCATTTCCTCGCTGAGGTGGGCTGAAAAATTACGTGTTGCACTCGAGCGCAAAGATTTTTCACCTCGTGCTATTTTGATTCCCTCGCTAACGCTCAGGCAGGATTCTAATTTTTTTATCACTCTGCGCTCGTGATTCAGTTTTAGAATCCTTCGCTTGCTCGGTCATCACAATTGAGCACGCGGTTTAAAAGCAACTTTGCACTCTTGTATATGAAATAACTATTGTTTTAAATAAATAGATTAAATTGGCAATCGCACTAAACAATCTAATTTAATATAATATTTATTACTTGTGAGATATATTGTGTTTTCATGCGATGGCCAAGTCAATCTATTTATTAGCTAATTACGTAATAAATAACCTAAAACAGAAGGACCCATAAGTAGGGACGGTAATGTACTCTGTGGTAGGGACTGAATAAATTAACCGACTTGGTAGACGAACTGAGTTGGGAGGTTTGGTTTTTTTTAGAAGTTATGTTTTTGATGGCGTCTCATTTCTTTTTGTAGATAGTCCTACTTTTTTCTTTTCCGGTACCTTCTACTTCTTGAATACCAACGGAATATCTTACAGCCCATTCTTTGTCTTATGCACTTTATTCTTATTTTTGTAGGTAGAATACTACCTCTTTTAGACATTAGACTAGCTCTTTTTCTAACAGTTTTTCTCAAAGCCCACTCTCTGTATCTATGGGAATTGCTATTAGCAATAAGGCCGCCAATTGTATCTTTTCTTTTGTCATTGCTGTTTCTGTAACATTTTTTTCCGGTAGGTATACAATAAAGAATATTCTTATCTTATGGATTTTTTTTCGGAGGCTTTGTAAGTAATAATAAATATACAGGTTTACTGATTCACTCACTGCAAATATAACTTCGTAATCCTATATATATATATGGGATAGCAGTATCCGCGGCTTCGCTCGCGTGGAATTCAATTTGTGTGATCTCTTAGGTACTCCTACAGAGTATCAGGAACAAATGAACTGTCGGTACCTATGTACCTACAATGTTTGTTTTGCTTTTTTGTGTGTAGGTACTAAAGTTTCCTGTATTTATTAACAATTTTAAACCCTCTCCTGAACTTAAAACTTACTTCTACTGCACTTAAACTTTATTCTACTGCAAATTAACGTAAATTTTAGTTTTAATTGTTCAAAAAAGTTATAGATAGATAAATAAATAGAGAACATTTTATTGTTCATAAAGAAGGAAGTTGGACAAATATTATCCTGAGATCCTAGTCACCGATTTTCATCAAAATGCTCATCAATCTCGACTTCATCATAAGCAGCCGATTATGTTATGTATACGTCCCACTGTAGGGCACAGGCCTTCTGTCAGAGAGAGTATGGGCTTAATCACCACGCGTGCCCACCGCGGATTGGCGATTTGGAGCGCTGACGTATGTAAATAGCTCAGACACTCAGGTTTCCTCACGATGTTTTCCTTCGCCGTTAGCGAATGGTACCTACCTATTGCTACTATAACTTCACAAATGTAAATAACTTAGAAAACAAAGTCATAGGTACATGCCCGCACTGGGGATCGAACCTGGGTCTCTCGCTTCCGAGTCCAATGTTCTACCCACTAGGCTACCACCACTGTAAGCTCGACTTAATAAGCTGAAACTCGAAGAGTTTGCTTTTGTCCGCCGAGAAGTTTTAGTATCTACCTTCTACATGGTTGTAAAACTCCTTGTAGTTCAATTGTCATTTCAGGCCGTAGTCACCAAGTTTCACCAAAGTCCTCATTAAGACTGGGCCTCGATTCTGTTAGTGCATTGTAGTATAATGACAGGTACCTACACTGTCGGGTCACGTGACGTGTTTTTTCATACCATTGACGCCTAGAAGGTTTGGTACGTGTGCCCGCGTAGACTTAAAGCAGCCATGAAATGAAATCGCCATGTTCATGCAGTTGTCATATTACTACAATGCATTAACAGAATCTAGGGCCTGATCGAAGAAGCTTAAATTCGAAGGGGCACCTACTGTCCGTTTGATGGACTTATGTCTGCCTTAGCCCATAGTCGTACAGAAGAGATGTGGGACAGGGGCGGCGTGGAAAAGACACGACGCGTTGTACAGAAATCGCGCCCTCGCCCCGTCTCTTCAGCGTGGTCTTCATCCGTCCCTTCTGTGCATTTTGTATGACAGTGAATTGGATTAACGACGCGTCCTTTGCGTGCCCTCGTCCCACGTCCCTTCTGTGTGGCCAGGGGCTTAAACGTCCTATACCGGCTCTTTGATTCATATTCGCTCGATGTATGTAACATCAAGTACGCTTTTGTACCAACATTGTGTTTAGTGCAATAAAGAATTTTAATAATAATATGTCTTTCGTCAGTTTTTCTACGTTATGCGAATTAATTTTGATAAAGATTTAATATTACGTACCTATGTACTTAATTTATCGTCGAAAGATGGAGATTAATTTTTCATAATTTTTTAAGCATTTTTCATCGATTTGTGAATTAACCTTAGGAGATAAATATATGTCATCGCAGACTTTTTTACAGGCCTTTTCAAGATCTTCATTTTTTCTATAGAAAGTGTTTTTACCGTTTAGACAGGGTTTGTAAGAAACGCATTCACTCGGTCGTTTTTTCGACGACTGAAATTGCAAAATTGGTCTCTACGCAAGGGTCCTTTAATTTAATAAGATAATCTATAATAATCCATCCTGAAGAACCATTATAAATACACGAGGAGATTACCCCCTACAAACATACAAACTTTTCATCTTTATAATATTAGTGTAGATGAAGATTATTTATGCAGTTGGTATATCTAGAAAAGTGGACCGAAATTTCAAAATATTTTAGTTTTTCCTCGATTTATACACTAAACACTAATTGTATTCTAAAATTGAAGCTTCTATATCTGCTAGAAGTGCGTTAAAGTTTTGATGATGGGTCAGTGAGTGAGTAACAAAATTGAAAAATTTGCCTAGTTATAATTCTTAAACTACTGGTTCGAATTGAATTACATTTTAAATATAACGTGTTTATACAATGCCTGCTTGGTTACTGAAGCAGGCTTCTAGTTTTATCTATTTAAACGAAGTTATGCGGGGGTCGATTCCGGATTCCGTGTGGCGCCGGATTAAGAATAGCGTCACTCCATTTCCTTCCGTGGATGTCATAGAAGGCGACTAAAGAAATAAATTACCAGGAGAGACGGGCAGCAGCGTCTTCCTGAGATTTCAACCGCATCCTGCGGACGCAAACCCGCCTGCCAAGCGTGGCGATTATGGCAAAACCCCTCTTGGTTATGAAAACCACGAGGGAGGCCTATGTCCTGCAGTGGGCGTCAAATGGCTGATGATGATGATGATGACGGGGGTCGAAAATGGCCTGAACTGCTTCGAGAAAAGGACGATAACGTGCCGATTTTTTGCTCGACTTAGCGGGGCGCTGCCGTGCCCCCAGATAGGTGTCTGTCCTCCGACATATGTGCAAACAATAAAAATAATAGTATTAATAGTACCTAATAAATCTAAATAGCCGCAAATACCGCAAGCTCGCTTTGAACAGTTAATATTTCGACCCGGTCTAGCACAAAACCACGGTTACTAAACGTTGCCTAATATCACTCATCGTTATATTTACCTAGGTAGGTGCCTAATATAGTAGATAGAGAAGTCTTAGTAATAAGGTCCCGTTTGGCACCCTCGGGTAAGGAACCCTAAAAAGAACCAACGTCGCAGTTCAAAGTTTGTATGAAAATAAAGTCGTTACCGGCCAATGTGAAACGTCGATTGGCGACCTTGTTATCGTATATGTTTCAGAACTGTCATTCTGTTTTGTTTTTTTTTCTATTCCGTGAAAACCTAATTCAATTCGTGTTGCCCGAAGTGGCCCCGGTATTTCCGAGTGAATTTCCGCATCTAGGTATTTCCAGGGAACGTTTACCTAAACATTCGGGCGACCTTCTTTATGATTTTATATTATATTCCATCCAGTAGGTATACAGCAGCGACCTCAGCGAGATGGACGGAGAAAACTACAGAACATATTTTCTCTGTTCTGTGGAGAAAACTGATTAATCAGCAAAGTGGAACAGAAAATATCTTCCTAATCGCGATTGATCTTAAAGTGTACTTAGGTACATACCTTTTGTATGATGATTATATATTTTATGAGTTCGCGGTGGTAGCCTAGTGGGTAGAACATTGGACTCGGAATCGAGAAATAGAAATAGAAAAGACCCAGGTTCGATTCCCAGTGCGGGCATGTACCTATGACTTTGTTTTATAACTTATGTATATTTGTGAAGTTATAGTAGCAACACCACTCGCTAACTGTGAAGGAAAACATCGCGAGGAAACCTGAGTGTCTGAGCTATTCATATACCTCAGCGCTTGAAATCGCCAATCCGCGGTGGGCACGCGTGGTGATTAAGCCCATACTCTCTGAGAGAAGGCCTGTGCCCTACAGTAGGACGTACATAGGCTGCTTATGAATATTTTATAAATAATAATGATCATCAACACGAGTCATTAGAATAATACGAAAGTAGAACAGCACGTATGTATGCAAAAGAGGCACCTCTGCTTATAACTAGCAACAAATTGTACTTATTTCGCCTTTTAAAAGAGAATTCGGCAAGCACCTTCTTAATAAATGTGTATCCCTCCAAAACATAAGTTACAGTACAGGCTTCCGTAATACAGGTTTTTACCAAGAACGGGCAGTGATTCTTTATTCGTAGAGTATGGGGAAATTTTACGATTTATAAAAGGGTAAAAGCCTTTTATAAATCGTAAAATTTCGTAATAAACTAATTTATTTTTTTTTAATGTGAAAAACTGACCGACTTCTCGTCTCAAAAAAATCATGATAGGTAGGTAGAAAACATCCTTGGTAGGCTAAGTTCCTTGTCTTCACCGAATTACCAGTGACAAGAATTTAAGACTTTTCCGTTTCAACCAACTTTTCTTGGGCTCTTGACATTTTTAGGGTTCCGTACCTAAAGGCCACTTATGGCAATGGCAACCGAATATGTGTTTAAGAAAGTTATTTTCTTCTTGTTTACTCACTTTTCGACCAAATTATAAAGAGACGTTTCGTAAAACGCCCGAAGGGCTGGTGCGAAACGGGACCCTATTACTAAGACTTCACTGTCCGTCTGTCTGACTGTCTGTCTTTCTGTCACCAGGCTGTTGTATCTCATGAACCGTGATAGCTAGGCAGTTGAAATTTTCACAGATGGTGTGCTTCTGTTGCCGCTATAACAACAAATACTTAAAACAGAATAAAATAAATATTTAAGGATGCTCCCATACAACAAACGTTGTCTAAATACAGCGCTTGCCATCTAGCAGCTATCTATGTAACCTTTACAGCGCCGATGTCATGTCGTTAAATGTCAATGTTAAACGATTCTTGTTGGTTTCTAATAGATAGCACTGTTATCAAATTCGATCTTTGTCTAATGTTGTATAGATAATGGTACGGAACCCTTCGTGCGCGAGTCCGACTCGCACTCGGACGGTTTTTAGTTAGATACCGAACTGGCTGTAGCGATATCACGATGTGAGGTACGTACGCCATCTTACTCTATTTTTATATAGTAACGGTGAGATGAAAATATGAACATGGGGTATTTTTTATTCTTTAAATTCACCACCACGCATGTAAACGAAAATAAAAAATACGTTCACACTATCGCAAACTGTGAAACAACTCTATGAAATAAAAATCTAGTCATAATGAAATGTTTTTACCATTTTCCCGCGCTTTCAAGACGCTTTTCACGATGTTGTAGAAGAAGTCATGAGTCTTCTTAGGTATTATCCTCATTCGAAAGAATAGAGCGAATGCTGGCCAAAACTGACGCATCGTTCTGAAAAAAGAAAATTATGATTTGTCAGTCACTGCGATCCCTCCAATGGACATCAATGTTGTCAGTGATGAACTTGACAGAGGCGGACTCTATGGTGTCTAGGAATACTACGGACCCCTGTCTAGTTGGAATAAAATAAATATTTCCTTTATTATCAAACTTAGGTTACTTTCAAAATAAGGCACAGGCCTCAGTAAAGTTATCTATTTAATAATAGATCCTGCATCCATTCTTAGGGTTCCGTACCTAAAGGCCACTTATGGAAATGGCAACCGAATATGTACGTAAGAAAGTTATTTTCTTCTTGTTTACTCACTTTTCGACCAAATTGTAAAGAGACGTTTCGTAAAACGCCCGAAGGGCTACCGCAAACGGGTCGTCCTCGTTGTCCATCACGCTGCTTTTGAGGCCGAAAGCACACGGCACTATTGCATCAGCCGTATACCCTCCTACGAGCTTCTCTGAGTCTACTTCTATACCATTGTTTGTGGGTGTTTGGCCTGGATGGTCGGTTTTGTTCGGCTTCATACGATTCTCGACTCTGATTGCGAATTCGTTAGCTGTGTTTTCGATCAGTGGGAGCATCCCGCGTAGCTTGTTTTGTCTGAAAAAGTTATAAAGTAAGATTACTACCTTAAATAATTGTTAATGTATTAGTTTAGATAAAATTCATTATAATCAAGCATTTTTCCAAGAAATCTAAGCTTGAAGCTTAATAGCAGTCATTGTCACTTCAGTGACAGTAATCTTCCTGTATCATTCATCACCATCATCGACACATCTAGCAGTTTTCCCCAACTAGGTACCTAGCACACTATTGTGCCTATATTTCCAAACCACGAACACAACACAATACGTTACGTGGAAATTGACGAAAACTATGTCATCGCCTCTGTTTGAGCTAACACGCGGATTACCGCACTCGTGTGTGTCCACGTCCAATGCCGGTCGCAGGTGCCGGCTATAGGCCCCGTAATTCTATTCGATGCTCCACCGGTTTAATTTCAAGCCCACGGTTAGTAGGCTGCAGTGCGGAATCTAAATCCGTACGCCGTAATGGAGCACCCGTATTTAAAAACATAAACCTTTCAATAATAATAAATTGTTTAATTTTCATTAATAGAACTTAACATATTGTACAGCAAAAAGTGAAAACTCTTGTTGAACCGATATTGTCTTTTCTTTGGTTACTGGTTTACAATAAAGGATAGTCTTATCTATTATATGTAGAGTTTGGCGGTCACAATATTATGAGAGGGCCGTTAATAAATAAATTCACATTGAAAATTACCTAGCGACAAGCATTACCTATGTGCCGAACGAAATAGGCAACTGCCAACGAAATTTTCACAATTTTAATCTGACTGGAACGAATGTTGTCAGGGCAATTTTTTCGGTAGGTATTTGTCATAGCTTGATAATTCACAGGTACATACGTTTTATTAAAATTACAATATATTGAAAGTAGAATTCACGCATGCTGACGACTAAGCGTGGCGTGCTCATCATTCAGAGGTACGCGTAAATAAACTTTTTAAGAATCCATTTCTTTTTAAGCCTTTTGCAAACATTTTGTAAACATCGTCTAGTGGCATCCCTATTCTAGATAGGTGAAGTGTAGTGTCTAGGACAATTTGCATGGAGTAGACTTGCCCAGCACATCCTTTCAGCTTAGTCGGGTCAATCCACAGTAAAAGCAAGCCAATATGCCACCTAGACCGTGAATTACTTCACGATGTTTTTCTTTACACTTACGAGAAAATCGGCGATATTTTTGTTCTCAGCTTCCTCCATTTGTTCCCCCTCAGGAAGAGCACTGAGTCCGCCAGTGGGTCGACCGCCTTGTTGAAGAAGAACCCTCGGTCCACGAAGTATTGGAAGTCGGTGACGCAGATCCGGCGGATGAGTGCCGGGTCCCGGACGAGTAGAGAGCGCTGGAAGAACTGGTGGAGCCCTGGAATTGACATGGAGATCGGTTAAAGCAGATAAGTGATTATTATGATGATTATGGCTGGATGATTATGTCTGGATAAGGATGGCTGAGGATAGAAGGAAGTGTGCCTTGGGGGAGGCCTATGCCCAGCACTGGAAGAGTACGAGCTGATTGATTGATTGATGGTTATTAATATTATTATAATCAATACAAATTTTTTTACGTTTATTATTTTAACACTATTTCTAACGATGGTAGCGCAGCGGTAGAACGCCGGCCTCACATTCCGGAGGTCGTGGGTTCGAATTCCGGCATGTACCAATGAATTTATTTTCAAACATTTGTGAAGTTGTAAGTAGTAGCAATAACATTCGCTAAAACCGAAGGAAAGCATCGCGAGAAAACCTAAGTGTCTGTGAGCTGTTAAAATACTTCAGGGTTTGACATCGCCAATTCGCGGTGTACACGCGTGGTAATTAAGCCCATACTCTCTCTCGGAGAGAAGTCATGTGCCCTGCAGTAGACCGTTTATAGGCTAAATGAAAAAAATTAACATTACTTAAACTATTTGGTGGGGTGGTCGGCCCGAAGCTCACTCACGTTTAGCGCTAAGCTTACGATAAGTTTCCTATCAGTTTAAATAGTTGAACGTGGTATTGGCCTTATTTATTAGACATTTTAAAAACCTATTTAGAGGCTAAATATTCCACCCATGCCGGGCAACTTGCCCATTAGCTCAGTTGGGAGAGCGCTGGCACGGTGAGCCAGAGGTCGCGGGTTCAAGTCCCGGCACGGCATAGCCTCTAAATATGTTTTTAAAATAAAATTGTCCTCAGCACGGGTTGGTGCAACAAAAAAAATATAATTATTAGACATTACTTTAAGTTATGAAACTCTGTACGCTGTTGATTTTTTTTAATAAAAATAATAGTTATTTACACAACTAGGGCCGTAAAATAAAGAAAGGCCGATATCGCAGAAGTTTAAGACCCGAGCCGCAGGCGAGGGTCATCAATATGCGATAGAGGGCTTTCTATTTTACGGTCCGTGTTGTGTACACAATTTTATGTCGTCACTCGGCCTCAAAGTGGGTTTTCCCGTACGCGCAGCGTGCGGAAAAACCCGCTTTTTGGCCAGGTGTGGCATAAAATATATTCTAAATGGGCTTTCAAACACTGAGGTTTTTTTAAATAACCTTTAATTACTTTTTTAACTATAATGAAATACTTTGTCGCAAAGTAATTGCTAAATATTAGGGACTTCTTTAATTAACCTAAATGAAAATGTAACTTAAATTAAACATGTTTCTAAATTATTATTATTTAAAATGCTACGTTTTATCAATCGATAAGCCTGAAATCCCTAAGATAAAAAATATTATTTTGTTTAGGGGTCTGAAGGTTGACCTGCGGTAATCGTGTCACTGTGTAATACAATCTTATTATATTTAAGATAAATGATGTAATAAATAGTGTACAAAATAAAAATATCAATAATTGTAGTAAGGGTTCACTACAATAATCAGTCTTCCAGTGACCACGGTAATTGCAATGTAGCTGAAACAATCGCAATTAGACCTTTAAAATGAAAATTCATAGGCAGCCTCTTAGTCCTGCTGCATAGGGCATAGGTAGGCCTTCTTCCCAAGAAAGAGAGAAAGCGCAGACATAGTCAAATCCTGATTTGAACGGCTTAGATTAATTTACATATCTCATCATCATAAGCAGCCTATATACGTCCCGCTGTAGGGCACAGGCCTTCTCTCAGAGAGAGTATGGGCTTAATCACCACGCGTGCCTGCCAATGTTTTCTCTTTTTAAGATTATTCACTTTCCAAAAATTGTGTTATATTTTGCATTTGCTTATTCTATTTGGCATTATATTGGTTGGTTGGCCGAAATAGGATAAGAATATAGGTTATCCTTAATAGCGAAACAAAGAAAATAACTGATATTCACTTACCCAAAAATCGAACATCCTTGTAAGTATCATAGATCCTTTGAAAACAGATGCCGCCTTGCTCCTTCATCATTACCATAGTATTGATATGACCCACAAAGGGGAAAGCAGGGGGTGAGAATACCCCTTTCTCCAACCAGTAGTCATGGTCATAGGTAGAAAATGCCAGCAGTATCACAGCACCGGTAATAGAAGCCAAAATGTACCATAAGGCTGCAAAGCCAAAGGTACAATTTTGCGTACACCACAAGAGTAAGGCCACCACTTGGACCAAAGATCTTTTGAAGCCGAACATTTTTGGTTTTTTTTTTAGTTTTTCCAACACTGAGTTACGTCCAAATCATGATTCCTGCCTCACAAAAGCGCATCGGAGCATTACAGTTCTACGTTAAATCGTACACCAGCATGTAATCCATCTTCTTCACACACACGTATATTAACGGCTTATTTATGTCTGTATGAACGACTTATGAGTGCATTTCACTTAGTGCATTGTTTAAAACTTTTGAACAGTCCAAAAATGTAAAAGTTCATTTCACAACATTTTTCACAATCCTAGCTGAAGCCTCGGAAGCGCCAGTTCCACTCATCACCGAATCTTGACAGTGTGCAACCGTTGTCCAAACTTAGCCCGCACTAAATTCAGAGCCAGACCACCACTCCGGACAGTACGTGAGCCCGCGCATGCGTGGTTGGTCAGCAGCGCCGGCGCACAAAGTCGCCAAATGCGCTAACAAGAGGCTGCGGGGCGGGTGCGCAATCGTAGATGCTGTAAGAGAGAAAGTTGGCGCAGAGGTGGACTGCGATGGTTTTTGCTCTCATTGTGTTTGTCACGGGGTCAGTTGACGTTGACTGTGACTAGATGTTTGATTTGATTGAGTTATTTCTTAATTTGATGTCAGATTAAAGTATCTGCCGGTAGGTATTTCGTTTCATTCAGCTTTGTTTTACATGTATTACCTAATAAAAATCGTTAAAATACCGGAAGCAACATCTCATTAATTCAATAAATACAACCCCCTTTTTTACCTTCATAGGATTTCAAAATTATTACTTTGAGACCAGATGAATGAAATAAAGTTATGTTGTCAGCGTAATTGTACAGTTGAATACCGTCATAATTAACACCCGCATCCGTATGCTTTCCTTGGAATTGCTTTGCTTTTTTAAAAGGCGTTTTTTTAATTCCCTGTTATTTTTGTTAGAAAGCGGATGTAAATTGAGGTAATTACCTAAATTATTGACCAAAATTATGAAAATTATTATCTTCACTTTTTTTTCAATGTAGGTCCCTAACTCCTCCCCTGCGCAGCGTTGAAGGTCCGATATTACATAAATGTCCTCGAAACTCCGGTCAGCGACACTGTAACCTATCTATTTCTTACTTTTACATGCTAACGCGTCTCCGCGTGCAAGACTTGCGTGGGACCAACTAGAACAGCACTAATGGATGTAAATCCTAGCAGAGCCGGGTTGCTTCATAGCCATTTTTTGTGTTACAAACCGAGGTTTTGAAACTATATATGCAATTAAGTCTAAACTGCGTGATAGAAACTGCTACTGTGTGACTGCGCACACAAGATTGCACACAACAAATCACACTTTTCGACACACTATTGGTTTTGTTCTGTGTCTAATAGTAATTACTTTTTTGTCTAAGTATATAAAAAGTCTAATTGCATAGTTGAAGAAAAACTTTAAAAGGAAAACTAAGTAAGTACCGCACTTACAAAATGTCTTATTTGCATATTTACGAAAGTCAAAGAAGATGAACGATTTCTACACGTACAACTCGAAAATCGACTCGAGCTGTTCATCCGCCCCCACTCGTTGGCCCATTCATCTTCAGTTTTGAGGTCACCATATATATCTCCGGCTCCGCATTGCGTGCGCTGACGCAACGCGACGCAACGGCGCGGCAGCCAGACAAGAAAGTTCAAACACGAGACTCACCGTCGATTGAGCGATGTGCGTGCGGGATTACCGCCGTCCTGACGCACTTCGGCAGCTCTTGTTGCGGGGTCCAAAAAGGCGAATATTGAACGTTTCTGATACTGCAGAATACGAGTGCGCGGAGTCACTCCGGGTTCGGGATGGGACGCAATTCACGTGTTTGATTCAAAACCGGTATAGTCGCTAAGTTGCCTAATTTCATCACCTTACAGTTTCGCTCAGATTGATGATTAGTCTTATTAGCTTATCGTATGTTTTTGATAATTCTACTGGAGTACGTACTACTTAAGTAGGTACCAAATGCTGCCGGATATGTGTTCGAC
This sequence comes from Yponomeuta malinellus, assembly GCA_947308005.1. Classification (NCBI taxonomy): domain Eukaryota; kingdom Metazoa; phylum Arthropoda; class Insecta; order Lepidoptera; family Yponomeutidae; genus Yponomeuta; species Yponomeuta malinellus. Next base: position 2,731,202 of record OX371007.1, on the reverse strand, counting down.
TTTCAAGAAACTAGAAGTCGAAACCGCTTTATGGAAATAAATTAAGCATTATGCTCAAGAATATTTGCGTCCACGAAATAGTTGCTACATATCTAAGCAGGCATGCAAAATGTGGTTGCTTGGGCTAAGTAAATGTGGTTTTTGTTTCAACAGTGGCCGTTCTAGTCCGCAAATATCCTATGCATGAGCAAGCTTTCATTGTTCAGTCTAGTTAGCTTGCTAGATCTGACAAAACGTAAATCCACACAGTATTTATACAAGGTTTTAAAAAAGGGTGTTTAAGGAATTGTGCATTTTAAAAATGTGTCATTCCTAAACCACGTCAATTAGTAGTTTGGGTTTTACAATCACTTTTGTTCTAATTGGGGGTTATTTTTTTTTAAACTCAAAACTCACTTATAAAACCAAAAAAGGTAGGTTATTTTTCGAAATATCAATTTTATAAAACTCGCGCTTATAGTATGTATCATCGACAGCACGTTGACCTTTGTGAATGTGCACACAGTTAAATTAAGTAAGACGACTTAATATTGTCAAATAAGATCCTACTAATATTATAAATGTGAAAGTTTGTGAAGATGTTCGGATGTTTGTTGCTCGATCACGCAATAACGGCTGAACGGATTTAGATGAAATTTGGTATGGAGATAGTTTGAGTCCCGGGGGAGGACATAGGACACTTTTCATCCCGGAAATTACTCATTCTAGCTAGTAAGAAATAATTGTTAACCTGTTTCGTTCGGCTATTACGCAGGGGTAACCCGATAATGCGACACAAATAAGAGCAAATGCATGACCTTCGCAAAGTAACATAATTCTTTAAATTACATAAGATAGGATAAGAATATTCTTAATAACTCAACTGAAGTATTGGTATTACCATATGTATTATTGGTATAGTAGCATTTTAATTACATCTAAGAAATTTTAGTGCCCCTAAAATTCACGTAGAGCGTGAATTATCTTTTAAATTATTATTACCACCTGTTTTATTACCATGACATGCAATAAATAAATGATGATGATGAACTGAAAACATTTTATTCACTACATAACAAACGGTCTTATTTAGAAAAACTCGTCTGCCGCGACACAGATCTGTGTCCAACTTAGTATGGGCCACCTATACGTTCCATTCCGCGAGGGCAGTTCAAGGGTAAAAGCACTTCAACAACGCCGATTAAAATAGTCCGTGGTGGAGATTTTACGAAAAAAAGATGTAGCCACAGATTAAATAAACAGAGTTTTAGGTTGGTTTTAGAGCAATTGTGTTTTTATAAATGAAGCAGTTAATGTTTATATTCTTTTTGTTGCACTAACCCGTGCTGAGGACAATTTTAAAAACCTATTTACAGGCTAAAAATTCCACCCATGCCGGGACTTGAACCCGCGACCTCTGGCTCACCGTGCCAGCGCTCTCCCAAATGAGCTAATGGGACGGCCTCTGTACAAACTTCTCTGTATTACGTACAGGCAGCGACATCTGACCGAAGCGATTTACATCACTTGTAGCCCCGAATAACTCACTTTGCAGTTAGGTTTTTACATCGGAATGATATCGCTGTACCTACATGATTATATTCTTTTTGTTGCACTAACCCGTGCTGAGGACAATTTTAAAAACCTATTTAGAGGCTAAAAATTCCACCCATGCCGGGACTTGAACCCGCGACCTCTGGCTTTTTAGCCTCTAAATAGGCAGTTAATGTTTACTTAATAAACGTCAAAGCTGGTACTTTTACAAATAATAGATTATGTGGAGAAGAAGCTAACAAAGAAACAATTAAGTGAAACAGAGTGCGCTATAATTCGCCAACAAACTGTAAATTAATTATCGTCGTCAGCATCATTCAGCCATTAATTAATTAATACAAAAAAAACTACATTTATTCTTTTATCTCGACATTTATTTCTTCAAAACACGTTTTAACTTAATTAACAGAGTTTTTATCTTAAAGATACACTACACTTTGTCTTCCAAATAATCCTTAATGTTTTAATAGGCTTTTTGCACAGACTATGCTTAACACATTTTATAACCGCGTTGGTGGTAACTCTAATATATCTTGACGAATTTTGCTGTAGAACCGTATATGTAATGAGAAATTTTACTAAGTTGTTTTTATTCATGGTTCCGTAAAATCGTAAAATCAAGCCCTTCAACAACTTATTCGAGGCCCCGTCCAATACTAAAATTACCAAACCCCTTTAACTTATGCGGCCCTGCCGGCATCAATGCTATCATTACTGAGGCGGGCGATGCAAATCTGCTCGACAAATGACATGAATCGCATGCGCTGTAAATAAAATCCGTTGAATTGATTTTGGCCAATAATTTTGGTCATGGCGGAATCGGAAATCAGCTGCATAAACCATAAAATAAAAAGCCGGCCAAGTGCGAGTCGGACTCGGGCACGAAGGGCTCCGTACCATTATCTATGCAACATTAGACAAAGATCGTATTTGAGAATAGCGCCACCTCTGGAAACCAACAAGATAAACGCTTTTTGTTGGTTTCCATTGATGGCGCTGTTCTCAAATTCGATCTTTGTCTAATGTTGTATAGATAATGGTACGGAACCAGATGGCATTGACATTAAACGACATGACATCGGCGCTGTGGAGGTTCCGTAGATGGCCGCTAGATGGCGAGCGCTGTCTTTAGACAACGTTTGTTGGGAGCCCCCCTTAAATATTTATTTTATTTTGTTTTTAGTTTTTTTTATAGGGGCAACAGAAATACATAGATTGTGAAAATTTCAACTGTCTAACTATCACGTTTCTTGAGATACAGCCTGTTGACAGACAGACAGGAGCAGGAGCCGCAGCCGCAGTTCCAGGTAAGTTTAGGAGACCTGCCTACCAACCCGGTAGAATAACATAGTCCAGACTCAAGGTTTGCCAGCGGGCAATGGAGCGCTCCTCCTAAGCTCTGGCGTCCTATACACAGGACATAACCTATAACTTTCTGAATTCAGACCCAATGTTCTTAAAGTAGGAAATATGGAAAACCTGCTGTTCTAAGTCCAATAATTTTTTTCATATTTTTTTGGACAATATGTTTTTTTAAGTACCTGCGTTTTTTTTTCAGATGATTCGAAATAATTTTTACCTACAGGGGTTAAGAGGGATATACTGGAGCAAAGAAGATTGAAATCAACCAAATAAAATTAATAAAAACAACATGTTAACATCAATCATCAGCCTTTTATTATTGACCCGCTAGCGTGAGGCGACATCACGCGTCAGCGATGTGACGATCAGTTCTTAGCTACCAGTCACTTGATTGATCCAGCTCTGGTACTGAGCGGGGCGCAGGAAATCTGCGAAAGACAAATCATTCGGAGGACTTTAGTTAAATTCATACTAGACATATCTAGGTGATGCTCGTGGTAGGTACTGCAACATTACATTATATTACATAAACTCACGCCCGTATCCCGGAGGGGTAGGCAGAGACCAGGGTTTGCCACTTGCCACGATCCTGACAGACCACTTTCGCTTCATCAACATTCATTAGTCGTTGCATGCGCGCACGCCGGTTTAGGTATTACAAATATTCATTTAACAATGATTATATTATCATTAACAAAAAATAAATTTCTTAACTAACCTACAACAACGTTTATAAATTCATAATTATACATTTATTAACCGACTACAAAAAAGGAGGAGGTTATCAATTCGACGCGTATATTTTTTTAGCTATCTTCTCGCATAACTCCGTCAAATCTTAACCGATTTAGTCAATTCTTTTTTTGTTCGAATAGATATAACGTCTCATTGATCCCATTTTAATTTGGTGAAGACCTGATGAAGGCTTTCAGAGATGGAGGACGGAACTCTTCAATGGACAGCAGTAATTAAGGCCTAACGGGGCCCATGCTTTAGTAATATTTGTATCTTTCATAAAATAGCGTAAAAGTAGTCCCAAGGTAATTTGGTGATGTTCTGGTGGAGCCTTTCGGAGATGGAAATTGAGAACTTCAAATTTTAAGCAACGATTTAAGTAGGGTAAATTATGGTTATGAGGGATTTCTTTTTTTATCTCCCGCTCCCTCACTGAAAATTAAAAATTTTAAATAAAAAACAACCGACTTCGAAACACTACAGCACTAAAAAGTTAGAAATAATTTAAAAGAATACCTTTAAATTAAAAGCACTAATAATTCAATTTATTGATAAAATTCATAATAAGTCAAGGTGAAGTTACATTGATAATTTAAATTCATTGCGATTAATTAATTTAGATTCTCACGGCATCATTCCATTAATGATATCGTTCGGAGGGCTCTCATTTCGGCGGATATCCCTTCGGTTCTTGAACCGCCGAGGTTGATGCGTAGTGATGGAAAGCGTCCGGACGGTTTCACTTTGATACCGTGAGAGAGTGGTCGGTGTCTGCTTTGGGATGCCACCTGCGTATGCACTTTCGCACCTTCACACGTGGGTTCTACGGCTGCCGTACCTGGGTCAGCTGCTGAAGCTGCAGCTAGACTCAAGTGTGCAAAATATAGCCAGCTGATGAGCAGCTATCTGTTTGTGCCACTCGCCGTAGAAACCACTGGAGTTTGGGGTACCCAGGGGAAAGTTTTTGTTAAAGAGATAGGGCTGAGCATTTTTGATGCTTCGCTGTGCAGCGCCGTGTAACGCTGCCAGTGTCATGGGTACCTTTGGGTCGGACATGTCTCGGGGCGGTTTATTTAATTGACTGTACTTGTGTGTGTGTTTTTTTTGTCTCCATTATATTTATTTTGTTTTTTATATTTTTGACATTGTTTTTACTTCTTATTAAGTCTAATTAATTGACATTTTTTTAAATGTAATTTTTATTAATTTAACTTATCAATATAACTCCACCTTGACTTGTAATAAATTAAAAGTATGTATACATGTAGATATTGTACAAGTACAATTTGTAGTCGGTGCCCAGTTTCATGACCAGGACATATATTTCTAACTTTTTAGTGCTGTAGTGTTTTGAAGTGGGTTTTTTTTATTAATTTTTTTTAGATAGTTTGTCTACCTTCAAGACACTCGTATTGACAGTCACATTCTACAAGTGACTCAACGTTGCAGTCACCTTGGTCGCGGGCAGACGGATTTGTGGCGAGCACAGTAAATTATTGTGGTACCTAAGTGCGGGTAACTCACCACAATAATTTACTAATTTATAATAATTTATTAATTCAATAATTTACTGCCGATAATTAAGGTAATTAACTTTTTTATTATTATTAATACAAAATAAAATTGCACTTAAAATAATTAGGTAGTATTTTCTAAGGTTAACACGAGCACTAGACATAATAAAAACTGAATTTGCACGGATATTTACTCGTTTATTTATCATTTTACAATTTTCCGACATTTCGGTACTTTTTTTTCTTAAACTAATTTACAATACGGCGGACTTAATGCCACATGCATTTTCTACCAGTCAACCGCAGTAAATAATAAAATAAGTACATAAGCTAAACCTAAAAATACTTTAAAATACTATACGCACTATCAGAGAGCAAGGCAATAATACCTATAATTTACCACACATATGGCTGAAAGATTCTTATCATAACGACGGGCTAAGGGAGCTTGGTGTTTACCTCATAAGCTATCGCGATTGTACCCATTAAATGTATAATTATGAATCACACGTGTTTTATTGTATTTCATTACGCATTTAAAAAAACACCCTTTATATTCAGGAGAACTTACCACCATTTGGGTTGATCAGGAGACCGAGCTGTTCGCCGTCGCTCACCAGGGGAGCTCCGAGGTCGAACTGTGTGAACACAAATTGATTGAGTGCACATAATTATATTAATTCAGATATATTTGTGCCTCTCGGGGTAGAGAATCTGGGGCGCATGGGGTCCGGAGGCGCGACTTCTTTTTAAGGAGATCTCGTCGCGCCTGGTTGACGCCTCAGGAGATCCGACGGCTGGTGGCTACTTTAGTCAAAGGTTAGGCCTCGATATACAGCGAGGCAATGTCGCCAGCCTTTTCGGTACTCTACCGACCAACAGCGATCTGGCTCAAATATTTTATTTAAATTAGAAATTAGCTAACTAGGTTTAGTTTAGTTTTTAATTTTCGTTTTGTAAATATTGTAATATAATATTTAATATTGTTGGAAATATATAAAAACTATCTTCATTCAATAGAAGTTTGTCTGAAAGAACGGTAAGACTGCCATCAACATTTGTGTGCAATAAAATTTTCTCTACCTCTGTTTATCTATCTGTACACGCTGAAATCTGGGTAGTTTGAAGCGGCAGTTACGTAATTAGTAATTAAAAATGGCCTCTACTTAGACTTTTACTATAATATCGCCTTTAAGTATAGACGTAAATTAAAAAAAAATTGAGTTGTGAAATCTTGTTTCGAGCTGAGAAATCTTGTTTCAAAAATACCTTCTAATAAATTCTAATTTGTGTCGAGATATAATTGAAAAGAGCCTTTTATTAAAAAAAATGCGTATTCTATAACTATTGTCAAGGCACGTTCATTTTACATCGGCTTTCAAACCACCCACATTTTACAAGATTGTAATTTGAGACTGGGGAGCAAGGGTTATTAGCTATCAAAGCTACTATTTGTATATTATTTTACATTTTTTTTTTACCTAATTATACGGTTTCTATTTTTAATTGTATAATTGTTGTATGTATACCTATAAAATAGAAACTAACCTGGAATCATTCAGATCTGGAATCTGAACTGCATTCAGATTTCAGAAACATTGTATATTTAACATTATCAAGAAAGGTGACATTTATCACATATTTTTTTAGGGTTCCGTACTCGAATGGTTTCAAACGGGACCCTATTACTCTGCCTCAGCTGTCTGACCATCCGTCCGACCATTAAAGGGCTCTATCTTTGGAACCGTAATAGGTAGCCAGTTGATATTTTCACAGAATATGTGTTATTACGACGAGTTACCAAAAAATAATAAAATTTGAAAAAATAAGGGGCGTCTCCATACAACATACGTGTTTTTTGACTTTTTAGGGTTCCGTACCCAAAGGGTAAGGTAAGGGTAAGTAAATATTTAGTTTCATATTCGCTTCAAAAATAGATTAAATTAAAACTAAATTAAAATAAAAAAAATTAAGGGGGCCTCCATACAACAAACGTGATTTTTTCCCGTTTTTTTTATCTTTGGGTCTAATGTTGTATAAATAATAGCACAGAACCCTTGGTGCGCGAGTCTGACTCGCACTTGACCGGTTTTTGTTTATTAAAATATGCTCTATCGTAAAAAACTGGAACACACACAGGCATCAAAGTTGGAGTGATTGTGGGACTTATTATATATTCTAACGACAAATAGTAAAAAACGGCCAAGCGCGAGTACGGAACACTTGGCCGGGTTTTTTTATTACTTATGTAAGAGATTCTACCATTGATTGATAGGAATTGAAGTGGACCGACTGAGGTACAGAACATTTCAAATTGAGGCGCTATTACGTTAGCTCTCCACTGTGTGGAATCATCCGATTTAACCCACTGCGAACTGTCAAATACATAGGTATTTAGACACTTTGGAATCGTCAAAATAGTTAACCCAATAGAGTGGAGTGTTACGCAATAGAAGGGCAGAAACCCAGCGATTGTCGTGTGGACTATGAACAGGGAAGAAACCCTGTACTGACGACAAGGTTAGTAGCATAGAAAACCGCCTAGGTATTTAGTTTCTGTCTGACTGTAGGTAGGGGCTCAGACGCGAAAAAAACTTTTTCTAAAGGGGTTCCCAAGCTTTTTCAGTTTAAAACACGTTCGTCGAAAACACTCCTTTTACTTGGTCTGTGGTAAAGTATTTCCCTTCGCCACAGGGTATTTAGACTTAATTTGAGTTGTGTTTTAAGGAATCGTGTTTTATAACTGATGTAGTATTACCTACTTGTATGTACCTATTAGGTGCCTACTGTTAGTATTTTGTCACGGAACTTCAGTCGAAATACGTGTAGGTACAATGACAATACGCACAGAAATTAAAGTAACGTACAAAGTTTAGCTTTGGGAGAAAAGAAAACACTTCTGTTCACGGGCTCTGCTCGGAGTCTCTGATGGACCACATCAGAAATGAGACTATTCCCCAAAATACTAAGTTTTGATTTGATCCCCGATTTGCCTAAGTATAAGATTGACAAGCATATCCGATGGGGCAGAAACGTCGAGTCAACCACGCAATAGCTTACGGCGTCCTGCCCATCAGCTTTCTGGACCAGCGGCTGGATGAGTGGACGAATGCGGGCTGATTGATTGATAACTCTCCACACACTTCAGGAAACCATTAATCAACCACTTCCTTCTGTCCTCGGCCAGCCTCATCCAGCCGCTGCCAGCAATCTGCCTGAGATCGCAGGTCCAGCGAGCTGGCAGGGAACCATTCTATAAGTAAATTCTTACCCGGGTGGCTTGGAGGTTGGTCTGCAGCACATCGCCGTTCTGTTCGACACTGACATAATTGCAGACTAGAGTCTCGCCAGGAACTAGATAACAAAAACGAACATTAAGGCCGACTTGAACCACTTTCTTTAATGTGGCTTAAACAGCATTTAATTGCAATTCTTCATACAAAAGTCTTTAAATGGCGACAGAAATCAGAAATCAATAATTTATTTCAACGTAAAAAATATACATTCTGTTTGCTGAATGTCAATGTACTACGAGTATGTTACTAAATTAGCCGCTGCTTTCGGGTCGTATTTGTAGTGGAGAAAAAGGCAACGGGGAAAAAAACTCCACTCTGACCATCTTTTTCTCAAATCATCTTAAACTTACAAATCAACGACTATATGATATGATTCCGTGATAGCCACCAATAACTTTAAAAGCCAAAAAAGAACTAATACTTAATTACTTATTCTTAAACTTATTTTATTAAACTTGCACTGTTTGTTAGTTAGTTACCATATGCGGACACTTATTTTTAGCTTATAGTTACACTAAGTAACTTTCCATTTGTAATGCTGCAAGTTTCCAAAAAAAAAAAAAAAGATAATAATAATGAATGCAAGTACTTATTATAATTAAACATCTGTGAAATTTCAAGCCAATGCTTCAGATCTCTCAGCAAACATTTTTTGCACTTGCTTGAGTCTTTGACAATATTCTACCTAATTTTTTTCTGAATGAACCACAGAAAATGGTTGATACTAATTGTAGGATGGTACGTGACTTTGCTGTTTTTATATACATTTTGGGATAATAATGATTTCAGTACCTAACAACTATTTAGATATTGATAAACTTCTAAATCGAAAAATCTATTGAACCCTTTGTTAATGCGTTTATTTTAAGGCCAATTTCTCACTAAACTGAATCAAGTCATATTTACGCTGTATATGCCCTTATAGTTCACATATTTATATACATGAATTTATTTAAACTAAATCAGTTGACATCAATAAATAATGTACAACTTTTATTTTTAATACTATTTTCACAATTTGTGTAATTACCATAACTGACATTTCGCTGATAATACCCAATTTCATTTATCTTTACACAATTAATGTAACTGACATTCCGCTAACATTAATTCAGCAGTCAGCAGTCTACTTCGTTAACCCGAAGTTTGACTCGCGCGATGCTTTTACTAACCCTACTTATCGTACTTGACTCACTATCTCATATTCTATTTATTTAATCTTATTTACGATTTTGAACTGGTTCGTACTACTATCTCTCCGAGCCCTGCACGCCGTGTTACGGGTACTGACGGAAGACCACCGCTGGAGTATCATATCTTCAGCTTCAGTGTGTATGCAAATAAATAATTCATCTAACTTTTTTTTTCTAGTATTTAGGTAGGTACCTATACATTTTTTTATTAAAATAATCGGTTAAGTAAAACAAGTGAATTCGTTGTTTGAGGTGCGGCGCACTTGGCTTTAAACTTACGTCTGGCATTCGTTCGTCAGTACTTGATTTTACTTTCTAGCAACGCCTCAGACCCTAATTTTGTCAAAAGTAACCCATTATTTTATTAACATTAAAAATTACGGAATACACGGGCGAATGCCCGATGCAAAAGCGGCCTTTACAGGGTAAAAAAACATCATGACATAACGCGAATGTCGGAGGTCTGAAGAGACATGAATCTAGTTAGACAACGTCAGCACCACAATTTGTATGAAAACAAATGGTGCCAATTTTTACTAAATAGACGAAAAGTGGAAGGAAATCGCTAAGAAAGGTCTTTGGGTGCTCACTTTTGTTATAATCATGGCAACAGCCGGGCGCGGACTTAAAGTAGCGGCTATAGAGGTGCCTGGCACCTATGTTCGGCACACGAAGTAGTACTTGAGTTGTCTAGGCGGATTCATGTCTGCATGAAAGATACTTACGGTCGCTGCCGGCACTGAGGCTGCCCCACCCGCAGAACCTGCCGGAGTCGGCCTGGCTGTTGGAGAGGCTGATCTGACCGATGTTATCTGCGGACCAGAAAGCCTGCTTAGCAACAGTACTATGACCAGGAATCCACAACAGCGAAGATGGCTGGGGAGGAGAGAAGAGAGGCTTACTGGCTAGGATGTATCTGATCTACCGAAGCTGAACGTTCACAGAAGTATTCAAGTTGGGTTAGCCTTTACATCCCTTTCAGTTAGGTAATTACATTCGGGCGGAAAGCTGTAATTCGTGAAATAAAAATAAGAAAAAAATCATAAAACACGTTCTTTTACTAACAATTTAAATATCCCCGGTAAGTTTGACCACGGGAGTAGTTATTGGGGAGATTATAACGGCGACTCCATTACGCCCACATTGCTACACCATAACTACTCTGCTCCATATTGAAGACTTCCATCGCCGATGCATAAAGGATCGTGTCAAGTCTGTCCATAGTATCTGCACACTACCCTGTTGGGCACAATCATACATCTCCTGTATAAAACTGTGCTACGGCCATTTCGCAAACGAACTTTTCTACGTAGAAAATAAAGATAGGCAGTAGAATTCGAAAAAGAGTGACCAAATTGTGTTCCAATTTGTTTTCCCTCCGTTTGCGGGCACGTTCCGCTGCAGGGATTGAGAATTCGAGCCGAGAGATAATCACCAGAAGTTTTATTAACTCCAATAATGATTAACGTCATTCCATCTTTTGGAGCAGTTCAATTCAATTCAAATATTTTTATTCATTTTAAAAATAAAATGTTTAATTAATAGATTATGTGGAGAAGAAGCTAACAAAGAAACTCCACATTTATTCTTTTCAAAACACGTTTTAAATTAATTAACAGAGTTGTTAACTTAAAAATTATTTTAAAAACCTATTTAGAGGCTAAAAATTCCACCCACGCCGGGTCCTGAACCCGCGACCTCCGGCTCACTGCGCCAGCGCTCCCCCAACTGAGCCAATGGGCAATGGTGAGCCGGAGGTCGCGGGTCCCGGCATGGGTGGAATTTTAGCCTCTAAATAGGTTTTTAAAATTGTCCTCAGCACGGGTTAGTGCAACAAAAAGAATATAATTAAAAATTATTATTACTCATGAATGTGTTGAAGACTAAACTCAATCGTCCTATCATCATCATCATTAGCCATTTGACGCCCACTGCAGGACATAGGCCTCCTTCGTGGCTTTTTATAACAATCGTCCTATAAATACCCTTTAATATTAATCTACTTTTTAATACCAAACATCTTGGTCTTCTAAATAATCCTTGATGTTATAGCAACCATTTTTGCACAGAGTGTGCTTAACACATTTTTTAGACCGCGTCGGAGGTAACTCTAGTATATCTTGAGGAATCTTGTTGTAGAACCGTGTACAGTGCCTCATAGAAGATGTTAGTCTAAATCGTGGAAATGACAAACAACATTATCATGGCTACCAACATTTTCGAAGTCTTTGATATTATTTCTAACTTACATTTTGCAAGTTGCAAGCCAATACATTTATTACAAAAAATATACTATGGAAGTAACTGAAATAAACAAGCTTAGCAACGTCAGCGAGTTCCCTAATTCTTTTCACTGCATATGCTGCAGAGCTAAGTCTGTGTGCTAATTTTACACTATATGGACCCCATTGTAGTTTTGCATTCATTGCGATGCCCACAAATGCAGTATCTTCTACAAATTCTAGTTTTTCATTTCCAATTATAATGTTGTTCTCAACTAAGTAATCTTACCCTACCTAAGTAGGGTAAACTTTATACCTACCTTTTTTTTAATATAGCAGCAGATTATTTTCTGTGAACCAATCTAGTACTTGCGAAAGAGCGTTTTCTCTCCTAATTTTAAAAATAAGTGACAAAGAACACTATCTCAGACATTTTTTGTACCATAAACGGTAAATCATATACATAGACTAGGAAAAGGAACGGCCGTAAGATAGATCTATGCGGTACTCCTATTTTCATGACTCCTTTTTATTAAACCCTTATTCTAAATACGATCTTAAGATCCAAACCTGCGCCCTTTATTCCGTAGTGTTTTAACTTAAAGAGAAGCGTTTCGTGGTCTACATAAGTTGGTATACCATTAAGTCAATGAAGTATCGAAAAAAGCCATGAAGTATAACGGTCTTATTTATAAAAACACGATTCCTAGAAACACTCGATAAACGTCGATTAAAATAGCCTGTGGTGGAGAATTTACAAGAAAAAGACGTAACTACATATTTAATAAACTGCCTCTGAGGAGTGCTTTAAAGAAATTATTTTTCATCATCATCATCATCAGCCATTTGACGCCCACTGCAGGACATAGGCCTCGCTCGTGGTTTTCCAAGCTTCCCGGTCTTGTGCCGCATATATAGACTACATTATCATTATTTACTAGCTGATCCGGTAAACATTGTTTAGCCTACGACTACGACCTATTCTCAGACCTACCAAATATACCAAAAAAAAATCATAAAAATCGGTGAAGCCGTTTTGGAGAAGTTCTATAACAAACACTGTGTGATTTTTATATATTAGTTTAATCCCAGCGCTGTTTGTTCTTAAAATGTGGCAATGCAACTTTAAATGCCTCGGATTATTCGACTGCAAAGCAGTATTGCTCAGGGGGCCACTGCCGCCAGATAAGGTTAAACGCAAGAGTAGCAAATTTTCAATAAAAGATTGTACCTACTTTATTGACAATTTAGTTTGACTTTGCAGTTTGGCGAAACGGATGTATTAGTATTTAGGTTTTTTAAAGCTGAATATATAAACGTAAAAAAAAATTCGCAACCCCCGGGGTAGTCGCGGCCCGCACTTGGGAAAACACTGTTCTACACTAACCATTTCTATAGCAAAATCTATGACTTGACGTTATGAACGATCCCAAGTTATTGTTATTATACTAATTAAATGTACAAAGGCGTGCTTATCTCTGCGAGAGATTACTAGCGGTAACGAAGCTTATGAGGGAGGCCTCTTAGTACTGAGTCGACCATCTGTACAGTAAAGATGAAATGCATTTGCCGCCCCTTCGAAGCTTCGGAGAGAACCGATTGCTCCATTAATTAAAGAGTCGTTGAAAGTTGGCGGCCGCGGTGGGGGCATCGTTACGACTCTATCGATTTTATGGTTTTGCCTCTTCTCTACGAAAAAGGCCGGGGGTTTTTTCCAGAGGGTGAGCTGGGCTGGCCCCTGAAAAGTGATGGTCTGGTGCATAGAATCCCAAAGCTTGTATGCTTTAACCCAACCCCCTGAAGTGGGCTTTCGTGCCCACTTCAGGAGTTGAAAAAAATAGAAGGGAAAGTTCTCATACAAGAAACGCGTTTATTCAACGTTTTTTAGGGTTCCGTACCTCAGAAATAAAACACGGAACCCTTATAGGATCACGTCCGTCTGTCTGTTAAGAGTCTTAACTAAGACCCTTTATCTCCGGAACGCGTGGAGGTATGGAGTTGAAATCAAAACCATATACGCAGGTGTGCCAAATTTCATAGTTCTAGGTCAACGGAAAGTACCTACTCTTGATCCCCTTAAGAGTGTCGAAATATACGTTTTTTGCGGCATAAACGGACGTATATTTTTTTACGTCAACTTAGAAGTTTGATGTTTTCACAGCTTCAAGAGACTGTAGACCTGAATATATGGTTTTAATTTTAACTCGATACCTGCACGCGTTCCCGAGATAAAGTGTTTTTCCAGACGGATAGACGGACGAACGGACGGATGGACGAACAACAAGGTGATCCTATAAGGGTTACGTGTTTTCCTTTTGAGGTACAAAACCCTAAGAACATTTGTTCTGTGGGTGCCATAGAAAAGAATTAATCTGAGGAAAAGAATTGAATTGACACTTCGGAAACGTCAAAATAGATAACCAAATAGGTACTCTTTCCCTTACCTCCTGCGGTTGACTGGTAGAAAATGCTTATGGCATTAAGTCCGCCGCATTGTACGATTTTTTTTAAGTGCAATAAAAGTATCAATAAATAAATAAATACAGTGGACAGTTACGGAACAGGCTGGCTGGACATCTCTTCCATTAGTTTCTCAACTACTTACAACCACTTGCAATGCCATCCACAAAGCTGACATTGGCAGAATCCTAGGGCAGCCACAGAAAAGAATGTAATGTCTCATTTCTCTCTCTTTCTCCGCCTTTCCCCTATCTCTTACTCACCGGAGTTCTGCACGACGCGGTTAATGTTAATAAGAGCAATGTTATTGGCGCCGGTCTGCGCGTTCCAGTTTGGGTGCAAGGTCACAGAGCTGGTCTCCGTCACGAGCTCGGGTCTGAACACGTCCACTAGCCCGTAGCGGACCCAGACGAAGCGGGAACTGCGAAATGAAGACTCAGGTTTAGATAAAATTGTGAGGCCTTTTACATAAGGATAAAAAGGTCTATGCCTCGGCTTGTAGTAACTAATGTACACCAGTATGCAATTAGTTGGCGATTTTCAGGCAAGCTAATTAAGATATAGCAAGGTATTATTCCAAGGTGGTTATTCCTGTTATTAAAAACTACTAATATTTGTAATATCTTTCACCTGGTTGTGCAATAAAGTGTTCTCTATCTCTATCTAAAAACCGGCCAAGTGTGTGTTGGGCCACGCGCAATGTAGGGTTCCGCAGAAACAAGGTTTGTTTTTATCTGCTTTATAGGACTAACAACTTCGTCAGTCATTTTCAATGGATTTTGTACAAAGGTTTCCTTTTATAAGTTGGTCGCCTATAACTGGTTAACTAGTAAAGCCTACTTAGCCGTGATAGTTATCCTTTTAAGTGCATTGTATGTGCTACTGACCTGAATTTTTCAAGTTGCTAACAATCAACCGTTTAGCCGGGAGAGGGGGGGGGGGGACGCCCTACTCGACAAAAATTTGCGCTTTAAAGGTTCATAAGCAGCCTATATATATGTCCCACTGTAGGGCACAGGCCTTCTCTCAGAGAGAGAGAGAGAGTAAATAGTGTGAGCTTTAAATCTGACACTAAAACTTATTCAGTCCCACCAATATACCTTAGGGCCCTCGCCCACGGAGACTTTTTGTAGCGATGCTGTCGCGCGTTCGCACCGATACAGTCGCGATGCGGGCGCTAGTTCTGTGCCCTCGCCCACCGTAAACACGATTCAGTCGCGATGCGAACGCGATACCGTCGCGCTTCTGTCGCGATGCAAATGCGATTCAGTAACGGAACCAAAATGCCTGCGATCGCTACTGTTGCAAGATGGACTCCGTTGGACCGATGGACAACAGCACTCTCGATCTCTCTGTGTTGCACTACTCATGCGCCACCCTTCCTCCGTTCTCCTCCCGATGTCTTCCGATACTGTAGCGCGTTGGCATCGCTTCTGCAGCGCGTTGCAAGTGCGACTAAAGCGCGTTCGTAGGGATGCTGTTGCGCGTTTACGAAACGCGCGACAGCATCACTACAAAAAGCCGCCGTGGGCGAGGGGCCTTAATGGGTCACCGTTACTGAGAGTGACTCAATTTAAGTACCTGGGTCCCTGGGTCACAGAAAACCTAACTGATGACGTTGACTTGGAAAGAGAGTGCAGGGCATTATCGGTAAGGTGTAACATGCTTGCACGCACCTGCGTGCAAACCTTTGCACAATGTTCAAAAGAAGTAAAAATCGCTTTAATCCAAACCTACTGCCAAGCTCTGTACACCTGTAACTTGAGGAGCAGCTATACCAAAAAAGCCTGTAATGCCCTGCCTGTCCATTACATCACCTATGTTATTTAATTATGTTTGAAATCAATATTTTCAATTTCAATTATTATACTCAGGGCTGTCTTTAACCTTTTGGAGGCTCTGGCCATTTTGAATTACTATACGTCTGACTATATTATCACGTGTAATGAGTATTATGTAATGAACATAATACTTATTACACGTGAATGCTCAAGTCTATCATTACTTACTCCTGGACGCAAGAGGCGGCGGTGACGACCCAGGAGTCGGCGATGAGGGAGCCAACGCAGGAGTTGAGGAAGCCACTGGTGCTGACGGCCACGCGGAGGTGCACCAACCACGGGTTTTCGCCGAGGCTTGCCACGATACCCACGTTCCCTGTTTGAGGAAAAATAGACGTCTCATCATTGACGAAACGAACTCTTCCATCGATTGTGGCCGGTCCCCGCCGCCCGGACTCTTCCAACAATCCGGATTAAAGAATTATCACTACCAGTTCGTGGTCTCCGCTCAAAAACCATTGAACTTCATCGGATATCGGTCCTTCGGCAGATGTGAGCGTCGACTGCCACTTCAACTTGCTAATCTTATGGGCTATTATAAATGAATCACATTTTCTTTCCTTAGTAAAGTTTTATTGGATTTGTACGATCGTAGACATAGATATTCGTACATACTTCGTTATATTAAGAGGGAATATTCAAATCGCTCGTAGCCCCGGCTGCCTGAGTGATCTTAAAGAATCGCTCGTAGCCCCGGCTGCCTGAGTGATCGATCACGAAGGTTAAGCAACACAGGGCGCGTTCAGTGCATGGATGGGTCGCCGTCTATGCCTAACGCTAGTGGCATTTTTCCGAGCGGTTCCGTGCTTCGCAAGGCACGTTAAGCTGTTGGTGCCGGCTGCCGTCGATAGATGGCAGTCGTTAAGCCAAGTCAGAGGCCTTAGGACGGCTTGACAACTTCTGACAGTAGACGAGCCACTAGTCTACAAGCCTTCACCAATCCGGACTTGGCCCCCGTGGTGGAGTATGGCCTATACCTTCCTCAGGGAAGAGACCCGTGCCCCTCGGTGGGGACATAATGGGTTGATGATGATGATTAAAAGGTCAACTTACTGTCAACCAAGCCGGTGTATCGGGCCTGAAAAAATTAAAAATTCATATAATACAACAAAAATTAAAACTTATTATAGGTAGGTAATCGGTGGTTACGGTGGCGGGAAGTCGCTGGATGCGGGCGAGCTCAAGACCGGGAAACCATGAGGGAGACCTATGTCCTGCAGTGGGCATCAAATGGCTGATGAGACAGGTAGACGAAGTAATTCATGGATTTCGGCTTGGCGTTCATCTCATTCACACCCAGGTACAGTCAACAGCACATAATAGTTGATGTGCTGTTCGACCTCTAATCGGTTACGTTAAAGACGACTGCAACAAAAATGTATGGTTCGGCCACGTTTCATTAAACTACAATTCAATAGTTTATTATAATTTTTCACTACCCGGGTCTAGGTACTTGTTAATTTAAGGGTTAAGCGACTTTGCAATGTGCATCGAATTGTCATAATAAGCCATGTATTGTAGTTTTATATTGACATAGAGCCCTGGTGTCGCCTGTACATCTAAGCTGGCACCATCAATGGTTACAAGGGTATTATGACGTCACAGTCCTAAGCCGAATGTACCTACGTAACCAGTAGTTAATGCGAGCGGGATCAGCAGCGGTAATGATGATGTATGGATACAGATTAGTACTATCAATACCTAATTACACTTAACACGAAATGGCGGTGATAGGTACTGATAAGATAACAGCTTCTGAGGCTACGCGAAAACGTCAGTGGATTTGTGGCACTGTGTTTTTTAGGGTTCCGTACCCAAAGGGCTATTGCTAAGACTCCACTGACCGTCTGTCTGTATGTCTGTCACCAGTCTGAGTCTCGTGAACCGTGATAACTACAGTTGAAATTTTCAAAGATGATGTATTTCGGTTGCCGCTTTAACAACGGATACTAAAAATAGAATAAAACAAATATTTAACATTTTCTAAGGTTAACACGAGCACTAGACATAATAAAAACTGAATTTGCACGGATATTTACTCGTTTATTTTCATTTTACAATTTTCCGACGTTTCGGTATTTTTGCAAGTCCCGTGGTCTCGGTAGACTGAGGTGAGAGACGTCTTTTTGAAAGCATTAACTGTTCGTTTTCTACCCTCGACAAAAATTAAAGTGGGGCTCCCATACAACAAACGTGATATCTTGCCGTTTATTCATCATCATCAGCCATTCGACGCCCACTGCAGGACATAGGCCTCCTTCGTGGTTTTCAGGACCAGGAGGGGTTTTGCCATAATCGCCACGCTTGGCGGGCAGGTTGGCGATCGCAGTATGCGGTTGGAATCTTAGGAAGACGCTGCTGCCCGTCTCCTGGTAATTTATTTCCTTAGTCGCCTTCTACAACATCCACGGAAAGAAATGGAGTGACGCCATTCTTAATCCGGCGCCACACGCCCACCCGCCTGCCAAGCGTGGCGATTATGGCAAAACCCTTCATGGTTAAAAACCACGATGGAGGCCTATGTCCTACAGTGGGCGTCAAATAGCTGATGATGAAGCTAACTTTGTATAATTTTTACATCTAGTCATCATCGTCAGCCCACCTTAGCCCACTGCTGTTCAAACCACCCAGATTTGAGCATCTACTAAATTGTTGTTCTTACCTGTACGGCCAAGAAGCACAGTACAACCAAAGCTAGACCCTTCATGTTGAACGTTTGGAGACACACTGAATACCACAGAGTCCACTAATTACCCCAATATTACATATTAGCGGCGTCTTATCAATCACCGATTACACGGCATTAGCTGTTGATATTGGATGGTGTTTAGTTATCATTTTATCGAGTAAAATGTTATAATTAGGTAGGTACTTACTAGACAAGTCTGACGTGCGGCTTTGGTCTTCTTGAAGAATACTCGACGGGGCAGCGAACTAACTTCACTTTCATTTCACTGTATTTTTAATAAAGCGCCATCGTCAGTTAATTGCATAGATCAGTGTTTCCCAAACATTGTTCTGCCATGTACCGGTAATTTTCACACTGGTCCTTCGTGACCCACTTGATACTTTTGAACCCAAGCTCGTTCCATTAGATAAAATAATACACATTTGTTAATAGTCAAAATGTTTTATTAATAGTATACATATTTTGGTATCGCCTATTTAGTCACTAAATTTTATTGCGAAGTATGGAGCTGCTGCTTATTTTTTACCAAAGAATCCAAGTTCGCGGAAAATCACGAAAGTTTTATTAAAACAAGGCGGGAGTATGTTGCGACCCGGTATTTTATTTGGATGGCCCGGTACCGGGTAGCGACCTGGCTAATGGGAAACGCTGGCGTAGATCATTCATTGTTCGGTGCATCTTGAATAACATCTGGGACCGGCCTCGTTACGGCCCTATTTTGTAACAAATATTGTAGAACGACGTAGTAAGTTATAATAACAAGAAATAGTACTAAACTTATTTAGGCTACACACGTTTTGGATCCTCAATGCATATCAAAAGCACTCAATTGGATCGCTAGTTAGGTAACCGAATTAACTTCGCGACGACTGTATGTAAGCGATTATGATGACAATCCGACAAACATCCGCAATTTCACATTGTGAAGACCAAAAACCCATCTCAGATGGCATGAACTTTGACAAGTGTAGTTTCCACTCTTGGTTTCCACACTTCCAAATGGCTTTAGTTTAATGGCTGACGACGGTCAGTGCGCGCAGACCGAGTGAGTCGGCGTAATCAACTAACTGTACGCACACGGTACGAGCTTACTAAAACCGTCAAACCCGGCTTAAGAAACATTAGGAGTGGAAACTTCCTAGTTTTGTTCGTTCCTAGCTAAGCTTCCTAGGTTCTTCCTAGGTACTTCCTGGTTTCCATTCGTATAACTTCAAATTTGAGTCAAACTTCCTAGTTTTGTTCTTTCCTAGCTAAGCTTCCTAGGTTCTTCCTAGGTACTTCCTGGTTTCCATTCGTATAACTTCAAATTTGAGTCAAACTTCCTAGTTTTGTCCCTTCATGGTTAAGTTTGAGTCAAACTTCATGCCATCTTTGATGGGCAGATTGCTGCAGGTCCGCGACAAGCTTCTTTGTTCCTTCCTAGTTAAAATTGAGTCAGTTTCCATTTTCGTTCCTTCCTAGTTAAGTTTAATTCAAACTTCCTAGTTTCCACTCATCAATGTTCATGCTATCTGGGATTGGCAGATAGCTGCAACATAACGCACTGGGAATCGAACCTGGGTCTCTCGCTTCCGAGTCCAATGTTCTACCCACTAGGCTAGCTGCAACTTTGACTGAAACTTCCAAGTTTTGTTCCACAGTTCTCACAGTTAAGTTTGAGTCAAACTTCCTAGGTTCGTTCCGTCCTAGTTAAGTTCGAGTCAAACTTATTATTTTCGTTCCTTCCTACTTAAGTTTGAATCCAACTTCCGAGTTTCGTTCCTTCCCAATTTATTAAGTCGGAGTCAAACATCCTATTTTCGTTCCTTCCTAGTCAAGTTTCAATCAAACTTCCTACTTTCCGCTCGACAATTCATGCTATCTGGTATCAAGTCGCCATATGTCACCATGCGTTTATAATTTACAATCTGACTGCACATTGCCGATTTCCCTAATCGTTTACACTGGGTGTTTTTTACACAATTACTTATCTTAATACTATTTGCGTCCGGTCTAAGCTTATCACTTTTAATTCTGCGATAAAAACTACGTAAGCATCTTAAACGCATCGCGTTATCTTCTCGTAGCGTAATCTCTCACTGGCTGACGTGGGCTTAATTTTAGGTGGTAGAAGGAACCGCGAGATCCAACAGGATTTTCTCTATCAAAAAGCCCGCAAACAGGCGATATACTTTCGCTCTTTCTAATATAGGTGTGTCAAATAAGACATAAAAACCCGCCCAAGTGCGAGTCGGACTTGCGCTCTGAGGGTTCCGTACGACCATAAAGATAATATTACCACCATATTAGTATTTAAAACAATGCAATTTTCCTGGTAAGGGAATAAAGACATTTCGTGAACGTAAATTTTTGCGAACGGGAAATTTTGATAAGGTGACATTTTACGAACGGGGCGTTTTGCGAATAGAACAATTTGCGAACGGAATAGTAGTATCATTTGCACCATTAATGTTGCAGATTAATGGTACATATGAAACCGAGGGAACCTGTGGCGAACGGGACGTTTTGCGAACGGGACATTTTGCGAACGGGACGTTTTGCGAACGGGACATTTTGCGAACGGGGCGTTTTGCGAACGGAACATTTTGCGAACGGGGTGTTTCGCGACAGGGACATTTAACGAGAAAAATGTACAGTCGACAGAACATCAACCTTTACATATATACGTGGGCTCTAATCAGTTATGTTCAAAGCAACTTTGCAACAAAAACGTAAAGACCGTTGATCTGTATTCTTAGCCATGTAATAAAAATGCGAAAGTGCACATAAATATTTCGTATATTCAATTACAGCACCACTCCCATTTTTACTTAGCTTTTGCAGTAGTGCATACAAATGATGTGTTAATTTGTCCCAATAAAAGTCTTTCTTCTTCTTCTTCAAATACTTTTTGTTGTCAAGCAGGGATTCACTTGACCTTGGGACTGTCTGACCAGGCCTTGCCGTTCCCCCGCTTCCCCTCCCCTCCCTCCTTGGGCAGAGACCAGCTTTTGGAGCGGCGCCCGCGCAGTGTCTTTGGAGAGACGAATTTGTTGCTGTCAACGCTGACGCGGCTTTCTGTAATACAACGTTATTTTGCTTACTAGTTGACCCGATTGATCTGTCCTATCCTGTGAAACAGAGCATCTGAAAAACGCTTTACCTTTATTTTCGAATTTTCCAATTACTTGGCAGTTGTCAAAAAAATTGCAGATTTCGGGAAATTCGGGCCATTTAATCATTTCGGGAAATGGCTATTTCTTAAAATTTTACCATTGTTTTGGTTTGCTGCTTTCATATTAGTATCTAGCTATCTTGAGCCTTATTTGGTCGAAAGACAAATGGTGTCCCTACGAGGTTAAGAGGTTATTCAAATTTACAGGATGAGGCCATAAGAGTAACTGAACCTCAAAAGTTCTGGTGAACTGAACTTTTAAAGTAATTACGAACTATATTCACGCATTTTTGAAAACTTGGCAAGATAAGGGGAAGTTCTGTTGTGGCAACTTGTATGTATACTTTATACTTTATTGCACACATAAAATGCATAATATAAAACATAAAATAAACAATAAAAAGTGTACATGGGAGTTTATTTCAGCAGAAATCTCTTCCAGCCAACCAATGTTTTGGTAACACGAACATTATAATCGAGGTATAACGTATTTCATTGTATTTTGAAGGAGCAAAAAATAGTTTACCACTGATTTTTTACTTTTGACATGGCCTCTCCAGTGACATTGACTGCCTCGTTGGACTAGCCGTTAAGGCGCTTACTACCAAAATAGAGGTCGTGGGTTCGATTCCCACTGGGGGCCGCCGCACATTTGTACAAATAGCCTCAGTCTGGGTGTGTTTCCATGTTTGTGACGTCCTTGCCTGGTTACCATAGCACAGGGTATCCTAGTTTGGGACCGGGACAAGTGATTGTGTGGTGTGGAAATTATTATTTATTTATTTATTTAAACATTTTTTGTGTACGTTTTGTCCCGCTCACCTAAGTCCTGACTTACGAGCAAAAAATACTATAGAAGTATTTCTTTCTACAAAAAAAGTCACACTCAAAACGGCGCAGCCCCCTCAATAAGTCTTTACCAATGAAATGAGCGCAAGATGTGCTGCAGAGTAAATCACTCTGTGATTTGTGATCTCAATCACACAATTGACAGGCACCGCCCGCCATTCCACAATTGAACGTGGGGTCATTTTTCAGCGCTAGTCACTGGTCCTAAATAATAAACGAAAACCATTTTAGGTTTAAGACTTAGGTGGCTAGTCGTAACCTACTGACCTGTGGGCGGCGAGGTCCGCCTGGGCGTCGGCGAACGCTGCTTGCTCTTCGACTTTGACCGCGAGCGCGATTTGCTGCGGCGCCGCGACCGCGAGCGGCGTCGCGATCGCGATCGCGAGTGACGCGACCTGCCGACGATTGCGATTGGTGAAATGAAAACTTTAGGTGTTCTCTTTTTTCTAAAGAGTGAACGAAATTGAACCGTCTCGCTCGGGTCGGTGACGAAGGTCGCGTATCGCGTATATGACACTGTTTATTATTATCTCTATGCAGTAACACTTGCGCCACAAAAAGAAAAAAAGACTTATTTACACATCAAAAATCAACATAACATAACATAACTCACTCCAGTAACCCAGCGCCAGCGGTGGTAGCCTAGTGGGTAGAACATCGGAATCGGAAGCCAGAGACCCAGGTTCGATCCCCAGTGCGGGCGTGTACTTACGACTTGGTTTTCTAAGTTATGTACATTTGTGAAGTTATAGTAGCAATACCACTCGCTAACGGTGAGGGAAAACATGGTGAGGAAACCTGTGTGTGAGCTATTCACATACCTCAGCGCTTGAAATCGACAATCCGCGATGGGCACGCGTGGTGATTAAGCCCATACTCTCTCCCCGAGAGAAGGCCTGTGCCCTACAGTGGGACGTATACAGGCTGCTTATGTACTCCAGTATCCCAGTATCCCGGAGGGGTGGGCATAGACTGTTAGACCAATCTTTTAGGATCCGTGGCCGTAAACCTGTGGCAAAAAACCCATGACTAGATAGCATTTACGCCAAAAACGGCCGCTTTGGCGTAAATGCTAACGGGACTAGTCCCAGGTCCGTGCTCCTAGGTTCTCGGTCGTGAGTCCTTAAAATCAGTATTAACATGATTGAGAAAGATCTGTACAAAAACTGGCCAACTGCGGCAAAAGGGTTCCGTAACATTATCTATACCACATTTGAATATTTCAACGTCTTTCTGTTGCCGTTATTACTATCGAGCAAAAAAATAATGTTTGTTGTATGGGAGTCCCCTTAAATATTTATTTTATTCGGTTTTCAGTACATAGTTGTTGTTATAGAGGCAATAGAAATACATCATCTGTGAAAATTTCAAGTGTCTAGCTATTAATATCCGTCTGTCTAATGATACGGCCTGACAGACAGACAGACAGACGGACAGTGGAGTCTTAGTAATAGGGTTCTTTACCCTTCCGGTACGGAACCCGAAAAGATGTGATTTTTCCATTGTTAGCGCTAGTACTACTGCACGGAGCCGCTTAAACAAAAATACTGGACAACTATTTGCCTCTCGCTTATACAATATTGCCGTCTAGATTGTGTGAGCGAAAGACAAATAGTTATACAGTCCCTTTCTTAATGTAACCGTGCTATAAGAATAAGAATAAACATTACAAAGAATTACACACAGTAGGTACATAATCAAGTTAACAACCTTACAAAGAATCACATGTACATCGTCATCTAAATTTAAGAAATTATATAAATTTTCACCTCATAAGCTCACCCCCTTTTTTATTTATTTATGAAAAAACAAGAAGGGTAACAATTTCACAAAAAATCCAAAAACTGGCCTAGTAGCAGTTTATGGGCCATTTTCTTTATACATAGGTACTTACTGGGCAGACCCGCAGCCCGATGGTCGGACGATATTGTTGAGTCGGCGGAAGGTCCGTGGATGCGGATGACATGGGACCGTGAGAGATGAGATTTGGGGATAATGGTCTATGCCCATGTGTGGGCAGCAGTGGGCTGATGATGATGATGATGATGATGATGATGATGATAGGTTCTTACATAGTCTACACAACCAACAGCAGTCATTTATAAGTTTATTTGATCAGGATAGGTTCGTGGTGTGCACGCGGTATTTAATCGTCGCGCAACTATTTTGTTTTAGTGAAACTATAAGTATCTGACAATTTTATATTATTACACGATCATTTTCACTCTATTGCTTGTTTTATTACAAAGCTGTTATTGAGGGATTTTTGGGACTTATTCACCCCATTAGGGCTTATTTACTGCTGTCCATTGAAGAGTTCCGTTCTCCATATCTGAAAGTCTTCATCAGATCTTCACCAAATTAAAATGGGACCAATGGGACGTTATATCTGTTTGAACAAAAAAAGAATTGTCGAAATCGGTTAAGATTTGACAGAGTTATGGAGGAACATAGCCAAAATTTAAAAAAATATACCTATTAAAAAATATATACGCGTCGAATTGATAACCTCCTTTTTTGAAGTCGGTTAAAAATATTGTATACGCTTTAAAGTATTGTTTCTGCTAAGACATTACGCACAACAATATTATAAGTTCTCCATGCACAAAACATTATCTTTACAAACAAAAACAAAACAATGTATTTTATTCAAAATGACACAGAAACTGTTACTTCGAAAGTTAAACTAGGTGTCCATTTTAAAATCTAGATCATTTAAGTTTACAGAGGGAAGCAACAAAAAAAATGGTTTTGCGAATTGACCACCTTTTTTTGTAATGCTTCATGAAAATCACGGGATTCGTAGGACCTTAAAACTCTAAAGCAAAGAAATTTAAAGTATTTAACGGTAAAAGTTTTTACTTATTTATTCAAAGTTGCAAGGAAATTCAATGTTACCCAACTTGACTGTAATGGGGAACTTCGACTAACTTAGATTCGGGTGACATACCATAGAAGACATATAACAACTTAGGAAAAATTACAAAATATAACCATCATTATTATCAGCCATTTGACCCCTACCGCAGGACATAGGCTTCCCTCGTGGTTTTCCAAGGTTCCCGTTCTTGTACCGCCCGGATCCAGCGACTCCCCAACCAAAATAAAACCATAAAAATATTTTTTTCGGGATTTTCGGGATCACAAAAGAAGCGAAAAATAAAGTTACTCTAACAATATAAAACGTATTTGATTCAGATTTATCATTGAATTCTAAACGTTTTCTTATAAGGGTGTAGATGCCTCAACATTATTTTAAAAACATTATTTTACGAAATAACTCAAATATCGATAAACACTTCATACATTATTATTATATGTATTTTTATTAATATGTACAAACTTTTAAACGGATATTTACTCGTTTATTTTTTCACTTTACAATTTTCCAACGTTTCGGTACTTTTGCAAGTCCCATGGTCCCGGTAGACTGAGGTGACAGGCGTCTTTTTGAAAGCATTAAGTGTTAGTTTACTACTCTCGGCAAAAAATTGTTAAGTTACGTTCCAAAAATATTTTGGCAAATTTTTTAATTTAACTTGACGAAACATACATTGTAAGGCGTCACATGCACGTTCTGACGTCATAGTCTGAGCCTGATTAGTGTGACGCGTTTTTATACCAGGTGAAAGTGAAAATATTTTATTTACCACAAATTTTACAACAATAAATAAATATAAGTTCTCTTTCATTGACACGTTGTGGTAAAAAGAAACGGACTATATTGGCTTTTGTGACTATATTGACTTTTAGACAGATTATATTATGAAAAGTATTTCGAGAAAAACATTACCACGTTTATTTATCTTTTAACATGGCTTCTCCAATTATATTAAAACTTTTTTTAATGCAAGTACTCCATTATACAGAGAGTAATAAAATCCCCATATACATTGGAAATTCGGGCAGTATATTTTTTATTTTGATCTTATTTTATATTTTTTTCTTAAAGCAGAAGTAATTTCTAGAGACTAATTTCATTTTTTCAGCGATTTGTTAAGTTTATTATTATAAATTATTTATTTAAAATATTTGAAAGGGTGACGTCATATTTTTCGAGTGCACACGCCGAAACGTCGCGCAAACTGTCACACTTTGTTTCTGTGATTTGCTGTCACAGACGTTTTTTTCACAGACAAGGAAATGATATGCATATGACAGTTATGACAGCAAGTCCTTTTTTTAAGTAACGTAGTGTTGCCATATGTTATGTTTATTTTAAAATGTGACGTCATCAGAAGGTCAAATAAAGGTTATAGTTTTTTGGCAAAAATAACGCTCATCTTCCTTAATATTTATCTTAAATATAGAAAATATGGTTACTTAGATGTTAATCTCGAAATGGTTTTCGATTCAGCCCTCAAGAAAAAAAATAGTCTTTGCGAATTAGAGGTTCTTCCCCTCAATATGGACATCATTTACATTAATTTATTTCATTTCAAACAGCTTTTGTAAAGGAGTAAACAATATTTTTTTGTAAATACTATGATATGAAAACCCAAGAAATTGAGAGGGGGAATTCGTTTTATTCAGTGAGTTAAACAAACAACTTGATATAGACAAGATAAGACAAGAATATACTTTATTGTAAACCGGCAAAATAAATATAAACCATAGTACAATTGACGGCCAAATAATTTTAACGTTTGTTATCAACGGATTATTATTTGCCGTCTGTACTCTTAAGTTAAAAAATATCTGTGTAATTTCCAGTGTTCTCTATCTATCCTATTGACAAATAAAGCCCCATATTTTCGGATTTGTTATGTTATTACATCCTGTACTATTTCCGGTGTACAATAGAGTTCAAATCTACGGATGATTAACACAACAGTGACAATTGAATACATAAAAATGTTTTAAAAACTAACGTATCGCCGCTTCTATTTGCTGTGCCTGCGTTTACAAAAAAATTATTAATGTTAACTTAGGTCACAATCACACATGCTAGTATGTTCCATACATATATGAGCACCCAGTGTGTATAAGCAGCCTATGTACGTCCTGCTTCCGGGAATAGGCTTCCTCTTTGAGAGAGAGAAAGGTCTGAATCACGCATCCTCACCGCGAATGGGGAACTTGCCACCAAGTCAGATTGGAAT
Source organism: Yponomeuta malinellus (assembly GCA_947308005.1). Classification (NCBI taxonomy): domain Eukaryota; kingdom Metazoa; phylum Arthropoda; class Insecta; order Lepidoptera; family Yponomeutidae; genus Yponomeuta; species Yponomeuta malinellus. The sequence continues at coordinate 2,703,252 of OX371007.1, read as the reverse complement.
AACGTCGCAATTTAAGAGATAACTCAATTATCATTTTCACTTAAGACAATACCACCTTTCATCCGTTGAAGCACAAATTCATTTTATCGGTGTCATCTACATTTGCCGGGAACTGCGGGCCCTGTAACTCGGAGCGGGAGCAGCGGCAGGAGGGGGAGCGGTGTCGGGAAGGGATTACGAGCGCGGCCGCCGGACGCTGTGCCGCACGTTCTGTCATTTCATTCATAGACAACACCACTTATCATCAGTTGACGCCCTTATTCATCTTTGCATCAGCCTTGGAACTGCGGCTGCGACTGCTGCGCTGCCGCGAGCGCGAGCGGGAGCGATGTTGGGAGCGAGTTTACAACCAGCGCCGTGACCGGGATAAAGCGCGAGCGCCGTACGCCCTACTCGCTGTACTGCCCATCCTTGTTCTGATATTGAATTCATAGACAACACAACCTTGCATTCGTAGACGCCCAAATGCTTTTTCATCTTTGTCTCCTGAACTTACCTGGAACTGCGGCTGCGGCTCCTGCGCTGCCGCGAGCGTGAGCGCGACCGCGTGTACGAGCGGCGGCGGGAGCGCGAGCGGGAGCGGTGCCGGGAGCGGGAGCGGGAGCGCGAGCGGGTGTACGAGCGGCGCCGCGACCGGGATTGCGAGCGCGAGCGGCGGACATCGTGCTCGCTGTGCTGTCCGTCTTTGTTTGCGTATCTGTTGGCGATGAAGGCTCCTTTTGAGTTTGGACTTGGAAGACATGTAACTAGTGCTTCATGATCGTCTTGGTAACTAATTATAGGTCCCATTCCCCACTAACTGGGTTCCACGCGTTGGATATCGCAAACGTGGCCGGCCAAAAAGGATATGGCGGGTCAACCTCACGAAATTACTACCGGAATGGCAGGAGGTGGTCAAGAACAGAGTGGAGCTGAGAACTCGCCTTTGCCCAGCAATGGGACACAATTGTGGTATATCAGAAAATATCAGATCATGAAAAATAAGGAAAATGTAATTGAAGGATGGGCACCCTTGGCGATTCGGGAAACTGGATTGGAAGTCTTGATCACGGACAACAATATAATTGGTCCATCGAAAATGCCAATTTTTTATTTCACTGTAGTGTTTGATCCGCTTCATCTGGAGTAGTAATGCGTGTCGGGGTCGTAGTGCACTCGCTTCACTAGTTGTAATAAGTCGTCTTTAGGTCGCAATTCCGCCACCTCACCTCTTGTAGTAATGCGTTTTGGGGTCACAACTCCCCACCTCACCCACGTCTCGAGGTCGTAGTGCCGTCTCACCTGTTGTAGTAAGTCGTGTTTGTGTCGCAATTCCCCCGCCTCACCTCTTGTAATTATGTATCTCGAAGTCACTACTTCTCTGCATCACCTGTTATAGCAATGCGTCTCGGGGTCGTAATGCCACCTCACCTGTTGTAGTAATGCTTCTCGGGGTCGTAATGCCACCTCACCTGTTATAGCAATGCGTCTCGGGGTCGTAATGCCACCTCACCTGTTGTAGTAATGCTTCTCGGGGTCGTAATGCCACCTCAACTGTTGTAGTAATGCTTCTCGGGGTCGTAATGCCACCTCACCTGTTGTAGTAATGCTTCTCGGGGTCGTAATGCCACCTCAACTGTTGTAGTAATGCTTCTCGGGGTCGTAATGCCACCTCAACTGTTGTAGTAATGCTTCTCGGGGTCGTAATGCCACCTCACCTGTTGTAGTAATGCGTCTCGGGGTCGTAATGCCACCTCAACTGTTGTAGTAATGCTTCTCGGGGTCGTAATGCCACCTCACCTGTTGTAGTAATGCGTCTCGGGGTCGTAATGCCCCCGGCCGCGACCGCGCCCCCGGCCACGCCCCCGCCAGCCGCGGCGCGGCGCGTACTCCCCCGGCGGGGGGTAGTACGCCCCCTGTGGCGGCGGGTAGAACATCGGCGCTGGAAGGCGAAGAAAACTTTAATACCTAGTACTAATGCATGGAACTGGAACTAAAGCCAGTTCAATTGTATTCAGTTTGGTACTATTAAATATTAAAGATTTTGTTTTTATAACGTGTGAATAAATAAACTAAAAAAAAATGCCTGAGTACTGAGGTTTTATAATATTATGTAAACTATTTTAATTAAGTAACATATTTCCCTCTTTTGTACGAAATTGTACTTTTAGAAGTTTGTTGCCTTTTACTCGTTAGTTAACGAAACCTACTTAGCCGTGATACTTTTCCTTTTAATTTCATTATATGTAAAAAACCTATTTAGAGGCTAAAAATTCCACCCATGTTGGGTCTTATATGTGCTACTTCTCCGAATTTTTTCACGTTTCTACAATCAACCATTTAGCCAGGAGAGGGGGGGACGCCCTACTCGGACCAAAGTTTGCGCTTTAAAGCTGAATATTTTGCAAACGGGACCCTAAATCAAAAAATAGTCTTCCTACACCCACAATATTTTTAAACGACCAATCTAACATACTCCACATGATGGGGTAGACGAGAAAAAATATCATCCCCACTTTTCATGTTAGGGGAGGTACAGAAAAAAAAAATCCAACATTTTATTCTTTCACTTTATTGGCGTGATAAATATGTAAGTATATACATACAAAATTACAGCTTTCTAGTACCACCGGTCTTTGCGCTAGGCCGCGGACGTACGGACGGACAGACAGACAGAGAGAGAGAGAGAGACAGACGGACATGGCGAAACTATAAGGGTTCCTTGTCGGACTACGGAACCCTAAGAAGGTGGCACAATGTGAAATAGTACCTATATCATCATCATCATCATCAACCCATTATGTCCCCACCGAGGGGCACGGGTCTCTTCCCTGAGGAAGGTATAGGCCATACTCCACCACGGGGGCCAAGTCCGGATTGGTGGAGGCTTGTAGACTAGTGGCTCGTCTACTGTCAGAAGTTGTCAAGCCGCCCTAAGGCCTCTGACTTGGCTTAACGACTGCCATCTATCGATGGCAGCCGGCACCAACAGCTTAACGTGCCTTGCGAAGCACGGAACCGCTCGGAAAAATGCCACTAGCGTTAGGCATAGACGGCGACCCATCCATGCACTGAACGCGCCCTGTGTTGCTTAACCTTCGTGATCGTTAAGATCACTCAGGCAGCCGGGGCTACGAGCGATTCGTGCATGTTTTGCCGTTGCAGGCATAAAAATATTTTACAATTTTAGTTCTTTGATACTGTTTGCAACTGTCGGTGGAGTTGGAAATGATCAGTCAGAGATTTATTTTTCTTTCCATGTAAGTTGTTTTTATGAAACCTAACACGAGATTTACGTTGTAAATCGATAATAATAAAAAATTGAATAACTGTGATATGCTTAATAAAAGGGCAGGATCTAGCCCTATTTGACTACAGGTCAGTGCAAACTTGATTCAGCGTTGAGGCGTTGCTCTTTATCCAAGCTTTGAACCCAATTTAGAAATTAATTTCATTTTGTACTGAGGGCGAAATTGTGTATTTGAAAGCGTGACGTAGCGTTGTACTGAAAGAACAAGCCGTTTTTTCCGTACATTTTCTTGTTATTCTCGAATTTCCAGTCCGAAATGAAAGTAATGTTTTGTGCCAATTAAAAGCGCCATAGCTAAGTACTATTAGATGAGATTTAGATGCTAAAACGTCATATTCTCCAGATCGTAAAAGCTGCATGATTATGTAACATAAAAATAAACATGTGGTCTTATTTATAAAAAGTCTATACGGAATCAAAGCCGGTTTATGCGAGGAGTTCCTGTTATAAGCCGACGCTAAGAGTGTTTTAGTGGAATCGAGTTTGTATAAATAAAACCGTTAAACTTTATAGGTACATTACCTGGAAACAATGAATCAGGCGGCTCTGTAAACAGCTCAAAGGAAATTAAAATGTCTTTTTTTTTCTCACTATTGTTTTATATCTGTCCCTAGATCTTTTTGGCGGACGACGGATTTATTCGAGATTATTAAGCAATTGAATATTTTTATGAGTGAACAACTTCACCGCCAATAAGATTTAGGCGCGGGCCACACAGATATGGTGTATTCTAGTGGATGTAAAACACCGACCAAGTGTGAGTCGGATTCGCGCACGAAGGGTTCTGTACCATTATCTATACAACATTAGACAAAGATCGAGACAAGATAGATTAGGTACATAGAGAACAGCGCCATCTATACAGACCAACAAGAAGCGTTTAACATTTTGACAACGACATGATATCGGCGCTGTGAAGGTTACATAGATGGCCGCTGGATGGCGAGCGCTGTCTTCAGACAACGTTTGTTGTATGGGAGCCCCTCTTAAATATTACTATATTCTGTTTTTAGTATTTGTTTTTATAGCGGCAACAGAAATGCATATCTGTGAAAAAGTCAACTGTGGAGATACAACCTGGTCACAGACAGACAGACAATGGAGTCTTAGTAATAGGGTCAATTACCGCTTTGGGTACGGAACCCTAAAAATCGCCATACACATCTGATAATGTGCAGTTCTAATCGTCAACACTAACACTTTCACTATGGTGACAAGTTCAAAATAGCAAAACAAAAAACACCTGTTTTTAGTTTACCGTTTACCGCCCAGGGCGTTAAAATGTATTGAAGATTTTTTTCGCGATTTCAAAGTTTTCCCCACAGTAGTAGGGCGAATGTACTCGAATTGTCGCCAATTCATCGTTTTTCTCAAGTAACTCTTACAATTCTACGCAACACAGAAATGTACTAAATATGCAGTTATTGTTGTTACAATATGTAATCAAAATAATTACATTAATTTTATTACAATAGTGTGAATGAAACCCGACTAATATAAAAACAAATTAAACCTGTTGCGCTGACAACAATGATTTGTAACAATGACGAGGATAATGACGGCGACAATTTCGAGTAGATTCACCCAGTACCTACGTTTTGACGGGTATTTTCAGATTATATTAATAACAAAAATAATAATAACTTCCACACAATACAATCACTCGACCCGGTCCCAAACTAGGATACCCTGTGCTATGGTGACCAGACAAGGACCTCATCATCAGCCATTTGACGCCCACTGCAGGACATAGGCCTCCCTCGTGGTTTTCATAACCATGAGGGGTTTTGCCATAATCGCCACGCTTGGCAGGCGGGTTGGCGATCGCAGTATACGGTTGGAATCTCGGGAAGACGCTGCTGCCCGTCTCCTGGTAATTGATTTCCTTAGTCGCCTTCTACGACATCCACGGAAGGAAATGGAGTGACGCTATTCTTAATCCGGCACCACACGGACAAGGACCTCACATACATGAAAATACACCTAATATTGTACAAGGGGATTTGCTTACACTCTGTAGAATCACAGTCTCAACTTATCTGTGCGGCCCTGGTGACACATTTTGCTAGTTCTGTAATATTGAAAATGTGTCACCGCAGAGAAGGTCAACTCATCAAGTGCACAAAACTTGTGAAAACACTTACGAACTATTGAAATTCGACGGAAGCCATTGACATAAATTAATCCCTGGCCTTGATTATACTGTTTTTTTGGAGCAGATCATGTCAAAGGCTTTCATTGCATTTACTGAGAGAAGGCCTGTGCCCTACAGTCGGACGTATATAGGCTGCTTATGTATGTTTACGTCCCACTGCAGGGCACAGGCCTTCCGTCAGAGAGAGCACGGGCTTAATCGCCACGCGTGCCCACCGCGGATTGGCAATTTCAAGCGCTGAGGTGAGTGAACACATCAGACACTCAGATTTCTTCACGATGTTTTCCTTCGCCGTTAGGGAGTTGTATTGTTGCCGTAACTTCACGAATGTACGTAACTTAGTAATTAAAGTCATTGGTACATGCTGGGATTCGAACCCACGACCTCCCAAATCAGAAGGCGTTCTTTCGCTCCGCTATCACCGCTACCAAAAAATGAAAATTATCTTTATGGAAATAATTAAGAGTAAGTTCAGTAAACTAGTGTATTAATGTGAATTAATCAATGAACCCCTAATCGTCTATTGCTGGACGTAGGCCTTTCCCCACTTCTTTCTATCCTCGGCCATCATCATCCAGCAGCAATGAATAACTGCGCGACATTACTTTACCCACCAGCTCGCTGGACCGACAATCTGAGGCAGACTGCTAGCATTGGATGAATGGGGACGGTCCAGGATAAAAGGAAGTGCCGTGCCTTGAGTCAGAGCCATGTCCAGCAGTAGATGAATATGAACCGATTGATTGACCCCCGGTTTCTCGTACACTAACAAGCTGTTAATCTACTGTTAACAGCTGTCAGTGGTTTTTTTTGTATGCACTTTGGTCAATTGACAGCTGTTAACAGTAGATTAACAGCGTGTTAGTGTACGAGAAACTGGGGGTTAATATTTAAAGCACCACATTTTTCAATTTAAACGGTCGCGTCATGCGACGACATTCTCTCCGGTCCATCGATACTTATGTGTTCTGCGAAATAGTTTCACGTTTTGTAAATGTCTCCTCGTGTTTTTCCCAATAACCTAACGTTGAGAGGGGATAACAATACCCATATTCTGCGCGTAGGAGGGATGCGGCATGCCAGGCTGCAGGCCGGGCGGGAAGGGATGCGCGAACGGGTAACCGAAGCCGTACGGATTAATTGACGCGTACATTCCCACTGCAAAAGAACACGGCGATGAGCAGTGATCAATGGGTTTATCATTCATCATCAGCCATTTGACGCCCACTGCAGGACACAGGCCTCCTTCGTGGTTTTCATAACCATGAGGGGTTTTCGCAGTATACGGTTGGAATCTCAGGAAGACGCTGCTGCCCGTCTCCTGGTAATTGATTTCCTTAGTCGCCTTCTACGACATCCACGGAAGGAAATGGAGTGACGCTATTCTTAATCCGGCGCCACACGGACAAGGACCTCACATACATGAAAATACACCTAATATTGTACAAGGGGATTTGCTTACACTCTGTAGAATCACAGTCTCAACTTATCTGTGCGGCCCTGGTGACACATTTTGCTACTTCTGTAATATTGAAAATTTATCATTATGCTGACTTATTACAATACGTACTGTTGCGGAGGCTTGTTCGATACTGTTTAACAGTAGTGTTATACTCCATTGGAATGAGTCAGTTACTAGTTACAATAAAGATGACCTATTATGTGTGTGAGTGTGTATGTGAGAGAATGTGTGGGCGTTGGTGTGAGTGTTGTTGACATTTGCATGTTTTTTTTATAATTATTTATTCAAGAAATTTCACAAAGTACATATTTAATACAGCAGACACTCAAACCTGTATCAGGTTTATCTGTGAGGTGAGTTTACGTGTATGTTTAAGTGTGTGTATATTTAATGCTTTGTACAAAAAGTGTTAAGAATGAGGGTTTGATAAATGTGATACTTGACATGACTTTAATATTTAGTGGATTTTATTTATTTACGATGCATATTTTTCAGATCAAGAGTCAGGGATTGCTGTAATTTCAGTGCATTTACGTTGATAGATAAAGAAACCTTTAATGTGCACAGAAATGGAAATTACCCAAACGTGAATAATTTAATGTGTACAAAAAAAATCTGTGTTAAAGAGCCGGCGTCCTCACGTGTCTTCTTATATTCGATCTCCCGCTCTGGCGTACTAAGTTTCTCTGTCTTTATGCGCTTCTGCCTGTCGCGGTCGCGGTCGCTCCGCTCGTCGCCCGAGGACGCACTGTGGGAGGAGTCGCGGTGGCGGTCGCGCCCCTTTGGCTTTTTCGTCTCGAGTGCTGTGCGAATCACTATGCGACCTGTGGATGGAGATCATAACGTTAGAAGATTGGTATGAATGTGTCTTTACGAAAAAAGTAAGTTAACAGAACTTTAAAGTTCAGATAACCTATTAAAGGAAAGGTTTCACCGATAAATAGTTCTAGCAAATAGAATGTACCCAAAGATTGGAGAGTGATAGCCGGAGATAGAGAGAAGTGGAGGAGCCGAAATGAAAAGTGGTTCTGATAAACCACACTCGCCAGTGCTTGCGCTGTGCATTGCGGTCCTAACAAACCACACACCCCGTCCCTCGATTGCTGCACGCGCTCACTATGTGCATTGCGGCATAGCCACACTGACCAGTGCTTGCGCTGCGCATTGCAGTCCTGACAAACCACACTCAACAATGCTCGTGCTGGGCATGGCAGTCCGGACAAAGCACACTCACCATCCTTGGCTTGCTGCACGCGCTCGCGCCGCGCGTGGCAGTCCAGACAAAGCACCAAAGCACACTCACCATCCTTGGCTTGCTGCACGCGCTCGCGCTGCGCGTCCAGCGCGTCCTGCTGCTCGCGTTTCATGCGCGCCACCAGACGCGCGCGCGCCGCCGCGTCGCCGGGCCGCGGCGCACGCGCGTGCCGGTCCTGTTGCGGCCGGAGCTGGCGACGAAGGAAGCGACATTTGTCACAAATATTTTTTTACAAATGTGTTGGAATGTGCGAGCGAGAACCTTAAAGAAAAAAAAAGCCTAATAAATCATCTGGAAATGTATACACATAGCCAGCATTGAAAACCTTTGTTTGGAAAGAAATAGAGAAGAATATGGAGAGCTGGTGGCAGATTTCCATCAGTGGAGAGGCAGAAGAGGTTTGTTCGGTTCTTTATTCAAGGTTAACATGGAGAAGGCTAATAGGTCGTTGATTAATGATGGGTTTTAGAGACCACTACAATATGCACTAGAGGTAATTTGTGGTTTCGGGATTTTTGTCAAATCTGTTCCTGTGCTCTCCTCTATCCAGCCTATTAAACAGATCAAGCAGCCAATTATGGCCTACAGCTGCACAAATTGCTCATTATGGTGATTCAGGTTTACTTAGAAAATTCAATGCAAAACTCACCTCTATCCTGTTAAATAGATCCTCAAGCAGCCGCATAGCCTGCAGTTTCTTTTGCATCTTCAACAGTCTTCGTTCCTCTTCGGCAACTGCACCGCTCACATCTACTCCATCCTGTTCCTGGAGTTTCGCCAGCTGCTTCCGTTTTCGCTTCTCCTCGCGCTCACGCATACGCTCCAACTTCTCCTTCTCTACCCGCTGGTGCTTTTGTCTTAAAGAGTGAAATATTATGCGTGAGACTGTTTCCTTTAGTCTGGAATAGGAAAGGGTCTTCTTTGTTACGATGGGGTGGTTTGCATGAATCAGTTTGAAGACAGGTTTTGCTGTATTCTGTTGATAGTTTGAATGCTACAGTCTTTAATTAAGCTTTGTCTACCACGTGAATCAAGGGCACCTAATTTTAATTTGAAAGGACTGTTCAATGTGCATAAGCCTTAGATCAGTCTTAAAGTAGTAAGTTAGCTGATGTCAACTTTTCATCTACTTTTAAATGACCATCTCATTTAAGTTCTGTAAGCTAGAAAGAGATATGAGACTGTAAGAGCAGATAAAAACTCAACTTGAGCCCTGCAATATCTCTAAAACATCATTTAATTTTGCCTTGTTGAGATACAAGATTGATACTAAAACTTGAGGCATGCAACAACCAGTAAGTACTTGAATAAGACCGAATCATGTAAACAATTAGATATTACTTGTAACTTTTTACATAACTCACCTTTCTTTAGCCTCACGCTTTGCAATCTTTTCTTTTTCAGCCCTTTCTTCATCATCTTTTGCTCTCTGTCTAGTAAGCAGTCTCTCTCTTACTATAGACCTTCGTTTCACAGCTGCATCAGTCATGTGCTTTGTCTTGTCAAAGTCTACTCTTATGCCACACCATTCAGCAATATCATCCTTCTTTCTCAGCAGCTTGCAGCCTCTAAGAGAGTCCATACAGCGAACAAAGCCTACATATTCACTAAATTGGACATAGCCTTCAAAATACAAAGCAGCTTCAGATGCCGGTGTTGTGATACCTCTCATAGAGGATTTCATTTGCATCCTGAAGGGGTCAGCAGCTGGTACATCGACTTGTCGAATGGAGCCAAATTTTTCAAAGACCATTTTGAAGATGCGCTCTGAAGGTGGAGCGTCAGCATCTCGGTCACTTTCATGGACAAACCAACGAATGGGCAGGTTAGCTATGTGGACAGTATCCGGTCTTTCCCCAGGCTTCATCTCATCCATGTCTGTAGCATCTCGATAGAACGAGTCCCAAGAATGTCGACTAGGATAGTCAGACTTTGCTTCACACACTTTAACACGCAGTTGATCAGGAAAGTCATTGAGTTGGACGATACGGTCCTCCAGTCGCGATATAACACGGTCTAACTTATTCCTTTGCTCGATTTCCGCGTCAAAACGAATCACTTCGGAGGTGTGCTTAGACACTTTTAATACAGAGAAAGAATCAGGTAGGATCATTTTGCGTAATTTCTCCATAAGATCCCAGTTGGAGATCGCTTTCCCGTGGACCTTGTGGGTGGGGAGCTGGACAGAAATGTTTAGCCTTGCGAAGGATTTTAAGTACAAACGCTGTGGCAAGTACAGCGCCACAGCGTCTGAGGTGTCCCTACAAACTTGAATGTTCATCTTGCTCTAAATTATAACCTAACCGATACCCTAACGTTAAATTATTAACAATGACAAAGATTACAATACAGTACAATACAATACATCCCTACGGAATAAACTATTTCACGAATAAAACCTAAATCAGACTACAATGCTAGATGAAAACGAAAATTTCATGAAATGACCAAAACGGTTTTGTGTAACAGCTCCCATTCTTCCGTTCCACGAAAGTTGCGTCCGGGATATTATTCACAATTAGAATTTATCACTGGATAGGCATAAAATTCACAATAATTCTCTAAAAACTGGTCGAAATAACTGTATTGTCGAGTTTCGTCTACTTTTTTTTTTTAATTTACTTTTTTTTTTTTTTTTTTTTTTTTGTTATATTTTTTCCTTTATGGAAAAGGCTAAGAGCTTAAGCCCATACCGCCTGGTCTTATTTTAATTTCTTTTCTCCTCTTCATATTGATTGAGGCTAAAAGCCTTGTCTTTCCGTAGGTATTTTCTTCAATCTTTATTGTATATTCGAGGCACAAAGCCTTGTCTAACGTATTTTATTCTTTAACTTCATAATCCAGTATGTTTAGGTCAATCCGTGTTGTCAAATCAGGTAATATAGGTCTATTCCGGTGTATTATTATTTTTCAAATAACTCCAATGGTATTCTTGATAAAATTATAAATAGGGTAAAATGCTTCGTTATTCTTAAGGAGATCCTGAATAGAGCGCGGGACATCCAGGGCTTCTTTGTAAATGTTCAATAAGCTGTCAATAAATACTAGTCTTTGTATATTGAATTGAGGGCAATCAAAAAATATATGATTTAGAGATTGGTTTTCAGAATTACAAAATGTACAATTTGGGCAAGGAATCATTTTCAATCTATGTAAGTGTTCATTAAATCTGCCATGTCCAATTCTCAAACGACAAATTGTTGTGTAGAAGTTTCTATGTACATATTTTCCGACGATAAACCATGGTCTCTTAATGTCCGAGTTAATATAGCTGTACCATTTTCCTTTTATTTGTGTCGTTTCTCTCCAATGAAGCATCCATTGATGTTTAATATTCGTTCTAATGTCGGTTTTGCAATCTGAAGCTGGCTAAAAGGTGTAACGAGGGCCTGTGACCACTGGAGGCTCTCGTAATTAGGTTCGGTGATGGAATTACAATGAAAAGAAAGGATTTAATTGGATCGCAAATTATATTGCATTTTCACAACAACAAATATTTTCAGACAGATGACAGATCAAACTTCAAAATGTAAACAAACCCATCACAGAGTAACAAGATAAAAAACCCACAGAGTACGTAGAGCTGTGTAGAGCAAAGAGACTAACACACTCTCTACATCCTCCCCCCGTTGCCAAACAGTTGGCAACTATTGTCTTTGGACTTCAGAGATCCAATCGCCTAGGTACCTTCAAAATTCTCCCACTCCTTGTGACTCGAGACGGAGGTGGGGGGTCTGGTTGGTCTTCGGCAGATACCGGCTCCACTTCCGGTACATCTCGCGGAGTCTCCCTTTCAGAGTCTTCATCCTTGACGACTTCTAATGGATAGAGGCGTTGTACTGGCCTTGTACGGTATCCGTCTGCCATTTTAATCTTTGCCACTCTGCATTGGCCGTCTTTCCCTGGGAAAATTTCTTCTACAAGTCCTAATGGCCAATTGACACGTTTTGTCTCTGTTTCTATGATGACAACGTCACCCTTCTGAATCGGTCTATTGGTCTTTTGGTTTCGACTCACTAGCAGAGATAGGTACTCGTCTCTAAAACGCCTCCTTAGTCCTTCTCTCAGATTTTGTAGGTGTCGTTGTCTAGCATTCAAGTTTTCGGCATCAACGGTGTCTAAATCAGGGACTTCTGTGCCTTGTAGTGGATGTAAGAATGCCTCTGGTGTCAGAGGTCGAAGGGTTTCACTTTCAGCGATATATGTGAGCGGCCTCGAGTTGATCACGCTTTCTATGTCACACAGTATGGTTTGTAACTCGATGAACGACAGGGACGCTCTTCCAAGGTTCCGCCGGAGTAATTCCTTCAGTATTCTAATGATTCGTTCCCACCAGCCTCCCCACCACGGGGCCGCTGGCGGATTGAATATCCACTTGATCTTATGGATCGTTGAGTATTCTTCAACCTTTTTCCAATCAACATTTGAGAGGAGATTCTCCGCACCAACGAAGTTGGTACCATTGTCCGAGTACATAACTTGGACTCTGCCCCTCCGCGCGATAAATCGACGTAGTGCCATAAGGAAGCACTCAGTCGACATAGCCATCACTAGCTCTATGTGTACAGCTCGGTAGACCCCGCAGGTGAAAAGAATGATCCAGGTTTTCTCACCTGTATTAAGTATCAGCGGCCCTGCCGCGTCTACTCCAGTCACCTGAAACACTCCAGTGTTTCTTACTCGATTATCAGGTAATGGTGCGGTTGGCGTCTTATAATGATCACCTTTAAATCTCTTACATATTACACACCTCGATATAATCTTTCTTGCCAGCTTCTTGCCTCCCAATATCCAAAATTCATTGCGAATTGTGGAAAATAGAATGTTTAGACCCGCGTGGAGATGCTGTAGGTGTCTTTGCTCTACCAACCGTTCGACAATGTAGTGTTTTCCATCGAGGAGGATTGGTGCCTTAAAACTTTCACTTTCTTCATCCAAAGTTAGTCTTGTTCTGACCCTTTTCAACCCATCTCCATCTACATAAACCTCTAGGTCTTTCGTCACATTCCCTTTCTCTTTCTTCTCGAATGATTCTTGTTGGACTACGCGTAATAGAGTTTTTTCCGCTTGTACTACTTCTTCAAATTTTAACTCTCCGTTCGCCTTATTGGCTGACTTGCAGTTTCTATAGAATCTTAATATCCAGCCTATTGTACGAACAATCTTTGAGTACTTACTCATGTTCTCAAGACGTGTAGTGAATCGTTCTGGGACGATATCTAAATTGTTCATTACTTGCTTCGTTTTCTTCAATTCTTTGTTGGCCTCCTCCTCCCTCACGGCTATCTCTGAAGTAGGCCACTTATCTTCGCTTTCCTTTAACCATGCTGGTCCCTCCCACCATCTTGACTCGACTAATTTCTTGGGCGTGCACCCTCTGGATGGGAGATCAGCTGGGTTGGCAGTACCACTAATATGTCTCCAATCCTCTTGTCGCGTGTTCTCTGTGATCTCGCGTACTCTATTTCTGACGAACACGCTCCATTCTTTGTTCGTGACTATCCAGGTAATGGCAACGGAACTGTCAGACCAGAAATAAGCCTTGTGGTCTTCAAGTCGTAAAGCCTCGCACACTTGTGCGTAGAGCCTTGTCGACATTACTGCCGCTATGAGTTCCAACCTCGGTATGGTAATTTCCTTTACTGGTGTTACTCTCGTTTTTGCTAGCACCAATTGAACACTGACCTCTTTCTTGTCGGTCTCTGAACGTAAGAATATGCAGGCGGAATAAGCCTGCTTGCTCGCGTCACTGAATGCATGTAGTGAGATCTTACCTTCTCGAATGGGTATCTCAGTCAAGCGTCTGGGAATCCTACACTCGTTCAACCAGTGGACCTCTTCAAGCCATGACTTAAATTCTTTATTTATTTCGTCTGGCAACGCCCCGTCCCAGCCGACATTTAGTGACCACGTTTTCTGCAAAAGGAGCTTAGGGATGAGCGTAGTTGGGCAAGTGAACCCAATCGGATCAAACACTCTGTTGCATATTGATAAAAGTTCTCTTTTAGTGATTGGTTCCTTGAATTTTTTTTACTGCGTTAATATTACAACGGAGCTCATCGTTCACTGTGTCCCAATTCATACCGAGCACTGATATTGTCGCCTCTATATCTGTACCTTTACATTGAACTGGTGCGGTCACCCACCCACGCAGTTCAAACTTCCCTTCGTACATCATCTTCTTTGTATCGTCTATAAACTTCTCTGCTTCTTGTTGACTATCCAAACTCGCCACACAGTTGTCAACATAGAAGGAATCTTTAAGAAGTTCTGCGGAATGTTTATATTGTGATAGTGAGTATGTCTCCAAGTGGTGTATCAGGGTTGCAGCCAGTAAGAAAGGACTACAAGTCAAGCCGAAAACGACGCGGCAATGCCTATATGTAATCATTTCCTTGTCTTCTGACCACCATAAAAAGCGGAGATATTTACGATCATGCTCAGCAATCGCGATTTGAAGAAACGCCTTTTTTATATCTGCCGTTACCCCAACCATATGCATTCGGAACCTCGTTAACAATATAGGGATAATTTCTAAAAAATTTTGACCCTTCTCCAAACATGCATTGATTGAGTTCCCATTAAAATCTCGTGCGGACGCGTCGAATACAGGCCGCACTCGTGTAGTAAGGCTGGACTCCTTAATCACAGCGTGGTGTGATAAGTAGTGACCTGGACTGGTGGTGTCTGGGTCGACTTCAATGATTCCCAGCTCCAACCACTCTTTAAAAACTTTACCATAGTTTTCCAGCTCATTCAGGGATTCCAACCGCTTTGTCGTGGACATCAACCGCTTTTCTGCTAGTCCTTTATTATCCAGCAGTTCCGGTCGGTCCATCTTCCATGGTAGTGTTACCTCGTAGCGCCCTTCATGATTTACGGAAACACTATCTCTGAAGGTTTCTAAGGCTTCCTCCTGAGTTCTATTCTTTAGGAGCTTATCTTTGGGGTCTTCGATCCCCAAAACCTCCAGATCCCATAGCTTGCTTATATCGCTATCGCATAGGTCTACTGTTGCAATGATTGAATTGTTTTCTCGCGTCACTATCCCTTGCAACGTCCATCCAAGCGTAGTCTCAATAGCATGGAGATCTTCATTCAAATGTATGACTTTGCCCGTCATGATTTTGCCTGCGTAATCTGCACCTATCAGAAGCCCAACCTCGGGAGTATCCTGGCCCACATCTGTTAGGGTCAGCTTATGTGTTTTTAGCTTCTGATTTATGGCTCCGTCCCTGATTCGCGGTATATACCCGCAAATCTTTTCTTTACTTAGGGCAAGTATGCCAAGAGTGGAGTCTCCTTTCACGCTCTCTACTTTCAAATCGTATACTTGGTGGGCCTCATCTTTCGTTTGAACTCCACCAAATAAACAGTGACGTAGCACTTCTTCACCTGTGGGCTCCAAACCCAGTTTTATTGCCACGTCTTTTCTTATGTATGACCTCTGTGCGCCAGTATCTATAAATGCTCTTACCAACTCATTGCCAATCCTCACAGTGAGCGTCTGTAAGAGTGTCGTTCCGTTGGACTTACTGGCCAGCGTTGCTTCCGCATTATCAGAGCTGGTCATACCATCTTCATTTGGTTCATTTTGTTTGCAAACTACAGGGCAAAGTAGAACCGTATGCTTCTTCTGGCAGCATATGCATTTCACGCCGGACCTACATCTGAAAAAACTGTGATTAGTCTTGAGACAGGCGAAACAAGCCCTTTTCTTTGTTGCGATGTCACGTCTGGCCTCCACAGTCATTTTCAAAGCTGCTATACATTCGTTACTCGCGTGTTGAGGTTTATCACAAAATATACAGGATACAGTCGCCTTATTTGATTGTTTTGATGTCGTGGCTTTTTTGGAATCCCCAGCTACTAAACAAGAAGCTGTGGGTACTTTTCCTTCTTTATTGACGTTGTTATTGGTTCTCAGGCCTCGTTTAGCCAATTGGATGCGCTCTTCGCTCTCAACTTCAATCTTCACAAACTCCAACAGATTGTTTAGGATGTCTTCCCCAGCGCCCCTGTCCCTCTGCCGCTCCCATACACGTAACATTTCTTCCGGTAAGGCAGATTCCACTAAGGGGTAGAGCATGGCAGCATACTTCTCACTTGTAACACCAAGTGTCTCTAGTGCTCTTAACTGAGTCTTTAATTGATCATATAAAGTGGAAATTGGGATGGGGTCTACTTCTCTAGCTTGTTGGAGTACTAACCTCAAAAGCTCTCTTACGTAAATCTCAATGAGGAGCTCGTCTCGTCCATAGCGCATTTTCAACTGGTCTACTGCTTGTATGTAATTCTCACCACACGGTGGGAAGCTCTTGACAAGATTGTAGGCTGGAGAGTCTTTTACCATGCTTTGTGTCAAGTAAGCCATCTTATCATCTTCGTCTACTGACTGATCTGTGTGTATTTTTTTGAATGAACTCCAAAACCCTAGCCAGTTCTTGGGCTCGCCATCAAATTTCGCTAGTTCAAGCTTAGGTAAATTTCTTTTGCGATTTCCGCTTACCGATAGGCTATCATAGTGTGATTCAGGGGGGGATTTTGGGTGTTCCGACGCCTCATACTTATTTTTGACCTCATAGAATGCAAGCTTATACTCATCGGCCCTTTCGCAGTCTTTGACAATATCGTCTTCGCTGCAATTTTCTACTGTCATCCATTGTTCTTGCATCTTTTCGTCGATATCGAAGAGTGCTTGTGCTTTTTCAGCCAGAATATCGAAGCACGATCTTATTTTGGTCTGGTTTCCCTTTTCCTTTTCAAGGGTTTCAATAAATTTGTTTTTGCATTTCGTAAATATGGTTCTTGCAATCGACCTTTCTTTTTGTAGCTTTTCCATAATTTACTGCTCGGTCGCCAAAATAAAAGGTGTAACGAGGGCCTGTGACCACTGGAGGCTCTCGTAATTAGGTTCGGTGATGGAATTACAATGAAAAGAAAGGATTTAATTGGATCGCAAATTATATTGCATTTTCACAACAACAAATATTTTCAGACAGATGACAGATCAAACTTCAAAATGTAAACAAACCCATCACAGAGTAACAAGATAAAAAACCCACAGAGTACGTAGAGCTGTGTAGAGCAAAGAGACTAACACACTCTCTACACTGGCAACTTAATGTTCTTGACAGGTATTTGGTGAATATTGGGGTTTTTTATTATAGAGCTGGCAAGTTTATCAGCGAGTTCGTTGCCACTGTTGCCAGAGACGCCAATGTGAGATGGTGTCCAAAACAAACGTATTTCTCTATCTTGATTGAGCCAAAGCCTACTAATTTTCTGCCTTATGTTATAAATAATATAGTTTGTGCTACCATTGTACGTGGGATTTGACAGTGCCATTAAAACGCTCATGCTGTCCGAAATTATCAACCATTTCTTGAAACTGAGGTTAGTTGATTCTATATATTCTAAAGATGCATAAATGGCTTGAGCTTCTGCTGTGTATATACTTGCACTTGATGGTAATCTGAACCCATGTCCCAATTTAGTGACAGGATCATAGTAAGCCATGGAGACGTTTTCGTTAAATTTCGAGCCATTTGTATAAATTTGTCTAAACTCTCTGTGTTCATCCAATTTATTGTAAACTGCATATTTATCACTCAGTGTCCTATCTATGTGAATCTTCAACCCACAGAATTTGCTCTCATATGATCCTTCATAACTTGTTACTTTGCCTTGGCAAAGTACTACTGTTGTAGATATTATATTTAGTCTTATAAGTTAAAGTTTCTTGAATGTTACAAGTTAAAAAGTTATTAGAGTTAAGCCTTAGCAGTTTAGAAAGAAGGAGATTGCCATCTTCAGACAACAACTTGATAATGAAATTAAGTTTTAAATTATTGAATCTGATCATTAATGGACACAAGTTACACTCAACCTGCATTGAATTAATTGGAGATGATTTAAAGGCTCCTAAGATTAGTCTTAAATTTATATTTTGGATCTTTTCAAGTTTATCTACTAATTTTGGATCTATACAATAACAGAAAAAACCATAGTCAAAGTGACTTCTTACAAGGGCTTTGTATAGAGTTAAAAGAATCTTAGGATCAGCACCCCAATGGCTGCCAACCAAAGATCTTAAAGTGTTGGTAGCTCTTAAAGCTCGTTCCGTTATGCAATCAACATATCTACACCATGAGAGATTCTGTGTAAAAACTACACCCAAAAACTTTGTTTGAGATTGAATTGGTAATAAGTTATTGTCATATTGTAGCTTAACTGGGATGACTTTTTTCTTTGAGAATATGACTACTTTAGTTTTAGCTGGACTGATTTCTAGATTTAAATATTGAAAGTAACTATGTAATTTTTCCAGTGCTAAATTTAATTTTTGAGTTGTGTGTGTGATGTTATTACCACTGCAATAAATAGCCAAATCATCGGCAAACTGTAAGTTGCTGACTTCTGTTCCTAATATTTCATTGAGCCTGTGGATGTAGAGAATATACAATAAAGGGCTCAAAATGCCACCTTGACAGACGCCTTTAGTTGACAATCTAGGACCAAAAATATTATTGCAACTCATCTTAACATAAACTTCTCTTCCACTGATAAACTCATAAATCCACCTAACACATTTTTCAGGTATTCCCAAAGAAGAAAGAATGGTACATAAAACAGAATGATTAATGTTATTGAATGCTCCTACAATATCGAAAAAAATACAGACAAGATGTTTATTACTGTTAACCGCAGCGTCAGTATCATGGAAGAGATGCCCTATACTTTCTCTTGCTGACCGACCGCGACGAAACCCGAACTGATTTCTTGGAAGAATATGATTGGATTCAATATAAAACTCAAGACGTTGTTTCATAAGTTGCTCAAAAAGTTTACCTGCACAAGATGTTAATGCAATGGGACGGTAAGAGTCTGCATCATTTGGATCTTTTCCTGCTTTTAGAATTGGAACCAAGCAATCTTGTTTCCACTCTTTTGGAATTATTGATTGTTCCCAGAGTAAATTTAAAATATTTAAAAATTTCACAAGGCAATCTGTTTCCAGTTTTTGAAACATTTTGTAAGAAATGCAATCTAAACCAAAGGTTGTGTCTTTACGTGACTTGATAGCTGCTTTTAACTCATCTATGGTGAATGGATTGATAATGTAACTATTGTTGGGGTTTACGGAAGAAGTATTATTTATTTGCATTGGTTGTGAAACAAAGTCAGGTGTATATTTCCTTAAAAAGTTATTTATCCAAAATATTTCATTATTATTATTTAGTTTCGTACTTTTACTGTAGGATTTATTAAATTTACGCATAGTTTGCCAAATTTTAGAAATTGGAGTGGATCTATTTATTTCAGTACAATATTCCTTCCAACTATTTAATCTTTCTAATTTAATAATAAGTTTTTTCTCAGCCTGCATTTTTTTAAAATTAATATAGTTTAAATCACTAGGATCTTGTTTAAATATAATAAAAGCTTCCTTACTTTTTTGAACTGCTTTAGCACACTTTTCATTCCACCATGGCAGAGGAGGATGCCGGTATTTAAAATTGCTTCCTGTCTGTTTCGAGCTATTATTATTCATATTTGAATTTTGGGCCTGACTTCTAAACATCGATTGATTAATAGCTTTATGAATGATATCACAATAGTCATAGTAAGACTGTAGAGGATCGTTATGGTTAATAATAAATTCTTTAAGCATAGTGTTGGCGAGCTTTGAAAACTTATTCCAATTTACTAGCCGTAGATTAGGTCTTTTGAGTGCAGCTGTGTTATTTTGAGAAATAAAGTTGTTTGTAAAAGAATCAGTGATAGTGTTGAACAAAATCTCAGTTATTGTGGGTAGATGATAACTTCCCAGGGGATCATCATATACTGTCCAATTGCAATTAAGGGCTATAGAGGGACTGACTATTGTTAAATCCAAACCATTTGGTCTCCAGTTATTTGTACCTACAGTTGTTGGTTGTGTGTCATTTAATAACACTAAATTGCATTCATTTACAGCATCGAGGACATCTCTTCCACGAGGACTGACAGATTGGCAACCCCACATGGTGTGATGTGCATTGAAATCACCTGCTACTAAGCAGGGTTGTGGTAAGGTATTAATGAAATTAACAAATTTTGTTTTTCTAAAAGTAGGACTACAATTTGTTGGGATATAAAGACTGGCCATTGATAATGAACTGTTATTAAAGTTTATTTTGATAGCAATATTCTGAAGTGAATCATCAAAAAATGTTTTTAATCTACTATAATGTATGTTGTTACGAATGACTATGGCAACACCATTGTGTTTATTGCCACAATCATTGCGTTCTATTGAGTATCCTTTAATATTTAAACGTTGTGTAGGCTTGAGCCAAGTTTCGCAAAGTAATGCTATGTCAATATTATTTTCATACAAAAATTGAGTAAAAATATGACGATTACATAACAGACTTTGAGCATTCCACTGTACTATCTTTAATTTATCTGTGAATTTGAACTAATGTTTTTGGTATCACTGGAGTTGAAAAAATCGCTTAAAACATCTAACACATTTTTAGAGGATATTGGGGTATCTTGTGTCTTATTTAATGTAATAATTTTTATAATGCTTTGTACTAAGAGATTCAGTGCCTTGTCATTTGATTTTAATAATGTCAAGAGATCGAGAGGCTTCTTAGGGCCGAGAGGTGGGAAATTCCCATTTTTGAATATGTCAGCAAATGATGGTGTCTGAACTTTTTGTCTGTTTTCTTGTATTTTCTTTTGCTTAATTGGACACTGAGCTGAAATGCTAACGTGATTGCCATCACAATGGAAGCATTTGGCCTGATCGATCGGAGTTTTACAAACTTTATATGAGTGGTCTTCTTTACAGATGGAGCAGCGCTCGGAGTTCTTGCAAAACTTTGCTAAATGGCCATACCTGAGACACCGGAAACATTGTTTGACTGGTGGAACATACGCTGAGATGTCATGCCGCCAACCGTCCAAATCCACGTAGTCTGGAAGAACTGACGTCGCGAACGTGATGGCTACTGTCTGCAGCGGCTGTTGAATGAAGTTATCATCAACTTTGGTCCTTTTTGTGAATCTTCGAACAGATATTATTTTCTTGTAACTCGATAGCATTGTGAATATCTTTTTGTTTGTCAAGTTCGTGGGTACATTTTTAATTATACCAGTAATTTCAGTGCTTGAAGCAGGTATATTGGCCTTAAATTGGTAGTCTTTTAAAAATGTAGCATTGTTCAAGAAGGCATTAGCAAGGCTTCTTTTTTTCTCTTTCTTGTTCGCACCTTCCCCATGATTGATTTCTTTTTATTTGTGTCTCCAGACGCCTTTTATTTCTAAAAACCCCGATTTATACACGAGTAATCGATGAAATTAATAAAAAACTTTGAAAATCCCGCCTGGTTATTTCAATGGTTTCCCGCGCTTTTTCTTTTTTTTTCTTTACTTTTTTTTTATGGACTGATTTACTTTTTTGACAGGCCACTATGTAGAATAGTAACGCCGATAATTACCGAGAGAGTTCTGTATAGTCTGTGTTAAATATCACGCTACGGTTCCTGTGAGGCATGGTATGTAGCTAAAAACCTTAAAAACTTTTAGATTATTAATCTGAGGCTAAAAAGAGAAAAATCTGTATCGAAGAAATGAGTTCCGCACGCGTCTGTTGTGGTGGCCGGTCGTCCGTAAATATTACGAAAATGCGTTGTTGCGTCGTACTAAACTGCGATAGCCCAAAAATTATGTGCACACAAACGCAAGGACATGTTTCCTATCACAGGAAAGTTATTTTCAAATTATATTATGCGTAAAATCATTTTAAATCTATTTTTTAAGTATTCTGAGGTGTGATTCCAAGTCTGTACCTAAGTTACTATAGATTATCAGTATGTAAACCGTCTTCACATTACATTGCTGCGTTTGCTTTGAGTGTTTGATCTGACGCTGTGTGTTAAGGAGACGATGAATATGAGAACAAGCGATACTGTCGCTCATCGCTTCGAGTTCGTGGTACATTCAACATATCATTCGTCTGTCAAATCTAGCAACTGTGTTGTTCGTTCTACAACATATTTCAAAATCCTAAACATATTTCGATAATCGATTTTATATATCGAACAGACGAATGATATTAACCATTTCAAAAACGCTAATTGGCTACTTGACAATTGTAACGATAAAATTGTAGTAAGATGTACTTATAAAATTCACCTACACCGTATATTTTAAAATATCTTTCCGAAAAGTGTCAAATAGCCAATTTAGTAGTTATTGATAAAAACAAGCTCATAATAGGTATGTCCTAACTTTAAACGACAGCTTTAAAAAAGGACGGTAATATCTTCGGGTAGAGATTTCATGTTGTGATGTGTTTATTTGTTTGTTTATTCTTTGAACGTATAATACGTTTATAAATTTCTATTGTGCTTAAGAAACACTTACTTCCTTTTAGGTTCCTACATGATCCTATCACAAAAGAAAAATGGATTACAAAGACTGATCTCTGACTGGCCTGGCCGCACACGCACGGAATTTGCGTTCGGTTTCCGAAAGGAATGACGTCAAAAAGTGTCTCTGTCTCTGTCTGTCATATGGAAACCGTACCGGAATTCCGTACATCTACGGCCAGGCTGAATCGAGTCGAGCCGAATGGCGCGTGAGGCGGCGGCGTCGCCTTTGAATCGATTTTGCGTGGACAACGAGGAATTCATTGAAATCACTAATGCTCTTGTGACGTCACAGTAGGCAGAATAAAAGTGACACGGTTGGTTTTCACACAGATTGAGGTGTTTAAGTTAGGTATCTATGTCTTCTATATCTATGAGAAAAACCATCTAGCCTAGAGCCCAGTGACTTACTTCGTAACATAATTGGTACCTACTTTCATTGTTAGTTATCCCTTAACCAGTTAATCTTAGCATGCGCGTTTTGACTCTCTCTCTCTCTCGACGTCGAGTGAGAGACTTAGAAGATAACAAAGTACTCTATGCTTAGAAGTACTTGCCATGTCGAAAGTGTGAGTGTAGTAGCCGAGACTCGAGATAGTCATTCATTAGAGTGCCTTGTACCAAAAAGTAGTTGTTGCCATATTAAATAAAAGTGTTGTATTTTCGTCTGGGAACCCTGTAAAAATTGTTACCGGTTTTTACTGACTGTGGACTTCACTAGAAGTTACAAATTGCGTTTCGTTCAAACAAAACCATTCATTTTTATTCGAATTTTTGAGCGCATTCCTGTAATTTTCTGTGGTTTCATTAGGTATTTTCTTTTTACTTGGACTGGGTCCAAAGAGTATGTAATACTGGGTCCTTTTAAATTAAAAGATAGGTAAATAGTTTTATGCACTAAGTAGTATGGAAAAAATTAAGAAACGAACATCAAAAAGAAAGTATAATACAGCAAGAACACAAAAAACATAAACAAAATAAGTACATATGTATTTTCTGTTGAATTCTATGGTCTCGAAGCCTTGTCTTCACCTCCGTGGGTACCAGACCAGACATGTCTCGGTCGCATAAGTATGTGAAATTGAAAATTAGTGTCTAACTCGGCCGAAATCATCGGTCGTCTCCACAGAACACAAAAAGAAGGTCGTCTCCATGCTAAAACGTCGAGACATCTCGGGCTCGACAGATAAATTGACATTTTTGCAAAGAGAAGGGCATTTCTCGAGTGTGGCATGCTAAGCGTACAGATCATAGTGAAATAGATCCCACTTTAAACTGAACCTTATCATCTTGAAATAAAGTCCACAACCAATTAATTATTTTTACTACCCATGCCAGGGTTATTGACGCAACCGGTCATGGGATCAGCCTTACCACCTGCCATGGTGTTTCCACGTAAAAACTTTAAGAGTTTCATGATCAATAAAGCTCCCCTAGGGACAATGGGGCTTGCTCAGCCAACAGGTTGGATGAACTCAGAATTATTTATCGAGGTGATGAAACATTTTGTCAAGGTAGGTAACTGGTTCATGGAAAGAAAATCCGTGCCTTTTAATTCTGGACAACCATGAAAGTCATCTTTCACCTGGGGCTTTGAATATTGCCACGGACAACGGCGTGACGCGTCTTACAATTCCGCCTCATACCAGCCATAAACTCCAGCCATTGGATGTGTCTGTGTTTGGTCCATTACAGACCTAATATAATGGGGCAGCTGATTCGTGGTGGATGATGCGAAATCCAGGAACACCAATTTCAATTTATAATGTCGCAGAGCTTTTGGGAACTGCTTTTGAAAAAGCTATGACCCCGGCCAATATTAAATCAGGCTTTCTCAAAACTGGAATTTATCCGTTTGATTGTGATATTTTGAATGACGATGACTTTATGCCCAGTGTGGTGACAAACCGCCCCGATCCCGATCAGGAAAATCTCCAGACAACTTCAGCGTCTGCTACAGGTGAAGCGCACCCTCCGCCCGTAAGATCGCAAGAAGATGAGCCTTCTAAAGCTTGCCTTTCACAAAATGCTCCAACTAGCTTACAAAGCCCATTACAATGCAGAGACTACCCACGAGCAGGGCCTCGTAAGTCTGTTAACAAAAGGAAGAGAGGCAAGAGTACAGTGCTAACAGATACTCCTATCAAGACTGAAATAGAAGAGCTTGCACGTGAGTGAGAAGAAAAGAAAAACAAGAAAAAGTGTCCCAAAGAAAGACCACAGAAGAAGCCAAGAACTGTGAACGTTGAGCAAGAGTGTTGTTTTCAAGCTCTGAAAGTGATGACGATAGCTCAAACACATCTGTAGGTAATTGAACTTCAAGAAGAAGATGACCACTAGCCATTCATTACAGCCACATTAATCACAAAAAAAAACACCAACGATTCAAGACTTCGTTTTAGTTCGATTTCCGGGAAAACAAACATTTAATACTAGGAAATATACTATTTCATTACGAGTGCGGAAAGCCTGTCATTGCAAAGAGTTCCGACAAATGTCTACCCGAGCCGAGGCGCAGCCGAAGGCGAGGGTTGACAGTCGGAACAAGTTGCAATGACGGTTCCGCACGTGTACTGAACGACTATTTTTAATACAGTTGCGAAAAAATGAAAAACTATTTGCTTTTTTCTCTTCTCTCCACGCAATAAATTCGTCGTATGTAGATATGTAGCGACTTTTTGACTTTTCCGGTAAAATGTTCTCCGAAGTATTTTGTGCAATTATACTGAGTTCCGGTGGTGTTAATTCAAAAAAACTAGGGTCGAAATTACTCATTTTGTGCAACAAACAACTATACTCGCAAAGAAAATTTCTGAAAAATGGCGCCAACCGTAGAATATAAGCAGTTTTTTTTTCTTCTTCACCCATTCTGGTAGGCAAAGGAAACTATGCCCATACAGCCAAGTCTTCAGTAGAAGTTTTTTATTGATATGAAATGAAAACGAAATTTAATGAGATGAAATGAAATGAAACCTAACCAAACTCATTCAATCAAATAATTAAATCTGATATTGAAACAAATTAGTAGCTTCTTTTTAGAAATATACGTATCTGCATGAATCATAAAAACTTCTATGATTTTTTTAGTAAAAACTTCATGGTTGGTTATTCTTTTTAATAGACATTATTTTGACAGTTGGGAAAGAGAACGCACGAGTGCGGGAAAGGTAAAAAAAAAGCACGAGTGTGTAATAGCCCACATCCCGAACGCTATACGTCCCTGCAATACGCCACTTTTTGAGCAACTGTATTAAAATAGTATATTTCATTACAAGTGTGGAAAGGCTGTCATTGCAAAGAGTTCTGACAAATGTCTACCCGAGCCGAGGCGCAGCCGAAGGCGAGGGTTAACAATCGGAACAAGTTGCAATGACGGTTCCGCACGTGTACTGAACGACTATTTTTAATACAGTTGCGAAAAAATGAAAAACTATTTGCTTTTTTCTCTTCTCTCCACGCAATAAATTCGTCGTATCTAGATATGTAGCGACTTTTTGACTTTTCCGGTAAAATGTTCTCCGAAGCATTTTGTGCAATTATACTGAGTTCCGGTGGTGTTAATTCAAAAAAACTAGGGTCGAAATTACTCATCTTGTGCAACAAACAACTAAACTCGCAAAGAAAATTTTTGAAAAATGGCGCCAACCGTAGAATATAAGCAGTTTTTTTTTCTTCACCCATTCTGGTAGGCAAAGGGAACTGTCGCGAACTCCTTGCGGTTTCCTAGTTTTTTTTTTAAAAAGAAAGATTGTTCTGTCACGTAGCTTTGGCTTGCGGCCCATGTTTTTAGTTAATTAAAATCATATTACGGGGATTTCTACATTTTACTATCGATTATTCATACAGTCCATTAGGTTCCGTCGATTTCATTTGGTCCTTCGAGCCGGCCGTATTGCCATTACAGCCGATATCAAGGAGATGTTCCCCCAGATCCGAATCAGAGAGCAGGATAGGGATGCTCTTCGATACTTGTGGAGGCCCGAGAAAACACAACCTATCAGGGAATTCAGGATGACAGCCGTAATTTTTGGTGCGTGTTGCAGTCCTTTCATAGCACAGTTTATTAAAAACAAAAATGCACAGGAACACATCCTTACGCATCCTAAAGCCGTGGATGCCATTTTGTTTAGCCATTATATGGACGATTATATAGACTCGCTAGATGGCGCTAGTGAGGCGGCTCAGCTAGCAGCAGACATAATTACTGTTCACAGTGCCGCATGTTTCGAAATGCGAGGATGGATTTCCAACGAGCCTGCAACACTGAGTCTTGTTCCAGAAGCATTAAGAGCCGCCCAACCGTTGGAAATTGATCTTGGCAACACTGCTAATAACATCCGAGCTTTAGGGATAGCGTGGAACCCCACCACAGATAAATTAGGGTTCCGTACTGGTTTGTCTGAAACTATTCCTAGCCCACTTACTAAAAGAAAAGTTCTTTCACATCTCATGCGTGTGTATGACCCTTTAGGCCTCCTAGGACCTATAGTTGTTAAGGGCCGAATTTTATTTCAACAGGCGTGGAGGTTAAATATCGGTTGGGATACTGAACTTCCACAAACTGAAGCGTCAAGGTGGTCCGACTGGTTCCAAGAACTTTTGTCTGTCTCATCTCTTAAAATTCCTCGTTGGTATTCGAAGGCCAGGGACTCAGAGCCGCCTCAGAGGGAGTTACATATGTTTGCAGATGCGAGTGAGCTCGCTTACGCATGCGTGGCTTTTTGGCGTTTGGTGTATTCCGATGGCAGCATCGAACTCACTCTCATCTCGAGCAAAGCAAGAGTTTGCCCCCTGAAGCCAACTTCTATTCCCCGCTTGGAACTTCAGGCTGCGCTGATCGCTTCGCGACTTGCACGTACTATCAAGGACAGCCATCGCAAAAAACCGATACGCACGTTCTTTTGGTCTGACTCGACGACTGTCCTCCAATGGTTACGCAGTGACGCACGCTCATTTAAACCTTTTGTTGCCCATCGACTAGGTGAAATTTTGGAAAATTCTTCAGTCAATGACTGGCGGTGGGTACCAACTAACTTAAACGTAGCTGATGATGCAACTAGAATGCATCCAATTAAGCTGGACCTCTCCCACAGATGGTTTTGTGGTCCATCATTTCTTTTTAAGTCCCCGGAAGACTGGCCTAAGGAGCCTGCCAATGTCGCACCAGTTCGCGAAGAGCGTAAATGTCAACCGAACGAATCGGTGGGACTTACTTCCGTTGGCTTAGCTTTACCTTCTCCGGTCACTGCTAATTTTAATCAATTCAGTAACTGGTTGCGTTTATTACGTGCTACAGCACGTGCACATCAAGTTGCAGCGATTTTTGGTAAAGTTTTGGCATGTATTCGAAACTCTAAATTAAATGGCGATATTTCACGTTCTCGCCACCCATCAACGTCTACAACCCTGTTACCCTTAAATGCTGATTTAATCAAAGCCGCTGAAAGGCACATTTTGCAGCAAACACAGTTAGACAGCTTTTCTGAAGACTTTCACTGCATTCTCAACTCGAAGCCAATCCCATCTCACAGTCGTCTCATCAAACTATCTCCCACCCTAGGAGAAGATAAGTTACTGCACTTGGCTGGAAGAATCAAATCAGCAGAAGACATTGATCCCAACACGCGATTTCCGGTTTTACTCGACGGCCGTCACCCAGTTGTGCGATTACTGGTAGAATCCTACCATCGGCGGGCTGGTCATGCAAACCCAGAATCCCAACCAAAGGAGACCGAGGCCAGGACTTACAGGTTGGAGATGTAGTCGTCATCGTTGACGAGTCACTTCCACGAGGGACGTGGCCACGAGGTCGAGTAGAAAAGCTGTTTCCAGGAAAAGATGGGGTGACAAGGGTGGTCGACGTTGCCACAGCAGGGGGTACGCTCCGTCGCCCATTAAAAAAACTCGTGAAGCTGGCTTTTGGCTAGTTGAACTGATTGGTGCAGTGCTGCACGAGGGGCAGGATGTCGCGAACTCCTTGCGGTTTCCTAGTTTTTTAAAAAGAAAGATTGAGCTGTCACGTAGTTTTGGCTTGCGGCCCATGTTTTTAGTTAATTAAAATCATATTACGGGGATTTCTACATTTTACTATCGATCATTCATACAGTCCATTAGGTTCCGTCGTTTTCAGGAACTATGCCCATACAGCCAAGTCTTCAGTAGAAGTTTTTTATTGATATGAAACGAAAATGAAATTTAATGAGATGAATAAATTAAATGAAACCTAACCAAACTCATTCAATCAAATAATTAAATCTGATATTGAAACAAATTAGTAGCTTCTTTTTAGAAATATACGTATTTGCATGAATCATAAAATCTTCTATGATTTTTTTTAGTAAAAACTTCATGGTTGGTTATTCTTTTTAATAGACATTATTTTGACAGTTGGGAAAGAGAACGCACAGAACGCACGAGTGCGGGAAAGGTAAAAAAAAAGCACGAGTGTGTAATAGCCCACATCCCGAACGCTATACGTCCCTGCAATACGCCACTTTTTGAGCAACTGTATTAAAATATACTATTTCCCTGCAATACGCCACTTTTTGAGCAACTGTATTAAAATATACTATTTTAATACAGTTGCTCAAAAAGTGGCGTATTGCATGGACGTATAGCGTTCGGGATGTGGGCTATTACACACTCGTGCTTTTTTTTTACCTTTCCCGCACTCGTGCGTTCTCTTTCCCAACTGTCAAAATAATGTCGAGCTGCCGAAGGCGAGGGTTGACAGTCGGAACAAGTTGCAATGACGGTTCCGCACGTGTACTGAACAACTATTTTTAATACAGTTGCGAAAAAATGAAGCAATTTAATAAAGAATTTTTTTGGAAAATGGCGCCAACCGTAAAAGAATATAAGCAGAAATTTCTTTTTCTTCACCCAATCTCGGTAGGCAAAGGGAACTATGCCTATACAGCCAAGTCTTCAGTAGAATTTTCTTATTGATATGAAATGAAAATGAAATTGAATGAGATGAAATGAAATGAAACCTAACCTAACTCATTAAATCTGATATTGAAACAAATTAGTAGCTTCTTTTTAGAAATATTTGCATGAATCATAAAAACTTCTATGAATTTTTTTTAGTAAAAACTTCGTGGTTGTTTTTTTCTTTTTAATACACATTATTTTGACAGTTGGGAAAAAGAACGCACGAGTTCGGAAAAGGTAAAGAAAAAGCTCGAGTATGTAATAGCCCACATCCCGAACGCTATACGTCCCTGCAATACGCCACTTTTTGAGCAACTGTATTAAAAAGAATTTTGAAAAACGCTGAAACTTTTTTCGTTCTTTCGTAACAGCTATGAAAATTACAGTTTTTCATACTAACTTCCGGATCTGATCTGAAGTCCTTCAAATCCCCATTTCAATCCCTATATACACCCCGACAATGGAGGATTGTAGTACTTACTACTGGTACTGCTCAATACTAACTTACAACTGTGTTCTAACTTTTTCTACGGAGAAAACTACGAAATTTCGCTTTATATTAGTTAAAAGGAAGAAATTTAATTGTGCTTAGGCGACACGGAATTTTTTTCGCAATATCGAAATGCTCCGAAGAGCATAATGTAGAAAACTCAAAATGAGCACCACACTCAAAATGTAGAAATCGCATAATGAACAATATGCAGAATGTGCAACACGCAGAATGAGCACAACACGCAAAATGAGTAAAACGCAAAATGAACAAGTAAGCCTATATACCGTAAGTAAAAATATTTTAATTTCTAAGTAAAAAATTTAGCTTATACCTACTAGGGTTTTCAACTTAATGAAAAAAAAATATTTGCCGTCTAATAAGGGACATTTAAACAAAGATAGCAAAATTTTAAAAATGTCAATAAGGTTGAAAATCGCTTGAACTGGTTTTTTTTAAAGGGAATCGATAGGCAATTGCTTTTCTTCGTTTTCGCAGCTATGAACCGGAAGGGTTTCGTTTCCATAACCGTTCTTGTTCCTCTCTGACCAACGGAAATCGTTGTTCCGTGTGGCATAAAAATAGTTGATCAGATTTTAGTTGGTCAAAATAGTTGATCACAACGGAACAAGGGAATAGGTACCTACCTATTTTACTTACATTAAAGTCCCTGGGTGTGTAGAGTCTGGTATGATGCATACATATTATAAAACAAGAATCAATCGTTGGCGTCGTCGTCAATCATCGTCACCATGAATGAGGCCTTAAGTATGTTTTATTCATTTTGCGTGTTGTGCTCATTCTGCGTGTTGCACATTCTGCGTATTGTTCATTATGCGATATCTACATTTTGAGTGTGGTGCTCATTTTGCGTTTTCTACATTATGCTCCGAAGTGGAAATTTTCCCTATAGTATACTCTCTTTATACTTCAATGAAACAAGTCGTAATCAATAAGTTTTTATTTTTTTACAGAATCGGAAAGCCCCACAAAATATAGATTTCCTCTTGCAGGGCCAACGCGTAAAACTGTGCACATTTGATATTAAATTATATCAAATAGATCTTACTTGTCCACTACTAACATAAGTCATAAATAATGTAGCATAAACTTTACACCGCTCTGCCTAAAACACTACCTTACTATACATATTTTGAAACAAAAATTGTTCGCTTCTAAATATATAGCTGATCCAATAAAGAGGAAAAAAATATTATACAACTTTAGTTTTGTAGATTTTTATTATTTGACCTTGAGGTCTATTAAAGTAAACTGGTTGATATATTGCCCAAAATAAAGTTCATCCAGTCCCACACTACTAATGTACTTAAGGCCGAGATACATTTTGCACAGTCCTAATACAATAAAATAACCACTTCCAAGTTTCAAAACCTTGAAGGATGGTACAATTTAAGATATTGCACCTAAGCATCATGGATTTCTTAATTTACATCAATCGCCAATTCTATAATAAATCAAATAGTAATATAATTTAGAAAATTATACTTGTTGCAAGATTACATCACCCAAGTTGCAGTTAGGGACATGGAGTATAAACTTTAAAAATGATTTTGCCTGCCAAATAAATACAAGTTATTAAATGACCACCACTTGGCATCCGTCGTCACAATTAACTATCTATAGGAACCAGATCCATATAAAGATAAGAAAATTTTACATTTTGGAAATTGATCCTAACTTTATTTAAAACAACTAGCCTTCGTCAATGATATTAACTTAAAATCGTGGAAATTCCAAGGCTAGCTTTGATATATGTATTTTAATATACCTACTGCTTGTTAGTTACATATTTTATGGAATATTCGCCTAGTGTGACCTTAAATTATTGTGAACTAATCGAGGTGTTTACAAATGTGATGTTGCTAATTAAACACAGTTTATGAAGCGTAACCATCATGCCTTGGCAGCAACACGCTTAGCTTAATGCGAGATCAGACAATTCACTCATATTAACCTTCATAAGAGTGTTCATTCATTTTCTCTGTCATTCCTCGATCACGCGACATGGCCAAAATAAACATTTATTTTATAACACCGTCAAATAAAAAAATAATTTCATCAAAATTAGTTCTACTTTGAGGAGGGAGGTAAAGTGGAATGGCGTGATCCGAATGAACATTCACTGTATATTTTGACGTTTCACTCTTCTTTCATTGTGGAAAAATGATACATGCAAAATGAACTGCTCCAGATTGGATTTATTCACTAATGAATTCATTGGGCATTCATTCTGTCTAGAAGTTCCATTCGAGTGAAAGATACAGTATGAAAGAACGAAATGCACGAAAATGTCTGATTTCGCTTTTACCTAATAAGGATCCATGCACATGACTCTTTTATATTGCAAGTGTGATGCAGTAGCGGTTTTGTATTGAATAAAATGCACTGTTAAAATAATTTCAATAACACCTAATGCGCTTCCCCGGGGCACGCGTGATCAATGTCGTATGCATGGACTCTAACGGTCTTATTAAATTTATAAAAAGTTGCTTCCATTACAACACTCTTAAAACGGAGTTAAGGCCGGTTTATGGGAGGAATTCCTGCAATAAACCGGCTTTAATTCCGTCTTAATTGTTTTAGTGGAATTTACTTTTTATAAATAAGACCGCACAACATTACATAAACTCACGCCTGTATTCCGGGGAGGATACTATTCTGATATACAAAATTAAACAAAGATTTTTTTCTGCGAAAGTGTGGGCGATCCCTAAGTCGCGATCGGTGTCAGAAACTTAAATTGTAAATGAAATGTATTGCTTTAAGAATACCTATGAAAGCATCTCAAGTTAACCGCGTTGCTAAGCAACGCTTGGAACTGCATAAATGCAGAAATTATATCTACTTACCTATTTACATGTATCGTATACTCAAAAATAACACGCTCAACATACAAAAAACCAACGCAGACTTCGTAATACTATGCATATTAAATATTTCGATAGAAATGTACCCGAAATGCAGTTTGACGGCATTCCGGACTTTAAACGTCGAAAATTATAAACTAAAATGCTCAGTCTTCTATTTTAAATTATTACAATTAGGTACTATAGTTAGATCCTCTGATTTTTAAGTATCATACAATTTGTACAATGTAGGTAGGGTATTATTGTAATGGAGAAATTGACGTTCGCGGAATATAAAATTTATAACAGAAGCATTCATTTACACGATGAATTGTTGGTTTTTAAACCGAGGATCAACGATACTATTTGTACAGGGAACAGTTTTATTTTTTCGCATAATATTCCAGAACAAGGATGCTCAGAATCACCGGCAAACTAAGACTCCTCTAGGCTCCAAAACCACTAAAACATCGTGTATGTATATATGATACATTTAGTCTGCCACATGTACATAGCCAAGTAATTCGCGACAAACATCGCAAGAACTATTTACACGATAACACAACTTATATCGGCGCCATCTTGTGATACGTCACAAAATGGCGACCGCCTGCGCGAAATTTAGAACCATATCATTTGAGAGTAAAATACGATTAGCTTGTCAATGCAAGTAGACAACGCTCACACTGCCACTGGGACACGTTTTTGCCAGTAACGCATATTTAGAGGGCAAGACTCCGCCTACAAAAACTAGTATGGTGAACTTTAGTTACTCCAGTTGATCAACCGCACCGCGCATTTTATTTCGTGTATTTGTACCACAATGGCAGTTTACTCTTACTGAAAACCCGAGTACAATGTAGTCTGGACCCCATATCTGGGAATCTTCTATACTAGCAGCCATGTCTCAGTTGGCCAGATGACATCCAGTCCAGAGTCCATTGGTCACTGTAAGATCTTCTGGACTGTATGATCCACTATTATATATCTTTGGGTAGCCACTCAGTATGACAGTGCTGGTTTTGTGTAAGGTCGTGCAGGCAGAACGATCCACTAACCTCAGTGCGTTCTGAGAGGTATTGCAGGCTACATAAAGTCATACCTGAGATTTCCCCACTTAGCCTCATTGAACGTAGCAAGTGCTAAGGTATGTAAATACCTCAGACACTAGGGTTTCCTCACGATGTTTTCCTTCACAGTTGGCGAGTGGTATTGCTACTACAACTTCACAAATGTACGTAACTTAGAAAACAAAGTCATTGGTACATGCCGGGATACGAACCCACGACCTCCCGAATTAGAAGCCGGCGTTCTACCGCTAACACCGCTTAAAACAAAGAGCTGTTCTGGCCTAGCGCATTCCGAGAGGTCTCACAGGCAACACGACTGGGCCTCTTCTGCAGGCCCGCGCATTTTCGGCTGGCTCCTGTTCACTATAAGTGGTTGTGCAGGCAAAGCATCAGCTATTCCTCGCAGGCCATGTCTCAGTTGGCCCGCGCGCGTTTAGGCTGAGCGGGGTGATGCGCGGGCGGGGGGCGGTGGGCGGGCCTCGGGGCTTGCTGCAAGGGGGGCTCCTCGCCGGCTAAGCCCGACCGCAACATATACTTGAACTGGGGCATATGCTGCATGACGTCCCGGATCTGGACCAGCGCCATGCCGTTCTCGCCGGCGGCCGCCGTTTTACACTTGCCCGAGCTGCGTAGCACGTGGAGCTGCGTGCTGTGGGCAAGGGAGAGGTTTACTTAGGGGTTTCTGTCTGCCAACTCTGCACTAGTCTAGGGCTTCTTTTGCGTGGCTATCTACTGATACTGGTTCTGGAGGGTCGGTTTTGTACCGTGTCTGTATCACTGGCGCGAGATAAGCAGCTTGTTGGGTTAGATTAAATTAGAGCCAACAGCACTCACAAGTTCTGGCTCTGCAGAGCGCGAGACCTAACCCTTCGAGTGCTGCCCGGTAGGTGATTAGCGAGACGCGCGGAAAAAACTGGTTGGCTAATATGACAACTAATATGAGTTATGTTGATGTTGATTCTTTCTTTAGACGATACAATCCGAGTGAAAGATGCAGAATGAGAAACAGAAATCAATGAAAAGTGAATGGACCGATTTCGCCTGTACAAACTTAAGCAGCACTCACGAGTTCATAATAATCGCTTATGAAGAACTTCAATTCAATTTGAGGTGGTACAAAGTTCACCGAATCATCTAGTTTTCAAAGTAATCGCTGAAAGAGTATTTTTATTGGTATTAGCGACGGTTTAGGTTTCCGGCATTGGGCAAATGAGCCATTTTACGTAAAATGGCTGGGTGTGCATTCATATCAAATGTTACAAAATATCATTACATGGCAAATGTTAAAAATAAGTAAAAATTATCAAACAGGATCATTATCATAATTAAAAACGAATTTACGAAACACTGGTTTCACTTTCTTATTATTAAGTCCTTTAATACAAATTCACTATCACGCACAGACACTTGAACATTGCTAGCGCAACTATGCCCGGTCTCCCTTCTTGCGCTATGTCGCGGAGGCCGGTTCCTCGCCACCTCGGTTGTCGTCTCAGCTGGCGGTGCCGTCCAACTTCTACGAACTCGACGCCGCATTCCGATCAGTGCCAATACTACCACTACACAGTAAATTGTGGTATAGTGGTGTATGTCATGATGTGAGACTTGACCTTGGGTTTCATAAGCTAGTTTATTTTTCATAACCTTTAGCTTCGCTTCATCTCTTTCGACAACCTTGAGCCTTCTATCTCCGTTTCGTTTTCACCTTCAGTGTTCCTTTCGATGGTTATGTTGAGGATGTCTCAATATCATAGATAACATCGATCGGGCTTCGATAGTGTTTATTTCCGTAAATCGTAAATGAGCTGGTTTTCACAACACAGTCCTCCTCCAGTGCTATGATGTCGGCGCGCGTCGGCTGGGGCGCCGCCGTAATCCGACTGTTGCATATTATTCGTAACTAGCATCGCTCGCAGCAATAGCTTAGGTATGAATTCGTTCGCGCCAAACTAATTCACTTGTTTTTCACAGTTCTCGTTGTACAGTTGTTGTTTTTATCTAAAATGCACAAATCTTTATCGAATTTCATCTTATAGACCGGATGTTGAGGATTGCAGATATAGGTAGACGTGGGCACAAATATAATTAAATTTAGTTTGGGGTTCAGAGTTACTTTAAATATTGTTAATTTTTTTTTTTGCTTAATAAACATTTTTCATTTTAATTTCAGATGTGCATTCTCGCCATTTTTCTTCTGATATGGTTAAGTAACTGTCTTTCTGAAGATTTATTCCCACGTACTTTGAGACTGGACTAACTGTTAATACATTTTCTCCATGCGGAATAGGGATAGGGATGACGTGGTATTTTTCTCGACTCACAAGGCGGACTCTGATCTCAAAAATGAAGTATTCTCCTGACATCCTTGCTTTAATCTTCATAAGTTTGTATAATTTCCCGTAATCCTTGTAGATATTTTGTATCGGCACAGTCACATCAACTGTTAATAGTCCATTTATTTTGTTAAGTTGCTCTTGCAGTTGTAGTGGCGTGATTAGATATAAATTAAGCTGTCCTTGGTAAATATCAGAGATCGTCCGAGTTCGGAATTATCAAGGTAATTACGCTGCTTGATAATTAATTTCATATTTGGTCTGCGCAAATATGACCACATTTCTGAATTTCGTTCACCGCTCAAGTGGCTCCCAATCCGCCTCCGCCGCAATACGCACATACTCTCTCTTCTGTATTGCGTACTGTTTAATCCAGCAACTCCTTAATATCTAAAAGAGCGCTTCGAGTTTCTTCACTCTTCGCTCTTCCCAAAACCTACTCCTAAAAATCCCATCCCATCACACCACTTTCTACAGCCGCTCCTTCGCCGTACAGGCAGTGCGATTATGGAATGCTTTACCGGTGGAGGTGTGGAAAGCCAAGTCCCTGTCCATTTTTAAGGCTATGGTAAAGGATTATTATCTCGCTAGTTTACTGTAATACTACATATTTGTATTACTTGTAATATTGTTCTGTTATTATTTGTGTTTTACTTGATATCTCCTGTTAATATGTATATTCTGTTAAGTAGGCTTAACTTATACATTTATGTATTTATATATAACATTCATTTTATTTCTATTTGTGTAAATTATTTGTATATATCTGTTGATAATTTAACATAGGTAAGGTTATTATTATAAGGTTATTTAGGCATGTATAATTCATATACCTCATAACTATCATTTTGTTTCTTTGTACATCTACTTCCCTCTCCAATGTATTAGTCCAGTCCATCCAAAGGTTGTCTGGAAGAGATCACTTTTAGTGATAAGGCCGCCATCTGTACTCTTAGGTTAAGAAATACCTGTGTAATTTCCATTTTTATGTACAATAAAGTATTCTCTATCTCTTTCTATCTATCTATTATCCGATAATTATCGGATAATTATCCCCAGTGTAAGAAAATCATTTTCTTATATTGTTTCGTAACAAATGCATTATAATTTGGGCAATTCTAACAAAAACAAATAACTTTTATGATTTTTATTTAAAATCCAACACAAATTAACATTAATTAAAGTAACAATCAGTGTCCGTCAGATTCGACATTATAAATACTTATATTAAATTGGATTGACCAAATATGCCAAAGGAATATCTTCATCCGATGATGATTCTATTTCCATTGGATGTGTTGCTGCTGTAGCTGCAGTAGAACTTATTTGTTGTCCTAATCCTAATAGCCAACTAAGATCTTGCTGCTTGGTTGTAATATTTAAACATAAATACCAGCTTTGCAGCCTTTTCATTGCCCAATCTGTTTCTTAGCTTTGACTGCACTAGCCCAAATATTTAAACTAACGCCAACGCCACAGTTAAAGCTGTTGCGGTTAGTAACTGTTCACAAAACTTTATGAACTCTTCATCTTCTAAAGTCACAGAAGTCCACCACAACATAGGGCTGGTGTTCTTGAACGATTCGCCAAACATCAATTTGGGAAAAGGGTGAGTTTTAGTGCCAGTATGAAAGGAGCGATGTTTTCATCAACTTCTTCAGTTATGAATTCATACGCTTGTTTCTTCTGTTCATTGTTTAGGTTTCGACCAAGGAACCTATGATCTAGCATAGTCGCAGTAATAATGTAAGCCTTGCAGCGCCATTTCTCTGCGTTTCAGAAATATTTTTTTTGTTATTGCACTTTGGTCTGCACCACCCAACAGGTCAATTCGAGTTTATTCCATATTTCAACAGCTACAGCTATCGTGGTAGTATTACGCTGCATGCTTTCGAGAACTTTTGCAGTGGGTGACAATGTTTTAAGGAAATCTACAGCATTCATCGTAATCTGACAGTCATTCACAATGTTTATAATGTCCCTATCGATTTTTTCTTTATGGTCTTGGCTGACTTGAACTAAAATCCCTCTATTGTCCAGATTTGAACGAATAGCGTCGCTCATCGTGTTCCATCGTACGTCTAGAGGGAGAACTAAGTTTTTACCACCTGCTTGTTTGTATAGAGCTGCTGGAATGTGATGGTTGCGGAAGTATTTTATTACTTTGACAATCGATGCGGTAACTGCAGAGATCTCCAAATGTTTAGCAAGAAGATTTAAGATATGAGCTGACGATCCATATTAATCGCTCATTTGTAGCACTCTCTGTGACAAAACTTAACGCCCAATTCCTGCTTGGCTTTAGTCATTGCCTTTAATGCGATGTCCTTCAAATTAAGCGCTGTGTGGATTTGCTTTTGTATCCGCACTTTCTAAAAAAATTGAGTCGCCTTGAGCAGTAAAAATGCTGCCGCAATCCAGAGAATCATTGTGGATATTGCTCCAGCCCTGAGACATGCAAACTGTCTGATTCATAAGCATCTCATTGCATTTAGCCATTGGATAATTTTTTCTAATACGGGATTGCCAATTTCATATGCTGATGGAGGTTTATACCCCAGACGTAAAATAGCACACAATTGTTTAAACTCTTCGTGATCAACATGATTGAATGGAGTGTTGGTCGTGTAAAAGTATTTGCCGATCCGTAAATCAATTTTTTCTTTTTTCTTTGACTTCGGAATCTTTTACAAATGTAATTTTTTGATGTGTAGATAACTGCTTTCGGCCACTTCCAGTTTCTTCACTAACTTCTAATGTCATACCTAAAAAAGAGAACTTATTTCTTTAGGTATTCTTACCCTAGGTTACTTGGGGTCAGTCAGTTCACACCGAGACGCAATGCGGCGCGCACTTTTTAACATCATCATCATCATCATCATTCAGCCACAAGAAGTTCCTCCATGGATTTCCAAAACGACCGGTTGGAAGCGGCCTGCATCCAGCGCCTTCCTGCTACTTGGATGAGGTCATCTGTCCATCCTGTGGCTGGTCGTCCTACGCTGCGCTTGCCGATATGTGGTCTCCATTCAAGAACTTTTCGGCCCCATCGGCCATCAGTTCTGCGTGCTATGTGCCCCGCCCACTGCCACTTCAACTTACTAATCCGCTGGGCATGTCGACGACTTTCGTTCGTCTACGGATCTCATCATTTCTGATTCGATCTCGTTGAAAAATTCCGAGCATAGCCCTTTCCATAGCTCATTGCGTGACCTTGAGCCTTCTTATGAGGCCCATAGTGAGAGACCACGTTTCAGTGCCATAAGTCATCACTGGTAACACACACTGGT
Source organism: Yponomeuta malinellus (assembly GCA_947308005.1). Lineage (NCBI taxonomy): Eukaryota > Metazoa > Arthropoda > Insecta > Lepidoptera > Yponomeutidae > Yponomeuta > Yponomeuta malinellus. The sequence goes on along the minus strand of OX371007.1, from coordinate 2,663,685 downwards.
TGTATAATTTTGTCTTGTGCGATTGAGGTATATTAGACGAAAAGACTTCTAAGTTTCCCGAATGCTGCCCAGCCGAGTTGGATTCGACATTGACCTCTTTCACGAAGTTGGACCGGCCTAGTTGGACTGTTTGTCCTAAGTAGACGTATTTGTCTACAACTTCGAGAGACGAGTTCCCAATGTTATTGGGGTGGGCACAACACTGGCGTTCGACATGACCTTCGTTTTGTTCATGTTCATTTTAAGGCCTACACGTTGGGAAACTCGACTGAGGTCTTCGAGCATTATGCCGAGGTCTTCCATCGTTTCTACCATGACTACTATATCGTCGGCAAATCGAAGGTTCGTGATGTACTCGCCATTGATATAGATGCCGCGTCCCTGCCATTCCAGAAGCTTGAAGGCATCTTCCAGTGCGTTCGTGAACAGTTTCGGAGAGATAACGCCTCCCTGTCTCACGCCTCTTCTCAATGGAATTGCCTCCGAATTCTGCTCCTGTACTCGGACCGACATGGTGGCGCTGTTGTACAAGCACTTCAGCACCTCGATATACCGATAGTCAATACGGCAACGCTGGAGAGACTCGACCAATCAATCAATATATTTATTGCCATAAATTACATGTGTGTACAGTGATGTTATTGTAATACAATATGTTTCAACGCAATTTTACCGATTAGGCGTGGCAAAAAAACGGTTTTATGTTATTTTATACATTAAAATCACACGTCGAAAATTAATAGGTATGTACAAATATACGATCGGACCTGCCCATGTCTCGATCGAATCGAAGGCTTTCTCATAGTCCACAAACGCTAAGCAGAATGGCAAATTATACTCCTCAGTCTTCTGCATATTTTGCCGCAGCGCGTGGATGTGGTCTATGGTACTAAAGCCCTTTCGGAAACCGGCTTGTTCGGGAGGCTGGAAATCATCAAACCTGCATTCGAGACGATTCGTGAGGACCCTCGAAAACAGCTTATAAAAATAGCTCAGAGGCGAGATGGGTCGGTAGTTCTTCAATAGAGAGTCATCCCCTTTCTTGAAGAACAGTGTCACTACGCTTCTGTTCCATGCTTCTGGCGTTTTTCCTTCGAGCACGACGGAATTGAAGAGCTTCTGAAGGACTTTAAGTACGGTTGGGTCTATAGAACCTCGAGCCCACTGTACGAACAGTTTCAACAAACCTGTTATTGATCTCGTCTACCGATGCGGCGCTCTCCAGGCACTCAAAACGATTTGACCATTCGAGTTGAAAGTTCTCGGGGTTTTGGATATGGGCACGAGTGGTCGGAGCTCGGACTTCATGAGACGAGACCTCTCAAGTTTGACATTGACATTCAATGTGCCTCTTACTATTCGGTGGTCGCTTCCGATTTTCACCATGTTGATCACAGACACGTCATTGAATATTTGTCTCTTGGAGGATGGATGAAGTCTATCTCGTTTCTCGTGGAACCCTCGGGACTCAACCAGGTCGATTTCCTGTGAGGTGGCTTCTGAAAGAAAGAGTTCATCATAAAGAGTCCCTCTTTCTCCAGGAAAACAACATTGTACTCGGAAAAGAAAAACTAGAATTTGTAGAAGATACCGTTTTTCTAGGCATCACAATCGATTCAAAATTGCAATGGGGTCCTCATATTGTAAAACTAGCACACAGGCTTAGTTCTGCAGCATATGCAGTCAAAAGAATTAGAGAGCTCACTGACGTTGCAACTGCTAGGCTTGTTTATTTTAGTTACTTCCACAGTATTATGTCCTACGGCATACTACTGTGGGGTCGGGCAGCAGACATTGAGACGATCTTCATCTTACAGAAGAGAGCCATCCGATTTATTTACAAGTTAGGTAGTAGGGATTCGCTAAGAGATTTCTTCAAAGAAACCAACATCTTAACAGTTGCATGTCAATACATTTATGAAAATATTATGTACGTTAGAAAAAATATCAAAGACTTCGAATATGTTGGTGGCCACCATAATTTTAATACTAGAAATAAACATAAATTGTCATTTCCACTATTTAGACTTGCAAAAGTTAACACATCCTTTATGGGGCACTGTATAAGGTTCTACAACAAAATTCCTCAAGATATATTAGAGTTACCTCCAACGCGATTTAAAAAATGTGTTAAGCACATTCTGTGCAAAAAGGCTTACTATAACATCAAGGATTACTTAGAAGACAAAGATGTTTGGCATTAAACAGTAGATTAATATTATTTAAAGGACGATTGTGACTAGTGTTCAACACATTCATGACTAATATTTTAAGTTGAAAACTCTGTTAATTAAGTTAAAACGTGTTTTGAAAAGAATAAATGTGGAGTTTCTTTGTTAGTTTCTTCTCCACATAATCCATTAATTGTGAAACTAACAACTTAGACGTTCATTAAGTAAACATTCTGTTTTTACAATGAATAAAAATATTTGAATTTGAATTTGAAGTCTGCCAACCTTTGTCCTCACGGGTTCCGTTGCCCATGACCAAATTGCCCCACTCTCATCTCACCTTCGCTTCTTGTGCCCAGCTTCGCATTGAAGTCCCCCATAACCACATTAAAATAGGTCTCCAAGGTATGTATGGCCCTACTAATGTCCTCATACATCGCCTCTACCTCCTCATCGGAGTGTAACGAGGTCGGTGCGTATACCTGAATGACCTTCAGCGAATATCTGTTAGATATTCTGAGTATCAGGTACACCACCCTGCTCGACACACTGTTGATGGCCAAAATGTTATTTACGAGGGACTTGTGGACGAGAAACCCGTCACCACCCTGGGACTGTTGCTCGCCCTCCCGGTAGTAGAGCAGGTTACCGGATTTCAGGGTTATCGTGTCCTCGCCCTCTCGACGGACTTCAGATAACCCTAGGATATCCCAGTGTAACCTATCCATTTCCTCTTCCAGCTCAATTAGCTTTTCGTCTATCCTCAATGTGCGAATGTTGTGTGCCAGGGCCAGTCGTTTTCGTTGTTGGGGGTGGTAGCCGGATCTCTGCTGGAGATTCTTAGCACCCCTTGCTCCGCCGTTACCGTGGCCGCTACCGTAGCCAGGAATAGCGGAGCTGCCGGGGACTGGGGGCCTGGTTTTCTGGTTTACTGCCATGAGGGTATTTGCCATACTCGCCACGCTTGGCATGCGGGTTGGCGAGCACAGTATATCGCATTTCCGCAGAAGGCGCTGCTGCCCACCTCCTGCTAATGTGTCCCTTAGCCGGTTTTTACGGCACCCAAGGGAAGAGATGGGGGGGTACTATTCTAAAGCCGGCACCCCACGGCACTTTTTAAGATAGTGATTCAAAATATAACTAGGTACATTTACTACACAACAAGATACACATTTCATTGCAAGAATTCGAAATTGCCCTACGGAGTTGCGCTGCGCGAAACCACTGGCCTCTTCAAGCATCGTCGCGTCGCATCTCGGTGTGAACTGACCCTTAGTATTCTCGTAATTTTATCAAAATTTATACACTTTACAAGTCAGTAGATTATTATGAATATACCAGTTAATAAAGAATATAAAATGCTAAACCCGTGTGTTGCCCCAGCGTAGTCAGTTGTGACTGAGGATTAACTGAACTGGAAATGGTTGATGGCTGGGGTTCTGGTTCTGCAGTGTGCACTTGAGGACGAGGCTGACATATTTTACGTGAGATTTCATTCTATTTATTATTCCTTGCATCTCTTTGCTACATTTTTTGCACCGAGCCCATAGTCAGTATTTTTTGTCCTCGTGCAAATAAAGTGTGACCATATTGGATCTTTCACAGGAGGCATTTCTCAAATTCAACTCAAGAAACAAAACCAATGACACTCGTGTTCACTCAACATTGCATAAGAGCCCTTCTTTCTGTGCGTTTCTGCAGCACTTCAGTCGCGCGCGCGTCGTCTATTCATACATATTTAATGTAGCGCTTTAAGCGCTGCAGAGACGCGCGGAACCACTCTCAATCCGAACTGAATTTTTATGGCACGGGGAATTCCCACGGCGGTTGCGGAGCGTGGCACCTTGCTAACTGTGCGTTCGGTTATAGGAAAATGCGGAAATACACGTTCGAATACAGTTCACTTTCATAAACGCAATTTTTGTTATTATCAATTGATAATTATCGAACTATTTTTATCAAAATAATTATCATGATTATCCTTTCGAACCCTGGAGATCGTATCGAGTAACATGTTTTGGATGCTCTTTAGATTTTGCAGCATGCTGTTTGCGGAAATTGCTGTCAACGCAAAATCTTGTACAATGTTTACTTCAGATTACTCATTCAATGTGTTCATCACTTCGTCTTGAAATGTTTATTTATAATCTTGTGGTATTTACTCATAATTTCTTCGTCTCTCTTTACCAAGTTGTATTCCGACTCCACTACAGATGTTTGGTTACTCCACAGATTCTTAAAGTGAGCTTCATTTCGCATTATCAGTTCGATATCTCGTGTGTATTGTTCTACGAATCGTTGATCCAATACTCCCAACAGGCTATTAGCGAGATAACCTACTCCGTCGATGAGACTGCGTCGCTGCCTTGAGCGCGTAATGCTGCGTAAGCAATAGCTGGTTGTAGTCCGGAGTTCCGTATACTCGTGACGTAATTGTGGAGCAATAATGTTACATATTTTGTAGCCTTTGGTAACTCAGGAGCCAGATATGATAGGACACACATCTCCCTCGCCATCAAGTGTGTCCCAGTCATATCCCAGAGATGTCAACTATATCTGGCTCCTTCACACATACTCTCAACTCAGTACGGTAGACATCTAGCTCCTGCTACTTTATCCAGCTCACACACAGTGCGCGAGAGCGAGACCGAGATCGGCTGAAATCGGATGCGTTCGGCCGCATCTCTCGTAATAAACGAGAGACGAGAAAGGGGTCACCAGACTCCTACAAATGTATTGACTTGGTGATCTATTTGATCGCTATTGGTACGGATGGCCTGTTCGGTCAACATCGGGCATTTGGTCGCAGTACTCATACTAAAAAGATGAACGGTAAAGACGATAATCATAAATGCTTGTCACGTTTTAATTGGGTTCAAAGATATTTATTTCTCATAAAGAACTTACAGTTCACTTAATTAATGAGAAAATGAGGTAATTGAAACGCGGCACTCTAGTAAGAAACTGTTTATTCGACTGACTGACGATCGCCGCAAACCAAAAGGTGTGCGTACACGCACACATACATCTCACTCCTTCAACACTATTTAGAAATACTGTGGACAATATAAAAGAAAAAAAAACTTAATGAGATTACTCCTTATTAACTTTCTTAACTCTAGGTCTTAGCTGCATGCGCTGATCTAACAACCGTTCTAAATTAGCATTAACGCGAGGTTCGTTAGGAACAGGCTGTGCTGTGGGCTGTACGGACGGTTGTTCGGTCTGCTCATTTTGGTGCTAAATAGATTGAGTCCCAGCTAAACTACTTCCAGCTTCATCCTGCGCCTGTTCCCATACATTCTCTTCTTCTACCACATTTGAACTCCTTTCTAGGTTTACATTTGCGACTGATACGGTAGATGCGGGTGAAAGCGCAGGCGCAGGCGATTGCTGCGGCGCGGGCGCGGGCGGGGGCGGGGACAGCGGCGACAGACGCGCTACATCACAATCAGTAGCTGCAGCGCTCCCCCCAGCGACACTTCCGCTCGCTGCGATATACGAATCGCAATTTTTAATTATTTGATCTATATGTCTTTTACAATATGTGTCGTAGTCTACAGCATAAATTTCATACAATCTATTACCTAAACATTTCCTAATTGTTCCTAAAACCCACACTTCTTTCTTATTTATAAACCATTTTAACCAAACATTATCACCCTCTTGGAATTTCCTCGAAATTTTTACATCCACGTTATGTTTAGTTGAGTCATTAACACAATTTTTAGGCAAAATTAGATCTAACCTAGATCTGAGGTCCCGGCCCAACATCAGCCTCGCGGGAGTCACTCCAGTAGAACAATGTGGGGTGTTACGGTATTCAAACAAAAATCCCAATAGTCTATCGTTTCTCTCAGTTATCAACAAAACGTCATTTTCGCTCAGAATGCATTTAATCATTTTTTTGCAAGATCTTACTGAGTTTTCAGCCTGTCCATTGCTGGAGGGATGGTAAACAGGGGACGTGATGTGTTTTATTCCGTTAGATACGCAAAATTGACCGAATTCAGTTGAAAAAATTTTTACATCGTTGTCCGAAACTAACGTGATTGGAATTCCGAACCTGGAAAATTGCCCTTTTAATTGGTTGATCAGTGCGCGAGTTGATGTTCCGCCGTGCATATGTAAGCACTCTAACCACTTGCTGTACGCATCGATAACAACTAGGTAGGTAGCTTGACCGATAGACATATAATCGAAATGTACGCGCTGCCACGGACCAGCCGGGCGGGGCCACAGCGCAGGAGCGGCGCAGGGAGGGGAAGGGCGCATACTCACGCAAGCCTTGCATGATCCAACCCACATCTCAATTTCTTTATCAATACCGGGCCACCACATCTTAGCGCGCGCGATACTTTTTGTTTTGTTTTGTTTATTCCAAAATGGCCTGAATGCAGTTCGCTCAATATTTCCTTTCGAAATTTTTGTGGCACAACGATTCTATGGCCACGAAATAAGCAACCGTCACTAACTTCTAGTTCAGTTTTACACCTAAAATAAGGTAATATTGAACTACATGAAACTTTTCGTGGCCACCCCTTGTTCATATAACTTATTACAGTTTGTAGTACTGTATCTTGGGTAATTGCTTGTTTAATGTCCTCGAATAAAATCGGGGCGACATTAGCGTCTAAAAAATGTAGATTCGACGAATCTCTCGGAGTGTATGTAGAACAAACAGCCGGTACTGGTGTCCTTGAAAAAAAATCTGCTACCACATTATTATCACTACTTATGTATTGTATTGAATAATGGTATGCCGTTAAAATGATTGCGTATCTTTGCAAACGGTTAGCTGCCATAGCTGGTATACCATTTTTCTTCCCAAAAATAGCCAGTAGCGGGCGATGATCGGTACGCAGTGTGAATGGCTCTTCACGACCGTAAAGGTACTGGTGAAAGTGCTGCACGCCAAAAACGATGGCCGTAGCCTCTTTCTGCACTTGACTATAATTTCTTTCACTGACACCCAGCGTTCTGGAGGCGAATGCTAGCGGTCGCTCGATTCCGTCTGGATCAACCTGTGAAAGCACCGCGCCCAGCCCGCCTGGGCCTGCGTCTACGGTCAGGATGAACGGCGCGCCGACCGAATAGTGGGTTAGTACGCGCTCCGACGCCAGCTCGCGCTTTACCGCATCAAACGCTCGTTGTTGACGCGAGCCCCATTCCCACGCCTTACCGGCGCGTAATAATTCGTACACCGGGCTTAGTAAATCCGAAGCACCTGGAATGAAGTTGCGGTAATAATTTACCATCCCCAGAAATCTTTTGACTTCTAATGCATTAGTTGGACGTGGGGCATTCACAATGGCGTCTGTTTTCTTAGGACACGGCCTTAGTCCATTCTTGTCTATAATAAAACCTAGGTATGTGACGCTATCCTGGAAAAAGGCACACTTTCCTTTTTGGAGACGCAGCCCCGCTTTGCCCAGGCGAGATAGAACCTCGCGTAATCGCTGCAGATGTATTTCTCGGGTGGGCCCTGTCACGCAGATATCGTCATACCAGATGGTAACACCTTTTATACCTACCAATAAATTTTCCATTGCGCGTTGAAATATCGCGGGAGCGTTTGCCAAGCCGTATAGTAACCGTGTGTATTTGAATAACCCTTTTGTCGTACTAATAGTGGTCAAATCTTGCGAACCATTCGTGTCTGATAAGACAAATTGGTTATACGCATTGCTCAAGTCAATTTTGGAGTATTTATCCCCCCCGCCTAAGGTTGCAAAAACCTCCTCTATACGTGGCAGCGGATACTTCTCAATCTTGAGATCCTTATTCAGGGTTAAAGAAAAATCGCCCGCCAGTTTTACTTTACCATCCTCTTTAAGGACAGGAACTATGGGAGTGGCGTACTCTGAATAGTTTACCGGTACGAGTATACCTAGACCAGTTAGCCTATCAATTTCCGCTTCTACCCTCTCTTTTAAAGCGAAAGGAATCGTTCGCGGTTTGAAATATTTCGGTGACGCATCCTCTTTTAGATGTAAGCTAACTTTAAAGCAATTGAATTGACCCAATTCATCTTTGAAAAGCTCTGAGTGATCTTTTAATAGCTGCGCAATATCGTTCGAGCACTGATCGGAACCAATGTTATTAATAGGCATTAGGCTTAAATTGAATTCTGCAATGAAATCTCTGCCCAGCAATGGTGGGCCGCCATTTTGTATGACAAAAATACGTAACGGTTTGTTTTCATTGGAATAAATTACATCAGCCATGAAAAAACCAAGAGGTGAAATTTTATGACCATTATACAGACAAAACTTTAAATCACAATCGTTTAATTTGTATTCTTTGAAATATGTTTTGTACAAGTCATTAGAAATCACTGTGAAACCTGAGCCTGAATCTAATTCCATTGATAGGTTTACACCATTAATGCAAACCGAGATTACAATAGGATCAAAGCGTACATACCTCAAGTTATACAACTCGCATTCCTGACATATTACGTCATTACCCAGGATTTCCGCACTAGAAGAATCACTGATATTGTTTAGCTTTGATATAGGCGATTTCTTCCCAGCACATACTTTCTTAAGATGACCTCTACCGCCACACTGTCGACATTTGTAATTCTTGAAACGGCATCTATCGGCCTGGTGACCCTTCAACCCACACACGAGGCATCGGCGAGCATCCTTTGCATCGCCCACTCGATAAATCGGTTCCTCTTTCGAGTGTACGGCTGCAGCGAGGGTTTGCCGCGCCTGCCGCGCGCACGCTGCTTGCTGCGCCACTTCTAACGCCTGGTTGAAGGTGATCGATATCGCGTCCGTCTCGAACAACCTGTCCCGCTCCGGGCCCGCACTCATGCCGAGCACGAACCGATCCCTCAGAAGGAATTCGAGCGTGTTGCCAAATTCGCAGTAAACTGCAAGCCCTCGAAGTCTCGCCGCCCACGCCTCGACGCTTTCTCCATTAGCCCTTGTCGCTTCATAGAATCTCGCCCTATCAGCGAAGGTGCACCGCTTCGGTGTAAAGTGTCCACTCAGTTGCTTTACTAGATTCTCGAACTTAGCATCGGTAATATTTTCTGGATGTACCAAGTTCCGTGCCAAATGGTAAGTATCGTCAGACAAATGTGTTAACAGCAATGCACTTTTATGTTCGACTGGGATCTTATTTAGTTTCACGTACTGCTCCAAGCGACCGAGAAATATTTGCCAGTCTTGTGAATTATGGTCAAACATCGAAATATGTCCAATTACATTCGACATCTTCGTGATTCGTAAGCACACGCGGGTAAGCCACAAAATCGTTCGCCAATGAGGTAATTGAAACGCGGCACTCTAGTAAGAAACTGTTTATTCGACTGACTGACGATCGCCGCAAACCAAAAGGTGTGCGTACACGCACACATACATCTCAGAAAACCTATATAAAGTGTCAAAAGTTAATTAATACATATACATTTTGTTTCTGGTTTGAACTCCTCTTATTGGAATAGACTGATAGTATAAAAAAGAGCGCGTCAGCTGGATAAAGTAGGAAACAGACAAACTAGACTCACTCACCACTTGTGTCTTACGGCTCTGGTATCCAAACACACTCACTCGTATGTCGTATGAGCTAGGATACAAGTGGTGAGCCAGATATGATACAGATATAGTGTGTCCCGGTGAGCAAAGATATGGGATATAACAACTCCCTCTAAGGACACACTTTGCGCAAGTCTAATATTTTGCTACATGTTTTTTCCAAGTAGATCAGAGACTTTTCAAATGCCGTTGTTCCCTCCCAGTATGGAACATATTGCAGTAGGTAACCAACGTTCATTGAGCTCTGAGAAGCTGCATAAAGATATCATGATATCGATAAAGGATCGAAATATAATGTTTGATTGCTATTCAACGCAGTTATGTTGCTCGCTCCTTGCGTGTTAGATACCAGTGTCATAAAAATTAGTAATGCCATCGCAACTGAGTACAGCCCTGTACACGTTCTCTTGTTAGTTTTGTTGACTTTTTTATGGCTCCTTTTCTGAACGATGTTTTGGCTCTCTGTTTTCTCTGGTTGACTGACAGGACACTTAGCTTGACGACATGTCACTTTATGTAGTTATTTTCAGTTTTCAGCGACAACACCCGAATGTATCCGTCATGTCCGGGGTGTTTCTCTAAAACTCGTGCCATCGGCCACTTCCCGGCTGGCAAATTGTCGTCATGTACAAGAACTAAGTCTCCTTAGTATGTTAAGTTGCGGCTGTTTCGTGCGTTCAATAGGGCGAGGTATTCCGCCCTCCATCTTTTCCATATTTGTTGAAAGATTTGTGCGTGCGCGTGCGTGTGTGTGTGCATTGTGTGTACCTTATCGTTTGCACCATTGATTCAATTTCGTCGTAACTTTTTGTCTTAAGCCAAATAGTCAGGGTCTTTTTGCAGTGACAGTATGTTAGGGGGAAAATTTGGAGTTCCTTATTTATGAGATTATATAGACGACCTGATTGTATTTCATACTGGCTCTTAGCTAAAGTTGATTTAGCTCGCGCTTCAATGGCCACTTTATAGTTCCTTCTTTTGGTCTTTATATTTGAATCATAGGGAAGGGAGTTATGTTTCTTTAAAATTAAGTTTAGTAGGTATAGTTTTCTAATAGTAAGTAGATCACTTGATGTGTAAAGACGCTCTGTCGGAAATCTGTAGGGTTTAAAAAACATTACTTTTAGAACAGATCTCTGAGCCCTATCTAATTCAATGAATTTTGTTTTTGTGGCCCCACCCCACATAGGAAGGCAATATGAGATAACCGATTGCGCCAGCAAGACGAATGTTCTTAAGGAGGACTTTAGTAGCTATATGTCGCAGGGTTTTGAATGTCCATATTAACTTGCGAATTCTATTCATGGTAAGTTCGGTGTGGTCATGCCAGGAGATTCGTTGGTCAGCAATGACACCCAAGTATTTTACATAATTAACTTTGTTTATAGTGACGCACGAACAGTTCATTTTCGGTGGGTTTCCACATTTATGGATTTTAATGCGTAATTTGGTGGCTGAGTGCGATCATACTTCGTAAAGCAAACTTAAATTTGTTTTTAGTGCGTTTAAAATCAAAAGGTTTGATTCTAGCCAGGCCGCTACTTTTAGGAGTCCACTCTCAGATGATCTGCGGACACTATCCCAGGTTTTACCAGCAAAGATGATTGCCGAATCGTCTGCGTATGAGAAAGTCTGTCCATCATCCACTTTCAAATTACAGAGCTGGTTTATATATACTAAGAAGAGTGTCGGTCCCAGAACACCGTTACTTGTGAGCTGACGGTTTGTCCTATTTTGACAGTTTGCTTGCGGTCACAAAGATAGTCTCTGAGCAATTCGAGATAGTCACGGAGCGGTGGTAGCCTAATGGGTAGAACATTGGACTCGGACGCGAGACCCAGGTTCGATTCCCAGTGCGGGCATGTACCTATGACTTTTCTTTCTAAGTTAGGTAAATTTGTGAAGTCACCTACCTCAGCGCTTGAAATCGCCATCCGCGGTGGGCACGCGTGGTGATTAAGCCCATACTCTCTCTCTGAGAGAAGGCCTGTGCCCTACAGTGGGACGTATATAGGCTGCTTATGAGCAATTCGAGTGGTAATCCTCTAATACCAATCTCTTGGAGTTGTAGTATATATAAAAGAAGATATAAATGTACAATGTTTCGAACCCGAATTTCATGAAGCAAATTGCCTTGTCTCGATTATTAATGACAACATTGCCCTCATCTCTATTTATAGATCGCCTTCCTATTCATCTCATCATCAACCCATTATGTCCCCACCGAGGGGCACGGGTCTCTTCCCTGAGGAAGGTATAGGCCATACTCCACCACGGGGGCCAAGTCCGGATTGGTGGAGGCTTGTAGACTAGTAGCTCGTCTACTGTCAGAAGTTGTCAAGCCGCCCTAAGGCCTCTGACTTGGCTTAACGACTGCCATCTATCGACGGCAGCCGGCACCAACAGCTTAACGTGCCTTGCGAAGCACGGAACCGCTCGGAAAAATGCCACTAGCGTTAGACATAGACGGCGACCCATCCATGCACTGAACGCGCCCAGTGTTGCTTAACCTTCGTGATCGTTTAAGATCACTCGGGCAGCCGGGGCTACGAGCGATTTGAATCGCTATTCATCTATTGAAACTTTTTTAAGCTCGCTAGATTTTTTACTTAGTTCACTAAATAAATATAAACATTTATTACTGATTGGTGATATAAATATTGATATTGCTCGAGATAACTCAGAGGCTCGTACTTCCAGCTACTTGGAGCTCATTGCTAGCCATGGTCTGCTCCCAGCTCATAACACGCCTACTAGAGAGAACTCATGCCTTGATCACATTATATTAAGATCACCTCACGAATCAAAAACTTTAATCATAAAAAACACCGTAACCGATCATAGTACCGTCTGTATTTGCATGGACATGAGTCAACAAAAGTTCTTTGCTAATGGAATGATAACTAAAATTAATTACAAGGGTATAGCGAGCGATTTAGGCAACACAGATTTTAAACCAGTTTTGGAACTTGTGATGAAGCCACTAACTTGTTTGTGGATACTCTAATGAGGATAGTCGAAACAAACTCTACTAATATTGTATTATCCAAACGAAAAACACCAATAAAACCCTGGATCACTCCAGGACTGCTTCGCTGTATGAAGAACAGAGACAGGATGCACAAAAAGGTTAAATCGGATCCAGAAAACAGTGTTCTTAGTACTACTTATCGTCGATACAGAAATTTCTGTAATAATATATTGAAACGCCTAAAAAGACAGTACGAAAGGTCACAGTTAGAAAAAGCCAGTAAGATTAACTCCAGGCGAACATGGCAAGTCATTAATGATATCACTCGATTTAAACCTAATAGGACAGTCCCAAAGGACATACTCTCACTGTCAGCAGACCCCATTGAAGCTATAAATAAGGCTAATTGTTATTTTGCTCATGTGGGTGAAAATCTTGCAAATTCGATAATAAGAGATCGCCCAAGTGAAATCACTAACGAAGAGTCAAAATATCAAGTTGCTACACGTTGCCTAAATTCTTTTGTTCTTCTAGAAACTGATCTCACGCAAGTTATTTCGATCGTAAATTCACTTAAAAATACCTGCTCTTCCGGGTGGGATAAAATCTCTTCAAAAATTATCAAGCAGAATATAAAAATCCTAGCTGGCCCACTTGTATATATCTGCAACTTATCAATAAATTCTGGTATATTCCCAACCGCATTTAAACAGTCAATAATAATTCCTTTACACAAATCAGGTGAAAAATCTGTTACAAGCAATTACAGGCCGATATCTTTGTTACCAACGCTTTCAAAAATCCTTGAAAAAGTTATAAATATAAATAATCAGTTTATAAACTACGCAGAAAAAAACAATATGTTGTCATCCAATCAGTTTGGTTTTCGTAGAGGTAAGTCGACCACCGACGCCGTATCAAAATTGTCAAGCAGCATTGTTGAAAGTCTGGATGCAGGAGAAAAGTGCCTTACTATATTTTTGGATTTGCGAAAGGCCTTTGACACGATCCCATTGCACTTACTGCTAAAAAAAACTAGAGTTAGAGTTTGGTGTTCGGGGCCCTCAGCTTCAATTATTTAAAACTTATCTTTTAGATAGATCTCAAAGGATAAGGGTGGGCGACTTATTGAGCGATTACCTCCCGATAAAATTTGGAATACCTCAAGGAAGTATCCTCGGCCCGACCCTTTTCTTAATATATATTAATAGCCTTTGTAATATAACCCTACGAAACGGACAAGTGACGTCTTTTGCCGATGATACAGCCCTGACTTTTAGGGGGCAGAGTTGGAACGAGGTTTACAGTAATACCCACAAAGGTTTTGAATTAGTTATGAAATGGCTTAGTTACAATCTTCTCAGTCTGAACACCGAAAAAACTAAATATATCGCCTTTTAAATTGTCGCGTCGACTCAACCTAGTGCAGAAAGCCATTCTATTATTGCACATTCAGTTCCTTGTTTGTTCTCACCGTCCAACAATTGTAACTGTCTAAAACTTGAAAAAGTTAACTCTATTAGATATCTTGGGGTAATTTTGGACAGACATCTTTCTTTTAAAGATCGTATCGCAACTCTCTCAGCTCGTGTCCGAAAACTTATATATATATATTTAAAACTATTCGCCATGTAGCTGACTCCGCATTGATGAAATTAATCTACTATGCGCTGTGCCAATCCATAATAACATATTGCATAGTAGTGTGGGGTGGCGCTGCGAAATCGCATCTAATTTGCCTTGAAAGGGCGCAGCGTGCTATACTTAAAGTTAGTAATTTTTTGCCGTTTCGTACCCCCACCACAATAGTTTATCAAATCACAGAAGTACTCACGGTTCGACAACTCTACGTCCTGCACGTCGTTCTTGAACAACATAAAAGTTTAAAAATGAATTCTTCAGGCAGAACAAAAAGACGCAAAGACATAATATTTCAGATGCAACGCGTCCGTACAACGTTCGCACAAAGATCTCAGTCATTCCTAGGTAATTTTTTGTATAATAGAATTAGTAAACAACACAGTATATCCGAACTAACAAAACATGAATGTAAAAAGTGGGTTAAAAACTTTCTTCTCACTCTCTCCTACACCAAAACTGAAGATCTATTGGCAATAATAAGATAAATTTACAATATTACTATATACACTAATTAATTTTACTCTACATTCACCACTCACTACATCATTTATTCACACACTCACTACACTTCACAGATACACAGCTTTCACACTTATAGGTACACCTTTCACATGCATGCTAGTATAGCTCTAAATAAGAATTAATGAACTCTAAATAAAATTTAAATTAAATTAAATTATACGTAATACTTAATTGCAGAATGATTAAAATTTTATATTATAATAAAACTACAGTTTATCTATGTGTTATCATAGGTAAATTGACCAAATTTAACTTTTGGTACTTCGTAATAATTCATCATCATCATCATCAACCCATTATGTCCCCACCGAGGGGCACGGGTCTCTTCCCTGAGGAAGGTATAGGCCATACTCCACCACGGGGGCCAAGTCCGGATGCTCTATACAACAGGCCCTGCCTAGTTTAGACATCAGGCATTCATTATGCAAGTGTAAACCAAGTATGTAACTATATGTCAAAATGTACTCTACAATGTTATTGTACCATAACCGTGTATCTCTGATTATGATGAATAAATCTTATCTTATCTTATCTATCTTATCTTCTTCTAGCCTGTGCAGGAGGATGGAGACAGAAACGAGATGGAGTTTCTTTTTTTACTGCATTGTTCCCTCCCGGAATCCAGTACTGTTGTCTGGGGTTTGACAGTGTCAAACAGGGCCCGCCGTGGAAAGTATGTTTGTGCGCTTCGTCAACCAGTAGCTCGGTGAGGCGGCTGTCCCGAGGTATGATTTTCGGGTGTTTCATTTCGCTGTTCAACGTGCTGTGTTTCAGACGACCTCCAACTCGTAGAACTCCAGATTCGTCAATGAATGGATTTAAATTTAGCAACTTGCTTTTGGTTCCAACTGATTCGTATTTGCGTAATTGTTTTATTTCCGCTCCATATTCCCTTTCTAGCACGTGTTTTATAATTAGCATTTTCGCCGCAGCCATTTCACGCAACGTAAGGAAGCTAGGCATTTGTTTGCACGCAGCGCGTCGGTGCAAATGTCCTCAATAGCCAAGCCACAACTCGAGTTACCTTGTAAAATGAGCTGTATTTGTTTAGCAGAGAATCGATTATATTTTCTTGTTCCCTTACAACGTTTGACTGGTTTTGTTTTTGTTTCGTCTCTGCATTTGTGGTATAAGTCTCAAGTTTTCGTTCCTCCCTGTTGAATGTTAAAAGCCATGATGGACCGTACCACCACAACCCGTTTTATTTCAGTTGTTGGGCGTATAAACCTCGACGAGCTGCGTCGGCCGAGTTCTCGTCGGACTTTACATACCGCCAGCACGCGCTAGGCATGACGTCAGTGGTTTTCTTTACTCGGTTTGCCACAAAAGGTCTCCACCGCGTTGGCTCTCCTTGCAACCAACCCACCATTGAGTCCGTCCAGACGTAGATTTCTAGTTTATGATGCAATATGGCTTCCTTGATCTTGTCCATAAGTTTTGACAGAAGTAATGCCCGGCTCAGCTCCAATCTCGGTAAATTAATTGCTTTTCTGTGGGGTACCAGTTTTGTTTTGGCCGCTACCAATACTGCCTTTGTTTGAGCTTTGACTCTCGTGTAGATAACACACCCATAAGCATCCATTGACGCGTCGCTAAATCCGTGCAGCTCTAAGAAGTCACCATTGTGACATAAAATCCATCTTGGTATTACGTAGTGGTGGGGATGGTGATACTCGCGTCCACAGGAGTTACCTTTTACAGTCCTGTACGTGCCCCTGTATCGGGCGGCGGTTATGATAACCCGACCACTGGCTAGCCAGATGGTTTCAGAAACCATGAGGACTAAATTCCCTCAGAAAGTAAGGTGCGGAAAGGACGGGGATACTACCGCTACTAACATTCCCAAGAAAACTATGAAGGTTCCCAATGAAGACAGAGATTCGTTGAGCAAACCGCCTGACACCCGGCGCCAGAACGGTTCCGGGCCATCTGGTGTGAATTGAAGTATGCTACCACCGGCCACAAGATAGCGGCACAGCAGGCTCCTTGCGGAAAATGGACTACTGCTACACAAAATAAGCCTCGCAACAACCATGAGGGACGAATCAGCAAAAACCATGCGCTTACGATCGCTACATGGAATGTACGCGGACTCTCAAAACGTGTGGAGAAAGAAATGGACAGATACAAGATTGACATACTGGCAATAAGTGAGACACAAATCAAAGAGACGTAGTGACCACACGACTTCTACTGGGAAAATGGCCATAGGGTCGGGCCACCCGGAGAACAGCTTTAGTGGTGTGGCCGTGTTTGTCTCACAACCCCTCATAGACAAAGTACTCGGCTACAATTGCATCAACGATAGGGTCCTGAGAGTGAAGCTGGGTGGACAGCCTTACCCAGTGAACCTGATAGACGTATCTGCCCCTACATCTGCATCAACCGAGGAAGAGATAGACGACTTCTACGGCATACTGGAGAACACTCTTAAGAATATTGCAAAGAAGAAACCGGTAATTGTGCTTGGAGACTTCAATGCTAAGATTGGCAATACAGTAAGCGACAACCACATCAGACACTTGGTAGGCAAATATGGTTTGGGTTGCAGGAATGAACGAGGAGTAATGCTCTTGGACTTTTGTGCGGAAAACCAACTCGCGATCATGAACACCTGGTTCCAGCAACATCTCAGACGCCTTTACACTTTGACGTTGCCTAATGGTCAATACAAGAACCAAATTGACTATATATCGATTAGCCAAAGATGGACATCGTCGATATTCGCCACCAAAACGCGCCCAGAAGCAGATTGCGGAAGTGATCACAAAGTTCTGATGGCAAAAGTCAAGTTTCGACTTAAAGCCCCCAGGTAATCCATACTTGACAGGCCTATTCAACTCAACACGCATGCACGGATTGAATTCCAAAATGCCCTTAAAGCTAAACTCCAAGCATCCTCTACGGAAAAAGAAAAACCCCGACTCTGCAACTGCAGACTGGGAATTCTTGAATATGTCCACACTCGAAGTGGCCAAACAAGCGGCGTCCGAACACAAGAATACAACAGCCAAAGCCGACTGGATGACGTCTGAAACATGGCAGAAAATCGCAGATAGAAAAGTCCTAAAAGAAACTGGTTTACGCTCTCCAATGACGATAGACAATGCTACTAAGAGCTGCATAGCACTATCCAGAAATGTTGCCGGAATGACAGAAACGGCTACATTGATGGGATCTGCGTCGATATGGAAAAGTGCTCCCGCCCGCTCCCGGCCCACACACGTGATATGTTCCAGAAAGTGAAATTACTCACTAGAGAATTAAAACCGAGCCTCTGGACTATTGAAGACGACCGTGGAGCCACACTAATGTACAAAGACCAGATTTTAGAGCGATGGCGGCTGCACTGTCGACAGCTTTATAGCAAACAAGCGGCGGACGAGGACCACGACAGTCGAGTAGACTATGTAGACAAAGAGCCGGACATCCTTCTCCAGAAAATCGAAACAGCCATGGACTTGCTGAAGCCTAACGCTTGCGGTAGCGACGGCATCACCGCACAAATGCTTAAAAGTATGGGGGTAGAGGGACGGAAACTCACACACAATTTCCCAAACGGTCTGGCGGACAGGGCAGTAGCCAGATGATTGGACGGAGAGAACAGTAGTCCCCATACACAAAAAGGGCTGAACGCGCAAGTGCGAGAATTACCGGACTACATGCCTCACATCACACGCCAGTAAAATCCTCCTACGCATCCTGAATAGATGGATGGACTGGAATCCTACATTAGAAGACAAATACCCAGGGAGCAAGCAGGATTCGTAAGAGGCAGAGGTACGAGAGAACAGATTCTTAACGTTAGGCAAGTTATCGAAAAGGCCAGAGAACACAACATATTATGTATGTCGCTCTGTGTCATTGATTACGCTAAAGCCTTCGACTGTATAAACTGGAAGATTTTCACCGTTATGAGTGAGATGGGTATACCACAACACCTAATATTCCTCATACAAAACCTGTATTTAAGCAGCAAGTCGAGAGTGAAGCTAGAAGACGCCATTTCACCACCCGTTAGACCCGAGAGAGGAGTGCGACAAGGTTTCATTCTGTTGCCGCAACTCTCAGCCTCATCGGCGAACATATATGTTTGCATTATAATGCGAAGGGCTTTGGAGGATTGGGAGAGTGGTATTCGAATAGGCGGTCACCTAATCAACAACCTACGCTTTGCTGATGATACCACAATCATAGGCGCCTCCGAAAGTGAACTGGCTGGATTTCTGGATAAGGTTGAAGTCTGCTTATGCAAAGAGTACGGACTTCTGATCAACAGGGGCAAGACAAAGCTAATGTTTGGTACAATGCAGAGGACCAACGAGCTGGGTGACCTCGATGTTGTGCACAAAATCGTTTACCTAGGTTCACAGATCAGCGACGATGGGGACTGCGATCAGGCGGTAATAAGAAGGTCCCAAATAGCCAAATCCGCGGTAAAAAAGACGAAGAAGACTCGAGAAGGTGTGGAAAAACAGAGGCATCAACCGCAAAACAAAGATCAGACTAATGCGTTCCCTCATCTTCTCTATCTTTCTATATGCGTCTGAAACCTGGACACTTAAAGCTCGCACTCGGCGTAGAATAGACGCATTCGAAATGTGGTGTTGCTCCGCATGTCATGGACAGCGCACCGCACAAACGAGTCCATTCTCAAAGAGCTCAACATCAAGAGAATAGTCTCCACCATCTGCACACAACGGCTCCTCAGCTTCTTTGGAGACATCGCCAGGACTGGGCCAGATGGACTCGAAAAACTCATCGTCACAGGACGTATGGGAAGAGGAGTCCAGGAAGCATGCCAACGAGATGGACCGATGCTTTCACGGCGATCACTAATACAACGCTACAAGCTACCATCCATCGAGCTCAAGATAGAGTGGCATGGAGAGTGATGGTCAACCAATCGGGCAACCCATAGTCACGTCCCTCAGCCATGAGGATACGACAAAGAAGATGAATTACGTAGTCATTGATAACGTGTAGTTCGGCCTTTATTTTTCTCCACTCTTTCTGAATACTGCTTGCCACTTCGTCGTCCCATTTAAGATCATCTTTCCATAGTTTTTGGAAAAGGATTTTAAACTTTGTTGATAAAGGCGCCATCCATCCCAAGGGATCAAATATTTTTGAAATCTCTGACAAAAGAGTTCGTTTTGTTAGTGTTTTCTTCCATTATACATTGAAAGGCGAATGTGTCCTCAGTCGCGTTTTACCACAGGCCCAGTGTTTTGGACACATTCTCTGCTTTAAAAGTAAAGACGTCTTCCTCCAATTTGATTTTCTCAATTTTGATGTCTTCCAGTAGTTTTTGTTCATTCGCCGACCATTTTCTAAGTTTGAACCCCCCTGACTGCATGAGTAGATTTAATTCTGATATCAGTTGCTTTCCTTCTTCAATTGTATCTGTTCCGTGTACAAGGTCATCCATGTAAAACGATGTTTCAACCACTTCCGATGCATTAGGAGTTTTTTCGTTCGTCTGCGGCCAATCTTCTTAGTGTCATCATCGCTAAAAACGGGGCTGCTCGGGTCTCGTATGTCACTGTTGTTAAACAAAATGTTTGTATCGGTTATTCTGGTGCATCTCTCCAAAGAATCTTCTGGTATTTCTGGTCTCTTTCGTCAATCAAGATCATTCTAAACATCTTTTCTATATCAGCTGTAAAAGCGAACTGATATTGTATCAACTTCAGTAGCAGCATCTGCAGATCGATTTGTAGATTGGGACCTATACGCATGAGATCATTCATATCTGTTTTCACTGAAGTATTAAAAACCACCCTGTACTGAGTTGTTAGCGCGTTAGCACGCTCGACGCCGTGATGCGGTAAATAGAATTCCGGTGTCTCGTTACCGTTCGACTGTTTCATATGTTCCATGTTTTATATTCGGACATAAATGCCTCATAGTCCTGCTCTAATTCTGGATGTTTTTGGAATCCTAGACAGAGTACTCTCGGATTTTTCGCTGATTTCTTCCACTTCTCAAAACTTCTTTATTTCCTCAATGTTATGCATCACCAAGTTGCATTGGTATGTTTTTGTTGCTCCACATAATAGCCAGCCAAGTTTGGTTTGCTGTACCACCGGCTGTCTTGAATCCTCTCCTTTAATTATTCCATCATGAATAATGATTATGGCAATCCCCTCATGGTTAGAGGGAGGCCTATGTCCTGCAGTGGGCGTCAAATGGCTGATGATGATGATGATAAATAATTATAGAATAAATATCTGCTCCGAACAGAAGGTCCACTGGCCGACTGATGTAGAAATCTCGATCGGCTAGTGATATGTTTTCTATGAACTTCCATGCGGGTTTTTCAAACGTGTTAATAGATAAGTTTCCAACCAGGTTACTTATTATGAAGACGTCAGTCTGGAACTTGTAATCGGCGTTTATCGAATGACACTCAATGTTTATTCTTCCTTTGCCACTGTTTTGTTTCTCTCCCAATCTGAAAATTACTCCTTTGAATCCATCTCTCTTCATCTTTAAGAGTTTGCAGCTCTCTCCGAAATTAATGAGACTTGAGAACCTTGATCAATTCGCAAGGTATAGTTTTTTTTGAGCTAATTATTACATTTTTTCTGAATTAAGACATAATTATAAAAAACTAATTTTATTTTTTCTGCGATTAGTCAAGTTATGAATTTATAAGGATTTTATAAAGTGTCACGTCATTCGTACGGGTAAGTGAACAAAATCATTTGTCTGTGGATCTCAGTCTGTAGTCTGATGTGGTTGACTGACTGACACTGTCTGTGCTGACACTTCATTCAAAGATTTTGTTTTTGTGTTATCTCGAGATTCTTATTTCATTATTCTCTTAAATAACAACGATTTCGCTTTTAAACCCGGACACCGATTTATAGCTCGCTTACATTCTGACTCAGCTATTTCGCCCACGGACTTTGCAACTTTACTCGACGGGCGTGCGTAAAGGGTGTTCGGTTACTCCGAACAGTCATGATCATCAGCAAACCGCTGCGCACTGCTAGTCATATTAGTACAGTAATTGTTGCTTCATTGTCACTATTGATAGTCTGGTAACCAATCGCATTCCAATGGTATAACCCGTGCTACTTAATCTTCTTCGCGAGAGATGCCTATTTAAATAGCGCGGGTATTGATGGTAATCACGGAATCATCATATCAATATATGATGGCTTTGATGTATGAAATTTAAGTGTGGATTTTTTTTCTGCTGCCTTTTTCTCCACTACAAATACGGCCCAAAGGTAGCGTCTAATATAATATAGTAACATAGTACATTGACATTCAGCAAACAGAATGTAAATTCTTTAAGTTTAAATAAATTATTGGTTTTGACTGCTATTGTTTTGTAGACTACCAAGTCTCTACTTCCTCTGCCTCTGCAAATCCCAACTATTGTCGTACTTATATCATTATATTTAAAAACTGTGTGTATTAGACTCTATGGCCTGCTCCAGGAAAGACAGGGGCTTGCGAATGTCGCTGCAGGTCCGGGTTTCCGAGGAGAGCCATCTGTTGTGCCGCTGGCCCCGCGCATTCCACCGGCACGTGGGTGGCTGTCTCTTCTGCGTCCTCGCATTCTCCGCACAACGGACTCTCTGTAACACCTATTTTGAAGAGATGTTTATTGTAAGCGGCACTCACGAGTTGGGTCTATAGAGCGTGAGACCGAGGGCGTCGAGCATGGCGCGGCAGGTGGTGAGCGAGACGCGCGGGAAGAAGTGGCTGGCGAGGTCGGGGAGGGTCATCAACTGCTCCGTGTACTGGTACGGCTTCGTGTTGATGCAAGGCACCATCGTGTTCTCCACGAGGGCTTTCTGGACCTGGCGAGTGAGGCAAGGGTTTAGCTGTAGGCTCAGAGGTGTTGCGGTATAGGAACTCACATTTTGAAAAAACCAGAAGTTACCACCATGGATAATCTTTTTTTCTACAAAATGTTATGATTCTTGCGATAAATAATTTACTACCTTAGAGCTTATGGATATAAGTCACCAAGCATGCAACGCCTGAGGTTTGAATTATTGGGGTTAAAATAGTCTCCCTCCACGGTTGTGTTGTGGCTCTTCGTTTTTCAAAATGAGAATTACTCTTAGGGCGCTTATACACGGGCGGCACGTGTGCCAACTGCGGCCGTCGTCGTGTGTCGGCGCCCTTATAGTGCATTGGGTTTAAATTGCCACACCTATGACTTTCTTCAACATTTTTATTACGTAATTCGATATGGGCAATAAGTCCGCGCATTGTACACTTTTTATTGTAATAAACGAACAGCCCAGAGTCGAACCGAAACGCCCCGAGTCACATCGATTTTGATCTGTGGTCGATTCAGCACGAATCGTACCTGCCGGCCGACGTTGCATAGTCAATACTTCAGTGTATGTGTACCGACTTTATATACTTTCCGAATATACTTTCTACAATCCACTCTATGTAAAGGTTGACTTGAAGAGATCGCTACCGCCAGTTGTAAATCAAACTAGCTGTCCCGGCGAACTTTGTACTACCGCCACAGAATCCGTTTATACGATTCTTGCACGACGCCATCTATTTTAAACTTAAAATAAATATTTTCTCCACGGGAACGCATTACCGGGATATCAAGTATGCTATGTCTCAATTCAGGTCTTTGTCTATCTGTACGACAAGTTTCATGAAAATCCGTTCAGCCGTTATTGCGTGATTGAGTAACAAACATCCAAACATGAAACAAACTTTTACATTTATAATATTAGAAGGATCACTTATGAGATCTTCTTTTTGGTTCTGCAATGAAGTGTTCTCTATCTATAGCAAACGAATATAACAACAAAGCTAGAAGACACCAACTTTTACAAAAGGGACAAGCACGCTGTAATAGCACGTTCACAGCTACACATAAGGTGGAAATTACCTTGTAGGGCGTGTGGTTTCCAGTTACGTTGATCTCGGGAATGTTGGAGAGCCGCTTCCGGCTGTCCACGGTGAGGGAGGCAGAATGGCCGTTCATGGAGCCGCTAACCTGCGGCGGCACGCTGAAATAGGCGGTACAGGGTTTGTATTACGTGCAATTTGCGTTGTACAAGTACAGCGGAATTTGTACCTTTGTAATTTTTGGGCAATAGCAACGTTTTCCCCCTGAAGGGTAGAAAACGTATATTTAGGTTTCAGCCGGAGCTTGATCCACATGTGAGATTGCCCCTTGGAATTTTACGTAACTGCAATGTGATTTTCCCGCGTTCGATGCCCTACCATGAAGCTTAGTGCCACTAGGTTCGGCTGAAACCTAAATATACGTTTTCTACCCTTCGGGGGGAAAACGTTGCTATTTACGTGTTCGCGCCTTCGCTTGATCCACCTGTGAGAGTTGTTTATAATCTGTCGGCGATGACTAGACTTACTGTGTAGGGTGTGTAAAACAATATCGCTATCAATATTAAGGTTTTGCTTCGACCAGTTGTCAGAGTTAACGGCTGCTCTAAAACTTCCTGGAGAGTCATCAATTTGAGCCCCTCTTAACAAGGTCCGAATCCATCCGGCAATGGGGTTGGCAACTGTCAAAAAAATCAAAATGGAGGATGTCCCGTTTTCTTGACTATTTGTATGAAAAAAGCACAATATTTGTAATTACATAAGCCCCAGAGATATGTGTACTTGTGTAGTGTCTTTTTTCAAAAAAAAATCAGTGCCTACGCATTTACTGCTCAGTTTGCAATAGAAAAACTGTGGCTCCTAAACCATTTGGAGGAAGTAAATCTATTATCAAGAAGTTAGTAGGTTATGATTCTAGTAAACAAATACCAAAAAAATATTTCTATGCAGGTAAATACAAATAATACTAGTGCAATACATTCAGAATCACAGTTAAAAGTTATGTTTTATCATTCTTGTTTGTTTTCAGTTCCGCATCTTTCACACTCGTTAAAAACGGAGACCATTAAACCTAAAGCTAACTAAAAACGAGAAATGCCAGCCTTACGGGTGAAAAGTGACATTTGAAAACTTAAGTTCCTATGTCTATGAAACGCGATTCTCAGCCTACTCCTGAGTCGCCTTTTTTCCGTGACAGATATATTTTTTTTAACCCAGAACACTATATTCAGCCTACCTTCATTGTCCACTCCATTGTTAATTTACGTCTATACTTGAAAGTAATAGTCTAAATAGCTGCCGTTTTTAATTACTAATTACATAACCGCGGCTTTCAAACCACCCAGAAATCAGCGTGTATACTTCGAAAAATTTGATCTAAACTTATTGCATAATAGAAACTAATTAGAATGTCTTAAGTATTGCGTATTTTAGAGATAACAAACATGCAAAATTAAGTTCGCTACATTCTCGTGTATATTCCTATCAACTTGCCTTTACCTTCTCAGACGGGACGTTTTGCGAATGGGACATTTTGAGAATGGGGCGTTTTTCGAACGGAACGTTTTGAACACGCGCACTGTGGTACGGCGCCCTAAGAGATGCGGTCGAAACTGCGTAAACGGTTTCTATGTCATAATATTAGTGATGAAACTACCTGAATTGACGTAAATTGACAATTTATCAATAATTAAACTCATTATTAAGTAAAAAAATATATATTTTGCTTAAAGATATTATCAAAATATTCGCCGAAATACAAAGATTTTTTATTATATTGTTTCTATATTACAAAACTTATATTATTATTTAAACATGAAAATTAGTCCACATTATTAAAACTAGTGTTAAAAAAAACATATTCTTACATCATATAATGACAGAAATAAAAAGAACAATTATTATTTATGGGCATACCAATAAATAATGCTTTGTTAGCTTGGCCTCAGCAAGTAACGATATCACTTCATCAACAACAATCTCACAAGTCTTGGTGTCGGAATGGCTGGATATATCCTTCAAAGTGGTGATTGCGGACTCATCCACCTTAGAAAAATCTGCTAATATTCTACGTTGGGACCGTTTACTGCACTCCGAGAAATCTTTTTTCGGCCGACCACTAGCACCGAAAGACTGCTGAATATTTACAATTTCACGAAAAGAAGCGCCTCCTGTTGCAGAGCTCTTAACGATGTCGACAACTTCATGATGCTCCACCCACTCCTTATAATTTTGTTTTTTTCAGCTTATCCAAGCTTCGAGTTGCTTTCTTTCAATATTCCATGAGTCTCCTAACTTTTGAATACATTGACGAAGAACTTCAATGTCACAGTTTTCGCTGTCTGGCACCATATTATGCATTATTTTTTATACTACACCTGCTTGGAAAGTACCTTGATACTTTATCAAATTTACGGTAGAAAGTACGTCATTACATATCGAACAAATATGCGGGGAGAAAACGCATCTGAGCGGGAGAGAAAAGTGTATGAAAATCCATTTCTTACGTGGTTTTTCTTTTTTAATTTTGGGTAAGACTATGCGCCGGTAACCTAAATATCAAAAGCCAAAAAGTTTTTACAGTGAGTTTTTATCTCCAAGTTCGCAAAATGACACTGGCCACTAGCTGTGTGTTGGATGGTGTCGGGCTGGCAGTGCGACCCTGCGGCGGCAGGATAAACAATTTGAAAAAAGAACATGTGAAAATTGCAGACGCCATTGGCGCCATTTCCAATTTGTGTGTTGTTTGAGGATTCAGTTTTCGTAGAAAGTAAAATAAAACTATCAAAATTATAAGTAGTGATAGGCAGGTGTAGTATAAAGCACTATGTATCACTCGAGAGAAACTGCGATTCCCGATCTCGGGTGTTTTAACGGAACGGTGTTTTAAGAGGAACGACACCCTCGACGGTAATCGGTCACTTTCTCCTCTCGGTGAACAATGTACTATTCTAGCACACGGCAAGCTCTTTCTGTCTCCGAACCTTCACAAGTATGCCAGATTTCCAAGATATATTTTCTAGAGAATCTGATACTGTACACGGTACCTGTAAAGAAAGAAAACATAACTAATAGTGATTTTTCTGTTTCGTAGCAAATGGGCTACGAAAGCGTAGCACCTTCATAAATAAGGTATGAGCGGAAAGGCGCACTCAGATGGTATAGTTTATAAAACTACACAGTTTAAGCTTCATTCTGACGTAAAAAATATTTGTGGGTGAGCCCGGGTACATAGTTAAAACTCTAGTTAAAAACAATGAATGAAGCAAAATTTTACATTTAGTGACAATGTTTCGTAGCACCCATGTAAAAATAATGAAAACAATGAAAATAATAATAAAAATATTTTAAAGGAGAGGACATACCTTTATCTTGAATATTCATTGTGATTCGTCAAACTTTGCACTGAGAATTCCGAGAATTTGTAAATTGAAAAACAGCACTTTTAATGACTCACAGGTACGCGTAATTAGTTGTCGTTCGATGTGATCACTTCCGCTGACAATAATACAATGAAAAAATGTAATGAGGGTATTTCTATTTATAGTCTAAGATAGTTCGGGATCCAGTTAGTAAATTAACAAGCAATTATGGCGATTTCGTGCTATCGCATACTAGAGCATTATGACCTATGGCGGAACCTTCGTGACGCGGGACTTTTTGCGAACGGAACATTCTGCGACGAATCTGATAAACGTACGAAGCCAGCTCAAGAGATAAAGCCATTTATAAGTCAGAAGGACGGACGAACAGAAGACGGAGGGACAGTCAACGTAGTAGGCATGCTACGGCGTTATCTGGTACTAACGGTACTAATGGTTGTCTGGAAGAGATCACTTTTAGTGATAATGCCGCCTTCTGTACTCTTAGGTTAAGAAATATCTGTGTAATTTCCATTATTAACATAACATAACATAAACTCACGCCTGTATCCCAGAGGGGTAGGCAGAGACCAGGGACTGCCACTTGCTACGATCCTGACAGATCACTTTCGCTTCCTCAACATTCATTAGTCGTTGCATGCACGCACGCCGGTTTCGGGTACTTTTTATCTTGCCCTTTGTTAATACATCCTCTATTTGGTCAAAGTATGTCCGTCTGGGTCGTCCCTTACCGGCCCTTCCATCCACATTCGCTCGATATATTTGTTTTGTCAATCTTTCTTCCTCCATCCTCTCCACATGTCCAAACCAACGCAACATTCCTTTCCATTATTATGTTCAATAAAGTGTTATATATATAACTAGTGCCACCACGGTGCCACCAAAGAAAAAAATCAATCGCATAGCCCCTCAATAGGGTCCCGTTTGGCACTCTTCGGGTACAGAATGTGGCGAGCACGTGTGAACTCTGCGCGCGCACTATAAACTCCAACATTCCTACATCGCGCAAGCAAAATGTTTCACATGACATACCATAAATATAACGTCCGACGAACATCAGTCGGACCGGCCGTCCCCAGGCATACGATCTGCCTGGCGGGAAATTTCCCTTTATAGTGGAAGAGCACGATCACCCGCTCTTCCCTATAGTGGTGACCCTCGACAGAACATTGTCAACCTTCCTTCGCTCTCGCAGCACCCCACACACAATCAGTCTCAAAGCAAGGCCAGCATCCTCTTCCCTCTCACCTCATCAGTTCCACTACAGTCAACGCACTGACTACTGGTACTAATGGTGATCTCCCCCAACCCCTCGGCACGGCAGCCACACAGCAACACGTTGCCAGTGGTACAGCAGCCTTCACCGGTTCCTACCACATGCGCGGTCCCCATGGTACTGTCGCCGGTGAAGTGACTGTTAGCCGCCGAACACTCTCAACCGCTAGTCGACTCACTGACTCAGCGACTCCTGGCACTTGCAGGCTTTAGAGAACAGACTTCGATTCCTATCAGACCTAGCTATGCGTAGCTACGGTCTTGAAGGGAAGTGATGTGGCGAGCACGTGTCAACTCTGCGCGCGCACTATAAACTCCAACATTCCTACATCGCGCAAGCAAAATGTTTCACATGACATACCATAAATATAACGTCCGACGAACATCAGTCGGACCGGCCGTCCCCAGGCATACGATCTGCCTGGCGGGAAATTTCCCATTAAAGTGGAAGAGCACGATCACCCGCTCTTCCCTATAGTGGTGACCCTCGACAGAACAATGTCAACCTTCCTTCGCTCTCGCAGCACCCCACATACAATCAGTCTCAAAGCAAGGCCAGCATCCTCTTCCCTCTCACCTCATCAGTTCCACTACAGTCAACGCACCGACTACTGGTACTAATGGTGATCTCCCCCAACCCCTCGGCACGGCAGCCACACAGCAACACGTTGCCAGTGGTACAGCAGCCTTCACCGGTTCCTACCACATGCGCGGTCCCCATGGTACTGTCGCCGGTGAAGTGACTGTTAGCCGCCGAACACTCTCAACCGCTAGTCGACTCACTGACTCAGCGACTCCTGGCACTTGCAGGCTTTAGAGAACAGACTTCGATTCCTATCAGACCTAGCTATGCGTAGCTACGGTCTTGAAGGGAAGTGATGTGGCGAGCACGTGTCAACTCTGCGCGCGCACTATAAACTCCAACATTCCTACATCGCGCAAGCAAAATGTTTCACATGACATACCATAAATATAACGTCCGACGAACAGCAGTTGGACCGGCCGTCCCCAGGCATACGATCAGGAGCTCTATTTTTGAATCACTCGTATGAAATTGTATCGTCGAATGCGACTTAAGTCACACTCGTCTTCTAAGTCGCATGATGTCGTTTTTCCGTATTTTTAAATCGTTCGCCTGAAGTGTTGCCAGTACATTTTGAAGTATTGTATTTTATCCATTCCACGCAGAAATTAAAAAAACCGGAAACTACCGTAACAGAAACGGAACGTAAAACACTGTTTTATTGGCTGTTTAAATAAAAAATCTTTGTCTTTTGATACAAACAAAACACTACTACTGTCATTTTGGTTTGTGTTCTAACGAAATGTCAAAATCGTTTTTTGACAATTAATCTACCGATCGCCATGCGAGACGAGTGGTAAGGACCATTCGTTGCAGTTCGAGTGATTAAAAAATACGGAATTTCAGATGTCGAACGAAAATCAGTAGAAATCGAGCGCTCGACGCGATACGAGTGATTCAAAAATAGAGCTCCTGCCTGGCGGGAAATTTCCCATTAAAGTGGAAGAGCACGATCACCCGCTCTTCCCTATAGTGGTGACCCTCGACAGAACAATGTCAACCTTCCTTCGCTCTCGCAGCACCCCACATACAATCAGTCTCAAAGCAAGGCCAGCATCCTCTTCCCTCTCACCTCATCAGTTCCACTACAGTCAACGCACCGACTACTGGTACTAATGGTGATCTCCCCCAACCCCTCGGCACGGCAGCCACACAGCAACACGTTGCCAGTGGTACAGCAGCCTTCACCGGTTCCTACCACATGCGCGGTCCCCATGGTACTGTCGCCGGTGAAGTGACTGTTAGCCGCCGAACACTCTCAACCGCTAGTCGACTCACTGACTCAGCGACTCCTGGCACTTGCAGGCTTTAGAGAACAGACTTCGATTCCTATCAGACCTAGCTATGCGTAGCTACGGTCTTGAAGGGGAGTGATGTGGCGAGCACGTGTCAACTCTGCGCGCGCACTATAAACTCCAACATTCCTACATCGCGCAAGCAAAATGTTTCACATGACATACCATAAATATAACGTCCGACGAACAGCAGTTGGACCGGCCGTCCCCAGGCATACGATCTGCCTGGCGGGAAATTTCCCATTAAAGTGGAAGAGCACGATCACCCGCTCTTCCCTATAGTGGTGACCCTCGACAGAACAATGTCAACCTTCTTTCGCTCTCGCAGCACCCCACATACAATCAGTCTCAAAGCAAGGCCAGCATCCTCTTCCCTCTCACCTCATCAGTTCCACTACAGTCAACGCACCGACTACTGGTACTAATGGTGATCTCCCCCAACCCCTCGGCACGGCAGCCACACAGCAACACGTTGCCAGTGGTACAGCAGCCTTCACCGGTTCCTACCACATGCGCGGTCCCCATGGTACTGTCGCCGGTGAAGTGACTGTTAGCCGCCGAACACTCTCAACCGCTAGTCGACTCACTGACTCAGCGACTCCTGGCACTTGCAGGCTTTAGAGAACAGACTTCGATTCCTATCAGACCTAGCTATGCGTAGCTACGGTCTTGAAGGGAAGTGATGTGGCGAGCACGTGTCAACTCTGCGCGCGCACTATAAACTCCAACATTCCTACATCGCGCAAGCAAAATGTTTCACATGACATACCATAAATATAACGTCCGACGAACATCAGTCGGACCGGCCGTCCCCAGGCATACGATCTGCCTGGCGGGAAATTTCCCATTAAAGTGGAAGAGCACGATCACCCGCTCTTCCCTATAGTGGTGACCCTCGACAGAACAATGTCAACCTTCCTTCGCTCTCGCAGCACCCCACATACAATCAGTCTCAAAGCAAGGCCAGCATCCTCTTCCCTCTCACCTCATCAGTTCCACTACAGTCAACGCACTGACTACTGGTACTAATGGTGATCTCCCCCAACCCCTCGGCACGGCAGCCACACAGCAACACGTTGCCAGTGGTACAGCAGCCTTCACCGGTTCCTACCACATGCGCGGTCCCCATGGTACTGTCGCCGGTGAAGTGACTGTTAGCCGCCGAACACTCTCAACCGCTAGTCGACTCACTGACTCAGCGACTCCTGGCACTTGCAGGCTTTAGAGAACAGACTTCGATTCCTATCAGACCTAGCTATGCGTAGCTACGGTCTTGAAGGGAAGTGATGTGGCGAGCACGTGTCAACCCTGCGCGCGCACTATAAACTCCAACATTCCTACATCGCGCAAGCAAAATGTTTCACATGACATACCATAAATATAACGTCCGACGAACATCAGTCGGACCGGCCGTCCCCAGGCATACGATCTGCCTGGCGGGAAATTTCCCATTAAAGTGGAAGAGCACGATCACCCGCTCTTCCCTATAGTGGTGACCCTCGACAGAACAATGTCAACCTTCCTTCGCTCTCGCAGCACCCCACATACAATCAGTCTCAAAGCAAGGCCAGCATCCTCTTCCCTCTCACCTCATCAGTTCCACTACAGTCAACGCACCGACTACTGGTACTAATGGTGATCTCCCCCAACCCCTCGGCACGGCAGCCACACAGCAACACGTTGCCAGTGGTACAGCAGCCTTCACCGGTTCCTACCACATGCGCGGTCCCCATGGTACTGTCGCCGGTGAAGTGACTGTTAGCCGCCGAACACTCTCAACCGCTAGTCGACTCACTGACTCAGCGACTCCTGGCACTTGCAGGCTTTAGAGAACAGACTTCGATTCCTATCAGACCTAGCTATGCGTAGCTACGGTCTTGAAGGGAAGTGATGTGGCGAGCACGTGTCAACTCTGCGCGCGCACTATAAACTCCAACATTCCTACATCGCGCAAGCAAAATGTTTCACATGACATACCATAAATATAACGTCCGACGAACATCAGTCGGACCGGCCGTCCCCAGGCATACGATCTGCCTGGCGGGAAATTTCCCTTTATAGTGGAAGAGCACGATCACCCGCACTTTCTCAATACTATCAGTGGTACTCACTTCATGGTGGAGGTGTTTGCAGAGCTTCGAACCAGCGGCGGCGGCGGCTGCTGGCTCATCGCCATTGATATTGCACTGTTGGGGAACTGCAATAAAACAAAACAGTACTATAACAAACCTGCTAAAGCACCCGTGAGAATATTAGGTAGTCGGCGTTTTGTACGGCTAGGTAGGAAAATTGTAAAAACAAATACCTTCTTCGAGTTCGCAGTATGTTGTCACGGCTGACAAGTAGACCAAGTGGACTCTGACCTTAAGAGTGGATTAGGCCAGCAAGCTTCGAAGAGACTATAGCACCTGTAATGGTCCTTTCTTCCCTCGACAACCGCGACAAGCGAAGCGTCTCACCTGCACGTTCCGCTGGTGCTGCGTGCGGTGCTGCGGCATGGCGGCCGCGGCCGCGAGCGCGGCGCTGTTGTACCGCGCGGCCGCCTGCGCCTGGGCCGCGACCTGCGCCTGAGGGGAAAAACGAACATTTGTTATTATTATTTTACTTTTATGGGACGCCCACCAGCGTGCGCGACCGACGATCTGACGCAGATTGCTGGCAGCGGCTGGATGACGATGGCCAAGTCAGAGGTGGCGTGCATTGGGGGAGACCTAAGTCCAGCGAGTACGGAGTGAAAAACATGAAAAATCAACAATTACACTAAATTGCTAAGCTGTTAATGCAGTTTATCGGCAAGCTCTTGGTTACAATTCTTTATATTATAAGGTCCTACATTACATAATCTACACAACTAATAATAGTAAATAATCTTTTAAGCCTGAAGTATATTAAGTAAATATTGTTTACTAAAATTATTTGTTTACAAATTATAAATCGTTCAGATTTTTATACAATGTACAGTCGACAGTAGACGAACCTTTGCGTGCGTCTCCTACTCTAAACAACATTCTTTGGAATTTAATCCTACTCTAAACAACATTCTTTGGAATTTAAATGGGTTGATCAGGGTCTCTTTTCATAAGACTACATTTCATAGTCATTCTACACGTAAATCTGTGTTTTAAACGGCTATTCAATATACATCGAATTGTCATAGTAACCTATGAATTTTAGTTACATGAAATGGAGCCCAGCTTTCCACTGTATCTATCAAGGTTTGTGGATTTTCGCTGTATCGTCGTCGTCGTGACGACGTGAGACGTTTGGCCTTGTTACTCTATCTGAGCAATAGGTGGCCAGCTGCTCCAAGGGCAATAGCGAGTGGTCGACACCCACTTCAGAATAGGGTCCCAATATAATTTTTAATTCTGCAGTACGATGGTTGGACGATATAGTTGAGTCAGCGGAAGGTCCGTGGGAACGGTTGGCAAGGGACCGTGAGCGGTGGCATTTGGGGGAACAGGCCTTTTACCCAACAGTGGGCAGCTGTGGGCTGATGATGACGATGAATATTTCACAAACAGGTTAGTCGTGTTTGGGAAAAATAATGGGATACAACAGTTCACGGCCTCGACAATATAAAACAAGTAGGTCATAGGTAGGTCTCAGTGGCCCTACCACACATTCTGTGTCGGAGTTACTGAAGTGCCTTTCTCGGGAATTTTGGGAATATTCCTAGTGCCTAGCGCCGATGACGATCGGCGGATACAACGTACAGCGAGCGGGGAATTTTCGTGTTTTCTAAACAATCTTAAATTATTAAGTAATTGTTATTAGGTATTCATGATTATATATTCCATTTCATCCCGTGGATGTAGTAGAAGGCGACTAAGGAAACAAATTACCAGGAGACGGGCAGCAGCGTCTTCTTGAGATTCCAACCGCATACTGCGATCGCCAACCCGCCTGCCAAGCGTGGCGATTATGGCAAAACCCTTCACGGTTAGGCAAAACCATGAGGGATGTGTCCTGCAGTAGGCGTAAAATGGCTGAGGGCGATACATAATTATATTGTTTTTTTTTTTCAATATTCTGGCATTAAATGAATGTCCTGCCAGTCTGTTCACCTATAGTTGGCATTGGGCGGCTACTTCTATTTGTGGGTTTGTTTGACAGTTTCACGGAGCCTGTCGGGAACGCCCTATAGCGTATAATGGTCATTTGATATGGGTGAGGTTTTAGGGGGCTAAAATAAAGCTTTCTTCATGGAAAACGATGTTTGATTGGAATCCCATTAGTAGTGAAAACTTGCATAAGACTGTGTCCGTTTAGATGTTTATCACCAGAAAGTGTTTTAAAACACGCGTTTCAACCTTTCTTTCACATAACCATTTTCAATACAACAACAATACAATAAAAAAGCTTTAAAAAACTGAACGAGGTCTCGCCTGCTGTGCTGAGTTTTAAAATTCAATGTACATATATGTAGGTAAACTTAAAAACTTTTTAGCAGTCGGTTGTATTGTTTCACAATATATTATTTTTATTGCCTAAAAGCAGCCTGTACGCTATAAGGAAAACCTTGAACTTTCCGCAGCTGTGCTGAGATTTTTAAACAGTCAGCCTTATTTTTTAGGCCAAGGTTGGGCCTGTTGCTTGCAATCTCGACGTTGTTAGTTACGTACCTATTAGTTATTTATTTTATCTACGGCGCCTATAACTTTTTAGCTTATTTCACGTTTTATTTCAGATGCAGTCCCTTCATCGGAATCTGAAGTCTAGAACAGCGATTCTCAAAGTTGGTACCGTGGTTTCGCTAATCACATCTGTCACTGAATCGTTGGCTTGACTAGTTAGATAAATCCTCAGCTAAAATTTTTTATGGGTGTACCGGTGTACCCATTACATTACTCCATCCAAAGGTTGTCTGGAAGAGATCGCTCGAAGCGATAAGACCGCCAATTTTATAACATACATACATTCATACTCTCGCCTGTATCCCAGAGAGGTAGGCAGAGACCAGGGACTGCCACTTGCCGTGGCAAGGATCGTGATCCCGACAGATCGATTCGCTTCCTCAACATTCATTAGTCGTCGCATGCACGCACGGTATAACACTACATAGATTTAAGAAATAATAATTGTTCCCGTTTTTTTCTGGCTGAGCAATAGTGTTCACTATCTATCTACATTAATAAAAGTGGGGTGGGGGTACAAATCTTGAATTTGATATTATTTGATATTTGGTATGGGGTTCCGTAAAATAAGAGGTTTGTTAGTGTTCCATAGCCTAAAGTGTTTAGAAATAGCTGCTCTAGTATATATTCAGTTACTTAATACATCTCAATAGATCTAACATACTATATTATTACTAGCTGACTCGGCAAACGTTGTTTTGCCATATTAATTAGCTTACGACCTATTCTACCAAATAAATACACAAAAAAATCATAAAAATTGTTAAAGCCGACGAGTTCGATAACAAACACTGTACACGAGATTTTTATATATTAGATTATAGCAACAAAAACCAAATTTCTTAAAGGGATATTTTTAAATGTTCTTTAAAATATATGGTTCGAATTGCAACTTAAATGTTTTCAAAATGAACAGTTTGTTTACTCTTGGTTTACTCTATATTTTTTCGGAAAGTAAATATAAAGCAGTTTAAATAAAATTCCTACTTTTAGCCTATAAAAATTACTATTTTAAAATGAATAGTTAGGACCTTGACGTAATATCACTAAACTATCAAGACATGTAACAGTGAAATTAAGCATCGCATTTTCTCTTGTTAAAATTTACAAAGCTCAATTCGACACTGAAGCTTTATTTAATAGTGGAAGCCATGTATGTCAAAGCTCTTTATTAAATTTATAACGTAAATAATTATCTGGTACAATTTATTTTATAGTATAAAAAATGTTTCGATATTTTTAAATGTATTTTTAAATAGGCGAGGTAATACTATTTATCATTATCTACCAGCTAACCTGAATTATTAAGGTATCATAGACAGTGAGTGCAACCAGTTCGCCCTGTGGCAGCTCTACCTAACTATATACAAGTGAAAATAGAAAGTTTGATTCAAACTTGCAGCAAGTTATCTGCAACTTTCAATCGAACTTCGTAGTTTTTGCTCGTCAAACTTCATGCTATTACTAAGTTAGTTAGTTGCGGCGAGAAGTTTAGAATAGATAGGAAAGTCTTTGCTGCTCAAGCAAGTTATATACATATATGTACAACGGAGCACCTGCGATGAGCACGATTATCTAATTCCAGAGACAGAGGTTACGCTCAGGTGAAAAATGTATGTGTGACAAATAAATACACTTCATTTCATTATCACACTATTGGACTACTATGCCTTTATAGACTTCAGTTGAAACCTTAGATGGGTGAATTAATTTCGCCTATTTTCGAACTACAACTTTCGTAAGGACAGCAGCTAATGTTAATCTAGTTCAGAATATCCGAGCTAAGCCAGGTCCTCGATTAGATTACAGTAAAGTGACAGATTGGAAGCCGGGTAACGTGACAGGTTTTTATTTCCATGACACCTAGAAGTTTTGATACGTGCGCGCGTTATTATTAAAAGTAAGTGTAACCAAATAAAGTTTGCCTAATATCGTAACGGTTACAAAACAGTGACTGTTTTAAACTAAAACGCGGCTTTTTTCGGAGTCCGGTACCATTACCCAGCGCGGACAACCTTTGAAGCGGCCAAGTTCTCATCTAAAAATGCCGGTTATAGTGCTTTCTTCAAAACTCATGTAACATGTTTCACACTCAATGGTACCTAAATTTCTAAACAGATTTTAAAAAACTTTTGCACACTGACTTACTAGTATTAAGCTCGCCTTTGTACAAACACCCCTTTTGTGCAATAAAGTATTTTTGAATTGAATTGAATATCTTGGAATAAAGAAATAACTATTTTTACCTGGAAGCAAAAGAGCGTTAAGTATATATCTTTGGGTTATATTTAGTTAAATATTACTTGAACCCTAGGCAGATTATTTAGATACTCAGGTAGGTATTTAAGGGCAGTAACGATTTCTCAGTCTTTCCAGTGTAGGTCAAGGTCGTCATAGGTATAATAGATTGGTAGACTGGACTGCACCTAGTATGCAGAGGGGAATCAAATGCCCAATCATTTCTATGCACAGGATGGTGGGTACAGACCAAGGATGTTTTAGCCAAAGGATATGACATGACCGAAACTTTGTAGGAAAACACAGACGACCACTTTTTGGGTGGCGGGAGGTAGCTGTCAATGTCAAATTATGACTTAAGGGTTTGGAAAAGTCGATAAAAATATTATCGATAAGTGATGATTGAACGAAATGAATGAATGAGGGAAACGGAAATTTAATAATTTTATTTAATAAATTTTAAGTAATAAGTAATTTGAAGGCAATGCCAAAAAAGTAGTTATTTATATATCTATTTATTTCTCTAAAACAGTTTGCTTTCCATTATTTCCATTTTATTTGATTAATCTTTACGGGCCATTTGTCAGTAATTTGCCAGTCGGTTAACCGGACTGCGAATCTAAAGAAGAGTTAAATTTTCTAGCTAATTTCGTTTATTTATTTGGTTTACAAATCACCTCGTAACTGTGACATATTATATAATAATAAGTATGACTATGACACCAAAACTAAATTGTGGTCTAAAGCGCGCACACACAGACACACACACACAAACAATACATACATAACCTCCTCAGTTCTGACCTTGAAAATATCAATGGTTTTTAATTGTTATTTTCAATGTTAGGACTGAGGAGGTTAAAGCAAATGTTACGAAAAAATAATATTTTTTTTAAAGATAGTTTTTGCCAAATGTTTCTTCTTATTCTCGCAATCATTTTATTACTTATTACGGTTTTTAAAACTGGTCACCTAGAACTTAGTAAATTACATGGAATCCCTGAACTTATTTTTTTGCTGAAAACTGGAAAATTGTATGGATAACCTAGATAAATAAAAACGTTTCTTTG
Organism: Yponomeuta malinellus; assembly: GCA_947308005.1. Lineage (NCBI taxonomy): Eukaryota > Metazoa > Arthropoda > Insecta > Lepidoptera > Yponomeutidae > Yponomeuta > Yponomeuta malinellus. Next base: position 2,625,505 of record OX371007.1, on the reverse strand, counting down.
GTATAAAATAAATAATTTAACTACTTCAAATAAGCAAAAGCTTAAAAAATGACTGTTCTCACCTAAAGATTGTAGGAATGCATGGTTTATTACCGATACCTACTGAAGATAACCTATCAGGTTACGAATTTTTTTCACAGGCTGTATCTGACGAAACTAAAGAACTGATTTTGAAGATTTTTTTACACACCACATAATGTCTGTCTCTTCCTTTGTAATTTGAATTCAATGCCACTTATGAAATGCGACTGAAATATTAAAATATGATAGTCTTATTATGGTATTCTTGGTCCGTGTACTTCCAGGGGTGCATAACAGTACATTAAATCCGAATGCAGCAAATGTTGTATTGGAAAAGAAGAGTTATTGTCAATAAAATGAATGCCCCATATACGTCAATAATAGTTTGTCATTTAAAAAAAACTTTTGCTCTACGGCTTGATTATTTTGTACCTACTTTTTTTATGACACACTAGTTGACGCGTATCACTTTTTTTGTTCTCACCTTGACTTACACCAATAAAAAAATTGCTAAATCCGTCCAGCCGTTCTCAAGTTTTAGCGCGACTAACGAACGGCAATTCATTTTTATACATAGAGATATGATAAATAGAATGGTTTATGGTGAAACTTCTGTTTAAAACAATGATTTACCGGAGGCTGCGAGATTAGTACTATCCTATAAGCGCAAATTTAATAAGTGAAATTATGTTAACCCTGACATTTGGTACTTGTTATACTTTATTGTACACAAGAAAGAAATATGTTACAGATAAACATTTTAGAGGAAACTCCGTATAGCCTGCACTGATTTTTGCGTTTTGTAAATATTCGGTTTGAAATTAATGTTCCTTATGAACTGATACCAACTATTTTTTTACTTTTCTTGATAGCTTGATCAACTGCTAATCTATAAAACGTTTTAAATAAAACACCGAACGAATATTTTATGGACATTTAAGTAAGATAATAATGATTACTACGTCATGTTCAGAAGTCAATTAAAACATCGAACGATTTTATCGACTGTGTCAAACCCTATCGCAAGGAAAAAAACCCAAAAAGCACAGAATGAGGTCTGAATGAACAATATTACACCACTAAATACAGCTAATGTGAAAGTGGCATAAATAGCCTTAAGCAGTAACCATTTTATTTCGGCGTATTATATGTTGTTTACGATGCACGTTTTATTAATTTACCAAAGAAATACCGCTTACAGATGCATAAAATCAAAGTTACGAGTTATAAGAAGCATTAACTGTTTTGTTGCTTTCATTTTTACAGAATAATAGGGCGCATTTCGTATATTTTTTTGCACTTTTCTTCTGATCTTTTCTCTATAATCTCTCATGTCATACTGATAAGACAAAATCAGGACTGTGTTAATTTTTACACGGTAAGTGGCACGCGGGGAAACTAGGAAAACGTCAACTGTGTCGTGTCCATTGGGTAAAACGTTCTTGGTACAGACAGACCAACCAACAAACAGTTCAGTGTCCGAATCGGATTGGGCCCTGTGCAGTATGTCCCGATTGGTTCACTGAAATGTTCTGTTGGTTATCACAAGCTATATACTGATAAGGAAAAACAGTCTTATCTTCAAAAGGTTTTTGCATCAAACAAAGCTACTCGATGTCTTTATCTGTTCTAAAGTAGTGCCAGAATTTGGGGTTTTTTTCATTGATTCGATTAGGCTTTTTACGTATATTGATTGGGATTGACACGGCTAGGGCCGCGTTTCATAGAACTATTATTGATAGTTTCTTAAGGTTTTTAATAAGGCTAACATCACTATGGATCGAATTCGTGCTAAGCATTCAATTCTTTGAGACGAAAATCTACAAAAACCAAGCTTTTTACCCAAAACCTACAATTATTTCGCCAAACAACCAACCCGGAAGTCCAAAAAGACTTTCGTCACAAAATGTCCCGTTCAAAATATGCCCCGATCACACAACGTCCCGTCTGTAAAACAGTGCTTTTCGCAAAATGTCACGTTCACAAAATGTTCATTTTTAAAAACTTGCCTGTGAAATAGATGAGTCACAGAAATAAAATAGATAAAATGAAAACAAAAAAAATAATTTGAACTATTTATAATATAGAATTACCTACAAAGTGCAGAACGTTTTTTTGTAGGTATGTAATAGGGTCCCGTCGGCACCCCTAAAGAGCTAAATTAAATTCGCCACATACCTATTCAGATCAACTTGGCTTTACTTTCTTAGATGGGACATTTTGAGAACGCGAACGTTAAGTTTTGACCACGCGGGACGTCTTGCAAACGAAACTGAGCACGCAGGACGTTTTACAAACGGGACGTTTTACAAACGGGACGTTTTGAGGACGCGGGACGTTATACAAACGGGACGTTTTCAGCTCGCGGCACGTTTTCCAAACGGGACCTTTTTAAGCACGAGGGACGTTTTGTAAAAAGGGACCCTGCGACGTATCCGACGAAGATACTTTTTTTTAACAAACATTAACACATCACTGACCAAAAGAAAAAAATAACCAAGTGAAACTGGATGCGGGCAATTATCAGTTGTTCCAACTGCCTGCCCGTCTACAAATAATAATAATAATAATAATAATAATAACCATAACCAGTACACACCTGAGCAAGCCTCAAGACTTGCTGCGTCTGCGCCTGGGTCAGCGTCCCCGGTATGCTCCAACCATTGGCCAAGGCTTGGACGGTGGCGGCGGAGATCCCCGAGTGGGGCATCTGCATAGTCGAGGCCGGCGTATGCCGTTGGGTGTTGGCGCGCCGACCGCGGTTGCTGGCGCTAACGTTGGCCATTTGGGACGAGTTGCCGTTGCCCACGCCCACTCCTGGCGGAGGGGCGGGCGGTGCTCGCGTCCATTGCCCACCGCTGGAGGAAGCCATTGAGCCTGTGCACCATCAGTTGGTCAGTGGATGGCGACTCAACGGAGGAATGGATTAAACAAAAAGATTGTGAAGATGAAGAGTAGGGAATAGAGTATTATTGAGTTGATGAGTTAAAGAATGGAAAATATTACTACTAACAATAATAAAACAAAGAAGCACTGTCAAACACAAACTAAAAAAATAATATGAAAATCCTATTAGATATATAGGTGGAGGAACAGAAACAGAAAATAAATTTTGGCTCCTCACAGGTATTCTTAGAAGAAAACCAGATTAATTTGTTTTATCCCTGTACAGAGAAAAATGTCAATGTATTCTTACCCTTAGCGGCAATGAGGAGCTGAGAATCAACAACTTTGTTGGGCCAATACTCTTCAAACTCCGTGCCAGGAGGGAAATACCCCTTAATGTCCGTCAAACTTATTACAGAGCAAGTCTCACTGGCAAACAGCTCATTCCTGATCCCCTGCACTTTGCAGCAGAATTTAAGGTATGATAGGTCCCAGCCCTTCAACTGATCGGCTTTCAACTTCAGATTGTCCGTTTCACCCTCAAAATAAAACAGCGGCACAAACTTCTGATTGTCCCGCACTGTATACGGCACCACTGACTCTTTATTTATCCTTATGAAGCCACATTTGTCTTTACTATTCGTAGTGCCCCGTAAGAGCTTATTGTAACATACGTCCAAGAAGTTGTAGAATTCATAGGCGTCCGATAATCTAACAACTAAGTCTTTTTGTGTAAATGGCTCCCGGCCGAACTGTCCATCACAGTGTCGGTTGTTTATCTCATTCAGCAATCTAGCTTCGATCTCAGTAATGTAATAGCTCCTAATACATGTGCAGGAGTAGATATCAGGGTGTAAGTAGTTCAGGTACTTGTTCAGGAGTTTGATCTCCACCATGCGAACGGCCACGTACTTCTCGCTTGACCGGTAGATGTAGGGGATGTGGCATTTTCCCAGCATGTCCCAGCCGAAGTGGCCTTTCCAGCTGGCTTCGTCAGGTGCTGGAGTCTTCTTGTCTGCGTCCACGGGGCGAGCGTCCGCTGCGGGCGCCGCTAGGGTCGCTGGGGCTCCAGGCTTCCGGGTTAGGAAGTTTAGAATGCCCATTTGCCCGCCAGCGCCCACGGGCGCGCCGATGCCCGCGCCGGGAGGCCGGCCCGCCGCGGCAGTTGCCGCCAAAGCTTTAGCCTTGTTGGCCTCCACCATCTTAGCGGCCAGCTCTCGAATCTCGGCCTCATCTGGCCGCTCTGTTTTCACTTTGACCGGCGCGTCTGTCATGTTTACAGTTGGCGGGAACTCGGTTTTAGAGGTTGGGACACTTGCCTTGGCCCGGGGCTTGACTTGGAGAGGTAAGGTCTACATCCTGCAACTCACTGGCGGTAACTTAGATCACAACCTTGACGGATATACAAAAGGCACTATATATTTTTCACACACAATTTCAAAACACTGCAACACTGATTGTTGAGGATCAAACACGATTTCCAAGTCCATGGAAATGGGGCACCAACTCACGAGGTTCACCCACTAGAAATTTTCAAACAACTTTTCCAAGTAGGTACCTAATGTTTTTGATTGTAACTTTTGAAAAATCTTATTAGCGGCTATCGTAAAATCTTTTTGAGATACTACTTGACTTATTTGTCAACAATTTAGATGAACAATACTTCCTGAAATTACCACGCTGTGGTATTCGACAAAGAACATGAAACCCGAATTTTGTGTAGAGTTCAGGGAAATGCCCAGTCAGTACCGTTGTGTAGTCTCGTGTCGCCAATTCATGAATATTTTTCACTTTTGGTGACTCAGCATCATACAAAATGGCCGCCGAGAAGGGTTTGTTGGCCAATGGGGCTCTGCCAACGGGCCCCAATACCTATCAAAAGTATCGTTGTGACGTAGAGGCACTCCACACGAGACTAGTTCTCAAGGACTTTTCATTTTGGTCCAGTGCCTTTTGTTCTATTTTTAGATCATTTTCGCGAATTTGAGTCAGAGCAGATGAAGTAATAACGTTATTGACAAAATTTACAATTTTTTCAGTTTTTTGAAATATAATTTAATATAAAATTACACACTTTTCTCTATCTTGCAAAACTTTGATTGTACTCAAGTAGAACGGCTAAACTAGTCTCGTGAACTCTTGCGTTTGTAGTCTCGTTACATGCGGGTTAGATTATCAGAACATAATGTGTATTGCGAATGTCGACCTTATATTAAAGTGATAGAGTTGAAACCGTTATCTGGAACACCAATATCAACTTTATGTTCATGGTGTAGCGAGACTAGCTGCGACGCGCGCATTCCACGAACCATATTCCCCCGTGTGAAGAGAACGGGACAGAAATAAGTAAAAAGTGGATAGGGTCATGTGTATCTAACTAGGTATAGCTGTAAATTACAACTTACGTAAGCACTTAACCTACTTTGTTGTCTACCTTACCAACTTTATACCTATTTTATCTCAGGCTAGCTAGATATATATTTTTATTGTCTAGTTTACGCTAAAACTAAACAAACAGCCTAGTTCACCTACAAAATTTTATTCATTTGAAAATCAAGTAGGAAATAAATATTCAAAGCCGCGGCACCAACCGACTTCATATTGTCTTATGGCAAAGGCATAGAGTTGAATTTAGATTTTTGGTGTAAGGACCGCAAGGTCGATATGCTGTCGAACTGTACCGTTTGCAAGTTTGATTTGCTGTCGACTGTAGGTAGGTACATATGTCGCAGTAAAGTAGTTAAATCAGAGAGTTAATTGAATCTCTAGACAGTCAATCAAGGATCGATATTTAATCAAGTCGCTAGCATTTTGATTTAAATAAAGCAGCGTCGAAAACGTTTAACTATCTATCTGACCGAAAGCCAGCGTGTTGATTAATAATGTAAAACAAGATGGCGGTCACGACAACAGCTGATTACTTTTAGAGTCTTTCTTTTGGCAAACGTAGTGCAACGTTGGTTTCTTCTGTGAGTGGTTTTTTGTTTCAAATTGTGGTCTTTGGTGAAATTTTAAACATGTTGTCGACTCCGCCATAATTATTTCATTTGTTATTGTTATTTCGGTGTGATCGTGAAGAACTGAGAGCTTGGAAATTCCGTGTTTAATAAAGGTAAAACGAATCAAACAAATGTTCCAAATATCTGCAGCAGAGCAGGTTTTATTTTTTCTAATTTAAGAAACATAAAACAAAAAATATACATATTTATTGGCTATTCATTTTCCTAAATAATGAAATATCTTGGGGACCAAAAGCTAAATTCTTACCAAGTAAGTGGGCACGAAGACGCCTAAGATGGACGTGACGTTACATCGATCCGACAAAGGCCAGTTTAGCAAGGTAGGTTCTTCAATTGCGGTAGGTTAGAACATGCCGTGCAAAGGTGGCCTTTGTCAGATCGACAAACATCCACACCACCTAAGAGGGCATTACGCCTTATGAATAAATATAAGACAAGCAATGTCTTTTTACTATCCATTTTTTTCCAATCAAATATCTTGGTCACCCTACCAAAGTTGAAATGCGTCTTGTTGCCTAGGAACGTTTAGGAAACTCGTTAAACGTTTCGTTCACTCACTTGTCTGACGAAACTTTAGCGACTTGATTGAATATCGATCCCCAATTAACTGTCCAGAGACTCAACCAACTCTCCGATTCAGCCACCTTACTGCGACACATACATGTCATTGATTTTTCGTGTACAGTGACGCAGGCACGGACGTCAAAATGTTATAATCAGTCAAGTGATTAATAAAGTCACTCTAGGTACATTGTAAAAAACCTCCTAACTACCTAAGCAGTGCGAATAATTATGACAGGGGGAAAACAATTTCACTTCTGCTATTAAAAAAAAACAATATTTTATAGTTACAGGCACCCGCTTCTTCAAGTGACTAACAATTTTTTTTATCACGGAAGAATCTGCTGGGTAATCTAGGGTAGGGATATACCCTTAATTTGCTTTGACATAGCGTTGCGTAGTATTTCTTCTGTGTTGTTCGGGCACCGTGTCTAATTAGCATTTCTATTGATCTAAATAATGTACCCTTATCTTATAAAGGGATTGTGTATCAAGGAGCTGTGTCCGCACAAGTGTCATAATAATCATAATAAGTTCATACACGACACGAGTGAACGAGAATATTCATCCTGCGAATTGAAAAAGCTCTGCTCGAACGGTTAGCGCCTGTAACAATTGCTATAGCAATCAGACAGCAACTTGCGCGGAAAAGTCAGAGACAAGTAAATCCCTGTTGCCCTGTAGTACTTTATGCTCTAAGTTGGCCTACCTGGATATTTTCTCGTAAACAAAAAAGACTCCTATTACTTACTTAAAATTCAATGTCCCTATTTTTTAGAAGCTTTTAGGCTCCCAAAACGCTGCATTAAAGAGAAAATAATTAGGTACTTATTTAGTTAATTTACTTCAAAGAAGTTCATCCACGGCTCATCTGCTCATGTTTCGTTTCAGCTCTTTGTTAAATGAATAGCTAGGTATGGCTGAGATTTTCTCATTAGTCCCAAAGTTGGGCCATTGTGCGTAGCAAGCGCTGAGGTATGTAAATATGTACCTCAGATACTAGCGTTTCCTCACGGTGTTTTCCTTCACAATTAGCGAGTGTTATAGCTATTTACCTACTAAAAATGACAAAGTGTACGAAAATAAGAAAACTAAGTAGGTATGTAATTGATACATGCCGGAATTCGAACCCACGACGACATCCCGAATGCTGCCCCGACCCCCCTCCCTGGTCCTTCCTGTCTACGCCCATGATTGAGAGATTTGGAAGCAACTTTTTTCAAAAACTAATAATAAAACTAAGGTTGTACATATATAAATAATAATATTTTTTATTTATTATTTTCGTAGTGTTGGCGTAGCGTAGAATTGGGTATTTGACAAAATATCAAATGAGTTACTTTTAAAACAGAATTTTGTATGAAAATACTTGCTTATGACGTCACATTTCAGAGTACTCTTTTTATGTTTAATCTATTTAAAAATTGTAATAGCTAGTAATTGACTAAAAGAGATACATTTTCCGAGATATTTTGTAATTCTTGTTTTAATCGAGCATATGAAATAATTTATTGTTGATCGTATCAAATACCGTATTGCGTTTAGTTGTTCCTCTTAAACTAATATTTCACACGTTTTTTATTTTTTTAGACATCAATGTTTTTTAATTACGTATTAAATATTATAAGCTCTTGCCATGTTTTCCAGAAAGTAGAAAAGTAAAATAAATAAGCATCAACTAAACGTTGAAAACGTCAACAAAAATAGAAATGGCCGATCAGCGCGTCTTGCGTATAATTAGACATTCTTTTATTTATTTTACTTCGAAAGCTATTTGTTTGCCGTCTAAAAGTTAAACTAATGTTCAATGGTGTTTTTGATCCGGTGTGTTTCGTTTCAAATAAGTATTTTTCGGTGACTCTTTCTGTGCAAATAGTAAAGTTGGATCCGATGTGGAGCTCTAATATTTTTTAGCTCTATCTCCTAGCATCTATCTACGACCGCGAAATGTACGAAATTCAAGTGTGAATCGAAAAAGTTATAAGAAGTTTTTGAACTGTGAATAAAAAACCCTTTTATTCCATTACTAACATGGGAGACGTGAAAGTGTGTAGAGTATGTCTGGCAACAGAGGTGAAAATGTATGATTTACAGGGGTATCCGTTGGAAATCTACTTTGAGCCTATCCTTGGAATGAATGTGAGTTCTTTGATTGACTTTTCAAAACTTTTATTTTACCTCACAAAATCCCCTAAGTCAAGGTGAAGTTTTATTTTTTATTTTATTTTATTTTATTTTATTTTATTGGGGATAATAAACGCTATAGTAAGGATGACTGCAAAAAAATGTAAAGGTTGACCTGCTGTCGACTGTACCAACCTACATACTTATATACCATATAATGCCTCCGCTATGAGACTTCCCTGGTTTCTCGTACAATCGGTTAATCTATGCAAGGTTAACAGCTGTCAATGTTTTCTGTATTGCACTTTGGCCACTGATGGCTCTGTTAACACTAGAATAATAGATTGTACGCAGACTCTAACTTGCACCACTTTCTTAAATATGTCTTAAGTAAGTAGTCCACTTCAGTAAAGACACAATCAAGGCTACAGAAAAAAAGTATTATGTGACTAAAATACTTAGGTACATACATAACAAATTAAATTACATTTAAGAAGTGGTACAAGTCAGCCGTGGTGTTTGAAAAACAGGGGTAAGTGCAAAAATCTCGAGTCTAACTAATCTATGTGTTTCAGCCTTTATGTTTCCTGGAGTTGCCATCATTTGCGTGCTTCGAGTGTGCGGCTCTCATAAAAAAGTACTACTTCTTCAGAGAAAAGTGTTTGAAAGGACAGTCGTATCTCTACAACATCTTACATGAACATGGCCAGGTAAATTTGAAATCGAAAGCTCAAGCTAAAGTTAAAGGTTTACAATTACATACACAAGCAGCCTATCTATGTCCCACTTCACAGGCCCTTCTCTCAGAGAGAGAGAGAGAAAGAGAGACAGAGAGGGAGGACAGGCTTAATCACCACTTGTGCCCACTATGGATTGGCAATTTCTAGTGCAGAGGTATGTGAACCCCTTACACAGGAGGATGCATTAAGATACTTCATGTTAGGTTTATTAAGGGCCTCATAAGAAGGCTCAAGGTCACGCAACGAGCTATGGAAAGGGCTATGCTCGGAATTTCTCTACGAGATCGAATCAGAAATTATGAGATCCGTAGACGAACGAAAGTCATCGACATAGCCCAAAGGATTAGAAGTGGCAGTGGGCGGGGCACATAGCACGCAAAACTGATGGGCGATGGGGCCGAAAAGTTCTCGAATGGAGACCACATATCGGCAAGCGCAGCGTAGGACGACCAGCCACAAGATGGACAGATGACCTCATCCAAGTGGCAGGATGACAACCGGTCTTTTCGGAAATCCATGGAGGAGGCCTATGACCAGCAGTCTGACTTCTTGTGGCTGAATGATGATGAGGTTTATTAAAAGGAAAAGAAAAAGGTTGTGGATATTTACATATCCACAACCTTTTTCTTTGTTCTTTATTGTACCAGGAAAACAACATAAAATATTATTTACATTTATATATTTTAATATATTTACTTCGAAATATTTTTCATGAATGAGTATTTTAATTCGATTGTAATCTTATCTATTTTGAGGCTTATCATGTGAATAATTAACATTTTGAATAAAATAATTACTTACAGATTTCAATTGAACGTGTAAAAGAAATAGACCGCGCCCACCACAAACTTGCTAGCAACCTCACCAATGTCCCAGTCACTCACGAAGACACAAAAACCGCGAGCAATCCAGTTGAAAGCATGCATCTACCCACACCAGTAAAGGATGAAGGCATTCTCACATCGGAACTTACTGATGATGGCACAGTAAAAGTTAAACTAGAAGATAACAATGATGATTACACTGGCTTGCCATCTCCCGTGGTGCCATCTAGCGATGATGACGAACCTCTGTCTCTGCACAAGAATTTAAAAGAGAAGAAAAAGAAAGGTGTTAAAAAGAAGAAAAAGGAGGTGGCGAAGAAAGAGGTGCTACCAGAAGAATTGCTGGATTGGGATGTAAGTTATGGACGAGAACAGAAGGGGAGAGAGGGGGTTGACGATTCCTATTGGATCATCACGGTAACAACAAACTACAACGACATCGTCCGACCAATGCTGTTGTGCGAACGTTCTATGAACTATGAGTTTCTATGTTCTATGAGTTCAACGATGTCGGTTATCGTCCAACGTCAAACCATCCATTCGTGGGCTGGCTACATAGATTATTACCAGTCATTGAAATTATTTATTCCAGCCAGCCATCGTCGGCGCAGAGCTCTCAATAGTAGAGGTGGTGCGCAAGCGCGGCCGCCCGCGCAATTCTGATTGATTGATTTATTCCAGCCAGCCACCGATTGATTTACCGACGCGGCCGGCCGTGCAAGTTTAGTTGAATTATTTTTTCCAGCCAGCCACCTATTGATTGACTGACCGACCGATCGACTGATTGATTTATTAACTCCAGCCAGCCAGTGATTGATTGAACGTCCGATCGACCGGCTGAACGACCGACCGACTGACTGATTTATTTATTCCAGCCAGCCATCGTCGGGGCAGAGTTAGCGGCAGAGATAGTGGAGGTGGTGCGCAAGCGGGGCCGCCCGCGGAAGGCCGAGCTCAAGGCGGAGGAGCCGGCAAAGGCGCGCCGCACCAACAACACCGGCGGTGTGCTCCTAGACGTCGACGACTTGGAGGAATACGTCACTGTTGTCAAACTTAGCGTGAGTGTTCGATAATAACAATAACGTCTTTCTGTGTACTATAAAGAATATCCTATCTAACTTCCACACTACACTCACTTGTCCTGCTCCCAAACTAGGATACCCTGTACTATTTTTTGTTTCAATGCAGACCAAAGCTGAATAAACCTAACAGACTAAACCAAATTTTTATGTACCTTATTCCTCTTCAGATAGACGAGCAAATCGAGGAGATCAACAAGCGTCAGCAGTCCCGCAACTACCTGAACGCCCCCTTCCAGTGCAACCTGTGCTACAAGGGCTTCATCGATACCAGCGCCTGGAAGCACCATGTCGGAAAACACTCGCCGGTTAGTTAAAAATATACGAGGTATTCCTGTCCCTCTCTCTCCGCTGTTTATTTATTCTCCTTCGGGGTCAGTCATTCGTCTCGAGGAAAACCAGTGTCAATCTTGTCGGACGTTGGCAAAAACTTGACATTGCTTTGTCTGAGACTTCTTCAATCAATCAGCCCGTATCTAGCTACATACACACACACACGCACGCACGCTCACACGCACGCACGCACTCACGCACGCACACACGCACGCACACACGCACGCACGCACACAGTTATACATACTCGCATACCTACATAGTTTATGAGTTAGATCATTTTGTTTACTTTTAGTTTCTCTTTCCTATTGAGTAGTTCTATTGAGTAGATCCTAGTTGAGACTGTCATTGGCTTGCAAAAAAGAAAATATTTATTAAAAATGTTGGCCTGGAAACCTAAAATATTAGTCCACCGATTCAAAGTCGCTCAGCCGCTATGGAACGGGTTATGCTCGGAGTCTCTTCGATGGATCCTATCAGAAATGAGACAATTCGCCAAAGAACTAAGGTGATTGACTTAGTCTACAGTGAGTGGGCTGGTCACATTTGCCAAAAAATCACGAACTAGCAAACGAAGCGTAAGACGCCCAGAATGCTGGCAGTTCTTTGTCATAGTTTTTTTGGCTGGATGTACATTGCCGAGGACAGAAAGAACTGACGTGGCTAATACAAATATTATGTTTACTTTCTCAATCCACAAATGAAGTGCAGTTTATATACGTACAAATGGTAGATGCGATAGTGAAAGACTGGAGCCTAAACTAGATCATCGGTAGATAGCTCTCATCGATAACGCAGATTTCGCCGACAAATGAGGCACTTTGATATATAAGATAAGATAAGATAAGAATATTCTTTATTGTACACAAGAAGCGAGACATAAAATATGAAAGTTACAATGAAAAAGTACAACATATATTTACTATGTTTTATTAATACACCAGTTTCACAGTAAAGCCTGGCGTCGACTACAGCAGAAACGCGTCGAATCGAAGCGAGTCGCATTTATTCATAGTGCGCCCATCTCTGCAGAATCAAATCGAATTGTTCATTCATCGCAATTCTTCATCCAATTAGGTCGTTTTTGCGTCATAGACAGCTCGGATGAAGAGATGTTTTTATTTCAAATTCTTTTTGTTTTGATGAAGAAGAGGAGAAAACAAGAAAAAGGAAATGGCGTGCTCCAAAATACTGGGTACACGACATTAATATTTTTATTTAAACAAAGATTTTTAAAACGATACACAATATCGTTGTCGCATCCGCTTCTCCGCGTCAACTGAGGCGCGCCGAGTTGAATGGAATCGTAGCGGCGAAGAAACTCGCCTGTCGAGCAATTCGCGCGGTTGATTCAATTCCGCTCGCCGCGGCTCGTCACTAATGGATGCAGTTTCGACTCGGCCGCGGCGGCGGCTCGGCGAGCCTAGTGGACGCGAGCCTTTACATTATGCACAACTCACTAAAGACACTACACCTCACTACACTTCTATAGGTGCATACACATTGCATTCAAGTTATTTGGGCACCCATTTTCCAATTTATAAATCCTTGTATGTTTGTTACGCTTTATTGCACAAAAATAAAATTAAAAACTTAAATAACAGGTAAGTGCAGGTCAGGGCTGAGGAGGATAAAGTTTTTACCATTTGTGATATTGTTACTTCCATATTCACTGTTATAGAGTGTTTATTTGTCCTCAGAGCGCCGGAGACATAGAGTGTGCTGTGTGCAAGTTCCGGTTCAAGACGAAGCGCACGTTACAGAAGCACGCTTCCAATCACGAGAAACGTTACGCCTGCAAGTCCTGCTCCAACGTTTCTAAGACCACGTAAGTGCATCTATGGGAGTGAGACTATCGTAACAACAAGTTTAAGTCTTAAGTGTGCGGTGTGTAAGTTCCGGCTTTGAAGTAGACGCACGTTACAGAATCACGTTTTTAACCTCGAGAAGCGTTACGCCTACAAGTCTTCATCATCATAATCAGCCGGTGTCAGTCCACTGCTGGACATAGGCCTCTCCCAAGACACGCCACTGAGCCCGATCTGCGGCTCTTCTTTTCCAGTCACTGCCCACCGCTTTGCGAATGTCGTCGCTCCACCTGGTCACAGTGCGTCTGCCGTTTGCCGATTCGCGGTCTCCACTCTAGAACCAGTCTACCCCAATGGTCATCGGTCCTGCGGCAGATATAACCAATGATTACTATACTCTATGGATATAACCCGCCCGCCGCCACTTCAGTTTGCTAATTCTTTCAGCTATGTCGATTACTTTAGTTCTCTGGCGAATTACTACAAGTCCTGGTCCAATGTTTCTAAGGCCACGTACCTCCTTCTAAATGAATGATATTGCCGTTATAACAAGGCCAAGTCTAAAGAGTGCGGTGTGCAAGTTCCTATTCACGACGAAGCGCATAGGACAGAAGCACCCTTCCAACCACGAGGAGCGGTAAAGTCGGCGGGAAGTTTTAAAATCGATTAGTCGCTAAACTGAATCCAAAACTTCATCTATTGGACGACCTCGTGGCGCAGCGGTAGTCCATCTGCATACCATACGAGAGGTCCCGGGTTCGAATCCCGGCTGGGGAAAAAAAAAACCCCAGGTCTTGGATGTTTACATGTTTGTGATGTCGTTGTTTCTGGTTCCCACGACACAGGGTAAACAATGTATGTGCCTGTATGTAAATGTTTATGTTTATGTCTATGTTAGACTCAAAATGTATATTTGTTAGACTCTAAATTGTGTTAACAAAAATGGGTCTAGCTAAAAATCTGGGTAGGCTCTCGCAGCTAAAATACATAAGCAGACGCTTATTGAAACTACTCTAGCCATGATAAATAGAGCCTTGAGCGACGAAAACAAATCTATTAGGAATGCTGTCGTTGGTAATCACCATTAAATGGTTCATTCAAAATCAAATTTTGATTGCAGGACTCAAGCGAAACAGCATCAGCGGTGGCATAAAGGCGTCACGTATAAGTGCCAGTACTGCGAAGAAGTCTCCACGTGAGTTTGTTTAAGCTGTAACACGCCGAGGTCGTTGCTTTGGTCACAAGGTCGGTCTGGAAACAAACCTGCAAACTCTTTTTAGCCGACTGCCAAGGAAAAAGGTTATGTTTTTCACGTGTATGTATGTATGACGTTTCTTTATGATCACGGACAAACGAAACAGTCTGGACCGATTTGTTAAATGAGCCTCATGAGAGGCTATATGACGTCACGACAAAAACAAAATGGCCGACGTCAGATGTCATATTGTTAATAAAGTCGCTGAAAAACTTCAAATAAATAAAAAAATATGTACCTACTAACCCGACAAGGACTTCACAGACATAGGAAAACAGCTAGATTGAATTCATTTTTACAGCTCTATGCGAGAATCTAACCCACCTCCATGTGAAACACAAGCGTGTTGTCTCTAGACCAACACGGCAGGATCCCACTAATAACACGCTTAAAATTCCAGCAAATGGACGTCGTACCTCAGTCACGTGCGCATTAAACACCCGTCCGAGTTCATCTGCGGCGTATGTGGATACTCCTTCGTCAGCAAACTGGGACTCAATATGCACAAAACTATGATGCACAAGGATGTCACAGTGAGTGAATTATTTAATTTTATTTATTTATTTGGTGAATACCTATACAGGCACAGATAAATATAAATAATTATCGAAATCGGCTAAGATTTGACGGAGTTATGCGAGAACATAGCTAAAAAAAACGCGTCGATTTGATAACGTCCTCCTTTTTTGAAGTCGGTTAAAAAACCAAAAGTTTGAATAATACAGAAAAAACCGGACAAGTGCGTGTCGGACTCGCCCACCGAGTGTTCCCTACTAATTTGTAGGTTTTCCTCTCGCAGTTTTTTCCAAGCTTTTCCCGAACTTCAGACTTTTTTTTATGATTTAATTACAAGTATATAGTTTTCAGAATTTTCCTTGTATATTATGTAGTATAAGACGATATTAGGATTTTCATCGTTCTAGTTCAACGGAAAGTACCCTATAAATTTTGATTCCCTTGAGTTTCGCAATATAGGTTTTTGCGGCATAAACGGCCGTATCTTTGTTTTCAAGTTAACTTAGAAGTTTGGTTTTTTCATTGTTTCAAAGGACTGTAGACTTGAGTATATGGTTTTAATTTCAACTCGATACCTCCACGCATTCCCAAGATACAGGGTCTTGACAGACGGGCGGACGGAGTGACGGACAACAAAGTGATCCTATAAGGGTTCCGTTTTCCCTATTTAGGTACGGAACCCTTAAAAAAAGTAAAAGTTCGGCGTGCATGACAAATTAAAGTGCAGCAAAACACGACAGAGAAAACCGGCCAAGTGCGAGTCGGACTCGCGCACGAAGGGTTCCGTACCATACAACATTAGACACAAAGATCGAAAAAAAAACCGTAACAAATCACATTTGCGTATGGAAGCCCCCCTTAAATATTTAATTTAATTATTCATTTTTGAAGCGAATATAGAACTAATTATTTTGCGAATATTTCAAGTGTCTACCTGTTGCCGTTATTAATATCGACCATAAAACGGCAAAAACATTACGTTTCTTGTCTGGGAGCCCCCCTTAAATATTTATTTTATTCTGTTTTTAGTATGTGTTGTTATAGTGGCAACAGGAATACATTATCTGTGAAAATTTCAACTGCCTAGTAGAGCTATCACGGTTCTTGAGATATGTACAGCCAGGTGACAGACGGGTCTAAGTCTTAGTAATAGGGTACCTAAGTCTTAGTTTGGCACCCTTCGGGTACGGAACCCTAATAAGAGCAAAATGTACGTATCTCAGCGTTATCATCTGATCGGTAGAACAGCCCCTATATTATGCGCACCAACCCTGAACGATTCCTGTATTAAGTAAATAAAAATCTTAAATTAGTATGGAATTTGACAGTTACCAGCGCATAATTAGGCACAGATCACTGATTTTCCGCTACAGCCTGGAGGATGTGAATGAAAGATGTATGTTGTTACGGTGTATATCGTGTTAGTAAGTGCGGCTTGACAACTTCTGACAGTAGACGAGCCACTAGTCTACAAGCCTCCACCAATCCGGACTTGGCCCCCGTGGTGGAGTATGGCCTATACCTTCCTCAGGGAAGAGACCCGTGCCCCTAGGTGGGGACATAATGGGTTGATGATGATGAAGTGAACATTAACCTATTGGACTGCATTTAGTGTTATTGCATTATTTTGACGGTTCAAGTCAACTTTGAGTTCAATTGAATTAAATTTAATTCAATCCGATCAAATTTTATTCAATTTAATTCCATTAAATTCAATGTAACTTTATTCAATTAAATTGAAATAAAGTAAATTAAACTAAAATTTATTTAAATTAATTTCAATTCAAGCCAATTATTTGTTTTGGCTTTCGCAATAATCGGTAATTTCTCCAAAAAAGGAACAATGGTTGTTTAAAACAGGAAACCGGCGTGCGTGCATGCAACGACTAAAGCATGTTGATGGAGGCTTTTTTAGGATCGCGGCAAGTGGCATAAATCCTGGTCACTGCCCACCGATCCGAGATACAGGCGTGAGTTTATGTAATGTTATGTCATTGTCCCAGGACGAGCAAGCGATACAAGACGGCGAGCCCGGCCCATACTGCGAGCAATGCGACGTGCAGTTTGTCTCCGCGGCCGCCTGGAAGCGACACATGGTCACCTCCATCAAGCACACGCGGATGGAGACTTTCAGGTAGGCTATCGACGTATTGATGTAAGAGCAGCCTTTTGGTTCCCTTGATGATAATAATACGACTTTCATTTCATTTCAATAATACCCTCTCAGTGCGTTAGGTAGGTCCTATTACCGGGATGTCGAGTCAGTTCGTTAGGTCTATTTCCCTAAAACGTCCAATTACCTGAACGTCCACTTCTTTGAATGTCCATTTCCCTCAACGTTCACTACCTTAAACGACAGACAGACGGACGGACATGGCGAAACTATAAGGGTTGCTCGTCCACTACGGAACCCTAAAAATGTTAAATTGTGCGAGCGAAACATCACGCAAGAGCAGCCTTAAGCTTTTTAGCAAATTTCATTGTTTATTTATTTATTTGAATTTTGAATTGAACATTTGCCAGCAACGGCTGCCGTGTGTGCGGGGACACGTTCAAGAGCGCGGAAGAGTTGCGCGTGCACCACCGCAAAGAACACGCGCGGAAGCGGCCCAAGAACTACGGGAAGAAGCCCTCCAACATGACCTGGCCTGCCAAGTGCGAGCACGTGAGTGGGGGCGGGGTTCCGCTTACGCTGGTCTTCTCGGGACTGAAGGTCCCCAGGCCCAAAAATGGAAAAGTCCGACATTGAGCTAACAATATCAACAATTTTTACTATGAGGAAAATTTCGAAATCGAGGAATAAATTATCAGGTGTTCAATAATAAAGTTACAACTTGGGGCATTCGAACGTATCTATCTAAACAGCCCATAAACAGAGTCCACTGTTGGGCATAGGCCTTTTCTCTTTCACGCCAACCCAACCGGTCCCTTGCCAGTCTCGCCCAATGTTTCCCAGCCGCTTTTACAATGTTTGTTGGCCCACCGATTCAAACATTTGAATTGCTCAATATATTTGGTTACCATTAAACGCTTGATTTGAAGATAGATTCGTTTAGGTATATAGATAGATAGATAGATAGAGAACACTTTATTGCACAACCAGGTGAAAGATATCACAAATAGTTTCTTACATACATACATACATAAACTCACGCCTGTATTCCAGAGGGGTTGGTAAAGACCCCTCCAAAAATCTCCAGGGACTGCCACTTGCTACGATCCCGACAGATCACTTTCGCTTCCTCAACATTCATTAGTCGTTGCATGCACGGACACAGGTTTCGTTTAGGTAGTGTACCTACATAAAAAGAAAAATTCTCATAACTCTACGATATATAATGCTATTTTTAGATAATAGGTATTGCTTGTTCTACGGAGTTCCACCTTGATCACGGACTAATCGAGTCCACTTTCCAACAGTGTGACGCGGAGATCCCAAATGCGCGCGAGTACTGGACGCACTTCAGAAGAGTGCACCCGGACAAGAAGTATCCCATACAGAAGAGTTACATCTGCGAGATTTGCGGCAAGAGCTTCCGGGTGAGACGCAGTTTGCATGAGTAAAAGAAAAATATATACATTAAAGAAGAAACTATTTAATTTTATTACAACAATTCAATTCAATTCAATTCAAATATTTTTATTCATTGTAAAAACAGAATGTTTACTTAATGAACGTCAAAGTTGTTAGTTTCACAATTAATGGATTATGTGGAGAAGAAGCTAACAAAGAAACTCCACATTTATTCTTTTCAAAACACGTTTTAACTTAATTAACAGAGTTTTCAACTTAAAATATTAGTCATGAATGTGTTGAACACTAGTCACAATCGTCCTTTAAATAATATTAATCTACTGTTTAATGCCAAACATCTTTGTCTTCTAAATAATCCTTGATGTTATAGTAAGCCTTTTTGCACAAGATGTGCTTAACACATTTTTTAAATCGCGTTGGAGGTAACTCTAACAACAGTAACATAAATACTTTCATTCATTCACTCACGTGATTCACTTATTGTATTCACTCAAGTTAGCGATATAAGTAGTAAGGAATACACGATTTGTTTCGGTCTTTGGACTTAAGGGGGTCCAGGGAGTAACACTAGCGCCACCTAGAAAAAAAGAAAATCTCAATCATGTTAATAGTAATTTTTAGCACCCACGACGACAATGAACCTAGGATCATTTATGCTAAAAACGGCCGTTTCTGGCGTTAATGCTATCTAGTCCTAGGTTTTTTGCCTTAGCCCTACATCGCTCGATTTTTTATTTCAGCACGAAATTAATTTTGCAGACGCTTTACAATATTTAGGTTTATAGTGTATAGGTATTTTTAAGATATAGCTTGTTTTTTTTTGTTATTGATTTTTTTTTCAGATGTGCCATATGTGTCACACATTGTACACTTAGGTTCCCTTTATACGTTACTAATATTATTAAATGAAATATTTGGTTTTACTCAAATAATTTTATATATTTATCTACTTTTGAATATCCTTACATACCTAACACTTTACTTATTTATGAAATTCAAGGAAGTAATTTTTATCTTTATTTAGACACAGTAAGTCTGTGTCAAAAAAGTATAAAAAAACTGTAAGAGGCTTTCTATGGTAATAAATGGTTATGCCAACTCGGTGTTTCCTGTAAATTCAGGCATTAGAGAACAAAATGACTTCTTCTTCCAAACAAAACGTATTTTCTTCTTCTTTATTTTGAAGACAGGGTGGGTAGGTTTGTTTGCAGACTTTCTAGGCAATTTAGCGGATGATGATGTAGAAGCTGAGCGCGTAGATGTACTGGGCTGTGGAGGCGTTTCAAAGCACAAGTCTGAACTATCCGCCTGCATGTTATTGCTTTCGAGCCCAGATGAACTTGGGATAACATCTGTATCGTGGGCTATTATTGCGCCACAGGATTTGGCAGCTGAAGGCTGTAGTACAGGGAAAGAGTTGTCTTCTGAATCAGTGGAAGATAGACACGCACGATTGATGGCGGCTCGTATTTTATTGACATCGTCATTAGAAGTCCTCTTTCTTCTCCCGAAGACTCTTCCTCGTCCTCACTTCCAGACGGTATCATCATCATCATCATTCAGCCACAAGAAGTCCACTGCTGGACATAGGCCTCCTCCATGGATTTCCAAAAAGACCGGTTGGAAGCGGCCTGCATCCAGCGTCTTCCTGCCACTTGAATGAGGTCATCTGTCCATCTTGTGGCTGGTCAGGCTGGCCAGACGGTATCAGCAAATATCTTTCTATTTCTGCCTCATTTATTTTTTTTTTGCAGACATTATCTGTAAATAAAATGTTGTACAGAACCGTGAAATACTCGTAAATAAATTAATCGAAACTGAGGGTAGTTGTCAGCACTATGGAACACTTACTACATCAAAACACTTTGTATCTCATAGAAAAGCAGGTAAACAATGTGTATACAGTATGACCCCAAAAGGATACTTAGTGCACAAAGTACCATATCAGGAACGTACAAAAAAACAATCAAATTGAATAAAAAATATAAATAAAAGGAAAAGAAATAACTATTACTTACATTTTCATGGATTCACCAACACACCAATATTATTTTCAAGTGGAAATGAGATTATTTTCGTATTTTTTTACAATTTCAAACTTCGAGAAAATTACCACCGCACGCGATCCACACAATTTTCGGAAAGAAAGTCAATTATCATACAACTAACGCCATCAAGCGGAAATAAACTGGAGCAGGCACTGTAAAACTCTATTGACTTTCCATATTTACAACAAAGATGTCACTAATTGTCATTATTTAATGCCTGAATCAGCTGGTATTGGTTGTGCCTCATATGTCACTGCAAGCGATGTAGGGTTAGGTTCAGGGTCATGGGTCCTAAAAATCACTTTTAACATGATTGAGAAATTGTACTGACACTTTTTGCAAATTTGATCTGTAAAAAAGGTTTTATTTTTATTCCTCCGTTGGCGCTAGTGTACTCCCTGGACCCCCTTAAGACTACGTAATTGCCATACCTCATGCTTTTCTAAGCTTCCCGGTCTATGAGGGAGGCCTATGTCCGGCAGTGGGCGTCAAATGGCTGATGATGATGATGATGAGTTGCCATACCACCATTCCAGGGGTCCTTGAACTTAGTCTCCAGTTAATTGACGCTAGATATCGGAAATTACAGTTAACGCTAAAACGCTAGTGGCTCCTATTTTTTTTCTCTCCTTTTGTAACTTTCCATCGGTCTTGCGACCATAAGCTGTGTTTTTTCTATGAAGATGGGAGTGTCAGGCGTCTCCTTCCATTGTCGGTTTGCCCTTATATGCATGGGAAGCACTTATTGTGTTACGTCCCATGTGTGGTTTCTTTTTAAGTGTATTGTGGGGAGTGGTAAGACTCAAGGCGAGTCTGTTTTCATTAGCGATGGGCCGAGTCACATTTTTTCAATTCGAGTCGAGCAGCAACTCGAGTCAGCTCGAGTCTGCGTTGTCTCAGCGCGCACACCGCCGTCAAGTTGCGCGAGTCGGTCGGACCCGACACACCAACGCGGTGGCGGTGGCCGTCCATATAAATAGTACTGCAGTAAATGGATATGTAAGGACCGCCACCGCGTTGGTTTGTTTCATCCTTTATGTATGCCCAGCCACGTTGATATTATAGCTCGAGTTGCATCTTGTACCGTTCTCACCCTGACAGACAGCTCGGTCGCATAATACTGACTCACTCAGCCACACTCGCGAGTCAGCTCGCTCGCGCACACCCGCCGAGTAAACTCGGTTGACGGAATTTCCAACTCGAGTTTTGGTAATTTGTAAATTGACTCGAGTCGCCCATCGCTAGTTTTCATGTTTGGCTATCCTATCTCTGTAGGTTATGGTCATGTGGGCTGCTTCTTCCTTAACGGTATGCATCTCAAGATACTCGTGTAGGTCTTCTGCCCTTGTGAACCAGGGTGCATGTGCAATGGTTCTCAGCACATTATATTAAAACCGTTGGAGTATTGCTCCCCAATGCTGGATACCATTTGTCCAGACGGGCTTAAGTAGACAAGAAGCTTGTTATTTAGTGATAGTCTGGACTGTTTGCCGAGGAGCTATTGTAGCGACTGGAATTCGCTATTTAGTTCGTCACGTTTCTTTTGTATTATGTGTCTTCTGTCCACTGGGTCCTCTTAAAAATATCAAAATCATTAATTAGAGCGGTGGTAACATATCGGTAGAACGCCGGACTCACATTAGGGAGGTCGTGGGTTCGAATCCCGGGATTTACCAATGATTTTGTTTGTTTTTGCTTTCTAAGTTACATACATCTGTGAAGTTGTAGTACCAATACCACTCGCTAACCGCGAAGGAAAACACCGTGAGGAAACCCTAGTGTATGAGGTATTAAAAGAAAAGAAAGAAAGAGAGAAGACATTTATTTGAATTGTCACAGAAACACAAAGTAAACACGAAGGTACACAAACAAAATAATACGAAAGTCAACAAAACAAAAATAAAGGGAAAACAATCGTGAATAGAACATGTGAGGCATATAGAGTCGAAGGCAGCCGGTTACCATACAGTAATGTATGGGACCCAGCTACCCCGGACTTCAAACGCCTCAGGTGCTTACATACCTCATCAACGCTTGCTAAGTACAATGGCCCGACTGTGAGGTCTAACTAACCAACAATGCTTATTTATTTGGTTTTCTATACAATTTATCATCTTCAAACTTGTTGTGGCCAGGGCAACGCGTTCCTAGTGTACCACAAGCGCACGCACTTCGAGGAGCGCTCGTTCAAGTGCGCGCAGTGCCCGAAGGCGTTCTACAACCGCACCAACCTGCAGATGCACGAGAAGACGCACAGCGAGCACCGGCCCTACCCCTGCAGCGTCTGCCTCAAGGCCTTCAAGGGGAAGGGCGCACTGGATCGCCATTTCAGAGTGAGTGCAGCTCTCTTGTGCCCTATGGCCCAGCAAATACGGCCCGCAGGCAGCGGCTAACATAGTAACATAGTACGTTGACATCCAGCAAACAAAATGTAAATTCTTTACGTTGAAATAAATTATTGATTTCTGATTTCCTGTTCAGTGAAAGGAGGCGGAATCCTTTGGGTCTGGGTGTGTTTCCATGTTTGTGATGTCCTTGCCTCGTTACCATAGCACAGGGTATCCTAGTTTGACCGAAAGACAGCGACAGAGGTTGGCAACCAAGGATGTTTTTTGGCAACCAATTCAGTTATCTTGCTCTTCGATGCTGCCATTGCAAACAAAGAACTGATACTCTTTTCGAAACACTCTACCACTGCTATAGTAGCTGGCTGCAACTGAAAACGGAGGGACGGGACTGGAAGTAGAAAACATCACCCTTTTACGGAGCAGCGGTAACATCGCCGATGCTGCGAAGTCACTGGAAAGAGCTAGGCATTCAAACTAATCGTGGTTCATCACTCAGCCACTCAGTGAGGTTCAGCACTCCGATTGCAAAAGTTTGATCAGTGAGAAGCAGAGTTTCGAAATCTCAGCGGTAAGTAAGTAACGTACCACCCAACCCAAAGTACATAGGAATTTTCTCTGTTCTGTGCAAAGTCCTAAGAAAGAACTATGGATATAACTCCGAGGGCTGGATAGATAGCTAATCAAATATTTACGTATATTACGAAAGTGCTAAGTTGACTTTATTATCTGCATTCGCTGCCGAAGTGTAGAATTTACATAAAGGAATATATCCATTATATTCAACACACAGTTCATCAGGGAAATGGTTTTCAGCATTATCTATCCACCAGCGATACTACAAACCGGAAAACCCGTAATTATACTTATTACATCACGGCTGGATAATCCACTGATTTGGGTCTTAATGAGACGTACCAAATCACTGCTAGACATTAAAAACTAACAATAGGCTAAGTTCTATATTTATTGCTACTAACAAAACTTGGATCATGTTGTCTGTCAATAAAAAGAAATAAATAAAAAAAACACTTTTTTAAAATGGACAAAAAAAAATCACAAGTCGTAGACCAATAAGTCCTTGTAAATGACATACTCTAATTGACATGTTTCAGGAATTACGCATTTTTGTAGCTAACCCTAGTTATTAAAGCCGTATTGCTAGGTACATACAATGACCACATGTTTCCTCTAAAGACTCCAACCATAAGCTCAAAGCAAATGCAAAGTAAACAGATTCAAATCTCGCTTTCTATTCCAGAGTCACACCGGCGAAAAACCTTACGAGTGCGAGTTTTGCGGCAAAGGCTTTGGGCAGTCCAACAGCCGCAAACTGCACGTGCGGACCGTGCATCTAAAGCAGCCAGCGCCCTACGTCAGCCGCTCGCGGCTGGAGCGACGTCGCCAAGCCACCAAGGAACCGCCCCAGCCCTTCCTCTACTGAGGTGGTCTTCCAGAACCTCATGACACTAGACAAGGCTCTATAGCACGAGCTTTGGGTAGTCCAACAGCGAATCAGTTGCTCTCCTCTACTGATCTGGAGCCTTCCAGACCCTTATGACACTAGATAAGGCTCTATAGCACGGGCTTTTGGCAGTCCAACAGTGAATCAGTCCACACCCTATGTCAGCCGTCTCAGTCTCTCCTTTACTGATCCGGAGCATTACAGACCCTCATGACACTAGATAAGGCTGTAGGCTCTACCTATAGCGTGGGCTTTGGGCAGTCCAAAACTGCCCGAGCGGACCGTGCACTTGAAGCCGCCAAGCCCTTCCGCTACGGAGGTGGAGCCCTCTAGATCTCCATGACACTAGACAAGTCTGTAGGCTTTTGAACGTGGACTTAGTATAGTTCTAGTTAGACCTGATATTTTCGCACTTAGCCTCATAGCTGGGGCATTCTAGTTTTATAGCGTGGGCTTCAGCCGATTGTGTCTGGAGCGACGTCGCCAAGCTGCCAAGGAACCGTCCCAGCTCTTCCACTACTTAGGTGGAGCCTTCCAGACCATCATGGCACTAGACAAGTCTGTAGGCTCTTGATCGCGGACTTAGTATAGTGCTACGAGTAGTTAGACCTGATATTTCCGCACTTAGCCTCATACTTGGGCCATTGTACGTAGCAAGCGCTAAGGTATGTAAATACCTCAGACACTAGGGTTTCCTCACGATGTTTTCTTTCATGGTATTGAAAAAGAAGAAAGACATTTATTGGGACAAATTAACACATCACAAGAAAAAAAAGGCGTAACAAGTAACATAAATACAAAGCAAAAACAAGTCGCATAAATACAACATAGGACAAGGCAAAGTCAGAGCGTCATTGCTACTACAACTTCACAAATGTGCGTAACTTAGAAAACAAAGTCATTGGTACATGCCAGTATTCGAACCCACGACCTCCCCAATGAGAAGCCGGCGTTATACCGCTACGCTATCACCGCTGTTGCGGACTACCGTCCTTTCATTCATTTACACTAAAATTGAATGAAAGGACGGCGGTTCCAGCGCCAAACCATACCAACCTAATCATCCTAGAGACCAGTCCTTCCTGTATTGTGCTGAGTACATATTGGCCAAGGACTTCAGCCTGACAATCATTGGCGTAAATAGAGGGGAAGACTTAGAAAATCTGGGCTGGGTATGTTCTAGTGCTCACTCTATGATGTTGGGTTACTCCATTGAGGTTTGGTATGGCAGGCCATCGCCTCTGGATAATAACCCAAGTTAAGCCAATGAGCTAAGTTTTAGCTCAGGAATTCCTCAACTACAATCACAATACATTCTCGCAACTTCAATACATCGAACTATTGCTATTTCTAAATCTATAGAACTAAACAATGAACAGAGCATAGAGCCAAACATAGCTACGACATTTTAGCGAACGCTACGTTTATCCTACTATAAACATCTTCACAAACTTTCACATTTATAATATTATATAGGTATATAATATTGTAAATGTGAAAGTTTGTGAAGATGTTTGGAGGTTTGGATGTTTGTTACTCAATCACGCAATAACGGCTAAACGGATTTACATGAAACTTGGCGTACAGATAGACAAAGACGTGAATTGAGATATAGCATACTTGATATCCCGCTACTGCGTTCCCGTGGGATAATATTTATTTTTAGTTTAAAATAGATGGCGTTTTGCGAGCGTACGTTGTGTTTTAAAAATAGATGGCGTTGTGCAAGAATCGTATAAACTGATTCTGTGGCGGTACGAAGTTCGCCGGGATAGTTAGTGACTCATAACGTATAATAAACTAACAAACTGGTATGCTCCAATATTGTTATTTTAAGATTGTTACCTGTTTTACATGCCTAATAAACAAAATAAAATAAATAATGATGTCAGACAGCGGAACAATGACAAAATTGCTCGGTTCTTCAAAAAGCTTGAAGCAACCGTCGTTTCGCTGGAATGCTCGCTAAAACGCTCCCGTTTATTTTGTAAGCTGTTAGGTACGTGTAACATTGAATTTTAAGTAGTTCAATGCCTGTGAGGAACATTCGCTAGAATGCGCATTACAAGTGAATGCTCAAGTCTCTTAGCAGATTTACATAATATTTAATTATGTTTAGGGGAGAGGGCACACATTTACGACTCAAAAATGTAGTAAACGTATGGCATCAATTGTATTAGGAGCTAGTGTGAACATAAACCCCGGTTAAGCTATATTGTGCCATACAGTTTATTAATAGGTACTGTTCAATTTGAGATTTATTGCAATGAAATTAATGGAGTAATTATTCTTAGTAACTACCTACTTATAAGTAATAGTATTTTGTATAAATAAGAGTTCCTGATAAGTAATTATGTCTAAGATTAAAGTAAAATTGTGATGGTTTGTCCCCGTGTTTTTTTTTTCGAACAGTACCTACCTACCTTTTATTTAGAATCAGATTCTAATCCCAATTTACATACGTTTTGTTCCACGCCGTCTCGAAGCGGTATTTTCTAAGAATTAAAAAAAACGGCCAAATGCGTGTCTGGCCACGCACAGTATATAGGGTTCCGTAGAAAGAGGGGGGTTTTTATCTGCTTTACTGAACTAATAACTTCATCATCATAATAATGGATTTTATAAGTACGAAGTTTTCCTTTATAAGTTGGTCGCCTAATAGGTACTCGTTAACTTGTAAATCCTACTTAGCCGTGATAGTTTTCCTTTTAAGTTCATTATTTTAATTGTTTATTGCACTAATTACTATTTTATGTCTCGCTTCCTGTGTGCAATAAAGAATAATCTTATCTTACATATGTAAATGTACAAAGGCGTGCTTAATGCAAGAAGCATTCTCTTCCTGCAAACCACGAAGGAGGCCTGTGTCCTGCAGTGGGCGTCAAGTGGCTGATGATGAAACCAAATATGTGCTACTGCCCTAATTTTTTTGACGTTTCTACAATCAACCGTTTAGCCAGAAGAGGGGACGACTACGCCCTACTCCAAGGAAAAATTCTGACAAAAATTTGCTCTGTAAAGCTTAATATTTCGTAAACGGAACCCTAAATACAACAATTACATCATCATAATCAGCCATTCGACGCCCACTGCAGGACATAGGCCTCCTTCGTGGTTTTGCCATAATCGCCACGCTTGGCAGGCGGGTTGGCGGTCGTATATTGGGGTTCGCAAACAATTTACATATTGTGTAGCGAAAAATACACGAGATTCTGGGTGGGGGGATGCGTTAGTGTGAAACCTCACGTTGTATCACCAGGGGGGAGTTAATAAAAGACATCACGTGACCAATGAACGACCCAGTGAAGCTTGATTGTAATTATAAAGTCGTCTCGTCGAAGAATTAATACGGCTGGCTCTGCAGTGTAAGCCAACTATTTCAGTTAAAAAAAAAAGTAAAAACTTCATACTCACTCTGGGTCCTAATCTGTGGTATAGTCTGTGTCCATTTTTTAAGTTACCCGCACAGAGAATATAATCACTATGGTTACTACCCGCCCGCCACCGTTCGCAACTTTTATTTATGCAGGGTTGGGAACTAATGTTCAGGGTGGGACTTTAGTAGTTTAGTATAAAGTCGCTTCGTCTCTGGATTAAGAATACGGCGATGTTCAGTCATATATATTGCGAACATAATAAATTCAGTCTCTTTATGTTAGTATAGTGTACCTATAGTATACTTAGTTCGATCAACTTGTGTTAATGAACATAATAATATCAATCTCACATACTAAGGCACACGTGAACCGTTTAACATCCGAGTAAATCGTCTGATTCCACTTTTACCTGAGAAAGTCATTAAGAATGTTAAATGAAGAAAACAGTTCTAGCTAAACTAGGGATTAAAAATCCTTTAGTAACCAGTTATGTCTTATTCACTCGAAGGTAGGGGTATATACTGATAATATAAAATATAATTATAATAACTTCTTTCTAAGCTTCCCGGTCGTGTGCCGCCCGCATCCAGCGTCTCCCCGCTACCGTAAACAGGTCGTCAGACCATCTGGCGGGGGGCCTATGTCCTGCAGTGAACGTCAAATGGCTGATGATGATGATAAAAAATTGTTTTATTCGCCTTTCCCTTCATATTTTTGCGGGCTTAAGACCTACTAAGGTTTTTAGGCCTGTCCCTATTGTAGCAATCTCACGTCCGATGTCATCCAATTCGTGTGTACAAACTGTACATTACAGTACCTACACGTGTGAACGAACGAAAATCCAAAATGCTATAAGTGCAGAGCCGCCATCTGTCCGTAGGTACTTACCCCATGGTAACTCTTGTCACACACGGCATTAGTACTTGTTAGATGCATTTAAACATGCAAGACCTGGGTTTGTTTTTGTCCCCAGAAGGGATTCGAACGCGGGACCTCTCGCATGGTAGGCAGAGACGCTACCGCTGCGCTACAAAGGTTGTGACTTGCTACGAGCGTCGGCTAACCTTTATGCTCGAATTGCTAAGGTTCAAAGTAGATCCAAGCGAGCTCGTAACTAATGTTATGTTTACAGTCTTACCTGTCCGACTGAGTAGAAAATTCAAAAAAAGTTAACTCTGGTCTTGATACTGTCGAATTTAGACATTCGTACACCGAGCAATATAGTCGACGTGATTTCGACATTTTCGTCTAGCTAACCGATCCGAGGCGTCGTCTATCTGCACTCACGCGCGGTGAACACCGGACATAAAAAGTACTCTGTGCACCGGACCACCGGACTGCGGTGCGGACCGAAGTTTACCGAGAGATCTCGCGTTTTTTTTTTTTTTTGGGTTATGGCTTTGCACGGTTTGTGCCTACGCCAGTGTCAAGTTATCGGGGGGACTATTGGAATTAAAGGTAGGGAAACGGAACAGATTTTACAAAAGGAATAATGAAACGGAATTTGGAAAAAGGAACTTTAAAATCAGGTAATAATAACATTAGGAATAAAATATAATTAAACAAAAATTAAGAAATGTACAATAAAATCAAACTAAATTTTAATATCATTTTTACTTAAATACTTAGCAATACATTTATAAATATTTACATCAAAATTATATAACAGGCAGGAGGCAGACGAAGGAAAAGAAACACCAAGGGAAGACAGGGAAGCAAAAAAGGAGGAGTGATCAAAATCAGGACAGGAAAACAGCAAATGATCTATGTCTCCCACCTCAGCTCCACAAGCACAGGCCGGACTCTGCACAATGCCAAGCTTAGCAAGGTGGGCCGGAGTTGAAGTATGGCCCAGACGCATGCGGATCATAATTGAAGTAACCTTCTTACTGAACTTGACATCGGCGCGACAAAACCAGGGCTTTGACGAAATAACAGGTTGTATTGTGTGGTAATGCCTGCCTTTTGCGAAATCTTCTGCCCAGACTTTATCCCAGGACTCCCGGAGATAAACCCTGGGAAGAGCGGTGAGATCGGTAGAGTAGTTTTGAAACGGAAACAGATCCCCACACTCCACAGCCTCATTGGCAAGTTTATCTGCTTTTTCATTGCCAACTATACCGGAATGGGAAGGAACCCATCCAAAATTAACAGTAAAACCTCTCTCAGAGCATTGTAGTAATAATTTACGAATATAAAAGATTATTGGCTGATTTTGACGGAAAAATGGAAATTTTACTAGGGCCTGGAGAGAGCTTAAGGAATCTGACAAAACCAGAGTACTTCGAAGACCCATCAATAGTATATATTCCACTGCCTTCAAGAGCCCAAAACATTCTCCAGTGAATACCGAAGATTCAGGGGGAGTTTAATTTTTTGAACAATAGCATACTGAGTATGAAACACACCTACACCTACACAACTATTTAAGTATTTTGAAGCGTCCGTAAAGATGGTGTGATACCCCTGGAATTGGTCATATAAAAGGTTATTGAACTCACTATTTTGACATAAGCCATGTTTCGCAACACCTAAATTAATACTGACGTTTGGAACTTGAACAAGAGAATTATATGGACAATGAAAAATAGGAAGTAAGTTGGAATTATGGCATGGAGCCTCAATAGCTTTAAATTTCAGGAAACTTTTAACTAGACAAGGGAAACCTCTGTGAGACCAATACTTGGATGCTACAGCCAACTCTGAAAGACGCTGTAATTTGCCATGCAAAGGGTGATCAGAGAGCTGAAGACATCGACCCAAGAATCTATCAGAAAGATATTGACGTCTTAACCTTAGAGGAGGCTCTCCACACTCAACTTGTAGACAATTAATAGGACTCGATTTCATAGCTCCTAAGATGATTCTCAAAGCTTTGGACTGCACTGCATCCAATTTCTTAAAACCAGCAGCGCTACCAGGCTCCAACAAAAAGGTTCCATAATCAAGAACACTCCTGATTAAAGCATTGTAGAGCAACCTCAATGAAAAAGGATGAGCACCCCACCAAACCCCTGAGAGGCATCTGATAATATTTATCAAGCGGTCACACTTTCACAGTGTGGGAGTCCTGTAAAATGACTGTCTAAAATAACACCTAAGAATTTTACTTGTGTTTTTACAGGGATAGGAGTGGAATTATACTGAACACAAACATCTGGTCTCTTTCTCATTCTTGAAAACAAGACCACAGCACTTTTGTTGACAGAAAGGTCAAGACCATTAGTGTAAAGCCAGTCCTGAAGTAATGAGAGGGAGGCAGTTAAAGAAGAAGACATTGAGTCTATTGAGTGACCTATAGTATAAATAAGAATATCGTCTGCATATTGCAAGACCTCTACTACAGAATTACCAAGAGCAGAGTCTAAATCGTGAGTATAGATATTGTACAATAAAGGAGAGAGAACCGAGCCTTGCGGTAAACCTCTCCAAACTAATCTAGATATTTTTTTATCATCTATATACAGATTAATGTACCTTTCTGAAAGAATATTTACAATAAAATTTATAAGCAGGTTGGGAACTTTTAATAAATGAAGCTTTTGTTCCAGAACAGACACAAGAACACTGTCATAGGCAGCACGGATATCAAGGAAAGCTGCAAGAACTGAATTATTATTTGAGAAAGCTATACGAATGTCAGTGGTGAAAACACTTAGGCTGTCAATAGTACCCCTGCCCTTTCTAAACCCGTACTGGGAAGGAGATAAAAGATTATTGCTCTCAATGAACCACTCAAGACGAATTTTGACAAGGTATTCAGCAATTTTAACTAGAACAGACGATAGGGCAATGGGTCTGTAAGAAGAAGGGTCAGCAGAAGGCTTATTGGATTTTAAAATTGGAATGATGGTTTGGGATTTCCAGGATAGAGGAATAACACCTGAAGCTACAATGGAGTTAATTAATTCTAGGTAAGTTACAAGAGTAGAATCACTAAGATTAACGATAAAAGAGTAAGGAATACCATCTTCTTCTGGGGCAGAATCCCTAACATGAGAGAGGATCCCTTTTAATTCGTCTAAGGTGAAAGGCGAGTTTAAATCAGACCGACTATTCAAAATATGGCAAACGGGGGAAATAGAAGTTTGATCCGGAACAGAGGGAGGGGCTAGGTGGTCCATAAACTCATCAGCTAGGGAAAGGGACATTTTGGGAGTGTCAGCATTATTGAAGGCTGATCTAAACCGTTTTATGTTTTTCCAAACAACAGATGGGAGAGTATTAGGTGAAATTGAACAACAAAATTTTTGCCAACCTTCATATTTTTTCTGTTTCAAAAGTTTTTTTGTTATCCGAGATATTTCTAAATATCTGTCAAAATTGTCTGGAGTCATTTCATCACTATAAATTTTTTCAGCTTCCTTTCTCTTTTTTACAGCCTCTGAGCACTCTGCATCCCACCAAGGAGGAGAAGGGATTTTCCCAGAAGCACCATTTTTAATAGGAAATGTCTGATCTGCAGCCTCGATTAAAACCCTAGCAAACATTTCAGTATCTGAGGCACATTGAAATTCACAATCTCTGACTTTTTGCTCAACGCATTCCCTAAAAGCACTCCAATCTGCATTGCATAATCTATGCCTAATACGGGGCTTGAATGTTGGAACAGAAGGTTTACTATTTGGGAACGAAGTAATTAAAGGAAAATGATCACTGCCATATGATGAGGAAAGAGGGTACCAATTTAAAGTTAAAGCAAGATCAGGAGTGCAAAAAGTCAAATCAGGTGCACTAAGTCCTTCATCAGGTTTCGTATGACGGGTTGGTAAGCAAGTATTTAAAATACAAAGATTGTGGGATTGGATGATGTCAAGCAGTTGTTCCCCATAGCAAGTAGTAACAGAACTACCCCATGCCTGGTGTTGACAGTTAAAGTCTCCCATAATCAAAAAGGGTTTTGGGAGTATACGAATTATATTACTAATTTCAGTTAAAATATTTACAAATGGACGAGCAAAATATACAGAAACTATACAAATATTATTTATAATAGCAGCAGCAACAGAAATATCGTTGCTGTGAGAAGGGAGTGGAAACTCCGAAAATGAGAAAGACTTATTGATGAGTATAGCCACTCCACCATACCCATCATCTCGGTCTTCTCTGAGACAAGAGAAACCAGGTATTTTAAAGGAAATACCTGGCTTCAACCAAGTCTCTGAAAGAGTAAATATAGAAGGTTTGTACTTATTAAGTAGATGTATCAGGTCAGACTTTTTACTAATTATGCTTCGGCAATTCCACTGAAGGATCTTGCCTAGATTGGCCATTGTTAGCTAAGGAATTTACGATTTGGATAATAGAGGCAGCGTTGGACGGTAATGAGTTATTGCTATTAGATAAAGATGTTGAGATCACTCTAATTAAAGTTGAGATCAATTCTAAGATGTTTGTATTCTCCCCTGTGTCCCTAACTTTGTCTTGAAGGGCACAGCCATTTGGAGGAGATGGGGGATCATAGTCACAAGTGAGTGATCTATGCGCAACACGATCGTATCCTTTAACAAAGGATTTTGGGGCGGAAGGTTTGCGAAAAACTGTTTTTTTATGTGAATTTGAGGTGGTTTTTTGTCACTGTAGGACTTATTGACTGGAGGATGTAACTTAATAGCCTCTGAGTATGAGACACAATTTTGTGCCATGTATAATTTTACCCGGGTTTGACGTTCATATTCTGGACAAGTCTTGCTTGTGGCGAAATGATTGCCATTACAAGATATACACACGGAATCATCATTCTCAAGGTGACAAGAGTCGCCTGAATGATCCTGGCCACATTTATAACACCTCGGTGTAGAATTACACTTTATCTTAGTATGTCCAAAGCGGCAGCAATTGAAACATTGAACTGTAGGGTATGCATAGAGCTCAACAGGAAGTGCATTGTAGCAAAGAAAAACTCTTTTGGGCAAAACCTGACCATCAAAAGTTAATACTACAGTCTGTGAGGGTTTCCATGTAGGGGTGGGGCCATGTATTTTATAGTTAAATCGTCTAATTTTGAGAACCTTACCACATCCAATTGGTACAGAGATATTATCAAGTACCTCTTCAGGGGTCCACTCTGATGGGACTCCTCTAACGACTCCCATCCTCGTGATATTAAAAGACGGGATGAAGGCTTTAAAGTTATTCTTGGTCAAGTCCGGATCCAACAGAAAGGAATTAGCATCATTGAAGTCCGAAAACGAAATACTCAATTTGCTTCTGCTTAGTCGTTTGACACTGCCGTTAATAATATTTTTAAACCCACGTCTTTTGAGGTAATGGCCAAATGATACTGGATGGAGTGTGGGAGAAGCTGAAGTTTCGGTTGGATTTTTTTGAATGTGGATAACGTATGGGGAGGCATCAGTTGATTCTTACCGAGTCCTGCCGACTTGCGGGGACTGATGGGGCGGAGTCGCGGGTAACGGGGAACGCGACACAGAAGAACCAGCGTCCACTTGGGACGAAGTTTCTTGTGTGCCAGGCATTTCACTAAGAATAGGTTTTTTGTTGTCGTCGCTGTCGCATCCACATAAATTAACATCATCTGAATTGTGTTTAGAATGCTTCCTCCTTTTGTTGCAATGTCTGCAGACTTTACGCTGAGCTCTTGTCCTTTTCCTTTTGTCGGATTTAATGGAACCATCGGTTTCCATTCCAGTAGAGTCATTAGCAATACTACTTACTAGTGGAATCGTTATGTTAACACCGACCGGGAGGACTGTGCCCCCCGGGTCGGGCGGCTCCTCCATAGGACCAGAAGAATAAGATAATATAACTTACCAGATATGCGGAAATATATACAAAACAGATAAAACAAACTCTAAACTACAATATATTACAAAAATAAAAGGAAACTGACCTTAAAACCCTATACTAAATAATTTTTTAA
This sequence comes from Yponomeuta malinellus, assembly GCA_947308005.1. Classification (NCBI taxonomy): domain Eukaryota; kingdom Metazoa; phylum Arthropoda; class Insecta; order Lepidoptera; family Yponomeutidae; genus Yponomeuta; species Yponomeuta malinellus. The sequence goes on along the minus strand of OX371007.1, from coordinate 2,590,685 downwards.
ATTCTGGACCAAAAAATACGACCGCCAAGTTAAACGTTTCCCGCGCTTTTCAGATCTCGCGTTTCGTAGTTACCTATGTATATTGTATAGGCGCGTTTTGGACGTTAGTAGGAAGATTGGTACCTAACTGTTTCTTATTTAAACTTTGGTCACATCACACAGAGCACTATACTATAGGCCTGTCGTCATAAAGAAAGAAAAGAAGGAAAAACGAACGTCGTGATTTTATCGCATAGAGGTAGCACTATAGGTAGGTACACAGATATTTTATCGGCACTTATTCCTGTGTTCTGTGGCACTTACAGAATGAGCACAGACTATACCACAGATTAGGACCCAGACCTCGACCACAGAGTGTGTAAGGAGTGTACTTTTTTATTAAATGTAAGACCGCACTAGGCGGAACTGCGCGTCAAAATATTCTTTCTATGAAATTATATGAGGCAACACGCACTGAACTACAACGGAACTGCACTGCAGCGGAACTGCGCAACAAAGTTGATCAACTGACCAAAAGTGTCGCTGCCTGTCGCGACGTGAAGTTCCGCTGACGCTGAGTGCGGTTTGACGAACTTCATTTTTCATAGTCAGTCACGCGAGATACCTACTTCGAAGCGATCGTGTTAGAAAAATGTTGATAGACGAAGAAAAATTAATTGTACTGGTGAGCCAGTATCAGGAGCTATATGACGTCCAGCACGAAAAGTATATGAAAACCAATCAAAAAAAAAACAAACTGGAGTAAAATTGCCATAAAATCATATCTATTTCGTCGTCCATCTCGCTCAGAGTACTCTGTGGCTCAGAGGTTGCCTAGCTACTGAATATATTTTTGTAGTTCAGCTGCAGTTCAAGGGCGGTTTACCAAAAAATGACGCGACGTGTCGCGCAGTTCCGCTGCAGTGCAGTTCAGTCTAGTGCGGTCTTACCTTTACTCTGAAATTATGATTGTTCGGCCTACACTGCAGTGGACGACTTTTTTTTTTAGTGATGGCTTTCCTAAGGATTCTGCCAACGTCTGACTCATGACTCGCTTGTCATCTATCAGCTGTTGTGTGTAGAACTGTCATGCATATGTGAATTTTTTTTTGTCTTTTTGGTCTGTGGCCTGTGGTGAATATCACAGAGAAAATAATGTGAATATATTTTGCTTCCGTCAAAAGCACTCGTTTCTTCGCATATTATTTAAGTTTTTACTGTTTTCAGTGCTAGTTTTACCATAGTTATCGCTCCATGTCCCGTTGTGGTTCTATAGCGAAAGGTAAACACTAGTTTGAATATCTATTGTACGTAAAAATGTGTGAATCGATGACCGACGCTGTGCATCCGCGGTTTTTAGAAAAACCCTTGCCAAAAATTGGTGGTATGATAACTTAGTGATTTTATTCTTACTTTTTTGCTTCTGAATTGCAACATCTTTACTATCTCCTTCTTGATTCGATGTACAATCCTAACCTATATTTATTAAATAATAACAAAACAAGGTAGGTACATAATTCTCTTATCTCGCGAGTAGATAACATCCAACACAATATTTAATAAGCCAGCTATGAGATCTGACATAAAATATTGAGCTCATTCAGTCTAACAGTGCAAGTTCTACATTATTGTAAAGATATTATACCTTTGTAATTAACTAATGATGACTGCTAGTAGTAAGTGTATGTTTATTTAATTCAATTCAATTTTTATTCATTGTAAAAACAGAATGTTTACTTAATGAACGTCAAAGTTGTTAGTTTCACAATTAATGGATTATGTGGAGAAGAAGCTAACAAAAAAACTCCACCTTTATTCTTTTCAAAGCACGTTTTAACTTAATTAACAGAGTTTTCAACTTAAAATATTAGTTGAATGTGTTGATCACTAGTCACAATCGTCCTGTAATTAATATTAATCTACTGTTTTATTCACTGTAATTATTCAGCTATCCAGGTTGTGTTTGCACGTTTATTAGCTACATTATTTAAAAAAAAAATCTGCTTAGTACAGTTAGGGTTGCCATCCGTCTGGGTTTCCCCAGATTTGACCTAGTGCAAAAAAGCTACAGTGTTTGGGTCAATTTCGGACACTTTTTATGTAGAACTGGATAGAATGGAATGTATTGCAATAAATTAAAGCATTTGTGTGGCGCCGGATTAAGAATAGCGTCACTCCATATCCTTCCGTAGATGTCGTAGAAGGTGACTAAGGAAATCAATTACCAGGAGACGGGCAGCAGCATCTCCTGAGATTCCAACCGCATACTGCGATCGCCAACCTGCCTGCCAAGTGTGGCGATTATGGCAAAACCCCTCATGGTTATGAAAACTACAAAGGAGGCCTATGTCCTGCAGTGTGCGTCAAATGGCTGATGATGATGATGAGAGCATTTCATAGTTAAAAATTCGGTGCGGCAAATATACCCGTGCACTCGTGACTTGTCCCCCTAGTCGCTCCGCTCCGCACAGTTTATAATTTGTTTTTAACTATTTTTTACTAGGTTTTGTTTGTTATATATTTTTGTTACCAGTATTCATGAGGTTTAAGTTTAAGTTGATAACTATGTTTTTAGTTTAGTGTAATTTTTTTTTTGAAGGAGTCCGGAGTTATTTTTTCCATCCAAATATCCGGGTTTTTAAATTTTTTGTCCGTAATTTGGCTGATGGCAACCCTAAGTACAGTCAACATCACATCAACTTTTATTTTACGCTGTCATCTGATAAGAATGATCCAAAATATAAGAATGTTGGCTGTACACAAAACTACAAACTCAGCATAAATGTTATGTTTCTGTTTTCATCATGTTTTCCTCAGCGTTCAAGATTGGCCTCGTCCAAATGGGTGTTGGTGCAGACAAGAAGAAAAACATAGCCGAGGCTGTGAAAATGATACACTGTGCCAAAGCGCAGGGCGCACAGTTGGTGGCCCTGCCTGAGTGTTTTAACTCTCCTTATGGGACAAGTAAGTTAGCATTTTTGTGTAAAGATTTATGATCAGATTGTCACTGCCCATTAATAATTAATACATGATGCTGCTTTTAAACGAGGTCACTGAGGAAGCACACATTACTGTCTCTGGTAGTTTATTCCATACATTCACTACATAGTACGGCGAGAGGTGCTTTCTGGCATTGCTTGCCCATTGTTACTCTGCTAACTTCAGTGAGTGCCCTCTTAGAGATTTGTTAGTTTTAATTTGGCACAGCATATTAGGAAGGTTCGGTACATTATGAAATAAAATGAAATGATATTTATTTGTTTCCTTTACATTTAATTTTACATAACATGAGCCATCACCTAAATAATCATATAAATTAAATATAGTAGATGTTTAAGTTTTTTTAGGTCTCATTATCACCTTGTCCTCTATGCTGTACTAAAGTAGATAGACCTAGTTCATTTAATCTAGTCTCACGAGTTTTCACTATATTGCATAACAACCATTAACCTGCAGTGCCTAGACTATCTTACATAATATCCCACTATTAGCACATAATATGTATGTGACAATGTTATCACAACACCTAATTTCCAGAGTACTTCAAAGAGTATGCGGAGGAGATCCCGTGCGGTGAGACGAGCCAGGCACTGTCGATGGCGGCACGGGACGCCGGCGTGTGCGTGGTGGGCGGGACGCACCCCGAGGTGGAAGCCGGACGGATATACAACACCTGCACCGTCTGGGACAAGTGCGGGCAGCTGCTCACTAGGCACAGGAAGGTATTACTTCTGTGCCGACACAGTTTGCTATTGAAATAACGCAAGACCTGAATGCAGCTTCTTCAGTGTCAATTATTTAAATGGCTTCCAATGAGCAGGAGCTTAAAATTCTCATTTTGATTTTAGTTCTTTACGTTTTTGAAACTAACGGCCTTATTTATAAAAACGCGATTCCTCTAAAGCACTCCTGAGATGCAGTTTATTCGACGACCTCGTGGCGCAGCGGTAGTGCGTCTGCATACCATGCGAGAGGTCCCGGGTTTGAATCCCGGCTGGGGACAAAAAAAAACCCCAGGTCTTGGATGTTGTTTCTGGTTCCCACGAAACAGGGTATCCTAGTGTGGGGCCAGAAGCAATGTATGTGCCTGTATGTAAATGTTTATGTTTATTTAGTCTGTGGTTACGTCTTTTCCTTGAAAAAACTCCACCCCCTGACAATTTTAAGGAATCGTGTTTTTATAAATAAGACCGTTAATGCTAGACATAGTCCTCTTTCTGCCCTCGCCCAGCCTCATCTAGCAGCAACCAGCAATCTGCCTCAGATTGTCGGTCCAAGGAGCTGGCGGGCGACCTACGCGTTTACCAGTTGAGAACCTTTGTACGCTCAGATGTTAATGTCGAACGCAGATTTGTCGGCATCGTGTGCGCTGCATTTTAGATTTTCTGTCACATTTCATGCATATTTCGTGCTTGTTATGTCGCATGTAATCTGGTCCCTACTCAGTCATTAACGACCGAACCAATTTAATAACTTCCGCCCAACACAACCTCTTGTCGTGGTCACAAACTAGGATACCCTGCGCTGTAGTACCATCACAAACTTGGAAATATACCCAGACTGAAGCCATTTGTATACTGAGGTAGTAGGTAGTAGATATGTTGATAACTAATGTTATAACTCTGTAATTTTATTATTTATCCCAATAACCAAGGTTCATCATCATCATCATCATCGTCATCATTCAGCCACAAGTAGTCCACCAAGGTTCGCTGGAAGAAAATGCTTATTAGTATTTATCAAGCTCGCCTTTGTACAAATATGTTTATTGTGCAATAATGAATTTTCTAATCTAATTTGTACTAATCCAGTATGGTTACCTCCAGTGGGAATCGAACCTACGACGTCTGTTTTGATAGTCGAGCGTGCGAACCGCTAGACCAACGAGGCAATGAGATGAAAATATAAAATATTAAAACTACTGTAGTTTGGGGTGTGCAGGGCAAGGCTTTAATTTGAGAGTTAGGACGGCGCTTGAGCGACCGCGGCTTGGATTGTCGCTCTGGGGCATATCCATATCTGGATGTTCAACGTGGTAGGTAATGCGGCCAGTGTTATTGGGACATTTGCGTCAGATATGGCCCGGAGTGACTAAAAATTTTGCTATGATTCATTTATGTTGAAATATTAAAATAATGCCCCCTGCCCAGATGCATCTGTTCGATATCGACATCCCCGGCAAGATCACGTTCAGGGAGTCGGAGGTGCTGTCCGGTGGAGACCAGCTCACCGTGTTCGACTTCGATGGAGTCAAAGTCGGCGTGGGCATTTGTTACGATATACGGTTCTACGAGATGGCGCACCTCTTGAGTCTCAAAGGTTGGTGTTTATTTGGTAACAGTAGGTGACGATGGCATCATCATCATCATTCAGCCACAATAAGTCCAGTGCTGGACATAGGCCTTCTGGAAGTTGTTGGAAGCAGCTTGCATCCGGTGTCTTCCTGCCACTTGGATGAGGTCATCTGTCCATCTTGTGGCTGGTCGTCCTACGCTGCGCTTGCCGATATGTGGTCTCATTCGAGAACTTTTCGGCCCCATCGGCCATCAGTTCGATGGCATACTCCTGCTTAATTTTTATGTATTTTTTCAAATAAGTATTGTATGTGTACTTACATAACTCACGCCTGTATCTCAGCGGGGAAGACAGAGACTGTCACAATATTGACAAACCGCTTTCACTTCATCAACATTCATTAGGAAATTTACAGAACCCACAAATTATAACTTAGAGCCAGGAAAGTAGGAGTTAGATATAGCACCGTAACGGGTAAATGTTTGTGAAGCCGAGGTAACTGTCAAGCAGCCCTTTAAAGTCGTCGTAATCCAGCCAGCCAGCGTAATCGCAATACTTTATCCCTTCCAGAGCGCTGACATTTCACCCCTATATTACCTCATCCACAGGCTGCTCCCTAATCATCTACCCTGCAGCCTTCAACATGACGACGGGACCAAAGCACTGGGAACTCCTCGCGCGCGGTCGCGCCAACGACAACCAGCTGTGGATAGCCATGGTCAGTCCGGCCCGGGACGTTAACTCCGGCTACGTGGCCTGGGGTCACTCTATGCTGGTCGACCCGTGGGGAGGCGTGGTGGGTGGGCTGGACGAGAAGCCTGGGATCCTAGTCTGTGATGTTGGTGAGTTACCAGTTACAATTATGGTAGTTTTACAGTGCGTTATAGCAACGCGCATCGCTACTTATAAGTGAGCCAATACATAAAAAAGTATATTTAACAGCCAGTAACAGAGGTAATTAAGCCCATACTCTCTCTGAGAGACGGCCTGTACCCTGCAGTGGGACGTATATAGGCTACTTAGAGATATGTATTTAAAAGCCAAACGAAGTCATAGGTTAAGGTACATGCATCTGTGTTACACCTTAACATTCGTTTCCTGATAAGCTAAGTCTACTCACAGTAGATTTGTTACTTAAGTTTTTCGGAAGAATTGTTTTAACCGTCAGTCATAGACCGTTTATGAAACACGAATAATTCTAGGGTCGGCAGACTAAAGCACATAATATTAAGTCAATTTGAGATAAAATTATTGTTCTATATAACATTAGTAAGTGGCAGTCCCCGGTCTCTGCCGGCCTCTCTGGGATACAGGCGTGAGTTTATGTATGTATGTATGCATTAGTAATTAAAACAGCAGTTTGGTTAATTTTTGAAAGAGACATGTTTATTCAATTCATTGTTTCATGAGAGCTCTCCATTAATGTAATAATAGTTATTTAAGATACACGTGCGGAAGGTAAGGTTGTATACGAATAAGTGCCAAATTGAAAACACGAGCGCAGCGAGTGTTTTCATTGGCACGCATTCGGATAAAAACCTTTTACGCTCAAGTATCTTACAACATTTTTCAATGCATTTTGCGATGAAATACAACAAAGTAATTTTATTTCACCAAAGCCTATTTACAACAAAATGGCGTGCTTTCTTTGCAGAGCGCGCGTTTCATACAGTTTTTTTTCTTGAGGCAAAGGTACAAGTATACATACAGCCAATAATGTGAAAAATATTTTTGTTTGCGGAAACAAAACACGTATTTTTAAATGAGATAATCAAGAATCTTATGTGTTATGGTGTTTATCATCATTCAATTATTGCTAGAGCGCGCATACTTATAAATAATTGTTTTTTTTTTGGACAGCCAAACCTCGTTGCATCTTTGTAATTTTTTAAATTTTATGACTTTCACCCTCAGAACATAATTTGTTCTGAGCTTTCACCATGCACCACAGAGTCAAAAACTTAAAAAAATTACTTTATTTCACGCGTGAAATAAAGAGTCGGTTTCCGCATAATTTTGTTACACAAAAAAGAAAACTTTACGAGCAACTGCATTGAAAAGATAATAAGAATGTTGTAGAGTAATTTAATAACAGGTTTTTTTTTCACTGCCGCAAAATGTTTTCTTTCGGACTTATGTTCTTTAGTTCACCAACCCTAGAATTATAATGTGTGAGCGAGACGGAATGCCAGACGTAAGAGAACCTTAACGCATCACAACGAAAGATAAATAAAGCTTATCAAAATGGTTTTCCATTTTTTGCAGATTTAAAACAAGTTGCAGAAGTGCGTAGTCAAATACCGATACGAACGCAGAGAAGAAGCGATATTTATGAGACTGTTGAAAAGACCAAGACGAACGCTTAGGGCCAGTTTCTGAATTGCGAAATTCGCTAAGTAAATAGTGAACTGTAGTGCTGTCTCTTCGAATTTCTCAGATAAGAGCGCGACAGGATGTTACTTAAGTATTTACTTAGTGAAATTCTCAGTTCAGAAACCGGCCCTTAGTGTGGTATAGAATTGTTCAATTTATCGGACGATTACCATCCTTGTTATCTTGTTATTATGACCTATGTAAATTGATAAGGTAGTCTTACTGTGGCGGGAGACTAACGGTGTTCTCCATTCACTCCATTCCTCTGGTAGACTTGTCAAGAGAAATACTTTACCACAGACTATTTATAATGCTTTTATGGAGTGTTTTAAGGGAATCCTGTTTTTATAAATAACACCGTTAGCAGTTGCGGTGCATTTTATACCTTATTCTTAAAACATTTGAGGTTGAAAGTTAGACCAATTATTTTGTGATGCATTTAGAGATCTTTATTGTTAAGCAATAATTTGCTTTATTATACTTAATTATTCGTTGACTCTTATTAAAGTTTTGATACAGTATTTTGGACTCTTTTATCTAAATAAGTATAAATAGTTACTTTACCGCATCAGCAGGGCATCTGTCGTAGAGTCCTAAACGAACTTCATTCCACTTCCACCCAAAAGCTGCACGCAATATACTTGACCAATAATTTTAATTCAATTACTGTCTTGGTAAAAACATTGGCTTGGTCGTTTGCGGCTATTTCAAACAATAATTTACTAGTCTTTAATGTAGTGTCGAACAATAGTCCCTTGAGTTCTTTCTTTCTCTTTCTTCTTTCTTTATTTTTTTCTTTCTTTCAAAAAGGATTGAAGGGTTTGGAGAGCTGGGGCTTGGCTCTTCATGAGATCTGATAACTTTTTATTTTTGAACATGATATGAGCTTAGACGTAGTCTTGGCAACCTACTTTAACCCTTTAACGGGCATAGGTAGTATACATTTTTCATTGGTTTTGGACTTTATTTCAAAGTAATAAGGTTCAATTTATGGTAGGAACTATTGTGCCACTGTCCAGTAATATTTTTGGTGGGATTTTAATTTCTTTTTGTAGGATGCCCTTGTTCTTTTGTTTTTCGCGTTTTATTTGGGGTTATGGCTTGGTTCTTCGTACGAGTCTTTGACTAGAAACTAGATACTGTTAATGGAGAGCTTCCCAACCTATCCTAAACTGTGCGTGCCGTAGCCCTGGGGCGACATTATCCCAGGGGGCGCCGCGAAGCGATCCACATACATTGTTAGTTCTAGTAATAAATAAAAAGGTTATGTCGCAAATAAAAGTAGAAAGAGATGAGAGTGGCATTTTTCAGAGCCCCGTTATGAGAAGCTTTCCTCACAAATCTTTTACAATACCTTTTTTTTTTAGCTGTAAGATTTTATGTTTTTAGTGTTCCGTACCTCAAAAGGAACCCTACAGGATCACTTTGTTGTCCGTCCGTCTACCTGTCCAGACCTTTTATCTCTGGAACGCCTGGAGGTTGAAATTAAAACCATTTCGACCCTCTTGCTAGTGAATCAAATTCCGTTGACCTAGAACTATGAAATTTGGCAAGTAATATCGAGTTATACTCCAAGTATACATTTAATAATTAAATCATAAAAAAATCGTCTGAAGTTCGGGAGAAGCTCGGAAAAAACTTCGAGACTCAATTCCTGAACTATTTATAACCTACAAATTTGTACGGAACCTTCGGTGGGCGAGTCCGACTCTCACTTGTCAAGTTTTTTTGTTTCTAGTTTGTAATAAAAATGATAAATGTTACCTACTTGGACTGTTTTCATAACCTGTTACTAGGCTAGAACTACACATTGGTGGTTACTTTTTGACCAGACAACGTCGCAAAGTAATTAAAAACGCGGCGCAAAGTACCTAATTAAAACTCCAAAGGGCGTCACAGTCTAAATTTTGAGAAGCCCTGTGTACAGTTGCAGTTGCTGTACAATGCAGATTGTAGTAGATACAATGACAAGTGCATGAACGCGCCGATTTCATTTCATTACAAACCTTCTTGGCGCCAACGCCAATGGTATGAAAAAAACACTTCACGCGACCGATTGCATAGGTATATATATCTATCGTCGTCGACTATAATGCACGTACTGAGTCGAGGCCCAGTGCGTCCTGCCAGTTGTAACCTGCGGAGCTGAAACATGGACGCTGATGGTAGGACAAATCCACCGATTCAAAGCCGCTTAGTCACATCACGTTTATGGATCACATCTACTACGGCCCTACTACGTAAGTGATCCATTTTTTTTTGTATGGAGTTGTCCGATTTAGCCTATTTCGAACTGTCAAAAACACATATATTTTGACAGTTTGGAAGTCGTCAAAATGTTTTTTTTTTTCAATTTCAATTTCAATCGTTTATTGCTTCATGTGGTACATATGTGGTCTTAAAATAAATAGTATAATCCTCAAGATGAGCCCTGTAAGGGCACTGCAACATAGTAAGAACTAAATGTCTTACGTTTTTATAATAAAAGTAATATTAGACGCATCTAATATGAGTAGGTAGGCAGTTGCCTAAAACTCAAACTAACTTAATCTAACTTAGCCCTAATACTGTTAAATACAATAACTCTAATGGTTTTCTTCTATAAAGTCTTTTACACTATAATAGCATTTTTTTATAAGATAATCTTTTAATTTATTTACTAATCTGTTAAATACCTTTTCTTGCAGAACATACTTTGGTAATTTATTATACAATTTATTGCCATTACATGTGGACCTGAACTATGAAGTTTTAGTGTTGAAGTAGGTATGGCTAATTTATTTTTGTTTCTTAAATTCAATGGTTTCGTGTATTGGTCCTTAGCAAGAGAGAAGAGATGTTGGTTTTTCCTAACAAATTTACAAATTTCAAGTATATACAAAGAGGCAAGTGTAGGGATTTTGAGTTTAATGAAATGTTCTCTGCAGCTTTCCATTTTGTCTACATTATTTATTATTCTAATGCATCTTTTTTGCAGTACGAATAAGTTAGATACATCAGTACTATTTCCCCACAGTAGTATCCCATAACTTAGCCATGCATGTGCATAAGCATAACAAGCTGAGAGTGCAGTTTTTATATTTGTGGATCTCTTTAGTTCGTTGAGAGCATAGGTGAAACGGGAAAGTTTACCTAATATTATTTGGATATGGGCTTTCCAGTCAATTCTTGTATCTATATTTAGGCCCAGTAATGGAAAAACATCTACACTTTCTAATTTCATATTGTTGTAAAAGTAATCAATATTTAGTTCTCGCTTTTGGTAAGGTTTATACTGCATGAGTTTGGTTTTTTTGAAATTAAGTTCCAAATTGTGATCATTTAGCCAGCTGATAATACTAGAGAGGATAATATCTAAGCTACTTTTGAGATCATTATTATTTTGACAAGGGAAAACTACAGACATATCATCGGCAAATAGAATGCATTCATTGCTGATAATTTTCGGGAGGTCATTTATGTAGATTAAGAATAGAATAGGTACATCCTAGTACACTTCCTTGTGGAATTGACTGTGTTACTTGAGATGTAGCGGATGTTATTTTACTGATTAGGCCAGATTCTACGTTAATGTGATCAATTTCGACTTGCTGTTTCCGGTTATTTAGATAGGAGGCAAACCAGTTAAATGCTGTCCCTCGCACTCCTATACCGTACAGTTTTTGAAGTAGTATTTCGTATGAAACTCTATCGTAGGCTTTACTCATGTCGAGAAGGATTCCTATTGCGTATTTTTTGTTATTTATTATGTTTAGTGCCTCATTTATAAACTTATAAACTGCCAATGTAGTGGAATGGTCTTTTCTGAATCCATTTTGCCCTTCATCTAAGATCTTAAATTTTTCGCAGTATGAGTACAATCGATTCGACATAGCCGTTTCAAACACTTTAAAAAATGTCGACAAAAGCGCAATTGGACGATAATTATTAGTATCAGTTTTATCATCTTTTTTATGGACAGGTTTTATGATTGATATTTTAAGAAGGTCCGGCACCGAGCCTTCAGAGAATGACTGATTTATTAAGAAGGTAAGTGGTGGACTTAACTCGTCTATGCAATGTTTGACCAAAATCGGTGGTATTTGGTCGAAACCAAAACTATTTTTATTCTTCATTTTGCGTATTATATTATATATTTCGCACAATTTTACTGGGCGGATAAATATTGAGTTTTCTGTGGGTGCTATGACTGGCCGCCCTCTTGGGGTATCACATTAACCCGATAGAGTGGATAGTTACGTGATAGAAGGACATAAATGAGACTAATGAGACGATTTGCCAAAGAACTAAGCGATGGACACAGTCTATATGGCACGGTATATCAAGGAAAGGGATTAGATAACTATTTGCCTCTCGCTCACTCAAAAAAAAGGGAGAGGTAAATAGTTGTCCAGTCTCTTTCTTTAATTAACCGCGCTATTATGTATGGCAATCATTTACTTCTTTGGCGAATCGTCTCATTTCTGATGTGATCCAGTGTTGCAAGTTTATCAAGTTGAAGTGGGTAAGGGCCACATTTGCCGAAGGCCGATAGCCATTACTAAGGCAGAGCGGGTGATCGTGCTCTTCCACTATAAAGGAATATTTCCCGCCAGGCAGATCGTATCGATCGGACGGCCGTCCGGTCCGACTGAACATCAGTCAGACGTTATTTTTATGGTATGTCATGTGAAACATTTTGCTTGCGGGATGAAGGAATGTCGGAGTTTATAATGCGCGCGCAGAGTTAACATGACATGTGCTCGCCACATTCTCGAGTGGAGACCACTACAAACGCAGCGCAGAACGCCCAGCACCTCGCAGGACCGACAATCTGAGCCAGCGGCTACACGGAAGGGACGTGTCTTATGTCTTATTATACTTTATTGCACACAAGACTTTTAACAAGGACGTGGGTGGGGTGGGGGCGCGGAAAAGACGCGACGCGTTGCATAGAAATTGTGCCCTAGCCCCGTCTCTTCTGTGAGCTGTGAGGGCTTCATCCCGTCCCTTCAGTACATTTTGTATGAATGAGAATTGGCTTAACAAAGCGTCTTTTCCGCGCCCTCGCTCCACGTCCCTTCCGTGTGGCCGCTGGCTGAGGCAGTTGCTGGCATCGGCTGGATGAGGGTGGCCGAAGACCGAAAGAAAATGGTAACAATTACGTCATACTAAAGTAAGTATCTCAGCATGTGGTAGGAAAACTACCCAACCGTCTAGACTGGTTCTGGACTGATTAAATTATTACTTTAATAGAAATAAAATTTATTACTGACAAACTTACCTTTGACGTCACTTATCGTCGCATTGTGAAAGCGTTTCTTGGTTGGAATCTATTTTGAGCGAGTTTAACTGAGCATCGAACTGACACCCACTGCACGGGTATATGTGTTCTGTGCACTGCGGGCAGGCAACGATCCATTGCAAACCGGGGTACGTTCCAAATTATGGTACAATGTCGGATATTGAAAAACTTAAATAAAAAACGACAAAAATACAGTGGCGTGAAAATGTAATAATAATACTAAGAGAAGTGGCAAACAGACATATTTTAATTCATTTAAGATGAATGAGAAGGGCTTCTCTCGGTCGGTAGATGGATGCGTCACGTATGTCACATCTCAATTACAAATTGGAACGCAACCAAACCAAAACAACATCAACTGTCAAATAGGCCGAGCGAATGTAGAAGTTTTTGAAGAAATCCATGTGTTTTGGTCGAATTAATTAAATTAAGTTGGTTTAATTAACAATATGAAGTACGTATATTGCACCAGCTCTAACTATTACTTTACGTAAATTACCCCTAAAATTGCAATTTTATATGTGTATTTCGTTTGCAGGTTAACCGTGGATGGATTGTTGGTTTATTTCCCGTATGAATATATTTACCCAGAGCAGTATGCTTATATGTTGGAACTAAAACGTGCTTTAGATGCTAAGGTAAATATATAGCTCTAACATTAAAATATAATATAACGAACATTTTAGGTAAATAAAAACATAACCTCAAAGATGAAAGTTTCACAGAATTTAAAATTTTTAGGGCCATGGACTTCTAGAGATGCCTTCGGGAACTGGGAAAACAATCTCCCTACTCTCACTTATCGTTGCTTACATGATACAGAACCCTCATCATGTCCGGTATGTAAACATTCTGGGATTTTAACATTAATAGGTAATCATTGATACATAACAAAATAGATTGACAACCTAGTCAAAGTGGGAATTAAGGTAACTTTGCCTAATAAACAATCGCATTAAGATCCGATAAATACACTTCTATATTCAGATATTAATAAGGATGCTAAGTAAATTTTAATCTGTCAGGTGCTGGGCAAGCCTTCTCCATCTAAAAAACAATGCCCTAGGCACTGCAGCATCTGAGTGGTCTCTTCACCCATCTAGTGTGAGTGAAGGTACCACTGGACGCTGTATAAATCATCTCATTACGTAGATGCAAAGGCCAAAGTTTGAGTAAATTTTAGATTTCATTAAATGCATGTTACTTGGTTATTTTACGTGCAATTAAATATTTCTCTTAAAGCCAAATTGAGCTCTTGAAAGCCTCATCTGTAATAGTTGTATTAGAGAGATTTAAAGAATTCATTACTATTATTTCTCAATGTGCTTTTTGTGTGTGTATTCTGAGTGCGTTTATGTGTATTTTATTCCACTTCTTCCACAAACGAATATTCCCTTTAGCAAGCTGATCTACTGCTCCCGAACACTGCCGGAGATAGAGAAGGTGCTGGAGGAGCTGAAAAACCTGTTCGTTTACTATGAGAAGAACCACGGGGAGAGGCCGAGTCTCACTGGACTGGTGCTCAGCTCCCGCAAAAACCTGTGCATTCATCCGGAGGTCAGTTAAGTGAGGTTCTGCAATGTGTAATCTACATGGATATATAATAAAAATAATAATGCAGCCTATATACGTCTCCGTGTGGCGCCGGATTAAGAATAGCGTCACTCCATTTCTTCCCGTGGATGTCGTAAAAGGCGATTAAGGAAATAAATTACCCGGTTACGGGCAGCAGCGTCTTCCTGAGATTCCAACCGCATACTGCGATCGCCAACCCGCCTGCCAAGCGTGGCGATTATGGCAAAACCCCCCATTGGTTTTGTGGGCGTCAAAGGGCTGATGATGATGATGATATACTTTTGATATGCAGGGCACAAGGCTTCTCTTCGAGAGAATACAGGCTTAATTACCATTGCGAAGCAGCAATTTCAAGAGCTGAGCCGTGTGAACTCCTCAAACACTCAAGTTTCCTCACAATGTTTTTCTTCACCATTAGAAAGTGGTATTGCTTCTACAACTTCACAAATTGATATATGGAGTGTTAATTTACTAACGCGCTTACCAATTCCCACATATTCTTTACATTTTTTCTACAGAAATGCATCTACTAATTATCATCTAAGGAACTTTATCTTTTTTTTTCTGTCCGTACATAAAGGCATTTGAAATGTTATGCGAAAATAACAATTAGATACCGTAGCACAGGGACTAGTATGGGTTAAGATTAACTAGGATACTAGTTTGGGACCAGCCTGGCTAGTACGATGACACGAGTCAACGCATTTTGTGGCGCTAAAATGTCAGAATTTGACAGTTAATATAGCGCGACTAGCGTCGCCATACTACCCTGCCAGGTCAAGTGATTGTATTCTGTTGGAAACATTGAGATCTTACACAAGCGCAGCGCTGCCCATTGCGTGTGAACATTTATTATTTGAAATAACCCAAAAATTATAATATTACCCTATACGCAAAATATATGGACGATTTCGAATGGAAGGCACAAAATCGACCGTTGCACAAAGGTAGATTTCTAGGAATTAGGCGGAGAGCCCTATGTCCCTGATGAGGGATAACAGGAACTGATGATGGTGATACACGCAAAAACCGCGACCAATGACTCAAATAACGTTGCCCTTATTTAGATAACCAATTTCGGCGTTCGAGATTCAGGTTAGTCTCTTCGCCAATTAAATTCATTAATATTCCTCGTATTCCAATAACTTATTGTCACGCCCGTATCCCGGAGGGGTACGCAAAGACCAGGGTTTGCTACTTGTCATGGTCCTGACAAACTTCTTTCGCTTCATCCACATTCATTAGTCGCTTGTACTGATCATCATCCATTCGGATTTCGACTTTGCTGAGTCCCTATGGGTAGAAAACAATTAATAGTAGATTTTACAGCATGTGCACAAAACGACGAGTTATAAACTCTGCTTTTCACTTCGATTGCGAGGAAATAAAACAGTAGTTGGACCGGCCTAGTTGGACTGTTTGTCCTAAGTAGACGTATTCGTCTACAACTTCGAGAGTCGTGTTCCCCAATGTTATTGGGGTGGGCACAACACGGGCGTTCGACATGACCTTCGTTTTGTCCATGTTCATTTTAAGGCCCACACGTTGGGAAACTCGACGTAGTAAGTTGAAGTGGCAGTGGGCGGGGCACATAGCACGCAGAACTGATGGCCGATGGGGCCGAAAAGTTCTCGAATGGAGACCACATATCGGCAAGCGCAGCGTGGGACGACCAGCCACTAGATGGACAGATGACGTCATTCAAGTGGCAGGAAGACGCTGGATGCAGGCCGCTTCCAACCGGTCTTTTTGGAAATCCATGGAGGAGGCCTATGTCCAGCAGTGGACTTCTTGTGGCTGAATGATGATGATGATGATGAAAACAGTAGTATAATTTAGCAAATTGAAGAAATTAATAAAGGCACGAAGAAACAAGAGCCGCCGCTTTATTTTTTTTTAAATCTTACGACATTGATTACTACTATTAAATTAATTTTGTAATAACAATTATCTTAAATAACCTACCGTACTTGAATTTAAATTTTAATATCTCTTATGTCTTAAAAAACACATAAGGCAAATAAATTAAAGTAAATATTATAAAATAACAAATTCTATCTACGAACTTCTTATCGAGTTTGGCTGTATGGCTCATTTTCTTTGCCTTAATACAGATACATTTATGAGTAGATACGTTAATGCACTTGTGCACAAAATTCGATTTGTGCAGCCGAATTAACTACCCTGCACCAATAAGCACTTTCAGAGCATGAGAAGTGAACACAATATAAATTAAAATAGTTAAATAAATGTTTTATCTATCTATCTATCTATCTATCTAATATTCTCTCACAGGTATCCCGTGAGAGAGAAGGTAAGCTGGTGGACGGCAAGTGCCACGCCTTGACGGCCAGCTACATCAGGGATCGACACGAGAGAGACAGCACCACTCCCATCTGTCAGTTCTATGAAGGGTTCAATCGGGAGGGCAAAGAGTCGATGCTGCCCTTCGGTGTGTACACTCTGGACGATCTGAAGCAATACGGAGCAGACAGAAACTGGTGTCCGTACTTCTTGTCTAGATTTGCTGTAAGTTGTCTTTTCTATCAACGATTACCGTAACATCAGCACTCACTCACAGACATACCGTCCACTTACCTTAGCGCTTGAAATCGCCAATTTGCGTTGGGCACGCGTGCTGATTAAGCCCATACTCTCTCTCTCGCTCTCAGAGAGGGCCTGTGTCCTGCAGTGGACGTACATAAGCTGCTTATGTATGTAACATCCACATATCATAATCACTTGTTCTGGTGCTAAACTAGTATACCCTTGCTTTTGGTAACCAGACAAAGACATCACAAACATGGGAAAACGCCAGTAATCAGTACCCAGACTGAGGCCATTTGTACAAATCAAGTTCAGCGGCCGGCTTCCAATGGGAATCGAATCCACGACCACTGTTTTAGTAGCCAAGCGTGTTAACCGCTAGGCCAACGAGGAATTATTAAGTACTACTAGAAATTACTGCCTTGTTTGTCTAGCGGTCAAAACGCTTGGCCACCAGAACAGAGGTCGTGGATTCGATTGCCACTGGAGATCGCCATACTAGATTTGTCTGAGCGTATTTTCATGACATGTTTGTGACGTCCTTGCCTGAGTACCATAGCCCAGGGTAAGCTAGTTTGACAGGTGACTGCATCGTGTGTTAAAAAAAATGCTGTTTTTATTTAAGCGGTGGTAGCCTAGTGGGTAGAACATTGGACTCGAAAGCGAGAGACACAGGTTCGATTTCCAGCGCGGGCATGTACCTATGACTTCGTTTTCTAACGCTATCTTTAGAATAAAATTAGACTTTATTCTCGGGTTAAGAGTTACACGAGTATGGTAAAATCGGCCCTAAGTTATGTACATTTGTGAAGTTATAGTAGCAATACCACACGCTAACTGTGAAGGAAAACATCGTGAGGAAACCTGGTTGTCTGAGCTATTCACATACCACAGTGATTAAGCCCCTACTCTCTCTCTCTCTCTCTGAGAGAAGACCTGTGCCTTACAGTGGAACGTATATTGGCAGCTTATGACTGTTTCTATTTACGCAGATAATTCACGCGGAAATAGTGGTGTATTCTTACCACTACCTCCTCGACCCGAAGATAGCTGAGGTGGTGTCTAAGGAGCTGAACAAAGAAGCTGTGGTAGTGTTCGATGAAGCCCACAACATTGACAACGTGTGCATAGACTCGCTCAGTGTCAAGATCACTCGGAGGACCATTGACAGGAGCACCCTTGCGTTGCAGCAGCTGGAGAAGACGGTTGCGCAGTGAGTGTTCACACTGTGCCTCTTTTTAGGGTTTCGTACACCGTACAAAAAAGCGGAACCCTTCTAATCCTAGACACTCGTGCGTCTGTCTGTCCGTCCATCTGTCACAGCCAAGTTGCTCCGAAGCTACTGGACCAAATCAGGTAAAATTTGGTAGGATGGTGTACTCCTGTGACCCAAACATAGATGTGTAAAGTAAATAAATATATTTTTTTTAAATAAGGGTCCCTTTCGGGGGACAACTTAGGAAAAAAAAAATTAAGTTTTGTGTCACATATCAAATAAAGGGGCTCGTTATGAAGATCTCAAATAGTATATTTTTTTTATTAGTGTAAAATAAATAGTTTTGATTTTATTCATGAGAGAAGACGAAAATTGACCATTCCCCCCCCCAAACCCTTGATCTCCGAAACTACTGAGCCTAACATTTTGAAAAAAGTACAAAATATAGTTCATAGCTTTAGATTACAGGAAAACCTATAAGGATTCTATCAATTGAAAATAAAGTGAAAAACTCAATATAATACGTTCACGTACGGAAAATACTTCACTAAAACACCACTAGATAGCGCTAGCAGTAGTTAACTCGCGTCTTACTGTGAGGATTTCAAATGTGATACCACAATTATTGAATAAAAACGTTTGACTTTGGCATTGTACGGAACCCCTCTCCACGCGAGTTTAACTCGCACTTGGCCGGTTTTCTTACGCTAATGCCACGCGTCTTAAAACAGTCGGATTTTTAAACAAATCTTAATGGCCTTACAAGCAAATGGATGTGCAGGGGCCCGTTTCATATAAATACAATTCATGATTTACTATGACAAATCGATGCACAATGCAAAGTCGGTCAACTCACAGATTAACAAGTAGGAAGACTCTCCTACCCAATGTACATCGTTTTGTCGTAATAAACTACGAATTGGTGTTTTATGAAACGCAACCCAGAGGAAAGTGTGTGCAACCCTCACTGTGTCGCACAGCAAATGACGTTGGTTGTATGGCGGTGGTGGATGGAGGAAGTAGCTGTTGATATTCAGGTCTTTATCGGAGACGTATGTTGTAAATGAGAGGCAAAAGCCAATGAGCATTGTTCTGAAAATCGCCTAACGAACAGCAATTAATTTTTATATAAAAAGAAGTAGGCCTACACCAGACAATGGGCATTGTCCTAAATATTGACAATAGTAACAAATGATAGTACTTCATTTTAAAGGTGTAAGGCGATTATCACATTGCCACGCAACACGCAGCGTGGCGCGTGAATGCGTATTCTAACGTTGATTGTATTGTACCTCCATTTGTATAGAAACACGCGCAGTCCAACACACAGAAAATGCATCCACGTGCGTTCATGTAGGTGCGTCGAAACGCAACATGCAGCGTGGTGCGTGGCAATGTGATAATCGCCTAGTCTCGCTAAAACTCGAGAACGGCTGGACCGATTTGGCTAGTGTTTTTATTTTATGTGTGTGGAAGTCCGGAAAGTTTAAATGGCGAGAACAGACAAAATTATGGATAGATAGTAGGGAATACTTCATCTATTAGTCTTCTTATATAATAAAAACCGGACAAGTGTGAGTCGGATTTGCCCACCGAGGGTTCCGTAGAAACTTGTAGGTACTTACATGTTATAAATAGTTCAGGAATCGAGGCTCGCAGTTTTTCCCGAGCTTTTCCCGAAAAGGAAGACAAATTTTTGTATGATTTAATTACAAATGTATTTCAGATTTTTCCCTGTAGATGTTGACGACCATATTACCGACCAAATTTGGAAACATAGTTCTAAGTAAAGTACCCTATAAATTTTGATTCCCTTGAAAGTCGAAATACATGGTTTTTGCGGCCAAAACGGTCGTATCATTTTTTACGTTAACGTAGAAATTTGATTTTTTCACAGCTTCAAGGGACTGTAGACCTGAGTATAGTTTTAATTTCAACTCGATACCTCCACGCGTTCCCGAGATAAAAAGTCTTGATAGACAGACGGACGGACGGAGAACAAAGTGATTTTATATGGGTTCCATTTTTCCTTTTTAGGTACGGAACCCTAGTAATGAATTGATTTTCGATAGGGTCAGTTTCTGAATTAAGAATTTCGCTAAGTAAATAGTCAACTGTAGTGCTGTCTCTTCGAATTTCTCAGAAAAGAGCACGACAGTATTTACTTATTGAAATTCTCAATTCAGAAACCGGCCCATAGCCTCGCTAAAACTCGAGAACGGCTTGACCGATTCGGCTATTTTTAAGAAATATATTTGTGGAAGTCCAGGGAAGGTTTGAACGGTGAGAACAAAAAAAGAGATAGATTAAGGTTCACCGAGTCGACTAGTGAAAATGAAAATGAATGAAAATGAAAATAGCTTTTATTTGCCAATAATCTTAAATGGCAAAATATATTTAGCATGTATTAAAATATATTATTTATTGTATTTTGTTGATTTGAAAATAATAAGCAATAATAAGCAAATGTGTCTTAGTTTGAATTTAATTACTTAAATTGATTTTATTATAGATTGTCATTTCAGTTACAAAAAACATAATTTATTAATTGGCTGCCCATTTCTTAGCAAATGCCTCCCCCAGATATTCCCATTCTAGTCTTTGTGATGTTATTCTTGACCATGTAGTGTAGATCCTCCTTCTTTTTCTATATCATCAGACCATCTACTGTTAGGTCTTCCTTTGCTTCAACTAGAGTCAACTAGTAATGAATGAAAATATTTGAATTGAATTGAATCGTCTGTGACGCGTGCAGGATCCGCGAAGAGGACGCGGCGCGGCTGACGGCCGAGTACGAAGCCATGGTGGAGGGGCTGCGCGAGGCGCAGGTCGCCCGGGAGACTGACACCATCCTGGGGAACCCCATACTGCCCGACGAAGTCTTGAACGGTACGTCTACGGTTTCAAAGGACTGATAGTCTCACTACCTCGCAGAAGACCTGTATGCTGTTGCTATGAATCTCTCTATAACTGTAACATAGGTTTCCTCTGTTGTTTGTTTGGGTTGTCGATCCTTTTTGTATGCATTTCAAACCAGTTTTTACGTGTTTGAATTTGAAGTGTTCGCTAGTTTGCAATTTTTTTTGTATGGTCACTCGAAAATGTAGTTTTTGCACCTGGTTTTACTTGTAACGTTCAATAAGTCACAGTTTCTGTGTTACTTTCAATAAAAAAATTATTATATTTTTTTTTACAACTCCCAACAAGTAAGTCATATTTTTATTTCAAATTCCAACAGTTACTTTGTTTCTTTGTTTGTATCTATTCTTACTTATAAACAAGGTTTGTCCTTCTAGTTGGGGGTTGTAGCATAAGAGAAAGGTTTTAATCATGTACAACAACAATTAATTCAACTTCTGTATCCGTAGGACAGTTGATAAAGGATGTTAAAAACTGACGCC
This sequence comes from Yponomeuta malinellus, assembly GCA_947308005.1. Classification (NCBI taxonomy): domain Eukaryota; kingdom Metazoa; phylum Arthropoda; class Insecta; order Lepidoptera; family Yponomeutidae; genus Yponomeuta; species Yponomeuta malinellus. Next base: position 2,569,015 of record OX371007.1, on the reverse strand, counting down.
CGACCTAACTAGACGAAAGGGGGTACCTTAAGAGTGGTCCCATATAAATTCAGTCAAGATCTGTGGATGGTATCCGTAAAAAAGGCGTCGAACTCTTTAGTACATGATGTTCTTGAAGTCGGATTTTTGTTGTTGTTAAAAAAAGTAGTCTTCTTTCAGAGGTGGTACCGGGCAACATTAGGAACGCGGAGCACTTCTTAGGCTTCCTGAAGCGGTTCATAGAGTATCTGAAGACGCGCCTGCGGATACAACACGTCGTACAAGAATCCCCTGCTGGTAAGATGTTGTTAGTGTAGTGTTGAAAAATAAATAGTAATTAAGAAACAATAAGCAGAAGTACTAAGTAACAAACAATGCATGTGAGCTTCAGAAACAAAAATTGTTTAATGCTGCCGTTACGTCTAGCGTGCTGTCTCGCTCGCACAACATAATATTTTTAGTAATTGTAATAAAATGAGTACACTTTTGATAAATGTGGTCTGAGGGTTTGATATACAATAAATTTGCGAACATTCAAGATCAAGACACATTTTTATTATCCTGTAACTAGTTTTTGTATACAACATTTGATTACAAAATTAATAATTTTGGAAACAACTTTTCACTATTGAAAACCACTTATAAGAAAGCAAAAAGTATTTAAAATGTCCGTAATATAATTATCTATCAAACCCTCAGACCACATTTATCGAAAGTAAACTCATTTTACTACAATCACGGAAAATATTAGATCGAGCGGGTGAGGCAGCATATTCGACGTAACAGCAGCCTTAAGATCAAACAAGTCTTCCCCAATCGCCAATCCGCAGTGGGCACGCGGTGTCATTAACTCCTGAACTGCCCTCGCGGAATGGAACGTATAGGTGGCCCATACTAAGTTGGACACAGATCTGTGTCGCAGCAGACGAGTGGTTAAGCCGATACTCTCTCTGAGAGAAGGCCTGTGCCCTACAGTGGGACGTATATAGGCTGCTTATGAAGTCGTCCCCGGCTTTAAGATTTAAGTTCGGTCAGACTTGATTGTACTTAACCAAATGCAGACTCACGTTACATAACTGAGTCGAGTGCGCGTACAATGTGCTACTCATAATAATCATCGATCATAATAATCTTAAAGCCGTTACCCTAGGCGATACCATTCTCTAACTGTGATAGAAAATATCGTGAGGAAACACGAGTGTCTGAGGTCTCGGTGCTGGAAATCGCTAATTCGCGATAGTGCGTCGCAGTGTGACTTAGATATATATGCTGATTAATTAACCCTTTTAGGGTTCCCTACCTCAAAAGGAAAAACGGAACCCTTATACGAACACTTTTATGTCCGCCCATCCGTCCGTCTGTCTGTCAAGACCCTTTGCCTCGGGAACGCGTTTAGGTATCGAGTTGAAATTAAAACCATATACTTAGGTGTACAGTTTCTTCTCGAAGCTGTGAAACAATCAAACTTGTAAGTTTACGTAAAAAATGTTACAGCCGTTTATGCCGCAAAAAAACGTATATTTCAACACTCTCGAGGGAATCAAAATTTATAGGGTACTTTCCGTTGACCCAGAACTATGAAATTTGGCGAGTATTATCGTCTTATACCACAAGTACAGGAAAAAAATCAGAAAACTATACTTACATTTGTAATTAAATCATAAAAAAAATAGCCTCGGAAGTTCGAGAATAGCTCAGAAAAACTGCGAGACTACAAATTTATACGGAACCCTCGGTGGGCGAGTCCGACTAGCACTGTCCGGTTTTTTTTTTCTTTGAACCCTGCCGCTGGGAATGGTGGCAGGGTTATGCCGGACTCTTACCGGCTAAAACCCCATGGTGATTCTTCTCACGCCGCCGTATGTACGTCGTCGGTCGGAGTTGCGGGGATGCCCTCACAATGTTCCGCGACTTGCTTAACTAACTCTAGCGACGCCTATCTAATCAACTATCTAATTTTTGATTAGGACTAAGGAATAAGTGTGAGTCCTACGTAGTGTAGGGCGGCTGGCAAGAGCTGGATGAGACGAGCCGAGGATCGTGCTCAGTGGCGTGCAATGGGAGAGGCCTATGTCCAGCAGTGGACAAGCTTAAGCTGATGATGATGATGAAGGAATAAGTCCTGATTACTCAAATTGTACCTACTATATATCCTGAAAAGGAAATAAACAAATTACTTACTTACTAATGTAATCTCGTCTAATCAAGGAATTCGTTTGTTATTGTCTGTTTTGTTTCTTTTGGTGTCCTATATTTTCCTCCTTGTCCTCTTGTTGAACTTTTGTTATGTATTTTGTAAGGTGTAGTTTTATTTTATTTGATTTTGGCGTACAAAACAGATTACAACCATTACACGATGTAAAAGTAATAATATGACATGAGTACTAAGTTGTGGTCTCAATGTAAATTTGAGTATCTCAATAAAGTATCAAATTAAAAAAAAAAAATGCTCGACAGTTTATCATGGCCTGTTCAATTAGTGTATCCTCTTCCAGGCTTCCTAAAGGACGTGGCCAACCGAGTCTGCATCGAACGCAAGCCGCTCCGCTTCTGCGCCTCGCGCCTCACCTCCCTCATGAGGACCTTGGAGATACCAGACCCCTCCAACTTGTCAGCGCTGACCCTGGTCGCGCATCTGGCGACCCTGGTCTCCACTTACACGAAGGGGTTCACCGTCATCATCGAGCCGTTCGACGATAAGACGCCGACAGTTTCCAACCCCATATTGCATTTCACGTAAGTCTTTATCATTCTATTCAGCCAACGTATATTATCGTTATTTCGGACAACCTTGTATAATGATGGCCAGTCCGTATAATTTATCTTCAAGGTCACTAACTATTATACGAGCTAGCTACGTAGTTTACCGTGTAGGTATAAGCATTGCGAGTCATTAAAAATAATAAAAGGGACCCAAAACAAACAAACATATCGAGCGAATGTGGGTGGAAGGGCTGGTAAGGGACCAAAGAGGGGATGTGTTAGCAAAGGGTAAGATAAAAAGTACCCGAAACTGGCGTCCGCGCATGTAACGACTAATGAATGTTGACGACGCGAAGGAGATCTGTCAGGATCGTGGCAAGTGACAGGCCCTGGTCTCTGCCTTCCCCTACGAGATACAGGCGTGAGATTATGTTATGTTGTGTGACCCAACTTTTATACTCAGGATCCAATGTCCAGTCCATATTTAATTTTCATCATTTTCCCACTTTTCCTCGTCAATTTATGACAATTTGATCTAAATATTATTCTACATAAATACAATCATGGCTGGGGACAGGAAGATATGGAAAGCAGAAGAGGAGGCCTTTGCTCAGCAGTGGGACACAAGGCTAAGTAAAAACCGGCCAAGTGAGAGTTGAACGCGCGCACCGAGGGTTCCGTACTCGGGCTTGGCCGTCTTTTATTATTCGTTAGAATATAGGTACAGGGTGTAAACTTTCAGCGGAGCAGTAAAAGTAAGTACCTTATCCGTTGCAGCTACACGAAAATGGTCTTAGGGGATTATCCATAAATTTTCATGAAATTTTGATCCGGTAATTGATTTTTTTTCTGTAATTGACTGATTCTGATTTGAAAAGGTACTTCCCCTTACTGCCCCGCTGAAAGTTTACACCCTGTATAATAAGTCCCACAATCACGCCAAGTTTGATGCCTGTATGTATAACCGTTTTTACAGCATAAACAAAAAAAAAACGGTGAAAAAACACCCTTTTTTATTTTATTACCGTAATCATCCGTAATAACACATATTCTGTGATAATTTCAATTAGCTACCTATTACGGTTCCAAAGATCGGAAAGAGAGCCCTTTAAAGGTCGGACGGACGGACAGACGGACAGCGGAGGCAGAGTAAGGGTCCCGTTTGGCACCCTTTGGGTACGGAACCCTAAGAAAGTAATAATACGAATCGAACTCACGACCCCTGTCTTGGAAGCGTGTTTAACCTATTAGATCATGACATTGAAAAGAACAATTAAAAACCAGTGTTATGCTGGCCCGATCGGGTCCTTTACAATCCTACAGATTCATTAATTATTCTTATTAATGAATTATTACTCTCCAGTTGCATGGACTCTTCCATAGCCATGCGGCCGGTGTTCGCGCGCTTCCAGAGCGTAATCATCACGTCGGGCACGCTGTCGCCGCTCGACATGTACCCCAAGATCCTCGACTTCAACCCTGTCGTCATGAGCTCCTTTACCATGACGCTGGCTCGCCCCTGCATACTGCCGATGGTGAGTCCAGTTCTGTATCTCAATATTTATCTGTACTGTACCCCAACATTCTGAACTTTTAACATGTCATCATGAGCCCTGTCATGACGCTGGCTCGACCCTGTATCCTATCAATGGTCCATTCATACATTTACCCCAATATCTAACTATTTGTATGGGCTAGCACCGCTGCACCTTTCTGGCCGGCCATTACCAACTGCCGACCCCCTAGTCTGCCACCCAGTCGGGGTCGTAAACACGAATTTAAAACACATTTCCAATTTTACAATGCCCTTTGCAATGCGAATATTGTTTGAATGTTTTGTGTGAACAACCCTTCGTGTGGGCAGATTTGTGGGACGCAGATGGAAAGGATCACTACTGGGCACAGGCCTTTTCCCTTCCTTCCCTTGGGTAATTCTTCTATTGTCTTTCGACGGTTTAAGTATAGGGATGAGCGGGTGATCGTGCTCTTCCACTATAAAGGGAAATTTCCCGCCAGGCAGATCGTATGCCTGGGGACGGCCGGTCCGACTGATGTTCGTCGGACGTTATATTTATGGTATGTCATGTGAAACATTTTGCTTGCGCGATGCAGGAATGTTGGAGTTCATAGTGCGCGCGCAGAGTTGACATGTGCTCGCCACATTAAGCAAATTTTTGTCCGCAGATCGTGTCCAAAGGTAGCGATCAAGTAGCAATCTCATCCAAATACGAAACTCGAGAAGACGTAGCCGTCATAAGAAACTATGGACAGTTGCTTGTTGATGTACGTATTTTGTGACTGAATTTATAGGTTGGTACCAATCATGACACCGAAAATTCATAATACCTACCTACAACTGAAACACCAATGTTTAAATCATCGAAACTCTAAACTCCGAAAGTACAAAATGCCAAAGTAAAGAAGTTTGAGACATAACTTGAAATGACCGAAAGAGCAAAATCAAAATTGCCAATCATTATCAGTCATTTGACGCCCACTGCAGGACATAGGCCTCCTTCGTGGCTTTCATGACCATGAGGGGTTTTGTCATAATCGCCACGCTTGGCAGGCGGGTTGGCGATCGCAGTATACGGTTGGAATCTCAGGAAGACGCTGCTGCCCGTCTCCTGGTAATGTATTTCCTTAGTCGCCTTCTACGACATCCACGGAAGGGAACGGAGTGACGCTATTCTAAATCCGGCGCCACACGGAAATTGGCAATAAAGTCACCAATTGCACTTTGCCAATATCAGTAACCTACCAGTAACAAATTTGATTTTGCCAAATGTATAATTGTAACCAATACGGCGCTTCGCTCACTCCGCAATGTGAGATCATACATAAGCAGCCTTTATACGCCCCATTGTAGGGCACAAGCCTTCTCTCAGGGAAAGATTATGGCCTTAATCACCATACGCGCCCACCGCGGATTGGCGATTTCAAGCTGGTGTGAATAGCTCACACTCAGGTTTCCTCACGATGTTTTTATAGTATTTTGCTACAAATGTACATAACTTAGAAAACAAAGTCATAGGTACATGCCTGCACTGGGAATCGAACCTGGATCCCTCGCTTCCGAGTCCAATGTTCTACTCACTATGCTACCACCGCTCTGTGTGATGTGAGATCATGTGAGTCATTAAAACTCATTCATAACTACAATCCCTTTCGCCACCAGATCTCAGCGTGCGTCCCCGACGGCGTGGTCTGTTTCTTCACGTCCTACATGTACTTAGAGAGCGTGGTCGGCGCGTGGTACGACCAAGGGGTCGTCGCTACACTGCAGAGACACAAACTGCTCTTTATCGAGACTCAGGACTCGGCAGAGACCAGCTTCGCGCTCATCAACTACATCAAGGTACGTTTTTAATACCGGCGAGAATTTTCGCGGATTTTGATAATGTGAAAATGTCCAAGCTCGGTTTCATCAAGGCTTAAAGTAATGGCTGCCATATTGATTTCACTTGTTTCCAGCAATAGACGAGTGATTGATATGGGCATTATACGCCCACGAGTCTTCCCCTCACCGTTAAAGAGTATCAATTAATTTTACATTACATAAACTCACGCCTGTATCCCGGAGAGGTAGTCAAAGACTAGGGTTTGTCCCTTGCAACGATCCTGACAAACCTCTTTTCATTACTCATACTCTGAAAGGGGGTCATTGTTCATCCAGGCACCGTGCTGAAAGTGGTACATGCCTGCTCTAAAGCAGAAAAGTATTAAAATATATATATATATGAATCGTAGTTTATATTGAACAACGCAATGGTAGTAACCTATACAGCCATAAAACGATTAATACTTCATTTATTAGTTTTGTTGACATTTAAATTCTTTTTGATGTTTATAATTAATATAATGTACTTTATGTATTTATTAGTCACTTTAAAGGCGAGATGTGATTTGCGAAATAAATTAAAATATTGTTTAAGACACAGATAAAACCACCAAATACGCAAATTCAAAATGGCCGTCTTTTGCGGTCGCGCGCCATCTTGCGAATTGTGATGTTGTACGGCTAGCACAAGTTGGCGCGCGAGCTAGACCATCCGTCTGTTTCGGCGTGATGTCCTTAAGTTTTATATTTTGATTTTAACTGGCTTGTGTTTACTTTCCTCGTATTCGTAATGAAAAGTAGAGTGTTTTACTCGGGTGATAGCACCCATTTCTGCCTCGAACTATTGGCGCTCTCACTTCGTTCGAGCGCCAAAACATCTCGTCAGGAATGGGTGTCTTTCAGCCCTCGGTTAACAATCTACTATTCGTTTCATCAGCGTTCATTCGATGCACATAGGCCGGTTTCGGGTACTTTTTATCTTGCCCTTCGCTAATATATCCAATATTTGGTCGTCCGCCTGGGACTACCCACATTTGCTCGATATATCTCTTACGTCAATCTCTTCCTTCACCATATGTCCAAACCAACGCATCATTGCATTGTGTTGTATCGTATTGTATCAATATCGTATCGTATCGCATTTTCATAAAACTGTTCTGGGGGCCCGGCAGTGCCCCCGTCAAGTCGAGCAAAGAAGCGGCACGTCTGTACCATCGTTTTCTTGAAGCAGTTCAGGCCATTTTCGATTCCCTATAACTTCGTTGTGGATAAAACTAGAAGCCTGAATTTGCTACGAATAAAAACTTTCACTGTCTGCAGCACATCGCCTGAGGCCGTATTTTTTTTTTGTTTCCTATGTCTTGTATAATGTTTGTGTGGCGATATATAAATGTATTTCTTCTTCTTCTACAGTCCTTTGTCAATTCTAGCCTAGGGTAATTAATGTTATTGGGTCAAAACGTGCGGCGGCAGGCTTGCGAGAGCGGGCGCGGCGCGGTGCTGCTGTCGGTGGCCCGCGGGAAGGTCTCCGAAGGCGTCGACTTCGACCACCACCTCGGCCGCTGCGTGCTCATGTTCGGCATCCCCTACGTGTTCACCCAGAGCCGGATACTGAAGGCGCGGCTCGAGTATCTCAGGGACCAGTTCCAGGTGAGGCGTTACTTCTTTGGAAAGTTAATTTGGGCTGTTTCCTATAAATGAACGCCTGCTACTGACAGTTAAAATTTGAAAGTTCTTTTATACAGCTTGTGTCAAAAATCTACTGTCGGTAGGTGAAATATAGGAAAACATAGACATAATCAGACGAAGAGAAAGAGATAGAGATATGGACTTCAACCATCATCTGGAAAACGGCATCTACATCTTCACAAAATTGGCTTTTGTATCAGGGTGCCACTGCTAGATGCATAAGTTAGGGAGAGAGAAAGGCATTTGTATTATATTTGCTAGGTATTAAGATGCACTCACCTTCTCGCAAAGTGTGATCCGATGGCAACATTGTAATTATATTTTAACCTAATATTGATTGACATTGGCTTTGTTGCAGATTCGTGAAAATGACTTCCTAACGTTTGACGCGATGAGACATGCGGCGCAATGCGTCGGTCGAGCACTCAGGTAAAACATGTAATATAATGTTATAAAATATTTCCAAGAGTTGATTGTAGTCCAAAATTGCCAAAAAGTAGTAGTTTTTATTAGCCAATTACAGTATTTTACGTAAGAGGCTTAAATTAGCTGTCCCGTTCAACTCAAAGTACATATCACCAACGCCAAATTTATGTTACCACATATTACACCCACAGAGGCAAAACCGACTACGGCATCATGATATTCGCGGACAAGCGGTTCAGCCGCGCCGATAAGCGCACCAAGCTGCCGCGCTGGATACAGGAGCACCTCAAGGACTCGCTCTGTAATCTGAGCACCGAGGAGGCCGTTCAGGTATGTGAACTCCAAATTCTAATGAACACACATTACACTCGACGGAGGCAAGTCCGATTACGGCGCCACCAATGGATAAAAATCATTGGAGGGTGTATGGGGAACATTTTTTAAATCCTACTTCTTACTAATATTATAAATCTGAAAGTTTGTGGAGATTTTTTTTGGATGTTTGTTACTCAACGCAATAACGGCTGAACGGATTTACATGAAACTTGGCATACAGATAGACAAAGACCTAAATTGAGACATAGTATACTTGATAGGTATCCCGGTAATGCGTTCCCGTGGGGTAATATTTATTTTAAGTTTAAAATAGATGTCGTTGTGATTTACAAATAGATGTCGTTGTGCAAGAATCGTATAAGCGGATTCTGTGGCGGTACGAAGTTCGCCGGGACAGCTAGTTAAAAAAATATTTGAGTGTACCAAAGGAATATTGTAACATCACAAGTAAAAATAAAGAAAAGAAAACATTGATTACTGTTACAAAACAGAAACAGAATTACGCGTTCCGGATAACCTACGTAATTTGTAACTCCCCGTTCCCCCAACAGATCTGCAAGCGCTGGCTGCGGCAGATGGCGCAGCCGTTCACCCGCGAGGACCAGCTCGGCGTCTCCTTGCTGACGCTAGCGCAGCTCCAGTCCCAGGAACAGCAGGACAAGATTGAGAAGCAGGTCATACAGAAGTGAGCCTTGCGCGCCGCCGATTGGGTCTGTTTTCGCGCGGCCGCGTTTGGAGAGAACGATCGTCGGTTGGAAGTGTTTGAGCGAGGACGATAATGTTCTGTGATAGATGTCAATTCACAGAGAAACTGTGATTTATTATGTCACGATTAAAGTGTTTGAAACTAGTGTATTTTCAAATCCAAACACGCTTTCCCTGGATGTAAACGTGAAAATTGTTAAAATAAAGAAAAAAATTGTTTCTTAGCTAGTAATTGCAATTGCAATACCAAGGAGAGCGTCTGTCTAGGATGGAATATAAAACGTTGACAGATTGTTTGGAATTTCAACTTGAAGCGGCAATGAAATTAAAATGTCTGTCAAAAACCTGTTTTCTTGCACTTTTAATTTAGCAGAAGCTAGGGTCTGTTTTGTTTACACCGGACACGTAATCCTGCGCAATAGTAACACCAACATTAATAACCTATTTAAGGGCTAAAAAAAAAATTGAAAATATATTTTTTTTAAATTGTCCTTAGCACGGATTAGCGCAACAACAACAATATAGCCATTATTAATGTTTGCAACTAATCATGGTCGTGAATGTCTTTCGCTTCATTTACATCATACGTAAGTCTTTACAGGCACTCAATATTGTACGAGTATGGCATGTTTGTGGCAATAAATCATTCATTCATTCAATCGGAGAGACCATGTTAAAAGATAAATACACGTGGTAGTTTTTTTTTTCTCTAAGACTAATACTTTTTTCATGATATAACCTGTCCAAAAATCAATATTGTAACGTGGCACGAAAACGCGCCATACAAATTGAGCTCAAACTATGACGTCACAACTTCAACGTAACGCCTCATAATGTATGAAGCATATACATACACCCTTAAAAGAATTCAATGAAAAAACTAAATGTAGGTACTAAGTTTAACTTAATTTTTTGCGGTCCCGGAGACCCCGGAAAAAATATTTTTATTGTTTTATTTTTAAAAAACGTCAAAGTTTTTATATGTCTTCTACGGTATAAAAACAATAACACTCCAATCTAAGTTAGACGCAAGTTCCCCATACATCATCCTCTGTGTTAGTACATTAATTAATTATTCCTGCTGGACAGGACGGAGGAAAAATAATTTACGCGGGACTGAGCGCTAGTGCAATTAGAGCTTTGTTTCGTATATTGTTGATGTTGATATGGATTTGATATGGTTTGTTTTAAACTTACAAAGTAAAACTAGTCTTATAAACAAGACTGGCAATTTTCTTTCATCACTTCTCGGAAATCAAAGACAATATTTTTAAGTACATCTTTATTATGAAAACTGAATAGGTAAATTATATTACATCTTTAATATAATAAATATCTTTATATCTTTGCTGGTGTTACGTATGAAGTCAGTATACAATTAAAGATTTAAACGCATCAGTGGTCTAGGCCTCAAAGTAAAATAAAGAAATGAAATATAGTGTATGCGGATGACATGAACTTATATCATGCTCCTTAAACCTATATTAATTGGTACACGCGCATTTTGTGCAGAGTAACATCTTTCAACATGAATCAGATAATGCTCAATCAATCAACACATGTGGCTTCCCTATGGACACTGGCAATGACGAGTTTTGGAAATCGCAAGGTTTTTTTTTTTTTCATTATTGTATACTGAAAACTAACCTCTATCACTTATTCTCCATTTACTAAAGTCTTACGTACTTAATTTTGCAAAAGTTACTAAATGGTGCTCCACAAAAGGCCACGGCACGTCAGGGGAAGAAAGCGATCGAAAAATGAATATGAGAGAAGAATCTGAGAAAATATGTGGCCCAGACTCAAAATTACCGTTTTCAAATATAAAAACTTATTCTTTTAAGACAATGCCCATTGTAACCATGAATTGTAGTCCTATGAAATGGGGCTTAGTTTGTGGCTGGAACCAACTGTTCCTGGCGTATGTATTCGTAAGGCATTATACGAATATATACATCGAGTATGCTTATACAATCTGCACGCATTGTATCATCACCCTTGTAGCACACCGTAAACAGCATTTTTTCTCTTACTCTAACGGGAATATTGTACAAAGTCACGACGATTGTTAATAACGTCTTGAATTATATTGTGTGTTGTGAATCACAAAATATAATTATTTTCAAAAAATACAAATTGTTTAAAAGTGGTTGTTCTATTCAAAACAAAACTGTTTAACTGACTAAGTACACAATACTTTCTTGTATATTTTGCAAAGCTGGCGCTTGACTTGGCTATTCGTATTCGCTTATATACCGACGACTTATAATACGATTATAATAAAGGTTCGTCAGAAAAGCCGACAGTGGATGTTGGCCAAACAGGAACACGTTTAATATATAACCTTAAAAACACGAATGGTCAAGTGAGGCGCCAGATTAAAGTTGTTATTAATTTACAGTAGAACAAAGCTTCTCCGCGTACTATTAAAGGGTCTCCTAACAAATATAACGTCACTGGAAAACATGTTTTTAATTGTTTATATAAACTATTTTTTTTAGTTTCTTCAGTAAAACTCTGGGACAGAAATTACCCAAATATCTAAAAATAGAACTAATGTGAGCAAAACCACTACCTACTAGAGATCAAACCACGAGAATCTAAGTGTCAAAACACACTATGCGGAAGGTACGCGACCGAAGTTCGGCATGATTATGCCTGCAATGCTATTTGAATTACTGACCACACATAATGCCGAAATTACGTTGCTTTATAACGTATATCCTATCCGTTCTTACTTGGCACAAGTAGTAAACAAACATGGCGGACCAACAAAATGTCACATTACATAGGGTTGGGTATTACTTGAATGAACTGTTACAGTTTCATAGATTTAATTGTTAAATTAATGAAATTAAGTTTATTGGAATATAAAATATTTTAAGTTATAATAATATCGTCGCAATCTATCTGCGACATAAAAAGACTAGCATATAGATGGGTACTAAAATTTTTGACTCAATTTAATTTCACTGGCTCTCTGACAATTGATAGAATCAAACTTACTATAGCAGAAAAAAGTAACAACCCTAAATTGATTATAAAAACACATGTATTTCGTCGTTTTAATAGAATAATACAGTATTACGTGAATAATGTAATATTTACCTAATACCCACCGGGTAAATATTTTGCCATTTTTAAAGAACAAAATAATATTTTAGCACATTGCGCAATTTCATTCATTCGTTCTTTCATTCACCTCATCCAACCGCGTCCCATCACTGCAACATAATGTCAAAGTAATCTGTGTAGTTTTGCTAACCTGTGATCAGAATTGTATGAAAATCTGAATTTCGCAAAAAAATCTTATTCGCAACCACAATTTAGGCCAGTTTTCGGTGAAATTCAATGTACATGTGTCTTAACTAGTGTTTACAACTAAATGTGGTAATCTGCATTGAGTGATGCTCTTGGAATATCGAGTTTTGTGATAGAAGAGGTTTGTTTACTACTTGTGCCAAGTAAGAACGGATCGACTGTACAGCCTAACTTCGGTCGGGCGTACGTTCAGCGGCAACTATAAATACGCGACCGAAGTTCGGTTCGATTGCCGACGAAGGTCCGGAGGCGGAGAGCAGTCCGCCCGTAGTGATACTGAATACACACACAAAGTTGCGCATCTGAATTTCTGCCGCGCAAATTCGGCACTTATGGTGTGTCATATCACAGCCGAATACGTCGGTACGTAAAAGCAGCCGCGGAACTTCCGTACCTTCGGCATAGTGTGGTTAGACAATACAAATCTCTACAAACAAAAAAAATATATATAATGCAAAAGCAACCAAGTTAAGGCTAAACAATTTTATTAAAGTTTAAAATATCACTTTAAAAAACTATTTATGTTTAATATACTGTACACACACACATTTATCAGCAAATTTTCTATAAATCATTCTTTAAAATATACTCTAATCTAAATTCGTGTTGCAGCTAATTTCGACAGAACCAGCTCAAAAAATCCTGGCTGAAATTACAATAGTTAGCAAGTTTAAACCTTACGCCGACGTTTAGTAGATCGTAAACACTTTTACATGAAACAAAAGATATTGTACTCGACAAATACGTTTAAGATATATAACTTCTACACATAAAAACTTTTCTTAAAACGCTTCAAAAACGCCGATTAAAATAGTATGCGATTGAGATTTTACAAGGAAAAGATGAAAAATCAAATAAACAGAGATTTAGAGGAATCGTGTTTTTATAAATAAGGCCGTTTATGTTTGTCTATCTACAAATCAGTATTGGTTGTCTATCGACAGGTACTACAATATCCCTATAAACATCTAAAAATGTAGGTTCTACTCGACAGTACGAACATTAATATAGCAAAAACTTCAAAATCGCCAAATAAAATCTGGTATTGTATCTGCCTCAGATCTTCGGTCCAGCGAGCTGATGGGCGTCCTACGCTGCGTTTGCCAGTTCGTAGTCTCGACTCGAGAACGTTTGCACCCCATCGACCATCGGTTCTTCGGCATATGCGATCATCCCACTGCCACTTACTGGCAGCGGTTGGATGAGGATGACCGAGGACGGAAGGAAGTGGCGCGCCTTGGAGGCCTATGTCCGGCAGTGGACGTGTACGGGCTGATTGATTGAATTGTATGAAATACCTAGCTGATATTTTATTCGCGATTTCAACTTTTCTTTAAATTACTATAAAAGTTGTTCGTACTGAAAAGAAGAATTAGATAGATAGATAGATTATTTTTAAATGGAGTTCAAATTCATTCTATTAACATTCATTAAATCTTGGTCAATTTACTAAGCTCTCCTAAGCTTTTAACCTATATATCAATAGACTGATCGAGGAACTTGCTAGTACCAATGTCGGATGCTCTGTTGACGGGCAAATTATCAACAATATAAGCTACGCAGATGATATGGTCCTACTGAGTCCCTCGTTTAATGCTATGCGTAAAATGTTATCTGTCTGCGAAGCTTATGCGAATGCTCATGGACTTAGGTACAACACTAAAAAGAGCGAGTACATGGTCTTCGTGTCTGGCGCTAAAGTTCCAACTGAGGTTGTGTGGGTCGTCCCTAACTAGAGTGCCGATGTTTAAGTACCTAGGTCACGTGGTCACTGAGCGGCTGTTAGATGACTTGGATATTGACCGTGAGAGGAGGGCGTTGGCGGTAATATGCTGTCCCGCAGATTTGTCAGAAGCACGAGTGGGGTTAAGATAGCCCTTTTTAAGGCTTACTGCCAGTCGCTGTACACCTGCGGTTTGTGGTTTAGCTATACGCAGCGGGCCTTCAATGCCCTTCGGGTACAATATAATAGTGTATTTAGGATGATGTTGGGACTGCCGCGCCACTGTAGTGCTTCGGGAATGTTCGCCGAAGCCCGTGTTGACGTCTTTATCCCATCATACGGAAACGGGTGGCTTCCATGCTGAGTAGAGCTTGCGGCAGTCCAAATAGCATCCTTTCAGCACTAAGCAATAAGGCTGATAACCCCTTTTGGAAGCATCATATAAGGGTGCATGTAAAATAGTTTTTACATGCACTAACATAGTCTAAGTCACTTACTAACTATTTATGGATGTTTCATCTGAAGTAAATAAATAATAATAATAATAATTAAATCGCCACACAAACGCTTAAGCCTGAAGACGGTCAACTGATCAGTTAGTCAGACTGGAACATTTTCCTCTACTTCTACTTAGAGGTATTTAATTGAAATCTTTTAGTTTTCACTCATTTTCCGCCAATATCACGCGAAGCCAAACAGGCAGCCTAGTTGTCTCCATTGAGGCTTTAAGGTGGGACGATTCCCATACAAATGATTATTTCCAAATTTGTTAAAAAAATTACATAATTATACACTGGAATTATGTCTGTTTGCATTAAGACTTTTATTTGCTCCAATACATATTTCCTTAAAAAAACAGTAGTTTAATAGGTTAAATAAGATCGATAATGTTTGTATGGACTAAATTGTCGAACTCATTCAAGCTATTAAACCAGTGGTTTTTTTTTTAAGAAACTGTATGTTGGCGCAAATGAAAATCTAAATTAATGCAAACAGATTTAATTTCACTGCATAATTATGTAAAATTTTTAACAAATTTGAAAATGTTCATTTGTATGGGAATCGTCTCACCTTAACGTCTGAATTTGTTCTACAATCAAATGACTTTATTTTGTAATTCAAGTTAGTTCGATAGTCCCGCTACCGGCTCCCGGCATCCGGACGGAAGGTGCCGTCCCAACATCCTCATTGTTTGCAAGTGTCGGCTGACCTTTCATCGCTCTACGTCGATCAGCAAATTCCGACCAAGATTTACTCTCGTATGCTTGTTGAATTTCGGAAAGTAGACTAATATAATTGACCTTAAAAAAATGTACCTTTTCGAAAAATAGGCGTATTTTTCCATTTCGATCTCGCCGAGACAAAATTCATACCAGCGGTTTCCGAATTGAGAATTGTATTCAAATTCCTCTGAAAAAACCAAGAGACAGATGTATATATCTGATTTTACTTCTCCTTAATGCTCGGACATTGTAAAAATGCGTTTACTCTTGAGAAATGTGGTAATGACAGCTGCACTAGAAAATACACAGATCATATTTTATCAACAGTATACCTACTTGATATTTCACACAATAATTAAAAATCTTAGAGAGGATGTGAAAGGAAACGTTCAGATATATTTTACCTTCACTTCTCGATTACATGTTACGAGAAAAATGTACATTTCTTCACAACCATCTGATTTCGTCTTTAGCAACTGCCCACCAGTGCAGCTTTCCAAAAAACGTAAAATTCATAGTTTTTTTTTTTATGAAAATTGCATATCCGATTAGTACAATAATTGTACGAATCGGATATGCATAATCAGACTAGTAATTAGTCTTCCTACTTGTTAACCCGTGAGTTAATCAGCTGTACAATGCACATCGGATTGTCACAGTACACCAAAAACTGTAGTTACGAAATAGGGCTTAGCCTTTGTCTCTCGTGGCTCCCCGCTGGGCTCAGTGAGCGAGTCGATTCTTGTGATCCCCGCCTCCCTACTTCCTCAGTGCGCGGGTGGATGCTAGTGAGCCCCCCTCCCCAACTACCTCAGTGCGCAGGTCGCTGCATGAGAGCCCCCCTCCCCAATTTCCTCAGTGCGCGGGTGGAGCCACATTCCTGTTGTGCTTGACGACGGCAGTAGTAGAGCGCGGCGAGTAGCACAGCTCGGCAATGAAATGGAGCCTTCGTTCCTTATGACTCCCAGCCGGGCGCAGAGCGCGAACGATTGTTTGTGAGCTCCTCCCTCACTCAGTGCGGGCGATGATGTTGTGAGACCCTTCAATGCGCCGGGGGGTGCTCGCGAACGCCTCCCTCGTCGAGTGTCCCCCCCGGGCGGCTGCTGACGAGGCTCGTCCCCCGCTAGTGCTTGTGCGGGCGCGCGCGGCGGCGGCAGTGGTCCAGCGCGGCGAGCAGCGCGCGAGCGGCCGCGGCGCACAGCTCGCCGCCGTCGCGGGCCGACACGGCGCGGGCGCCGCCGGACAGACCGTTCACTATGTGCCTGAGAGACGGACGGGTGGGTTACACGCGCGGCAGATAGACCGTTCGCCGTGCCCGAGGACGAGCGGTTGGGTTTAGACGTGCGCCGAACGTTTCGACGAAAAGAAAACAAGCTTTTAGTTCATTTCTAGGGATGTGGAAGGGCAAATGGTTACCTGGCCATGTGGAAAGGCCGCCAGTTGCTTGGCTATGTGGAAGGGCAGCTAGTTACCTGGCCATGTGGAAGGGCCGCTAGTTACCTGGCCATATGGAAGGGCCGCTAGTTACTTGGCCATATGGAAGGGCCGCTAGTTACTTGGCCATGTGGAAGGGCCGCTAGTTACCTGGCCATGTGGAAGGGCCGCTAGTTACCTGGCCATGTGGAAGGGCCGCTAGTTACCTGGCCATGTGGAAGGGCCGCTAGTTACCTGGCCATGTGGAAGGGCCGCTAGTTACCTGGCCATGTGGAAGGGCCGCTAGTTACCTGGCCATGTGGAAGGGCCGCTAGTTACCTGGCCATGTGGAAGGGCCGCTAGTTACCTGGCCATGTGGAAGGGCCGCTAGTTACCTGGCCATGTGGAAGGGCCGCTAGTTACCTGGCCATGTGGAAGGGCCGCTAGTTACCTGGCCATGTGGAAGGGCCGCTAGTTACCTGGCCATGTGGAAGGGCCGCTAGTTACCTGGCCATATGGAAGGGCCGCTAGTTACCTGGCCATGTAGAAGGACCGCTAGTTACCTGGCCATGTGGAAGGGCCGCTAGTTACCTGGCCATGTGGAAGGGCCGCTAGTTACCTGGCCATGTGGAAGGGCCGCTAGTTGCCTGGCCATGTGGAAGGACCGCTAGTTACCTGGCCATGTGGAAGGGCCGCTAGTTACCTGGCCATGTGGAAGGGCCGCTAGTTACCTGGCCATGTGGAAGGGCCGCTAGTTACCTGGCCATGTGGAAGGGCCGCTAGTTACCTGGCCATGTGGAAGGGCCGCTAGTTACCTGGCCATGTGGAAGGGCCGCTAGTTACCTGGCCATGTGGAAGGGCCGCTAGTTACCTGGCCATGTGGAAGGGCCGCTAGTTACCTGGCCATGTGGAAGGGCCGCTAGTTACCTGGCCATATGGAAGGGCCGCTAGTTACCTGGCCATGTAGAAGGACCGCTAGTTACCTGGCCATGTGGAAGGGCCGCTAGTTACCTGGCCATGTGGAAGGGCCGCTAGTTACCTGGCCATGTGGAAGGGCCGCTAGTTACCTGGCCATGTGGAAGGGCAGGTGGTGCGTGTAGACCCAGTCGAGCGCGCCGCCGCCGTCGGCGATGGTCGCGCAGCCCACGAACTTGGACACCGGCGCGCACGAGAAGAATACCATCACGCGGCCGCCCTCCTGAGGGTAGAAGGGCCGAAGGTCAATTAGTTATTTGGTTGATCAAACCAAATGTGTATATAGAAATAATAATGCAGTCGACACAAGTTTAAATAGAGCACTGGGCTTATCTAAAGGAGGCTTTCACCCGCAGAGTTGTTTTTAAATTAAAGTTAAACCTACCTCAACTTTGTTTCTTATTAGTAATATTAGATTTAAGTTTCAATATGTTACAACTCCGAATCCGTTTTATTACAAAATATAGCTAAATTTATAAGTTCTAAGCACAGGACCTTCTCCCAGAGAGAGAAACACGTGCCCACCGCGGATTCGCAATTTCAAGCGCTGAGGTATGTGAACACCTCAGACACTCGTTCAAACACCTCAGATGTTTTCCTTTAAAGTCAGTGAGTGGTATTGCAACAATGAATTCAAAAATGCATATTGTGAGTTGTGAATGATATATTGCGGCGTTGATTTGGAAATCTTAAGCCATTTGAAGCATTATTCTAATTATCATACTACTGAACAACTTTCGATCTACAAGTTTGACTCCCAAAATTAAATACTAAGTTCAATGGAACAGATGTCGCAAAAATCAAAGCGAAAAGGTTTTTGTTACATCGAAATAAAAAACTCGTAAAACAAAAGTTTTTCATTATGACAGCTAGACTAAACGAAGTTTAACTAACCCTTATCAGCCAACTGCACCCTCCCAAAAACACTCAGCAAATTCGCCTAAAATATTGTAAGTAATACCTCTTAAAAATGTAAACAAACCACAATTTATAATTTTATAAGGAAATAAAGAAAAATAAACGATAAGAATTACTCGCCTGCTTAATCTTCAGCAGTTTCTTCGCCGTGTTGGGCACAAACGGGAACACGGCCCCACTCTGCGCCATCTCCACCACATGCGGGTCGTCCGCCTTCACCACAAAGTACCGAGTACTACCCTCCGGCGCTTCCGCGTACTTCTCTATATTGGCTAGCAGCGTCTTCCCATTCGGCGACATCGGACTCTTGGGGCCGTTGAACGACTGCGGCGAGAAGCCCTGGGGCACCCCGTCGCCTCGCCACGGGCCGGGCGGCCGTTGGCCGTTTCTATAGCCGTAAGGCTGATAGTAGTTGTTCTGGAACTCTTGGTTGTACTGTTGCGGGTAGAATTGCTTGTCCTGACGGTACTGTTCGTCGTTCTCGACGCGCATCCGCCAGTTGGGCGAGTCCACGGTCAGAGGCTTTGGCCGCTGCCCTATACCCGACGGTTGGTTCAGTCCGACGTTCTTTTCCTCGGCTCCCAATACGTGCACCACCGTGTTAAGTATCTGCTCGTCTAGAGGCGTCATCGGCTTGGCCGGATTCGACATCCGTCTTATCACTAGCGCGCAAAGCTTTTGCCGCAGATAATACACGCTTATGGCGTCCGACGCGTCGGCCGTGAACGCCATCCAGTCGTCTAAGGTGAGAACGGCAGTGTCCGGCGAGGAGTTGTTCTCATCGGCTTCGCTGTCCGAATCGCTGGACAATCCCGGCGGGTTGGCCCTTTGAGTGAGCGCGCCGGGGGGCAAACGCAGCGGTCCGCCGAACAAGGACACAGTGAGGGGCGTAACTAAGGTGTTACACCTTATGAAGCAGAACCGGCCGGCACGGGATATCTCTTCGAAGACCATCCAGTCTGTGGGTAGGTTCTGCACCGACTTTTGAGAGCCACTGACGCCACCGCCCCGGTGTAACGTGGAGCTGGGATGGAAGGCCACTTTGACTTCTTTGGACGTCCTGAGACTGGCCGTGTCTCGGTCGACACGCGCGATCGAAGGGTACAGCCCACTGACAAGGACCGCCTTCACCACATGCCACTTCTCCGAGTTCAAGTTCACGTCCTTTATGTCTCCCGAGCCTCTGGCTTTGACCAGGCACAGGGCGCGGAGTTGGGCCAGCAACTGTGACCTGTACCCCACGATCATCTCCATCGTCGCGCCACAGATCAGGTTCTTAGCGCAAAACGCGCGCTCCGAGCCGTTCGCGCGCGCCGTCTGCCACGCCTGGAAGGCTCTCAGTAGCGCCATGTGGTCGGAGAAACTGTCAGCGGAGAATTCCTTCCTCGCCATGCTTCCCTTCTTCCTGTTCTCCGGGTTCATCGAAATCTGGAACGGCTCCTTATTCGCGAGGCTGCACACGATCGTCAGTATCGGGTCGAGGCACTTCAACACGCAAGCGTAGAGCAACATCTTGCCCAGTTTCGGTTCGACGGTCAAGTCTAGCAGATGCTGTCCGATCTCCGTCAGGTCTTCCATGGGCGTTAGCGCCCCGATGGTCTTCAAAAGCGTCACGGCGTTCCGTACGGCCAGAAACGACGGCGGTTCGAGAGCCTTAGACAGGAAGTCGGCTATCGGGGTGTTTCCAGGCGCCAGGAGCTTCGTATGCAGGCAGAGTTCCTGGAGAGGCACTCGGAGTATCTCCGGGACGGAGTTGAGGGGGAGGGTTTGGAATCTGCGCCGCGAGCACAAGTGGAAGGCGTGGCCGGGCTGGGTGCGGCCGGCGCGGCCGGCTCGCTGCTGGCAACAGGCGCGCGAACTCCACACGCACTGCAGCGAACAAACACCGCCGTTGGACTCGTAGTACTTCTCCTTAACTTTGCACGAGTCTACAACGTACACAACATCGTCTATGGTGATCGACGTCTCCGCAATGTTGGTGGCGATTATGATCTTGCGCGTGTTAGGCAGCGGGTTGAACACTTTCTTCTGGTCCAGCGTTTGCATGTTGCTGTGGAGTGTGAACGTCTGGTATTTCATCGCGTTCATCTCCGTGCAGGACTGGATCAGGTCCCTCAGGGTCACTATGTCGTCGTATCCCGGGAGGAATACTAGGATGCTGCCCTTGGGGAGGTTTAAGTGTATGTGCTTGATCAACGCCAGCATAAGGTCGTGGTCGATGAGTTCTTCGGAGACGGTGTGGTGGTAGACGTCTAGTAGAAAGTCTGCGGCTGCGTTTTCATCGTCCTTGTTTTCTTTGGCTTCGTCGGTTGAGAGGTTGAAGGAAGCCAGCACTTTGGCGCATTCGGTGTGGTTGTTAGCGACGGCGTAGTCGTACGCCGTTTTGCCAGACTTGTCTTTAACGCTCGGGTCCGCACCTGGAAACAGGATATATTCAAATCTTTACATCTACACCAGATGGTTTGTAGACAACTGTTTCTACGCACACACACTCACTAAACACCCTTACACGCTAACATATATACAGGGCGTCCCAAAGTTATGGGACATGAAGGGAAAGTACCTTAAATATCGTAGATAGGGTATTTTGCTGAAAGAAGACTTTGTTATTTTTAAAATTTAGTAATTCTGCATTCACAGATTTTCTAAAAATTGCTTGCTTCGTCTGGGAATCGAACCGACTTAAATGTAAAAACAAACACCTCTACTTTTATGATGCCAATCGAAAGAATGGCCAAAAACTAATAATGCTTCTTAAGATTTTCTAAATGAATGTTTGGTACGAATGAACCGATTAGATGGCCGGCCAGATCCCCGGACCTTACACCATTAGATTTCTTCTTTTGGAGATACGTGAAAGATATGCTATACAAAAAGCGATACGAGAACGTGGGCGAGTTACAAACAGAATTGTGCCATATCATATCGAGTATTCACCATAAAAAGATAAGAAAATCAACAGGCAGCGGACTCATTAAAAGATTGCCAATTTGCGTAAGACAAGAGGGATCACATTTTGAGCATTTATTTAATTAATTTAAAAAAAAATACCCACTACGGCAGTTTCATGCATGTTTTTAATTTGATTAAAATTATTCATTTCACACTGTTTCTTTTAAAATACTATGTTACTTAAGAAGAGTTATTAGTTTTTGGCCATTCTTTCGATTGGCATCATAAAAGTAGGGGTTTTTTTACATTTAAGTCGGTTCGATTCCCAGACGAGGCAAGTAATTTTTAGAAAATCTTTGAATGCAGAATTACTAGCTTTTAAAAATAACATAAAGTCTTGTTTCAGCAAAATACCCTATCTACGATATTTAAGGTACTTTCCTTTCATGGCCCATAATTTTGGGACGCCCTGTATACCGAAATGTAACTAAGTGACACGCAGTGTGAAATCTATCCAGACAATAATCTGGCTGATAATATCTGCCAGGCCGTGTGCGGCCATCAGTCCGGCCGCAGGCGTCCAGACTGACCTATGTGCAGGATCTGGCTGACGGTTTCCACCAGCCCGTGCGCGGCGGCCGCCATGAGACCGCTCCGGCCGTCGGCGTCCGCGCAGTCGACGGGCACCCCTTCTGACAGGTACATGTAGAGGATCTGGCAGAACGAGTCCTATGGGAGAAAGTAGTGAGAATAAAACACTTTTTCAAATTTTATTTCTTATAGGCTATATTCATTCCTGTTTTAATTTTGAATTTTAGCTTTCACAGAGCTTACTTACTTACTAAGAAAAGTATTTTCGTCCTCAATCGCTCAAGACAAAATTATACAACCAGTGTGTGTTACCAGTGATGACTTATGGGATTGAAACGTGGTCTCTCACTATGGGCCTCATAAGAAAGCTCAAGGTCACGCAAGCTTTGGAAAGGGCTATGCTCGGATTTTCTCTACGAGATAGGATCAGAAATTATGAGATCCGTAGACGAACGAACGTCGTCGACGTAGCCCAGCTGATTAGTAAATTGAAGTGGCAGTGGGCGGGTCACATAGCACGCAGAACTGATGGCCGATGGGCCCGAAAAGTTCTCGAATGGAGACCACATATCGACAAGCGCAGCGTAGGACGACCAGCCACAAGATGGACAGATGACCTCATCCAAGTGGCAGGAAGGCGCTGGATGCAGGCCGCTTCCAACCGGTCTTTTCGGAAATCCATAGAGGAGGCCTATGTCCAGCAGTGGACTTCTTGTGGCTGAATGATGATGATGAGAGCTTACTAAAGTCTGTTTTTTAATTCGATGCAAAAATACTGTCACTTTGACATGTGCCGGGGTCGTCAACCATCACAAACCCATTACACTTGTTGACATACTCTGTGCAAGTTTATTTTTAGGGTAGTGACAGATGGCGGCTATAAATATATTAACATATCGCGCGATGTCTTGCTCTATACTAAATCCGACCGAAGTCGTGTGTGGACGCGGGTTGCGTGTTGGATATTGTGTGGAAAAAATACGCATGTTAACGCCGTCGCCTGTGACGGCCATAAATCTAAGGTTCCAATTAAATGTATGCCAATAAAAAAACTCTTATCAAAACAAAAGTAAAACAGTATATTTCATTACGAGTGCGGAAAGCCTGTCATTGCAAAGAGTTCCGACAAATGTCTACCCGAGCCGAGGCGCAGCCGAAGGTGAGGGTTGACAGTCGGAACAAGTTGCAATGACGGGTCCGCACGTGTACTGAACAACTATTTTTAATACAGTTGCGAAAAAATGAAGCAATTTAATAAAGAAATTTTTTGGAAAATGGCGTCAACCGTAAAAAAATATAAGCAGAGATTTTTTTTCTTCACCCATTCTGGGTGGGCAAAGGGAAGTATGCCCATACAGCCAAGTCTTCAGTTGAATTTTTTTATTGATATTAAATGAAAAGGAAATTTAATGAAATAAAATAAAACCTAAACTAACTCATTGAATCAAATCATTAAATTTGATATTGAAACAACTTAGTAGCTTCTTTTTAGAAATATTTGCATGAATCATAAAAACTTCTATGAATTTTTTTAAGTAAAAACTTCGTGGTTGGTTTTTTCTGACATTATTTTGACAGTTGGGAAGGAGAACGCACGAGTTCGGAAAAGGTAAAGAAAAAGCTCGAGTATGTAATAGCCCACATCTCGAACGCTATACGTCCCTGCAATACGCCACTTTTTGAGCAACTGTATTAAAAAGAACTTTAATTTATACAACAGAAATCTCTTTCAAGTGTTGCATTACTAATGTGGATTCGAAAAACTAGCCAAAATTGTCGAAATCACAAGAAAACACGGGAAACAACATTCGCGTAAGCAAGAAAAAAAAAACTGAATGTTTGACAATAAATAACGTCTTCATTCACGTGTCAAACAAACCTAAAACCGAAGGTTATCTACATCCAAGTGTTGTCAATGCGTAAAAAACAAATAATTCTAATTTTTGTTCCAAATTAAATTTGTGTGAGCTACGTTAGTGTTTTTTTAAATACTTTACTGTTATGGGTTACTAAATATTAATGTCTGATGCAATTAGGTTTTTGGTCACACGAGTCTACTTTTTTTCAGTAAAACAAAAATCTACCGAATATAACGATATATTTTATAATGGTAACACTACTCCATTTTTTTTGCATCGAATTAAAAAAAGGCTATAGCTACGATTGATATCAAACACAAAGCCCGTGCTCCGCGAAAATCATGCGATGTCAGTGACGAAGTAAACATTTAGACACAATAATGCCCAACAAATTTTTAAATGGAAGATGTGACGGAAGATCGACGTAGACATGAACTAAACGGCATACCCTCTAAGCGCTTACACGTGCCATCCTCCGGCCGATCTCTTCTTCGGTCTCTGTTAAGTTTAGTTTTAAGACATTATGTGAATGATAATGTAATCTCACCAGACTGCCTTCCCGGAAGCACTCCTGCAAGAACTCATCCATGTCAGCCTGCAGCGCGGGGTCCAGCGGTTCCTTCTCCTCTTTGACCTCCTTGTCTTTGACCTCTTTACTGGCGGTGCCATCCTCGGAACCCTTTTGGTCTAGAACAAACTCGATAAGGTACAGTTCAGTCGGTATTACCACCGATAGAATGCTGGCCTCACGTACGGGAGATTGTAACAATTGACTTTGTGTTCTTAGTTGCATACATTTGTGAATTTGGAGTAGCAATACTATTGAAATGAAGGAAGACAGCGTGAGAAAACCCTAGTGACCGAGGTGTTTTCACATACCTCAGTGGTACGTACAATGGCCCAACTATGAGGCTAAGTGCGGAAATCACAGGTCTAACTAACTGTTCATTCATCCTAAGAACGCAGGCGTCGTTTAATTTCAATTGCAAACATCCAATTAAAAAGTGACCAAGCGCGTGTCGGGTCACACGCAGTGTAGGGTTCCGTAGCCATCAAATTATGCTGACTTAGAAGATTCCCTCAACTTGCAATGGGTCATTTTCTTGGTGCGGTATTGAGTGAGCTTAGACTTAGTTAGTTGATTAGTTAGACTTGAGATTTCCGCACTTAGCCTCATGGTTGGGCCATTGTACGTAGCAAAGCTGTGAGTTTACTCCAGCCAGCTTATCTCTTTCCAGAAAGCCAGCAGTGCTCTGATGACACTGCGGGCCTCCCGAAGGGATCCCAGCTTCCCAATAATGGCGTTGCTTTTCCACGCCTTCACAGTGAATGGTCACCTGGGCGGGTGTTTCCTGACGGCTGTCGGTTAGTCCCATGTTGTGGAAATGTCTATTCAGTGAGCAGTGGCCTGCTAGGATTGACACAGCTTTGCGCAGATATATCTGATCAGACGCAGCAGGCTGCGTGAAAGGTGTTTCGAGATTGTCGGTAGAGGCTGGAGAGCTTATCTGCATCTGGTTTCTGTTCTCTAAAGTTCAAAATGCTGTCTTTCAGTTTGCGACCTGAACCACAGCCGAGCTTTGACTTATGACACGAAGGCTCAAAAAAATCTCCCTTACTCTCCAGGTGCGACCAGTAGCTCTGTCCGCTGTGGAGTTTCCCCCTGAGCTCCCGCTCGACCTGGGCCATCTTCCCGGTGCGGTACTGCGTCATCCGCAGCACGTCCTCCAGGTACAGTCGCTGCACCTCGTGCAGACGGCCCGGGATGCTCAGCACCGGGCAGTTGTTGAAGTACCTGGGAACAGGGCAGGCAGGGATAAAGAGATATATTCTGTTTAAAAAACAGTTTTCTTAATTATATTTAAAAAAATACCCGACGCCCCCGGGTAATGTAACGGCGTAAACCTTCTTACACAATTTCTGCTATTTTCTTTCATTCTCTCTATCATCCTAAATTTAAAATTACGTCACCCATTCTAGATTTCTTTCGGATTTTCATTACTACTTCACCCTTTGACAACAGATTATCTCTGACAGTTATCTACTTGTGAATTGCCTATTTTCCTATTTTATTTTGTTTTGATCAAAGTTTTCTGTTTACCACCACTTATCTACAGTTTTAGGAAATATAACCACAGTTGTTGAAGTTCTAAATTATTTAACCGAACCGAACGATGAAAATCCTTCATCTAACCGAACCCCGCTAAAAAATTAAGCTACTTGGTGGACGGCGTTGCGTTGGTATATTCGCGATTTCTGTCAACGGTTTGTTTGGGTATGGACTGAGGCCGAATGAATTTAAATATACGTTGTTTATGTATAAGAATAATATAGGTATAATACAAGTAAGTATATAGAGATAGAGCGCTTCGCCAACAAACTGCTGTGCAGTTTGGCGAAATTGTGTGCTAGATAAAAATAATAATAAATATAAAAATATTCTTATGTACACTAGAGCACATGACATAAAAAAAATTAAATACACAGTACAATTGGCGGCCTTATTGCTAAAAGCAATTTCTTCCAGACAACCCTATTACGGAAAGTTGCTGTAGGAAAAATGAGACGGGCAGTCGGTGCAAGTATGAATATTAATATACATACTTATATACTTACATAAACCATTACATAAACATACACGCGTGTAAAAAAATATATATTTCTTTAGGTTAACCGTATTTACTCTTAGGTTCAGAGTATCTGTGTAACAAAGCAGACACACCGCCAATAACCATAATTATCTTCTTCTCAAAAACAAAAGGTTAATGTTGTAAATGCAAAACACAAATGACCAACTTACCTCTAGGCACGAACCAGTGTCTTAAGCCTTTTTTCAGGTACAACGCCTCTATTATATAAGTATCCACTGTTTTGGGTTATCCATCTTAACGTTTCCTCAAAATATATTTATGTATGTATGTATTTGACAGCTGGAGTGGCTTAACCCCTGAACTGCCCTCGCGGACTCAAAAGATAGACAATTAGGCCCCAGTATCTAAAACCTTGTGTCAGGCAGAGGGCGGTAAGCACTCACCGGGAGAAGATCTGCGTGTCACAAGTGGCCGACATGAGGATGAGCTTGATGCCCGGGGTGGCAGGGAATCCCGCAGCGCGAACACAACTAACTTTGTTTCAGGCACGACCAGGGGCCTAATTGTCAAACGTCAAATTGAAATGATGCTGACGAACTTCAGACTGCAATTAACCTATCCCTATCACTTTCAATGGCAGCTCGTGTCAAATAAATGCAGTCTGAATTTCGTCAGCCCCTTTCAAGCGTCAAAGTGAAAGGGATCGCGATAGATTCAAAAAGTATCCAAAACCTTGTGTCAGGTACAGGGCGGTAAGCACTCACCGGGAGAAGATCTGGGTGTCGCAAGTGGCCGACATGAGGATGAGCTTGAGGTCTCTGCAGCGGGGCAGGGCGTCCCGCAGCGCGATGAGCAGGAAGTCGCTGAACTTGTCGCGCTCGTGGACCTCGTCCACGAATATGTGCGTCACGCCTGCGGGGGGATTTTATTATTTACTAGCTGACTCAGCAAACGTTGTTTTGCCATATTAATTTGCCTACGACCTATTCTGAGACCTACCAAACATACCACACAAAAAAATTCATAAAAACGGGTGAAGCCGTTGCGGAGGAGTTCGATAAAAAACACTATGACATGAGATTTGTAAATTAGACTTATTTCTGTTGTTCACCGTCAGCCATTTGATGCCCACTGCAGAACATAGGCCTCCCTCGTGGATACTTTTACTCAAACACTTTTTTCATTATAAAAACAAAAAGTTTGCTGAATTAACGTCAAAGTAGTTAGTTTAAGAATTAATATAGAATATGTGGAGAAGAAACTAACAAAGAATCTCCGCATTTATTCTTTTCAAAGAAAAAACCTAATTAACGGAGTTTTCAACTTACAAGGTATGAATGTGTTGAACACTAGACACAATCATCCTCTACATACTCGTTAACGTTATTCTACTATCATTATTGTATTCAAAATTCTGGGATTTTTTTTGCGGTCTTTAGAGATTTATCTCAAATCATATTAAGTATAATTCGTATGTATGTATGTATGTATGTTGATCGCTTTCAGATAAGACCGCCAGTTATATACTATACGTAGTATACTTACTCAGTAACTTAAATATTTAAGATTTTTCATGTATCTTTATAATGGATGGTATGCAATACTGCCGCTCACAAATAAAATGCCGTTATCGACCATGTAGTCGATTTTGACATCTTAATTTTTAATTTAATTAGGACCACCAACAAGATACACACCAATACATTCACAACAGACAACAAAACCAAAAATAAGCCAAGTGTTATCTCACTTACAGGCAGCCACAACATGCGCCGTCAGTATTATGTTTCATGAGGAACTAAAGCTAAAGATTAAATCTAGATAACACCGGTTTGTGCCTCTGAGCTTCAACAATGAATGCTACATATCAAGTTTAACATTATACATTCAGAAATGGGTCCAACCTCAGAGGGACGACAGGATACTTCTTTTAAACTTTGCACAGGAGTCAGAGAATATGTCGATGTTGAGAGACTTGGCTAAGGCGTTATGTTGCAATATGAGCCGTTGCATAGTACAAAAATGACCAAGAAGAAATCTTAATCAGAAGAAAAATCTCTATCGATCCCTCCAACCAAATTTTTCCAAGCTTTTATACTTCCAGAGATAAAAACTGAAATATGCTGCTATGTTAGTTTAATTATTAAATAATAAGTGTGTTTAATAATTCCCAAAATATATTTTTTTTTAAACTGAATTTATCGTTACTAATTAAATGTAAAGCTATTTTTCGTACTCAAAAAGATGTATCTTTTGATATCTCAAGTGTAGTTAAATTATGTATAGTTATCAAGTAGCATATTATATTTTTATTATTTCCCTGGTGTTTTTGCGCATAATTCGAAAGTTGATTTTTGGATATAACGGCGTTTTAGGTTGTGGACGGCAGAATAAAGAGTAGGTATTAATCTAATCTAATTCGTGATATTGAGAGAGTGTCGCTGACCGGTGAGCGCGGCCTCGCCGGCCATGAGGGTCCGCAGCAGCACCCCGTTGGTGCAGTAGGCCAGCACTGTGCGCGGCGACACACGCGACTCCAGCCGGATCTGGTAGCCTACCGACTGGCCGATCTTCTCCATGCGCTCGTACGCCACCTGCCGACGGGGACAACCGGACCTTATGGGGAACTCACCTCACATTTGCACTGGGATGAGATTGTATTATGCCGTAAATTACGGCAAATTATTATTCGTAATAATAAAATTACGACCACCAAAAATCTGACCACCGGTGGTCAGTTGGCACTCCAATTTCTCAACTGACTATCAGTTACAAATTAACACAATGTTACTCCCATACCACCCACCTATACAGAAGGGCAAAATAAACATCATCCAGATTTACTTACCAACGATAGGCGTTTTGAAAGAAAGATTTGAATGTTTAAAATAAGTTAAATTTTTGTTTGTACATAAAACGAACGAAACTATAAGTAAACAAGCTCATCGTTATACTCTCAAATATTGGTACACTTATGAATTTTTATTACATTTAAAAACTAATGGCAAAAAGCAGTACCATTCGGTATTAGTAAGCAAATGGGTTTACTATCTCGAGACAGTAACCGATAGTGATTTTATTATCCTTTAATGCTGTCACAGCCTTGACAATTTTTCTCTCATTCTCGATACGCTCACGACGTGTCTATTATTATTAAGAATCATCATTATCACCATCAGCCATTTGACGCCCACTGGAGGACATAGGCCTCCTTCGTGGTTTTCATAACCAAGACGGGTTTTGCCATAATCGCCACGCTTGGCAGGCGGGTTGGCGATCGCAGTATGCGGTTGGAATCTCAGGAAGACGCTGCTGCCCGTCTCCTGCGGTTTCCTTAGTCGTCTTCTACGACATCCACGGAAGGAAATGGAGTGACGCTATTCTTAATCCGGCGCCACACGGAGCATTAAGAATCACTGGTGATGAATTAGGTATGAGTTGCTCCCAATTGACCTCCAGTAGTCAGATGGGAAAAATTTCTTCTCGACTAACTACCGGGGGTGAGATTGTTCCAGAAGGCCACTGTTGGTAAGTAGTCAAATGGGAACATTTCAGTCTCAACTGACCACCGGTGGTGAGATTTGGTGGTCAGACGGTCCGGAGGGATAAAATTACGTGTCAGTTAATAATGTAACTAGAATAAAGTTAATTAATGTCGTATGGGGCCAACTCAAGAAGATCACGCATGGGAGACCTAAAGTAAAAAACAAATATATATCATAAAATATTTTTAAAACCTATTTAGAGGCTAAAAATTCCACCCATGCCGGGACTTGAACCAACTTCTCTGTCTCTCTCTCTCTCTGAGAGAAGGCCTGTCCCCTACAGTGGGACGTAAATAGGCTGCTTATGATTATTCGAGAGTGTAACTATCATAATGACTTACCCTCTCAGCGACCGACACAGCAGAAATGCGGCGTGGTTGCGTGCACAGTATGCGCGCCGGTGTCTTGTTATGTTGGCAGTGCTCGAGCACCAGCTGTGGCAGTTGTGTGGTCTTGCCGCAGCCCGTCGCGCCAGCAACTATTATCACCTGGAACATTTAATAGCTTTTATGGTGATGCGACAATTGGCTATATTGCGGACTGTCTGTGGCCTGATTAGATCTTATTCTATTCTTATTGGTGATTTGATCATTTTACAATGCTTTCTGTAAACAGATTATCACACGAAGATTGTAATACAACCTTACCTGGTTGTGTGTGATGGCATTGATGAGTTCCTGCCTCTGTTCATACACCGGCAGTTTCTCGCGGAACTTCGCAAGTTCAGGGTTGTAGTTTGTATTCGGCACCTGTGACCCAACAAAGCCCATTACCACTTGTGTGACTTAACATTGGATCTTGATAAGTAAGTGAAGAATCTAAAATAAAATGTAAATAAAAACACAATTTTGTAATAATACACAATTAATGATTATGAAACTATTAACTTTGACCAGCAAAAGAAAGGAATGTACAAATGGTGTTTGCTGGCCCTTATACTAAGCTAAAGCCTGTACGATAAGAGCCTGTTATCTCTGTTTGTAGAGGAAGATAGACCAGTACTGAATGTCATGGAAATTGTGTGAACTTATTCGCTCAATGAGCTAAAGTGATTGTTTAGGGTTATTGCAAAGTAGGTTCTTATTGGAATGAAGATAAAGAAACTATATAATTCTGTGCAAACTCAATAATTTATATGTAAATCATCAATAATCCTTTAGTCAGTCTTTGCTCAGATCTAGTTCATAGTACCTTAATGCGACTTGAGAGAAAGTAGTATGTGGGCCACCTATCTA
This sequence comes from Yponomeuta malinellus, assembly GCA_947308005.1. Classification (NCBI taxonomy): domain Eukaryota; kingdom Metazoa; phylum Arthropoda; class Insecta; order Lepidoptera; family Yponomeutidae; genus Yponomeuta; species Yponomeuta malinellus. The sequence goes on along the minus strand of OX371007.1, from coordinate 2,537,551 downwards.
TATCTATCACACATATCTATCTATTTGTTAATATTATTTGTTTATAATGTTATATATAATCAAAATTTAATATAATCGGTCCAACATCTATTAGTTCATTTATTACATTTTTGTAACCACACCTCTGCTCACCGCATCGAGCACAGGCTTCGAATGACTACTCGTATTCGCTAAACTTTCTTCATTTCTTACCACCTCTACGCACTAACAAGACCGACAGCCATGCTATAAGTATTTGTTTCTTATACACTCTGAAAGTTGCAGCAGGCAGCTATAGTTGCAAGTATTATGTAACTAACCTGTGCCACACCATTATTCAACTGTCCCAACGTCTTGTGAGCCAGCTGGGGACTCCGTTCCTTCTCGGGGCAGCTGCTGAGGTCATCCTTCTCCTTGCTTGTGATTGGGAAGGCATTGAATAGTTCCGCTATGCTACATCGCATGTTAGAGTCAAGGATCAGCTTAGCGTCATTCTGGATTATGGTTGATCCCACCCGCTTGTAGATTGTCAGGTACCGGTTTACACCTGGAAAAATTTTGACAGTTTTTTTGTATTTCATGTTTGTGCATTGGTTTTGGCAGTAATTTCACGTTTTAAGTGAACACAATGATTTTGGCAGTCATTTGGCGTTTTATGTTTATAGGTACATGATTCTGGCGGAAATTTGGGGTTTTGTGCGTGAGTCTGTTGACCTAAGTTCAGAGGATGATGTAGGTGCTGGGCAAACCTAAGCATCTAAAACATATAAAAATATATCCCAGGCGCTACAGCGTCACTTTACCTATCCAATGTAAGTAGGAGTTGCCACTGTTTAAGTCATGTATATGTAAATAAAGATGTTTAAGGTCTATTACTATTATGACTGTTAGGCATAAAACACAACTATGATATTAATAAGCATTGAGCATTGTTCCAACTGCCTGCCCGTCTACAAATAATAATAATAATAATAATAATAATATCAGGGCGTTGGGAAAATTAGAAATAAAATTGTGTAAAATTGCAAATTGCAGCGTCAAATTATTAACAGGCAGGTCACGCAAAAAATACAAATAAGTATAACCTATTTTTGAAGTGCAAATTTTTACCTTTCCCGCGGGATTTAGACTTCAGTCCCAACTTGGCGACAGTCTCGTGGATGAAGCCTCTCTCTTGGGCGGAGAGGAATGTCGGGAACTTGAGCTCAGTCTCATTTTCGTCGGTCAAAAACTTATCGAGCTGTATTTTCAGCGCGATGCTCACGGACTCGGCTATTGGAAAGTGTTTGTTGCCCAAATTCCGCTTTCCCTTTTTCGAACTCATTTTTTTGTGCAATTAGCTCTTGCTAGGCACACGTAACGAAATTAGGTACTATTTTTGTTTACAATGCAAAATTAACTCCCAAATCCACTTAAAAGTGTGACCAGATTAGAATTTTTAATCTGTGATTCAAATGGGTCAATCAGAACACAATGTGTTCTGAGGGGTCAATAAACCCCGGCCACATTCTAATCCATAGATAAGTATTCTAATCTACCAAACGACTTTAGTAACTGCGATTACTTTAAGTACCTACGTGCGAGTTCATTATGATTTGTGATGCGTAAATGGTGTCCGGCATGGGAGGGCAGCTGCCCCCTCCTAATGGCCCGGCCCTAAGCAAAACCAAAAGCGTTGCACTGGCCGCCTTCATCTTCTTAAACCTAGTTTATGTAGGCTTTGTGGCGTTACTGTATATGCAACAGAAATCAAGAAAACATTGAACGCCACGATAGATAAGATAAAATAATAATATTCATTAGTATACAGCGGCAAAAATGCGATTCTCGAACTTCTCGATAAACTCTCGAACGCGACTACAAATGTCTTTTTAATCTGTGGTCACAACGTCTTCTTGCGCAGTGAGTGACAGTCAGTGATGCCAACTTAGCTACTTTATAGCTAGATCTAGCTATTTTTTGGTGTCAAACAGCTACAATTTAATAAAACTTGTAGCTAAATTTTTTAGCTACTTATTCTAGCAACATTTCATTTCATTATGAGACGTGTGAACTCCATCCTCTGCATTAGAGACTACATTAAAAAAAGTGGCAAATGCTGCTATGACAGTGTTTTGCCCGAAGATACCTATACTTCATAAAATGGGTACAGCCGAAAAATATTTCAAATCAACGAAAGATTCTGATCCACAGCCATCAACATCTTCTTTTTGATTATTTTTTTAATTAAATTTTCAACGCTCTTGTTGAATTTAATGAAAATAAACTTTATTATCAGAATTTGCAATTTTATTTTGACCTACCAACCTACTGCTACTGCAACATTTAGCTACTTCTAGCAACTTTTTGGGGTAAACAAAACTGGCAATCTAGCAAGATTTAGATGACATTGTAAAAAAAGTTGGCAACACTGGTGACAGTTGTCTTTTTAATCCGTGGTGCACGCAGTGTTGCCAACTTAGGCGATTTTTCGCCTTTTAGGCTACTTCGAAGGGTATCGGGGCGACCAAAAATTGTGATTGGCGACTAGGCGCCATTTAGGCTACTTCGAAAAATAATAGGTGTCTTTTAAGGCGATTTTTACCTTTGGGGTAAAACGGCAACATTTGAACGTGCAAATGGCAACCTGGGCTGAGTAGGCTCTGCCAACACTGGTCGCCGGGTTTTCCCCTGCCGATTAGTTTGTTGAATTTATTGTTGATTTCTTTTCGTTTGTTGTTTGTGCTTACTGCTTTTGTTTTGTATCCAGTTAATTCCAGTTTGTTGTTGAGTGACAATCAATAAGTCTAGTCCATCTATGCCATTGAAAATACAAGTATATGGACGATTTCTTTTAGTTTTTGTGATTGGTTTAGTAAGTGAACAGATTGTTATTGAATTGAGTTCAAATAAACGTGTATGACAATTATTATTATTATTATTAAATCCTTTATTGCATATAAAACAGAAAGTTTTGCACATAGGCGAGCTTAATGCTACTTAGCATTATCTACCAGCTAACCTAAGTTTTGATGAGAGCATTATCAGGTATTGCAACTTACTTAATATTAAATATACTTACTAATTATTATTCAGACCTAGATATATAAAATATAATAGGGGGGAGATATTACACAAATACAACATAATAATAAATAAATACTAGATACAATAAATAAATACATAAACCTACAGATTTAGGAAAGATATTGTGAAATACTTATAATATAATAAATTAAGACAAATGCTGGAGATTTAGGTAGTGGCGATAGACTTTGGTTTTGAATATTTCAAGCGATGGGGCCTGTCGGATGTCTAGAGGCAAGCTATTCCAAAGGCGAATTGCTGTCACAGTGAAGGAGCCTGAATAACCAGCCGTATTATGCTCGGGGGTACGGAGATGCAATGCTCGGGAAGGTCGCAGAAGGCGACCCTCACTGAGGAGGAACTCGAAACGTCCTCTGAGGTAAGAGGGGGAACAGGGGTTATTAAGAATACCATACAGAGTGGCGAGAATGTGAGCATTCCTGCGGGAACGGATGTTGAGCCACTTCAGCTGATTACGATAGGAAGAGACATGGTCAAACTTACGCAGTCCAAATATAAGACGGATGCAAAGGTTGAGCAGTCTGTCGAGTTTGCTGAGCAGCTCCTCAGTAATGTCGGGATAACAAACGTCAGCATAATCGATAATAGGGAGAAGAAGAGAGTTGACAAGAGTAACTTGGGAAAGAAAGATCTTGGGAGACAATGGGAAAGCACGGTAAATACATAAAACACTACAGAGATGACTGGGAAAAAATACCAATTTTTAAAAGTAAGTACCTAGGTATATACAAACTGCCCGTATTAATAATCATTTCGGCCATCCGGTGTTGTTTTTAAAATGAAATTTCTTTGGTTACGGGAAACATGAAATCTGTGATTTTTTATCACAGTGTACCTAGATTTTTTTTGTTTAGCTCTAACACTAAGGTTTCAATTCATCACAGACCCATCTGGGAGTTGTTTCATCGATGTACATGGGAGGTTTTCTTTTTGACTATTAAAAAAAAGTAGTTCCCAAGGACTCTGTAGATGGCGCTGAATTGACTACGTTACCAGTCGAACGTTTCAATTTGCGACCGTGGGCAAACCTGAAAGCACTGCAGATCGCTTACATACTCAGATTAATTAATAGAAAACGTTTAAATTATACGACTTCAATGAGGAAGACATTAAAATCGTAGGTTCTTGCTAATTTCGCATACGAATCTTCGATATGAACAAAAGAGAGGAAGTAATGCTGTCAGTACGTTTCGTTTTATGATCTCAAACTACATCCAAGTGAATTAATCAAAAAATAATGTGACGTTCCCTTCCTTGCAGTAACGTACCAAGTGCAGCGCCATCTATCCATCGACTAGGGAAGAAATTAAAAAAAATAAAAAGAAAATCCCTCAAGTTGTTACCTAGTTTAAAAATAAACAAATATTTTTATTAAATTTTTATTAATTTTTAACAGTATTTGACTTCCGATTGAAAATTGAAAATGAAAAAAAAAAAAGCTATATGTCTTAAAAAATGTCTTTAGGATACCTCATATTTAATGGGGCGATTTTAGGCTACTTTGCAGAAAAAAAAATTAGGCGAATTTAGGCTACTTAGTGCCAAATTTTTGGCGACTCGGACCGGACTAGACTTGGCAACACTGGGTGCACGGAACATCGTGTTTTCGTCGGATTTTGCACGTGTTTTTACTATTAAAAAATTCCAAAAATCTGCTTTGAAAGTGAAAATTTTTGCGCTGCAATAACGCACGCCAGCTACTCCCACAATCAAAATGTCCAAGAAGATCAAGCACCTTGTGGTGGACACGTCCGCCTTCATCAAAGCTGGAAACCTGCAAGACATCTCTGAGAACATGTACACAGTTCAGGAAGTCCTCGATGAAATTACGAGCGACAGGCAACGGAAGAAGCTCGTAGTTCTTCCGTACGACTTAAAAGTCAAGAATGTGTTCTCTGAAAGCATCGGTTTTGTCACGGAGTTCTCGAAAAAGACTGGCGATTACACGAGTCTCTCGGCCACTGATATCAAAGTCATGGCTCTGGCATACCAAATTGAGAAGGAAAAAGTAGGGACGGACCATCTGAAAACTGAACCCACCATGCAGAAGACTGTGAAAGTAACTGGGCTGGCAAATTACAATAACTCAAGTTCCATTCCTGACGAAACCAAATCAACAACCCAGGAGAATCAGTTTGATGCTGAAGATAATGAATATGCAATCATAGAAACTAAAAATAATAATGCTGGTAACAATCAGACCACTGACAGAACTAAAACAGTAGATTTGGCTAAAGTAAACATTGAAATTCAAAAGGAACCACAAGAAGACAATCAAAATGATGAGGAATTAGAGCAACAGATTGTAGATCAAATAAATAACATAGATTTGAAGGATGAAGATGCAGACAGAATGATGGTCAAAGTCTCAGAGAGTGAAGATGATGAAGAAGAAGAGTCAGAAAGTGAGGAGTCAGATGATGATGATGAAGGCGAATGGATAACTCCAGGAAACTTGGCGGAGAAGAAAAAAGAAATGGATGGAGGGGACTTCTTTGAAGACAAATCTGTCGAAGTTGCCTGCATAACATCAGACTTTGCCATGCAGAATGTTCTCAAACAGATTGGCTTAAATGTCACATCCATAGATGGGAGAATAATCAGGCAGCTTCGTACGTTTATTTTTCGTTGCACCACCTGCTTCAAAACCACCAGTGTTATGACAAAACTTTTCTGCCCTAAATGCGGTCATTCCACACTAAAGAAGGTTGCCGTAAGTGTAGATGAGGAAGGAAACCAACACATCCACATCAATGGTAGGAAACCTTTGACTGCCAGAGGCAAGAGATTTAGCTTGCCAACACCAAAAGGAGGTCAGCATTTCCAGTATCCAATTCTGACTGAGGATCAGCATATTCACAAACGATTTGCCACAAAATTGGCCAGAAACCGAAACAACCCTATGGACCCGGAGTATACATCTGGTTTTTCACCATTTGTCATGAGGGATGTCAACTCAAAGTCTGCTGTATTGGGTGTCAGAGCCGACAAGCAAGATATCAAATACTGGATGAAGAACTTTTCCAAAGGAAAGAAATAAAATAAAACTAAGAGATGTAACTTACAGCTGTGCTGTGTAAAAGATGTATTTATTACATTGATAAGTATAAAATAAATGATTATTTTGTACATAATTTGTCACTGATAAACCTGAACACTGAGTCAATGCAGGAGGTTGAAGTCATCTCATGCTTGGTGCAACCTGAAGGACAATAAATTTCTTAAATTAATAGAAAAAAATTAAGAAAATCCACACTACTTCAGTGAAATATACATCAAAACTTCTACATCACCTTAACTTAACCACTTGGCACCAAGCCTTTTAATGAAACATCACACAAAGCATCTTAATATTACATACTCAAGCTAGAAGAAATTGACTAGCTTATGTATAGCACTTTTGATTGTGAGAGGCATATTAATCAAAGACACTACAACATAATTATCTATTCTGCTGGGTTGATGACCAATTGCAGATAAAAAAATGAAAAATTTATTATAATTCAGCAGCTAGAAAAACAACATAATTAAGACACAAGACATACCAGCTGACGTCAGTCTCTAGAGTTTTCACAGGTGTATCCAGAGTTTTGTCACTGGAGACCCAGTTCTTAGCAATCTGCAAGAAATGTAAAATGATACATTGCACCCAAAAATCTTCATAACAAATTCAGTTCATGTGGTGTGTTCTTCCACATAGTTAAAGGACAACTGTTCACCTGCTTCAAGTGCTTTGAAACTGTCAAATTTGAGAAACCATGTACAGAGTCAGTAAAAGCTACAGCTTTTACTTTTCTCTCAAAATCATTCTTTTTCTTATTGGCCAGTGATAGTGTCACTACACCACCATAGCTGTGAGCCACTATAGCTATTGATGAGGCACTAGAAGAACTTATATACTTGTCCCACACATAAATAGCATGTTCTTCTGGGCTGCCACTTTGTGATATTTCATTACCATCTTGGGTGTAGTTGTCATTTGTATTTAGTATAATGATACCATAACCTTTGGCAACTCCTTTTCTTATGTATGGTATTTGGGAACCCGTGCTGATGTTGTCATTAATTATTAGCCTGCGAAACAAACATTTTTGGATCATCTTTTTAGTGTATTGATGGCAAATGAGATTATTGTTGTCCAAGGTGTGCCATGATTGTAGTAGTAGGTAGATAATCAATCAAGTTTTGGTGTGTGTCGCCCTAAATATTCCGAAAATGATTAGTGTATAAAGACAATTGTTAAAGAATGGAATTCTTTTTTAAAAATGTATTAGTGGGTTTAAGTTAGAAAAATAGTAGTGATTTAGATTAAATAGAAATACTAACGATCTCGCCCACTGTCCAGCTCTAACAACCCCAGACCCATGGATCAGCACCAACAGCTGATCCTTCTTATCATAGTCTTTGGACACAAAAATGAAAGTCCCATTGCTCTCATTGGCCTCCTTGGGTACTGGCAACTTCACAAGATGCTCCTGCGTCACAAGGAGTTTGTATATATGCTCTGTAATGGTGTCTCCAAGTTCTTCATAGTGTTGCTGGCATTCTTGGTGATTATCGCTCACATTAAACTGGAACGGCTGTTCACCAGGTTGACCACCTTCTAGTTTTCTCAGTTGGCCATCTAAAGATACATTAAAAAGTTAATTTACGAGGCAGACAGGTAAAGATAATACGAAGACACTGGATGAAGAAAACTGAGTGAGTTTTGAGCAGTGTGTACACTTACCCGAGTTAAAGCTATATCCGAAGTCTTTAAGAGTTTTAGTCGGAGCCATAACTTTGTACCTGTTTGTGCTGTATAGGTTTAAAACGAAAAACCGAATCTCTGAAGATTTCAAGTCGTATACCACCGGTTTGCCAACGTACTTCAGTAGTAGGCTGCGGAATCCCATTAATGGAAGTATTCTGTTAGAAGATCCAGTTCAAATAATGTAGTACAGTTAGATTTGGGACTTCAGTGTATCATAATAAAGAAATAGAATAGGACTCAATTCTGCTTCCCAAAAACACTTTTGCTCTGTTGCACAGACTATATAGAGATACTACTCTGTTGTGTTTATATTCTCTGTGCTGTTGTGTTCACAGAGAAAATAATTACGGTTGTGTTAGATTTATTTTCTGTTTCTGACTGCGTTTTATTCTTGCTGTCAAGTCTGTGGCGTCACAGACCAATAAAATGTGGTTTCCTTTTAACTTTAACAGAAGCAAAACGCAAACGGCAAAACCGGTCAAGTGCAAGTCGTACTCGCACACAGTGGGTTGCGTTTCACCATATTAAATGATATTACGTACGTACCTATTTAGCACAATATCTTTTCTTTTCTTCAGCTCGGGACGCATAACGGGACAGTTAACCGGTTTTTACACTAAGTTTGACATTGTTTAACACGGTCACAATATCTGTACACCTCGCTGAAATGCCCCGATGCCGGCCGATGCCCTTCCTGCTTCCCCCTCCACTGCGCCACGCTCGCCCCGTCGCATCAGTAACTTCGTTGCCGATACGCGTTTTGATAATTTGTTTGATTTGCGGGCGCCGATGTTACGTCATCGGGCCGTATACCTACCTACAACTGATAATGTGACCGTGTTTTAAGTTTTACTGTTTTTATAATAAAGCAAAAAACACGTTAAAAATCCGTTTTGTATACAGGGACCCCCTTATTTTATTTATTACTAACCGGCACGTCGAATACAGTCCCACAATTTTTTTTTTGTCCTGTTTTAATAGCTATTCTGCTATCCGAATAGCAGCGATACGCGGGTTCATTTTAGTTATAAATGGTGTAACTAACCCAACATTGTTTAATACATACAATATATTGCTAGGCGATTAAAGCTACGAATATTAACTATCACTGGAATAAAGTACAAAAGATAAATCCCTTTATAGGCGACAGACCTATAAAGAGCTTTATCCATTTAAGTATGGAACCCTACAAATGATAAGCTGCTATATTACGCGCACCAAATCCTGAACGTTTCCAATCGTCTAACTGTCAAATTCCATACAAATTGCTCTCGCAAACGTCAGGATTCCGACATTATGTTGGATTCTTCACTTTATGGACTCGACAGATTATACCTACTCTGAACAGTCAAATAAATACATAAATTGATACTTCGGAAACATAAAAATGGATAACCCAATCATAAAAGGGCAGGCACTATTTAAGCTAAGGATGAAACATCCTCAAAGAGAAATTAACTCAAACAAAATCATACATTTTGATCTACCAATTTAATCATTGTACCAGTCAAGGAACAGCAGAGTAAAGCTCATCACCAGAAGGAAAAACAGAATGTAGACTCGGAGCCCTGCATTCCTCTGTATGGCCTGTCGGATCTGCTCGTTGGCATCTCGGACATTCTCCGTTGCGCCCACGACGGTGTTGGATATCCTGTCTATGTCTTGTTCTTGTTGTAATACCTAGAAAGAACATAAGTAAATTATTCAGCAGCCAAGACAAGGGTTGCAACAGATAGAGTCCAAAGGCATTAGCTGGGGAAGGCCTATGCCAAGAGGCACACCAAACTGAGAGACAACCTATACATCAATATTTAAAAACAACTCTGTAAAGAAAAGATTGAAAACAAAAGGCTATTGGTTTGGAGAAACTCCAGCACTGGTATTATGCCACACTACAAGACTTTAAATGTACTGAGAAACAAATATGGTAGGTAATAAAAACAAACCTTTTCAGTAAATATTTCCTGCAATTCTGCAATATGCAGCACCTTACTCTCAATCTGTTTCACCTCCTCTGTCATACTGTTGAGCTCATTGAGTAGCTGCAAGTTCTCCGACTCAAACATTTGAAGTTCTTCAGCACTAAGTTCCCCTTCATCAGACATGACGGCCACCTCATTTTCAGACAGATTCATGTTAGTTTTGTCTTGTTTGATGTCTGGTTGGTCTTCAGTAGGCTCTGGAGCTTCTTCTAAATGATTTTCTGTGACCTTTTCAACGATGAAAGGGTTGGTAATGTTGGACTTAGTTTGCGGAGGTTCTAGTCTCGATAGTTTGCGTATATCTAAGGCCCGTTTGACTCGAACAGCTTTTAACTCACTGTGAATTTTGCACACTGCTTTTAGGTAGCTACCGGTAAGGTCTATGACGGCGTCCATGTACTCCCGCGTCTGTGCCGAGACTGAAAGCTTCCGGTTGTCGTTACGAAACTCTTTTAGGAGATGTGAACAAGTGTTGATGATCCTTTGCGCTCCTGTGTCTATTTGGTCTCTCTCGGCCTCGGACATTTGATTTTCGGAGACATTATTGAAAAAGCTTAAGTATCTTTCCTTGTGCTCCAGAAGAAAGTCCCGCAATCTGGTGATTTGCGAAGTTATCTCCTTTGCGCTATTCATGAATGCAGACTTTGGTTTGGTTCTCAGAATTCGTTGCTTTTCGTCATGAACAGGGCTTTGAATGCCAAATGCTTTGTTGCGGGTTTTCACCGTTTTTATGCATGCTCTAAAAAGCGGTGTGATATCCATTTTAAACAGGAAAATTCACGATAATTTGCTATTCAACAGCTTTCGTAAAATATCCAGAATGTCAACACACGTTGATTGACAGTTGTATTTTTAAATCAGACTACATACTGTCGTCCACTCAATGTTGCCAACTCGGATTTTGAAAAAGGCGTAGGTCACATTAGAAAATTACGTAGAATTGTAAAATTTGCGTATGAAAAGTTCGTTGATCTACGTACTTTTTTTCTGAATGAAATGAAGACAGTGGGGTAGGTAAAACTATAAGAATACTAAGCAGGAAGCTGAAATTTGATCGAAAACGAACAAAAAAAAACAACTCCTTCGAAATATTTTTAGATTAAGTTTCCCTTTTCACGTTGAGACGTTTCGTTTTACATAGTCACTTGACGCGACTTGTCGCGAGCGTTGTTTGGCGAGGCGACTGTATGCTAGTATGAAACGGAAAGATTATTAACTGTTTTTCGCGAATGAAAACGAAATTTTTCCCATTCAGCCTAATGACTTACATTGTTTTGCAAATTTGACATAAAATACGTAGATTCTGGGACTGAAGTTCGTAGGTTTGCAAATTGTAAGAAAGGCCTAAAGTACGTAGATCTACGTAAAAAGACGTAGATATGGCAACACTGCGTCCACTGTTCTGTGATGTCGTCACGTCAGTAATATTATGTCCTAGTTTTGAACCGTTAAGTACCGATTAAAATCTATTTCATGAGATCGATTTTCTATCCGAAAACCATTTCAACTAGTTTAATTCACTCCCCATAATCTGTGGCGGGGGACAGATTATGGGGAGTGAATTTCAATTTCAATTGTTTTTTATTGTTGTTTTGTGAGACGGATGACAGATGATTGAATTCTCAAAATTAATTTGCTTTTATTGTTATTTACTTGAAATCGGTTAAATTAGTGTGAAAATGGACGCACCGCCGGGACCTTCTAATCCTACTTTCAAGCATTCCATACCGATGGATATTCTCGACGATTTGTGCAGGTAAAGCACAAATATTTTTTTGTTTAGTCTGCAGAGAAAACTGCGTAATATCTAAACGGATCCATGTAAGTTATTATACTACATACGCCTTATTCGTTATTTCTGCCCACTGGGTCCACCAAGGTGTATTCTAATGTCGGCTCACTGAGAGTCACTTACATAGCAATATCATAACCTCTGATGGTGGGTAGGTACAGAGCAAATAATTCTTGGTAAAGAGCGCATGCGAACGATCGGCATTGGTCTACAACATCCTTTCTTTCTATGCCTATATCATTCGCACACATATAGATTAAAATTAAAGCAGCTTTAAGCTGATCACTTTTGTGCACTTGTAATTGCTAAACCGTTACATTGTTCCCTTTGGTCACTACCCACCATAACACATTTTGTTCTCCGCAGTCGATTTATCATCAACCTGCCGCCAGAGGACCGTGGGAACCTGGTACGGATCTGCTTCCAGATTGAGCTGGCACACTGGTTCTACCTGGACTACTACTGCACTGACGAGTCTAACAGGCTTCATCCATGCGGCATCAGGGAGTTTGCAGCACATATTTTTCAGGTGGAATATCCTCACTTAATGTATTATTTAAGATGTAGGTATGTTGTCAACATTCCTAGCCGCTCTAGGAATCTAACCTAACCTAACCCTCACGATGTTTTCCTTCACCGTTAGCGAGTGGTATTGCTACTATAACTTCACAAATGTACATAACTTAGAAAACCAAGTCACAGGTACATGCCTGCACTGGGGATCGAACCTGGGTCTCTCACTTCCGAGTCCGATGTTCTACTCACTAGGCTAGGCTTCTCACACAATGTGCTAACATAACACAAATACTGGAAACTTTATCTCAGTATTTATAATTTAACCGCTTCCAATAAGCCAACATAAAAAAATCCTAAAAAGATGTTTTATTTTTCTTACTATCTCGAAACTTCAAATAAAAATCTCAAACTTTTTGTTATTGTGTAGAGGGTTAATTTATCAATACGGAAGAAACAGTTTTCAGATTATGCATTAATTCAATAACATGCTGTATAAACATGTTGATCAACTAGGAATGGCTAGTAGAGACAGCTCCTTGCAATTCTGTAGTGTAATGTTACGGGCAACCAGAGTAAAGTAAATTATTTATTTCCAAAAAGACAATACCATTTACGGCAGCTTATAACCAGACTGAAGTACTTCGCATTGGTGCTTTCAGTTAAGGCCAATGTGGACGGCCTGCTGCATCCATTGTGAGGTACGCACATGTCTTTATGTGGACCACAATTCTTCTGTCAAGAATGTTGTGATGACGTTGATAAGTTGGGATGGGTTGTAACAAAAAGTACATACATTCATAAACTCACTCTGTAGGCAGAGACCAGGCTTTGCCATTCGCGTGATCCTCCTGATGAACCTCTACTGTTTTGAATTTTCCTAATTTTCTCCAAACAGCATGTCCCTGAGCTCCGCGAGCACCTGAGCAACCTTGACCCCATCCTGGACAACTGGCGGGTTTACAAACAAGCTGTGCCCACTTACGGTGCCATCCTGCTGGACACGGATCTGTCGCATGTGTTGCTGGTGCAGTCCTACTGGACAAAGGCCTCGTGGGGATTCCCCAAAGGGAAGGTCAATGAGGATGAGGAGCCATGGAAGTGTGCTGCTAGGGAGGTAGGTTATTTACACTCTTGCAAATTGTTAAGCCCAACCCGAAAGTTATGCATATTGATTTGATTGAAAGATGTAGTCTTATTTATAAAAACAAGATCCCTTAAAACACTTCTCAGATGGAGTTTAAATGGTCTGTTGTAAAGTGAAAGTCATAACCACAGATTATTTAAACTTCCTCTGTGGGGTGTTTAAGAGCAGTGTTATTCAATCTTTTTGAAGATGCGACCCCCTTTACAAGTAAAAAATTCTAGCGACGACCCCGTAAGCCCCTAAGACCATATTAAAAGTGTCAATAATGAGGGTGAGTTGATGCCTAAGCCATTTTAAACATGATGTAGGTAACTAGAATCTACAACTAAATGTTGCCATATTCTTTTTACCAAATATCGGGACTAAAATGAAAAATAAAGTCAGACCAGACTAAGTCTTTCGAGGCTGCAATATTTACTAAATTATCAATGGCATTTTGATTTAGTTCCGTGAAAATTGAGCGCGTTCGAAAACAAAAGATCTGTCTTAAAGACGCGCTTAAGCGCGACCAAATAATCACTATAGTGGCTTTTTAATTTAGTTTCATAAAAACTCTGCGCCCTCAAAACAAAAGATCTGTCTTGAAAGTAAGCCATAAAATGCATGGTGGCTAAATTGACGGAGGCATTGTCATAAAAAGTCATCGAACTCGACTATAAAAGATTTGTCTTATAGGCGCCCGTTAGCCCGGCCGAAAATTTACTAAGTTGGTGGTGCCAGCAGCCCTAAAAAATAAGAGACCTCTGCCTTATAATGACGATGGAATTAAGAACTTACACTCCCAATAATAAAAGATCAGGCTTGAAAATTTTATAAATTGACGATGCGAAATTCGTTAGTTCCGTAAAAACAGACAAATGTTTGAAAAATCGACTGACATATAGGCATTTGACATCAGATTGGCATTTTCATTTCGATACCTTAAAACTAAGCGATCTCAAAGAATAAAAAATAAATTTTAAAGTCTCCAAAATCCCGACCGTTCTTGACCGTTTGTCTTTTGACACTGACTACGTACGAAACTGGCATTTTACTTAACTCCTGGGGTCGCGACCCACAGTTTGAATAACACTGTTTTACAGGAATGGTGTTTTTGTAAAAAAGACCATTAGATCTGATTGAGTTCAGTTTTAACTATACTTAAACGGTGTTATTTAAAAAACAAGATTCCTTATATACTCCTCAGAGGTTTCTCGTGCACTAACAATCTGCAAATCTGCTGTTAACAGTTGTCAGTTGGCAAAAGTGCATAGGTACAAAAAAAAAAAACTGATCATTGTTAAGAGTAGATTTACAGATGGTTAGTGCTCCAAAAATCGGGGTTTACTCTACTACTTCCACATTAATTTTAGAAACATCCCTTTCATGAAGGACCCAACATGAGTCAGTGAATGGACGCGGACGCGAAAAGCTAAGCTACTCATCAAGCTGATACAAATCGACAATAAATGTCAAAGCATGTGAAAAAGAAATGGTTACTACACATGACGGCGTCTTTCCCCTCCAGGTGCTCGAAGAAACCGGCTTCGACATAAGCAAGCTCATCAACAAGAACGACTTCATCGAAGCGACAATCCACGAGCAGGTCTCCCGCCTCTACATCATCGGCTACATCCCGCGGGACACCAAGTTCGCTCCGCGCACGCGGAACGAGATAAAAGCCTGCGAATGGTTCCCCTTAGCCGACCTGCCCTCCAGTAAAAAAGACATGACGCCCAAGGTGAAGATGGGAGTCAGTCCTAACGCCTTCTTTATGGTGTTGCCATTCGTGAAGCGGATGAGACGCTGGGTCGCCGAACGCCAGACTAAAACGTTCACCAACAGCACCAGGAGGACTCGACATAAGTCTCTAGGCGAGATCGAGGCGTCTTCCTGCAAGAACAAGGCTAAAACTATCTCGCAAGGGCTCCAGAATGAGATCCAAGACTTCCAGCAGAACTCTGGGCACAAGTTCAGTAATAATAGTAAGGTTAACCACGGGAGTAATCAGGGACAGAAGAATGGAGGCAATGGGAACGGAGGGAATAGTGTAAGGAAGGAACGGAAACATTCCAAGCGGCAGCTGTTTACGCCTCAGAATGTGCACTCGAATAACTTCTCCCCAGTGAATAAGGAGAAGAACAGTCCGAGCAATGATCCCCCCGAAGACAACAATGCTCTGTGGAACTTTGTGGCTCCATCTTGGGCTAACTTCAAGTTCGATCGGCGCGCGATTCTGGACTGTCTTACTTGAGCAGTTGAGTATGGTTTTAATGGCAGTATCATATTGTGAAGCTAAGCTTTTGATGGTGACTAAATTATTGGGTTTAATTTACAATATGTCTAAAAGAGTTTAGTTCAAAACAATCTTTATTAAATTGGCGTTTAGATGATAAAGTTGTTCAATTAGGCTTTTTGGTAAGTGAAAGCGTGGAAGAAGTAAACTCAAACAAATATTTGAATTATTCATTATACAGTTTATTAATACCTAACAATTACATAATTCTGTTTAATTAACAATATTGAAATGGAAAGTCAAAATTAATATCACATTGAAATTACAAATACTTAGCAACGAAATTAAAATCTACAACTTAAAATACGAAAAACAATGTACAAATTCGTCTAATCATAAAAATATCTAGGCAATAAATGCCGAAAGACATCAATTCATAAAGAAGCGCCTAGGTAAAGTCGACATTAAAAGTCCAATACAATATGTTATTGATGTCGTAGCCATATCATAGAATTGACCATATCATGATGTGGTTAGCCATATCACGAAATGTATCCTTTTCATGAAAAGGCCAAGTCAAACTGGCCGTATCATGAAATGGCTTAGCCAGATCAATGAGCGACCGACGTTTGACGATTTGAATAGCGAAATGCATGACTATTTCATGATGCGGCCAAACGTTAGCGGCCATATCGTAAAATACTTCCATTATCCATCGTTAGAGGCGCTGATGTTAGTTTGTTGTGTATTCCTACATTTACATTTTGGCTTTTTTTTAGAAGCTACATAGCTGAAGTTTTACTAAGATTTAAATTAAAATTTTGGGTTGGTTGTTAGGTCAGTACACATAAGCAAAAATAGGTTCGTAACTTCGGGTGTTAGTTCTTTTTTTTTACATAAAAGTGAAAAAAAATATTTCACTAAAAAACTTAGTTTTGAGTCAAACTTAAACAAGGTTGGTGCATGGAAAAGTCATAGGTACCCTACATTATGATATGGCAAAACGTAGTTTGCCATATCGTCAAACGTTGATGCTTAAACGATACGGCCAGTTTGACTTGGCCTTTTCATGAAAAGGACACATTTCGTGATATGGCTAACCACATCATGATATGGCACAATCTACGATATGGCTACGACATTGACATAACGCAATCTGAAAATCAGTATCAGTATCGTTAATACAATTTCTAATAATAAATAACATTGACACTTGATCCATTTGGGTGAAGAATAAACTGAGAACTTATTTCTTTTATTATTGGAAGGTGTTAAAGGTGGAAATATATGATAGACTTAGGACTTTCAAGGATTTTTGTGAAAACAAAAATAGTTTTTAGCGGAAATCGATTATCGATACTGTTGAAAAAATTTTTAGGATTTCCGTTTTTTGATATCACGTTTTATATCTTTGCGAACATGCTTATGCTACACTGAAGTCATATCATATCACTGATTGTCTGGAGCCTGGATGTGCATATGTCGCTTATCCGGAATGACGACGTCGGTATTACATTTTTGCAAATCAAACATAATGCGTCATTTGAATTAAATTAATAGGAATTGAATTGTGTGGATGTTTCCTCGTGTTAACTTAGGTACCCCAATTTTCAAGTGTAATTCCGTCGCCGCTCCGGATAAGCGACACCACACCAGTCACGACCAACCGTCATGTGTGAACACAACTAGCTTCCATTATGATCCTTGTATCAATTGCAGAGACTGACATAGTTTTTGATGTCAGACAATCTTAAAAATTATTTGGATAGACACACTATTATCACAATACACCAAACAATACAGGGTGAAAAAAAAACCCCGTATAGGTATGAAAGAAAATGGAAGGTTCTACTTCGTCAGTAGGTTCGATCAACATATTTATACTGTGGGGAAAACTATGAAATCGCCAAAAAATATAACAGTTATTTTACCGCCTTACTGATAAAAAACACGATTCCTAGCATTAATGCCGTTTGCATTAGTCCACCTTTGCACTATCTGCGCAATAAAGAATTAATAATAATAATTCCTCTAAAGCACTCCTCAGAGGCATTTTATTTAATGTGTGGTCGTAACCACAGGAAAAGACTTATCTTTTCTCTGTAAAATCTCCACCACAGACTATTTTAATCGGCGTTTACAGAGTGTTTAAAGAATCGTGTTTTTATATATAATAGTTATTGTTATTGACGAGTAAATATGTATATTACGGGGACTTTGTTACACCCTGTATATTCTAAAATATCTTTCATCCACTGAGGTCTACTACAGAATTTCATCTGTCACTATGAAAATACTTCCTTAGACTTATTTTCAGGGGCGCCGGAAGTAGGTTTTGCTGTGGGGGGGCTGCGAGAAGCTGTCTAAGTTAAACGAAAGTTATTTTTCTGTCTTTGTGTGTAAGAGACAGAGATGTAGGCTTTTTCGAGTTCGAGTAAAATCCCCCTAGATTATCCAAAACAGAAATAAATTCGTGTTGGCCCACTTCGCAGGCCCAAAGGGCCCGTACCTACCTGGCTCCCCCTGCACCCCACTTCAGGCGCCCCTGCTTATTTCAATTCATTGCCTAATTTTTTGTGCCTCTACAATCTTCGTCTAGAAAATATATGAATTGAGACTTAAAAAGTATAACACAGTTGATCAAATAAGTTAACTGGACCATCATTTGTTTCTCGACTACCGTTTTTCCATTGGATCATGTTACGCGGAAACATGCCAACCCACAATAAGTAACTTGCGAGAAAAATGCTTTTTATGCATAAAAATTTTTTATTTCCATATTTTTGTTCAAATTTTTATGGTTGTAATCACTATAACTATTTGTAATTCTTTCACCTGGTTGTGCAATAAAGTGTTATCTATCTATAACATTAAACACGTCTGAACAAAAATATGGACAGAAAACGACCCAATAGATGAAAAAATCAGCGTAACACGGTCCAAATACTTCCTTTAAGTAATCGTATTAAATTCATCATCTCGGATTAAAAGTACAATAGAGTTAATATCATAATTGATATCAATGGTTAGAAATCAATAACATTTACATACTTACATGTTTTTATCATACTGTGTAGGCACTTATTTATATTGTATGTTTAAAAGATTAGGGAACGTACCCATTCTACGTAACCCAGTGTTGCCAGCCGTTCATACATGTAGTGAGCGCAACTCCCATAAATACGTCATTCTCTCCCGCACAAATACATACTTACCTAAAGTAATATTTGCTGTCCTTATTTTCATGTGTATAGAAAAACAGCGAGCAATTTATAGAAAGAGTCTAAAATAACACATATCGGAAAATACTAGAGAACTTCTTAGGCTGGCTGGAAGAAATTTCTACCGACATAAGTCCGCCTTTACACGTAATTTCTTTCTGTGATGTATCTTGTTGGTATAATAAATGTCTTTCTTCTTCTTCTTCTTCTTCTTCTAATTTGTACCACATGTTTTGTGCAATAAATAAATAAACAAACGAACTGCATTTTTCTGTGAGTTATTAAAAGTAATTATTAAGTTATTGGTAAGGTTACTTTCACCAAAAGTAAACTTTTTTGAGAACTTTTGACAAGACCCGGCTTGCAACACTGGGTCGCATAGTATGGGTATGTTCCCTTAATAATGTTATTTCTACATACAAATTGATAATTTAGACACATAGTTGGTAGAGTACACAATCAAACATTCAGTTGTTTTGAGATCTTTCTAAAGCAGTAGTTTCTGGATTTAATTATTGGGAGCATCAAAAACACTCCGTTTGTCTGGAATTTATGTTTTGTGCAATTTCGTCGCTTTTTCCTACTGAATTCTGGCCATATGCGTGGACAATTCTGGCCCTTATGTGTGGACAATTCTTTTCATTGAGTTCGATATGTCTCGCATTCGTTTTACTACGTAGACCAAGATAGCCCTGTGTCCGAAGTCAAGATAGCTCTGAGTCAAAAGATAAACCAAGAATCAACACTTTATTCTCGGAATAAAGTCCGATCATACACTCAGCAAAACTTTACAGAATAGTTTGACCGGAGAAGATTTTAATTTTGTAAGTAGAAAATAAACAGATACAGTGAAACGGGGTGATTAGAAACTGGATGAATAAAAACAAAAATGGAAAAAAATGTTTCTTGTCACCGATTTTCTATCTGATCATATCTGTCAGGAGACGTCCTGCGGTTATAAGTTGAGGAGGAAATCGGTGACGAAACACAATTTCCGTAATTTGTTTCTCTTCATTCCAGTTTCTAATCACTCTATTTTTACGGTCACCTAAAAGTCCAAGTCACAATTACATTGAAACTTTACATTGTAGGTAAGTATACTCCCGCGTAAATTTCAGCGTATCGTTAAATCCCTGTAGCACTAGCTACAACAATTTTATTGTAAGAAAGCTGGGTTTCGACAGTAGATTCTTAGAATAATATTTTGGGGGCGTAATCTTAGTTGTAATACTTTTCTTCTGGTTGTGCAATAAAGTCTTATTTATCTATCTTAAATCTGGCTTTCTCACAATAATATGTAGCATCAGAAGTCTAGTCCTAGCGCACGAACTAACCCTTTTCAGTCTAGGTAGACGCACTCACCCTCAATCCTCCACCGTCAAAACTGAGGAGTAGCGCACCAGTTTGCCGCTGGCTCAGTCCCACCTGGAAAGACGAAAAGATGTATTAACATTTCATACGCAACTATTTTGTTCTGTGTCCTTCTAAAGAAAGAGTCCTAAGAGAAAGAGAGTGCGTTAAATATATAAAGATTGGTGATGTCAGGTGTGGTATTTAATTAGATACTGAGGTTTCGTCACGTTATTTCCTACAGCACTAGCGAGTGAACAAAGTATCTTCGAATCAAATTCATTTTTGCCGAAAACAGATCCGTGGTCTAACTGATGGTAACACAACTGTTTTGCATTCTTTGTAAAAATAAAATTTTACACTTTTCCCCTTCATTTTTGTGTCTGCCTCAAAGATATTCATATTTATCTCTAGCAATGAGTATTTAGTTTTTTATGTAATTTGTGCAACGAAGTGCGTTATTGCGCTAGCACCAAATCTACTGCCGCTCGATTGCACATTCAACACTCCATTGTGATACCAACTCTCCATTGCGCTGACACCACATAAAGCTAGCACCGTTTTATTTCCCAAACAAGTCTACCCTTCATTGTTGCTGTCGCCTATTACACGCATTAGAGGAATTTTAAATGCGTTTTTTATTTACTTATTAGCGACAATAGCAAGGCCACAGTACAGATACTAATACACTACGGTCAAACGCATTAAAATAGTCTGTGGTGGAGATTTTACAAGGAAAAGACGAAACCAAAGATTAAATAAACTGCATCTGAGGAGTGCTTTATAGGAATCGTGTCTTTAGAAATGTTGTTAAAAATATAGATACTCAATATATTTTTGGTGCGAATCCCAATTTTCTAAGTCTAATCGAGTAGTAAACGTAAGAATTACAATATTAAGGGGCTCCATACTAGCGTCACCGAGAGAAACAAACTCATATCTTTTTTTCACAAATCGTTTTTTCAAAGAGTGTCTGCACACTCTCAATCATGTAAATAGTGATTTTTGAGTCCCATGGCCGTGAACCTAAGGCAAAGAACCTAGTGCTAGATAGCATTAACGCCGACAACGTGTCCGTGATCCTAGGTTTTCTGTCGTGGGTACAAAAAAATCACTGTTAACGAGAGATTATACAGACACTTTTTGCAAATACGATCTGTAAAAGAAGACATGATTTTTTTTTCATCTGTGGCACTAGATAGCTCTATCATCATCATCATCAGCCATTTGACGCCCACTGCAGGGCATAGGCCTCCCTCATGGTTTCCCAAGCTTCCCGGTGTTGCGCCGCCCGCATCCAGCGACTCCCCGCCGCCGTAACCAGGTCGTCAGACCATTCGGTGGGGGGCCCGCCCACGCTGCGTCGTCCGGTCCGCGGTGATCATCATCATCTTCATCATCAGCCATTTGACGCCCACTGCAGGACATTGGCCTCCTTCGTGGTTTTCATAACCATGAGGGTTTTTGCCATCGCAGTACGCGGTTGGAATCTCAGGAAGACGCTGCTGCCCGTCTCCTGGTTGATTTCCTTAGTCGCCTTCTACGACATCCACGGAAGGCAATGGAGTGACGCTATTCTTAATCAGACGCCACACGGAAGTCCGGTCCGCGGTCGCCAGGTCAGAACTTTTCCGCCCCAACGGCCATCAGTCCGTCCGTTAGCTCTATGGATCCCCGTAATCGTGTTGCTCCGTCCAAATTGAATACCTCAGTCAATCGTGGTCAGTGAGCCGGCGCGGCAGGTTGCGCTGCCGGCAGCGGCGGCGCAGCACGTAGGCGACGCCCGACAGCGCCAGCAGCGTCGGCACGCCCAGCCCGATCGAGATCACCAGCACCACGAACAGCGAGAAGCCCTCGGCCGGCGGCGAGCCGTAGCCCGCCGTCAACGTCCTGCGGGTAGATATTTTTTCAGAACATTATCGATATATATATTTTTTGATATATAGATTTTCGATATTTATTTTCGGTTATTGAAATCGATATATTTTTCAGAGCTTTGCTCAAGCTTGACATCATGTTTATGACCAATCCAATCTTTAAAATGGGTTCACTTTCCTTCGCGTCGAACATAAACAAAACTTTATCTATAGACTATGCCCGGTTTCTTAAAGATAGATTTATTTATTTGCTAAAACATGTGTCAGTCAAGATACATAAGCATGCATTTTGGATAATAAATAAGATAAATTCGGATCAACATGTTCTACTGTTATCAGCGTACAGAGTGGCGGTAAGTACACGGTTTCAACCATTCTGCTGTTAAAAAAAAAAACTAACATTAATTTAACTTGCATTATAAAAATTAAATTATTAACATTTCAATTACATCAAGAATATTTAAATAATTACAGTGGTCAATATAATTAGAATTTGTCATTGAGAATGTCATTTATAAATTTCATTAATAATATTTTAATAATAACAGCGGTCACTACTTTAATTGGAATTTATCATTGAGTAAGTAAGTTACACTATAATAACATTTATCAACTAATAACGATTTAAGCTTATTTTTAAATTAGGGAAGTATTTATTTGTTTATAGCATGTTGGTATTTTATTGAATACGATAGGCGCCATACATAGGATGCTTTTGCTCAATAGCGCCGTTTTACAGGAAAAAAGGCGCAGTCTTTCTGTGTCGCGTCTATCACGAGTCACTGTTTCAGATAAACGTGGAAATAAATGAGGGTTGGTCTTCACAAAAGTAGCTACTTCTATTATGTATAATGACGGAAGTGTCAGAATTCGATGCTTAGTAAATAAAGGCTTACATGTCTCGGTTGTCCTAATATGAAACATAGCACGTATACACCGTTTCTGCATTTTAAATGCTACTTCTTTATTAGTCGAATGACCCCAAAATATGATTCCTTGGCCCCCGTGGTGGAGTATGGCCTATACCTTCCTCAGGGAAGAGACCCGTGCCCCTCGGTGGGGACATAATGGGTTAATGATGATGATGATGATTCCGAATCTAAGAGCAGATTCTACAAGCCCGTAATACGCCGTGAGTAACACATCTGTACTGACTACTGGAGATAATATATGTAAAACATATGCTGAAGTACTAATTTTTTTAGTTAATTGATTTATGTGTTCTTTCCAGTTTAATTTATTGTCAATTGTCAAACCCAAACCCTTAACACTGTTAATCAAAGAAAGGTACTCACTACACATTTTTTTGCCATTCTTATGTGTTGGGAAAAATATCGATTTGCTTGTGAATATATATCGATACATTTGAAAAACATCGATTCGATATATTTGTCCATCCCTAGCGAAAGGACGGCAGGGACAGGTGGTCTAGTCTAGAGGTGTTTGTGCTATGAGGATTGCTAGGTCCGAAGCGTTGCGAAATGCGCTTCCGCGTATCGGCCAAGTAATTAGGCCACACGTGTAAATTTGGAATAACGCTTAGTCAGTAAGCTAGAACAGCAACTTTTATAATATTTTTTAAAGCATTAAATACACGACCATGGGCCAAGAAACATGTGTTCTGATTGACTTCACCCCGTCTGACCCCTAAAACCAGAGTGCCTACTCCACCACTCCGCTCTAAACGGAAGAGCAAATTCATTGCATGCATCTTTAGTTGTAGTATATATGGCCCAACTTTAATTGATTTGAAGTACTCATATATAAACATTTTCATTGTTACAATTTTTTGTTAAAAATGTTAAGTTACTTCTGAGCTCGCGACTTCATAGTTTGGGGGGGCCCTCAGGTCGGGGGCCCGTGGCATTTTGTCAGCCCTGCCACCCTATAGTTACGCCACTGCATCGAACATGGTACATGAAAAGTGGCTTATAACTCACCAGGCGGTATAGTTGTGCTGCCTGTAGAATCCGTCGCCGATCTCACCGAAAGAGACAACCATATCCTGCACCAGCAGTTTGTCTTTGTCGAACTCGCGGTAGAACGCATTCGCCGTGCCGCCCCGCGCGAGTGACGTTCTGTACAGGTGTTAGAGATATGTATATGTACATATTGTCTTATTTTCATTCGGTTGGCACCAACTTGTAATGTACGCGTCAATTACCGCAGGCACTGACTGAAAACCAGCACTGAGAGCTCACACCCTCAGCACAATATGCTGAGTCAGATGTCCTTTGTGGCAACTTTGACACACCACAGGATGCACTCTGACCACAGAACACAATGACGCTTTCTGACTTTGTCTTGTATTATGTTGTATTTATGTTACTTGTTGTGTTAATTTGTCCCAATAAAAGTCTTTCTTCTTCTTTTATATTTTATAACATAGATACACTCAAGCATATAGCGGAGGGGTAGACAGAGACCAAGTTTGGCAATTTGCCACGATCCAGACGGACCTCTTTCGTTTCCGCGCTCAGGCTAACAGGCCTGAAGAGTGGACATAGGCTCCTAATGGACTCTATACCACTCCATACCGGTTGAAGGCGTAGACATGCGCGCCGGAGGAAGTTCCCTTTATTCTGCAGTCAGGCTGCATTTAGTCAACAGGCCCGAAGAGAACTGTCTCTTCGGGCCTGTTGACTAAATGCAAAATGCCTTCAACTCCCATGTGTCCAGACTGCAGTTAGTCTGGATACATGAGCTTGTCCCTATCTGTTGAAAGCGTAGACAAGCGCGGCGGTGGAGGTGGTAACACCGTGCTCAGGTTACTTATAGCCAACCGGCCTGAAGAGGTCTGTAGTGTAGATGGGCCTGTAACGGACTGTCCATACCTGTTGAAAGCGTAGACATGCGCGGCGGTGGAAGTGGTAACCCCGCGCTCGGACTCCGTGTAGCCGACAGGCCTGAAGACAACAAAACCGCCGTCGTCGTGCGCGTACGACTCTGGAGTTTTGATCTCGATCACCTGCGACGAAACATTGTTTTTACACGAATGTCCAAATAAAACAGAGAACATCTAAGTAAAGGTAGCATTTCAGGCATACCAGACTGTTTTTTTATTCTACCATAAGTTACATAAGCTCGAATCAATTTAGAAATACGTGGTATTGTAAGAATCCTTATGTCATACATATGTCATCCCGAGTAACATAGGGCAGTCAAGTATGATATTCAGTCTTTAGTCAGGACGGTGGTTGAATGATTGTAAAATAATACATAGCCCACTTTTGTACAAAATCATCCGCTTCCAATACAACCGGATTCAAAGCACAATTTACTCTACAGTTTATTTTGCGCATTGTGAATAGTAGATATGACCCACATCTTATCAGATGACAAATAAATGTTTTTGTTCCACTGAATGACGCTTCAATGAGAGTTAGGCATAAAAACACAATTTCTTTTTTAAACAATCATGTTTCTACAAGGAATGAAAAAGCGCAAAACCTGTTAAGCGTTTCTTCAGTTTCAAACAACGGAAATTTAAAAATTACACTTACAAAAGGAAATTAAAATGTGACTTAATCGATCGATACTGAACAAATGGTTTTCAGTTTTAGCAATAATTTAACAGATTAAACATACGGGTGATAAAATAGTGTTTCTGCGTACGTACTTGAGTGCTCAATGTAATAAAACTATCAGTCGTCAGACATCATAATCATAGGCAATCAGACAATAGTTCTCGCAACACAAGAACAGCCAAGAGTCTCGAGAGTGCAATCTAACCCGACAGTACATCCTGGTTATCATGTCAAATATTGACTCATGCGGTTTGAGACTGTATACGGGAGTTTTAAAATGGCATAATAGTTTGTTGTCATTTTGGCTTATGCATCCTTGCGTGTAATTGTCTGTCATGGGAATTATAGTGTATTTTCTGACATTTATGGCGATGTACTTCGTTTGCGAAGTCGTAAAAACTGTATTTTCACCTCGTTTTTGAGGGATTGATACTACACTGTCAAGATCATGGTTCAATAACGGTATTCGAATCTCCATTAACCAATTACCTTTTTAGGATTCCGTACCCGAAGGGTTTCTAAACGGGACCCTATTACTAAGACTTCACTGTCCGTCTATCTGTCTGTCCGTCTGTCTGTCTGTCTGTCTGTGACCAGGCTGTATCTTATGAACCGTGATAGCTAAGCAGTTGAAATTTTCACAGATGATGTACTGTTGCCGCTATAACAAAAAATACTAAAAACAGAATAAAATAAATATTTAAAGGGGGATCCCATACAACAAACGTTGTCTACAGACAGCGCTCGCCATCTAGCGGCCATCTATGTAAACTTCATAGCGCCGATGTCATGTCGTTAAATGTGAATGTTAAACGCTTCTTGTTGGATTCTATAGATGACGCTGTCGATATTTGTCTCACGTTGTATAGATAATAGCACGGAACGGTTCGTGCGCGAGTCCGACTCACACTTGGCCGGTTTTATAAGTGATTATTAGGATTGTATAATCCTAATAATCACGTATAGAATCATCACCCAAACAGGAGACTGACCTCGAAAACGCCAGGCGTATGCTCGTCATCGAGGCTCTTCCGCATCGTGTAATGCATGGTGTCCGTTGCCGCGTCGGTGGAGACCAGTATCGCGTGCCAAGCCAGCCGCGAGGCGTTGTACTCGCTGCTCGTCGTTACATTCACCAGACTGAGGTCGATGAGAGTCGAGTTGGCTGTGTGGATAAGGTGGGGCAGCTCCACGGCGTAGTCTTTAAAGGGGATTAGGTCCAGCTGGAGAAATAGATGGAAGTTAAGGATGTGAGTTCAATGAAGTAACTGCTCCGTTGGTCTGGCGCTTTACATTTTAAAAACTACTTTATGATGCTTGTAAGATCTCAGCTAGAATATTGTTGCACAGCAGGGAATCCTTTTTATGACGTGTACGAAAAACGATTAAAGAGTGTTCAGAGAAGGTTTCTATATAATCTATCATACAGTGATCTCAAAGCTAAAACGCTACCTACGCTCTAGGCTGGCACACTACCGGATGAGTCCTTTATCAGTTCCCAGAAAAATCCATGATGGGCATTTTTAGCTGTAGATTGTCCTGAACTATATACATACATATCAACATAAACTCACGCCTGTATCAGGCAGGTATCGGTAGGCAGTGACCAGGGGTAGGCAGGAGACCAGGGACTGCCATTTGCCACGATCCAGACAAATCACTGTCGCTAACTCAACATTAATTAGTCGTTGCATGCACGCAAGCCGGTTTCGGGTACTTTTTATCTTCATCATCATCATCATTCAGCCACAAGAAGTCAACTGCTGGACATAGGCCTCCTCCATGGATTTCCAAAAAGACCGGTTGGAAGCGGCCTGCATCCAGCGCCTTCCTGCCACTTGGATGAGGTCATCTGTCCTCGGGTGGTGGTAACGTGAGCAATATTTCATTGTTTAGTTTTTCTGCAAAATTGAATACATTCTTTGCCCAAGTGTGAGTCCGACGAGGTATACTATAAAATAAATTGAATGAAAGTAACCCACTTTTGCTGAGGACATAAAATAAGTAAGTATGCATGTACGTAATATTATATTACTGTGTCAATAAATGCATAAATAATGTACAATAAACTCTTACGCAATTAAAAGGAAATCAAGAGGGTAGACCCGAGAAAAAAATCATTCGATTAGCAACCTTGTAGCAACTAAGCATAGATTTCAATTTTAGGGGTCTGAAACTGTTTTTCTGATGCACTCTCGCGTTATCTAGTGCCGTTTGCACTAACCTTGACATAGTAGCCGCAATCAGCCAGCAAAGCTGTTAGACGACTTAAACGTGTTGTGAAACTACTACTATTACTCACTCGATTTAAGGTTTTAGCTCACTGATCTCCTGTGAATATCCCCACCTTATTCTATCAATATCATTTCCTTTTTATTCGTATTCGTATATTAAACGTTCGCCGGGCTAGCTAGTAGTTTATAAATTGGCACTTTGAACTAAAGTTAGCAAAAAGTCACGTTTTGTTCGAAGTTCGAAGAAAAAACCTTGCTTAGATTGTACTTCTATGCTTGACGGGTAGTCTACAAATTCCTGGTCTCCAATGAACTTAATCCCAATTTTTATGCAGATGTGACCAGCCTACTGCCACTGTAATTTGCGTGAACTTATTATGCAGACGTGATCAGCCTACTGCCACTGTAACTTGCGTGAACTTTTTATGCAGATGTGACCAGCCTACTGCCACTGTAACTTGCGTGAACTTTTTATGCAGACGTGACCAGCCTACTGCCACTGTAACTTGCGTGAACTTTTTATGCAGATGTGACCAGCCTACTGCCACTGTAACTTGCGTGAACTTTTTATGCAGATGTGACCAGCCTACTGCCACTGTAACTTGCGTGAACTTTTTATGCAGATGTGATCAGCCTATTGCCACTGTAACTTGCATGAACTTTTTGTCCAGATGTGATCAGCCTACTGCCACTGTAACTTGCGTGAACTTTTTATGCAGATGTGATCAGCCTATTGCCACTGTAACTTGCATGAACTTTTTGTCCAGATGTGATCAGCCTACTGCCACTGTAACTTGCGTGAACTTTTTCTTACTTATTTACGGCTTACATAAGCAGCCTATATACGTCCCACTGTAGGGCATAGGCCTTCTCTTGTGTGAGAGAGTGTGGCGTGCCCACCGCGCATTGGCGATTTCAAACGCTGAGGTACGTCAATAGCTCAGACGCTTAGGTTTCCTCGCGACATTTTCCTTCACAGTTAGCGAGTGGTATTGCTACTATAACTTCACAAATGTACATAACTTAGATAACAAAGTAATAAATACATGCCCGCACTGGAAATCTCGCTTCCGAGTCCATTGTTCTCGCTATTTACGGATTTGCAAAACGAAAAAGAAAATTTTAAATGGTTACGTCGGCAGCTGTGACCTGGTGTCATGGGTTCGAATCCCGGCATGTATCAATGACTTTGTTTTATAAGTCGCTAACACTCAGCGGTGTACACATACATCAGCGCTGGAAATTGGCAATCCGCGGTGGGCACGCGTGGTAATTAAGCCATACTCTCTCTGAGAGTAGGCTTGTGCCCTGCAGTGGGACGTATATAAGGGAAAAAAAAAGTACCTATATATGAACTACCTGAACCGGGTAACATTGTTTTGCCGTATTATATGCCTATGACCTATTCTCAGAACTACCAAATATACACACAAAATATCATAAAAATCGGTAAAGCCGTTTCGGAGGAGTTCGATAACAAACACTTTGACACGAGATTTTTTAGGGTTCCGTACCCTAAGGGTAAGGGACCCTATTACTAAGACGCCGCTGTCTGTCTGTCCGTCCGTCCGTCCGTCCGTCCGTTCGTCTGTCACCAGGCTGTATCTCATGAACCGTGATAGTTAGACAGTTGAAATTTTTACAGATGATCTATTTCTGTTGCCGCTATAGCATCAAATACTAAAAACAGAACAAAATAAATAATAGGGGTTAAAGTATGAAATTGCCGTTTTATTGCAATAGGTTCTTTGAATTGACATAGAATCTTCATGGTTTGAGGTTTTCGAATGAAACTTTTTTCAAATGGTTTCTATGATGTTCTTTTTTTAAAAAATGTGAAACATTTGAATATCGACTTTCAATTGTTTTTGTTATTCAATTTAGACAAGAAAGATGGATACTGCGAAAATTCGAGTGATTTTTGAATACGAGTTCCGACGCGGAACTAACGCGGCAGAAACAGCCCGCAATATCAATGCTGCGTTTGGAGAGGGGTCTACTAATGAACGCACCGTGCGATTTTGGTTTAAACGCTTTTGTGATGGAAATTTCGACTTAAAGAACGAGCCACGAGGAAGACCGCCCACACAGGTGAATAACGATGAATTAAGAGAGATAGTGGAAGCCGACCCTAGTCAAACTACCCAGGAATTAGCGGCATGGTTTAACGTTACCTTACCCACAATATTGACTCACTTGCGTCAAATCAATAAAATAAAAAAATACGAAAAATGGGTGCCTCATAATCACTCGAATTTTCGCAGTATCCATCTTTCTTGTCTAAATTGAATAACAAAAACAATTGAAAGTCGATATTCAAATGTTTCACATTTTTTAAAAAAAGAACATCATAGAAACCATTCGAAAACCTCAAACCATGAAGATTCTATGTCAATTCAAAGAACCTATTGCAATAAAACGGCAATTTCATACTTTAACCCCTAATATTTAAGGGGGCTCACATACAACAAACGGTTTTTATATATAAGATGGCTGAGTGTCTTATTATACAAAAAACGTCGATGAGTTTGACCAACCTTGACAGCGAGGAGCGCGGGCCGCCACGCCCGGCCGGCCCAGAAGCCGGCGGCCTCCACCCGCACCATGGCCTCGCGCTCCGTGGTCACCAGCTCGGTCCGGTTCCAGCGCAGCCCCCGCAGCGGGTACGAGCGATGCGGGCAGCGCCCATCGAAGGCGCCGTTGTCTTCCAAGTCGTCGTACTCGATCAGCTGAGAGCGGAGAGCTTGCATCAAGCTTATGTTCGAGTGAAAACATTAAAAAAACTGAGAAAAAATAAAAACATCCTACTAATATTATAAATGTGAAAGTTTTTGAAGATGTTTGGATGTTTGTTGCTCAATGACGCAATAACGGCTGAACGGATTTACATGAAACTTGGCGTACAGATAGACAAAGACCTGAATTGAGACATAGCATACTTGAAATCCCGATAATGCGTTCCCGTGGGATAATATTTATTATAAGTTTAAAAAAGATGGCGTTGTGCGGGCGAACGTTGTGTTTTAAAAATAGATGGCGTTGTGCAAGAATCGTATAAACTGATTCGGTGGCGCATGCGCATGGCGGTACGGAGCTCGCCGAGACAGCTAGTAAACATATAAACATACAGGTCCCAAAAAATATGTAAAATAAAGTTACTTTAAAGGTTTATCATTGCATTCTAAACGTTTTCTAATAATGATGTAGACTTTACATTGTTTTAAGAGAGAACTCATTTAAGTTTTACAGTCGCGTTTTTGTACCACGTGACCGGAATTATTTTTCGACAGGTTATATTATGCAAAATACAGTTGTAAAAAAAATAACCAGGATTGTTTATCTTTTAACAAGCATGAACAAGCCTCTGCACTGGGATTAAAGCATTTTTTGAGCAAGTTCTCTATTGGGAAGTTATATTCATTCCACTAACAAGTTTTACAAAATCAGTGATAATGGTTCGTCCGAAAACCCGGCAATAGAAGGTTAATATTATATTTGACAAATACGGGTGGCCAATTGAGACGCCGGCATACCCTGTGGATCGGCCTCATTTTATTTAAGGCCGACTTGCACCACTTCTAAGTCGTCATTTAAATCGAATTTTGTATGAAGAATTTTAGTTAAATGCTGTTTAAGCCACATTAAGTCATCATTTAAATCGAATTTTGTATGAAGAATTTTAGTTAAATGCTGTCTAAGCCACATTATAAGAAAGTGGTGCATGTCGGCATAACAATCTGTTACTTAATCAACAGCTATCAGTTGGCCAAAGAGCATACACAAAAAATAACCACAAAATTATTAACATTACATTAACATATCGTTAGTCTATGAGGAACTGAATACATCGGGACACATTTCAAATGCCATTTTAATCGAATCCTGCGCGTCGAACGGTTTTATACCTTCGTTGTCCTCTGAATCAGGCCATTGTTAAAGTAAGTATTATTAATTGATTAATCAGTTTAAATTGACTCCCCCATCTCTATGACAGTGTAGGTCTGTTAATAATACATCAATACCGAAGAAGATGAATCATGCAATAAAATAGTTCACATGTGTTCTGCCTTTGTGATACAATCAACTGTTTTGGATGACTGTTTGAGATCGAATTACAGTATAGTTTGTATAACATACCTAGTTTGTTATTATGTGGGTCACTGGATTGAGTTTTGTGACTCAAAATTATCTTTCATCTATTAGTATAAATATAAATGAAGATTCACGGAATATACAAGAAGGCTAGGAAGAAAATTAAAAAGTCATTGAAATGGATTAGTTATTACGACATGCATTGTCCTTTGACCTCCATTGTACATGTTTGTAATTATAATTGTTATGATTCAGCTTTATCAAATATACATAAGCAGCCTATATACGTCCCACTGTGGGGCACAGACCTTCTCTCAGGGATAGAGTATGGGCTTAATCAACACGCGTGCCCACCGCGGATTGTCGATTTTAAGCGCTGAGGTATGTGAATAGCTCAGACACTCGGGTTTCTTTACGGTGTTTTCTGCTGTATTCCTGCTATAACTTTACAAACGTACATAACTTAGGAAACAAATTTATATAGGTACATGGCGGCACTGGGAATCGAACCTGGGTTACTCGCTTCCGAGTCCAATGTTCTACCCACTAGGCTACCACTGCAATTTATCAAACATTCCAGGCCTAATCTATGACAGGGATGCACTAGGTTCAAAGGTTATCCTACTACTATCTAAATGGACCTTAGATGATTCTGCACTCCTGATACTCAATTGGAACAATTGCTCTTGGATCTTACTCTGTAAGTTTTTCGGCATTGCCATAATTGGGTATAGTCCGCACAAATCTTTTTGGCGGTAACGTGAACATAGTCACAGATCGTTTGCACATCGCTTACTGTCAATTACTCAAACATACACTATGTTTAAGTAATTGACTACTTTAGTAATTGACTAATAGTAATGTAAAAGTGATATACATTTAGTGGCAAAAACACACTTTATACATAAATATAGACATAAGCTTACATAATTATTGTTATCTTTAATGTAATTATGTTAGTAATTTTAATTATGTTATTAATGTTAGTAATTTACTACGCATCACATGTCAATTATCTGTTGTGTAATGCAATAAATAAAATAAAATAAAATTACTCACATAATACACTGTAAAGAAAGACAGTAAGCGATGTGCAAACGATCTGTGACTATCTTCACGTTACCGCCAAAAAGATCTGTGCGGACTATAAATAGTTAGGAAACAGGCCGTCATTAGTTTTAAAAATGTTGCTTCCGCCATGTCATGCAGGTATTATTATAGTAATTAAATTTTACAGGAGACACTAAAAACTTTACAAATCATACCGTCGTCGTACACATACAAAGATTTCGAAATAATGGTTTTTAGACTAAGTTAGTCTAAAAACAATGGTATGATTTCTGAAGTTTTCAGTGTCTCCTGTAAAATTTGATAAAAGTCACGTTCACAGTTTCGGATGCCGAACAACTATATGAAAGGTTGATGTGCTGTTGATTGTGCTTTATTCCAAAGAGCAACAGGTGACTTTGCAGAAAAGGTTGTGCAAAAACGTAAAGGATCAACCTTTCCATCTACCTAACAACCTTTCAATAATTAAACCACTTCCAACAAGCGAAAGTTTAAAATTATCAGTTAATTTTTTTTATGTCGTATACAAACTATATACTTATGTTCTTTATTTGTGTGATAAATATAAATTGATAATTTTGAACATTTTCTTATTGGATGAGGCTTAATTTTTCAGTACTCAGGAAATGGTTTTCAGATTTCGCATTATTTAAAAAATCCAATCCACCCTAAGGTTACCTGGAAGAGGTCTTAGGTGTAATATGATGAAGGTGAAGCATTAAGAAATATCTGTGTAATTTATTTATTTATTTAGTTATGTACAATGCACGATAAAGTGTTCTCTATCTATCTATAAAAGTTGATGTGCGGTTTTTGAGAGCTGTGGTAGCGGAGCGGTAGAACGCCGGCTTCTCATTCGGGAGGTCGTGGGTTCGAATCCCGGCATGTACCAATGACTTTGTTTTCTAAGTTACGTACATTTGTGAAGTTATAGTAGCAATACCACTCGCTAACGGTGAAGGAAAACATCGTGAGGAAACCATAGTGTCTGAGGTATTTACATACCTCAGCACTTGCTACGTACAATGGCCCAACTATGAGGCTAAGTGCGGAAATCTCCATTCGAACTAGAACTAGAACTGATGTGCGGTTAACTCTAACAACATTGCTGACGTCACATACCTTATCAATGACAATGGAGAAGCTGTACTGAGGCCAGTCAGACCATATAAACTTGCTTGGCTGGGATCCGTCCCAGTCTATTGTCAGCGT
The DNA here is from genome assembly GCA_947308005.1 of Yponomeuta malinellus. Lineage (NCBI taxonomy): Eukaryota > Metazoa > Arthropoda > Insecta > Lepidoptera > Yponomeutidae > Yponomeuta > Yponomeuta malinellus. The sequence goes on along the minus strand of OX371007.1, from coordinate 2,503,502 downwards.
GGAGTTCACCTTCCCAATGGCGAAGATGATCGTTGGTACTCCTCGGGTGAAGTCCCAGACCTGGTGAATGGTATCGTGGGCGCCAACGGCTCTGACGTACAGCAATGTCGTGTTGGAGCTGCAGGTGTCACAATCCAGGTTGAGGGTTGAAGTTATCTGAGTAGTCAAAGTTAAATACAAATTAATCAAAGTGCAGAAGCAGCAACTTAATGAACATTACAAATTAAATATATTTGACCATTTGAAGCAAAATCATTATTGCCAAAAAATGTTCAAGATATCCATAAGAAAAAATGAGGAAAAAGATTTTTATAATTATACTCTTTTTTTTTTTGTTGCACTAATCCGTGCTGAGTACACTAGGTTTTGAAGATTTTTATAGGCGCTAAACTGCCTATAGTGCACCCAATGCATCCCCTATTTGATCGACAAATTAAATATCCACCTTCCATACAACGCAATCACTTGACCTGGTTCCAAACTAGGATACCCTGTACTATGGTAACCAGGCAAGGACATCACAAGCACGGAAATACACCCAGACTTCTTTTGTCACTCGTTTCGTTCCACATTTGGTGAGTTTTACGTCAGGTAATTAGAATGTAAAATGTAAATACGATCAGCAATGTAATGTAACCTTTGTTAGACAAAGAATCAAGAGGGTGGTGTGGTATTGAAAAAAAGAAAATTACAGAGCCATGGGATTACCCTTACCTTTCTTTCCTGTGCGTAAGTACACGATAGCGTTATAAAAATTAACAACGTCTGCAAATGCATCGCTATCGTGGAAGGAAACATTTTTACTCCACAATAAATGCAAATTTATCACTTTCAGTTCTTAGGTCAAGCCAAAACGACACAACGCGGAGATAAAAATAATTCAAGCACGTGTAAATAACTCTTTTAAAACTGCCGTTTAATTATCGTCTTTCATTTTCTTGATAACGCCTATCATTAACGTATTTGTTTTTATTTTCCGAGAAATACACACACGATCGCACGATTTTCACACGTCTGTCTTTGTCTTTCTTTTCTTTACATCATAATTGTAAGCCGCCTAAATATATAAGTCGATGTCGGATAAATTTTGGCGCTAGTGTTCACAGGAAAATGTTCATAGCGGTTGAGTTTCCGGTATCCCCGTGCCCTCTGAAATTGGTCGCTTTATGTTTGACAAAAAGCCAAAAGTGACTTTGACGCGGGCGTTCAGAAATTAGATACAAGAAAACGTAATTTTTTTTATTATCCAAAAATGTTTTTCAACCATCTCCTCGCCTAGGGATACAGGCGTCTGGTGTTGGCCAGGATTTGGCTTTTTACGGTCATAAGGATAATCCACCTTTTAAGGTCTGTCGGTGACGATTGTTGGACGGTTGTGTTTGATCGGGCCTTCAAGTGCCTCCAGTGCCCTTAGGATTTTTGATACGCGGGATAGAATATGCCGCCGATCTACGCAGCGAAAAATAATGTACTCTGTGGCAGCGAGCCTGCGCACTTCATTCATATAGTACTTATCAGAATATAAGTACTTATTGTAAAGGCTGTTCTTACGTGACGCATGCTGTCGCGCTCGCACAGTTTAATAAGTAATTTTAGTGATTGTAAAATAAGTATACTTTTAATAAATGTGGTTTGAGGTTTTGATAGATACCTAATGAAATTGCGAACATTCAAGGCGCATGTTTCACAACTTTTACAAACTTCATCTTTCTGTTACATTGTGAGTAGATACTAGACATATTATTTCGTATCAACTTATTAGACTAAATACTAAGCAACACATAATATAAATAGAACTACCTGCAACCAAGGATTAACACCTTGCTACAATTCTCGAAAAACTGCCAAATGTGACAACAATACTTAAATGTGGCAGTATCGAATTCGAAACACAAGCGCGTCAATCCTGTCGCACCCACTCCGATCGAACGAGCGTAGGTACACAAATTAAAAAGAAAAAAAGACATGGCGTAGGTAGTTAAATCCAGCGGACGGCCAACATTGCCCACTGGTGTTCATTATACAGTGGTAAAAGCGTAAGTAAGCTCGACATGTATTTACTTACCGAGCCTATCATATGATATGGTCATGTGAGTTCTAAGCAATGGACAGGGGTAGCCTGACGGATTTAAACCACTTTATTACTATTTACAACTTTATTTACACAGTCATTATGTCGCCATTTCCATCCTGCTTTTTTCGCGCTTCGTCGTCGTTGTGCGGCGAGTGCTGTCGCTTGGAGCCCTGGCCTTTGGTGTGTTTATTCTGGTTGCGAAGGCTCTTGGAGATCTTCTCTTCGCCGACGCTGGAACAAGCGAGTTAGTGTTAAAAAAATCGTTTGAATCCGGTTCACGCCCGAGCGAGCGAACCCCACCTTAGCTTGGGGAGTATTAGTTCCGAGCGAGCGAGCCCCACATTAGACTGAAGAGCAGACTCTCTAGATTCTAAACTCCAGTCAGTGGCAAACTGCATGTAGTTTGTACCTACCTTATATTTGGCGCTAAGTTCACAAAATTATTCACACTAGTAAATCTTGGACCTTCAGGGTGGCCATGTACAATACAAATTCTTTATTTACCAAAAAGGTTACAGTGTTTTACTTAATCTAATGGGGTACACTAAAATTAATTTCACTTAAAAAATTGTAATATATAAATAAAGACTTACAGTCTTATTTATAAAAACACGATTCCTATAAAGCACTTCTGAGAGGCAGTTTATTTAATCTGTGTAATCTGTGGTTACGTCTTTTCCTTGTAAAATCTCCACCACAGACTATTTTAATCGGCCTTTAGTGAGTGTTTTAAAGAAGTTTTTTTTATAAATAAGTCTGTTCTTGTGTCACAGTGTTTGTTATCGAACTCCTCCGAAACGGCTTCACGGATTTTTATTAATTTTTTTCAAGTTTGCCAGGTCAGGTAGTATTACAATATATTATTATCGATGAATTTCACGCGGTCGAAGCCGCGGGCATAGCTAGTCTCTTTCTTTATTATAATAAATAAATCCCCTGCGACTCACTTGACGGCAGCGCGGGCGCCGGGTCCCCAGTGCGGCGTCGGGTTGGTCTGGAAGCGCAGCCGGCCATCCCGCCGGCTGCCTGGGTTCGCATCCGGTCGCTCACTTAACTCGATCTCGTGCTGGGGAGGCTTGGAGAGCAGGCTCCGGGCTACCGGGTCGGCTTCCAGCCTGGAAGGTATGTTTTTTATGCTGTTTTAGAGTTCTGTACCTCAAAGGGAAACCTTGTAGAATGACAGTCTGCCAAGAACTTTCTATAACATCTCTAGAATTCTAGTAATTTAGGTTTTTTAGTTTTCTTTTTTCACGAAGAACCTATCGTACTGGGATGCGATTTAAGCACCAAAATATTGTTTATTATTTCTATTTATTGTCACTATTTTTACCCTTTACAAATACCGTGAGATCTAGAAATTATAAGCATTTTTTTTTGTAGTGTAATTATTCGCTCGATATATTTCTTTCGTCAATCTTTCTTCCTTCCTCTCCATATGACCGAACACAACATTCTTTTCTACTGCATTAATCTTACTTACCTACCTGATTCTTCTGCCATACCATACAATATACAAAGTAAAAATAATTTAAAATTGATTATTCATTTGTGAATCAGGCGAAAAATCCGTGTAACTTGAATAAAATTTTTAGATAAATAAAAAATAAAAACCGACTTCAAGACACTCATATATAATAAGTAAATATATTGTTGTAATCCCATTTTTGTTACTTCACATAGCATTATATTTCAGATTCTCTTTTTTTGTTTGTACATCCATCTACCGACTATATTCTTGCTGCAATCCACTCCATCCAAAGCTAGTCTGGAAGAGATCGCTTTAAGCGATAAGACCGCCAATTGTATACCACTACTTAGATATATATACGAATTGAGCAACATCCTCCTTTTTTGAAGTCGGTTAAAAAAGTGACACAGCTCTAGGTTACGTACTTGGCCGGTCTGGGCGGATGCGTCTTAGCCCAGGCGCGCACGATGTCCCACACGACCGCGCCTGGGGCCGAGGTCTTGATAGAGTTCTTGGCCGCGTGCGAATAGGACACCTTATATCCCGCGTTCAGGATCGCTGATCTGAAGGAAGATATTTCATTCAGGGCACGTACATTTACTCACATTGTAGTAGCACTAAAACTCGCTAAATGGGCAGAAAAACAACTTGAGGAGAAGCGAGTGTCCGAAGTGTTTCTCGGAGGGGTGAGCAGAGACCAGGGTTTACCACCTTCCATGATTGTGACAAAACTCGTTCGCTCCATCAACATTCATGATGTGTCGCTGCATGCACGCTCTCGTTTCACATTTTGAAGGGTATATTTAATCATGCCCATTCGCTACATCCCCTATTTCTAAGTCATTGTAGAGCCATTGTAGAGTCACTGTAGAGGCATTGTAGAGCCAAATATTCTTACCTCATGACAAGCGTAGGCATGGTCTCCAAATGCGCCCGCCCGAACAGCTTATCCACGATGTAATATAGCGGGACGTCATGTAACTCCTCTCGGACCACCGAGAGAACTCCCTCTATCCGTTTAGCGGTAGCAAAGAGGGTAGGGTTCTCTTGCACGTGCAACAGAACCCGGGACACGAAGCCCTCGTCGTGAATCGGGGCCGACCAGATGGGACCGCCCAGCTGTGGGAAAACAAGGTGTGACGGGTCTAGCTAGTTTGGTGATCTATTTGCTACAAGAGCCGGGGCCTGCCGTCTATGCATGCCGAGTATGCGGACGGGGAGTCCTCGCCGTAAATTTTGAAGTTACGAGCCTAAATATTCAACAAACTGCATCATCTGCAATAGATTATAAGTGATTATTGTGCCTTACTATAAATAAATAAACATTTTCTATTTCTATATTGTCAGATTTAATTATATGTTGCAAAACTGAACTTACATGATGCCTCTGGTCGCAGTGCGCGCACGTTTCGCCGACCGCCGGTCCCGTGGGAAGGTAAGCCTTCACTTGTTCCGGATTCTTCTCTGAAGGATTGGGCTTAAAGCCTCCGAGCGGCGCTAGCGTCGTCTGGTCACAGCCCGTACAGTGGTATACCATCGACAGTTTACTGAAAGGAGGAAGTTGGGTGAAACGCAATATATGTTAAAATAAATTTTAAACTTGGCATGTTTGGGGACGATAGCTTATGCAGTACGTTGGTCAGTCGTTGGGGTTCTTTTGAGGGCAAGGTTTATAACATATTATTTTATCCACCAAACCCTGAGTGTAGGTCTTTATTGGGCCCTAATCTTGTCCTATTTATGGTCTGGCTAGCTAGTGAAGGGCCGAAAATTTCTCGAATGGAGACCACATAACGGAAAGCACAGCGTAGGACGACCAGCCACAAGATGGACAGATGACCTCATCCAAGTGGCAGGAAGACGCTGGATGCAAGCCGCTTCCAACCGGTCTTTTTGGAAATCCATGGAGGAGGCCTATGTCCAATAGTGGACTTCTTGTGGCTGAATGATAATGATGATGATAGCTCGTCAATGCCATATATGGCCTGTCCCTTTTATGAGGTTTTTATCACATACCATTTGACCCCCGAAAATATCGTTACCTGTTTTTGTAAGACCCTATGCCTAGTGATTCAGTAGGGTAGTCGTTTTCGCATATTTGTCGACTATTCACAATACATTCCATGTTCTACACAATGAGTTCGCCATTATACAAAATACACAACTAACCTAGTAGTTTTCTTGCAGTGTATTGCGCCCGAGTACACTTTGACAAAGACTCTGATGTAGAAGTCGGCGGATATGCTCAGCAGCGGGACTATGTAGCGGCTGTATCGGTTGGCGTGCGACTCGATGCATTGGAGTAGTATCCTCAAGGCCTGTGGAATAGTGTTGATTTTTTAAATGAGTCGAAGTAGTATTTGTTAATTTTGTTTTATTCAGCTTTAGTGAGTTTAAAAAAAAAACAGACAGTAGAATACAAAAAAATTATAATAAAAAAAAAATCACTCAAAAAAATTATGTAATAAATGTTAATATTTCTTGAATTAATGAGATTAACGAATGACTGAAATGAATTAATTGGCAACACCAAAGCTGAATAAAATTAAATATTATGTAAAATAATAGACGACCTCGTGGCGCAGCGGTAGTGCATCTGCATACCATGCGAGAGGTTCCGGGTTCGAATCCCAGCTGGGGACAAAAAAAAAACCCCAGGTCTTGGATGTTTACATGTTTGTGATGTCGTTGTTTCTGGTTCCCACGACACAGGGTATCCTAGTGTGGGGCCAGAAGCAATGTATGTGCCTGTATGTAAATGTTTATGTTTATGCTGTTTGAAAAGGCGCCTTTGGAGACCATACCCACGATTGAGAATATTCGGCCTCTCAATGACATATGCCTACTAAATAGGGGCAAGGCAAAAGGGCTCTTAACCGACGAACATGTACGCAGTGACTAGTGAATGTAGATGAAGCAGAAGAGGTCTGTTAGTATTGTGGCAAGTGGCAAACCTTGGTTTATGTGTTTTCTCCAAGATACAGCAGTAAGTTTATGTACATACAATACACACATACATAAACTCACGTCTGTGCCCAAAGGGGCAGGCAGAGACCAGGAACTGCCACTTGTCACGTTCCTGACACATAATTTTCGCTTCATCAACAATAATTAGTCATTCATTAATTAAGTTTATGTATGTAACAAATATTTACTTACTAATAAATATCAATATTAATACATATGAATATTAATACATAGGTATATCTAATATGTATATCAGTGTTTGTTATCGAACTCCTCTGAAACGGCTTCACCAATATTTATGATTTTTTTTGTGTAGGTCTGAGAATGGGTCGTAGGCTTATTATAATATGGCAAAACAACGTTTGCTAGGTCAGCTAGTAAATATATATATATATTTTATATTAATTCACTTAAATATTTATTTTACATACCATCTCATGGCAACACTTGGTCTTCAGACTAACGGCTCCGTATTTGCAGTAGCAAGTCTCTGGGGAGTTCCCGGCCAGAACGGCCATATCAGTGGCTGTGACAAGCAATAGACCGCCATCCTGGATGCTCTGAACAGCGGAGTCCAGGAATATGGATGGGCAGCCGTACGGGTCTAGGTCAATGGCGGAGAAACGATTTGTCGGCTGTTTGTGCTTGTACATTAGCATGCTGGAAAAACAGAAGTTTACAGAAGTCTTTGAGATATAATCTTATTTTTGCAAGAATATGGAAAGAATTGGTTGGTAATTAAGCTGATTCTGTTCTTTTTTATCACACACTAATACCCAGTGAACTTCGTGCATGAAATTAATCATTTAAATTTTTTATTAACTATAATAATTATCAATTTTATCCTGACGCATAAATATAAATCTAATACATAAAAATCCGATGTCACCGTGTTTGTTACCAAACTCCTCCGAAGCAGCTTCACCGATTTTTATGATTTTTTGTGCATATTTGGTCTGAGAACAGGTCATAGGCTAATTAATATAGTCATAGGCAAAACAATGTTTGCCGAGTCAGCTACTATATTATATTTATGTGTAATTTTTGCATCAATTTATAGATTAAAGGAGGCCAAAATAAAGCTGAAAAACCTCATTGTTGTTTTATCTTTTTTTGCCTAGACTTATTATAAACTGAACGCAGCACTATTCTAGTACAATTTCGCGAATATCCTATGTCAGCCAATGCTGTAACCAAGACTTGGTGTGTCTTAAGAAAAATAAAATTTGGTTCTATTGAGATTAATGTCTTACCAAGCATCATCATGATTGGCCACAATTAAGTTCTCCACTTGATTATGCACCACATTAGCTTTGATTGTCTCAACAGCTTGCTGGGAGAGGTCATTGGCCACTATACGGGTCACATTTGGCACTTCCTTGGCATACCGGATGCTTCTCAAACCTGTCGCTGATAGCGCCTCTAGTATTGAAACTTCAATCTGCAAGGGGAAGGAATAGCAATAAAGGGGAAAGAAGATGGTAGTTGACGTAAAATTACATTAGAATGAAATTGTATTTCTACCATAAAGTCAATCACATAAAACATAAAGCCACCTAAAAAATCGGGTTTTTACAGGGTCTCAAAAGACGAGAAACATCATGTTACTGTAATAATAAAAATATTGTTAGGTTTAGATTTTTATGGCTACTGATGTGCCGCTGGCAATATTCCTAACTCACATCTGTCATGATAATATAAGATTAGATAAGAATATTCTTTATTGTACCAGGAAAACACAACATAAAATATTGATAAAGATACATACAATTGCTAATAGCAATTTCTTCCAGAATTCCAGATTCAAACTGGAATATCCTTCAAAATAACTTAATACGGCACTGGAAATCTTGTAAAAACTGGAATATATTAAAAAATCGTTACGACGGTGGATAGGAGGTAAAACTTTGAACGCGTTTTTCCATGCCTTGGAGGCGTTTTCAGCAGGCTGAAATACCGTTTCAGGCCGTTTCAGAGGGTGCTCTGTCACATACTAGTTTATCAAAATTTCACCCAAGTTACCATGGTTTTCAGGTGCCTGAAACATGTTTTCAGTCCGTTTCAGGCCACCCTCTATCCGATGGCGCGATAACAGGCATTTTCAGGACCCCTTACGGGCCCTTGAAGTACATTTCTATGACGAAATTTTCATAGGAGTGAAAGAGATAGAACTGTTAGAGAGGGATAGCTATAGTCCGAACATTCAGGAAACAGAGACATCACGATCGAGCGAGACGGCAGAACCTTCCACGACTTGATGGAGTTTTCGAGAACATCTCAAACGGTATATAAGCGGGGACGACGCGTGCCGCGAGTCAGTTTTACTTTGGAAGCAGAAGCGACACGAAGTACAAGTAAAGTGTTTGTTGTTAAAGTGTTGTGAAGTTAAGAAATAGTGCGGAAATAAATCCTACTCTTATTCATCGGTGTATAAAGTGCGTTTTCCGATCACGAACCCACCCCTAGAGCGTAACAATAGTTATGTTGCATTATGGCAATACAAAAAAAATATTACTAACCTCAGGCACCACAGGGTTTTCAGTTTGAGCACTTTCATCTAGCTTTGATTTATTTTTCGCCCTTTTCTCAGCAAAAGCTACTTTCTCTGCTTTATACTCCTCGGCGAATACCGTCAAGACAGCAATGCTTAGATCCCTGTTAAATTCTTGAACAGGATTGTAGAAGACTTTGTCACTTTTTAGACAGATTTCCGCTTGCCCTTCTCTTATGGATTTCATTGGTGTCTGATCGACGGCTGTAGATGTCTCCATTGTCATAATTTTGTTCTGTAAAACCCCTCAGAGTTGTTATGATGTGGAAAGTTATGATCTTTTGAGGTTATGTTGTTGATACAGATTTGTTATGACTTTGGAGAGATAAAATTAATATTTTTACTAACAAACCTTGTTAGCTCGTTGAAGTAGCCTTATGAAATACCTTTGGAACATGTGTATTTTCGCAAAACACTAGAAAATTTTGAAAGTTTTCACAACTTTTCATGTTCAATTATAGTTACGTTCATTTATAAATTTTATGCATTCAAATGTCTTGTAATTTTATCTTGAACGCTTTAGTAATCGAACTCATCTTTCAACTCGACTCGATTTCACTTTGTGTTCGAAAATTATTTTGATAAAATTTTATTTTCACAACTGAAATGATCTAACGTAATCTGTGATTCTGAGCTGTCAGCAGGGTTGCCACTCCAGACAAGGTTAGACGATTTTGAGAGGTGATCGGCGACCAAACAAGAAATCAGCGACCGGGCTTCAATGAGGATCATTCAGATATAATAATATTGGACTTTCGGTACTTTCGCTAATCCACTTCCGGTACTACGGCGAATGTAGCACAAAAACAGCATACTACATCCTTAAAAAAATGACGAAGTTAGAGAAGTTTAAAATTAGGCTGTCTTAAAACGCGCCCGGCGTCTCTTGATTCCTATTGTGACGTCATAGTGTCTGACCGGCCGACCAATAGGCCAGCGCCACAGCGCCCTATGGCGTCAGCTCGCGCCCGTATTTCGAACTTGTAACTTCATCATTTCTTATTCGATTTCGATATTATTTTTACGGAGCATATTGTTTTTGACGTCTTCATAAAATTGCATACTTGGTTCAAAACCGGAATGATCCTCATTGGGCTAATTTTTTTTTCGGTGACTTGGGACCTCCGAACAAATCGTATTTTTTGCATAATTGTTTCTTTGTTTATCGATTTTTTGCGTTCTTTGTAGTTGTCGTGGTGTTGTACGGATTCAATCACCGGATTAAATAATTATTGAAAGCGGAGATGGACCTATAATTATCCTCAAAAAAGGCATTTTCACATTTTTAAAATAAATAGAGAATTTTATAAAACAGCTGCGTACAAAACAGCGATTTTGGGATACAGCGCTAAAAAATCAAGCCATTTTGGATACAAGAACTTAGGCAATTTTTGGGCGACTGTTTATTTAAATTTTGGCGACATTAGCCGGTCATCATCGGGCAACACTGGCGGCTGTCAGTCAGTAAAACTTCTTGAACCCTCTGGAATTAAGTGGAATTATAACCTCAAGAGGAAAATAAATAATATCCTAGGTGCTCAAAGCATAATAGTGGCAAATCATTAAAAAATAATGCACAGCGCCAGCGCTTTACTAAGAAACACGGTTTTACTCCATCCGAATTTCAAATCGTCCCCAAGTAGATTTGCGCGGAATGTTACCAAAGTTGCATCACAAATTAGTAGATCATCGGAAAAGCGAAGAGTGTTGGAGTTTGGATACAATGCCTACAGTGCACAGAGCCAAAGAGCCGCTAGTTACGCGACTGGACTGCCAATTGCGCGTGCTGTGTCTTCAGTGAGGTTGTATTCGTCGGCAAGTAAAGGCGATCCGCCGGAAGAAGGTTCTGAAGGCAAGGATGAGGTTCCGCTGTTCACCAGCCAGCTACCGGCCACTGTGGCCGTGCCGGAGGTATGGCCGCAGGTCCCGGTCATCGCCATCAACAGGAACCCTGTGTTCCCGAAGTTCATCAAGCTGATTGAGGTAGGACTTCTGTTAATATCGCTACTATCACATTTTATCCAGTTAAAATGTGATATAGATAGATTACACTGAACTTTACTCTCAAAAGTAAAATTCTGATCAGAATCTAAATTTCAGAATAATATGTCTGTAACTTCTTTAGTCTCATCTATAATCAGAATCATTTGTTGCCAGTAATGCTGTTATTACAGGTGGTATTGTTAGTCAATGTGAAGGAGTAACACAAAACCTGAAACCTGACATAAACAGCTTGTTAGTGTTTGAGAAACTGGGGGTTAGGCTACTAAAAGAGACCTGATCTATTATTTGCTGAAAATTTAATAACAACGGCAATACATACATAAACTCACGCTTGTATCCCAGAGGGGTAGGCAGAGACCAGGGACTGCCACTTGCCACAATCCTGACAGATCACTTTCACTTCCTCAACATTCATTAGTTGTTGCATGCACACATGCCGGTTTCAGGTTCTTTTTAACAACTACAATAAACCAAGGCAATAGACCTGAGCTTTAGGCCATTTACCACTGTATGGACATACCCCATTAGCAGGGAACCCTTATAGTTTCTTTTGTTGTGTTTCTTATATCTTGTATTATTATGTAAATTTCTTCTTCCATCATTTGTTCACTGAAGATGTTGCTCGTTACAGATCTCAAATCCCGCTCTAATAGACTTGATTCGGCGCAAGGTGAAGCTGAACCAACCATACGTGGGCATCTTCTTGAGAAAGACAGAGGATGAAACCAAGTCTGATGTTGTATCCGACTTGGATAGTCTGCACCAGGTACTGTTCATTGTTAGCCAGAGGATTTCACTTATCTATTCAATAACAACATGCATTGTGTGTGAAATTATCATTAACAACGGCAACGGGAAGACGCTTGAAATATTCAAATGTTGTATAGATCACGGTACGGAACCCTTCGTGCGCGAGTCCCATTGCTGTGTTCAGTATGTATTACGAATCTACCAACTAAATTGTAGATCGTATTGATGTTAGTTTTGAACCTAAATTAAACACTTACATTTGAATACATTGAATAATATTATATAAAGAAATCAAAAATTATAATGAAAAAAAAAAATATTAAAGCATTTAACAATGGGAAACAATACAAATGTAAAATGTTAAAAAATAATATTATTAATAAACAATATCAATACAATGCAATTTTTCATGTCAGTGGATAGTAAGCAATTTATTTTAAAATGTCACAGTAGGATATTTTGATAAAATATAGTTATTTAAAAGTAGTGCCATTCAAAAAATCTTCTATTGAATAAAAGCCCTTCTTTAATAAATATTTTTTTAGGCTCATCTTAATTAAAGTTCTTGAGTCAATATTTTTTAGGTCCATAGGCCTACCTGACTGCCTGATACTGTGCACTATATTCAGCTATTTTCATGGTCGGTTTTATTGTCTCTATACGTATATCTCGGCACAAAGAATGTCCCACTTTTGATTTGGCAGTTATATCTCTAAAAATTGTGCACGAAAGAGATTTATTTCTTGTAGTAAGTATGTGAAAGCTTGTAAAATTCATTACTTTTTTATTTCATACATGCAAAGGGAAGTATTTCAATTAAGTTTTCTACCGAACATTCCTTTAAATAGTTTTCTTACATGTGAAGTTATAACTTAGAAAGTAAGGTTTGTTTTACGTTGTCTTCTGCCTACAGGTGGGAGTGTTCGCCCAGATCCACGAGATGCAAGACATGGACCATAAGCTCAGGCTGGTGGTGATGGCCCACCGCCGCATCAGGATCACAGGGCCCTTTGTTGAAGAAGAGCCGGAGACAGGTCCCGCTGGTAAGATGTGCTGGAGACTTCGTAAAATATAGTCAATTTTAAGCTGTGAACTGGGTGGAGCAGCTTTCACAATGCATGTTGAATCAGATTGGAATCAGTGACAAATTTTTGGAAAAGTGGGGCATGTTGTCTGTGTGATTGGCACCACAGGGCCCCTTTTACTGAGCATACAACATCTATCCATCTGTCTGTCAGTCAAGTAATGTCATGTTTTGTTTTTGCTGTCATAAAAAAGTGGTGTGCATAAAAATGGTAATACATAAAAATAGCAATACATACTTGGTGTGACAATAATCTAGTCCATATAGTTTGACTACAAATAATAAAAATTGGCCAAGTGTTAGTTGGACTCCCGCTTAGGGACCCAAGCTGAATCGAAGAGAACACAGTTTTTGGTTGTACGGAACCGTCGCTGCGCGAGTCCAACTCGCACTTGGCCAACCTATTTGCTTTGTTGCCAACTATTGAAACTAACCGCGAACACAACGACATTTCCGAAATGCGCGCCCCCGTCATTTCAGAAATGAAGTTGAAGTTTCCCGTGTTTGACGTTGAGTTTGACGTTCGCCCCGAAGAGTCCGACGCGGAGCGGCGCCGGCGCCGGCACCGCAACAACCGGCGGCAGACGCAGGTGCCGCAGCCGGAGGCGGCCGAGGCAGAAGACACTGACGCGACGGGCGCCAAGAAGACGCCCCTGGACCAAGTTACGATGGTGAAGGTATGTTGGATGTGCCCTATCTTTACCCAACTCATCAATCAGCCCGTACCCGTCCACTACTGGACAAAGGCCTGCCCCAAGGCACGCCACTTCTTTCTGTCCTCGTCCAACCTCATCCAGCAATCTACCTCAGATCGTCGGTCCAGCGAGGCAGTAGGCGTTCTACGCTGCATTTGCCAGATCCTGGTCTCCACCTTCTTCGGCATCTTATAGTCTATGTCAGTCACATTATTGATTTGATCCATAAAAGAGACTCCGAGCATATCCATCCGAGCATAACATGCTAAGCGACTTTCAATCGGTGGACTAGTCGAAGGTATAACCCTCCGTAGGTTATGATTTTCACGCAGGTATTTGTAGGAGATTTACGAAAAACGCGAATGTCCCTACCATCGTGGCTGTCTGATCAATACGGGCGTAGAGCATCACAACTGATCTTGTTCTCGGTCTCGCCGAGGACGTGATCAGTTTTGATCAGACTGTCATTATTTGTTCCTTGGGCTCGCACCAACTTTAGACAAAATTCTTGCTTCATCAGAGCTATTCTGTGTTTTCAATATTTGAACGACTTGTGTATCGGATACAAAGACATTGATATGTTCTCTGATTGTGTTTCCGTTATTCGCAAACTAGTAACTTCTAAGTTCTGTGGCTTGGTAACGCTAAGTGTGATGTATCTACCTACCTACTTGATTACGCATGTATGAAGGTACTTTAATAAATCAGTTGCCATCCGCCACTTGTGTTACTTAGCCGCTCCCCGTACATAACATATTGGCGACGAGGATTTAACGTATTGACCACCATTTTCCTCCAGAGCAAATTGGCAGTCGGGGTTTTTCAATATTTTTTTAAGTTAATTGACGCATCTTCCTCTTATGCTTCTCCGACGTGCCTCTCCGACTGGCGAAGGTTGGCAGTCAGCTCCGCATATTTATCTCTGTCTATCGCAAGACGGAAGACCTCGGTAGCACTTCCGATTCCAGTCCACTCCCATAAGTTTCTCAGCCAAGGTTTCGTTCTTCATCCGGCGATTTTTCCCATCATTAGTTGATTCTAATAAATGTTTGTCGTTCAAGGTCGAGAACATGGTACACGATAAGTTCCAGCAAACTGAAGAGGTGAAGGCGCTCACACAAGAAGTTATCAAGACCATAAGGGATATTATCAACATGAATCCTTTGTACAGGTGAGTGAAACAGTTGTATTAGACATTTCTAGTTCTAATCAACACGACGTCACAATCGACGTCGGCTCGTCAACGTAAAATAGTGTATAAAAATTATTATGATTCGATTGTTCGCATACAACACTGTCTCTACTCTTTGTTCTGGCCTATACGACGAGTATATACAATGTTAGTCTTCGACTTTATAAGATAAAAGGAAAAACTAAATAGTATCATAAATATAACAAGTACTTACAAGGCTCTTTTGTAGTGAAGTGGGGGTTAGATAATCTTTAGTTTTATATAAACCTTGCTCATTGTTCTTAAATTCTATTCAATTCAAATTCAAAAATGTTTTAATCAAAATAGCACAGAAAGTGCGACAAAATGAACATTGCAAGGTAGACTAGGTGTCCATTTCAAAATTTAGATTATTTTGGAGAACAAATGAACAAAAAAACTCCCACTCCAAGACTACTTTTCAAAGTCCTTAATTAACAGGATTTACATAATTTTTCAAAAATCCAGAAGTCAAGCATTGGCTTTAAATTCCAGACATCATTGTCATCTAAATATTTTTTAATGTTATAGGAGCCCTTTTGGCACAAAGTGTGCTTTACACATTTTTTGAACCATGTGTCTGGCAAGCTAAAACTAAATATGACTACCTTCATTAGTTTTTCAATATTTAATGTGTATTGTATATGTAGTTTTGGTGTCAGCCTAGCATAACATCAGAATATATTACAATATGTTTTATTAAGATTGTAATTTACCTGACATACCTGAGAAACAAAAAATAAATAAATAAAAACGGCGGTACAGGGCGCCCAGTCGTGGTAATCGCCTGTACTGCCTAGTGGCTAATCCGACGCTGAGTATAGGGGTGCGTATATAAAGGTCTTAAAGTTATAAAGGTATTTTCATTCGGCGGAGTCCAAAAGGAGGTTAATGTGTTTAGCTCGTATGTATGTATGAACGTCCGATTCTATGTTTCCTCATAACTCCTTAACCGATGGTCAGATTTTGACAAATAAGGTCTCAATCGATTCGTCATCCCTGCGCGAGTGTCATAGGCTATATTAAATTAGCATCAATGGAACAGAAAGTAACAAAAAACAAATAGCTATTAAGTAACGTAATAGTACAACCATGAGTCACTAGATGGCGCGGCGCTGTCATGTTTAATTTATTATACTCCAATCTTCATTTTATTTGACTTCGCCAATCACGTGTAATGTATGTAAAATATCAGTACGCGGGTATCATAGGCTATATATATTGCTGATTAGCATTAAAAAAATCACTAAAAAGACAAAAATAAAAAATAACCAACAACCCGCCTGCTGAGCCTTCTTGCTAGTAACCAGTCGGAACCTAAATTCAGCAATGTAACTCCTTAGGTTGGTCCCGCCTGCTTAGTAGCTAATGCTCAGCAGGCGGGTTGTTGGTTATTTTTTATTTCAGTTTTTTTAAATTTTAACTAAATCCCCGGCCGTCTTCCAGAGAGTCCCTCCACCACATGTTGGCGCAGGGCCAGCGTGTTGTGGACAACCCTGTGTACCTCAGCGACCTGGGCGCAGCGCTCACGGGCGCCGAGCCGCGTGACCTGCAGGCCGTGCTCGAGGAGATGGACGTAAGTAGGCTGCGGACGGACGTAAGTTGGCTGCTGACGGACGTAAGTTGGCTGCGGACGGACGTAAGTTGGCTGCAGACGGACGTAAGTTGGGTGCGGACGGACGTAAGTTGGCTGCGGACGGACGTAAGTTGGGTGCGGACGGACGTAAGTTGGCTTCGGATGGACGTAAGTTTGCCACGGACGGACGTAAGTTGGCTGCAGATGGACATAAGTTACCCAGAGACAGACGTAAGTTAGCAATAGCACAAATCCGATGATCTGCAGTCTGTGCTCGAGGAGATGGACGTAAGTTGGCTGCGGACGGACCTACGTTGGCTGTAGACGGACGTAAGTTGGCTGCGGATGGACGTAAGTTGGATGCGGATTGACGTAAGTTGGCTGTAAATGGACGTAAGTTAGCCAGAGACAGACGTAAGTTAGCAATAGCACAAATCCGATGATTTGCTAGCCGTGCTCGAGGAAATGGACGTAAGTTGGCTGTGGATTGACGTAAGTTAGCCAGCGATGGACGTAAGTTAGCCAGCGATGGACGTAAGTTAGCAATGCCACCAATCGGATGATCTGCAGTCCGTGCTCGAGGAGATGGACGTAAGTTGGCTGCGGGTGAACGTAAGTTGGCTGCAGACGGACGTAAGTTGGCCAGAAACAGACGTAAGTTAGCAATAGCAAAAATCCGATGAATTGCTCGCCTTTGACCATTTGTCCGTAGGTTGGCTTTTGATTGACGTAAGTTAGTCAGAGATGGAGGTAAGTTATCGATGCCACCAATCCGATGATTTGCTGGCCGTGCTTGAGGAGACGGACGTAAGTTAGCTGTATATGGACTTAAGTTAACTATAGATGGATGTAAGTTGGCTTTAGATGATATATCGTCGTAAATTAGTCATGAACGTAAGTTAGCCATAGATGGACGCAAGTTCGTTGTAAAGGGACTTAAGTTGGTTGTGGATGGACGTGATTTGGCTGTATATGGACGTAAGTTAGCTCTAGACGTAAGTTAGCTATAGATGGATAAAAGCTGGCTGTAGATGAACTTAAGTTGGCTGCAGATGGTTTTAGTCGTAAGTATCACTTAACTTGCATTTTTTATTGAATTTTAGTCGAACATGTGAAACATCATCGGCATTCAATCAATACTCAGACTAGCCTGTTGCAGATACCGAAGCGGCTGATGCTGACGCTGTCGCTGCTGAAGAAGGAGTTCGAGCTGTCGAAGCTGCAGCAGAAGATCGGCAAGGAGGTCGAGGAGAAGGTCAAGCAGCAGCACCGGAAGTACATCCTGCATGAGCAGCTCAAGGTGAGATTGTTTTCTTTTTTTTCTATTATTAAATTTGTTTTTTTTTTTATTCACTTTAAGGCTATTCTTAAGTGGATCATGCTGTCTCGCCCGCACAATAAAAAAATTTTTGTGATTGTAATAAAATGAAAATACATAAATACATAAAAACTCACGCCTGTATCCCAGAGGGGTAGGCAGAGACCAGGGACTGCCACTTTGCCACGATCCTGACAGAACACTTCTGCTTTCTCAACATTCATTAGTCGTTTTCATGCACGCACACCGGTCGTGCCCTTTGCTAATACATCCCCTATTTGGTTGTAGTATGAGTATGCTTTTGATGAATGTGGTCTGACGGTTTAATCGATAATAAATTTGCAAACATTCAAGGCATACGTTTCTTATCTAGTACTAAGATTTGATTGAGAAAATTTGATTACAAAATTAATAATTTTGGAAACAACTTTTGTTTATTAAACACTATGTACCTATATAGGAAAACAAAAACATATTTGTAATGTCCGTAATTTAATTATGCATGAAATCCACATTCATGAAAATTTTACTCAAATTATTAAAATATAAAAAAATTGCGCTGAAATTAGGCAGGCACATATTTATCATATTACTTAGGCATCCGCATAATTTTTTTTTCCAAAATTAACCCCCTAGGGGTGTGAAAGGGGGGAAGTACATTTTTTATCGTCAGATTGACACAAAACTTTACAAATGTAGGTACCATAATTTAACCACTCTTATCAATTAAAGTCGACGCGGACGAAGTCGCGGGCAAAAGCTAGTAATACATAATTTTCGCGAGTTGCCGGATTTTCATCCCATTGCCGGGCAAAGGCCTCCCCATGATCTTCCACTCCTCTCTGTCTTGACTTGAGCCATCCTCCCATCCGGGCATAAAGGTTGAGAGATCGTCCCGCTAAAACGTCCCACGAGAGTTGTGTTATTGATGAAATCGTCGCGAGAAAACCTGAATGTCTGTGCTGTTCGCGTAAAAGAAATTGCTTTGTCCAAATAGCTCAGTTAAAAATCAATGTAGGTACCTATGCAACATACGTTTTTTGTATTCAGTGGTACTTTTGTGTCCAATAAACGCTTCAGGAAGCAAAATGGAAACAAGTTGACGTAAATCTAGTATACAAATATCTCGTGTTTGTTATCGAACTCCTCCGAAAGGGATTCACTGATTTTTATGATTGTTTTTGTGTATAATTGGTAGGTCTGAGGATAGGTTCTAGGCTAGTTAATATGGCAAAATAACGTTTACCGAGTCAGCTAGTAATGACAATAAATTAGCTAAAACCTGAGTGTCTAAGGTGTTCATATGTACATACCTCAGCGCTTGAAATTGCCAATCCGTGGTGGGCACGCGTGGTGATTAAGTCCACACTTTCTCTGAGACTTCTCCCAGAGAAAGTGTGGGCCCTCCAGTGGGACGTACATATTAGCTATCGACTCATGTAACTATACTGAATAGATCCTTGTAAACTAAGACTACTGTGGCGTAGCCACATTACTATATATACTTATATACTATAAACATAAAATATAATATATGTAAAATACACTATAAACATTAAATATGTAGTACATAAATACATACTACATGTAAATACTTATATATAATATAAACACACACATAGATATATATCTACGTATAATAGTTTCAAAATAACATACACAATCATGCACATACACTAAATATACTTATAATACTCAGCCGAACAATTACCTGAACAACATGCAGCAAGATTCGTGGTCGCACGGTGTAAACGCTCCCCAGATCAATCCGCTGCAACGTCAAGTCGCAGCGCCAGCGCCGCGGCGGCCACCGTGCCGCCGGCAGTGAACTACTTACCTCCACGACGTATGTACGTCTCACACCTTCATCTCAGCGCAACGTAAACTCTGCCGTGCTATCTGTGTTTGTATTGTAAATAAATAAGCTACACTACTATTATTATTACTATGATTTTTTTTCTCCGAAGGTAATAAAAAAAGAGCTGGGTCTGGAAAAAGACGATAAGGACGCGATAGGCGAGAAGTTCCGCGAGCGGCTCGCCAATAAGAAAGTGCCGGAAGCTATTCAGACAGTCATCGATGAGGAGCTCAACAAGATGAACTTCCTGGAGAGCCACAGCTCTGAGTTCAAGTGAGTAACGGGTTTGAGCTCATGAGAGTAACGGGTTTGAG
Source organism: Yponomeuta malinellus (assembly GCA_947308005.1). Classification (NCBI taxonomy): domain Eukaryota; kingdom Metazoa; phylum Arthropoda; class Insecta; order Lepidoptera; family Yponomeutidae; genus Yponomeuta; species Yponomeuta malinellus. Next base: position 2,483,633 of record OX371007.1, on the reverse strand, counting down.
TTCAAGTGAGTGACGGGATTGACTTACAGTGTGTAACGGGTTTGAGCTCGAGCGAGTAACGGGTTTGAGTTTAAATTAGTTATGGGGTTGAGTTCCAGTGAGCAACGGGTTTGAGCTCAAGTGAGTAACGGGTTTGAGCTCAAGTGAGTAATGGGGTTGAGTTCCAGTGAGTAACGGGTTTGAGCTTAAGTGAGTAACGGGTTTGAGTTCAAGTGAGTGACGGGGTTGAGTTCCAATGAGTAACGGGGTTGAGTTACAATATTAGGAAGCAGAGCCTCTAAATATTACCGTATATTTTTCTACTAAGTAAATGCTAAGTAGATGCTAAGTGTTAATGTATCATCTTTAATTAATAAGATTATTACTTATGTATCTTCCGTTTCCCATTTTACTGGTCCCATTTAAATGGGAAGATATGCAGTATCTTAGCATTAAAATGAATGACTAGAATGCAACTTTTAAATTAAATGATGATATCCCAGCGTAACTCGGTGCTACCTGGACTGGCTAACATCCCTGCCTTGGGGCATCACTTCGGAGGAGAACCTGAAGCTAGAAGATGCTCAGGTGATCCTGGATGAGGATCATTACGGCATGGAGGACATCAAGAAGCGAATCCTGGAGTTCATCGCTGTCTCCCAACTGAAGGGAAGCACGCAGGGGAAAATTCTCTGCTTCCACGGCCCGCCTGGCGTAGGAAAGACGAGTATAGGTAAGTCAAAACGATATCTTCAACGCGCATTATGCTAAGTTTAAGGGATGCTCGACCAAAATCCCGAATTCATCGAGTTGTATGGTTTCATATTCTTTTTGTTGCACTAGCCCGTGTTGAGGACAATTTTAAAAACCTAGTTAGAGGCTAAAAATTCCACTCATGCCGGGACTTGAACCCGCGACCTCTGGCTAATCGCCAACAGGCATCGGCGAAATTTCGAACCTCTACAAACTTCTCAGTTGGGAGTTTACAATTAGCTCAGTTGGGAGAGCGCTGGCACGGTTAGTCAATTTTTAGCCTCTAAATAGGTTTTTAAAATTGTATGGTTTCACCAAAAATGCTTATCCCTAAAATTTAATACTTAAGATACTCAAAATTACATGTGGTGATGCTGTGTGTGCATGATTTAGACCACAACTTAATACTCCTGTCACTATATTACTTTCATATCGTGTAATGGTTGTGATCTTGTACACCAAATAAAATAAAATGAAACGTGAACGGGGCTAGAGGGGTGGGCACTGATGCAACGCTCTAGTTCGAAATGCAGCTTTAACACGGCCAACGAATTAAAGGTATAGGTTTCCCTTTGCCGCAGACTATTTAAACTGCCTTTGAAGAGTGTTTTAAGCCATTGTGTTTTTATAAATAAGACTGAGATAAGTAAGTAAATAAATATTCGTTCCCCTTGAATACATGTCAGTCAGATGGCTGGAGAGATTTCTGCTGAAATAAGCTTGCCATGTGCACTTTATTTGATTCTGTAAATTTGTGTTTTCCGTATTTTTTATGGTTGCAATAAAGCATCTGCATCTGTCAACAAACTGCATTGTTGGCAGAAATACAACTTATGTATTTTTCTGTATAAAATCCTTGAATCAATGAAAAAAAAAATAGCTGTTATATCTTTGGTCTCCGAGGTCTCCTTCTTCCTGAAATATTTTAGGCGTGGGCCGCACAGAAAAGACTTAGGGTGAGGGCGCGGAAAAGACGCGACGCGTTGTATAGAGTCGCCACAGAGCGACCACAGAGCGAGGACTGTGGTCTGTACAAAGCGCTTTTCCGATCCTTCATCCTACGTCCTTGAGTGGTCCTCGCTTTAAATATAAGATAAGATAAGAATATTCTTTATTGCACACAAGAAGCGAGACATAAAATATGAAATATACCCGTTTTTTAAATACGATGTTGGTCCGACCCGCCTGGCCAGGTCTTCTTCCTGGAATCTTTTAAATCTACACGTTACGATGTTTGTCCGACCCGCCAGCCCGGTCCATCGCGCGCGCGCTGAACCGCCAGTACTTCCGGTTCTCGGTGGGCGGCATGACGGACGTGGCCGAGATCAAGGGCCACCGGCGCACGTACGTCGGCGCCATGCCCGGCAAGATCGTGCAGTGCTTGAAAAAGACCAACACCGAGAACCCGCTAGTGCTCATCGATGAGGTTGACAAGATTGGCAAGTGAGTAAGATCTCGCAAATACTCGGTCAAGAAACGACGATATCAGTTCAAGTGAGTCACCGGCAGAGTTCAAGCGAGTCACTGCTCGTGTTCAAGTGAGTCACTGCTCTGCGTTCAAATAAATTGCAGTTTCGAGAAACAAAGTATTCGTTTTTTACAAGTGGAAGGTCGCCTGCGTTATGTTCGTGAACGGATGCTGTTTGTCTTGTTTGTTTTCCTACTTTTGTAAGAAGTATTGTTTTGGCTTTTAAAGTTATTGGTGGCTATCACGGAATCATATCATATAGGCTCTGATGTATTAAGTTTAAGATGATTTGAGAAAAGGTGGACAGAGTGGAGTTTTTTTCCCCGCTGCCTTTGTTTACAAATACGGCCCGAAGGCAGCGGCTAACATAGTACATTGACATTCACGTTGAAATAAATTATTGATTTCTGAAGCTGTAACTTCAGTTGAACTAAGAGACCTTCTTAGTTCAACTGAAGTTACAGCTCTGTGTTCAAGTCAGTCACCGCACTAGGTTTCGGTGGGACACTGCTTGAGTTGAAGTGAGTCACTGCTCAGAGTTCAAGTAAGTTACAGTTTCAGGAAACAAAGAAAGATTTTATTGTGAATCAAATCAAACCTATGAATGCTTTATCTTTGCTAGTCAAAGAAACAGGGTTCTTATGTACAAATAGCCTCAGTTTGGGTGTATTTCCACGTTTGTGATTTCCTTGCCTTTCGGGACCAGGACAAGTGATTGTGTTGTGTAGAATTGATTCATTTAGCCCTGATCCGAGTGAATGTACCTCCATCCGCAGGGGCGTGCACGGCGATCCGTCGTCGGCCCTTCTGGAGCTGTTGGACCCGGAGCAGAACGCGAATTTCCTGGACCATTACCTGGACGTCCCCGTGGACCTATCCCGGGTGCTTTTCATCTGCACCGCCAACGTCGTCGACCAAATTCCGGAGCCTCTGCGGGACCGCATGGAACTCATTGACATGTCTGGTGAGTCAGCTGGTAGGACAGTGAATGACTCGGTGAGTTATTGATTCAAAGAGTCAGTGACTCAGTGAGTAAGTCAGTGAGTAATTAGGTGGCTTACTGTGTAATCAAACTCAGTAACGTCAGACAATAATAAGTAATAACTGATGTGATGACCAAGCTTCAGTTAAATTAATAGAACAGTTGACTGCTTTCTGGCGTCTATTTTGTATGGTGGCCCTACGTAACATAAGCATAAGGAACCTTTAAACGTCTCACTGCAGGTCATTGACCTTCTGTCAGAGACAGAGAGATTTTTGCATGCCTTACATTCAAGAGGTACGATATATCTCGACGTCAGAAGCATGAGGTCGTATGTTCAATTCCGACGAATATGACTTTTTTATACCTGCGATCTTAACTCTTCGAGCTCTTTCTAACCATCTGAGAATCATATTTCTATCTTATTCTATTGCTAAGATAATCCAGTTTCATAATGTCGTATGTAGACTATTGTCACTTTTAATATAAGCATTTGGCCATACCAACAGAATCGATATTTTGCTACTAGTTCTTTATGATTAAAAAAAGTCGCAAAGGTGGTTACCAGTTTATGCTTCAATTAAAACTTACTTAGAACTACGCTGTATTTGTGTATAAGACATTATGCTTCATACACTATTGTTTCAAAACTATATTGTATTTGTAGATAAAACTTTTTGCCCCGCGAAGAAAACTGAACCATAGGATCAAAGTAAGCATACGACATTATGCTTCAAACATAATATTTAGAGATTGTAACTCTTACTGAGATTACGACCTTATGCCCCAAATGATAACAATCATTAGGATAGAATTTCAAAACGTATTTAAAGAAATATGAGAATGGTTCTAGCTCACCGCAACATTTAGTCGACGAAGTCGAGATCGGATATTTTCGACCACGTTCGGGTGTGTTCGGGCTCGGTCGTAAACATAAACACAGCTAGCAGGCTCGCGCGCTTTCTGTCATCACATCAGTAATTCAGTAATGTCACATGCGCGCCATAGGTTAGTTTATGATCAAATGGAACGTGTTATTATGCTTTGGAAAATATAATTTGTTGTGATGTATTGTACTTAGAAGCGTAATGAGAACATTACATATAGTAGTATCTTAGCAGTAAATTTATGGTCAAATTACGTGTAAAATAGACAACAAAACCCTTTACACCCTTTACTGTTTTAATAATACCTCATTGTTTATCTACATTTTCATTTTCGTGGGTTAGTCTAATCTGAAATGATTTTTTGTTTTTTTTACAGAGTGAATCGTTAATGAAGTTACTGTCGAAAAGAAAAAAAACTGCTTGACATTCGGGAAAAAGCGAAAGAGATGAATAAAAATAAAAAAAAACCGCCCATATTCTCTCTCTGAGAGAAGGCCTGTGCCCTGCAGTGGGACGAATGATGGCTACATAAAAATAAAACCAATCTTGATGATTATTTCAGCAGTAAAAAAAACACAAGTTATTGGTGATGGTTAGATGATTTAGTTAGGTCTAAGGTGATGCTTGATGTTCTTTTATATAACATATTTACGTATTCCTAATACCTTTCAGATGATAATGAAGATGTGGAGCAATGTATTCAAGAAGGTGTCAGTGAAAAAGGTACACTTGTACAATCTGTATCAAGATGATCTATTAAACGTTATAATTAAATTTCGATTCGCGTACAATCATCAAATTACATTCTTCCATTGCATTGTAAAATTTTTACAATTTCATTTTTAATATTTTTCAGCTCCCTACAAACAATACGGTGACTGCGATAGCGATGACAGCGTTAAAGCCAAAGATTTTGTTCCGGATTATGATTCAAGCAGCAGTCACATAAGCGGGTCTTCAGACTCTTCAGTGAGAAAACGAAAGATAGCTCAGGTAAAAAGAAGAATATTCTCTCCAGAAAAGAAGACAAAGGTAGAAAACTACGAAATTATCACTCTTGGAGATTTGTTGGGTTCAACTAAAAACACAAAAAATAATACGTATGTCGATGAAAATATTAATTTATGGGATCACGACAGTAGTGAAGCAACAGGAGATTCACATAAACCTCAATCTACGTCCTGAATCGTTACAGTGGCTATGCTAAATTATTGTGGTTGTCCTGATTTTTCTGCTGCTCAAATAATAAGGAAAGATGACAGCAGAAAAATTAATATTTCCGGAGAAAACAATGTAGAATTAGATACTTCCGATTTGAATGATATAAGACCTTATTATGACTCAACCGTTCCAAATACAACTGGTGAATCCATACCGGACAATATAATGATTAATCAGGACAATAGACAAAATCAGTCTGACAGAAATGATACGAAAATATCTCACCAGAAAGTAGAGCAATGATTTTCAAACAATTTTGGAAGATTAGCAATAACTGGGAACAACGAAGACAATTCTTAGCACGAAATGTTACTAAGAAAACAAAGAGCACGATGAGAACTACTGGCAATTTAGATACAGACAGAAGGAAGTTCACGTATACAGTCATACAGTCTCCTGTCAAACTTCGAGTCTATACCGGTATGTAAAGTAATGTTCCTAAATACACTTTGCGTCGGAGAGAAATTTGTTAAGCTTGAAGGAGGGATAACAATTCCCGATCTAAGAGGAAGGCACCTACCTAGAAACAAAACTCCGGAAGTGGTTATTCAATCAGTAATTAACCACATAAATTCATACCCATGCTATGAAAGTCATAGCATTCGTATTCGCGACAAAAAAGTGGTAGGAAATTTTAGGTCCCGACCTTAATATTCGACCATGTATAAACATAACAAAGAGATACCTAATTTCAGATAAATTTATCGCTAAGGAACGGATCTATAGACATACTTTCAATACAAAATTCAATTTGAGTTTTAAACTACACTCTACTTTTTTGTGTTTTTAGTTGAACCCAACAAATCTCCAAGAGTGATAACTTCGTAGTTTTCTACCTTTGTCTTCTTTTCTGGAGAGAAATTCTTCTTTTTAACTGAGCTATCTTTCGTTTTCTCACTGAAGAGTCTGAAGACCCGCTTATGTGACTGCTGCTTGAATCATAATCGGGAACAAAATCTTTGTCTTTAACGCTGTCATCGCTGTCGTAGTCACCGTATTGTTTGTAGGGAGCTGAAAAATATTAAATATGAAATTGTAAAAATTTAACAATGCAATGGAAGAATGTAATTTGATGATTGTACGCGAATCGAAATTTAATTATAACGTTTAATAGATCATCTTGATACAGATTGTACAAGTGTACCTTTTTCACTGACACCTTCTTTAATACATTGCTCCACATCTTCATTATCATCTGAAAGGTATTAGGAATACGTAAATATGTGATATAAAAAACATCAAGCATCACCTTAGACCTAAATAAAACTCATCACCAATAACTTGTGTTTTTTTTACTGCTGAAATAATCATCAAGATTGGTTTTATTTTTATGTAGCCATCATTCGTCCCACTGCAGGGCAAAGGCCTTCTCTCAGAGAGAGAATATGGGCGGTTATTTTATTTTTATTCATCTCTTTCGCTTTTCCCGAATGTCAAGCAGTTTTTTTTTTCTTTTCGACAGTAACTTCATTAACGATTCACTCTGTAAAAAAAATAAAAAAATCATTTCAGATTAGACTAACCCACGAAAATTAAAATGTAGATAAACAATGAGGTATTATTAAAACAGTAAAGGGTTTATTATTTTGATAATGATTAAAATTTAAGATGACGCTAAGTTTTATTACAGCTAATTTAACCCGGATTCCTGTAAGCATTGTGATAAATAATTGTTAAGTATGGTACATAAAAATAAATAAATACTGCAAGAGTTAATTACGAGGAATTTGTTTAATTTTTGGTAACTACAATCTCAACGTTCACGACAAGATGTTATAATTTCATAAAGGCATTACGTACGTTTTCAAGAAACGTATCAGATTCGTGACACAAAATTACCGGCATGAGGTCGTACGGCAGATACGTTTCAGTAAATATTAGAAAATGTACGTTTTGTAGAAGCTTAAGGTCGTATCATGATATTTTTTAAAAAAAGCACGATTATTTCATTTTTTTGTTAAATAAGAGAAAGGGTTAGTTGTTTTACTCATAACTAGATACTTGCTCTATTTGAAATAACAAAGAATTTTAGAAAATCCCTCACAGTTTTGGAGAAATCGAACAGATTTATCTCGCAAATTTCTTTTTGCTCTCCTGTAAAGTATTAATAGTGCAAAACCGACCAAATGCTTCTGACGTCGAGATATATCAATCAGTTTAAAAAGTTTTTCTGAGTGAAGTTTATTTAGCCTAGGATTAAAATACACTGGGTGTTATTATGTACGAAATTTATCTGAATAAAGAACATTTAAAATCAATCAATCAGTTTAAAAAGTTGAACCTGTTATTGGCCTCACTTATTGGACATTACTTTAAGTTCTGTAACGCTGTTGGTTTTTCGAATAAAATTAAAAAAACCGGCCAAGTGTGAGTCGGACGGTTCCGTACCATTATCTACGCAATTTTTTTATATTTCAACTACCTGTTGCCATTATTCATATAGAGCAAAAAAATCACGTTTGTTGTATGGGAGCCCCCCTTAAATATTTATTGTATTCTGTTTTTAGTATTTGTTGTTATCGCGGCAACAGAAATACATCATCTGTAAAATTTTCACCCGGTTCATGAAATACAGCCCGGTGACAGACGGACGGACGGACAGCGGAGTCTTGGTAATAGGGTCCCTTGCCCTTCGGGTGCGGAACCCTAAAAACACAGTCCGTCTCCGATCGCTCCCCCCAGGCTACGTGGCCGAGGAGAAGTTGGCCATAGCGCAGCAGTACCTGCTGCCGGCCGCGCGCAAAAACTGCGGCTTGGACGAGCAGCAGCTGCGCTTGCGGCACGACGCGCTGCACAGCCTCATCCGCTGGTACTGCCGCGAGAGCGGCGTCCGGAACCTGCAGAAACACATCGAGAAGGTACCTGCCCGTTTGCGCTGGCCATGTGAGTAGGTCAGTCACATGCCTCGGTCAGTCACATGAGTCGGTCAGTCACACGAGTCGGTCAGTCACTCGAGTCCGTCAGTCACATGAGTCAACTCAATTCAAAAATACTTTATTGCACAAAAAGGTGTTTGTACAAAGGCGAGCCTAATACTGGTAAGTATTTTCTTTCAGCTAACCTTGGATTATATGGATAGTGCAAGGGGTAGTGCCAAGAAAGAGTTATTGCAAAATAAATAAATATTACATAAACTGAGTCGGCCCGGCCGAGCGGCTGTACACTCTCATCCGCTGGTACTGCCGCGAGAGCGGCGTCCGAAACCGGCACAAACACATCGAGAAAGTACTGTGCCCGTTGTACTGGTCATGTGACCCGGTTTGTAGTCAAGGTAGGCTACATCGGTCACATGAGTCGGTCAGTCACGTGAGTCCGTCAGTCACAGGAGTCGGCTCGGTCGAGCGGCTCTACACTCATCCGCCGGTATCCGGAAACTGCTGAAGCATATCAACAAGGTACTGTGCCCATTTGTACTGGGGTACGAAAGAGACTTTATAGAAAGAGAGATATTTGAAACGGACACCTAGTTTTTCTTGTAACGTTCAATAAGTCACAGTTTCTGTGTTACTTTGAATAATTTTTTTTTGACTTTGACTTTGACTTGAGCTCCTGATCGTGTGAACCGGTTTATAGCCCAGATAGGCTACAAGATAGGTCACATGAGTCGGTCAGTCACTGGAGTCGGTCAGTCACTTGAGCCGGCCAGTCACATGAGTAGTATGAGGAAAATACGAGAAAAAATAATCTCAATTTTTTTATTTATTTATGTAGAGAATGTACTTATGGAGAAAAAGCAGAATTGACAAATTTGTGAGATAAAAATATTAGAGCTTGTTAGTTAGTTAGAACGATGTTAGTTTATAAATATTAGTTTATAAAAGTACGATGTCTCTAAAACACTCCTCAAAAGCAGTCTAAATAGTCTGGGGCAGTCTTCCGTTTACCACAGACTTTTTAAATTATGATTATGAAAGCCATGAGGGAGGCCTGGGTCCTGCAGTGGGCGTCAGATGGCTGATGATGATGACGATGATGATCTAAACTGTATTTGAAGAGTGTTTCAACGAACTGTGTTGCCATGCGCAGGAATTACTTCCCTGGACAGAGTTTAGAAAAAAAAAGAGAACAGTTTTATCAACAAGATCCATTCACGCCAAAAGCGCCTCTAACCCCCGCAGATAGCGCGCAAAGTGGCGTTCAAGGTGGTGAAGCAGGAGTCCGATTGCTACGAGATCACGGACGGCAACCTGACGGAGTTCGTCGGGAAGCCGACGTTCAAGCACGACCGCATGTATGACGTCACACCGCCCGGGGTCGTCATGGGGCTCGCCTGGACCGCCATGGGTACGTTTCTCGTATCATCTCATCTTGTTAGACCCGAGATTTCCGCACTTACCCTAACATTAACACGCTGTTAATCTACTGTTAACAGCTGTCAATTGACCAAAGTGCATACAAAAAAAAAAACCACTGGCAGCTGTTAACAGTAGATTAACATTTTGTTAGTGTACGAGAAACCGGGGGTTAGCCACATACATAAGCAGCCTATATACGTCCCACTGTAGGGCGCAGGCCTTCTCTCAGGGTGAGAGTATGGGCTTGATCACCACGCGTGTCCACCGCGGATTGGCAATTTCAAGCGCTGTATGTGAATAGCTCAGACACTCAGGTTTCCTCACGATGATTTCCTTCACCGTTAGCGAGTGGTATTGCTACTATAACTTCACAAATGCACATAACTTAGAATTGTTTTCTAAGTCATAGGTACATACCCGCATTGGGAATCGAACCTGGGTCCTTAGCCTCATACTTGGGCCATTATACATAGCAAGCGCTGAGGTATGTAATTACCTCAGATATTAGCGTTTTCCCCTATTACGTAATGGTCCACTCTATGGGTTAACCATTTTGGCGATTGCAAAGTGTCAAAATATGTATGTTTTTGTCAGTTCCGAGTAGCTTAAATCGGACAACTCTATACAGTATTGAACTTACGTAGTAGCGCTCCTGGTCCGGGAAAGAGGAGGCCTTGCCTTAGCCTCATGGTTGTTGGGCCATTGTACACGCAAGCACCGAGGTATGTAAATATCTCAGACACTGGCGTTTCCTCACGATGTTTTCCTTCACCGTGGTATTGCTACTGCAAATTCACAAATGTACGTAAGAAAGCAAAGTCATTGGAATTCGAACTCACGACCTCCCGAATATGATCTTATACGGTCTAGCTATTACGGTTCATGAAATGCAGCCTGGTGACGGACAGGCAAGACGGACCACAGAACGGACGGACAGACAGTGGAGACTTTGTGGTGGGGTCCCTTATCATTTGGGTACGGGAACATAAAAAAATAAAAAACTGATTACTTGTAGTACCGGTTGGTCTCTTCCGTTTATTTTATTTTATACTTTTATACTGATTCCAAATTATTGTTAATTATTTAATGCTTAATATTATGCCTCACTGTTTTTTATTTATAAAGAATACGTGTAGAAAATCGCGGCGGAGACTGAAAAACAGCATTAATGCTGAGGCTCCGACCATTTCAAAAGTGTGCTAAATTAAATGACTCTTATGTTAAGAAGCAAATTTGTTACTTTTGAATAAAGTTCTTTTTATTTATTTTATTTTATTTATTTCATCTTGCTATTAGCAAATAAGATCGACCGTTGTGACTTTTTTCGTGTATGTATTTTGTTTGTGTATTTTTTCTTGTGTGCAATGAAGCATTTAGCATAAGCAGCCTATACACGTCCCACTGTAGGGCACAGGCCTTCTCTCAGGGAGAGAAGTATGGGCTTAATCACCACGCGTGCCCACCGCGGATTGGCGATTTCAAGCGCCGAGGTATATGAATAGCTCAGACGCTCAGGTTGCCTCACGATGTTTTCCTTCACCGTGAAGCATTTATCTTATGTCATTCGTCGCCATACAAATTGAAAACCGCTTCTTCAGTGTCGATAAATTATTTATTTTTAAGTTCGACGTTCTTAGAATCACACGTAGTTTTGCGTGACAAAACTTGAAAACCGCTTCGAATACGGGCGTAATCGTCCGCTGCTTAACTTTGCCCTACTACAAGACACTTCTTTCTGTCCTCTGCCAGCAATATTAGATAGGCATCTTTTGAATTTTATTTTGGACCAATGACTTTGTTTATTTTCAACGTTACGTACATCTGCGAATATGTAGTAGTAATATCACACGCTAACTGTTAAGGAAAACATCGTGAGGAAACCCGCAGATTGGTTGGCTCCGCACGTATTGACTAGCCTTTCCTGTGGGCTAGGCCGACTAAGCTGTCAGCACGGTGTAGGTGCTGGGCAAGCCTACTCCATCTAAAAAACAATGTCCCGGGCACTGCAGCGTCCGAGTGGGCCCTTCACCCATCTAGTGTGAGTGAAGGTGTCACTGGAATAAATCATCTCATTACGGAGATGCATATTATTATTATTATTATTATTAAATCTTTTATTGCATTTAAACAGACAGTTTTGCACATAGGCGAGCTTAATGCTACTTAGCATTATCTACCAGCTAACCTAAGTTCTGAAGAAAACATTAACAGGTATTGCAACTTACTCGTAAAATATTAAATATACATACTAATTACTTATTTAGACCTAGATGCATAGGCCAAAGTTTGAATTTTGAGGATCGGTCACGATCTTGGAAGTGACCAGGATAAGTTGAGCTGAATTTCGCGTACCCGTCGGCAGGTGGCAGCACTCTGTACATAGAGACGGCGCTCCGCAACACATTCCAAGACGAGAAGTCCCCGATGGGCTCGCTGGAGCTGACCGGACACCTCGGTGACGTCATGAAGGAGTCGGCCCGCATCGCGCTCACCGTCGCCAGGAACTTCCTCGCCAGACACCATCCCGACAACACCTTCCTCAACACCAGGTGAGTTGTGCTTCGAGACACCTCCACTTTTGGGACAAAAAGAGTGTAAAAAACCGGCCAAGTGCGAGTCGGACTCGCGCACGAAGGGTTCCGTGCCATTATCTATGCAACATTAGACATAAAAATCGTAACTAACTAGACACTCTTAAATATTAATTTTATTCTGTTTTCAGTATTTGTTTTTACAGCAGCGGTGAAAATTTCAACTGCCTAGCTATCACGGTTCATGAGATACAGCTTGGTGACAGACAGACAGACATACAGACAGACGGATAGTGAAGTCTTAGCGATAGAGTTCCGTTTGGCACCCTTCGGGTACGGAAGCCTAAAAAACTAATAAACAACAACCGGACAATACCCTTCTCAACACCAGGTCATTTTCGTGTATTAGACTTCACACACACTGCGACTTTAAAGATAGCACCCGGACAATACTCAACACCAGGTGAGTTTCAGGGCTGCAGACTTTATTTCGGGGTCTTGGGCACTATACTGACTTTCGAGACACCATCCGGATAATAATTTCTTCAACACCAGGTGAGTTTGGTCTCGTAGGCTAGTGCTATAGACTTTGATTTGGCGTCTCAGGCACAAGAGGCCTTAGACACACTGCGATTCTCGAGACACCATCCGCACAATACCTTCCTCAACACCCGGTGAGTTTCAGCTCTCAGGCCCAAGGCTAGAATTTAGTTTGGGGTCTTAGGCACAAGGGGCTTGAGACTGCGACTTTCGAAACACCAGCCGGACAATGCCTTCCTCCACACCAGGTGCGTTGGGCTCTCAGGCTTTAGACACACTGCGACCGGACTAGAAGCCCACGATGGGCTCTCAGGCGTGTCACGTCGCGACGTCATGATGTAGTAGTCGAGGAACTTCCTTGCCAGACACCATCCCGACACCCGACAGTACCTTCCTCAACACCAGGTGAGTTTCAAAGCCACGTATCAGGTTCAAGTTTTCACGCTTTAATTTAGGCTCTTAGGTACGAGGGGCTTTGGATCTATGGGTACATACACTGCGACTTTTTGCGGCTATTCTGAAGCGATGTCGCGATGTGTACCACGATCAGTACCACGTCAAGTGCGCTCACTAGCACTGAAAAATTGTGTGCCTACTGTTTATTATCCTACAAATATTATAAATGTGACAGTTTGTGAAGATGTTTGTTACTCAGTCGCGCAATGACGGCTGAACGGATTTACATGAAACTTGGCGTACAAATAGAGAAAGACCTGAATTGAGACATAGCATACTTGATATCCCGGTAATGCGTTCCCGTGGGATAATATATATTTGAAGTTTAAAATAGATGGCGTTGCTCCAGCCAACGTTGTGTTTTAAAAATAGATGGCGTTGTTCAAGAATCGTATAAACTGATTCTGTGGCGGTTCGAAGTTCGCCGGGACATCTAGTTGGATATAAAAGTAGTTTCACTACTAGATTTTAGTGGTAACGAGAACTGAATGTTTAGGGCAGCTTCCGCCACCAACGCTCTCCACTCGGTCCGATTATGCGCTAGATACCCATACATCATCGCTTCCGTAGCTTTGCTTATATTGTCTGTCCATTGCATTGTACCACTGATATGTATGTTGTGTAATCCCCAGCCACCTCCACTTACACGTGCCCGAAGGGGCGACCCCCAAGGACGGCCCGTCGGCCGGCTGCACGGTGACCACAGCCCTGCTGTCGCTGGCGCTGCGGCGGCCCGTCCGGCCGGATCTGGCCATGACGGGCGAAATCTCGCTCACGGGCCGGGTGCTGCCCGTCGGCGGGGTCAAGGAGAAGATCATCGCGGTGAGTAGCCCCCTCAATGATACCGAACGGTGGACAGTTCTCGGGCTCCACTCGGTGACCGCTTTCTTATACGATCGGTTCTTCCGTCTAACGAGATGCAGAAATAAGAATCACCGTGAATAATACACCGGGATATACTGTGCCCCGCATTCACGGATGGTTATGAAGAATTTGATAAAGCCCGTTTAACAAAATATGTTGCCTAAACATTTGCTATAAACTACGTATAGTTCTAAGGTTGCCAATTAATCATAGATACATACTAGATAGAATATTCTGTCTTGTACATCGGGAATTACAATTAAAGCTTGCAAAAGCTTCATATTGCGGAGTTAGCGTTCAAACATTTCTGCCCGTATTCATCCACTATTGTACATAAGCTCGAGGGAGGCCTATGTACAGCAGTAGATAAATATATAGATTGATATTGGCATGCCACTTCTTTCCGTCCTCGGCCAGCCTTATCGGTGCAGCAAGCAAAGCCAGCGTCGCTCGACTGTAACTACGATTTCTTCGCTAGGGTCGCTCGACTGTAGTGACTACAATTCCCTCGCTAGCGTCGCTCGACTGTAACTACAATGTCCTCGCTAGGGTCGCCCGACCAAAATTATTGTTATTATTATTAAAATCCTTCATTGCATTTAAACAAACAGTTTTGCACATAGGCGAGCTTGATGCTACTTAGAATTATCTACCAGCTAACCTTAAAATGTCGCCTCCCTCTGTCCACAGGCGAAGCGCGTGGGCGTGAGCTGCGTGATCCTGCCCGAGGACAACCGGCGCGACTTCGACGACCTGCCCGCCTTCATCCGGCAGGATGTCGACGTACACTTCGTGGCGACCTACGACGACGTGTTCCGCGTCGCCTTCGACCGAGACCGCGAACAGGTCGCCCATGCTTAGCCTGCCTTGTTGTTAGTTAGATACTTATAGATACAGCTGAGCGCAGCTAACTTCGCAATGGTTTACGCCACCGTATCTGCGATAGATCGCCCATACGTAGCCTGCCTCGTTAGTCATTATACGGTTCAAATGCTGTTAGGATACGACCTTTTGGAGTTGTGTTGCGCGTGCGCGGCAGTGACGACTTGTAGGGTCAGGAAAACAGTCAGATGAATAATATTAATCAGTTAATTAATTTTTTGCAAGTACTAAGGCGACTAAAAGCTCTCACCAGTCTAGAAACTTCGGGAAGTACCTAGAAAGACGTCGAAGGTACTAAAAGACTATAGAACATTCCAGAATATCTTCTGGAAGTACCCAGAATCACATTGAAGATATTAGAAACGGGTTCTAGAAGACTATCAAACATTCCAGAATGTATTTCTATCTTTGTGTAACAGATAGTTCTGTCTCTTTCTAGCACATAGATTATTCTGGAAGGTTCTCTTGTCTCTACATACATCATCATCATCTCTGGTTGTGCAATAAGGTGTTCTCTATCTATCTTTCAATCTACATAAGTACCTATCACATAATCTATCTGCACCTAGCATCTAGATTATTCTATACAGTTCGACTACACTCTCGCCGTCGGCAACAAATACAATTTAAAAAGAAATACTTCCGATGAAGTTGTATTCGTCACTCACGTGTCACGCGATTTCCCGACAGCGCCGCTAACGGTACTGACATGACAGGCGTCACTTGACGTCGTATGCCGCTCCATTCCAAAAGGTCGTACCCTAACAGCATTTGAACCGGATAATAGATACTGATAGATACAGCCGTGTGCGGCTAACTTTCAACCAAGTCCTGTCGGAATCCGGACGTTTTCTATAGGAATTAGTGTGGAATGTGACTGTTAGACGATTGGAATCGTTCAGGATTTGATGCGTGTAAGATTAGAGCTGGTCGCCAACGATTTGCCTGCCTTGTTAGTTAGATACCGGAAACGATTGCAAAGTTAGCTGTGCACGACTTTATGTAGAGAACCAATTTATTCACGTTTACACGGACCCAGAGATGTAATGAACGTAAACATAGATTTCCATCGGGATCACTGTTGGCACGACTTCACCCCAAACTGTGTAAACTGCATTTGAGGAGTGTTTTAGAGGAACCGTATTTTTATAAATAACATCGTAATACTTTTAATGGGCAATGAATTTAATGTAAACCGATCCGAGCCGGTTGCGGTTTCAATTACAGTTAATTCTCAGATAAGGTCCGCTTCACATTACTAAAAAGTGAGTCTGTGGTAGCTAAAACAGCGAGTGCATTAGTTCAAAAGTGCCTTTTTGGTAGACAATTGTTGTAGAGTCGCGTTTCTGGTTTACAATTCTTGTAGGGTCGCGTCGTCCTGCTACATTTACTAAGGAAATCAAGTAATTTTTCCGTTCGTAAAGTGAAGCGCGCTGGGTCCTATAAGACTTCATATAAAAGGCTTTGTCAGGACACACGGCCGTTGGTTTAACGTGTATCGTTATATGCACGCGTTAATTTTTGTTCAAACTGCGCAATGTGTTACGCGGCACTGGCGCCATCTAGCGGCACGAGTCAAGAGGATCTGAGTAATGGCTACTTTGCTCTATTGTCAACGATATAAAACTGAATTGCACACGACACGTAGTATATTAATAACAGTCACAGCATGCCACGTTTTCGTTTCGGTTTTAGCAAGTGACCCCCTACTGCTGAACTGAAAGAAGTTTCACGTCAAAACTCTAAAATGCGGCGCACGATGCTGTCAAATGCGCGTTCAGCATTAAACTACCTTTCACACTTAAGTCTCCTCATGCACTCGCTTTTTAGTAATCTAAACCTGGCCTAAACTACTTTGGATGTCTACACATTATCATTTTCCTTGCACGTGACATAAAATTGTATTTTACAAGGGACATCACCTGGGCCTCCAGTCAACTAAATGCGTGTTTGCCCAATAGAGTGATAATAGCATGGCAACGACTGTTTTTAAAACTCGGTAGTCGTAGTCGTAAGAATAGCCGGTTGCCTGTAGCTTTGTGTCTTCTCAACTTAATAAATCTTACACACACTAGTACACAACCGCTTCGACTGTAAGGCCATCGATTAGTAGACGACAGGTAATCGTGAGAACGGCTGGTTACCTGTAGTGTTAGGCTGTGAGAGTTTGCTATCTAACTGCTTCTACTTGCTATCTATCGTAAAAAATTGCTGCATATAACATATTTTTGGGAATTGTTTTTTTTTTTATTAGTCCATGGTGGTCTACTAATCAATGGCCTTACAGTCGAAGCGGTTGTGTACTAGTGTGTAAGATTTATTAAGTTGAGGAGACACTTTATTGGGGGACTGAAAGAATTTATTTTATTTTATAATTTATGAGAAGTACCTATAGCTTTGTTCAATACTCGCACGTATGTAGTATGTGTTAAGAGCTTTCGAGGTGTAACCTGCATTTTGTGGGATTCAGTACGCTGGCTATATTAGATTAGTGGAATGGCTGGTTACTTTGTTAAGACTTCCTACTTAGTTTACTGTTATTGCAAGCATTGTTATCTGTATGTATGTTCGAAGATGAATAGTATTTTTTAACTTACCTTTGTCCTGTTTTATTTTTCATCACCTCATTTAGAAATTCCTTTTTTCACCCATACCTTTTTTGGAATAGTTATTTATTATAATGTTTCGTTACATACATAAAACTACAATTATTCATAGTTTATTGTGACAATTCGGTGCACATTGCGTAGAAGTCTTTCCTACTTGTTAGTTAGTTAGGCCGGAGTTTGAGGCTGAGCTATTATACGTAGCAAAGCTGTGAGTTTACTCCAGCCAGCCTATCTCTTCCTAGAAAGCCAGCAGTGTTCCGATGTCACTGCAGGCCTCCCGCAGAGATTCCAGCTTCCCAATGATGGCGGTCCGTTGCTTTTCCATGCCTTTACAGTGAATTGTCACGTGGGCGGGTCTTCTTTGAGGGATCCCCGGCAAAGCGGGCTGTCGGTTAGTCCCATGTTGTGGAAATGTCTATGCAGTGAGCAGTGGCCTGATAGGATTGCCACAGCTTTGCGCTGATTATCTCTTCTCAGACGCAGCAGGATACGTGAAAGATGTTTCGAGATTGTTGGTAGAGCCTTCCTGGCTAGTCTGCGTCTTTCTACTTGTTAATCGGCTATGCAATGTACATAGAATTTTCATAGTAAACCATAAAATGAATTTGATTTTCCAAATATTTGACCTAAATAAATTGAACTTCTTACATCTATATCCATATCTTTTGGTTGCGTTAACTTAGATTCCAAGTCTTACTCGTATAATAGTAGGGGTTAAAGTATGAAATTGCCGTTTTATTGCAATAGGTTCTTTGAATTGACATAGAATCTTCATGGTTTGAGGTTTTCGAATGAAACTTTTTTCAAATGGTTTCTATGATGTTCTTTTTTTAAAAAATGTGAAACATTTGAATATAGACTTTCAATTGTTTTTGTTATTCAAATTAGAGTGATTAAATTCGAGTGATTTTTGAATACGAGTTCCGACGCGGAACTAACGCGGCAGAAACAGCCCGCAATATCAATGCTGCGTTTGGAGAGGAGTCTGCTAATGAACGCACCGTGCGATTTTGGTTTAAACGCTTTCGTGATGGAAATTTCGACTTAAAGAACGAGCCACGAGGAAGACCGCCCACACAGGTGAATAACGATGAATTAAGAGAGATAGTGGAAGCCGACCCTAGTCAAACTACCCAGGCGGCATGGTTTAACGTTACCTTACCCACAATATTGACTCACTTGCGTCAAATCAATAAAATAAAAAAATACGAAAAATGGGTGCCTCATGATTTGACTGATCTGCAGAAAGAAACGCGTGTTGAAACTTGTGTTGCCTTGTTGATATTCAATATTCGATATTCAAATGTTTCACATTTTTTAAAAAAAAGAACATAGAAACCATTTGAAAAAAGTTTCATTCGAAAACCTCAAACCATGAAGATTCTATGTCAATTCAAAGAACCTATTGCAATAAAACGGCAATTTCATACTTTAACCCCTAATATTATGCCTGGTTTTTTATTTGTCTTGACAATAATTATATTCTTTTTTGTTGCACTAACCCGTGCTGAGGACAATTTTAAAAACCTACTTAGAGTCTAAAAATTCCACCCATGCCGGGCAACTTGCCCATTAGCTCAGCTGGGAGAGCGCTGACACGGTTAGCCAGAGGTCGCGGGTTCAAGTCCAGGCATGGGTGGCATTTTTAGCCTCTAAGTAGGTTTTTAAAATTGACAATAATTTACAAATTACCTATTTTGTGAAAATAAGGGTCAATGATTATTTAAATTTCGGTGCATTTCTACTCAGCGTGTAAGAGCTAATCCTGTTTAGTTTAAAAAATACTATATTTAAATATCCTCTCTATCTAGGCGGGCATCAAGCTAGCAAAGGCGGCAGCTGCTGTTTTACCCTAGTGGAGGTCTTCGGTACAGTCGACCGACAGCGCGTCACGGCGATCTTTACACGCGTGCATCCTACTGAGTTAAGTTACGGGCGACTTTTCGACGGAAATGTGGACGTTGATCAACCGATGACTGTACACCTGCTATAAGGTTCGACGTGTTTGTGGAAGAAAAAGTTTTGTTCCAAGTCAATAAAGTTGATTTTTCTATGGCGCATTTTTATTGAAAACATTTTTTTTATTATGTACCTATTCCATAATTAAACAATAGCAATATTATCATAATATTACATTATTATTACGATATAATATTGATAATATTGCGCAGCGTAGGACCACCAGCCACAAGATGGACAGACGACCTCATCTAAGCGGCAGGAAGACGCTGGATGCAAGTCGCTTCCAACCGGTCTTTTTGGAAATCCATGGAGGAGGCCTACGTCCAGCAGTGGACTTCTTGTGGCTGAATTATGAAGATGATGATGATTACATAATTATAGGTATATTATTACCTTATTCTTAACATACAAGAACTATTTCTTCAAATCCTTCTTTCCGTCTTCGAGCATATGCAGTAGAATGGGATAGACTTCATCATAAGTCGCTATTTGATTCTGTCTCACGTGATTTTGGTATCTCTGCAGCGCGCCTGTCACAAACTCCAGCCTTTCCCGCTCATTCTTGTGGGAATCCAGCCACTGCATCAGCCTTTGTATGTTCCACCCAGCACAGGCGTGGGGCGACAGTAACTGCGGTCCAGCATACGAGAATAGGGACATTATCACTAAAGAATAGGGCAGTGAGGGTCCTTGGGATTGGCTCTTCGCTATTTCCGATGGAGACTTGTCTAGTATCAGACACAAAGCCCTCAGTTGTCTGTACTGCTCGCCTAAGTCTGACATCTCATTCACCAGCGGCGAGAGAGCTACCTCAAGATGTTTGCAATCAATTTGTAGCTTTACTCTTCCGAATTTGCTAATTGGTCGGATGTTGCAGACATGTTGGATGAATCTCTCGATGCAAGCTTTGGCTATGCCGTTGCAGCATTCTATTATAGCTGTTTTCTCATTAAACATGGACAAGTAAATGTCTTTACAGCGTGATACAAAATGCTGGAGTTCCCTCATGTACGGGGAGCAAGATAAGTTTTTTCCAGCTGGGTCATCAGACCTGGTCATGTCTGGTTCGTCATGCATAGTCATGAGGATGATGTAGAGAGAATTCTCAATTGATTTTGCAAATAATTGAAGTACTGGCAGGCTTGAAATGTCCTTAAGACTGTTTTGAACAATTTGAATGCTCTCCTGAGGTAGTATTGCATTCATATTGATAAGAACTCTTTTTATTTGCGATGAGAAGTAGTACAGAGTATTACACAGCTCTGCGTTCTTTTGCTGCGAGCTTGTAGGTGGTTCTATGATCTGTGCTACATCGCTGTCCATGGAAATTCTCTGCTCAGCTTCCATGTTCATTTGTTTGATGCACTTAGCCACGCTGTTTGCTAAACATATGCTCAACTGGGTGTCCCCAAGTGAGATGCTCAATGCCTCAGCAATGACTCTGACTGCATTATCAATCTGATCCATATTCGGCACTTGGCTCAGATGCCACATGCTTCTGACTGGGTCCAGAAGTTTTCCCAGAGACATAGATAAGAATGAGTTTTCCCATTTTGTCAAGCATGATCGCTTCATTTCAAATTCTTTGCATTTGAGCTTCAGGAGCAAGTCGTTGAAACATTTTAGCAGTTTTGGGTAATCAATCTCAATACTTTGGTTGACCGATGTGGGGCTCTTCTCAAGTTCTGTGCTAAAAATCTGCATCAGATCACCCCAGAAGTTCTTGGCAATATTTCTGAAGTTACCAATAGCATGTAGTTCATTTATAGCATTTTGCAGCATGAGCACCTTAGTGCAACTGTCATAGATGTTATTTCTGAATAGTTTCTCAATATTGTCCCAAAGTTTGATTTTAAACTCTTGCATATTCATGATGTTAGCCTTGCCTGGAGCGACCCGGCCTGAACTTGACTTTTTCACTTCAATGGAGACCATCTGGACATTCAGTGCAGTTTTGATTTCCTTTCTTAAGTCAATCAGCATGCTTTCAACAGTCTTCTGTATCTGTTTTTCAGTACACTGTAGATTGTGGAACACCTTGAAGCATTGCAGGAGTTTAGTTTTATCTCCGCTTAGTAAGCTTGACTGGAGCAGTGTTGTTGAATCAGTGAGCAGCTCTTTTCTTCTCTGATCAACCTTCTTCAATATATCATCAAGAAGTGTTATACTGTCGAAATCATAGTCACTAATTAACTCATTCAGTTCGAACAGTATAATAGCTTCCTTGGCAGGATTATCTTGAACACTGGAGAGTTTATTCCACAAAGCCAAGATTTTAGCTGTATGCCGGAGAAGATTACATGTCGTTTGTACTCTTTCGAGCATATGAGTTTTGCTTTCCAAGGCCTGGTAGGGTTTGTCTACTCTTTCTTTAAGATTTTCTGCACCACGAAGAAGGTTGGCTACCTGTGTTTGTACTGATGCCAGGGAGGTTTCCAGATCAGAAATATGGCTGGCCTGTGTGAGAAGATCATTGTGTTTAGCCAGTACCTGTTTCTCGAGGGTCTTGCTGAGCTTATCTATTCCCTGGGCGAGTTTAGTCACTTGCTCCGTCACCGAAACGTTTTCGTCGATAAGAGGCTTAACCGAGTCCACGAGGAACTTTGCGTAGAACTCGTCGTTTTCTATTTCTACGCACACGTCTTTCGCGTCCATATTCAGTGTTTTACCCGTTTTACCTCACAGGTTAGAAGGTTTTGAAGTCCCTCACGAAATGTTTACAAAATAAATGCTGACAAGACATTCATGAAATCATGAAAATATCACAGCACAGATTAATGTTAGATGAACGAAAAGAAATTGAATGAATTTGAATGAACGATAGGTAGGTGCTTATTTCATGTCAAAGATGATTTCATGTGACAGGTTTATTTCCGGTGTGTTCGTTATGTAAAACATGTGAATAAAATGTAGCGTATTTTTTCTACCACTAAGGCCGCTACCAGGCTACTGCTGTTACGTACTACGTGGTAATTACGTACTATGATTTTGGTAAAGGTGGTCGGATCTGAGGCTTTGCTAGGTATTAAAATTACGGACGTTTTAAATAAGTACATGTTTGTTTTCCTACACTCAGTTTCACTGCATTTGAATCGTTGTTGAATGGTCTTGTTTATAAAAACCTACGAATAAAAAAACCGGCCAAGTGCGTGTCGGGCCACGCGTCATGTAGGGTTCCATAGAAAGAGGTTTTTTTTAACTGCTTTACAGAACTGACTACTTCATCGAAGTCACTTTCAATGGATTTTGTACAAAATTTTACTTTTATAAGTTGCTTGCCTATTACTCGTTAACTAGTAAAGCCTACTTAGCCGTGATAAGTCCTTTTATGTTTCTACAATCAACCGTTTAGCCAGGAGATGGGGCGCCCTACTCGGACGGTGCGCTTTAAAGCTTTATATTTCACAAACAGAAACCATTATCACAAAATAGTCTTCCTACAGCCACAATATGTTTTAACGACTAATCTAACGATGGGGTAGACGAGCAAAAAAACAATCACCCCACTTTACATGTTAGCAGAGGGTCTCTGCACTCATTGCTTCGTCTGAAGAACTTTCTCCCTATTCACATCGAAATGTCTCTTGTGAATTCCCTTCTCATTCCCATCCTAGACTATGCCGATGTCTGCTACCTCGATCTCTCGCAGAAATTTCTGAATAAACTCGATCGTCTGCAGAACACCTGCATTCGCTTCATCATCGGTCTGCGTAAATATGATCATGTGTCAGAATTTCGCGCCAGGTTGAAGTGGCTTCCGATTCGTGATCGTAGAAACCTTCGAATTCTTTGCACCCTCTTCTCTGTTCTCAACGACCCCAACACCCTCCAATATTTTACCTTCTTTTCCTGCACACATATCCGAGCGTTGGTAGCCTAGTGGGTAGAACATCGGACTCGGAAGCGAGAGACCCAGGTTCGATCCCAAGTGCGGGCATGTACCTATGACTTGGTTTTCCAAGTTATGTACATTGTGAAGTTATAGTAGCAATGTGTACGCCAACGGTGAAGGAAAACATCGTGAGGAAACCTGAGTGGCTCTCCCTGAGAGAAGGCCTGTGCCTTACAGTGGGACGTATATAGAGGCTGCTTATGTATCCTGCACACATAGCAGAGAACTCCGTTCCTCACAAAATCTTCTTCTTTGTACCTCCTCTCACCACTCTGGTTACGTCTCTAGGTCTGTCTGCGTGTCTGCCGCTCGTCTCTGGAACGCCCTCCCTGATAATATCCGTAAAGCCCCCTCTTGGAATTCTTTCAAAGCCCTTGTCCGGGAACACTTCCTCGAGAAGTGCTACCCCAATCTCCCTTAGCCCCTCCTCATGATAAAGGTCTCCTCATGATAAAGATAAAGCCTCTGTTGCCGAGCTAGGCATAAAGCCTGTATTACGGCTTCCAGCGCCAACTCCCACGGAATATGGCAAAGTAAAGTATTCTCATAAACGTTATACGTTTAACAAAGAAATAATTTGGAAGAAATTTAAGTAAGTGCAAGGTTACACTAAGGTTAAAATAAATAACAATGTATTTGTGAGTCCTCTCTGTGAGGGAGTGTGTGTGTATGTGTGTGTGTGTGTGTGTGTGTGTGTGTGTGTGTGAGAGAGAGAGAGGGTGTGTAAATGTGGTCCGTACCTACAGCCTGAGTTTGTTGTTACAATTTATAGTAATAATTTAAATTTTAAGTAATTGAAGATAGATAGAGAGGGGACGGGTATTAAGACAATGTTTAACTTGTTAGCGCCTGGTGTCGTGAATTGACATTTCCATTGTATTTAATTTATTTTTGTCTAGTCAACAGATCTTCAGTTTGGTCGTAAGTCAGATTGCGCAGAAAATTTGTTATCTTTTGTTTACATATGGTTCGATTTAAGTTATAAATTTCTACTGACTTATTTATTTTATTATACATATAGGGTCCAAGAAAAGGTAGAAATCTTTGACTAAACTGAGTTCTAAAATGCCTATCGTATTGACACACTCTGTGAGATAATCGTTTATTTGTAGCTAATAACTGCATGTTATGATTTGAGTGCTGCACCAACAATAAGTGGAGAATAAATAATTGCCTAACTGTAAGAACATCACATTGGTGGTAGAGCTCAATAGTGGGAAAGCTAAATGGTTTAAATATACGGACCTTTAAAATAGCTCTCTGTGCAACCTCTAGCCTTTTTAGAGAGGTTTTGGGTGCACCACCCCAACAACTAATACCATACGTTATTATAGATTGACATAAAGCTATGTACACATGCTTAAGTTTGATAGGTTCTAATACATGTCTTAGATTTTTAAATACGTATATTTTCTTTCGTACTCTTGTAGATACTAATTGTATGTGTTCTTTAAAATTGAGTTGCTTATCAATAATTATTCCTAAATACTTTATTGAGTTAACTTTTTCCAAAATTTGGCATGAGCAATTAATAATGGATGCAGGTGTACAATTGTGAGCTTTTATCAATATTTTGTTCACAAATAAAGAAGGTGATATATTTTGATTTGTCAATATTATGTGTCAACAAGTTGGAACATAACCACTTATGAACAGCATTAAAACCCAATTGCGCCTTGTTGAAAACCTTTTCCCAAGAGGTATCAGAAAAGGAGAGAGCTGTGTCATCGGCATAAGATACGATTTTGCCAGAGAATGGTTCCATCTGAAGCAGGTCATTCAGGTACACCAGAAAGAGCGTGGGACCAAGTATACTGCCCTGTGGCACACCGTAAAATATAGGTAGTTCGTCACTGGTCACCGATCCGATTTTTACACTTTGATGCCTTTCTTGAAGATAGTTAGTGAAAATACGAAGTTCGTTCCCTCTGATACCAACATGTTCCAGCTTATTAATGAGTAGTGGGACAGGGACCGTGTCAAAAGCTTTCGCTAGTACCAGAAAGATTGTTAATGATTTTCTCCCTTTATCTAAATTTGAAATAATATCATCAGTAAGAGTGAGAAGAGCATCATTAGTGCTTTTCCCACTACGAAATCCAAATTGTTTATGAGATAATATATTATATTGTTCCAAATAGTCCTTAAGTCTGTTATTAAGAATTTTTTCAAGTAGTTTTGACAAGGTGGGTAAGATGGAAATAGTTCTATAGTTGAGGACACGATCCCTGTCTCCACCTTTGTGGACTGGCGTTATTAAAGATTTTTTAAGAATTGCAGGAAATATACCCGTACGAATACAATAATTAAATATGTGTGTAAGTGCCGGGATCAATTTATTTTTATGTTTTTTAATTAATTTGGCTGAAATTTTATCGAAACCGGTGGATTCTGTGTTCTTAAGCCCTTTTATCAGAGAATCGATTTCTTCTTCATCCGTTTCAAGTAATACAAAGGAATTTATTTGTGACGTCCTGTTTATATTGGTGCTATTTTCTGGAATAGCATTATTGTTTTTATGTGCAATCCGATCTGCAAGTGTCTTACCCACATTTATAAAATGCTTATTTATCATATTTAATGAAACTTCTGGATTTGAATTTAGACTAAGTAAGTCTTTTGCAACTATATTCCCTCTAGATGTGATATCTTTGATGACTTTCCATAATTGTTTTTTAATATTCCCTGCCTTAACAATTAAATCTTTTTCATAAGCAATTTTTAGTTTTCTTAAAATTTTATTACAGTGATTCCTGTATCTGTGACGGCTTGAGACAAGGGGATGCGCTCTCGTGCCTACTATTCAACATCGCTCTCGACAAGTGTATCCGCGCCTCAAAGATCGAGACCAAAGGCACTATCTACCACAAATCCGTCCAAATTATAGGGTATGCGGATGACCTCGACGTGATAGGAAGATCTCTACCTGCAATGGAGAATGCATACCTTGCTCTTGAAAAATCAGCTGCGGAGGCCGGTCTCCAAGTTAACATGGCCAAGACTAAGTACCTGAAAGCGTCAAAAGACCAGCAAGCTCTACCACAAGGAGTTAACATTGGCAACAACACTTTCGCTGGCGTCAATGATTTCGTATACCTGGGATCCTTAGTAACCGAAAACAACGATGTGTCTTCAGAAATAAGTAGGAGAATAATGGCGGCTAACAAGTGCTACTTCGGACTACTAAGACACTTTCGCTCAAAACTTCTTTCAAGAAGCATAAAACTTATCTTGTACAAAACCTTACTAAGGCCCATACTCACCTACGGTTCTGAATGTTGGGTGCTGAGCAAAAAAGACGAAAATTCCTTGTTGGTATTTGAGCGTAAAATACTAAGACGCATTTTCGGAGCTGTGATGGAAAATGAGAGATGGCGAACGCGTTATAACCACGAGCTATACCAAATGTACGATGAGCCAAACGTAATTAAGACCATAAGGACCGGGCGCCTGCGATGGGCAGGGCACGTGATACGAATGGACGAGGCCAGAGTACCCAAACGCCTTCTAGAAGGCCGACCGGAAGGCCGCAGAAGTCGAGGCAGGCCCAAGCTTAGATGGTTGGACGGCGTCGAACAAGATATCAAGATCTTGGGAGTGAAAAGTTGGAGAAGGAAAGCCTCTAACAGATCGGACTGGAGAGCTTTGCTTGACCAGGCTAAGGCCCACCCGCGGCTGTAATGCCTCAGATGATGATGATGATTCCTGTATCTAGTATATGTAATTTTTAAGATATTGTTACTGGGGTTACGTTTAACTTTTTTATGAAGTCTGTCTCTGTTTTTTATACATCTTAAAAGTCCAGGAGTGATCCATGGCTTAATCACACGTTTTCGTTTAGCAATAGTTGTAATTTTGGTGTTTTTCTCAATTGCGCTTTGTAATTTCTCTGTCAAATAAGTCATGGAAATATTGGGGTCACTGCAGTTGAATATTGGCTTTAAGTCAATATCAAGGATATCTTGGTCCAAGGCCTCGGAGCTAATTACAGTTTGTGAGATAGCATATGTGTTAACCTGTTTCCTAAAATTTAAGCTGAGAATCACAGATTTATGGTCTGTCACGGTTGATTGCGCAACTATTGTAAGAGATGTAGCTTTAGTCTTAAGCATAGCATGGTCCAAACAGGTGCCGCTTAAATCTCTTGTAACAAATGTGTGTGCAGGTAAAATGCCATGGAACTCGCATAAAGTTAAATAACGTTCGCCACATTGATCTAGTTTATCTTGGTTTATAGGGATGTTGACATCGCCCAATAAAACTACATTTTTAAATTTGTTTAGTGACTCAAGCAGTATGTTCAGTGAATGTATAAATGGATCAATGTTGTTATAAGACGGCGAGCGGTAAATACTTATGATTGCTAGATCTTCTCCCAGCGTACTTAAAGTGCAGTTAGCATCGGCCAGTTTTGGTTCAACAGTGTTGATCCTTAAGTTATCCTTCATGAATACAACAACACCCATCATTTTTATTTTTGTTGTTTTTTGTAGCAAATGAGAAAAATCCATGTAAATTTGGAAGAATCTGACAACAGGACAGCCAACATTCTGTCAGGATAATAAGGTCAAAATCAAGTGCTAGTCTGTGTAATAATATTTCGAAGACGTGCAAATTGCGATTAGCATAAATCGCAATTTGCACGACTTCGAAATATTATTTCGTATATTTTGTGTAATTATTTTGAACGATTTTGTGGGAATTAATTTGAAACAATAATTTGTATCACATTCAAAAGATTTGGATACACTAACATCATCGATATCATCTAGGATTTGATCAAGCATGATAAAATTTTAGTTTATATATTACACAACTCTGTTTGTTTTGGAGAATAATAGGTGATTGATTCAGGCTTGATTTAAGATGTAGGTAACTGAGCAGAGATGTAGTTTCTTGTGTGTAGTATTTTTTGTGTGTTGTGTGAAGTATAGCTAAGTAAAATAAATTTAAACATAATAAAGTACCATGCATGCAAGAGTGGAGAAACCGCAGCTTCAATATGAGGTCCCCCTCTAGTCATTGTTTCCTGCGGAGTGATTCCAGGTCATCTTCAGAAGATATCTTTAGGTGGACAGAATTTTCTTTTTTGCGTAGATAAACTAATCCATTTATAGTCCAGCAGAAAGAATACCCATACTGTTTCTGAAATGATCTAGCCAGATAAAATAATCTCTGTGCTTTAGATGAAACTGAATTACATAGTATAAATGGCGGTCTTATTGCTAAAAATTTCTACAAGGCAAGCTTTCAAAGAAGAGAAATTATAGTCAAAGGGTGATCTTTGAGCTCCATTGGGGGCTCCATTTGGGTGCAAAGTTTTTCTCCAAATGCCATATTATAAACTCAAGCGATCTTTGCTCCTTAGGGCCCTCGCCCACGGCGACTTTTTGTAGCGATGCTGTCGCGTGTTCGCATCGATACAGTCGCGTTGCGATCGCTAGCTGTGTGCCCTCACCCACCGTAAACACGATTCAGTCGCGATGCAAACGCGATACCGTCACGCTTCTGTCGCGATGCAAATGTGATTCAGTAACGGTACAAAAATGCCTGCGATTGCTACAGTTGCAAGATAGACTAGCATCTTGCATTTCTAGTACGTCAACTTTTCTATATCACTCATGGTATCAAGATAAACATAAACATTTACATACAGGCACATACATTGCTTCTGGCCCCACACTAGGATACCCTGTGTCGTGGGAACCAGAAACAACGACATCACAAACATGTAAACATCCAAGACCTGGGGTTTTTCTTTTTTGTCCCCAGCCGGGATTCGAACCCGGGACCTCTCGCATGGTATGCAGATACACTACCGCTGCGCCACGAGTATGTACTTAATTTTTTTCCAAATTGTATTAATATTATATTTTTTTGGGTGGTTGGCGTGGTATGTAACCCTTGGTACACGAGTCCGACTCGCACTTGACCGGTATTTTTATATCCCGATATTTGTGACAACCCTTATAGAAACAAATAATTTACTATAACTCATAGACTCCACGAAAGTGGGATGTGGGTTTTTTATAATGGATAGGATAATAAGAGATCAAAATTTTCATCTATATAACTGTCCCACTTTGGTGGAATAATTGAGAAAATAAATAAAAACTAAAAATTTTCAAATAATTATATCTATGGTTCTAAGCAATTTGCGACTTTCGTTAATACTGTGAAAGTTAAATCTTTTAAGTTACTTTTAACTACTTTAGTCATTGATGTCTGTTGATGTTACTTTTAAGCGTAGATTTTTTTTTTACTTTAACCGGACTACTTTTTCAGAAATTTTAACAATTTTTTTTTCTTTAACTAAACACATTTGACCCACGGGAGTTCTACTCTAGTGTTTGTTATGATGATTTGTATCAGTTTTTGTATTAAGCCTGCAGACGTCCGAAAAATGGCTCCCATAATACACTGTGAAGCGTTACCAGCTAAACTTTTGTATTGAAAAAGTGTAAGTAGTTCGTATAAATTATATAATAGTGTAAATACATCGTTCCTTTGGTTTATATGTTTATACCTATTTGATTCTGTGCAAAAGACGTGTCGGTGTAAATAACTTCTTACCTACTTGGCAATACTTGAAGAATGGGAAGAAAAAGGACTAATGCTGTGTTCAGGCATGTGGAATTGCTGGAATGTGACAAAAATTTAAGTGTAAGGTGGAGAATTGTGGAAAGATTTTACATGTAAATTCTTCGTATTTATTTCATATGATACGATGTTCTAAATTAAATTTACTTTATCCTCTAGCGGATAAAAACGGCTTTTGCACTCGGATATCGAATAGCAAAAATACTCTTTCCGAGATTGGGGGATGAAAAAAAATTACTTAACTATTTTATAAGTAGTTTAAGATTTTTCTGTTGGAGGAAAACTGGAATGATCTTTGTATACTACCCGCTCGTGCACCTAGATCCACAAGGGAGGGAGGGATACTCACATAACCACGCGCGATGCGTGAAAAAGATAGACTATAATGATGGCGGAATGTGTGTGAAAGAGATGCCATGTAACGTTATGTTAAGTTACGTTAACGCTATTATAGCGCTATTTATAAAGTTAAGTCGGGCATAGCGCTATTGGAATAGCGCTATTCGACGAATTATAATAACGTTATACCCGTAGAACGTTTTGAAATTATAACGTTTTAGGAAGCTTTTCATAGCGCTATGACGCATAGCGTTAGGAGCATAATAGCGGTATTTCAAGGTCTGCTAATGTGACTAGGGGCCGGTTTCTGATTGAGAATTTCTAAGCAACATTCCGTCACGCTCTTTTCTGGGTAATTCGAAGAGACAGCACTACAGTCAACTATTTACCTACTTAGCGAAATTCTCCATTCAGAAACTGGCCCTAATCGTGGCAAGTGGCAGTGGGATGTTCTGAGGAAAATTAAATGTTCTCGTAATAAAGAATATAAAAAAATACGCATGACGAGAATTTAGGTATAGTTTGTCTATAAAGTCGTGAAATTTAATGATGGCGCTGTTCACATGCATATAGCAACTCTATATAGTGTAACCAAAATGATTTTGATACTTGCAGTTCTTTCAAGTAAAATAAGTAGGTAAATAAGACACATTATACAGTAACATTATTATATTTAAAAAATTAAGACTAATCCCTCTCACTCATCATCGGATTCTAAATATTGAAGGTCAAGAAACGTTTCGTTGTCACATTCATCAGCAGCGCTGTCGTCACTACAGTCGCTGTCACCACTGCTGCTATCATCGCCTAAGCGAACAATCAAATCGTCTATGTCTTAATAGAGGTGACGTCCTCGCTCGTAGTTTTCTTTTTCTAGCGTTTCAACGTGATGGCAGCAGTTTTTCCATACTTCAGGTGTAATGCTGCTGAAGGCCTCTTCAGCAAGTTGCTTCACATCGCGTGACCCAACATTTTGTGCTGCTACTTTTTGTTTTAGGTTAGCCCAAATGAGTTCAATGGGATTTAAATCACAGTGATACGGGGGAAGCCGTACCACTGTGTTACCATATTCTCCTAAAAGTTCATCAACAGCGTAGATGGGGCGAGGTTTGTTTTTTTTTCACTAAACTCAGTAAATTTGGCTTCCTGAGTGTAGAATCAAAATCAATGTTATTCTCTAATAGCCAGAGTTTTATCTCGTCTACTCGGGAATTAGAGGTGGGCGCCTTATTTGTCACGACGGAGTGGTAGGGCGCATTGTCCATAACTATGATTGAAGGTTCGTGAAGATTTGGTACAAGCTTTTCTTTAATCCACTTGGTAAAGTTATGCGCATTCATCTCTGAGTGGTAGTCTTCCAGTTTATTTGTCCCTGTGAATATAAGGAGGCAGTTTGGCACAAACCCCTTTTCGCTTCCAGCATGGACTATGATATAACGCTTTCCTTTGGATATGTCCTTTGTAACACCTTCTATGTTTAGAGATTGCCAACATTTTGTGACCTGGTGGGAAAATAAATATTCTTATTCATTGTGAACTAGCGTTCGCTCATGGCTTCGCCAATTATTTCATGTTCTCGTTACCATGAGAAATAACTCAAAAATATGTGACCGATTTCTTTCAAAAAGAAACCTAGATCTGATAGACCTAGGCTTTTTAGTTAAAATCCCCGTGAGTCTTATTCCCGGTTTTCCTCAATCCACAAGACAAAGTTTTAAATAATCGGTCCCATATTTTTTGAGTTAGTTTGTTCCGAATGAACAGTCAAACAATAACAATATAGCAATAAGTAGGATAATAAAAACAAAGTTTTTACCTTATACGAAGAGTGAATGTAGCTCTCATCAAGATAAATTATATCTTTTTTTAATTCGTCGGGCAAATCTCGATTTTTTTTTTATGATCGCCAAGTATTCTTCTCGTTTTGCAGCAATATGCGATTGTTCGATGAGAGCCTTTCTATTACTTTGGCATTTCTTGTAGGTAAACCCTATTGCTTTTAGAATTTTACGGAGAACTTCAAGACTACAATGAAAATCTAGATCAGTTCTTGCAATCACTTGCAATTTTCTGAGAGTTGGTACCTGAAATAAAAAAAATCCATTGATTGTATATCTGAATGTACCATAATTTGTTACTCTAAATGTATGTTGTAGGTTTAGGCATTCACAAAAAAACATAAACTTAAAACAAAAAATGCTACCTCTTTTCGCACTGTGTAAAAGAATTGGATTTTTTGTCGCAGTGCACAAATATCGAAGTCGTCCATTTCTTTTTTTGGTCGGCCCTTCCTGTGTTTCCCAGGAGTTTCAAACTTTCCATCATTCTGAAATCCTTCGTTGACTATCCTCCTAACTGTACTCTCAGATTTTCCTTAAAAAAAATTAAAAACCGTCTTATGGAATGGAAACTATATGTTGTTGACAAAGAAAATAAATGAAATTCAAAATTTGTAGAAAATTTTAATAAGTTGAGTTGTACAGTCGACAGCACGTCAATCTTCCCATTTTAGTTGCAAAGTCGCCCGTAATGCAACGGAGCAGAGTGCATGGGTGTATACCATGATGTGCTGTCGACTGTACCATCCTAAAGTATCAAAAACTTTGGTCATACTATATTAGGACCTAATAGAATGTCAATCTATCCTAAAAATGTACAATGTAAACAATGCCTTTTTTGTCTCGAAATCGTAAATTCAGTAAATTTGTAACTTCAGGGAGATTAAAAACAAACATTAACCCGATAACATACCCGTCATAGACGCTGTTCGCCCATAAACATCCTCCAAATCCCATAAAATTCGTCCAGCTTGGAACTCCGCGAAACATCGCTGGAAAACTTTAAAAATCACTTCCCGAGTACCACTCCTATTTACTTTACTCATTTTTGATGCCGTTTTGCGTAGTTATTTCTTAATTTATCGCAGTACAATCAAAACAACAAAAAATACGAAAGAAAAACGATTTCACAACTGAACTCGATGACAGCTGATCTACTGACGTTAGGTGTTGCCAGACACATGATTAATTTTAGTTCATCAAACATTCATTTCACGACTTTATAGACAAACTGTACCTAAATAGGGAAAAAAGTTGAATTATCCTCAGTGAAATAATAATAGTACTATGAACTAATTACAGTCAAAAGATACAACTTTAATAAATAACTTCCGCACAATGCAAGCATTTGCAAAAAGGAAATGATTGGAACTAATTAAACAGTGGCATTATTTTTACATAGGTAGGTATACAGGGCGTCCCACGGCTATGCAAAACTCCTACTCGAAAACACATGGGGGGAAAGTACCTTGAATATTGTAGATGGAACATTTTACTGAAAGAAGACATTATTTTAATTAAGAAAACAATTTAAACTGCATTCATAGATTTTTAAATAATTACATGGTTGAACCGGGAATGGAACCCGCTGCAAAATTTCACATCACCTACCTACTTTTTATCTTGCTCTTCACCAACAAATACTTACTATCTATCTAATCAGCCCATAAACAGAGCCCACTTTTGGGCAAAGGCCACTTCTCTTTCACAACTCATCCGGTCCTATCCTTTGTTTTGGTCGAATGCTTCCCTGCCGCCTACACAAAGTCTTCGGCCCACCAAAAAACAAAAAAGGCAAAAAACCAAAGTCGAAAATGTACGCACACGAATCATAAAGCTAAAGACGACTCCACAGTGTTAAAATATGTATCATGTATGTATTTGACAGTTCGGAGTGAGCTAAATCAGACAACTCCACACAGTGGAGCTTAGGCACGAGACACACACACAGATGGGACGTGAGGCGAGGGCGCGGTAAGATGTAACAGACCACAATCCTTGCTCTCCGGTCGCTCTTGGTCTGTGACTCCGCGCCCCACGTCCCATCTGTGTGTCTCGCGCCTTACGTGGTCGCACCCCTAAGCTTGAAATAACAATGGTACATATTCAATTCAGGACTTAGGAGGTTAAGGGGCTCCATAAGGGTCACTAGCGCCACCAATGGAAAAACATACAGTCGACAGCAAGTCGGTCTTTACTTTAAATAAATAACTTACACACAAATACAATGAGTTGCATATTAGCGTAATACGGTATTTGACATGATCAACAATAAATTATTTCATATGCTCGATTAAAACAAAAATTTCAAAATATGTCGGAAAAAGTCAATTACTAGTTATTACAATTTTTAAATAGATTAAACACAAAAAGAGTGCTCTGAAATGAAATGTGACTTCATAAGCCAGTATTTTCATACAAAATTCCGTTTTAAAAGTAACTCATTTGATATTTTGTCAAATACCCAATTAGTCTTGTGTAAGACCCACTGCAGCGGCCATACCGTCTCCCAGGTAGGTATGGTAGGCCAAATTAAAATGCTGAGGTACGTGAACACCTTGGACACTGGTTTCCTCACGATGTTTTCCTCCGTCGTTAGCGAGTGGCACCGCTGCTACAAATTCATAAACGTTACGTAAGTTCTTAGGTACTTATTTTTTATAATCTGTATTAAAAGGTTTTGTCGCACAGCGACAATGTCACCTTTATAAGGCTACACATTAAAGACTAAATGAACTCAGTATGTAATGTAACAAAATTAAACTCAACTTTCATTTCCACCTAACTAAAAACGAAATCAAACTCTTGATAGATACATGCTGGTATTCTAGCCCGGGTACTACCTTTGATATTGTAAGGTAAGGGTAAGACAAGGGCATTACAAACATGAAAAAATAGCCAGACTAACCCCCAGTTTCTCGTACACAAACACTCTTGACGGACGACGCAGTCCCATAAATTATCCCAGTGGTCTCTCCTCAATGACGTTAGGAGCGACATTGTAAAAAAAACTATTGACTTGTCGATATACGTAAATGCGACCTAAGCTCTGCAATGGATACGAGACAAGGAATACTTTGCGATGGATCGGACGCGGGATTTGAACCGATGTGCGCTTCATATTACTAGTGGCAGTAAGCTAAGGGTGGGTCGATTTTGTACGGGGTTTTTTTTTGTTCGAATTTCATTACGTAGGTAAGAGGTGTCAAAAGTTGCGTTATAATACACTGATTTAAATGGTCTAATAATAATAATGTTGAAATATATTTCGTCTTGAGCCCTCTACCAGCCGTTAAAGAGTCAACTTTTTGAAAAATTTTACTTACTCTTCAAACGTGTACGTATAAATATTAGTTTCCAATTTTATATAAGGTTTTTTATGTCATAGTAATAATAGAACAATTTTGGTAAACTTTCGACAAAAAAATTACTAAATATAATTATACAATAAACTGATTACCATCATAATGTTATCATATTTTCAATTTTTTGCCACGATTTAAACATATTTTACGGTTAAGTGTCGGCATTTCTGTCGAAATTTATTCGTATTTTTTATTCAAAGTGATACATACTCTGATTGGCTTTTTATACAAGTTTAAATAATTTTCTTTCTATAGCTCGCTAGCGGCAAGTTTAATCGCATTGAGGCCATTAATTTGTCTTTGAGACGAACTTGTCCTAAGTAGACTTAAAAAAAATCAATGAACAGCTGAGGTTATGGTGTTCCCAATTTAGCATACCTGCTTATCAATAGTATACTAAATCATACCTGCCGTGGTATGACAAAACACTATATCTATAGATACTGTGTTTTAGTTTTACGGTAACATGAATAATTCGATTCTTCGCTCTTTGGTACATGGTATGACATTAAAAAATATTGAAAAAGTCTTAATAATACGGAAATTATTAATTAAGGTAATTAAGACTGTATTCCCAATATTACAGAGACCGGTTTTGACAAAATACTGCTTCTATGGATACAGTGTTTTGCCATAACAAGCTCAGTGTTTTTTATGTCAGGTAATTGTAGATGCAGTGTTTTGTCATAACAATCTCACAACGTGCAGCCTACCTCTTTCTTTACCAACTCTTTTCACAAAACACTACATTATGTAGTTGCAGTGTTTTGTGAAATCAATTATTATGCTTAGCTGGGCCTTTACGCCATAACATAACACGTTTAATGCTGTAAATTCAATAAATAACATACTTTTTTTATTTCTTGTTAAGGCATAATTATGTGGACTATTATTAAAGACATAAAAATTTCAAAGTAATCTGTTTATGTTTGACGTATTTATGCGTAATTTTCGTAACAAAATGTTTTTTGGGTTTTCTGGAAAATATCTACCTGTTTTCAAATTACAGTGTTTTATCATGACACGGCTACTTGTCAATATAGGTACTTACCTAATCATCCCGATTTTGTGCAGTAGAACCCGAAAGTGAATCTTTTGAGATTCGTGCTAGTCGTTCGTGGTCACGTTTTGTATGGCTAAAACAATGATAAGCCTCACATTTTTAGGCTAATAATAATTGTAAAGTTTATCAATCTAAGAATGTTAAGATATGTCTTTGACAAGCATACGTTTTAGATATTCAGAAGGCACACTTAGGGCCCTCGCCCACGGCGACTTTTTGTAGCGATGCAGTAGCGATGCTGTCGCGCGTTCGCATCGATTTAGTCGCGATGCGGGCGCTAGTTGTGTGTCCTCGCCCACCGTAAACACGGTTCAGTCGCGATGCAAACACGATACCATCGCGCTTCTGTCGCGATGCAAATGCGATTCAGTAACGGAACCAAAATGCCTGCGATCGCTACAGTTGCAAGATGGACTCCGTTGAACCGATGGACAACAGCACTCTCGATCTCTCTGTGTTTCACTACTCATGCGCCACCCTTCCTCCATTCTCCTCCCGATGTCTTCCGATACGTTCGCGCGTTTGCATCGGTACAGTCGCGATGCTGTAGCGCGTTAGTAGCGCGTTGGCATCGCTTCTGCAGCGCGTTGCAAATGCCACTAAAGCGCGTTCGTAGCGATGCTGTTGCGCGTTTACGAAACGCGCGACAGCATCACTACAAAAAGTCGCCGTGGGCGAGGGGCCTTAGGTATAAAGCCTGATTTAAATTTGCTATTTTTTTATTCGTTTTTAGCATGCTCTTTCGAAGCATACTAAAAAAGGACGCATTTAGCAAATGTGAATGTGCTATGCTTTTTAGCACGCTAAAAAATCTGACTGACGGTCAGATTTTTTATCGTTATTTGTGCTTTTAAAAAAGTATCTAATAAAAATGGCGTCGCAAGTGAAGTGGACACGGGATTTGACAATTTAATTGTTAACAGAATACGAAAAACATGCGTGCTTGTGGGATTCGTGCAGCAAAACTTATAAAACCATATTTTATCACAGCCAATAGCTAGGTATCATAAAATTTCAACCGCTTGTCAACTAATTAGTGATTCCATATTTTCCACTTGCGACGCGTGTGCTTTCTTCGTGTTTTGAGAGAACTTGTGTTGAAACTAGCATAGCAAATGTATATCGGCGTCTTTAATTAGCACTCTTTTAGTTTAGCATGCTAAAAAAACAGTGCTAAATAGCACGGAATTTATAGTAAATGTAAACCAGGCTTTAGTTTAGCATGCTAAAAAAATAGTGCTAAATAGCACGGAATTTATAGCAAATCTAAACCAGCCTTAAGTCTGAGAATATGATTTGACGGAACAAAATACATCTTTACGTCACATTTCATTGCTGTTACGTAAAATAATGTATTTGAGCCACATGTTATGATTTAAATAATTTTACCGTGTTATGTTAGTTTTCTTCGTAGTAGGCTATGATGTTAGTCTGAAGTTTTTATCTTATTATAATTTAAAAAAAATGTTTAGTACAAATGTCTGTGACACAGATGAAACCTCAGAACACAAAAAGAAGATGGAACATATATGCATTTTCCCGTATGAACTTTGTTATCAACACAACTTTTGTATTATGATTTATTTTTTTTACACTTCTTGTGAGATGCTTTTGTTGTCATTTGATACAATTAAAATTATTTTTTCTTCGGGAAGAATAAATTTTTCAATATTTGCACTTTTGGTCTACAATAGACTAAAAGGCCATTTCAGCGAAAATAGCGTCTGAAACAAAGTGCTTTTTCTAAGTTTGTAACCGTTCAAAACTTTAATGTCTAAAGCTGAAATAGATTGCTAAATATGGTAGTAAAAGTAACAAAACTATCCAATAATGTATAGAAACCATTTATATTACTTTACAGAAAAACATGAAAATGCTGCATTCTTTCTCAATAAAATCGCTGGTATAAAGGGCTAAAAGTTATGTCAAAATTTTGTTTTTCTTTATTTTTCTTATTATCTACATAATATAACGCAACTTTTGCGGGGTCTGCCCTAGTGAAATTCTAAAAAAAGCTAAATCGGCCCACGTTTGGTCACGTCCGCCAAAGAACCGAGAACTCCTGTAAGTGTTCGAGTGGAGATCACGAATGCAGCGTGAATGACTGAGCTGATGATGCGCAACAATCTTCAATGATCCCTGAGGCCTAACAATAATTATGCGCAGTGAGCTTGAATGATTCCTAACGTCTAGCTGTAGAATTCCATACGTAAGTAATTGCTATCGCAAACGTCAGAATTCCGACAGGATTTGGTGGTCGTGAGCGCAGCGTAGGACGACCAGCCACATGATGGACAGATGACCTCATCCAAGTGGCAGGAAGGCGCTGGATGCAGGCCGTTTCGAACCGGTCTTTTTGGAAATCCATGGAGGAGGCCTATGTCCAGCAGTGGACTTCTTGTGGCTGAATGATGATGATGATGATGATGGTGCGCGAAATGTACCTACCTAGTTCCTGGACGGATGATGCTTATTGATTGAAGCTTATTGATGGGTATCACTATGGCTTCGACTTAGTCCCACAAGTATCAGGGCTGGGATTCCACCATTTCGGCAAGTCCTCTATGATGGAGACGGCCTTGAGACGCGTCTCGTTGTTGAGCGCTGCGCAGAGTGCGCACATGTCTTCGTGCTGCCATGTGAGCCGGTACTCCAGCCGCGAGCGCCACCTCAACATCCGGCGGTACTGGACAGGGTCTGATATTAGGTCGTGCATCCGCTTCGCAGTCTCCGCTGGGCCCAACTCGAGGGCGTTTAGGTAGGAGCTCGGAGGCAGGAATCTGGCGGCAAAATGGAAAGTCGTTATGCAAATACCTCACCTGTGTAATACGCCCTCGTATTTCAATAAGTAGTGGGAATGAGGTATAAACTCCTTGGATAGAGAAAAGAAAATATTGGCAGGCGTAGCCCACTTATTTGTCGACAAAATAAAATAAAAAAAGTTTGATGCTCTTTTCTTTTTTCAATTATATAAGGTTCTTACTTGTGTTCTGTCGCAACGAGTAATCGAAAATGGAGAAAATTGAAGTTCGCGCGGTAATTACTTAAATATCTATGTTTGAAAATACTACGGAACAAGTAAATCAAGACTTGCAAGATACGTTAGGGGTTCACGCTCCGCCTGATTCCACGCTTGCGGGTGAGCTAAGTTTAAGAGGCGAAGAACATCCACTAATGACGACTCGTGCTCAGGGCGCCATACAACTGGAAGTAATTGAGTGTAATCCAGGAAAACACTACCTACCTAGCTACCCCATCGTATCGAAAGCGGTATCGAACGTGTCTTTGGTGTGCAGAACAATTAAACATTCTTCTTATCTACGCGGGCAGGTATTTACGGACTATCTGCAGTATGTATCTGCAGATATGGACTCGGTGTCTGTGGAGTGTATGATATTTGAGCGACTAAAGGTACCTACGTACATAGGTATATTGGCATTGAAAAAAACATTGATAATGTCTCTCAACTAAGCCTTGTTATTCCGAACTAAAATAAACGTATGTGTGTGATATATTTCTGGAATTCCGAATCGATATTTGGAATCAAAATTCCGAAATGGAATTCCAAAATGGAATTCCGACTGTATGTGGTCGCCCTTGCTCTACTTATTCTCAGGATAACAATGTTGTGAAGCGCCATTTGTTAAAATAAAAAATTATTGTAAAAAGTTGTTCAAATACTCATTACTTTGTTTCACATAGTTTTTGTCTGTCAGTTTTGTGATCCTTTCGGTCGCACACAGCGACTAGTCGCTTCGAGTGCACTCGCCACGAATAATTATAGTCGCAGCGACAATTCGCTGCCTGCTTGTCACACAATAGCGAGTTCTACACGAGAATTTCGACTGTCAGTGCGCATTCGCAGCGAGTAAAATTGAACATGCTCAATTCTAGGGTGACATTTTCGTCAACTGCCGAACTTTAAAGCGGCTTTTTACTCATAAATATAAACAACTTTTACTATGGGGTCAAACAAATCAGAGCAAAAAATAAATGAGCTGTTCCATACATAAGATAGAAGCAGTACTGCACTAAATGTATGAAACAGCTGATTTATTTTTTGCTCTTATTTGTTTGGCCCCATAGTGAAAGTTGTTTGTATTGACGAGTATAAAGATCCCTCAAAGTTTGTCAGGTGACTAAAATGCCGCCAATATAGATTCTGTTATTTTTAAGGTGTGTGCTTTTGTGCTTGGTTAAATAAACATGGTTTCTTTCTTTCTCTCTTTCTACTCGCAGCGAATAGCTTGTCACACACAGCGAATACTCGCGGGGAGTAGGCACTCGCAGCGATTAGTCACTGTGTGTGATCGAAGCATTAGTCATTCGAAGCGAGCCATTACCTCTATGGTTTTTTTCGCTAATTTTCGCGTTAAATTACTTTAAATACTACGTTTAATTCTACTTTTCTTACCAGAATGAATTGCTAACGCAGCCCGGTCGATACAACTACCACGATTCACGTCCGAGTCGTTTTTCATTAATTCATAGCAAGAGAAGCAGCGTTAGCAAAGAAATAGAAATGAGTAATAAAAAATGTTCGATTTCCGTAATACTTTATAAATGAGCATAAAAATTCATAATTCATATAGTGCTTGACGCCAGAAAACATCGTTACATAGGTAGTTATTTTTGTTAGACCTTACACAGATGGTTGCAGAAAGGTCGGGTAGAACTTAGGGTAGGTAATTATTCTTTTATTACCCCAACCAACGACCAATGGACAACGTGCACAAAAAATGTTTCGATCTCATTGGAGAGGTCATGTTAAGAGATAAAACATCGTGGTTGAACTGAATCGCGACGAAAAATTTTCATAATATAAGCTGTCGAAAAGTAATTAAAGTCATTATATCTACAAAAATGCGCCATATAAATCGAGCTCCAACTGTGACATCACAATGAGCACTTATCGCCTTACGAACCATACGCCTTAAGGTACGAAGCATATACCAATATTTGAATTATCTCGTAAGAGAATAATGTTTTAATGTTTTCATAGACAAAAATACAGTACTTACAAATAGATTTATTTTATTACCTGATAAAAATACATTTCACATTTGGAGATAACAGATTATTGGTGACTGTCACAGGCATCATCTGCTAGAAAACGTTTAGGATTCAATGAAAAACTAAATCCAATAAGATTTTTATTATTAGAGTAACTAGATTATTCGCAATTTTGAGACATGTAAAAACACCAAGAAAATATTTTCATGGCTTTATATATTAATTTTTTCTGAGTTTTTATACCAATTCTTTCAATTCAATTCTTCCTTATAATTTTAATTGTTATAATTTGTAATTTATTTCTTTGGTTGCGCACTAAACTGTTCTCTATCTATCTATCTTCCGTGGTATAAATCAGTGTCCCTCCAATGTAAGTTTGTTGAAAATGAGTTCCCCATTGTGAAATCGCGAAATAGTATCGGCTGCTCAATATATTAATTGCTAGAGCAAGCAATGCGTAATGTGGTGCATTGTACTATGTACTAGAAGAGCCATTCCAAACCAATTTTGTGTTGCGAATCAAGATTTTATAGAACATAACCGTTAAAATACGATACAAGCTCAGCCTAGTGAGGGGACATCGTCATCGTCAGCACTAGCTACCTACCTAAGGTTTACGTTGTTTTGCCATCGACACGCTAAGAAGAAGAACTAGTTGGTTATACTAGGTACGGAATAGAGTAGCTGTTACCTCGAATAGTTGGCGCCACCGTACACCACGGGCACTGTTAGGTGATCCAGAGCTGTGAAAAGCTTCTCAGTCACGTAGTCTTCGGCGAAAGAGTTCTCAAACGATAGGTAGAAAAAGTAGTCAGTCTCCAACCTCTTCTTGCACTGATCCTCTATCTTTCTCGAACACTTAAGAGTCCCACAAGGACCATACACGTCTAGAACCATGTCGTACTTTAATAGTTCCCCCTTTAGTTGTTTGGCGAAGTCTTCCCTCTTGCTTTTGCTGTGGCAGTTGGAGACAAACCAAGCCGCGGCTTTTTTCTTACTTTTCAGTCTTTCTACGTCGTTTTGCGACAATTCCTCGTCGAACTGGCTTTCTAGATGCGACCAGTCTATGTCAGCCTTGGGGCCGAGCCGTTTTCTTGGCTCCAGTTTATCGTAGAACGAAATATACTCTAACGGGATGTCAGAGTCGAGTCTATAAGTCCAGGTCCAATTGAAAAAACCGTTCCACTGATTGCCGCACACCGGGTAGTAGTGGCTGGACTCCATCATCACAAATAAGTACTTCTGGCTTGGCAATCTTACTTTCGGCAATTGGGTCGCCTTCAAACCCAAAGCATCTTTCACGTGAAACAGTATGACGTCAAAGTCGCTCATGTAGATGAAGTAGTCTCTGTCATCCGTGACGTAGCAGTTTGTGTACTCGCAGTCATTGTCTAAGAACACCGAGCGACCTCGGCTCATTTCAGCGAAGGGAGAGTTGGAAGACGGGGTCCATTGTAGAATGTACTTTAAGTCTTCGTGCGCAAGGCTGGGTACTGTAGGTGGTGCAGGAGGACCCAGCGGTAGCTCCGTAGGCGTCGTAATATTAATTATGTCACTTATGTTGGTGTAGATGGGTCCCTCGACTGGGTGCATTATAGCGACGAAGAATATTAGAACGCAAGCGCCGCATAACCACACGAAGTGTTTAGCGAAAGCGGGTGTCCTCGGCGTCATTTTGCAACTAGAAGCAGACTTACATTACATTGGAGAGATGTGCGGGTTGTGTTTGTAACCTAGTCAGTGCGT
Organism: Yponomeuta malinellus; assembly: GCA_947308005.1. NCBI lineage: Eukaryota > Metazoa > Arthropoda > Insecta > Lepidoptera > Yponomeutidae > Yponomeuta > Yponomeuta malinellus. The sequence continues at coordinate 2,440,348 of OX371007.1, read as the reverse complement.
GACCTGACTACGCGTGACAATAATAGTGGCATTATTGTCTTTGAAAGCATGACATCCAATGATGAAGGAAAAGGATTGTTTCAAATCACATTTACACCTACTGTGGGCCTCATGCGAGCCATGTTTTTAATGGCAAGTTCTACACAGTCGGCGCTTTAGGAACTGTCGACGACGTAAACTAAACCTTTATGATCACAATAGGTACTTGCTAGTTGCAACAGTTACGTATGTGGTTGTTTAATTTATCACGCTTAAAAAGTCACTAATAACTTTATTGCTCACGTTATGCCAGCCCGTTTCAGCTGAGTCTCTGAATCACACTGATAGCCGTGATAACACAACGCTTGTCACGGCGAGTAGGCACTTGTATATCTATCTAATATTATGTGTTTTCTGCGGGTTGTTGAATGATTTTTATATGTTAGGTTTTTGCTATTGCCATAGCTAAAATCTTGCAGGCGTCGCGTCGGTAACAGAACTTAGTGGAGTGTCATCTGCTAAGGTAAAGGTCAAGGTGAAGGTCGTTGTGCCGTTGACTGAACAGTACACCTGACTATTGACTTTAGCCTCGTTCTTATCGTGCTCAAATTAGGAGTTACTCTTGGTTAACCGTCCTTTTGTACATTTTTATGATTCCCAGATCTCAGAGTGCCATAGGGACCCTTTACCCCATGATGGCCTAAGTGCATAAAAAAAATCAACGTGTGTACCTGGATGAAAAGCTAAGTGTTAAGATTAGATTAGATTAAAACTTTTGATTTAAGCATAATGGAAGTATGTGCCTACATGAAATTTCTCAAATTCGAACGGTTTGTCGGGACGTATCACAAAGTTACCCCATAGGTATATATAAGTTACTCAAGAGTTGGTGCAGATTTTAATGTACTTATCTTATGTAGATTAGTTTATGTTGCGTTGTGTCAATATCTTTTGATGTACTGGGTCTGTACCTGATGAGGAGCAGCAAAAAACACAGTCTTATCAAAAGCGCCAAATGTGCGAAAAGTGATGTTACGGAAACCTTTCAGATTCCTAGCCCAGCCTGCATCGTGAGGCACGGGTACTTTCTGTAAGGCTATATACTTAGATTGACATTAGTAGGTACGACATAAAAGAACCCTGAACTCACCTGAGTATACAGCACTGCTAACAAAAAGTACTTTTCGTACTAAAACGTCGACCACACACAGAGCGTATGCAAGTAGTTTTTTTATGGTTTTCCGCACCACTCACATGACATGTTGTGACATAAAAAAATCGTCCTACCACGAATGCGAAATTATTGTTACGCAATGGCTAGCTAATATCATAATGAAACCGAACTACGTATATTAAATGTTATTAGGTAAACATCAAAACACAAAAACCAACATATTTAATGTTAGTAAATGTTAGAGAATTATTACATAGTCTTTACGTTGGATTTTATGGTTTATGGTTTAAGACATTTATCCTCATAAGAGCAATACAGATGAATTATTAATTTAGTTAATACGTGCATGAGCTTATAAAATGGCTACATGACAGCAGACATGTACAAAGCAGTTGTTATTGATGATATCGTCAGACCATTCCGAGTAAACCATGGGCACCAATTTGTACTGGTCGATGATAATGCGCCCGCACATCGAGCTAAACGAGTCAATGCTGCTCTTCAAGAATACGATATGACACGTTTAGACTGGCCTGCCGGCTCGCCCGACTTAAACCCAATAGAGCACGCGTGGGATGCTCTTAAACGAGCTGTATGGAACCGCGAGCCACGTCCCCAGACAGTTCCAGAGCTCAGGGAAGCCGCTATTGAAGAATGAGATAGGTTACCCCAGGAAATGCTGGATAACTTGATCCTCAGCATGCCCAGGAGGATCTCCGCATGTGTTCGAGCCAGGGGAGGAGTTATTTTATATTGAATTTAACCTTTTAATAATAAATTGTTGTTTAAGTTTAATTAAACAGTATTTTTCTTTCTATGAAATTTCTATCACAATTACATTATGATTAATGGCTCAATTTTTTTTAAATAAATAATAAAAAATAGTTTAATATTTTAATTTCAAACAGGGTATTCCTATTTAAAGAAAGCATATAACATAGATTTTTTCTTGATAAAGTTAAATTTAAAGAATTATAGGAGCTTATGCTATTGATCAAACTTTTTTTGATGTGTGTAGATCGTAGAAAAAGCAACAAAAAAGTACCTATTGTTGAAACATTTTCGTATCTCAACTTCTAGCGGGGGCCGGTGTAAGTGAAGCAAGGGTTGGTATACATGAAGGATTCTTCATATAAATAGGTATAAGAATATTATAATGTACTACTTTAATATTGTGGTTTTATTTCGGTGATAAGCAGAAAACTTCGATTAAATACAGAATAAAAACAGGAAAATAGATAATCCACAAGTAATTTTGCCAGCAGTGGTGTTTCGTCAAAAGGTAAAGTAGTAATTGTCAGAGATAATCTGTAGTCAAAGGGTGAACAATGGTAACAATGAAAATACGAAAGAAATCTAGAATGGGTGACGAAATTTGAAATTTTGCGTTAAGACAGAATGAAAGAAAATAACAGAAATTGTGTACGTACACCTACCGAAGGTTTGCACCGTTACAAACTGAGAACCGAGTTATTGTAAAAAACTGAATTTAACCCTTTTTTTAAGGTGGCAAAAAATGCACGTAGGAAATCTTGGTCGACAATTAGAAGTTAAGCTTTTCTGGACCCACTCCACGTAATATAAGCCTATAAACGTCACTCTGCAGGGCACAGGCCAAATCCTTTGGAAACTCATAAAGTAGATAAAATACCTCTCTCTGTCCATGATATAGAAAGTAGAATAGAATAGAATAGAATAATTTATTAAAATCAGGTTGCACAAAATAAAGTTTACAAAAATACTGTAAAATATACAAAATATATAATATAATACTGTATAGTAATCTTATTATATCCATTTATATAGTAAGCCTGTAATTACACTAACATATCACTAACTAGTTACATAAGTCGCATATATTGTTTAACAGCTGTTGGTTTTCCATGGATAATAAATAAATAAAATATATTTTAGTTGAAGTAAATCTTATTCGTTTATTTCGTGCGACATAAGCGGCGAGATATCTGCATGAAATAATTTGACAAAACCAAAAACAGCGGTGGCTTGATCACCCTCCCTATTGAATTTTGAGTCCAATGCCCTCACTCGAATAAGATGTAACTGGTAATGGAAATTAACTGGTAGGCATACGAATGCCTACCAGTTAATTTCTTGAACCACCTGCGGTTGACTGATAGAATATGCTTATAGCATTAAGTCCGCCACGTTAATAATAAAGATACCTCTCTCTGTCCATGATACAGAAAGTTTTAAATACTTATGACTCAATAATTTTCCTTAAATCCACTGAAAAAATTATCTAGGAAATTTAGGTCAAATAGTGCTAAAATCACAGATTTTGTGTTCTGTGGCTAAAATAAGTGGCTTTTATAGGATGAAGGTAAAGTTGAAGGGGCAATAACCTGAACTATAACACGGTGATTTATATTTCGGTTCTAAACGCCATTTTCAACGCGTCGTGTTTTAAAACTTGAGCTGGCGTTACCATATTTTTTTCTGCTCCTCCACCCGAGACGGTTGTTTTGGAAAGCTAGGCAATAATGTCGTAGCGTTTGTTTTGTGGGCCAGTAGTTGCCTACCGGTAATTTCGGCCATGATTTATTGTTATACAGGTAGATCTTGTTACACTCTTATTAGAGGACCTTGTTGACATATGTTACCATGTGTGAGCACCGCGAGTCGTCCAAAAATACTATAATAAATAACACAGCTGTCAGTTCGATAAGATCACACTACGCCAATTACTCACACATACACAGTAAGCGATGTGCAAAGGATCTGTGACTATATTCACGTTACTGCCAAAAAGATTTGTGCGGATTATAACAGTATTTATCAAGAGTGTTTGTGCACAAGACACCGGGGGTCGGTGGAGTATCTGATGACCAGGCTTTAAAACACATAGTTGTTGAATAGAATCATATTACGATTGGACCCGTTTAATACATCACTACTAACTAACTCGGCAAACGTTGTTTTGCCATATTAATTAGCCTACCTAATACCTGTAGTCAATACAAACTGTAGAAAAAGTTCTACTAGTAAACCTCTGTATTCGGAGGCTTTAAAAAAACATAGCATAAATAAGTTAAGCTTGACTGCTGATTTAAACTGTCAGCGCAGACCACAGAAAAGCCCCCCCTAAAGAAATTAATTTTAGCTAATCAGAACATACAGGGTGGCTTTTCTGGAAAGTTACTAGAGTTAGAATTATTTTTAGAACAACATGAAGTTGACATACTTTGTGTCACAGAGCACTGGCTACTAGAGACTCAAATGAATTTTACTGTACATAACTATCAAATAGCCAGTTGCTACAATAGAAAGTCTTTACTGCATGGGGGATCTTTAATACTAGTAAAAGATAGTTTAAAATTTAAACAAAGGAAAGACATTTGTAGGCTTTCTGTTGAAAAAGTAATTGAGCTGTCATGTGTTGAATTGTCTAAACACATTGTAGTAAGCTTATACAGGCCCCCTACCAGCGATTACAGTATATTCGAATCGGTATTAGAGGATGTATTAAAAGTAGCTTCCAGTAGTAATAAGAAAGTTATAGTGTGTGGTGATTTTAACATCGACCTGCTAATAGATTCCCCTTTGACAACTAAATTACAAATTATTTTTAAATCATTCAATTTAGTCCATATTTTTTTAGAGCCCACCAGGATTACTGAAACTACTGCTACTTGTCTCGATAACGTCTATTGCGATTGCAATTTTTTTGATTACTCCACAGTGAATTGCTTAAAGTCAGATCACAGTGGTCAAATTGTAAATTTTGAAATAGATTCAGAAAAATCTAAGCAAGTTATTCTATGCAGGCCCATTACAAGTAAAAAACTAGAATCATTTAAATTACATCTTCAAAGTAGCTTAACTGCTCATAAAGGTAAAACCCTAAATGCTAACGCCCATTACGAAGACTTCTTTAGAGTCGTTTCAGTTCATTTTGAAAATGTTTTTAAATTAAGAGAATTACCTAGCAATGAAAATAAAGTAGGGTTTAATGAATGGGCCACTGCGGGCATCCGAAAAAGTAGAAACACACTGTATGCATTGTATGAGAAAAAAACATACACATATGACCACAGTTTTATAGAGTATGTTAAACTATATTCTAAATTATTCAGGGCCGTCTGCCACAAAGCTAAATGCGAACATATAAAGAAACAAATCCTCCAGTCTTCAAATAAATCTAAAACAATCTGGACTATTATAAATAGGGAAACTGGTAAAGCCAAATCAGGAGATCGCGAATTTTCTCTAAAGATAGATGATAAAGTAATAACATCAAATGAGGACATTGCTGCGGCCTTTGAACAATTCTTTACAAATGTTCCAATTGAAACTACGGCTCCTTTAGATTCGTCTCCTGATCTTGCTGCAAGTTTATTAAAAGACAATGTCCCCTCGTGCGGTTACGAGTTTTCGTTCGACTTCATTAATCCCCATAGCGTAATTAAAGCGTTTAAACTATTAAATCTTAAAAAAACGGAAGATTTGTGGGGAATGTCAGTAATCATAGTTAGTTCAGTAATAGATGTCCTCGCTTCTCATTTAGCAAAAATTTTTAACAAATGTGTAGGTGAGGGTTCATTCCCTGACCTAATGAAATACAGTAGGCTCGTTCCGTTGTTTAAAAGTGGCGATAGGCATGATCCCACAAATTTCAGACCAGTCTCGATCCTACCCGTATTGAGCAAAATATTCGAAAAGATTGTTTTAGTTCAACTACTTACGCACTTTAATAATTATCAACTTCTCCATAACCAGCAGTTCGGCTTCACGCAGGGACGGTCGACGACGGACGCTGGTGTCTTGCTAGTTAAACATATTTATAGTGCATGGGAGGATCGTAGGGATGCTATAGGTGTTTTTTGTGACTTGTCAAAGGCATTTGATTGCGTGGACCACGAGACACTTTTGGTAAAACTAGAGCATTACGGAGTAAAGGGGAAAGGTTTAGAACTGATGAGATCTTATCTAAAAGGAAGGGTTCAAAAAGCGGACATAAATCGTATAAAATCCACAGGTTCACAAATAAAAATGGGAGTACCACAGGGATCAATTTTGGGGCCGTTCCTTTTCCTTGTATACGTAAATGATTTGCCGTTTATGGTACAAAACATGTCCGAGATAGTATTATTTGCAGATGACACGTCACTTATTTTTAAAATTAAGAGACAAGAAAATAATCTTGACGATGCAAATGATGCTCTCTCGCGTGTGTTGGATTGGTTCACGGCAAATAATCTGCTTCTAAATTCCAAAAAGACAAAATGTATAAAGTTTACCTTACCAAACGTAAGATTAGTTGAAAACAACATTGTACTCGGAAAAGAAAAACTAGAATTTGTAGAAGATACCGTTTTTCTAGGCATCACAATCGATTCAAAATTGCAATGGGGTCCTCATATTGTAAAACTAGCACACAGGCTTAGTTCTGCAGCATATGCAGTAAAAAGAATTAGAGAGCTCACTGACGTTGCAACTGCTAGGCTTGTTTATTTTAGTTACTTCCACAGTATTATGTCCTACGGCATACTACTGTGGGGTCGGGCAGCAGACATTGAGACGATCTTCATCTTACAGAAGAGAGCCATCCGATTTATTTACAAGTTAGGTAGTAGGGATTCGCTAAGAGATTTCTTCAAAGAAACCAACATCTTAACAGTTGCATGTCAATACATTTATGAAAATATTATGTACGTTAGAAAAAATATCAAAGACTTCGAAAATGTTGGTGGCCACCATAATTTTAATACTAGAAATAAACATAAATTGTCATTTCCACTATTTAGACTTGCAAAAGTTAACACATCCTTTATGGGGCACTGTATAAGGTTCTACAACAAAATTCCTCAAGATATATTAGAGTTACCTCCAACGCGATTTAAAAAATGTGTTAAGCACATTCTGTGCAAAAAGGCTTACTATAACATCAAGGATTACTTAGAAGACAAAGATGTTTGGCATTAAACAGTAGATTAATATTATTTAAAGGACGATTGTGACTAGTGTTCAACACATTCATGACTAATATTTTAAGTTGAAAACTCTGTTAATTAAGTTAAAACGTGTTTTGAAAAGAATAAATGTGGAGTTTCTTTGTTAGTTTCTTCTCCACATAATCCATTAATTGTGAAACTAACAACTTTGACGTTCATTAAGTAAACATTCTGTTTTTACAATGAATAAAAATATTTGAATTTGAATTTGAATTTGAATTTACGACCTATTCTCAGACCTGCCAAAAAATACACAAAAAAATCAAAAACATCGGTGAAGCCGTTTCGGAGGAGTTCGATAACAAATACTGTGACGGCGTGTCACATTGTTGTCAAAAATCTCGTGAGATTTTTATATATTAGATGTATGAACATCATCATCAGCCATTTGACGCCCACTGCAGGACATAGGCTTCCCTCATGATTTTCATAACCATGAGGGGTTTTGCCATAATCGCCACGCTTGGCAGGCGGGTTGGCGATCGCAGTATGCGGTTGGAATCTCAGGAAGACGCTGCTGCCCGTCTCCTGGTAATTTATTTCCTTAGTCGCCTTCTACGACATCCACGGAAGGAAACGGAGTGACGCTATTCATAATCCGGCGCCACACGGTCAGCATCGCGAGTAAAAAATACTAGAATCATATTAGTACAGAAAAGGTTGTTTTGTTTCATTGACACGGTTGGTAGTCTAGTAACCAAAGACTAGTATAGTAATCCACAGATATGTGCGAGTAACCAATCGCATTCCAATGGTACCCGCGCGAGAGATACCTATATAATTTACGCAGGTTATATCATTGGAATGACATTGTACTTCTCTTGCTTAGTAGACTACCAAAGAGATGCAAATTACAGCTATTGTTGTGCTTATATTATTCTGTTGAATAGCTGTGTCACTTGTATTAGACTCTAGAGCCTGGTGGACGGTCAGGAGGCGGGAACTGGCCGTTGTTCGGTAGATAGATCACAATTCAGTTTGTTATGTCAATTTGATGTACATTGCGCAGCCGTATCTGTGGGTCAATCGACTACGCAATGTACAGTCGACAGCAGATCAACCTTTACGTTTTTGTAAGTCGTCCTTACTATAATGACTGATAAAGAGTGCACGTATGTAAAGGTTGATGTGTTATCCACTGTAGGTACATTGAATTGTCATTGTAAACCATGAGTTGTGGTTCTATAAAATAGAGCACCGTCTGTGGGGTCGATGACATTAAGAAGGAAGCAGGAGGGCAATGGAAGAGATGGCAGGGAACCGAGGAGGTTAGCGTGAAGTTGCCCATCAGTGGGCATCTTTCAGGTAACTTAGATGTGCTATTAAGGCGATCATTGACAAAGTCACAGTGCGGTGCCTAATGTACGTACGTATGTACTTGGAACCATCAAGCCACGAAGGGCAAGCCAATTGAGTAAGCCTGTCTGAACTCTCTCTATGACCTTGACCAGCTCGGCTGTTTGTTATGAAAGAAAAAAAAAATTCTCTCATGGTTATTTCAATATTGTATATAAACTGGGCTGTCCTTGTAAACTATTCGCGGTGCGGTACAGAAAAACTCAGTCATTTTTACGTAATTTCTATTGAAATGTTGTTCAACATGAGTTAGGACGAGATAATCTGTCAATGTGTGCTAACATGACTGACTTAATTGACATGATCACGGACCGTTTCACTGTCTTGAGGCCTACGAAGGTCATACAAGAGTGGAGCAAACAAACTGTCAAACAGTACTCAACAACAGAAAGTTATAGCTGAGTACCGGATTTTTGTGTAAATCAAAATCTTTAAATAAGAACTTGATATAAAATTTATTTGTTCCAAATAAACAATTTCATAGAATAGTATTAAGGCCTAGTTCCCACACGAGAATTCCCTGTGCATGTGTGTGTCTGGCTCTGCTCAGCCCTGCTACCGTGGTCTTGGGTTCAGGTTTCAGCCACTGAGCAGAGGGTGTGTAGCTGTGGAGTCTGTTCATGTATGTGTGTCAGGTGTTGGATAAGGGGCCGCTTGATATTAGGTTATCTGTACTAGCGCAGTTTAATTTTAGAAGCCACACCTTTAGGCTTTCTTTGCACGCGTGTCTTGTGAGTTTGACGATGTCGTGAGTGTTATGTATCAGATCAGCGTGTGAAGTCGTAGACCAAAGTGGAAAAAGGGTCTCCTGCCGAAGGCTGTTTTGACTGGTGGGGTACTACATATTAGTTGCCTGTCGGGCCGTTTCTTCTTTTTGAATGAGTGAAGCGAGTTTTTATGGATTTTTAGCACGACTGCGACAATGAAAAGTTGTCTGACTTGTAGGTGCTTGCGACTTGCGCCAATTTTTTGAGTGGGGATTGAGTATCATTTAAATAAAATTATTAATAGATACAAAAGCCAATTTAAATAGCTAACATTCTGGCTCGTCCTAAAATTTTGAACGTAAACAACAGAATGGAGTAGTAACAATAGAGTATTATCAAATAAGAAACGGGACAAAGTAACGAGGCCCTTATAGAAAGAATGATGAATAGAGCCCTACGAATTCAAGACTAACCTGGAATAGTTGGCGCCACCATACACCACGGGCACTGTTAGATGATCCATAGCTGTGAAAAGCTTCTCGGTCACGTAGTCTTCGGCGAAAGAGTTCTCAAACGATAGGTAGAAAAAGTAATCCCGTTTCAGCATGTCCTCGCACTGATCTTCTACGGCTCTCGGACAGACGAGCGTTCCACATGCACCGTACACGTCCAGAGTCAAGTTTAGCTGCCTCATTTCTTCCTCAAGAAGCCTAGCAAAGGTTTCTCTTCTGCTCAAAGTGTCGCAGTTAGAGACAAACCAAGCTGCTGCTCTAGTTTTGTTCTCCAGTTTTTTTACGTCTTCTTGAGACAGGTCGTCGTCGAACTGTCTTTCCAGATGCTTCCAATCAATGCCAGCCTTAGGGCCGAGTCGTTTGTGTAGCTCCAGCTTATCGTAGAATGAGACATAACCGATTCGAATGTCTGAGTCGGTTCTATACGTCCAAGACCAGTTGAAGAAACCATCCCACTGATTATTGCACACCGGGTAATTTTGACTCGACTCCATCATCAAAAATATGTATTTCTGGCTTGTCGATCTCAATTTTGGCTGGTGAAATGAGTTCCGCCCGTTAAATACTACCACATCGAAGTCGGTGACATCCAAGAAGTGGTTTTTGTCATCTGTGATGTAGCAGTTTGTGTAGTTGCACTTTTTATCCAAGAACACAGACCGGCCTTGGCCCATCTCTTTGAAAGGAGAATACGAGGTCGAGGTCCATAGAAGAATGTACTTTAAGTCTTCGTGTGCAAGGTTAGACATAACGGGTTTCGCAGGAGGTCTCAGCGGTAATTCTGTGGGCGTGCGAGTGGTCATACTGATTTTGTAAAAGGGCTCTTCAGCTGGGCGCAGCACGGAAAATATGAAGAACAGAATACAAGCGCAGCTCATCCATGCGAAGTATTTAGCGATCACAGATGTTTTAGGGGGCATCTCGCTAGTTGGATGTGTACAAGGTGTTTAGAATAACCCTTCTTTTCAGTAGCGATAATTAAATCACTACAAAAGCTTATTTTAGCCCAGTCGAATTAGCTCAAAAAAAGAGCAAGCCCAGAATTTTTTTTTAAGTAAGTAGCAATTTTCCTTTGGAATTCGTTGGGTAGACGGGGGGGGGGGGGGGGGAGGACGGGAGGAGTTCAATCGGAAAATACCAAAATTGTAGAAAATTGAATTTTAAACAACCTTTTTTAAATTAATTTTTCATGAAAAATTTTAAATAGATTAGTTGTTAATCAAACAAAAATTCACCCCCTCTTTTGGGGTATAAAACGAAAAATATATCGATCCTAGGAAAAAGTTATGAAAACCAAAGTTGTAGGAAATTTTATCCTAAAGATTTGAATCACATTTGACTCGTATGCCGCGACAGAAGCGCAACACGTACTTCTGTTACTCCCGCCTATTTAAATCAATAAGTGCAGTAAAATCGCGCGATAAACTTAATACCACTTGATCAACACTATCCTGATCCACCAATACACTGATTTAATAAAAATCTGCAAGTTTCTCGTGAAATCAACGTGATTACGACAATATTAAAAAATCGTATTAAGACTGCATCGAAGAACCAGCATCGCTGCTGGAGCAGGAGCTGGAGGCTCGCTTACTGGATCAGTCCACCAGTGCGTCCGCTTTTCGCCGCCCGGTCGTCGCGTAGCTGTCTAGAGTGAAACACTGCGAATGGTGAGCCGAGCGAGCTGTGGGTTTGCCTACTGGACCGGACCACCAGTACATCCAACTACAGTCGCTGCTTATCAACGTCTCAGCTCGGGGCATTTATTAGTGAGTACGCTTAAGTTTTGTTCCATTTTGAGAAGACGCGGCTGGTGGAGACTTAGTTGCCTGAAAAGATTCCACCCAAGAAAACGTATTTGCTTATCTTAGTGCAACTTTACGAGAATAACCTGTCAGTGAGGAATAATTATAGAAGCCTCTAACGTAACGTCGCATCTAATGGCTTCAAAAGTAGCGTGCCTCCAAAGATCCCGGCACAGTCAAAGCAGCAGTCAGCCAAAAGTAGGGATAACCACCCTCCATCTTCGCCGCCACCTAATCCTGCGAAGTGCTCTGGTTGCCGCCAACTCCTCAAAGATAAAAAACTTACTCTCGTCTGTTGTGTCTGCAAGCAGTGGTACGATCTCCTGTGTGCCAATGTCAGCGACGCAGGTTTTGATACTATGGACACCAAGGCCAAAGACAGCTGGCTATGTCCTGCATGCCACTGTAAACAGCGGGTAATTAAGGATTGCGATACGCCTATCCGCATCTCTGACCGCTCCCAATTCGAGACTCTTTCCACTGAAAGATCCGCTCCGGAGCAAAACGTCGCTTCCCGTTCAAGGGCCAGAGTTGCTGCTGGCAGTAAGGCACTGTCATCTTCTGAAGCGTCCTCATCACTATCTGATATTGCTGATCTGGCCAATGAAATTCGACTTTTGCGGAAAGAAATGATTGACCTCAAGGCACATCTCCTAGCCGCAAATTCTACTGTCTCCCAATTTAATGTAACGATTGATGAGCACGAGAAAAAACACGCAGCTCAGGAGCTAAAAATCTCTAATCTTTCAGCGATGGTTTGTGAGCTAAGACATACTATTAACAGCCAGGAGCAATCAGCACTTCGAAACGAAATTGAAATTTCTGGTATACCTGAAGTCGAAAATGAAAATCTACATCATATAGTTTTACTAACCGCCGCGAAAATCGGAGTGGACCTTACTGACGTGGATACGGATTGGATCTCTCGAGTGGGTCCACGTCAGCGCCCTGTCACTCGATCTGGGCCCACTGAAAAGCTTCCAAGGCCAATCGTAGTGAGACTGTTGCGCTGCTCCAAGAGGGACGAAATGCTTATAGCGGCTCGACTTCGGCGCGGCCTAACTGCGGATGATATAGTCAAGGGTTCGGGAAATAAAATATATTTGAACGAAAGATTGACAAAGCGGAACCGACAGTTGTTTCGCGAAGCAAGACTCCGATCAAAACGATATGGATTTCGTTACTGCTGGGTGCGAAATGGCCAAATCAACATCAGGAAAGCCGACAAGAAGCCGGCATTGCTCATTCGCACCATTGAAGATCTCGAACTACTGGTTGGTCCTGCCCTTGGCCCTTCTACCGATGATGCTGCGCCGCAAGTGTCGGCTCCGGTCTAACGTAAATAGTTTCTTTCAACACGTTCCATTTTTAACAACAATATTAAAATGCTCTTTGAACTCAGTTAATAATTATTGTAATACTATAAGGCAATCATTGTACTCATTCATAATATCTATTTCAGTATCATATCTTTATATATTTTATTATTTATTTATTATATTCACATGTATTTTTTCATCATTATCATATCATATCACTATCATAAAATATCGCACGTATTCATGCAGTATAAACTGGCAAGCTCCGATAATCTGTAATAAATTGGTGAATTCTGATATTATTAGCCTACATTACAATAAAAGGCCTTAACCTTGAAACGGATATTGAAGAATTCGATTTTGTAGACTGTCGCGAATTTGATGTGCTTGAGCATTGCAAACAATTTATTACACCCGAATTTAATCTCAAAGTAGCCACGTTCAATATCAGGAGTATAAATAAAAACTTTGATGGATTTTTGGTTATGCTTGCGAGACTTGATCTTTCCTTAGATTTCATAATTCTGACCGAATGTAGACTGCCTCAAAATCCAATTATTCACCAAATAGACGGATACACCTCATATAACACTACGAACCACACAAACCAAAATAGTGGTGTAGTAATTTATATTAAGAATTCCTGGTCAGCCTCATCGCGTGAACCGCGGCTTGATGAAGCGGATTGCCTTGTCTTAGATGTTAATAATGGCCCTACTATAATCGGTCTTTACAGATCCCCGTCACCAGCTTTTAGTAAAACAGCTGATTTTATTATTTCTCTCAACTCGCTCCTCGAGCCTATGTCATCTAATTCTTTTATTATTGTTGCTGGAGATATTAACATAAACATTGCTGAAAATACTAATGACAAACATTGTAATGATTATTTGAATCTAATGGCGCAGCACGGGCTTGTGCCAGCTATAGAGAAACCCACACGGATGCGTACATGCCTGGACCACATATTTATAAAGGCTAAATCGAAAATTAGATCTTTGGTTTGCAAAACCTCCCAAACAGATCACGACATTGCCATAGCTAGTATCTGCATGTTACAATCCTCCAAAAAACATGATAGGGTTCAAATCAAAATAAATTTTTCGGCAGCTGCTGACCAATTGCATAACAGTGACTGGTCTCAGGTCACAGATGAATCAGATATTCTGAAGGCTGTAGCTGTCCTCGAGTCGCTACTTGGTTCCGCTATTTCGAATCATACCACATATGCACGCGTCAGCAGGTCCAAATTCACGTTGAAGCCGTGGATTACCTCCGGCCTTATCCGCTGTATGAGGAACAGGGATAAACTTCATGCTGCCACTCGCAAGAGGCCTAATGACGAGTTGGCAAAGGTGATATATACTAGGTATAAAAATTACTGCAACAATTTGTTACACTGTCTGAAGTCTGCATATGAGAGCAATCAAGTGGAAAGCAATCTTAAAAACCCCAAGAAGCTTTGGCAATGTATCAAAAATATAACGCACACCACTACAGTGCGTGGCAGGGCTGATGAGCTCCTTCACTCTGCTCCTACTCCTCTAGAGGCTCTTAATAATACCAATACATTTTTTACGACCGTGGGGAGAGACCTAGCTTCTAAAATCATGGAGAGACTTAACGTATCAGAACAGGAACTTGCAAATCAAGTAGAAATTCCGTATTCTCCGAAATCAGTTTTTCTCTTTCCAATTGATCAGAATGAAGTAGCTTTGGCTATCAAACAATTAAAAAACGAATGCGCACCTGGCCCTGATGGATTTACAAACGCATTTATAAAGTACATCTCCAATATTATAGTTGTGCCTCTCACACATATTTTTAATTTGAGTTTGACTAGTGGTGTCTTCCCTACTTCATGGAAGACTTCTTCCGTATCTCCAGTGCATAAAGCAGGACGAAAAGAATTACCGGGAAATTATAGGCCCATTTCCTTGCTAAGTCTTTTCTCGAAATTACTAGAACGGCTAGTAAATAATCGCTTGACTAGCTTTATGGCACAAAATGAAACAATATCAGACCAACAGTTCGGGTTTCGTAAAAAAAATCGACCGATGATGCCGCAAAACTTTTAGTACAAATGGCATCTGCAAAAATGGACCAAGGTGAGAAATGCATCGGAGTATTTCTCGAACTGGCGAAAGCATTCGATACCGTCTCCGTTCCGATATTATTGAGAAAACTAGATGCTATTGGAGTCAGAGGTATTGCCCTTGAGTGGTTTAAAAGCTATTTATCGGAACGGAGGCAGTTCGTCAAGGTCGATTCTCACTGTAGTGACCTGTCAGTAGTTGGGTTTGGCGTACCACAGTATATTGGGCCCTACATAGTATATTGGGCCCCACATTATTTATTATATATATTAATGACCTATTATCATTGCCGTTGGCAAACGCCGAAATAATTTGTTACGCAGATGATACGGCCCTGTTATTTAATGCCCGTTCTTGGGAAGAGGTATATTCTGCCGCTAACACAGGTATGTCAGCCGTTGCTAAATGGTTGGATAGTAACTTGCTCACCCTAAACACGGAAAAAACAAAATATCTGGCGTTCCATATAACACGTGCGACAGAGCCATCACAGCTTTCAACCATTAAAGTCCATAGAAATACTTGTCCACATATGACCTTTCCTTTGAAATGCGATTGCATCAGTTTACAAAGAGTATGCGAGCTGAAATATTTGGGAATTATGCTTGACGAGAAGTTGTCCTTTCTGTCATATATTTCTAAGCTCTGCGGTCGTGTTCGTAAAACTGCGTACGTAATGAGACTCCTCCGTAATTCAGTGTCGAAAAATTCTCATTAACACTTACAAAGCTTTATGTGAATCTCTCCTGACTTACTGCATTTCGATCTGGGGGAGTGCTGCCAAGACTTTTCTAATTAAGTTAGAGAGGGCCCAGCGCTGTGTTCTCAAAGTTATGTTTAGAAAACCTTATTCCTTCTCTACTGACGCTTTGTATAGGGAAAGTGGTCAATTGCGAGTACGCCAGTTATTTGTTCGATTAGCTGTACTTACTCAACATAAGCACAAACCAGAACCAAACTCTTCAAGAAGGCCCCATAGAATACCTTTACCGTTATGTAGAACATCATTTGCACACCCCTTGCGACCTTTTATTTTTCCTTTCTTGTATAATAAATTGATGCTGTCGTGTAATTTAATAAACTTGACTTATTTTGAAGCAAAAATCTCTATTACAAAATACTTGAACAGGCAGAATTATACTGATACCGAAATCTTATTTAAGATTGTTAAATAATAGTTATTGTATTTACAAGCAAAACTAGGTACATAACTAAATATATTTATTATTATTTTACTTTTGAATTATCTATATTTAATATTTATGTAGTTATACAAATATATATTCTTATACTATAATGGATTTATATATATATATATATTTCATCATCATCATCATTCAGCCACAAGAAGTCCACTGCTGGACATAGGCCTCCTCCATGGATTTCCAAAAAGACCGTTTGGAAGCGGCCTGCATCCAGCGCCTTCCTGCCACTTGAATGACGTCATCTGTCCATCTTGTGGCTGGTCGTCCCACGCTGCGCTTGCCGATATGTGGTATATATATGCGATATATATATTTATACAATATAATTATGAGTATTCATATATATCATATATATAAATATCGTATATATTTATATATATTTAACATTCAAATTAATGCCATATAGTAGTGTGTTTTTCTAGATTAGATATTCACAAAAACGTTTATTTTGTAAGGTAACCGTGTTGCGTAATTAGATTGCCGTGAAAAATGTATTCTGTGAACACTAATAAAGTCCCCAAGATACAGGCCTCGCCTAGTTTGGGGATTGCCGTTAAACTGTGTATTGTGCACCTACCCACCTCTTTTGTTAAACAAAATATTATTATGTAACAAAAATATGCTGTAACTGTGTTATTTCAATAAATCTTATTTTACTTTACTTACTAATTGTGAATTGAAAATAAACTTGTTATTCAATAAACAAAAATTAACCCTTAAAATCAAGCTGGCGGATGACGCAACGGATCGAGTACCACGCAAAACAAAATTTAGACAGTGCCCCCCCATTTTTTGGTGTAGGTACCCTCATTAAATAAAAAAGCCGGCTAAGGGTGTGTCGCCCACGCGCAGTGTAGGGCTCTGCAGAAAGAGGGTTTTAAATAGTGACAACTTCTTCAAAGTAATTTTCAATGTAATTTGTGCGAAGTTTTCCCTTTATAAGTTGGCCGCCTAACTAGGCCACATAGCCAGTTTTACTTAGATAGTTTTTCGAGGTTCTTAGAGGACGCCCTAATCTAACAATTTTTTTTAAAGTTTAATATTTCACACACGGATTCTTAAATCGAAATATAGTTTTAAACGACCAATCCTGCGATATCCCACACTATGGTGTGGGCGAGAACTGTTGACTACGGAACCTTAAAGAAAATTTGTACTTATTTGATTCCATTGTCACGGCGAGGTATGCCTTTCCGCCTAAATATTTTTTTATCATTGTAAGTGCGATGTTTTTTTCTGAACATGCGTTGCCGTTGGTGTTATTCAACACAGAACCATTGTTCCTTTACTCATTTGTATCAGAAATCACAAATCAATCATTTATTGCAACGTAAATAATTCCGTTTGCTGAATGTCAATGTACTATGTTACTATGTTAGCCGCTATCGAGTCGATGCACTCACATGAAAATGTGATATTTGCTGACACCCGATGCATGTAAACACTAGAATCGTAAGTAGATACAGTAAACTAATATCACACAGCTGTTAACTGTCTCTGTGAATAAATAACAATCAATTTGTATAAACCTAAGTTTAAAACAATCACTATTTGTCTATTTACTACATAAATATAAATAAATCGGATATTTGTGATTCTTTTCAAACATTGATAAGAGGCCTTTGACATCTACAAAGTGATTTTGAAATGTTTAAAACTAATATATATATATATATTAGTATATATATATAAATGTGAAAGTTTGTGAAGATGTTTGCAGGTTTGGATGTTTGTTACTCAATCACGCAATACCGGCTGAACGGATTTACATGAAACTTGGCGTACAGATAGACAAAGACCTGAATTGAGTATGCCATGTCTCAATTCATGGTTATGAAAACCACGAAGGAGGCCTATGTCCTACAGTGGGCGTCAAGTGGCTGATGATGATGAAGATAGAGGAGTGGATTCTACCTCCCCCACAAATTAAAATCTTATAAAAAAAATACAATAGTCACAATACAAAACATTAGGCTTTAATATTTCTGTTTTAGCATAATCTAGTCTTTACATCAATATTTTAAATTACGAACCTGATAAAGTTATAATTTTACATTTAATGGGCAACTATTATTTACTAAGTAAATTTAATTACCTCAATACACAATCGCGATTAGAGACGTTAAATGTATGAGCATCGCGAGCCATACAAAAACATTAATAAATTCGTTCCTATAATTATAAAAATAACAATATACATTTATTTATTATTGTAATCTTTTCGTGTTCAATGGAGAATATTTTGTCTATAAAATAAAGTACATTTATTTGCTTAGAACGTGGTATTTTATAACGACGTCTTATTAAAATATGATCTCACATTCTGTTAGGTATGTTCTAACATGCATATATGTAAACAGGGGTCAGAAAGGTCCTACACATCAAAACACTTTTATTATAAGAGAAACGTGCTGTTTCATACATTGTCAAAATGTAGTATTAAACAACTGATATATGTATATTTTGTACAGTTCGGAGTTGGTCTGTCGGTCTGAAAGTTGCTTGTATCGATGAATAGAGTACCTAACCCTCTTCAGTTTGCGCGGACTTTTCAAAAAACACCCGGTATATTCCCAGCCTCATTAACCCCTGTAGAACAGCTACTTCACCCTCGCGGATGTGACTACCTCAAACCCCTCCTTGGATTCTCTTATATGCATATTTGTTCAATAGAGTATTATTCGGACGGTAATGGTTTTGTCATTGACACTATTGGAAGTTTACTAGCTAATCACATTCCAATGGTATACCCATGTACCTTAGCTCGGCTTCTCGTACGATACAATAATGTTCGCGAGAGATGCCTATTTAATTTGCGCGGGTTATACTATTGGAATGTCATTACTACACTACAAAATAGAGGCAAATAACAGCTATTGTAGTGCTAACACAATTCTACTGAACAAGTACGAGTATGTTTGTATTAGACTAGTTGTAAACCTTGTGCAGAGCCCAGAGCCTAGACCATCTCATCGCCGCGCCCCTTGTAAGCCTCGTGCAAAGCTCAGGGCCTAGACCATCCCGTCACCGCGCTCCTTGTAAACCTTGTGCAGAGCCCAGAGCCTAGACCATCTCATCGCCGCGCCCCTTGTAAGCCTCGTGCAAAGCTCAGGGCCTAGACCATCCCGTCACCGCGCTCCTTGTAAACCTTGTGCAGAGCCCAGAGCCTAGACCATCTCATCGCCGCGCCCCTTGTAAGCCTCGTGCAAAGCTCAGGGCCTAGACCATCCCGTCACCGCGCTCCTTGTAAACCTTGTGCAGAGCCCAGAGCCTAGACCATCTCATCGCCGCGCCCCTTGTAAGCCTCGTGCAAAGCTCAGGGCCTAGACCATCCCGTCACCGCGCTCCTTGTAAACCTTGTGCAGAGCCCAGAGCCTAGACCATCTCATCGCCGCGCCCCTTGTAAGCCTCGTGCAAAGCTCAGGGCCTAGACCATCCCGTCACCGCGCTCCTTGTAAACCTTGTGCAGAGCCCAGAGCCTAGACCATCTCATCACCGCGCCCCTTGTAAGCCTCGTGCAAAGCTCAGGGCCTAGACCATCCCGTCACCGCACTCCTTGTAAACCTTGTGCAGAGCCCAGAGCCTAGACCATCTCATCACCGCGCCCCTTGTAAGCCTCGTGCAAAGCTCAGGGCCTAGACCATCTCGTCAACACGTCCCGTGTAACCCTTGTGCAGAGCCCAGGACCTAGACCATCTCGTCACCGCGTCCCGTGTAAACCTTGTGCAGAGCCCAGGACCTAGACCATCTTGTCACCGCGTCCCGTGTAAACCTTGTGCAGAGCCCAGGACCTAGACCATCTTGTCACCGCGTCCCGTGTAAACCTTGTGCAGAGCTCAGGACCTAGACCATCCCGTCACGTCGTTTCGTCTAACCCTTGTGCAGAGCTCAAGGCTTAGACCATCCCGTCACCGCGGCCCTTGTACACCTCGTGCAGAACCCGGCAGCGCTCGTGGCGCGCGCACAGAAGGCGCGCGGGCGGGCGTCAGGCGGGCGCACGCGGGCGCGTCACCTCCACGCGCGTGCGCTCGGACGCGGGCGTTGCCGTCAGCGACGTCTCGGCAAAGCGGACACCGAGGCGTGGCCGGACGCGTCTGTTCTGGGGATAGGGAAGAAAAACTATTTTAGGGCGAATTGTGCCAGGTCTCTGGTAAGTAAGTGTAGTAAATAGATAATGATGTAATTCAGGATTCAAGTAATTTCTTTTATAGAAAGTGGTAGTACATACATAAATATAAATACAGGGGCCCTACTACGTACGAGAAGTCCTCCACTGTATGGGGTGGTCCGATTTAACCTACTCCGGACTGTCAAATCCTACTATCCTACTCATATTATAAATGTGAAAGTTTGTGAAGATGTTTGGATGTTTGTTACTCAAGCACGCAATAATCATCATCAACCCATTATGTTCCCACCGAGGGGCACGGGTCTCTTCCCTGAGGAAGGTATAGGCCATACTCCACCACGGGGGCCAAGTCCGGATTGGTGGAGGCTTGTAGACTAGTGGCTCGTCTACTGTCAGAAGTCGTCAAGCCGCCCGCGCCCTAAGGCCTCTGACTTGGCTTAACGACTGCCATCTATCGACGGCAGCCGGCACCAACAGCTTAACGTGCCTTGCGAAGCACGGAACCGCTCGGAAATATGCCACTAGCGTTAGGCATAGACGGCGACCCATCCATGCACTGAACTCGCCCTGTGTTGCTTAACCTTCTTGATCGTTTAAGATCACTCAGGCAGCTGGGGCTACGAGCGATTAATACGCAATAATGGCTGAACGGAATTACATGAAACTCGGCATACAGATTGACAAAGTTCTGAATTGAGACACAGAATACTTCATATCCCAGTAATGCATTCCTGTGGGATAATATTTTACTGTCGCCGTAAGCCAAACTCTGACACATTTATTTCTATTGCGTTGCCATGGTAACAAGAATCGTGTAAACGGATTGCACGTTGCGGCGGCACAAAGTTCGTCGCGACAGCTAGTACTTATATAATTTGACACTTTGGAGTCGTTAAAATGGTTAACCCGATAGAGTGGACAGTTACGTGATAGAAGGGCTCATAAGGATAACACATTCTGTCAATATTGACATGCGACATTTATGGACTGTCCGGAAAGTGATATCAATTTACAATGTATCCAGAGCAAGATAACGCACATTGTATTTATCTACAGCACTATCATTGCATGACCTATTTTGCGTTTTCACGAACTGTAATTTTTTTAGGATCTGAGTAATGGCTACTTTGTTCTACTCAACGATATATAAATAAATGCATTGCACACGACACGCAGTTACAGAGTTACAGGTTCTGTGGTTACAGCCCACGTCGAGGCGACATGTTTTGGTTGCATGCGGTTTTAGCAAGTGACCCCCTACTACCGAGCAGAAAGTATTTTGACGTTTCATGAACGTCAAAATATTTTTAGGGTACCGTACTCAAAGGGGTAAGGGAGGGTCCCTTACCCTTACTAAGACCCCACTGTCCGTCTGTCTATCTGGCTGTCTGTCACCAGGCTGTATTCACGAACCGTAATAGCTAGACAGTTGAAATTTTCACACATTATGTATTTCTGTTGCCGCTATAACAACAATTACTAAAAATAGAATAAAATAAATATTTAAGGGGGGCTGCCATACAACAAATGTTGTCTAAAGATAGCGCTCGCCATCTAGCGGCCATCTATGTAACTTTCACAGCGCCGATGTCATGTTAAATGTCAATGTTAAACGCTTCTGGTTGGGTTTTATAGATGGCGCTGTTCTCAATGTACCTGATCTATCTTTCCTCGATCTTTGTCTAATGTTGTATAGTTAATGGTACGGAACCCTCCGTGCGCAAGTCCGACTAGCACTTGGCCAGTTTTTTGCAAAACCGCGATCGGCGCGACCGTTCTTTGAATATCGAATAAATTTTACGAGAATAAATCGCAAGTTGTTGCCGATACAAAAAGACACAACAGTAGGGAGCCGTACAGTCGACAGCAAACCAACCTTTACACGCGTGCACTCTACTCAGTTACGTTACGGGCGGCTTTGAAAAAAAAATAATGTAAAGGTTGACCCGCTGTCGACTGTACCTATACTAAAATAAAAATCTGTTAATCTTCTGTTAAAAAAACCCTTCCACTGACTCTAATCAATCAACTCTGTTCTAATCAATCAATCAAATAATCAGCCCATTCTCGTCCACTGCTGGACATAGGTGTTCCCCAAGCACACCACTTTTCCTGTCCTCAGCCATCCTCATCCAGCCGCCCGCCGCCAGCAATCTGCCTCAGATCGGTCCAGCGAGCTGGTGGGCGTCCTACGCTGCGTTTGCCAGTTCGAGAATCCCACTCGAGAATCTTTGCACCACGTCGACTATCGGCTCTTCGCATAGAGGTGGCAGTACCTGGATGACCGAGCTTTGCTCGGTATTTTTTCTCTGGTCAATCTGGTTTTTTGGAAATTATATTTAGATACGATGAAAAAAAGGGGAAAAAAATAGTAAGACTGGAGACAGGCTCGAACCGGCGGCGACTTCTGGTTTTGGGAACCGCCCGATTTCCCACTTGAGCTATTACAACCTTGTAAATGATGGCGAAATTTACCTTCGTATTCTAATGATATTTTAGCATTTTTTTTATTGCCCAAAAACACCTCGTTTGAAGGTATTAGAATTGTTCGTTTAAGCGGTTTACGAGTGAAATGCCTAGCGCGTTATTCGGTGAAAATTTCAACTGATAACGGTTCAAAAGATAAAGTCATAAGCCTGAGGTAAGAAGTCGTCCCTTCGCGTACGGAACCCTAAAAAAGTATTTTGTTCCATAAATACGTACGTAGCTCATATAAGTTACACGTTATTAATACAAGAAATACTTTTATTGCTCCTAAATCCGCAAATATTAATTTCGTTTTGGTAATTCTAATGGTAAGCAAAACAATTTTTTCTTATGTACACAATAATTCAGAGTATGAATGCTATTGTAGATAAACAAAGACAATCAAATCACATAATATACTGAAAATATTCCCTGAACCGCACTTAATTAGCTTTTTTCTTAGGGCGTCACTGGACCCCGTGTAATCTAAATTACTTATGTACGACTCCTAGTGACAGCTCCGGTTTAATCACATTTTGATGCGTTTGACATCGAGACCGACGCACATTGTTTTTATTTTATTTTATTTATTTGTAAGGGACACAAACTGTATAAAGTACATCGCATTCTTAAAGACTAGACATTGTGTGCTGGTTAGCCCGATCGCCACCGATCACTGGTGGCAAACTGGTGGCAAACAAACGATAAAACTCTGACAAGGACAGAAGAAAAGGTTCAGCTGTCTATTCTATCCTATTGGCAACTGTATTTAGCTATCTCTTTCTGCAGTAGTAATAATGATTACGTGTCGGGCCCTTGGTTCTTCGGCTCTTTAACTTGCAAATCTCATCTTCTTCTTTTGGTGCCATCTCCTATCGGAGGTCGGCTGTCATTATGCCTACTTGTTCCTAGGGCTGCCAACCTTTTTTTGTAATAAATATAGTATTTTCGAAGCTATTACCTCTATAATAGATGGTAAAATAATGGTAAAAAATAGAAAAAAATAGTGGCAGTTGTGCTGCGCGATTCACGGACTTAGACTTGAAGAGCGAGCTTTAGAAAAGGATTAAGGCTGGGTTCCGCTTTACGCAAAATATAGTTGTTTCGCCTACTATGTATTTTTTTTTTAAATACAGTATTTGAACCCCTCATATAGTAGGATACTATATTATATATAGTAAGGTTGGGAACCCTACTTGGTCCCGTGATGTTGCGGCTCGAAAGAGTTGTGTATTTGTCGTGTTAAACCACTCCGGAAGATTTTGGAGCCACGATGTTTTTCTGCGCCCAGTGGCTTAATTACGCCCACCAAATCCTGAGCGATTCCAATCGTCCAACTGTCAAATTCCATACTAATTTGACAGTTAAACGATTGGAATCACTCAGGATTTGGTGAGCGTAATATAGGGGCTGGTCTCCTTCTTCCCTGGATTTTGCCTTGTTGCAGCAGATTGTACTTGTGACTGCGCATGATATGGCCAGTGGCGTAACTATAGGGTGGCAGGGCTGGCAAAATGCCACAGGCCCCGACCTGAGGGGGCCACCGAACTATGAGGCCGCGAGCTCAGCAGTAACTTAACATTTTTAACAAAATTTTGTAACAAGCATAATAATGTTTATATATGAGTCATCATCATCATCAGCCACTTGACGCCCACTGCAGGGCATAGGCCTCCATCATGGTTTTTAACCATGAGGGGTTTTGCCACAATCGCCACGCTTGGCAGGCGGGTTGGCGATCGCAGTATGCGGTTGGACTCTCAGGAAGACGCTGCTGCCCGTCTCCTGGTAATTTATTTCCTTAGTCGCCTTCTACGACATCCACGGAAGGAAATGGAGTGACGCTATTCTTAATCCGGCGCCACACGGAACCACGGAATGAAGTATATATGAGTACTTCAAATAAATTAAAGTTGGCCCATATGTACTACAACTAAAGACCATAATTACATAGTATTTTTTTTATTTTTACTGGGGGCCCATGATATTTTCAGCATTCTTCTATATACCCTCATTCTATTACCCTTCTAACCGTTACCTTAGAGTCTGGGGTAGAGTACAGGCTTCTGCTCAATATAGAAGGACTGAAAATACTAGTAGAGATTTCGGTTACAAAGAAGGTGAGTCATTTTGATAAAAGCGCTCCTGGCTGGTTATACGCGGCATTTAACTTCTGTACAGTGATCTTCTTGGTCGTTAATCATACATCCAAGGTATTTGTAAGAACGGACCCTCAAGCAGTTGGCTTTAATAAGGGCTAACTAGCGAACAAAAATCACATCTTCATTTGTATAATTTTTTCCAAAAAAGTGAACGACAGAGTTTTCTGTATTAGTGATAGCTATTTTTAGAACCTACAACTTAGACACTAGGGCCAAGAACCTAGTTTCATTTACGCCAGAAACGGCCGTTTTCGCCAAAAACGAAATTGTAGCCTAGATTCTTGAACCTAATTTCTAAGCTGTAGGTTCTAAAAATAGCTGTTACCAACACAGACAAATTTGTCGTTCACTTTTCTGCAAGAACGGATTGTGAAAGAAGGTGTGATTTTTTGTTCATTGGCGGCGTTAGTTAGCCCTTATTAAAGAATTAACGCTGAGTACAGCATGGTACAGCTAATCTTATAGGCTATGTCAGTCACCTCTCACCAATGTCACTCACGCCAAGTTCATCAAAGTTTGTAACTAGCGCCAAATCTTAGTTAGACACAGGCCGCTATTGTGGTTAGAACATAATAGTAAAGGCCTTTAATATCTGCCTCGACGACGTAGGTACGAATGTCTCGTTGGTCTAGAGGTATCACGTCTGATTACCACGCCGGAGGTCGTGGGTTCGATTCCCACCGGGGCCGCCGTACATTTGTACTGATCGCCTCAGTCTGGGCGTTTTTCCATGTTTGTGATGTCCTTGCCTGGTTACCCGAGCACAGGGGATCCTAGTTTGGGACGAGGTAAGTGATTGTGATGTGTGGAAGTTATTATTATCATTATCTATGTTAGATGATACAGCGTGAAGTGGTCTCCTACTTACACTAGATAAGTGAAATAACTTCAGGGTCCTACTTCGTAGAAATACAATTCAAGGTTTAGATTAGATCAATACTCTTCATTGCACACCATAAATTCTAAAGATACATGAAAAATCTTAAATATCTACGTTAAATAGTATACAACTGGCGGTCTTATCGCTAAAAGCGATCTCTTCCAGACAACATTATGATGGAGAGGGCTGTAAGATGAAGAGAGTAGGTAGGTGTACATGAATTATATAAGAATATGAAAAATAAGACAAGATGACTCACATTAATGAAAAAAAAACTATATTATAAAATACGTAGAATAAAATTTGCATACATACAGGCCACATAGGTATATGGTTTACTATGCTATATCAATGCACATTGTTTAGTCGATTAGTGCATTGTTAATCTGCGGGTTAATTGGCTTGCATTGTACATCGAATTGTCATAATGAACGACGAATTGTATTTATGACAAGTGGCCCTAAAACCCTGGTAGAGAATATAATAGTCGACCGCTCATCAACCTTTACAAACGTGCACTCTAAACAGTTACGTAAAGGGCGACTTTTAAACAAAAACCGAAAAGTTGACTTGCATACGTAGCATGACGAAGTGAGTCGCTCGTTTTAAGATGAGATAAAAATATTCTTTATTGAACACTAGGGCACATGACATAAAAATATGCAATAATACACAGTACAATTGGCGGCCTTATTGCTAAAAGCGGTGCAAATATGAATATTAACATACAACCTAAAACGTCGCGACGCTCCAGTACATTAATTGTCAAATTCCGACATTTTAGTTACACAAAACGCGCGACTAGCTCCTTCGTGCTACGAGTACCTATGCTGGGCCGAGTTTCGTAAATCTTCAATTTGTAGTTTATTATGAAAATTCCTATCAATTCAATATCAACTTTCATCATCATCAGCCATTTGACGCCCACTGCAGGACATAAGCCTCCCTCATGGTTTTGCCGCCCGCATCCAGCGACTCCCCGCCACCGTAACCAGGTCGTCAGAACATCTGGTGGCGGGCCTGCTCACGTGGCCTCATTCGGTCCGCGGTCGCTAGGTCAGAACTTTTTCGCCCCAACGGCCATCAGTTCTCCGAGCTATGTATCCCGCCACTGCCACTTCAACTGAGCAATTCTTCGAGCTATATTAGTAACTCGGGTTCTTCTGTGGATCTCCTCATTCCTGATTCGTTCACGCAGCGAAACTCATAAAATAGCTCTCTCCATTTCTCTTTGGGCGACCTTGAACCTTCTTATGAGGCCCATAGTCAGCGACCAGGTCTCACGTCCATAAGTTATCAGTTATCACACTGGTAACACACATTGGTTATAACACTCCTTTGTCTTGAGACACTGAGGTATTGTGGACGCGAAAATGTGTTTTACTTTCCCGAACGCTGCCCATCGGAGTTGGATTCGACAAGTGACCTCTTTCTAACATACCTAACTGGACTGTTTGTCCCAGGTATATACATAGTGGTCGACAACTTCGAGGTCAGAGCCGCCAACGTTGATAGGAGTGGGTGCTACATGGGAGTTCGACATTATCTTGGTCTTGTCCATGTTCATTTTAAGACCCACTCTGTTGGAAGTTCTGTTCAGGTCACTGAGCATTGAACTCAAATCTTCTCAGCCATAATCACTTTGTCATCGGCGAATCGAAGGTGAGTGATGTACTCGCCATTCATGTTGATGCCAGATCCTTCCCAGTCCAGAAGTTTGAATATGTCTTCAAGTGCAGCTGTAAACACCTTCCGGATATATTACATCTCCCTGTCTAACTCCGCGTTGCAAATGAATAGGATTCGTGTCGACTATCGAATATCGACTTTGCAATAAGGCAATCAATTTTAGCATATTTCCGCGTTTAGAACTAGGTACTACTAGAGCCATGTAAAACTTAATGTGTGTCAATTTTGTAAAGAAAGAAAGTACAAAAGTACACAAATACAATACAAAAACACACATGCAAACAGCAATAGAACGGAATAACAAATAGAAACCAATTTCGGGAAATGAAATTTCGAAATTTGAGATAAATTAAACTTTTTTCCGTAGTCGGGTTTAAAATTGAGTTTGTAAACTTTTGCTTTAAAAACCTATTTAGAGGCTAAAAATTCCACCCATGCCGGGATTTGAACCCGCGACCATTGTTTTTAGCACGGATTAGTGCAACAAAGAATATAAACTCTTGCTTGTTTGCCCTCAGATATGACATGGCCTCATGTCAGTCCAATTCTTGCTCAAACAGATGTCAAAGCTTGCAATCTTTTGTGGAAGCAAAACAAACTCGTTTGACGTCTGCCGTGAACTATGTGCTTGTAATATTCGCTCTGGATTATTCAGCTTCAGGAATTTTCAATTCAACATATTGTTTCTTTTGTCGATTTGCGTAACGACTTGGGTATTTGATTACGTAGGTAATTGAATTCATTTGCGAGAATTGTGTGTGGCAGAAGGATCAATAAAGTTTAATTACTCCAGAAGAAATTATATTATGTGTGTGTTACTTTGAATGACATAATACGCTATTGCGTAATCACTCTATTAAGTGATATGAGAATGTTGTGGACTAAGAGAGGATGTCCCTAGTACAAGAATTGGGAAAGAATGTTGCGTTGATTTGGACATATAAGGGCAGTCCCAGGCGTACATACTTCGACTAAATAGGTGAAGGGCAACATAAAAATTGCCCGAAACCGGTACGCAACGACGAATCTTGATGAAGCGAAAGACGTTTGTCAGGACTGTGCTGTCTCTGCCCACTCCTTCGAGATACAGGCGTGGGCTTATGTAAGGTAATGTAAGCAAACGGAATGATTTAAGAGGCTGGTACACAAGCCATCACATCACTGTCGGCATAGAAGTATTAACCTGAGACGGTGTCTGCTTGAATTTGAATGAGAGAAGAATGACAGGGCGCGGCACTAAAATTAAGTGAATAATAATTGGAGATGAATAAATAATTTGCTATACTATAGCGCTACCACCTAGTGAGTAGAACATCGGACTCGGAAGCGAGAGACCCAGGTTCGATCCCCAGTGCAGGCACGTACCTATGACTTGGTTCTCTAAGTTATGTACATTTGTGAAGTTATAGTAGCAATAACACTCGCTAACTGTGAAGGAAAACATCGTGAGGAAACCTGAGTATCTGAGCTATTCACATACCTTAGCGCTTGAAATCGCCAATCCACGGTGGGCACACGTAGTGATTAAGCCCATACTCTCTGCCTAAGAGAAGGCCTGTGCCCTACAGCGGGACGTATATAGGCTGCTTATGAATGTTATGTAAATAATTTGCTAGAAACCTAGTAGATTAATTGAAATGAAAATAAAAAAAAGTTTATTTGCACCCAACAACAAATTATAAATTAAAATTGTTTTTAACTAGTGAATTTCATCAAATTATAACTAATTATAATTAAACCATGGCACGGGGTAGGTATCCTAGCTTGGGGCCGGGAATAGTGATTGTGTAGTGTGGAAGTTATTATTATCGTCATCAGATTTTTTTAGTGACGTATCAGAAATGAGAAATCCAAAATTGATTTCAACATAATAAAATATATATTCGGCTTATTGAATGTCAAGGTACATACAATCCAATCCAAGAAAAACTCCACTCTGACCGTCTTTTGATAGACAGACAAAAACATTTATTTGCATCTACACATAACACACACACACACACAGGTATATAACGTAATATAAAGAATAGCGCAAGTAACACAAAGCAAAATTTGCAGCAAGTAAGCACAGAAAAGGAGTAACAGAAACAAGCACAAATCAACAGACAATAAAAGAGAACAGTTTGCGCGTGTGGCAAATGCAAAGGGGCTCTGACTCAGCATATGCTGGAGAGCCAGAGCACTCCAGCACTGGTCTTCCGTCAGTATCCGGTAGTGTGCCGACGTGCAGCACTCGGAAAAACGAATAAATTGGCACTGATTGGGTGTTTCAATCTCAAAATAAGCATAAGTTAATTGACAATTGCATTATATGTGGACAGTATATAATATTATATAAAGTAAATACATAGATTTGAATGAATTAATGAATTAATTAGTTTATTTATTGCTAATAATATACGAATTTACAACTGTATGTAATAACCTAAGTATTTCAATTGTGGAGTACATAGTTGATACCATGATATTACAATTACAATGCTTGTTTGACTCTGACACCTGTGGTAGATGGGAATCTAAATTACAGGTGACAGCGCCCTCTGAGATATGTTTACACAGTGGTATCGTAATAATATGGTTCTTATAATTGGTTCAGGTTGAATTTATAGTAATAATGGCAAATTTAAAATTGATTGAATTGTAATCGAATAGATGTCATTGTAATGTCTTTTCTCAAATCACGTCAAATACGTACATTGGTACGAGGACAGTTGGCAGCAGATCAACCTTTATTTTAGTTGCAAAGTTGCCCGTAATGTAACCGGGTAGGAGTGCACGCGTGTAAAGGTTGACGACAGCTGTCGACTGTACTATATATACCTAACGAATAAGATCGCACTACCGGACCTGGTTTCGGTATCAATTTCAAAATACCGGAATTTCGGTATTTCGATGTTTTTTCGGTATTCACTTTTTTTTTAAATAACTTAAAAATAAATTTAAAAAACCTGCCAAGTGCGAGTTGGACTCCGTACCAATATCTATACAACATTAGACAAAGATCGAGACAAGATTAATTAGGTACAGTAAGAACAGCGCCATCTAACCAACAAGAAGCGTTTCACATTGACATTTAACGACATGACATCGGCGCTGTGAAGGTATAGGGAAGAGCGGGTGATCGTGCTCTTCCACTATAAAGGGAAATTTCCCGCCAGGCAGATCGTATGCCTGGGGACGGCCGGTCCAACTAATGTTCGTCGGACGTTATATTTATGGTAATATCATGTGAAACATTTTGCTTGCGCGATGCAGGAATGTTGGAGTTTATAGTGCGCGCGCAGAGTTGACATGTGCTTACCACAAAGGTTACCTCGATGGCCGCTAGATGGCGAGCGCTGTCTTTAGACAACGTTTTTTTGTATGGGAGCCCCCTTTAAATATTTATTTTATTCTGTTTTTAGTATTCGTTGTTATAGCGGCAACAGAAATACATCATCTGTGAAAATTTCAACTGTCCAGGTACATGAGATACAGCCTGGTGACAGACGTTTGTCTAGACAGACAGGCAGACAGACGGACAGTGAAATCTTAAAAATGGGGTCCCGTTTGGCACAGTTCGGGTACGAAACCCTAAAAAGTGCCATCAGGCTTATTCGAAACTATCTAAACATTAGTAGGTAGTTCTATATTTAGACAGTACAGCAAAGTCTGTTAAAGCCAGATTGAAACTGGAAAACTTCCTACATGTTTTACATTATGAAGTTATTATTTGGATGTAGTGTCGAACAGCCCGTTGAGTCGCTCGGCGACTCAAAAATAAAAATAGCTATGAAAAATATCGAAATACCGGTATTAGGTTTATCAAAACCGGTTTTTCAAATGCGAATATTTTGTCCGGTATTCCGGTTTTTCGGTATTAAGGAAAACCGGTATCCATGCTCTACTTGCAATGCTTAAACATTAGTCACTATTCTTACAAAAGTAATGTATTAGGCAGGCCTTGAATTGGCTTTATATTGCCGAAATGAAAAATTAAATTTGCTTTATTACAGTCGAGCGGAGACAACCCGATCTGTCTTCGAAAGGAGAACAAGAAGAAAAGTAATTAAGTATTCCGGGCACAAGTGTGTACCTTGTTCCCACGGGAATAGCATTAATTGTCGGCGTTTTCATGTTACGGTCGATATCAGCGCTCCTATTAAATGGCTTAAATCTGGGTGGTTTAAAAGCCGCGGTTATGTACTCAGTAATAAAAAATAAAAACCGACTTCGAAACACTACGGCATTAAAAAGTTAGAAATAATTTAAATAAATAGAAGTATTTATACATATATTGAGACTATAACTTTCAAGTATAGACATAAATAAAACGAAAATATTGTTGAGAAATTTTGTTTAAATAAAAAAATGCGTGAACATTTAGTACCGCCTCTCCGTCTAAAAGAACAATGACCCGCGGACCCGCGGCACGCACGTAACGCTCTGGATAGCTACTAATTTTTCTTGTTTAGTTGCACCGACTACCTGTCATTTAGCTTCTCAATTTTTTCCCGTCAATGGTTGTCTGGAAGAAATTTCTTTTAGTAATAAGGCCGTCAATTGTACTGTACTATATTATTGTTTTCCGCGTGGCGCCGGATTAAGAATAGCGTCACTCCATTTCCTGCTGTGAATGTCGTAGAAGGCGACTAAGGAAATAAATTACCAGGAGACGGGCAGCAGTGTCTTCCTGAGATTCCAAACGCATACTGCGATCGCCAACCCGCCCAGGGTTGCCAGAGGCCGACGGCTTGTCCTCGTACAGACATAGTTGAAAATCTCGTACTTGGGCAACACAACCTCGTACACAACCACCATTACACCACAAAGTTTATGCATCATCATGGAACATTGGATCTTTCAGCCAACCTTCCCTGAAAGACTGTGCACGATAAAAGTTTTTTGTATCACCTTAATTTTTGCTGTCCATCCACCCACTTTAACCACTATTTATCGTCACTACTGTCACTCATTTGTTTCCATTTTGTTCACAACTTTTGATCGTAAATAAACCAAACCAACCAACGGCAAAGCAATTACAAAGTAGCTTGCTTTGAATGAGTAATAATTGTGCATACACACATACTCATTGCTACAAACTTAAAACTTAAAATTTGCGAAGTTTATCATCGGGGGAATCACCACGTGGCAGCGAACGATTGCTGGAAAACGAAGTACAATGCTGCTTATAACTCTCAGTGAAAGCAGCAGTGTATCTCGTTTCCGATTAAGGTGCGTTCCAAAATATGATCTGCATTCGGGCATTAAAATTAAAATTTGTATCAATGGATCTCGTACAACATCGTACAAGGATGGACGTGAGCTCGTACCTCGTACAGGGACCTCTAAATCTCGTATTTGTACGAGAAGCCTCGTACTGATGGCAACCCTGAACCCGCCTGCCAAGCGTGGCGATTATGGAAAAAACCCCTCGTGGTTATGAAAACCACGAGGGAGGCCTATGTCCTGCAGTGGGCGTCAAATGGCTGATGATGATGATGATATTGTTGTTGAATTATCATATGTAATTCCTATTGTACAAACAATAAAGAATCTATCTATCTAATAGACTCGAGTTTGTGTCGAGATATTTTTGGAAAGTGCGTTGTAAAAAATCAAACCAGGGTTTTCGCTAGCTATTGTCAAAAACGTTCATTTTGCTATGTTTTTCAAACAACCCAAAATAATAACTGTCCACTGTATTGGGTTATCCATCGTAGTGTCGGAATTTGTATGTAATAAATTAATAATAGCTGGAGCGGCCGTCAATCATGTCAAGTCTAATACATAAGTTGGTACGAGTACAGTTGACAGCAGATCAACCTTTCAATTAATTTAATTAGAACTATGATGAACTAATTTAATTTTTACCGAACACAAAATTTTCAAAGTTGTATACTCCGTAATAGTAGTAGTAGCAGTAGTCGTAGTAGTCAACGTAATAATAGTAATAATAATAATAATAACCTCGTGAAAGCCGAAACGGATGAAAAAAACCAAGTATCTGGATCTGGCGCACGAGGTTACCGATATGTGGGGGGTGGTGTCCACCGAAATCGTTGATATAGTCCTATCCGCGAATGGGTTAATTCCAACCAGTCTCGCTGACCATCTGAGACGGTTGGAACTTCGTGTGGGCATGCTTCCGGCTATCATGCAGAAGGCGGTGCTGCTTGATACAGCCCGGATAGTCGGACGTTTAATCTCGTTGTCGCCCTGACCTCCGGCCGCTTGGACTCCTCAGCCGGAGGGCGTCTGTCTGGCCATTTTGGTCAGACGAGACTATTATCATTTTTATTCCCCCATAATAATAA
This sequence comes from Yponomeuta malinellus, assembly GCA_947308005.1. Taxonomy (NCBI): domain Eukaryota; kingdom Metazoa; phylum Arthropoda; class Insecta; order Lepidoptera; family Yponomeutidae; genus Yponomeuta; species Yponomeuta malinellus. Next base: position 2,406,601 of record OX371007.1, on the reverse strand, counting down.
TAACCTTTACATTTTAGTTGCAAAGTCGTCCTTGATGTGACCGAGTGCGGGAGTGCACGCCAGTGCCTAAAGGTTGACGACAGCTGTCGACTTTTTTGCGTGTTTACCTGATTGTATTGCTCTGAGGATTGTATCTATTTTAAGTAAAAACAACGTTGCAATATTATCAAAACTCAGGAAGCAGATGTGAATCAACATGAGAATATAGTCCTTATTTCATAGATTTGATATTGAGATTGAGATCTGTGGATTTTAAGTAAGATAGTGGGTGGCTTCAATTTCTATCGCGTATACTACGTTTCGAAGCCGAAACATGAGTGGCGCGATGTGCGTAAGTAAGTGTGTAGATTCAAGGGTGTATTAGAAGCTGAGATTTATTCGTAGATGGCAACAATTTTATTGCTTTAAGCCGCTCCAGTTATCATTACATACAACACTACGGAAACGTTAAGATGGATCGGACAGTTACATAGATAATAGGAGCTCTGATGTCGAGCGTAATATGAAAACGCCGAGAAATAATGCTATTCCCGTGGGAACAAAGTACGCACATGCGCCCGGAATACTTAATTACTTTTCTTCTTGTTTCTCCTTTTGAAGACAGATCGGTTTGTCTCCGCTCGACCGTAATGCAGCAATCCATTTGATTTTCCATTTCGGCAATATAAGGCTAATTTAAGACTTGCCTCATATACTCGTATTCTGAATCGCCCTCTGAATTAACGTTTACTTCCAGTTTACTGGAGTTGTAAGAAGTAAGATGAAAGGATTATTCCTTTCAATTTGGTACCTACGGATAAGCCTTTAGCTTTGGCTAAGGAATTAACTTTGTATTTCGAACTGATACATGCCATCAAAAACATAACATGTAAAAAAACCAAGTCTCGCAACTCAGTTCTTTCATTCAGTCCCTACTTAAGAGTCCTTCTGTATTAAGTTATTACGTAATCATCATCATACTCGGGTTCCCTCACGATATTCTCCTTCACACTTGGCGAGTGTTATTGCTACTAAGGTCCGTTTCTATTGAATTAACACTTTTGACAGTTGGAGTGTGACCAGCCCTATCCAAATTACCAATTACCCGGAAGTTCAGTACAGTACAGACGCGTTAATACCTAGGTATTCGCGGATCGCAGGTGGGAAGGGATTCCAATTGGATCCGACGTTGAAGGACCGAGCAGTGTAGGCACTGCTTCGGTTCATTGGACCGTATTAAAGGTTGGTACGGTTCAGGCTTTCTTCCCTTGGTTCGCTTGTTTCACACTCAAAGTCGGTAACGTAAAGAAGCCGGCTTTTATACCACTTGGCTTGAAGCGAAAATGCTTTACATATGAACCCATATACCCACTAAAGTGGACGAGATGACTGCCTTATACGGTGTAACTATTCTAGTGCAGCTCCCTTAGCACTGTGAATTAAATCCCATCGAGGTAGGCTGAGCTCAAGTCAAGGAGCATGTCGCTAGGAACACTAAAAAGTTTTAAAATGTGTGACGTAAAAACACTGAAAGAACAAGGATCTGAGGCAGATTGCTGACAGCGACTGGATGAGGATGGACGAGGACGGAAAGAAGTGGCGAGCCTCGGAGGAGGCCTATGCCCAGCAGTGGACGAGTACAGACTGATTGATGAACAGAATTGTTTTATCAAACACATATTACGAGTACTATGTAAACGAAAACTATGAGGCTAAGTGCGGAAATGTCAGGTCTAGCTGGAACTAAATAAAACAATTTGAAAGGTGCTCCATTTGGACTTTTCATCTGTCTCTCATGTATGCTTATAAACACGCACATACTACACACACACGCGTACGCGCACGCGCTCGGCCACGCGCACGCACGCACACGCACGCACGCACGCACGCACGCACGCACGCACGCACGCACGCACGCAAGCACGCACTGTTACAACGGGTCCCGAATTTGGGGTTTTTAAAAAAAGGATTTTGAATTACGAAAATAGAATTTAATTATTGAACACAGAAAAATTAAGGACCAGTGTTTGCGCGACGGAGTATGGATTGAGACTGAGTCAAAAGGTGTCTGAAGGACCTGACCATGAGAGAATGCTGATATGAGAACATGAGTATCGAATAAGGGATGAGTAAGCAATAGTGTATGGAAGGTAAGGGTATAACAGCACGCACGCACGCACCCTCACATCCACACACACACACACACACACACACACACACACACACACACACACACACACACACACACACACACACACACGCGTACACATAGTTACATGCTTAAAAGGTACTCCAGTTAGTATGTACAGAAAAATGACGAAGATAAAGAAAATAAACAACGTCATCATTTAGCCACAAGAAGTCCACTGCTGGACATCCAAAAAGACCGATTGGAAGCGGCTTGCATCCAGCGTCTTCGTTTAGCACCCCTTGCTCCGCCGTTATTGTGGCCGCTACCATAGCCAGGAATAGCGGAGCTGCCGGGGACTGGGGGCCTGGTTTTTTGGTGGTCTGCCATAAGGGTATTTCCCATACTCGCCACGCTTGGCATGCGGGTTGGCGAGCGCAGTATAATTATGGCATTTCTGCAGAAGGCGCTGCTGCCCACCTCCTGGTAATGTGTCTCTTAGATGGTTTTTTTACGGCACCCACGGGAAGAGATGGGGGCACTATTCTAAAGCCAGCACCCCACGACGAATAATATATAAATAAGTATTTAATTTAAATACAACAACGTCATCAAATTGGAAACGAGTATTATTTCGATGTAAACTTACCTTTATGATTAAAGGCACTTCTAAATTATGTTTGTTTTTGCTCGAGCCCGAACCGGAGTTTCCTGTAATTGAAAAATAAAAAGGACATTTTACTATACTCTTAACCACTCGTCTGCCGCGACACAGATCTGTGTCCAACTTAGTATGGGCCACCTATACGTTCCATTCCGCGAGGGCAGTTCAGGAGTTAAAGGTAACCTACCTGGTCACCTCAATACCAAATAGTCTACATAGGTTTTGATAAATGAGTGAATCACTCAGTCCATTTGTGACCACGTAAGTATACGCTGAAATCTGGGTAATTTGAAAGCCGCGGTTACGTATTTACCTAGTAATTAAAAATGCCATCTATTTAAACTACTAAGTACAAGGCTGGGCTGTCCGAGCGCATTACTTATGCGCGGCGCGAGTGAATAGTTGGGGAAAAATTAGGCATTTTTGAAATTACAGAAATACAAATTCATTGGACTCTGAAGCGGGAGACCCAGGTTCGATTCCCAGTGCGGGCATGTACCTATGACTTTTCTTTCTAAGTTATGTATATTTGTGAAGTTATAGTAGCAATACCACTCACTAACGGTGAAGGAAAACATCGTGAGGAAACCTGGGTGTCTGAGCTATTCACATAACTCAGCGCTTGAAATCACCAATCTGCGGTGGGCATGCGTGGTAATTAAGCCCATACTCTCTCTCTGAGAGAAGGCCTGTGCCCTACAGTGGGACGTATATAGGCTGCTTATGATTATATGAAGATCTCGGAAACGTGACACTTTAGGGTACCATATGACGAGAAGGTTTTTGTTTGTATAAAGTATCCTCTATCCATTTGACCACTTTCGTAGTGCACGGAAACTTTGAAAGATATTCAAACTGGCGGCGGGTGGATATGCCACAGAGATCCAATCCCCTTTTGTCCTGTTCCTATATTACGCGCAGCAATCATTTAACTGTCAAATTATATACTAATTGACAAACGTCAGGATTGCGGTAGGATTTGGTGCGCATAGTTAGACCGCAGGCTTGTTTATCGGAATGATGCGTGTTCTTCCTTTGTACCTGACAACTTGATGTTTATATTGGAATTTAGCGGTACGTGCGACAGTTCGTTAATTTGTCATAGTGCAAAACAGGCTTTGGTGGGGCTTTTCTTCAAACGAAAAACCATGAAATCATGGTGTAATATGTTTAATACATTTAAGAATGGTTTAATAAACTAAAATCTCCACTTACAACCTCTTTGTCAGAAATCACAAATGAACAGACCTTATAGTTGGGTATCTACTCAGGGGCGGGGCGTCAAATTTTTTGCCCTTGTAATTTTTTCTTGTAAATTTTTCCTTGTAAATTCTTCTGCCTCCCGCAAGTCCTCTCGAAGCAAGTCCTCTCGAATGCAGGTAGTTGGGCACGAGGGTCACGCAGTGAGATGCCTCATAGTCTGTGGGGAGGCCCCACAGAATCGTTTTTGCGGGGTAGCCCTATTTACATCTGCCAACCTGGGTAATTAGCCTATTGAGAGACTTCTACGTCACCCACGGCAGCGTGTGCCCTGGTGGCAGCGCCTCCGTGGCCTCGACAAACCAGTCGAAGGCAGGAGTTGAGTCACGTATTCCAATGCGAATCAAAGAGAGCGCTATACTGAGTTGTAGACTAACGGCCTTATTTATTAAAACACGATTCGTCTAAAGCACAGCCAAGAGGCAGTTCATTTAATCTGTGGTTACGACTTTGCCTTGTATCGACGTTTTAAGGAATCGTATTTTTTATAAATAAGACCGTGAAACTGTGCTTACTCACCTACAGTATCAGACGCGTTGGCCTTAGCGCAGCAGTGGCGCCTGAGTAGACTGCGCAGGGCAGCGCGCAGGCCAAGCGCGTACGAACCGTACACGAACGGGTTCATGCACGAGTTCGAGACCGCCATGGCGAACAGAAGGTCCTGCAAGCGCAGGGATACGCGTTCGGCCGACGCGCGGTCCACCATGTACCTGGATAGACGGTCGTGTCAATACATTAAAATATCGCGAGGAAACCCTAGTGCCTGACTCTGGTACAAAGGTTTCCTGGCGATATCGGTTTTCGGTAATATCGAAAAACCGGAATACCGGAAAAAATATTCGCATTTTAAAAACCGGTTTTGAATAAACCGAATGCCGGTATTTTGGTATTACTGTTGAATCTCTTAATTCTATCGAAAATCAAAACTACGATTCAACGCGCTGTTCGACTCTTTCCGAACAACAGAATTTAAGACTTTGTCAGAGCAATAAGGTCATATTTTGGGTGTCAGGAGACCGTGTCCAAAACACCACACTATGCCCATAAACCGAAATTAAGGCGAAATTTAAGTGGAGTTAGTCAGTCATGTTAGTCGAATGCACGCAAATAGGCGGGTAAAAGTCACTATCGAGTGGGGGCCATAAGACGGACATCCAAGTCAAAGTCATCCTAAGAGATCGATCAACATCCTGCTGGAATGATCTGAGGTGGCCCAGATCCGAAAACTTCGACTGATGTGGGGAAGGCCTAGTAGGATGAAAAATAGAGTCTACGTAAATAAACTGGCTTTAAATTATTTAAGTTATTTAAAAAAATGTGAATACCGGAATTCCGGTATTTAAAATATTGATACCGAAACAATACCGGTTTTAGAAAAGGGGTCCGGTAGTCCACGCTCTGTGCCTGAGGATGTGAAACCTTAAAAACATAAGGAATCACACAATGTGCCCCAGCCTATGGTGAGCCGCCGCTGGGAATATTCACAACTCATAAAATTATCGTATTACAAGCCATCATCATTGTTTGAAACCGCAGTATTCTTAGATGAAACTGTTATAATGCAAATTGTGCTTCAAATCGGAGCACCGATTGTCATTTAGATATTTAAATATCATTCAATATAATTAGATAGCCCACTGGGTATTCTTGGAAACTATACTAAATTTTCGCGAACGACACTTCAGAAGCTGTTAGCGCAAACTTTATGTCTGCTTTTTTTCCATTACAGTTTCAATTTAGCTCGCATCAACACGTTAAGTCTTTGTGTAGTTTGACAGAGAACATCAGACATTGTCAGTGGTTTTCCATTGGTTTTGTAAACTTTTTTAATCCGCGGTATGCACGCGTCCATCTCTTTGACCGACGACCGTGTGTGACGTGTCCAAAGTTACCTAAAAATGCGCAATACCTAAACCACAGTACAAATAAAGACCTGAACTACGCGTTCGTGAGTTCGTGTTTGAAGACAACTTTTTTTGGGTGAGTTTTTTCTCAGATTTATATTGTGCACATTTTATAGTACACTTATTGTCATGATTTTGCGAAATAATAGGGGTTAAAGTATGAAATTGCCGTTTTATTGCAATAGGTTCTTTGAATTGACATAGAATCTTCATGGTTTGAGGTTTTCGAATGAAACTTTTTTCAAATGGTTTCTATGATGTTCTTTTTTTAAAAAATGTGAAACATTTGAATATCGACTTTCAATTGTTTTTGTTATTCAATTTAGACAAGAAAGATGGATACTGCGAAAATTCGAGTGATTTTTGAATACGAGTTCCGACGCGGAACTAACGCGGCAGAAACAGCCCGCAATATCAATGCTGCGTTTGGAGAGGGGTTTACTAATGAACGCACCGTGCGATTTTGGTTTAAACGCTTTCGTGATGGAAATTTCGACTTAAAGAACGAGCCACGAGGAAGACCGCCCACACAGGTGAATAACGATGAATTAAGAGAGATAGTGGAAGCCGACCCTAGTCAAACTACCCAGGAATTAGCGGCATGGTTTAACGTTACCTTACCCACAATATTGACTCACTTGCGTCAAATCAATAAAATAAAAAAATACGAAAAATGGGTGCCTCATGATTTGACTGATCTGCAGAAAGAAACGCGTGTTGAAACTTGTGTTGCCTTATTGAACCGGTACAGAAATGAAGGAATATTGGATCGAATTGTAACATGTGATGAAAAGTGGATTCTTTATGATAACCGGAAAAGAAAAATGCAATGGCTGACCCCAGGTCAAATGCCACAACAGTGTCCTAAAGCAAAACTTACCAATAAAAAGATAATGGTAACTGTTTGGTGGTCTCAGCATGGTGTTATTCACTATAGTTTTCTCCGATCTGGTCAAGCAATAACGGCAGATGTCTATTGTGCCGAACTCCGAACCATGTTGACAAAACTAGCAGTAAAACAGCCCCGACTCATGAATCGATCTTCACCATTATTGCTCCACGACAACGCGAGACCTCACACAGCACGAGAAACCATTTTGACCCTTCAGGAACTGCAGTTAGAAACCATTCGTCATCCTCCGTATTCACCAGAACTTGCTCCAACGGACTACCATTTTTTTCGTGATTTGGACAATTATCTACGTGACAAGAAGTTTTCTTCCCAGGAGGCAGTACAAAATGCTTTCACACAGTTTGTGCAGTCTAGATCGTCGGAGTTCTATCGCAAAGGCATATTTAACTTCCGTGTGGCACCGGATTAAGAATAGCGTCACTCCATTTCCTTCCGTGGATGTCGTGGAAGGCGACTAAGGAAATACATTAGCCGGAGACGGGTAGCAGCTTCTTCCTGAGATTCCGACCGCGTACTGCGGTCGCCAACCCGCCTGCCAAGCGCGGCGATTATGGCAAAACCCTTCATGGGTATGAAAACCACGGAGGAGGTCTGTGTCATCATCATCATCAACATTCAGCCACAAGAAGTCCACTGCTGGACATAGGCCTCCTCCATGGAGTTCCAAAAAGACCGGTTGGAAGCGGCCTGCATCCAGCGCCTTCCTGCCACTTGGATGAGGTCATCTGTCCGTCTTGTGGCTGGTCGTCGATGATGATGATTTAACTTTAAACGTAACCATTACCCTTCAAAGCAGGTACCTTCAGGTTCAGTCACCGTGTCATTAAAGAGTAATGGATTGTGGGGTATGTAAACATTGAGTTGACAAGTATTCAATAGTAAAAATATTGAGGGGTAGTTGGAAAGGAAAGGGAAACTCAAGGGGGGTTTGAACATGGCTTGACGTCGCACGCTGGCGGCGGGAGGCCATCGCGTTCCCGTATATTATTATGGAGTGAACTTGTCTTCACAAAATAAAGGTCTACCTTACAAAGGACCAGGGACGGGGCGGGAACGTGCTTTGCGAGCGGACGAAGCCGAGCTGGACCCAACCCGCGGCTTGTACTGTGCCGCGACCGAGCGGGCGACGTAGAATTTGCTAGGGTGCTGACGTGGCGAGCTGTTGTCACCAGGCTTCAAGTTATAGTTAGGTAAATTAAAAACCTTATGACTACAGGTTTATTCCGGAATTCAATTTTAAGTTAAATAATCTGCTATGAAGCGGCATTGTTTGATAATATTTTAAATATAAATGACCATTCTTCATTCTTCTGTGCGTAGGTATCGTATTTCGTCTTCCCTCGTATATTAAACATATAAATCCGAAAAAAATCTCATAGAAAAGTTGGCACCACACACAAACTCGAATTGGACTCAGGAATTGTGCGTTTTAGAAAATCTCCGTAGATAGATAGGTAGAGAACACTTTATTGCACAATCAGGTGAAAGATAATATTACAAATAGTTTCTTATATCTAAGTAGTGGTATACAATTGGCGGTCTTATCGCTTAGAGCGATCTCGTCTAGACAACCTTTGGATGGAGTGGATTGCAGCAAGAATATAGTCGGTAGATGGATGTACAAAAAAAAAGAGAATCTGAAATATAATGCTATGTGAAGTAACAAATATGTATAGCGAGAGATTACAAGAATATAAGTACTTATAATTACATATACTTACATGAATACCTAAAAAATAAATACATTATTAAATATATATAAGCAACAGTTTACACAGTTCAAACAGTGAGGTAGTGAGATTTCACCAATGCCTTAAAACAAGACAAGGACTTTGCTTTTCTAACCACCAAGGGCAGGTTATTCCATAAATGGACTGCCTGAACCGTGAATGAGGTGCCCTAGAATTTGGTACTGTGGGATGGCTTAGGGAACGTATCCACACTACGTGACTCACTTACAATTTTTTACCCTCCACCGCCCCTCGGTGACCACCCGTAGTATATGCCAACCACTTGTTTTTCGTTTTTCAGGTTTTTATTTTATTTGACACATTTGTAAATATAGCTTCAAACTGCGGACAGTTTTTTGTGTTTATTTAATATTTAATTATTTTTCATCGTAAACTAAATTACGGACGCAGCGGGTGCCACGCCTCAATCCCCCTCTATGCTCACCACATGGCCATGGTGGCATAAGGCAGCCAGCAGAGCGCGTACACACACACGATGGTGACGGTCATGCGCAGCGTGCGCCGGCGCGCACGCTCCAGCACCCGGCGGTCCGAGCGGCGCAGGCGCACGTGCGCGCCCGTCGGCGGGTTTTGCTGGCACTTCTCTGGAACAAGAATAAATAATAGTCACAAATGTCAAGCACTGCGTTATTGATTTGGCGGTCTCTATAATTATATAAAGAGATAAATAATATTTGTGCATGTAACATTTTATGTAATATCCTGTTAGATTAAGTTAATAAAGTAATTTTACAGCATTTAAACATAGGTGAGAAAAGGACGGGATGATTATTATAATTATTGTAGATTTTATAATCGTGGTGGGAATTCAGTTTCCTTTAAAATTTAATACGTCAATGTACTAGCGCTCTTACCGCAATCATTCACTGAAAATGAAAATGAAAAAAACTTTATTTAGAAAAAGGTTAAAAAAGTAGTTACTGGCTCCCAAACTAGGATTCCCTGTGCTATGGGTAGCCAGGCTTCTTCCAAAATACATAATAATATGTGTTTTACAATAGTTACTAATAGCATCTAATATCTACACGTTCTTATACCGTAGCGTAAGTAACGACTACAAGAAACAACACAAATAGCAATACCAGCTTACAAACCATGAAACCCACTAATTTTTTATATGAAAGTTCGTGTTTTTTAATAATTATTATAACAACAATGTACGTTAATTATCACATAGTCTACATTACATAAATTTTAATAAAATGTACATTAATTTGCAATGTTTTTTTTTTTTTTTTGTTATTGTGGACCTGTATCTGAACTAAGGATACCACTAAGCAAAATACTCAAAAACATCAGTTAATCCCTTCAGAATTCCCAAAAAAGAACGAAGCAAAGATCACTTAAACGATCACTTAGTTAACCCAATGAGACTCCCATTCCAGAAACCTGCGGTTTGTGTTTAAACGTAGCGTCATAGTTAAAAAGGAACAAAAAAAGCCTTCGAATACTTATATACTTATTGTAACATAACAACATATTTTGTAAAGAAACCGTAACTGGAAATCAACGGTTGAGGTGAAAGTAAGTAGGTTCAAAGTTGCATTTTTAGCACAAATGCATCTATCATATCCACAGAACAGAGAAATATGTTCTGTGATCATATCAAATAGGTACATCCTTACTAATATTATAAACGCGAAAGTATGTATGTATGGATGGATGTTTGTTACTCTTTCACGCAAAAACGGCTGAACGGATCCGGATGAAATTTTGCATTGAGATAGATTATAGTCTGGATTAGCACATGGGCTATTTTTTATCCCGAAAAAATACACATCAAAATTACCACGCGCACGAAGTCGCGGGCAACAGCTAGTAATAATAATAATAACTTCCACACAACACAATCACTCGACCTGGTCCCAAACTAAAATACCCTGTGCTATAGAAACCAGGCATGGACATCACAAACATGGAAATAGGTACACCCAGACTGAGGCCATTTGTACAAATGTACGGCGGCCCCCAGTGGGAATCGAACCCACGACCTCTATCTTGGTAGTAAGCGCCTTAACGGCTACTCCAACGAGGCAGTCGGTACTGCCGGTACCTCAGAGCATTGAGATATCTGTGGCCGGTACAGTTATACTGCTCAAAACAATTAGCGGAATAAGATTTCAAAGTGGCGTAAAAGCTTTTGCTTGGGTGTTTAACCATAACTGGCCACTAAATATTAAAGTGGCATCCTTTACGAAAATTAAAAACAAAAAAACATCACCGTTTTTGTTAGCAGTTCTTTATTGGCTACCATGGCCAAGAGTCTACTTACACCTAAAACCTTTTTATTCCACCTTGAAATCTTATTACCATAATTGTTTCGAGCAGTACCTATACATTATACTGTTTAAAATGGATTCTTTTCTTTCTTTGGCTAAACTCGCGTAGGTTCAAAGACGTATCATGTGCAGGTGAAATAACAAACACAAGAAAGGAATGATAAACGAAATACGTTTCAGGCCTCAATTTTTGCCTCTCCTGTACCTCCTGCGGGTTCACTGCTAGAAAATTCCATTAGAATCAAGTCAATCTTTTGTACACTATGTTTGTACAATAAAGAATTAATAATAATAATAAGTTCCTCACCTCTTCTACATGGATGACCTCAAACTTCTTCTCTCGCCTCTGCTCGCCTGATGGATCTACCAAAAATCACATGTGACTTTAGTGGATCCATTAGGATGGAGCTAGGGATCGAGAAGTGTGCGGTTATGCATGTGGAAAAGAGGAGGATAACACAGTCTGAGGGCATAGATCCCTCTATTCCCGTCAACTTAAGAACCCTCTCCGAAACAGAAACATACCGGTGGGTATGTCACAGAGTATCAACATCGCGGAGGCGGAGATGAAACAGTCAGTTTGCAACGTATTCTTCTCACGTCTGACAAAAGTGCTTACAAGCTATTTGTCAGGCGTGAACAAGGTACGCGCTAACCTGGGGTCATGCCCACCATCATGTACACGTTCGGCATACTCAGGTGGAATCAGACTGAACTACAAGCCCTGGATAGGAAGGTCCACACAACTATGACTCTCTATAGAATGCATCACCCGAAATCGTTTGTACTTGCCGCGAAAGCATGGTGGTCGTGGGCTATTGAATGCTCAGACCATGCACAATTGCGAGGTAAGCAACCTCCGCAACTACTTCCTTCCATGAGATGTCATAGGATGTGAAAAAGGATTTACCCCTCTGGCCTTGGCTAACGAGCAATGGCAAGACAGACGGTGGTCCTGAGTGTCTCTGGACGCGAGGATATATAGAAGGAGAAGGAGCTGCATGGGAGGTTCTTCAAGGCTCTATACGAGCCCCACGTGGATACGAAGGCCTTCCTAAGCTGGCTACTTTTCAGTGACCTGTTCGGGGAAACCGCGGGTTTTGTCTGTGCAATACAAGACGGTCTGAAGGACGGCACTGCCCAAATTTGCCGGGCGAGTCGCGATCCCTCAGGCATGGTATCTCCGGTTGTTCGGCGCTTGCTAACACTGAGTATCTGCACAGATACAACCTTGTAGCCAAAATTCTCAATCAGGCGCTCACTCTGAAATATGGCCTCGTCGCATAGAGACTACCGTATTACAAGTAGACGCCGGAAGCCGTGCTCGAAAAAGACCGCGCCAAGCTCTACTGGGACCGGCCCATTATCACGGACAGGACTATTCTCTCGAATAAGACTGATATTGTGGTGGTGGACCGGGCGCAGAATAAGGCAATTTTGATCGACATCTAACATGCCTACCAATGTAGGCATGTACCAATGACTTGGTTTTCTGAGTTACGTACATTTGTGAAGTTGTAGTAGCAATACCACTCGCTAACGGTGAAGGAAAACAACGTGAGGAAACCTGAGTGTCTGAGGTGTTCGCATACCTCAGCGCTTGAAATTGCCAATCCGCGGAGGAGACGCGTGGTAATTAAGCCCACGAGAGAAGGCCTATGCCCTGCAGTGGGAGGTAAATAGGCTACATGAACCAAAAGTACATAATATAATATAAATCTTTAGTAGGATCTTAAGCAAAAATGTGTTTTCATGAATCCACTTCGAAGCCTTTAGCGTAAACTCAACTTACACGTCAGCAGAGTTTCATTAATCGACAATTTAAAATTTATTAAGGCAATTCGATGTACATTGCGTAGACTTCCTACTTGTTAATCTATGCGTTAATCCACTTTGCAATGTACTCTCATAGTTACCCAACTATTAAAGTTTGTACGATACGATAGAGCAAAAACAAAAACCCAAATAATGACTTTTTATCGTGAAAGCAAATTTCTAGAGAGTTCTGTTCTCCATCTCTGAAAGTCTTCATCAGATCTTCACCAAATTAAAATAGGACCAATGGGACGTTATATCTGTTTGAACAAAAAAAAATTGTCGAAATCGGTTAAGATTTGACGGAGTTATGGAGGAACTGTCAGAAATGACACAGTCAACGTTGGTGAACGAATGCGAATCATAAGGAAGCTTTTGTTTGTGGAAACAGCCTCATTACGTTCAAATTGCTCGGTTCTTGCAGTAAGGACGCAAAGAAGGCTTACTCAAATCTATACTAGAGTATTCTGTGCCGGCGCAGTGTCGCGTTCGCTCTGTGCCGCGTTACCTTTAAGTCGCATTTCCTTACAGCGCATCTCTTTTCTTATAACATTGAATTAATTTCTTTACGCTGCGCTAATTTGTGTATTTATATATATTTGTATATATTGAACAGGACATTACATAAGAAATAGCGTGTACAAAGGCGAGCTTATCTCTGTAAGATATTTCTTCCAGCAAATCTGAGAACCCTTTAAGCGGACCGTCTTTGCTTATTGTTTCGCTTATCTATAGCCGCGCGCATTGAGCTAATGAGATGCGGGAAATATGTTCCCTAGGAGTTTGACTCGTGGATCGGAGTATATCTAAGTATCGTTATATTGTAATTTATAAGTAACTTACTTTAAGCTATAAATGGGGTGTTATGTTCATTTTATAATTGTAAGCTTGAGGGGATTCTACTCATAGTTTGAAATTATCAATGAACTTTTAATTTTTTATACAAATGAGCGCGTCAACTCATTTCTATGAAAAATAAAAAAAAATACTAAATGGGGAATGCTAATTTTTTTTAAATATGATGTGGTACTAAAAGCAATACTGAAAGCACGGTTTTAGGTTTTGAGTTACTTAAATAACACTTAATTCACTTAAGTAAGTTACTTAAGTCACCGACATAGCCCACCGAATTAGCACGCTGAAGTGGCAGTGGCCATATCATCCGAAGAACTGATAACCGATGGGGTAGACGAGTTCTTGAGTGGAGACCGCGGATCGGTAAAGGTAGTGTAGGACGTCCTCAGACTCGGTGGATGGATGTGCTCCGCAGGGCGGCTGGCAAGAGCTGAATGAGAGTAGCCGAGGACCGTGCTCAGTGGCGTGCAATAGGAGAGGCCTATGTCCAGCAGTGGACAAGCGTAGGCCGATTATGATGATGAAATAACACTGAAATCATACAAACTGCCGCCGTACAAAGAAACGAATTTAAATTTAGAAAAATAGCACATATTTTTACATATTCTCGCAGAAATAAATCCAATATCGTGTACCCAACATAAGGAAAGCAAAATATATGCACCTTTTAGATGTATGCGCCGGATTAAGAATAGCGTCACTCCATTTCTTCCCGTGGATGTCGTAGAAGGCGACTAAGGAAATAAATTACCAGCAGACGGGCATCAGCGTCTTCCTGAGATTCTAACCGCATACTGCGATCGCCAACCCGCCTGCCAAGCGTGGCGATTATGGCAAAACCCCTCATGGTTATGAAAACCATGAGGGAGGCCTACGTCGTGCAGTGGGCGTCGAAGGGCTGATGATGATAGAAAAGTAATCTAAAATCATACGCCAGTGCTATGTCAAAAGTTACGAGTCCAGTGCGAGCTAATGTTTTTACCATTTTCATAGTGCAAAAAGTTTATTGCTTTTCACATCCCAGCTAAATGTTGTAGACACAGGAGTTTCTTTTGGTGTCAAGTATCCTAGCTCTCGGGTCGTTCGTCAGTATTTAAACACGCTGCAGAGAAATGCGACTTAAAGAGAACGTGGTGCAGAAAGACTGCAACATAATGCGACAAGTAAATAATTAGGCTAAGTTTATTTTCAACTGTATAATAAGAACGCGGTGCAGATAGAGAAGAAGGCTAAGTATAAGTATTTAGGAATTATATTTAGGAATTGCACGCCGTATCTATTCATGATATAAATCAGTGTAACGTGCTGGACTAGTGACACCAATGCTGTGTTCACTAGTAAGTAAGTGGCAAACATATTTTATATCGCCCCTTTGGGGGTAAAATTTCGTAAAAGATTTCCTCAAAGTCGAAAAAAATGGCTCTTACTAACTTGTTTTTTAAGAAGCTTCATAGTTTCTTTTTTTTAAATATGCTGTAAAAGACACTGACGCCACTTAATTTTTGTCTTAAAAGACATTTCTTTATGTACCTATGGCTTATATGGCAATTATTTTAATTGTTGTAATCCAACTCAGTACAGTTAGTTTTTACTTAGTACAAATACAGTTTTTTTTGTACTATAAGAAATGCTAACTTCTACAGTACCAAAGATATTGAATTTAGACTTGAATATTAATAAACCTCGTTACATTGTTGATATATCTGTAATCATTGCATTAAAACGGCATTTACAAGAAAAAAAGATATGAAGCATTTTTTTACAATAATTTTCTTGTTTTCGTTCCTGTAAAATTCGTAAAATGGCCTTTACTACATTTCTTCCCCGAAAGGTCGACATGTTCCGGTACTATCAATTCCATACTACTATTATTAATTTAATCAGATATTATCATAATTATAAGCAAGAGGTTTCTAAATGCACTTTACGCTCACAATACAAAGATAAATTACATAAACCTAGAGCAAATCTGGCACTCACATCCAAATATTGTTTTATGATGTGCAAGATATATTTAACAAGTTACCCGATGGATAAAAATCCGAAAAAAAATATTCGAGACTTGTCAAAGAATATCTTTTCCAAGCAGGTGTAGTATAAAGCACTATGTATCACTCGAGAGAAACTGCGATTCCCGATCTCGGGTGTTGTAAGCCCTCGCCTACGGCTCGGGCTTCAAACGACACCCTCGACGGTAATCGGTCACTTTCTCCTCTCGGTGAACAATGTACTATTATCAAAATGTTTCTATTGTGTAAAAGAGTACGTAGAATATAAGGATAAGTTTAGATATAAGTATTAAGTAATTCGCTCTAATGCAATTACAAATACCACTACAAATACGGCCCGAAGGCAGCGGCTAACATAGCACATTGACATTCAGCAAATAGAATGTAAATAATTTACGTTGAAATATTTTTTTTCATTTCATTTCAATGTAAAGATTAGCTGTACATCGTTAAAAAGTATGTGTTTAAACCTGAAAAGGTAAACTCTGGCGAATTGTATGGAATCAAGCGTTACTTTGCGGAAATCCATTATTTTATTTTTACAGCATTATTTTTCTGGCGAATTGTCAATAAGCATCGGTTACTGTTGCTGTAAGCCCAAAGTCAAACACATTAAAGATTTTATTTTATTTAATTCTCATGTATGTTAATTGTTTGTACATGATTTGCTGTTGGTAAGATGCGCCAACAGCAAATCATGTGAATAAGAATGAATAAATAAGTATTGCCATCATCATCATCAGCCATTTGACGCCCACTGCAAGACATAAGCCTCCCTAATGGATTTCTAACCATGAAGGGTTTTGCCATAATCGCCACGCTTAGGCGTGTTCTCGTTGGCAGTATGCGGTTGGAATCTCAGGAAGACGCTGCTGCCCGTCTCCTGGTAATTGATTTCCTTAGTCAACGACATCCACGGAAGGAAATGGAGTGACGCTATTCTTAATCCGACGCCACACGGCATAAGTATTGTAATAAGGCCTTATTACCATGTACTTACTACTGCCCATTGCTCTGTACTATATTATTGTTTACGTCCCATATGTCATTCCTAGAACGCGACGGGACGCGGCGATGATAATGCTAAAATGTCACCTTGTCCGTAGCTTCTGTTCTTATATTTGGTGACGAGAGTATCTACTGCTCCGTGCCCTCGCTAGAAGCTATCTCATTAACTTTTCATCAAAGAAGATTGGCCGGCATATTAAAATGGTATACCCTCGTTAGTTTCCTTTATCGTTTTCAGGATTCCGTAACTGAAGGAAGCCAACGGCACCCTTGTTAGTTAACTTTTGACCTGTGGGTTCCGCGCTTGGGACCAGCTTCCAAAAAAATTTGACCGATGCTTTTCCACACTCTCGCGTGGGGTAGTTTCCTCTTCCTTGACGCATCCCCGTCATAGTGCGCTGTCTGATTTGCGCGACTGCATCTCCTCAGATGTAGCAGGCTACGTTTGAAGCGCTTTGAGATTGTTGGTACCTAGAGCCTCTCTGGCTTGTCTACATTTTGTTTCTGTTTGCCAAAATGCGGCATGTTGGTTTTCGGCATCCTATTAATATGCCAGTAACGTATGTCTCTTTGACTTATAAGTAAAATTATATCTCGAACTGAAATTGTAGCTTGTTGATATTTTAACAGAACGGGTGTTATTTATTTTATTTTGTTTATTAGGCAAGTCAAAGAGGTAACAATCTCAATGTTACATATTATAATATATTCTAGTTCTAAGATAGATTGATATCCAAAGTATATATACACATGAAAATACATAGAAAAGCTAACTAACGGCATTACAACGACGGATTACCCAACAAAAAATACAGTTAAAAACCTAAACCTAAAAAATACAACTAGTGCTAATATAAGATAAGGTTTTATTTACACACCAAAACACACATTTAAACATTGGGGTGTAAGGAACACTAAAATTTAGCATTAATTATCGATTCAATTCTAATTTACTCTTTTTGCTATATCTTAAGAACGGCAATACGAGATTCAAACTTAGTGTGATTATGGAAAAACGTTTGTGGATGTATTTTTTTTTCCAACAGAGTTTTACCCCCGGTTTCTCGTACACTAACAAGCTGCTAATCTACTGTTAACAGCTTTCAATGGTTTCTTTTGTATGCACTTTAGTCAATTGACAACTGTTAACAGTAGATTAACAGCGTGTTAGTGTACGAGAAACTGGGGGTTAGTGTGTTAAAAAAAAAGAGAATTGTGATACTAAATAATCTTTTCATTTGGTTTGATAAGAGCTCATACTTTTCCACTGAAATGTTAAGTTTGTAACCTTTTGAACGGAACCCTCAGCCCCGGGCCATACAGAAGGGACGTGGGACGAGGTCGCGGAAACGACGCAACGCGTTGCATAGAAATCGCGCTCTCGGCCTGTCTCTTCTGTGTAGGCTTCGTCCCGTCCCTTCAGTAAATTTTGTATGAAAGTGAATTGGATTAACGAGACGCGTCTTTTCCGCAGCCCTCGCCCCACGTCCCTTCCGTGTGGCCGCTGGCTCAGGACGCAAGTACTATATTTTATGCACTTACCGATTTTTATTAAAAGAAAGTGCCAAGACTGAACAAAAAACGGTGTAAGTATTCCCTGGTTTTCTGTACACAACACTAAGCTGTGTTTTTTTTTATCAACTGACAGCATTATTGCTGTTAACAATGGATTAACAGGCCCCCGTGTTTAATACACACATAATTTTTCAATATAATGATATAAGCGCGACAATAGTTGTTGTTTGCCTCTATTTAGTAGTCTACAAAGCAATGGCAGCACAATGTTATGCCATATCCAAATTATGCGACTGTTATCGACAGTGTTATGCTACTCGTATTATGTATGCTGAGCCAGCTGGCTTTTGCAGCAACAGGGACACACCGTAACGTAAGTTAGGAAGAAGTGTTCTTATTGTTTTTAGGGTTCCGTACCCAAAGAGTAAGGGACCCTATTACTAAGACTCCGCTGTCCGTCCGTCCGTCTGTCACCAGGCTCTATCTCATTAACCGTGATAGTTAGACAGTTGAAATTTTTACAGATAAAATAAATATTTAAGGGGGGCTCCCATACAACAAAAGTGATTCTCTGCCATTTTTGCTCGATACTAATAACGGTAACAGGTACATGTTGAAATATTCAAATGTTATATAGATAATGGGACGGAACCCTTCGTGCGCGAGTCCGACTCGTACTTCGCCGGTTTTTTACTTTTGTTTTTTATTGTGTGTGTTTAAAGTTTTTATTTGTCTTATGTTTTTATTTAATTTAATGTGTTACTGTTGTTGGAACAAATGGTTTCCTTTTTCTACACTGGCGATTTTATTGCTGCTAGTCAAATGCTCGTTCTATCCTAGCTCACTAACATCGTGCAAACCCGGCCTATAACTTCTAAGGCATAAAAGCAAAACACGCAGCTGAACTCGACACGTGTGTCGGCGTGACAAAGTTTTTGCGCACTATGTTCAGCGTAATTTCCTGTCGGGGACGTCGCTATTTGCGTTGCCAGTTAACCAAGACAAGATAAAATAAGATAAGTAACCGTAGATGTGTTGCATTTTATCACTATCTCTTTACCTTTTTTTATTTATCCACCTCACGAATGGAACCCACTGAATTTTTTTTTTTTTTATTTTATTTTTTTTTTTTCGTAGCCACGTTTGTGCCTTGAATTATAACTAATAATAATAACTTCCACACGACACAATCGCTTGTTCTGGTCACCAGGCCAAAAATTTGGAAAAACACCCAAATTGAGGCCATTTGTAAAAAATTTGTACGTCGGCCTCCAATAGGAATCGCACCTACGACCTCGGTTTTGGTAGTCAAGCGTGGTAAACCAACGTGGCAGTCGAATTAAATCAAACCAAATAATAAATATCTTACGTAATAAGTATACAGAAGCAATACTCACAACTGTATGTAACTTAGAAAACATACTCACTGGTACATGTTGGAATAGAATCTAGGAGTTCTCAAGTATGAGGCAGCGGTTTACCGATGCGCTACCACAGCATGTGACCCATGTTCATTTAACAGTCGGTGCATAGTACCAGGGCCGGATTTAGGGGAGGGCAGGCGGGGCTGCTGCCCTGGGGCCTCCACAAGGAAAGGGCCCCCACAAAAGGCTAATATGTACTATCATTAAACGCCAACTTTTATGAGTACTTATGACGTCTGTTCGTTTTTCAAATTTAAAAGCCATGTGACATTTTTCCGTGTTATCCTGCTCCCTAAATTAGTCACGCCCATTTTGCCACGCCCATTTTTTCGAAATCGCGGCCACCAACCAAAACTTTATAAATCGAAAGAGGGCTTCTAAACGAGTAGAAAACAAAAAACATTATCGCTCTAAAGTGTCTCGGAGCTGAGATATTTGATGTTAAAGTTTTGATTTAAAATTGTTATTTTTAATTTTCTATTAATAAATAATACCAGTGCGCCGACCGTGAGTTGACTATTCGATTGATCTATTATTATACCATGGATTGATCGACGCGCCGATCGAATAGTTGCTTATAGTAAAAAAACGGTCCACCTAGCGGTGCGTAGCGGAAGCTGTTTTTGATTGATGAGATATCGTTGTTGCTTACACTACGTAGAGTTGGAGCAGGACAACGATATCTTATCGTTGGTACCGAATTTCGTCGTTCGACTAACTGTTGGTATTTTTTTAATAACGTCTGTTAGATTACCATCGTGTAAAATCGAGTGGCAAAGTATGAGCAGGAGATTTTAGACATTTTAGTCAATATCTAGTAAAACCACATGAGTAAGAGGTAAACTATGACTTTTATCATTATAAAACTATATTCAATGTTCAGTATTGATGTTTAGAATACGTGCCCTAGTAACGGGTTGACATCAGAAGGGCAATTCTCTTAACAAATCGCATGCCGATCGCATCTCAATTGCTATATGCATACGTTTCTAATGCATGCGTTAGAAACGCATTAGAAAACGTTGCATATAGCTTTTGGGGCGCGATAGGAATGCGATTTGTTAAGGAATTGCCCTTAAGATGTCAACCCGTTACTAGGGCACGTATTCTAAACATCAATACTGAACATTGAATATAGTTTTATAATGATAAAAGTCGTAGTTTTACCTCTTACTCATGTGGTTTTACTAGATATTGACTAAAATGTCTAAAATCTCCTGCTCATACTTTGCCACTCGATTTTACACGATGGGAATCTAACAGACGTTATTAAAAAAATACCAACAGTTAGTCGAACGACGAAATTCGGTACCAACGATAAGATATCGTTGTCCTGCTCAAACTCTACGTAGTGTAAGCAACAACGATATCTCATCAATCAAAAACAGCTTCCGCTACGCACCGCTAGGTGGACCGTTTTTTTACTATAAGCAACTATTCGATCGGCGCGTCGATCAATCCATGGTATAATAATAGATCAATCGAATAGTCAACTCACGGTCGGCGCACTGGTATTATTTATTAATAGAAAATTAAAAATAACAATTTTAAATCAAAACTTCAACATCAAATATCTCAGCTCCGAGACACTTTAGAGCAATAATGTTTTTTGTTTTCTACTCGTTTAGAAGCCCTCTTTCGATTTATAAAGGTTTGGTTGGTGGCCGCAATTTCGAAAAAATGGGCGTGGCAAAATGGGCGTGGCTAATTTAGGGAGCTGGGATGTCACATGGCCTTTCAAAAACAATCATTCGTCGTATTCATTGCAGTTTTTGTTTCGTATTTTTTATTTGGGAATAATTAGGGGCCTCCGCTCCTTCGTTGCCCTAGGGCCTCCAGACCTCAAAATCCGGCTCTGCATAGTACGTACAACCTATGCCAGAATCTGGTGAGAGTGGGGTTCCTGAATTTAGTTTTGGGACACCGGTCCCAGTTGTGGCCATGGCTCTATGCATTGCTTTCACGGACTTGACTATACTCCGTGGTTACTCGGTCCACAGAGGACGAGGTTGCCGTATCCTATTATCTTAGTACACCTCTACAAAACGCAATCTAATACAGGTTATGTACATATAGGGTTGTTTACATGAAACACTTCAGTTAGAACGTTGCCGAAATGTCTGAAATCTAAGGTAGATAAATAGACATAGATAGAGAACACTGTATTGCACAACCAGGTGAAAGAATAACAAATAATTTCTTATATCTAAGTAGTGGTATACAATTAAATTTTTCCTAATAAATAATCGCGGTTAGACTCGTTTAAATTGAGTTCAATTTGATTTTTTATTGTACAACAATCTTTATTCTATGAGATTTTCTTTAGATTTAGAAAACAAGATAAATATATTTATTTGATGACACAATACTGAAAAACATACATAATATAAGCAGCCTAAATCCCAGAGAGAGAGTATGGGCTTAATCACCACGCTTGCCCACCGCGGATTGGCGATTTCAAGTGCTTCAAGATATGTGAATAGCTCAGACACTCAGGTTTCCTCACGATGTTTTCCTTCACAGTTAGCGAGTGGTATTGTTACTATAACTTCACAAATGTACATAACTTAGAAAACAAAGTCATGGGTAAGTCAAAGTTGTGCCCACTAGGCTACCAGCGCTGCTACAAAAACATCAAATCACACAACAAAATACAACAGTCAATAATAAACACAATATCAGCCGTAATGCGGGTAAGGGTAAAAATAAATATAAAATGGTACTACAATGTAACGGTAATGTAAAAACACAAAAAAACCAACAATAATTATAAAATATCGGAAAGTTTTAAGTACTGAGTGAGTCCCCAAAATGTGCCGAACTCAGCATAATGTTGCAACCGAGAGATCAGTTACAACGCTCATCAGTCGGGCCCATACTGCGGTCAGCAATGTACGTGTATAATATGATTTAAAAAGGTGCCCTTGTTGTGAGAAAATTAAAGACCATATATTTGCTTAAAGACTGTAAGATGTCATAAGCAGCCTATATATGTCCCACTGTACGGCACAGGCCTTCTCTTAGAGAGAGATAACATTTATTATATTACACCGTTTATTATATGTATTTATCACTTCCACTACATACAACCACTACAGTTGTATGTAGTGAAAGTAATAAATACATATAATAAACGGATATACAGTAAATCAATAAAAAAATGGTATTCAATTGCACATAAAAAAAGTATTGTTGAGTGTGCCCGGACAAACGAAAAAAAAAAACAACGATGGATCGAATGATGGAATGTTAACCTGGGGATGAACCTTCCCTTCGTTCAAAACTGGTCCATAATGCGTGCGCCGTTAGTACATCTTGCCTAGGACCGAACACGACCAAGAAAGCGAATTCGAGGTGCCCTATCAATGACATAAAGGTATGCTATCACATTCACATTGGCATATAATATCTAGGGTTACTTTCAAGGGGGGGAGGGGGCGGCTCTAAAAAGCGATGGCCTGTTACACTGATTTCCGCAGCCGCGCCCCCCCTATTTACGTCAATAATTACTGCTGCGTTTGTTTTTGTGTCTACAACAGATGAGCCTTAAATCGATGCTTGCTTTTTACATTCTTCGACTATCAGAATTTACGCGGTTTTTTATAAATTTGCGCCATAATGTAGCAACTAACTTTTAGCCCAAATGGTAGCACCATCTATCAGGCAACGCCACAATACAACAATTAATGGAAAATTATATGAAAATATTTCAAAAATCTTTGACTAAAGTTGTTGTAAATAACAATTCAAGAAATAAAGAATCGGAAAATGTGTTCAAATCAGTTCTTACAAGTCCATTCACCGGGTATCGTGTGGATTTGCTGACCTTGACTATTCAGGCAAGCCCATTTTTAAAGAATCAGTTATACCCGTTATTTTTAGCCTTAATTTGTGGAGCCAGGAGCAAACAAATGAATAAACTATTCTCAAATGAACCTATAGGTTTAATCGTAACCGAGCATCATCACGAGTATTGCGTTTCCGAGCACTATGAGATCGCCGATCCGTTTCTGAACTCAAAGTCAAGTAATGTTTAAGGTTCAATAAGGGTCTATTGCTTTGTGAATAGTTAAATTTCAGATCAACCTAAACACGGTAACAAACAGGCTAAGTAAACGGAATATTTATTAGTTTTCAAGTCAACGAGCCCGCTACGGTACTAAGCGCTTGCTACGCTACTACGAGATTTTTACTACGGCGTAGCGTGTAGCAGCCTTTCTCGTAATTTTGTTCTCTTCTTTGTGATATAGATATCATAAAGAAGTGAACAAAATTTATAAAGAACAGGGAATAGGTAGGGCGGTTGTTATCTAACACCCAGTTGACATATCTTAAAGTTGTCAAAATATAAGAAGCCCGTTTTGACAGCTACAAAAACCATAGAATCTAACCTAGTTTGAGATCAAAAACATTAAAAATCTAAACTATGAGTAACTTTTCGGGCTACAAAATCTGTTTTTTCTTTCGAGCGTTAAATAATATGCCAGAGTATGTGTCTTTTTATGTATTTGTTCGAGTAAATCCAAAGTAAAATGCGTTTTTATGTAGCTGTCAAAACGGGCTTCTCACATTTCGACAACTATAGCGCTTAAAATTGCGGGCAGGTGGGCACGCTTTGTGTTTCAGAAATGAGAAAAAAGAATTTACATTGTGTCTGCTGAATGTCAATGTACTATGTTATATGTTAGCCGCTGCCTTCGGGCCGTATTTGTAGTGGAGAGAAAAAGTTAGCGCACCTCTGTCCTCAAAAAACCTCCACTCTAACCATCTGTTCTCAAATCATCTTAAACTTGATATTATATCAGAACCTATACGATAAGATTCCGTGATTGCGCAGGGGTCAGCCATCACCAGTCTCAACCATTTTATAGGGAGATAGGTGACCCGGCCACCACGCCACCATTCGAATGACGAAACTCATTTAAGATTAATAACTACTGTTTTATAAATTAGCGCAAATAAAAGTCTAAATTAATGCGGATATACATAATTTCAGTGTAAAAGTATGTAAATTTTTAAAAAATTTGGAAAGAATCATTTGTATTGGAATCGTCCACTGCTATACATCCGCCAAGGCACGCCATTTCTTTCTGTCCTCAGCCATCCTCGTCCGGCCGCTGCCAGCAATCAGTCTCAGATCCTCGGTCCAGTGAACTGGTGGGCGTCCAACGCGTCGACGACCTAAAATATTGAATTACCGTGTTATCCTAAAGTTAATTGGAGGTTTTCTTTCGTTTCCAAGAAACTTTGGCATACTAACATCCATTGCTCCATTGTTTTTCGAAGACACACATAAGTAACTTGTTTTTCCATTCTTCTTGAATTTAGTTCAAACAAATAACAAATAAGTTGCGCTCTTTTCTACGAATAAAGAGAAGAGATAACTCTACTGGGTTCACAGAATCACGCTTTTCAACTTAAGAAACTTTTAAACGTTCGAAGGAAAGCTACGGTATAAGTCTACAGAGTAAATTTGTTTGGCAAACTTAAGGTGTAACGATATGTGAGTATCCCGGATCGTTAAAAGTTGCTAACTCCACAGATGTTCAGTCGCCACCTGATCCCCCTTTACATTTTTATTGTAAAGTCGCCCGTAACGTAATGGGCATTGTCCTAAATATTGACAATAGTTACAAATGATACTTCATCGCTCGTAGCCCCGGCTGCCTGAGTGATCTTAAACGATCACGAAGGTTAAGCAACACAGGGCGCGTTCAGTGCATGGATGGGTCGCCGTCTATGCCTAACGCTAGTGGCATTTTTCCGAGCGGTTCCGTGCTTCGCAAGGCACGTTAAGCTGTTGGTGCCGGCTGCCGTCGATAGATGGCAGTCGTTAAGCCAAGTCAGAGGCCTTAGGGCGGCTTGACAACTTCTGACAGTAGACGAGCCACTAGTCTACAAGCCTCCACCAATCCGGACTTGGCCCCCGTGGTGGAGTATGGCCTATACCTTCCTCAGGGAAGAGACCCGTGCCCCTCGGTGGGGACATAATAGGTTGATGATGATACTTCATATAAGGCCAGTAGATATACCGGGCGGCAAAAATGCTAAAAAAAAAACTAAAAAGTCACCTGACAAACTTTGAGGGATCTTTCTATTCGTCAATACAAACAACTTTTACAACTTTTTTTTTAGCTTTCGAGCAAAAGATAAATCAGCTGTTTCATACATTTGACGCAGTACTGCTTCTATCTTATGTATGGAACAGATAATTTATTTTTTGCTCTGATTTGTTTGGCCTCATAGTAAAAGTTGTTTATATTTATGAGTAAAAAGCCCCTTTAAAGTTTGGGAGTTGACTAAAATGCCACCCGGTATTATGTTCTATATACCTTTAGTTGTCCAAATAAACAATTTTTTTTTAATTTTCATTATAATGCTATTTCATGTATTTTTGTGAATAAGTGTGTGACTAATTTGACCTTTTAACGTTCGCTTCACACGAGAGTGAAAGAAGTTTAATATTTTTGAATAAAAAACGCCAAGATATTGACATCTCGGAATAGCGAGATACAGGAAAAAAACTAATATGTCTTTTAGGTTTGTACACAAATAAGAAATCTTTAGTTTTGTTTATTTAAAAAGTACTCGTATCGAGTCATGGTATCACTAGAAAATGACAGCCCCGTAGGATCTTAGTTGATGTCGTACTTCCGCGCATGACGGTTTCGTAGACTCCGGTTCTTCCAAATCGAAAAATTAAGACCAGGCTCTCAAAATCTATAGGTATCTATAGATACAGTGTTTTACGGTAACATGAATAATTCGATTCTTCGCCCTTTGGTACATGGTATGCCATCAAAAAATATTGAAAAAGTCGTAATAATACGGAAATTAGCCATAGTAATTAAGACTGCATTCCCAATTTTATAGAGATCGGTTTTGACAAAATACTGCTTCTATAGATACAGTGTTTTTCCATAACAAGCTCAGTGTTTTTTTATGTCAGGTAATGAGGGCTTTTCAAAGCGTCGCAACCGCAAGTTACCGATAGATGGTGCTGACGTCACATGCTATGTCAAAATTGACATGACATCACTGTACCTTCTCTGTGGTTTCTGTCACGTTGCTCGCTTGTTTCGTTGACGAGAGCAGAGATGTTTAGATTATCACAGATTAATAACCATGTACCACGTTTAAAACGTATAATGACATTTGTTCTCCTAGCCGCGCCATCTAGTTTTTTTTAATGAAACTCAACTGACAGCTGTCATTGAAAAGCCCTCATTGTAGATGCGGTGTATTGTCATAACAATCTCACAACGTGCAGCCTACCTCTTTCTTTACCAACACTTTGCACAAAACACTACATATGTAGTTGCAGTGTTTTGTGAAATCAATTATTCTGCTTATCTGGGCCTTTACGTCATAACATAACACGTTTTATTCTAAGTAAATTCAATAAATAACATACTTTTTTATTTCTTGTTACGGCATAATTATGTGTACTATTATTAAACACATATAAAAATTTCAAAGTAATCTGTTTATATTTGACGTATTTATGTTTAATTTTCGTAACAAAATGTTTTTTGCGTTTTCTGGTAAATGCCTATTTTCAAATTACAGTGTTTTGTCATGATACGGCAGCGCTTCAGGAGAGTGCCGGGAGTAGACACGCCGTCGACTGAACCAGAGAGCGTCACCCTCATTGTTAAGGACTATCCACATTATTACGGGCCACTGACATGCGGGCGCGACAATACAAAGTAAAATAAAGCTTAAGGCTGGGTTCTCCTACATTACCCCTAAATCAGGTGTTTTAAAAATCAATTTTATTTCTAATGGTGAGTATTTCAAATCTGAAAATAGAATATATTATACTTTTCAATGTGCTTTCCAGGACCAACGGTGATTATTTTTATGATTTTTTTAAAATACTAAAAACCGCGAACATGAGTAAAAATTATCAATAGATAGGTTTTGTTTGAGCTGTACTTAGTTTTGGATAGTAAAAAGTATGCCAAAATTACTAGCTCTGTATGTGTTCGTGACGTCGGTCACCGAAATTCTATTAATAGGATTTTTATTTCTGTAATTTCAAAAATGCCTACGCGAGAATCCGGCCTTAAATACTTTCAAAGGTAGAGACTACTATAAACCAGCGCAAACAAAAGCCGAGCACGTCACGGGCTTTTGCTGCACTTGCATTGTAGCCTCTAACTGCGTTAGTTTTTAAGGATTATTTAGATTGAAATCGTGCCTCTCCTCACCGGCCCGTTGTTATACGTGGATATGCCTTTATTAAGGGACATGTATACAAAGTATTTTTGAGTAAGTAAGTACCTATGTAAGTAAATTTATTTATGTCTAAAAAGACAATAAAAAGCTAGCTAGCTAGGCATAACAACAATGTTTTTGCGTTTACCGCCAGTCCCAATCGACATTGAACAAGCATAATAAAACTAAAACTTTTTCTTGAGTATATACATTATACAGTAATCACTTCCAGTGAGTAAGACCCCAGCTTAATTGTACGCTAAAGGATTCCTGACGTCTAGCTATCAAATTCCAAACTAATTGCTATCGCAATCGTCAGGATTCCGACAGGATTTCGTGCGCGTAATATAAGGACTGTCGGACCTAATTATGTGCACTAAATCCTGTTGGAATCCTGACGCAATTATTATGGAATTTGTCAGCTATAAGTTAGGAAGCCTTGAGGTTTCGGCGCGCGTTAGTGTTTATGTCATGTGCTCTGGTGTACAGAAAAAATACTCTTTACTCTTATCTTATTTTGTCGTGTCTTGTCTTGGCCTTGTCTCGTGTCGTCTCGTCTCGTCTCTGATAATAAAATATTTCAAACTCTTGCTTATAGGTCGACAGAAAATGCGCCTTAACACGTGTTGACCCTACTCGGTTACGTTCCGTTGCGTTGCGTACGTTGCAACTAAAATGTAAACCTTCTGCTAACTGTACAGCAGACAGTACAATAAACCCTTATATTGCTAGATAAAGGATATTGCTATTGATATTGCAACTAAGATCTTTTGTCAACTGTACATCCGCCCTGAGGATGACACAAGAGTTTTTAATTTCCAACTATATTTCTATTGGAAACGCCGTTTCTATTAGTTCCTTTGTTACCGGTCCTTCTTATATTATATTAATAGGTCTTTGTTCACCGGTGAGTTCAGGAAGCCTACTTACTAAATACTTATAGCTGTGACAAACGCAAGTAGGTAAATAACTTCCACATAATAATGAAAAGTAAAAACAGAATACCTGTAACTCAGTGTTTTATAATTTGATTGTAAGTCCTGGTTTGTTTATTTAGGTAAATTCATTTTGCAAGTTTACTTTCACTTTACAGAAACTCACGCCTGTATCTTTATTGAACAAACAGCGGAGAATAATTTGCCAGTTACTTCGGAATGTTTAGTGGCTAAGCAAAAGAGCGTGAGCGCTTTGAAGAGCACATCCACGATATTAATTATAGGATACCAAAAACGCCCCACGCCTTTTGTCTTAGCCACATAGACATTGAACATTATGAAGGTAGGTGAATTCCGTGGTTGACGAGAATTACTTGATAAGTCTAAATGTCAACTTTTCAGGGCGTCGATTTTAAAGTTTAAATAAATAAATATTTAACATCCACACAACACGATCCCTTGTAATTATGTATAATATGAATTCAGGCTGTAGCCGCTACATGTATTTAATTACTTTAAATTGCATCCACAACAATTTATCTAAAAGATATAGCACAATTGGGTATTTGACAAAATATCAAATGAGTTACTTTTAAAACGGAATTTTGTATGAAAATACTTGCTTATGACGTCACATTTCAGAGCACTCTTTTTATGTTTAATCTATTTAAAGATTGTAACCGTACAGTAATTGACTAAAAGAGATACATATTCCGAGATATTTTGTAATTTTTGTTTTAATCGAGCATATAAAATAATTTATTGTTGATCGTGTCATATACCGTATTGTAAGTTCCAGAATTGACCAAATTGACCGAATGGTGGCGAGGTGGCCGGGTCACCTATCTCCCTCTTAAATGGTTTAGACTGGTGATGGCTGACCCCTGCGTTATGCTCGTGACGGGTGCTGTTCGTGTGTCTGGCCGCAGCATTAATGTTTTTCCTACTTTTGTAAGAAGTGTTATTTTGGCTTTTAAAGTTATTGGTGGCTATCACGGAATCATATCATATAGGTTTTGATGTATAAGTTTAAGATGATTTGAGAAAAGATGGTCAGAGTGGAGTTTTTTTTCCTGCTGCCTTTTTCTTCACTACAAATACGGCCCAAAGGCAGCGGTTAACATAGTAACATAGTACATTGACATTCAGCAAACAGAATGTAAATTCTTTACGTTGAAATAAATTATTGATTTCTGATTTGTTTGATTATAAATATTTTAAAGATAAGATAAGATAAGAATACTCTTTATTGTACACCAGGAAAAACCCAAACCTAAAATATTTACAAAGATACAGTACAATTGGCGGCCTTCTTCCTTATAGCAATTTCTTCCAGACAACCGACGAAGGAGAGTTGAGTTGAGGAGGTTTGAACTATAAATCGACTTATCAACTTCTTCCCGCCAGCCACGGAAATATTCCTGTTAATAGGTTTTCACGAAATAATCTAGCGAACGATTACTGGGTGAAAGTAAGTACCGCGGGTTGTTAAAAATAAATGCTTGATTTTGCTGACGCTACCTACCCCAAAAGATAGCTTTGGATTGGTTGCGACTAGTTTCGGTTAGTGTACCTACTCAAGAAACTACCGGGGATAACTGATGCACCAAATGTTAGTTATTTTATTTTATTTATTTGGGATTAAAAACAGTTATTCATCATCATCATCCATTTGACGTCCACTGCAGGACATTTGCAAGCTTCCCGTTATGCAACCAATTTTTTATCGCCTTCAAAGTATGCTCCTTCAGAAACAATACACTTACGACAACGAATGATCCAATCATCAAAACATTTTTTAAACACTTTCCGGAATTGAGTTCAGTTCTCGCCGCGAATTCTCCTTTATGTCCTCTACCGTATAAAAACTGGTGCCACCAAGTAGTAAATCGGCTGGAACAATAACCGGTGAATAAGGTGGTTGCTCGATGGTATTTGTTGAGTTTTTGGTCAAAAGGTTCGCGCATTATCGTCGTGCAAAATCCAAGAATTTTCTTTTCGCAAATCTGGTCTTTTTCGTCGAAATTGCTCTCTTAAAGGCCGCAAAACCACGCACAAATAATGTTCTTTATTTTCCGTTTGACTTTCCGTCAAGGATTCAGAGTGCACAACACCGCGATAGTCAAAGAAAACAGTCAACATGACTTTGACTTTTGATCGACCTTGGCGTGTTTTTATCAGTTTCAGTTCAGTTGAAGGGCCACTCCAAAATTTATCAAACTCGTAAACCCACGTCTCGTCGCAGACGTCGCTGGCCTAGCAGAGTGAGCAAATCTTCCATCACTTCTCGACCGCTTTTGAACGCTTTGTACCACTCATGAGCACGTGTTTGTGATAAATAAATAAATAAAGTCAGCCGTAAGCCTTCTGTAACATTTTCAGTGACTCCGAACACGAAATGCCACTGTCGACGCAAAATTTAAGACAAACCTCTGTTCGATGTTTTTATTCATTATGAAATTTGCAATACACACTAGATATGATATAACTAAAAACAGCACTGTATTTAATCTAAATAACAGATGCAACTCAAACTCCGCGCCAAAATAGAAAATAGATGCGCCGATCTAACAAAAAAAAAATAAAAATTAACCTGGAACCATAAACAAATCATCCACTGCCGATACTTTTTTGATTGAAAGTAT
This sequence comes from Yponomeuta malinellus, assembly GCA_947308005.1. NCBI lineage: Eukaryota > Metazoa > Arthropoda > Insecta > Lepidoptera > Yponomeutidae > Yponomeuta > Yponomeuta malinellus. The sequence goes on along the minus strand of OX371007.1, from coordinate 2,375,297 downwards.
ATTGGTTACGCTATCTATACTGAGTTATAGCGAGTTTAAAACTACGATGTTGCACACCAACCGAAAAAAAAAACGTATGCAAGCAATCCAAAGCTATCTTTCAAGAATCAAGAATATTTAATATTAGATTAAAACTGAATGACAACCTAGACAACATGAGACAACCTAGACAATACATGAGACAACCTAGACAATACATGATACGTATTGATTGTTTGTATAGTGAGTCAGTCAGTCAGTCGAGAAAGCGCGTCATAAAGATAAAATAATAAAAGTAGGACCGCAGACGTAAGCAAAACTGTACGGGGAATTCGTACGTAAATAAACTCACGCCTGGACGGGTAGACAGAGACCAGGGTTTGCCACGAACCCGACAAACTTCTTTCGCTTCATCAACGTTCAGTAGTAGCTGCATTCGTTCACGCACGCCGGTTCCAAGTACCTTTTACATCGCTCTCCTCTAACACATCCACTATTTGGCCGAAGCATGTCGTCCTGAGACGTGGAAGAGGGCAACAAAACCCTCAAATTTATCCTAAAGTGGGAACTTCTACTCGTCATGCATGCGAACTACTTTTACTATGAGGAAAACTTACGGTCGCTTAAAATCGTGAAAAAATACCTGCTGTAGGTACCATTATCTGACTGACAGCGGCGGTGCCCAAAAGGAGGGTAATGTGTTTCGATCGTGCGTATGTAAGTATGTCGGAACCTATGCACCGTCTTTAATTTCCACGCCAAAGCTAGCATCCCTAAGCTCAACAGGCGCTTACGTTCGGCGTGAGTTTGTGACAAAATAACTTAAGAGCTTAGTGGATACACAAACACAAACCAAATTTAATTTCCACTTTACAACTCTCGCTGAGCTGAGACCTTATTAATTAAATTATTCTCTTTACTTTGATAACACACCACTGGATTAACTTATTTCATTAACAAAGTTCTTAAAATTAGAAAGGCAATTGAAGGTAAAAATATGGTCAAAATAATCACAAAGGTTGTCTGGAGTATATGGACTTAAGCAGTGAGACCGCCAATTGTATACTATTACTTATATTAATTATGATATAATTATGATAATAATAATTATTACAACCGGAATTATTGCACGGTTGCACCACAAAATTTTCTCTATCTATAATATTATATTAACTCCTGAACTGCCCTCGCGGAACGCAACGTATAGTTGGCCCATACTAAGTTGGACACAGATCTGTGTCGCGGCAGACGAGTGGTTAAATTACTAAAATAACTATGACTAGTCTTAGTAATCTCACCAAAGAAAATTCAAGTCTTATTTGTAAAAACACTATTCCTTAAAACACTCCATAAACGCCGCATAAATTATAGTCTGTGCCAGAGACTTTACAAGGGAAAAACTTTGCCACAGACTATTTATATTGCGTTTATGGAGTGTTTTCAGGGAAGAGAGATACATAATTACACCTCCAAGTGAACAAGTAAAAAATAAGATGGCGTCCCAGGATATGTGCGTCAGTGTTTCCACCTGTGAGTAAAAAGCCCTGAACGCCGCATCCCATAATTCGAATAAAGCCTAAATAAACGAAAGATTTTGCCTAGAGGATATTGACTACGTGACGAAGACCTAAACCCCCCCCCCCTCCCCGTCTCAGTGAACAAGCTAAAAGGGTCACGTAGTATGGGTACGTTCCCTTACCTAGGTTATTGAAAGAATGACGATGACACCTTTCAAAAAACCTGACTTTTCAAAACTTGAAGTCATATTGTTTATTTATTTTACATTTATACTGATGCAAAGCAGATTTGTTTAGTTTCACTGTTGAAATTAATTTGCAGTTTTTATTACATTGGCTTTATTTAACTATAGTCAATTACTTAAATATAATAATAATATTAAACTATAGTCAATTACAACTGTCAGTCAGTTGCTCCGACAAATTGTCTCATTTTAACTGTTTAGTATTTCTTGTGTGCGACACAATATAAGCCAGACCACCGTGACAAGTCGGTAAACATGTTTAGTAGATTTTCCACCATTATATTTCGCTCGTTACTTTTATTCAACAGGAAATTGTGGTCTCGTCAAATTCCTTTCTTCGAAAAAAAAAAAGCTGACCGTTTTTTTTTTACATTTCATTAAAAAATATAGGCCGCCTTAGAAATGTTACAATTTTTTCCGTCTCTCTGTCTGTCTGTCTGTCACCAGGCTATATCTCAAGAACCGTGATAGCTAGGCAGTTGAAATTTTCAGAGATGATGTATTTCTGTTGCCGCTATAACAACAAATACTAAAAACAGAATAAAATTAATATTTAAGGAAGGCTCTCATACAACAAATGATTTTTTTTCCGTTTTTTGCTCGATATTAATAACGGTAACAGGCAGACGCTTGAAATAATATTCTATATTCGAATAGTTCTATGCGAATAGTTCTATATTCGTTTTACAATAAAGAATTATATTAAAATAAAATATACATGGGGGGCTCCCATATAATAACAAATGTGATTTTTTGCGATTTTTCTCGATCTTTGTGTCTAATGTTGTATAGATAATGGTACGGATCCCTTTCGGAACCCTTTCGCGAATCCAACTCGCACTTGGCCGGTTTATCAAGGTAAGCTTGCTTAAATAGCTTTGGATTCACACGTTTTATATTTTTTACAAATTTTGTTTCATATGTCGTTGATCGTAAAATTGACTATACTTGGTTTTGGTTTGGTTGACGCTTTCCATTATTGTGACGTCACTAAGATCGTATCTAGGACATCAGGATATTTTGGACCTACTTTAAAACGTACTGAAATTAATCGAAACCTTATTGACTCGATGTCCCATGTGATTAATTCTCTTTAAGAGTACTTATTGAGTTATATTTAGGTGTATAGCCCATTTTTGGGTCCGGTACTCGACAAGGAACCCTTATAGTTTCGCCATGTACGGCCATCTGTCTGTCCGCGGCCTAGCTCAGAGACGATTAGTACGAGAAAGCTTAAATCTGGCAAAGATATTATACATATTAATCACGCCAACAAAACGATAGCATAAAATTTTTAGAGTTTCTTTTAGGGTAAATACCCGCCTACACCAAAATTAGGGATCCAATTCTTTTTTCTCGCCTACACCATACAGTGGGGTTTTGTTGTATTAGTCGTTTAACGTCCTCAGTCCTGACCTTGAAAATAACAATGCGTTTCAACTGTTATTTTCAAGGTCAGGACTGAGAAGGTTAAAAATATTGCGGGTTTAGGAAAATCATTTTTTGAGTGTTTTAAAGCACAAATTTTTGTCCCAGCAGGGCGTCCCCTACCCCTCTCCTGGCTAAACGGTTGATTGTAGAAATATGAAAAAATCCAGGGTAGTAGCACACGTAATGAACCTAAAAGGAAAACTAACACGGCTAGGTAGGCTTTACAAGTTAACGAGTAATAGGCGACCAAGTTATAAAAGGAAAACTTCGTACGAATTCCATTGAAAATCACGTTGTTGTAGTTGTTAGTTCTGCAAAGCAGATAAAAGAATCTCTTTCTACGGAACCCTACACTGCGCGCGGCCCGACAAGCATATGGCCGGTTTTTTCAAAAGTGTAATTTCGTCCTTGTTGTTCCGGATGACAGAAGTGTTCTCTATCCATCTATATAAGTGTGCGTGTGCGTGTGCGTGTGCGTGTGTGTATGTGTGTCCGTCTGTCTGTCCGCGGCCTAGCTCAGAGATGATTAGTACGAGAAACCTGAAATTTGGCATGGACGTGCATATTAATCACGATTCACGCCGATGAAACGGTAGAATAAAATCTTACAAGTTTTTTTTGGGATACCCTTCACTTCAATTAGGGATGCAATTTTTATTTCTCGCCTACACCATAGGTCGTTTAAAAATATAGTGGGGGTGGGTAGGTGTATTAAAAATATAGTAATTTATTGATTGAGGGATCCATTTGCGAAATATTAAGCGCAAATTTTTGTTGAAAATTACGTCGATGAAGTTGTTAGTTCTGTGAAGCAGATAAGACCTCCTCTTTCTACGGAACCCTACACATTTTAAGAGAAGTGTCCCCGCAGACCGCGGCCGAATTTAGGTATTGACTTTTTCCGCTAGAGCCGGCCGTCCGCTCTTGCAAATAAAGACCAGTTTGTTATAACACTGCGCAACCACTCCAAGCAAAAAAAAGTCCTTTTCATAACGGAGCTTTCAAAAAGAAGCATAGTTCAATGATTTTGTTGATTTAAAAGCTACGAATAAAAAAACCACAGAAGTCTTTCTTCCTACAAAATTCACTCTCAAAACGGCCCCTGCCCTCTCGATTAGTCGATTCCATTGAAATGAGCGCAAGATGTGCTGTAGAGTAAATCACTCTGTGATTGGTTTATTCTGTGCACCATGTGTGACGACGAGAACGTTGATTGGCGATATTAAATGACAGAATAACTAATGATTGGTTTTATACAAATACGACTTCATGATGTACAACCCGTCGAAATATCTAGGCACCGCGCAAGATGGCGGTCTGACGGAGGCAGGTGCACAGATATTTTGCCGGGTGATACTGAACTCGCTCCGATTGGTGACACAATTGCCAACCCCCACCCGCCTTCCTACAACCGAACGTGGGGTCATTGTTTAGCGCTAGTTAGACATCTTTGTTTTTAACTATCACTGTTAACAAGGTAACTAGGTAAGGTAACAAGGTAGCTTTAAGCAAAAATCTGCTTGGCTGGGTTTTAATGCATATGTTACAGCCAAAGTAATAAATCTGGATATTATATATATTGTCTAGTCATTATATATAATGTCTACTCAGGTTAGATAAAGTGATAATTAACACAAAATTAATCACATTTACTAGCAATTTTATTTAATATCATATTAATATCATAATGTAGGGTACCTATGACTTTTCCATGCACCAACCTTGTTTAAGTTTGACACAAAACTAAGTTTTTTAGTGAAATATTTTTTTTCGCTTTTATATAAAAAAAAGAACTAACACCCGAAGTTTCAGGATGGAGCGGAGCGCAGCGAACTTCGAACCTATTTTTGAAATAGGAACTTTGAACCTATTTTTGCTTATGTGTACTGACCTAACAAACAAAATGCGAAATATAAATTTAATCAAACAATTATTTGCTATATAACACTTGCCAAAATAAAACGTTAGCATAATAATTTATTACTTTGTCTAGTGAATTTGGCTTTTATATATAATGACCAGTCATTATGTATAATAGCTATTTAATCACTATGACTGTAACACATACACAATGGTTACGACACTAAAAAATATAATAATAAATAAATAAATAAAACTTTATTTCAGACTATATTATGTCCATACAGGCAGGCGGTACAAAAATTATAAATTAAATTAAAAAAAGGCCAAGTGCAAGTCGGACTCGCGCACGAAGGGTTCCGTACCATTATGTATACAACATTAGACACAAATATCGAGAAAAAAAACCTCATAAAATCACGTTTGTTGTATGGGAGCCCCAACACATTTACTTTATTTTAATTTAACTATTTACTTTTGAAGCGAATATAGAACTCAATATTCTGTGAATATTTCTAAGCGTTTATCTTTTGCTGTTATTAATATCGAGCAAAAAACGGCAAAAAAATAGTTTTGTTGTGTGAGGGCCCCCCTTAAATATTTATTTTATTCTGTTTTTGTTCTCTTACAGTATCTTTTTAGCCCCATCAGATGTCTAAATACATTGTTGTACTGAACACGAATGGCATCGTGAGTCCTCTGAATGTAATTGGTGCAGAGTGGGCACGTGTAGAAACTCTGACAAAAAGTTTTAAATAACAGAGTTTTGAAGCTGTTATTCGCCTTATTTCTTATCTCAACTTTGGGACAAATTAACAAGATTCTGAGCGCGTGTCATCTGCATTATAATCGTGGCAGATCTTATTTATTTTTTTGGAACGCATTGTAATGCTACATTCTTCTAACCAGGAAGAACAAGGTGAGCGATTTTGATGGTTTCGCGAGATCATGAGATGGTTTCTTGCATTTATGTGACTTGTATTTATGTTACTTGTTATGCCTTTTCTTCCTTGTGATGTGTTAATTTGTCCCAATAAATGTCTTTCTTCTTCTTCTTGATCTATACTCTTAAAGCGTTTAATGATCTCAGAATTGCAGACTAAAACAATTGTTTATCCAAGTGGGAGGAAAAATACATTACATAGCGGTGGTAGCGATCGATAGAACGCTTGCCTCAAATTCAGAAGGTACTGGGTTCGATTCCAGCATATACTAATGATTTGTAGACAGAACAGCGTGTAGGCGCTTATGTTATGTATGAAAACGCGATTATGAATTCGTGTTCTGTAGCTCTCTGGAATGAAGTGGAACACTTTCAAGAGCCAACTATCACTCGATCAAGCGTACCTTAACGGTACTCTCTAGATTTATCGTAGCGCTGGCTACTTGATCCTGAAGCCACTTTAGAATACGTGTGCGAATCTGTGTTGGATTCCTGCTCAACTCACCGCATATCTCCCGGCTGTTCCGGTGTATCTCGGCGAAGATGCACAAGTAGCAGCCGGTGATGATGAGCAGGGGCACGAAGTACATGGCGCACAGGCAGAACACCGTGTAGGCGACCTCCTGCTGCGGCGAACTGAAGGCCCCGAACGAGACGCACTGCTCGAAGTCGGCGATGTGCGGGTGTCGGAGTACGCGGAACACTATGCTCTGTGGACAAGCGTATCGGAGCGCATTAACACCTACAGCTATTAGAGAGACACGATTGCACCAACAGACTGTGCCTGGCCGAGAGTTAGCGCGACCCATATTTATCATCATCAGGCGGTCTTCTCACACTTCCCCTTGGGAAAGTGGAGGGTCGGGGTCAGGGCGTGTCCCTCTTCCCGAGGGATCTACCGCTGTCCGCAGCTACGGACAGGTCTCTGGGTGGCCTACAAGGCGGTGGTCTTTACTGGGGGTCGCAGGTGGACTTCTTTTTTCCGAGTTGGCCGTGGACTCGACCAGGCTTCGGGGGATGGGCTTGGCGCGACGGTCGGGCGATCGCGCGTGCAGTGGTGCCAGCCCGCGTAGGTGCTGCAGCTGCAACCGGTCCGCACGCGCGAACATGTCGGTCGCCAGCCGCGCCACGAAGGCGTCCAGCTCCTCCCATTTGAGGTCCCTCGCGATCGTCGCATTCCTTACGTAGCGAGGCGCGCCGACGATGGTGCGTAGGGAGAGGTTCTCCTGGGCTCGGAGCCGCTTCTTGTTCGCCTCCGAGACGAGCGCGAACCATGCCGGCGCAGCGGGCCTGACATGGGTCTTGTAGACCCCGAGCTTCGTTCGCAGAGGTTCGTTCCATATTTATAACTTCGCAAGTTCTTTATTGGCCACACGGGGGCATGCGCGTAGGGACTGCTGCGATTGGTCGGAATATTTTCACTGCTGCACTGCAATACTGGTGAGATTGTATTTTTTGGAATATATTAGGCTAAGCTGTGTAAATAAACATTTCTATCGTTCTTTCATTCCTTTCAACTCGAGGCTGCTTTCTTCAAAAATAAGTCGAAGCGCCGAACCCAGGATACTTACAAGCGTTTTAGATTAGGTTAGGTTCTGTGGATAATTCTATTAGGTTTAACGACATGCGATTGCCATTAACCCGTTAAGGGAATAAACGTATTAATAATAATAATTATTATTATGTAGATGAGATTAGGTTCTGTGGGCAAGCGGATAAGGTTAGGTTCTTTCCTTCTCGCATGCACCACCGACGTCCGTCGGTGCCGGAAACGAATTGTTTGAAATTAATTTTCTTCATTTGTTAATTATATAAAGACCATTATGAGACCATTTCCTCTATAAAATCTTACACAGTGAAATGCCTGGGCTGCTCTGAGACAAGAGTACGTGAAAGCGCTACACCGACAACAATCTTGCTCTTAAATATAATAATGATGTTGTGAGAAGCCTATTGATGTCTTCAAATAGGGTTAGTATGGATGGCCCTCACCAGCACTCAATATCTACTTCAAAGCTAGCTCGTATTAGTGGGTTAGGTCAGGTTAGGCTTTGTGGGCAAGCGGATTACGTTCGACACGTACCAGATAAACCTCCACTGGATATTTTATACAGATAAGGGAAGGTTCTGCTCGTCAATACGAGCAACGTTCACTACGGTTAGGACTTCAAACGGGCCGAGTTCTATAAGGCTACAATTGCAGAGGCGAAACGAAGAGGGGCCCATTTTCAGAATAGGTTGTTACGTCTTTGGTTTTGTTGGTTGTTGTTGTTGCTTTGTACATTCAACTGTTCTATAGACTTCATTGTATTAAATTCAGGCACTGCACTATCCCTGAATGACTTATGTTTAGGGTACGCACCTCTGTACTTATCGACGAACTCAGACTCAGACTTTTCTTTAGGTTCCGACGTGGTCGCTTGCAATGGCGGCTGTAAGACATCAGTGGCGAATTTAAATCTAGTCTCATCTTCTTGATCCGACATGGATATGGCTTGAACCTGGTCTTTTTAAACTTCTGACACCATGTTACGTCTTTGGGTTTGATCATTTAAAGACTGTTTGGTTGAATGAAGACACGATAATTTATTAATTATAAAAATACAGACAGACACTGATTGTTGCTAAGTTGACGAGAGACAGCGGAAGAGGGCGACACTCTCTAAATTAGGGACGTGGTAAAATGTAGTGATGCACCTATGTAACAGGTAACATAACCCAATTTTAAGAAATAGGCCTGTCTTCTATTCACCAAATAATCAAATGTCGTTTTTGCCTATGCTAAAGCACGAAAATTGGGCCGTTCTTCGTATGACCACCTAGAAGCCGTACCCAAAAGACGTTTAATAAAAAAAAGCGCTATAGTGAAAAGTTGTCCATTGGGCCCATTGCGTCTTCTTAATTGTCTGTAGGTTGATCGACTTTGCATTGTACATTGAATTGTCATAGTGCACCATGCATTGTAGTTCTATGAAATGGGCTAATGAGGGTATTCAAATGTCTGGAACAGCTGACACTTGTATTTTTTCGCGCTTTTGAAGCTTTCCCCATATTGACTACTAGATTTTATTTTCTCTCCACATTTTCGGCTAGATGTAGGGATTTCATTACACCACGGATAGTTGTGTTTTATGTATGGGAGGATTGAGGGACCGATTGAGAAGTCTCAATTTTGTACGTTGATATTTGTGTGGACTGAGGGACCGCAGTGCAGTCGCTCAGCTGTCGAAATCTTTTAACACTTTAAAGGTGTTGTTGTTTATTTAAACTTGGCATATTGCAATGTTTACTAAATGAAAGAAAGAAAGAGGATATTTATTTAAATTGTCACAGAAACACAAAGTAAACAAAAGGTACACAAACAAAAGACACGAACGTCAACAAAACAGAGATAAAACAAAACAATCGTGAAGAGAACATGTGAGGCATATAGAGTCAAAGGCAGCCGGGTACCATACAGTAATGTATGGCACCCAGCCACCTCGGACCTCAAACGCCTCAGGTGCCTCCGTGACAACAAAAAAGGGGCTCCAACTCAGTATACTTTACTGGTGTGTGCTATGGTTAGCATAACACCAGCAAAACTGATTTTCAGTTGGGACCATATAATTTCTCCTTTGGCACCCGGAACGTGGTACATAGGTACATACACACATCTCACTATAGAAATACAAATAATAATAACTACTTATATGAATACCCATAAATATGCTGCAACCTTATTTTCATTCATTCATTATTTTGCATTTTTCTGAGATCTGACGAGTGAGCTGTGAGGACTGAGGGACCACACAACAAGGGCTGTATATTTTCTTACATTATGTGGCAAATGGAAATATTCCTTTTACGTTTATTATAAAGAATTGACTAAATGCTTGAAAACTCATTTGATGATCTGTGCCTGGTCCCTAAATCCTCCCATACATTTATATTTTTTATGTAGCCTATATAGTTCTCACTGCAGGGCACAGGCCTTCTTTCAGAGAGAGAGTACGGGCTTAACCACACGAAACCACGCCGAAATTGCGGATTGGCGATTTCAAGCGTTGAGGTGTGTGAACACGTCAGACACTCACGTCACTTGTGCAAATTTACGGCGGTCCCCAGTGGGCATCGAACCAACGACCTCCGGCATGGTGATCGGACGTGATGCCGGTAGACTAACGAGGCAGTAAAGATTTGACATTCTTTGAATTTACGTTTCATCATCATCATCATCATCAGCCACCCGACGCCCACTGCAGGACACAGGCCTCCCTCGTGGTTTTCCTAACCATGAGGGGTTTTGCCATAATCGCCACGCTTGGCAGGCGGGTTGGCGATCGCAGTATGCGGTTGGTATCTCAGGAAGATGCTGCTGCCCGTCTCCTGGTAATTGATTTCCTTAGTCGCCTTGTACGACATCCACGGAAGGAAATGGAGTGACGCTATTCTTAATCCGGCGCCACACGGAAATTTACGTTTGCTGAAAGCCAATGTAGGTACAACGTTACCCGCCAGCCGCTGTCTAGAATTTGATCGATCCCTTTGGAAATATGATCCACGTCTCGTTTGCTTTCTCATCTCGTTGTTATTCCGTGAAATCGAAACGAGCTTCGGTTGACTCTGCTTCATGTGATCCGGTTTATTTCTTACCACCTCCGCTTTGAGGATGATGAGTGCCCGCGACTACATTAGCGGTCTACGTTCGCGTTCGTTGCCTATAGCCTATTCCACCCTGGAGATCCATTATAAATATATACTTTTGAAAGAGTTTTTGAAACCAGATTTACTAATCTTTCGGACATTACATATAATCTTACAAACATATAAACTTACAAACTATCCCTTAGGGCATTGCTAAGGTCTACTTACTTATTTATAGATATGATAAAATTTTACTTATAACAAATATAACTTTTAAATTTCACATTTCACAACAACACTTATATTACTTACTGTTCTTTGGAGCTTCTGTAGAAACTATGAAACTTTTTAAATATTTATAGCTTACATACAAGATTATTTTTGTCTATTTTTATTTACTTTAATTTAATTTATTTTAGTTTAATTTAATTCCGCCTGAATAACATAAGTATACCTACAACAGCTGAATTTTTTTCGATTTTTAAGGTTCCCGCATAGTTGTTGTTTGGGTAGACGAGTACCTCCCATTTTCAGATATTGTAACACCCTGTACAGGGTTATTTCTGAAACGCGAAATTCCACCCCCAAACAGCCCTGTTGGAATATTCTAATAAAAATAAAAAGTTTTAAGTTCTGTGGAAGAATTATTTTTTCCTCAGTCGTCACGTCACTCTTGACAGATGACAACGCCATACTGCTTGTTTCACGAAGAGCGGTCCGTTCACATAATTATCAAAAGAAATAATTACAATACTAAAACTTGTTCAATAATAATGAGTATTGTAATAGAACTTAGAGTTCAATATAAAAGTTAAATTCAGTGTTGTCGTTTTACTCTGCCCAAAGTGTAATTTCCAATAACCCCAATTACAGATCGTGCTTTGCAAAAACTTTTGTTCTATGACGTTTTTCTCACGTTTTATCGCCAATATCGCAGCTTCAATTGATCATTGTCTTACATAGAAGTACCTATGTCCATTCTATTTGACACATATGGGTGTTAGTCCAGTCAAATTAGGGATCAACTTCGGAATGAGAGATAATAAGCTAAATTTTCGTATATAGCTTCATTTTGGCGTTCTATAAATTGCCTCAAATACCTATCTCATAAAATTGTGCTGTAATGGTGGCTTTGCAATGAAACAGCATTGAGGAAAGTGTATTAAATAGTGTATTTAATTGAATTTATTATGTATTCACCGTTATTTAATTTAGTATTTGTAGCGTAATTAATGTGTATGTGTATATAAAACATATACGTGTGTATATATATGTGTGTGTGTGTGTATGTATGTGTGTGTGTATATATATGTGTGTGTTTGTGTGCATGTGTGTATATATGTGCTTGTGTGCGTAAGTATGGCTGTATGTGTGAGTATGAGTGCGCGTTTGTTCCGTGTTCATGCTCCGTGAGTCACCAGAAGGCCCTAGCTGAAAATCAGTGTTGTGGCTGCAAACTTTCAGCTAATACTGAGCATGAGGCCTTTTTTCCGCTTCATCGTCATACAGAGTACATCCACTGTACCAGCCTTTGTTTTTTCTCACTATTAGCTTCACATTTCTTTTGCTTTTGTCCTATATCTGCCTTATTTACTATATTTACTTTTCCTGCATAATTATGTGTGTCTATGTGGCGTTAAATAAATGTTTTTCTTCTTCTTCTTCTTCTTCTTCTTCTTCTTGAAAGCTTGCCCATTATACTGGCCACAAGCTAAAGGGCATTATAACATGGACGTATGGCGGAAGACTGCGCGCTCACCGCCCTCTACTTATCTCAAAAACGGTTGAGCACACGAAGAAATGTTTCAAATAAAATTTCTCGCGAATTTTATGCTCTACAATATTTTAATTATAGACGTTAACATCATTGGAGCAATAGAAAGCGAGATAATCGCGAAACACTGTATTTTTTTTACCTTTGACCTTGAATAACTTATGGCGCAAACACGATATTTTATGAGACTTTTGCGAGGATAATATTACACACCCACCCATTTACCGCACTTACCTACCTTGCCATATACCACACTTGCTGGCCATTTCTCTGCGATATATCATTGAATCTGCCTCCCATATTCATAATTCATTCGAGGGTCTAAAATAAACCGGACAAAATCACGGACGACGCGACGGTTGAAAAACCAACGACATTGCGGCCATCGCATTACGACGCACGAAGATTGATGGCATTAATAACGCAACCATATAATATCTGGCCTTACCCTGAGTTTGAGTTCTGTATAAGGTTTTACAACAAGTTTACTCAACATATATTAGAGTTACATACCTCCGACGCGATTTATGTTAAGTACACTCTGTGCATAAAAGCCTGCTAACATTAAGGATTATTTAGAAGACAAAGATATCCGATTTAAAAAAATTGTTAACGGGGACAATTGTGTCTAGTTTTCGACACATTCATGCATAATACTTTAAGTTCAAAACTCGGTTGATTCAGTTAAACGTCTTTGAAAAGAATAAATGTGATAAAATTATGTAAATATAATAGCAGAAGAAAATAACAGCTTTGACGTTTATTAAGTATACATTTTCTTTTTATAATGAATATACGCGGCAATCCGATCTTCATATTTTTTTTGTGTTGCAGAGTTTTGTTTATACTTCCGTATAGCAGAGAAACGAATTTTGCATTTCTTTCATCGTTTTTTTCGTTTTTATCTTTACTTTCCTTATATTCGTAACTTAAAGCACAGTTAAAGACTCAACATCTCTCAAACTATTTGGCTCGGGACTAATAAGTTACTTCGACCCCTAGGGTAACAATGTACCTACTATAATTATAGCGTAATATTGCAAGACTGACGTCGGAAGTAGCCGATCAGATTTAAATCACCAACACTCGATCATGGATCAAATTGCTACATCGTATCGTTAAAGGTTATTGATTATATGTTCATGTCTACGGGGTATTATACGGAGTTACGTTATATTAGCAACATATACAGGGTCATCTCTAAAACGTGTAATTATTAAAACACCTTAAGAGTGTCTTACTACAACTTTAGTTCTATAAGGTATTTTCAGGTTTTTTTAGTTAAATTTTATTTTTTTCTCAATGTGAACATGAATCAACAATAAATATGTTTATTAACCTACAATTTAACATATTAACTAACCTACAGTTTTAATTACTCACATTTATATTATTCGAAATACCAAGGTTGACATAATTTTATCTAATAATTTACAACTCGTAATGTTGGTTCTATGTATTACCTATCAAACATCGCCGTTACAAAGAAGGAAAAGGGTAAGACTAGATTGACAAAAATATTGTTAGTAGACATGGGACAACACAATGGGACATGAAAAAAAAAACAGAAAATGAAATAATTTACTTTCGATTGACGCAACCAAAAGTTCCGCTCGGCTTCAAAAGCTGCGTGTCATAGTAAAGTTTTTGTATTAAAAAGTAGAATATAAATCAATCAGTCCGTACTCGTTTACTACGGGACGTGGGCCTCCCCAAGGCATGCCACTTCCTTCTGTCCTCGGCCATCCTCATCCAGCCACTGCCAGCAAAAACACCGCAATAAATCAAAGAGTAGAATTATCCCCTTATATTCTACCGGACTCGCTCGTAGCCCCGACTGCCTGAGTGATCTTAAACGATCACGAAGGTTAAGCAACACAGGGCGCGTTCAGTGCATAGATGGGTCGCCGTCTATGCCTAACGCTAGTGGCATTTTTCCGAGCGGTTCCGTGCTTCGCAAGGCAAGTTAAGCTGTTGGTGCCGGCTGCCGTCGATAGATGGCAGTCGTTAAGCCAAGTCAGAGGCCTTAGGGCGGCTTGACAACTTCTGACAGTAGACGAGCCACTAGTCTACAAGCCTCCACCAATCCGGACTTGGCCCCCGTGGTGGAGTATGGCCTATACCTTCCTCAGGGAAGAGACCCGTGCCCCTCGGTGGGGACATAATGGGTTGATGATGATTCTACCGGACCTTCTTGCCTGTACCCTGTAAATCTATGAATTTATGTGTAAGATAAGATAAGATAAGATAAGATAAGACAAAAATATTAAAATGAACTTCAAGAGTCAAATCTAACCCCTAGATTACGATTTGATAGACGACTCTTTATTGCAATAGGTACCTAATTTAATTATACATACTAATGAATATGTTCACGGTTCAAATACGTAAGGCAGTTAGTATATCACTTGAGTAAGTATATTATATTATTATGGTTCAAGTCCCGTCATGGGTGGAATTTTTAACCTGTAAATAGGCTTTCAAAATTGTTCTCAGCACGGATTAGTGCAACAAAAACAATATAATCATGTAAGTACAGCGATATCATTCCGATGTAAAAACCTAACTGCAAAGTGGGTACTCGGGGCTGCAAGTGATGTAAATTACTTCAGCCAGATGTCGCTGTCTGTACGTAATACAGAGAAGTTCGTAAAGAGGTTCGAAATTTCGCCGATGCCTGCACTTGCACATTAGCTCAGTTGGGAGAGCGCTGGCACGGTTAGCCAGAGGTTCAAGTCCTGGCATGGGTGGAATGTCTCTCAGCAAAAGTTAGGAGTATACAAATGGTGTTTGCTTGCCCTTACACTAAGCTGAAGCCTGTATGATAAGGGCCAGATAATGTAGGTAATAATAAGCTCTAATGTGTAAAACCTATTATGTTCATATCTTAAACCGGATGTAAGAGAATTATGGTACGGTTCTCTATATAATATAATACGGTTTAGTAGGTGTACGGAATGTATTGCAAACGGGATCATCATTTTCCATTTAGCGTGGGAAACTCAATGTGTCAAAGTAACAAGGTATTGATGTGTCCAGAGGGACAACATTATAAAGAATAAATCCAAAGGGAACGTACCCCATACTACGCGACCCACATAGAAGAAGAAGAAGAAGAAAGACATTTATTATACCAACAAGATACATCACAGAAACAAAATAAGCACATAAGTAACATAATATGCACAACAACAGAAAGAAAACTAAATACACAACAGACAAAACGAATAAATAAAACAGGACCATAGATGTAGCCTGCGGTGTATCTACATTGCCACAAAAGGCAGCTGACTCAGCGTTGACACTGTATACCCGGTATATGGAATTGTATACGGAACCCTACACAGCGTGTGGCCCGACATGCACTTACCCGGTTTTTCAGAGTAAGAGTTTGGGTCGCGTACCCACTATGGGCTGGCGATTTCTAGTGCTGCTTTGAACACCTCATGCCGGGCACTACTACTTATGTCCTCCACTGTATGGAGTTGTCTGAACCTACTCCGAACTGCCAAATATTTTGACAAAATGGTTGACCCGATCGAGGAGAAAGTTACGTGATAGAAGGGCTGATCTACCGAACAAATAGTATCACGAATGTCGAATAAAGTTAAAAAAAAATATTGAAAAAAAAAGAAAAAGAATTTGCCAATCAGGGTTACAAACTCGCTGATTGTTGGCCAGGGTGCGGCTGACGAACGGGCTCTGTAAGTACATCGTTCGGGGAGCCTCCTTTCATGCACTTGTTAACCTCCAGAGAATAGTATTATGGAAGTCAGTGACGCCTCATGTCGGGTACATAGATTTATCTGTTTATCAGATTAGACCTATGATTTCTGCACTTAGGCTCACAGTGCGGCTATTGTAGGTAGGAAAGCTGTGATATTTAACTACCCAGTCCTCTTTCCCAGTACTCTTTCCAAAAAGGCAGCAATTCTTTGAGGCCTCTTGAACGGATCCCATTCTGTTCGCAGTTATTCAATGTTGAATGATTAGGTAGGCAGGTGTTTCCGCTTCCTTATGGCATTCCCGGCCCGGCGGGCAGATGTTTAATCATCGGTTAGTATGCCGGGTACATATAGACCGAAGTATTAGTACTCAGGTCAGTGAAGTGAAGGCAAGAATTTTTTGATGATTTTGAGTGCCCTCGCTCGTATTCGTTTTGTAAGCCTGTTCGCAGACATTTTCCTTAAACGTTAGCGAGTTGCATTGCTATTACTGATGCAAATAATGATTAAAAGTTTCGACTTTCTTTTATAATAAATCTATATACCTATTTACCTTAGCATTTGTAGCGGCGGTGGTAGCCTAGTGGGTAGAACCTCGGACTCAGAAGTGGGAGACCCAGGTTCGATCCCCGGTGCGGGCATGTATCTATGACTTGGTTTTCTAAGTTATGTACATTTGTGAAGTTATAGTAGCAATACCACTCGCTAACGGTGAAGGAAAACATCGTGAGGAAACCTGAGTGTCTGAGCTATTCACATACCTCAGCGCTTGAAATCGCCAATCCGCGGTGGGCACGCGTGGTGATTAACCCCACACTCACTCCCTGAGAGAAGGCCTGTGCCCTACAGTGGGACGTATATACGCTGCTTATGTTATCTACCTATTTAGTACAACATCAACTAAAACTAAATTGTTAGAGGCTGGAAGAGCACAACGTTCTTTACTTAGGGTTATGCTCTTCAAACCACGCTTATTTCCTACAGAAACACAATACGAATCATGTCAACCGCTTACAATCAGGAAGTTATAGGTATATTTTGGCAGTAATTTTGAAAAAACATAAATCCTTAGCATATGATCCTAAAAATTTGTCTAGAAGAAGAAATGATATAGTTATTAAATCAAACAGCGTGAAAACATACTTTGCTAGTCGCCAATATGAAAATTTGTCTGGCTATTTGTATAACCAGATAAATCGTAGTTTGGACATCTATTCTATGCTAACACTTGGGTGCAAGAAGGCAGTGACTGAATGGGTGCTAAAAACGGAATTTGTGTTACAACATGTCACATAACTATAATAAGATAAAAATAAATATGAATAAATATAAAACACACACACACACACACACACACACACACATACACACACTACACTAATGTCACTAATCATAATTGTAATTTAAGCGCAAAATAGAAAAAATATATTAAGCTCACACTTAAAAAATCTTTATTTTACATTTAAGTTCGTTTAGTTTGTCAAGCTTTATAAGATATGGAAGAGCGGGTTTCCCTGTCACAGGTACTTTATACTCTAAAACTTAAAATGAATCCCAGCAAAAGTGTATTTTTAGGTTGGATGAATAAATATTTTGAATTTTTGAATCAAATCAGCCCGTAAATAACCCACATAGGTCATAGAAAATTGGAAACAGGCCTCAGGAAACGCCAACCCAAGTCTTTTGCTAGTCTCGTTCAATGTTTTCCAGCCGCTCTCACAATGTCGTCGGCCTACCGGGCTATTTTAAGGAAAAAGTTAAAAAAAATATATAAATAATGTTGCTAATTCCTTTATGAAGACTATTTTTTATGATAGTCTCAGGTCAGTAGGTGTCAGGTCTAAAGTGTCAAGATGAATGAAATAAGCCCGGACACGAGGTATCTTATCTTATCTGTTCGCTTTATTGTCTTTCGTCTCTATCAGATTAAATCAAAGTCTCCGAGTTTTAGTGTCATTAGAAAAACATAAGAATGTATGCCAAGAGTTTCAACAAAATCGCTTCACAGGTGAAAATTCGAAACGATATTTACATTTTAGTTGCAAAGTCACCCGCAACGTAATTGAGTAGAGCGCGTAGGTGTAAAGGTTGATGTGGTGCCGACTGTATGCAAAGTGTAAGTAGTCGCAGATGTAGTCTCGAGTTGGCGGTAGACTCGCTGTATAGTTTGAAACTTTGTACTACGTATATGCAAAGGGGCTAAAATTTGATACATACATACCATAATAAATAAATAAATAAATAAATACCATACGTCTCGTTTTGAACGGGTATGTCCCGTTATTGCGTACTGCCTCCCGGTGTCCCTGAAGAAAGCCTCGGGACGCAGAAATGTCCTGTTTTCAGCTTGGAGTTCATAATCCTACATATATAGTATACAGGGTGGATTTTTGAGACGGGTCAGTAAGGGCAGGTACCTTAATCGTTATAGTTACAGGAAAATGTTCCTAAAAGACCATCCCCAACTTTTAAAGATATTGTGAACTGCATTCACAGATTTTGGAGAAAATGTACAGTCAGCGAAAAAATGCTGAAATACAAAAATATATATATTTTTATGCCAATCGATTCTATTCCGTGTGGGGATCAAAAGACTCTAAGGGACCATTTAAGGCTTGAGTACTAGAAATAACAGAAATCGCCAAAAACTTTTTTCATATATTTTGTACTGAAAAACGAAAATCAACTCTTCTTCTTCTTATTGTGATCAAAAGATTGTTTAAGTCCAACTGAAATTTAAATACAAAAGCTACGGTAGGTCACAACAACACTGACATCATGTATTTTTATACACAAACTAAAAAATAGGTGATCTACGAAATAAACTGCTCAAAATGACCGCCGTTTTCGTGAATACATAAGTTTACTCGTTTTTGTACTGAGCTGATAATTTTCTTGGATGGATATTATTAAATATCTTCGTTAATGCCTCTTTCAGCTCCTGAACACTGTCATAATTCCTTTTGTAGAGTTCGCTTTTTAGGTGCCCCACGGAAAAAAAATCGAGAGGCGTTAGATCGGGGCTGCGAGGTGGCCACTTAGTTGGACCATGTGTACCTATGCACTATGTCCTGAATTATCTGTTCAAATTTAAACGCGTACGACGGCTGTTATGTGGCGGTGCGCCATCTTGTTGAAAATAAACATTTCGCATTTCCGTTTCATTTCCGTGCTTCGCAAGGCACGTTAAGCTGTTGGTGCCGGCTGCCGTCGATAGATGGCAGTCGTTAAGCCAAGTCAGAGGCCTCTTAGGGCGGCTTGACAACTTCTGACAGTAGACGAGCCACTAGTCTACAAGCCTCCACCAATCCGGAATTGGCCCCCGTGGTGGAGTATGGCCTATACCTTCCTCAGGGAAGAGACCCGTGCCCCTCGGTGGGGACATAATGGGTTGATGATGATTTCCGTCAGGGGCCATTCTTCCAACTGGTTTTCAAGATTCTCTAAAATGACCTCATTATACGTGGTTATACACAGCAGAATTAAGAGTGCCTTCATAGTATTCCACCATTACGACACGGTTCGACATTAGAGCACACCAACAGTTAAAAGAAAAACGAACCTGATTGTGGCTTTCCCGAACTCTGATGGATTTTCTCTGATGGTTTCGTCGGTTGTACATACCGTTATTGGAAAAATTGGTTTCCTCAGACCATAATATGTACTTTAAATATACATGATCTCTACTTATTTTTCCGCTTAGCCATCGACAAAAGGTAAGCCTTCGAACATTATCACCCGGATGTAGCGCTTAAACTATGCGCCCCTCTCGACAGCATTTATAGCCGTATTTTTTCCATGTCTTTAACATGTGGGAAACACCCACTTCAAGAACGACAGATCTGGACGATATTTCTGGATAAACTTCATCATAGGTTAAAATAGCGATCACCGTATCTAAGTCCAGGACATGAGGCTGCCGCACTAACTTCTTTTTAAACGAACCATTTTCTTCAAGATTCTTCAAGAGTTTTGTTATTACCTTCTTTGTTGCTACATGTCGCAATGGATATTTAGTCCCATACCACACTAAAGCTGCTTCTTTGTTTCTATTTTTCACAAAATACGCTTCAACTAAGTCCCAAAATTCCTGATTTGAAGACATTTTTACAAGAAGTTTATAATTGCAACTAACAATCCAGAATTTTCTCAGCGCAAACATAAGAATAACGTGAAGATATTCAAATCGAATTTGAAATTTACTTTCGAACTTCTTTTTACTTTTTTTTCAGCCAGCCACCTAAAACAAAAAGTTTGGCCAACGTAGAAGTTTGACTCGCTTACCGAAATGTATGAAAAAAGTTTTTGGCGATTTCTGTCATTTCTAGTACTTAAACCTTAAATGGTCCCATAGATTCTTTTGATCCCCACACGAAATACATATGTTACTCGGGATGACATATGACATAAGGATTCTTACAATACCACGTATTTCTAAAATGATTAGAGCGTATGTAACTTATGGTAGAATAAAAAAACAGTCTGGTATGCCTGAAATGCTACCTTTACTTAGATGTTCTCTGTTTTATTTGGACATTCGTGTAAAAACAGTGTTTCGTCGCAGGTGATCGAGATCAAAACTCCAGAGTCGTACGCGCACGACGACGGCGGTTTTGTTGTCTTCAGGCCTGTCGGCTACACGGAGTCCGAGCGCGGGGTTACCACTTCCACCGCCGCGCATGTCTACGCTTTCAACAGGTATGGACAGTCCGTTACAGGCCCATCTACACTACAGACCTCTTCAGGCCTTTTTTTGATGTGTGTAGGATCGATTGGCATAAAAATATTTTTTTTTGTATTTCAGCGTTTTTTTCGCTGACTGTACATTTTCTCCAAAATCTGTGAATGCAATTCATAATATCTTAAAAAGTTGGGGATGGTCTCCTAGGAACGTTTTACGTTTTACCCGTCTCAAAAATCCACCCTATATCTACCAACATTTGTGTGGTACCTGGCAAGTCTTGCTGCCAATTGGTGGCAATTCGTATAGTCTATGACGAGCGATTGCTGCGTATAGACCAGTTAAGACATAACGAAAAATACCTTCTGTTGTGATCAGATTGTATGAACTACACACAAATACCTTCTGTAAGGGATTCAGATGAGGACTGGGTCTCAGCGATTGGATGATTAAGTAAAAGATAAAAATACAGAGGTAAACGTGGCGGTAATGTCACACAGCGCGCGCGGGTCACTCGTTGGTGGCCATGGTGGAACTGATTTTGCAAGGCGGAGCGACCAACGTATGTGCTTTGCCACATTACCCTCAATCGTACATTTAATAAAAACGGTCAAGAACGAAAACCTTAAGACTAACACGAACATACAGACATTTCACATATTTACATCGTGTTAGCGTGTACGCGTCGTCTACAATCTCCCCCGCGTGTCGTCTTGGCGACACTCATCTGCATTAGGTAACCGTGCGACGCGTGTAGCGGGTCTGCGCAAAATGTTTGTCCGTGTCTGAACATCCACGACTCTCACTCGGCCATCTTTTCCGGGATGAATTTGCACAATTCTTCCCTTGGGCCAGGAGTTTCTTGGAGAGTTCGGGTCAGCGATGAACACTAAATCATCGTTTTGTAGGGGCTCGTTGTCTTCCGTCCACTTTTGTCGCGGCAAGAGAGACGGAAGAACCTCTTTCATCCACCTACTCCAAAATAAGTCAGCAAGGCGCTGGGCTATGCGCCACTGACGGCGGAGGTAGAGATCTCCCTCATTAAATTCACCTGGGACGGGGAGTCCCGATGATGAGCCAATTAAAAAATGGTTTGGCGTCAATGCCTCAATTGCATCACAGTCAACCGAAACGTGGCTTAAGGGTCTACTGTTGACCATTGCTTCAACCTCAGCCAGCAAAGTAGTGAGCGTCTCCTCACGAGGTGCTCTTTCTTTCAGAACGACTTTAAGAGCCGTTTTTACACTACGAATGAGGCGCTCCCAAGCGCCTCCCATGTGTGGGCTGGCTGGAGATATGAAGTGCCACTCAACTCCATAATTTGTGGCGTAATCCGCCAGATAGTCTCGGCTCAGATCGTCCAGTGACCTCTTCAATTCGGCTTCAGCTCCTTTTAAATTGGTCCCGTTATCGGAATAGAACTTCGCGGGCCAGCCTCGTCTAGCGGCCATGCGGCGAAGTGCCATGATTAGCGAATCTGTAGAGAGTGACCCAACAACCTCTACGTGCACAGCTCGCACGGTTAGGCAAGTGAAAAGTACGGCATATCTTTTTTCTCTTCGGCGCCCAACTGTAACCTCTATTGGGCCGAAGAGATCCAGGCTGCAATGAGTAAAGGGCCTTTGATGATGAGACAGCCGCGCCTCTGGTAAATCTCCAAGTCGGGGAGGTTGCGGATTCACTTTACGCAGTCTACAGAAGAGACATCGTGACGATACAGTACGGACGGTAGGGCGCAACTTTAACAGCCAGTACTTTTGCCTAACTTCATTCACCACCATTTCATTGGAGGCATGTGCTGCGTGCTCGTGATAATGTTTCACAATTAATCTTGAGACATGATCTCGACCGTCCAGTATTACCGGTCGTTTTATTTGTACATCAACATTTTTTACAGCGTCTATACGTCCCCCGACACGCAGTAGACCATCATCGCCATACAACGGAGTCAGGGTACGAAGTCGACTGCTGGGGTTAATGCTTTTGTTCTCTCGCAAAAGTTTAATTTCACTTCCGAAATGTAACGCTTGAGAATATTGCAATAGTAACACTTCAGCCTTCTTCATTAAAGTATGGTTAATCGTAGTTAAGCTACTCCCCTTGCACTTCTCGATAAACAACAAAACAGTGGCTGTTGAACGAAGCAAACGAAGCCACGACGAAAAACGGGTTGGATCAGGCACAGGTAAGTATGTTGTATTGCTATTTGTCGTAACGGTAAGTGTATTTTTAGTTTCTGTGTTACTAACATTTTTTATATTTTCAGGTTCCGTCGGCCATTGCTCTGCCGGCAGGCGAAGAAATTGCGGCCCTAGAAACCATTCACAATCATCGGTAAGTCGATAGTTATTTGTTTTAGTAGCAACGTCTGATATATTCATTTCAGTGGGTACGTAACGCCACTCATTCACGCTACTAAGACTGTCAATTTCGCCGAGCCGGTTAGCGACGAAAGTGTTATAGTTGCGGTTATCATTTCGTATCCACAACAAAACAGTAGTGGAATCACTCCAGTAAAAGGTTTTGTGTACTATTAATCTATGCTCTTTTTTCAGTGTGACCGCCAGTCTGCAGGCGAGCAAAGCCGCCTGAAGTTCTAGGCGCGGCACTGAAGTGGACTTCACTGGTGCCAAGCGACTTTTACTCATGACGAACGACAAGCTAATGTCGTCTTTATTCTCATTGGAATAAGAGCGCCAGTATGCGGCCGCCGCGTAGGCTGTTCGCGAGGCATCACAAAATAAATGCAACTCTAATACCTCGCACTGCGTGTTATTATTGAAAAAGTACCATCTCGGTATCCGTAACTTGTTTATGGAATCAATTCGATTTACCCATTCTTTGTAAATAATGAACATTTCATCACTCAAAACTTGATCCCAAGCAATTCCTTGCTTCCATGTAGATTGCAAGATAATTTTAGCTTGTATAGTAAAAGGTGTCAATAAACCGTAAATGTCGTAAATTGACATAACAATTCGTAAGAGCTCCCTCTTGGTTGGCTTTTGTTCTCCGTTTAGAACGTTAGTACTGACGTTTCTTATTGCTAAATTGAACCCTAAGCAATCCGTACTAGGGTACCACAACAGGCCGAGAGTCCGCTCGAATAACTCAGTTCCTTGGAAATTCAACTTTACGCTAGCTTCACTTAAGGTCTCTTTTGGCGCAAAGTCACAAACAGCTGAGTCATTCGACGTCCAGTTTCTAATCTGAAAACCACCTTGCGCATGTATCTCTGTTATCTCTCGCATTGTTTTTATGGCCGCCTCCGTGGTTGTGAAGGAATCGACATAGTCGTCGCAGTAGTGATTTTTAATAATAGCCTGTGCTGAACCGGGCATGATTTGTGTGAAACGTTCCGCGTTTTTATTTTTTACATATTGGGCTACAAACGGAGAACAATTCGCGCCAAAAATTAATGAGGTCATCGCGAATTGTTTAATTTCATCCTCTGTTCTCCACAGAAAACGAAGTGCGTGCTGATCCTCTGACCGTATTTTTACACGGAGGAACATATCACGTATATCCGCGGAAATACCTACTTGATTCTCACGGAATCTTAACATTATACCTATTAGTGATTCTAACATGTCTGGGCCCTGCAGCAAATAACTATTCAAGCAAACATTATCAGTTTCTGCTGCGGCATCGAAAACTAAACGTAGTTTCTTTTTGTTCGGGTTATCTACGCCAAAGTGGGGTAAATACCACACCCGGGGTCCCGATTCGTTCTCGCTAAGTTCGCGAGCATAATCATTTATGAAAAGGTGTTTGATTCTTTCTTTGTACTGATCTGAAAAACCCTGATCACGTGACATTTTTCGCTCAATTGACTTCAATCGCGAAAAGGCGGTTGGGTATGAATCTGGCATGCTGGCACTGCTTTTCCACGGGAGACCTACTTCCCAGCGGCCATTAATTAACTGTGCAGTGTTATCTAATATTTCAGTAGCCCTAACTTCATCCCTATTCTGTCGCGGGGGTGCCGCGGAAACACCTAGTGCATCTAGCGCAAATGACTTGCGCACGAGTTCATTCAAACCACAATAACATGCATCTTTGTTATCATTGGGAAACAAAGGCGAAGACTCGCCACGCGTAGAAGTGTGCGTGTGGTCTTCATAGATGTGTGCGCATACATTCGCGTCGATAGCGATAAGCCGATCTGACCGGTTACCTAATGGTGAATAAAGGCGAGGAAGAGTTGTCATAAGGCCGTGTACACACCAACCCAACGGAGTCAAAGTTCCATAAGGTTCATTTTTGTTACCAGTTAATAATTGCAGAGGTTTCATCAAATCGTAATTGTCTTGACCAATAAGGACTTTAGGTTTACAGTCAATATCTGTTACAGAATCTGTGATAATTTGATGTAAGTGTTTATATTTAAGAGTGTCAACTTTTAATACCTTTTGTTCAGGCAAATTTAATTGTTTTATTTTTTGAGCATGAAAATCAAACGTTTCACTATCTGAGGAAGTAGAACGTATGCTACAACTTACAGTCTCTGATGTACAAACGATTTCGTTGCCATCCCATGCACCGCGCATGCGAAGTTGTTTCTTCTGTCCGTTAAGGCCTATCGCATCCGCAATATCACTCGCGATTAATGATACTGTGGCTCCGTCATCGAGGAGCGCGTGCGTTGTGATCGCGCCCTTAGGCCCGCGCAGAACAATCGGCACTATTTTTAGCATAACAACCGAGTTAGACACTGAGATCGTATTATTTACGTTTTCACTGTGGACGTTGTTACTTTCAGCACTATTATCGCTAACGTGATTCACTTGTTCCGGCTGTACGTTTGACGCTGACGATGATGAAGGATTGGGCCAGTGAAGCAGCTGGTGATGAGGAAGGCCACACTGGTCGACTTCACAGTTGACGGCAGGACACTCCTCGCGCTTGTGTCTAGCTACAAGACATTTGTGGCACAAATGTCGGCTTCTGATAAAACTCCAACGATCTTTGCGCATGGCCCTTTTGAATTTGGAGCAGTTAGGTAAAGTGTGATAGTTACCGCGGCAAAACAAGCACTTTTTCTCTTCAGGTTTTGCCAGCTGCGTTAATACAGTGTGTCTAAGGTCTTGCGGTTTGCGGTCATCAGATGTTTTGTAGTTATAAACGTGGCTGATGCCTGCAGTGGAGATTTTTGTTGCTTCAATAAACAAAAAATCGGAAAACATCTCTAGCTTGGGTTTGTTTACATCTTGGTGCGCGTAGGCATAGTCTGCCCATTTTGTAACCAGCGCTGTTGGACATTTAGCAACGACAGCGGTCATCAGTTCGGGACTACGTAGGTAATCAGTTTGCTGTATAGCCTGAGCGGCTGCTACGTAGTTTTTCACTTTAATGGAAAAATTGACTAGGTCGTTGTGATAAGCTGGTGGCAACGGTGGCAGCTTTCGTAGCTGAGTTGTAATTCGGTGAATAATAACTTCGGGCCTACCGTAACGTAACTGCAGAGTGTCCACTATGCTCGCAGCTGATGTGTTGCCGATAAGAAGTGACGAAACAGTTTCTTTTGCTTCCCCGCGTAGACAGTTACGTAATCGGCAACGATTTTCTGCATCAGTGAAATAGCATATATTTGTGGACTCTTTGTAGGCTGTTATAAACGTCAACCAATCCATAGGGTCACCAAAAAACAGCGGCAACTCCTTGTCAGTGCCCATTCGTGACAGGATCTGTCTATTGTTCATCTGGCCGGCGGAGATGGTGATGGCGTCTTTCAGTGCGCACGCTAACTGTTGGATGTCGCTAGGCGGGGCCGTGGCCGGCGCCTCGTGGCGCGACCCGCCGGCGGGCGGGCGCTCCATGGCATCCAGATGACTGCGCTGCATCCATACACCTACTTTGTCCTCGACGTCACAGACACTGGACTGAGCACTTCTACGACTACAATTGGAACGTTCTTCTTCGAGTGCGGCGATTTCGGCGGCTAACTGCTTCTGTATCAGTTCTTTTTCTATTCGTGCATTAGCCTGTGCCGCTTCTAGTTCGAGGCGCTTTTTACGTGCGATGAACTCGATCTCACTGCGTTTGCTGCACGCGGACGACGCCGGTGCTCCAACAGGTACTTCCGTCTTGACGCTGCCGTCGTTCTTGGGGTAAGAACGACACGAGAAATCGGCGTTATCCGATTGTGCGGCAAGAACCTTTTGTGTTCCCGTTTGGATAGCAAGATCCATCGCTTTACGCGTTGACGTACTCGGTGGCGGTGTGCTAAACATTACATCGAGCTCCGTATCACTTTCACACTTTTAGGTATCCGATCGCTGGTGATCTGGCTCGTGGACCAACGCTTTGTAAGGGATTCAGATGAGGACTGGGTCTCAGCGATTGGATGATTAAGTAAAAGATAAAAATACAGAGGTAAACGTGGCGGTAATGTCACACAGCGCGCGCGGGTCACTCGTTGGTGGCCATGGTGGAACTGATTTTGCAAGGCGGAGCGACCAACGTATGTGCTTTGCCACATTACCCTCAATCGTACATTTAATAAAAACGGTCAAGAACGAAAACCTTAAGACTAACACGAACATACAGACATTTCACATATTTACATCGTGTTAGCGTGTACGCGTCGTCTACACCTTCTGTTGTGATCAGATTGTAAGAACTACACACAAAAAACCGGCCAAGTGGGTGTCGGGTCACACGCAATGTAGGGTTTCTTAGAAAGAGGGTTTTTTGTCTGCTTTACAGAAATAACAACTTCATCGAAGTCATTTTCAATGGATTTTGTACGAAATTTTACTTTTATAGGCTGGCTGCCTATTACTCGTTACCTAACTAGTAAAGCCTATATAGCCGTGATACTTTTTCTTTTAAGTTCATTATATGTGCTACTACCGTGAATTTTTTCACGTTTTTTACAATCAACTGTTTAGTCAGGAGAGGGGGGGGGGGGAGGGGGGACGCCTTACTGGGAGAAAAATTTGCACTTTAAAGCTTAATATGTCGCAACCCGAACCCTAAATTAAAAAATTTCCTACACCGACAATACTTTTCATCGACCAATCCAGAAAAAAAATCATCCCCATTTTTCATGTTAGGGGCGGTACAATAAGTCTTTGTCTGCGTATTCATATTCATATTCACGCTAGGCCGCGGACGGACAGACAGACAGACAGACGGACATGGCGAAACTATAAGGGTTCCTTGTCGGACTACGGAACCCTAAAAATAGCGAGTTACGTCTCATCGCTGTATTCTATAAAATCTTTGTAACACGATATGATCCTGTCGGCAACGGCCAATATGACGGTAATTTAAAACAAAAATTAACGATTCCGTCTTATTTTTAAAAATGTCTCGTTTTGGGTACAAAAAAATATGGTCTCGTTGTATTTTTTGTACATAAATCTAGGTTCAAAGATATTTTTGGGCCGTAGGTAAAGCGCCAAATAAAGCGAATAATTTTACCTTTGAGAGCACTGTCAAGTTACTGTTTTGTTTCGATCAGCTTCATTGAAATGGACATCAAAAGCGATTTGAAGGTGTCCTTTTATTTCTCTTTACCTTACAAAAACAAGGAGCATCTGCCAATAAAATGTATTGGAGTTTAGCATAAATAAAAATCATGTATTTTTGTGTTTTCGGCTTAAGACTGGGAAGCTTGGAAAACGACGAGGGAGGCCTATGTCCTACAGTGGGCGTCAAATGGCTGATGATGATGATGATGTATTTTTGTGTATTTATCACAATAAAATTCTTCAAACAAAAAACAACATACTGTTATAGTTCAGAGAACTTCGACATCATGCAGCCATACTGTATGTCACGGCGCTGAAATACCGTCATAAGTCGTCATCTATTTACTGAAAAACACGTGCTATAGCTACGGTACGTGGGAATATACCTATCATAAGCAGCCTATATACGTCCTACTGTAGGGCACAGGCCTTCTCTCAGAGAGAGTATGGGCTTAATCACCACGCGAGCCCACCGCGGATTGGCGATTTCAAGCGCTGAGGTATGTAAATAGCTCAGACACTCAGGTTACACTCAATATACCTATGCGCCGTTTCAATTCCAATGAATTTTCTACCTGAAACCGGCGTGCGAATGTCGATGAAGCGAATGGAAACCCGCTCTTCCATAATATCGATATGGAAGAGCGGGTTTCCCTGTCACAGGTACTTTATACTCTAAAACTTAAAATGAATCCCAGCAAAAGTGTATTTTTAGGTTGGATGAATAAATATTTTGAATTTTTGAATCAAATCAGCCCGTAAATAGCCCACATAGGTCATAGAAAATTGGAAACAGGCCTCAGGAAACGCCAACCCAAGTCTTTTGCTAGTCTCGTTCAATGTTTTCCAGCCGCTCTCACAATGTCGTCGGCCTACCGGACTATTTTAAGGAAAAAGTTAAAAAAAATATATAAATAATGTTGATAATTCCTTTATGAAGACTATTTTTTATGATAGTCTCAGGTCAGTAGGTGTCAGGTCTAAAGTGTCAAGATGAATGAAATAAGCCCGGACACGAGGTAGATGCTGTGAACCGTTTATCTGTTCGCTTTATTGTCTTTCGTCTCTATCAGATTAAATCAAAGTCTCCGAGTTTTAGTGTCATTAGAAAAACATAAGAATGTATGCCAAGAGTTTCAACAAAATCGCTTCACAGGTGAAAATTCGAAACGATATTTCGTCCCCGTAGAGCGGAAACTCACCAAGTCGACTTAGGGAGAAAATGAGTAATTACTACCATTGGAATCACAATTTTTTTCTCTACATTTCTGTGTAACCGGTTTTTTCATAGGTGCCATAGTTTCAAATTTAGAAACTGCAAAAAATAACTAATTACAGTCTTTTACAGCCTTGTTGAAAGGAACAATTAATTAAATGTATTTAATTAATTTATACTTGTCCAAAGTACAGTCTCGTTATCACCTAACCCACGTTAGTTAATTTTGGCATAGACACAACCAACATTGTTACTATGAAACGATGAATTCGTAAACTAACCAACACTAAATAGTTATTTGTATAGTTTTTATTTGTATTATTTTTGTATTTCCAGAGGGCATGTCAATGCGCTAAGGTGATTTTCGCTTAAGTTTTAGTGAGTATTTGTCTTTGACCTTTGTCGCCACGGCTCTTAGGTACTATCTAACCGACTTCAAAAAAGAAGGAGGTTATAAATGCGTATGTTTTTTTTTAAATGTTTTTTTGGCTTTGTTCTCGCTTAACTCCGTCGAATCTTAAGCGATTTCGACAATTCTTTTTCTGTTTCGAAAAGATATAACGTCCCATTGGTCCCATTTTAATTTGGTGAAGATCTGATGAAGACTTCAGAGATGGAGAATGGAACTCTTCAATGGGCAGCAGTAAATAATGCCTAATGGGGACATCCCGCCAATTGTACTGCATTTTTGTAAACATTTCATGTTTGTGTTTTTCCTGGTACAATAAAGAATATTCTTATCTTATCTTATCCTTTAGTTATATCCATATGTTTCATGAATTAGCGTAAAAGTAGTCCCAAGGTAATCGTGATGTTCTGGTGAAGACTCGGAAATGGAAATTGAGAACTTCAATAATTTTAGCACCGAATTAAGTAGGGTAAATTTTGGTTATTAGGGACTTGTTTATTTTTCTCCCCTCTCCCGCTGTTGTATGGGAGCCCCCTTTAAATATAAAATAAACATTTAAAGAGGGCTCCCATACAACAAACTTAATTTTGTTTGCCGTTTTTTGCTCGATATTAATAACGGCAACAGGTAGACGCTTGAAATATTCACAGAATATTTAGTTTTATATTCGCTTCAAAAATAAATAATTAAATTAAAATAAAATAAATATTTAAGGGGGGCTCCCATAGAACAAACGTGATTTTTTGCCCTTTTTTCTCGATCTTTTTGTCTAATGTTGTATAGATAATGGTACGGAACCCTTCGTACGCGAGTCCAACTCGCATTTGGCCGATTTTTTCATGTAGTGACTCTCTTTGTTCATTTTCCTTTTTAAATAAAGTTTTGAAAGTTTTTTTACTGTTTTCTTATATGATTCGAAAGAAAATAAAGTTAGTTATCTATTTCTGAGACTGTTATGCATTTCCAGAGACTAGTTGTTCCTTCACTAAAACGAGTTGTTTCTGCTAATGATAGTCAAATCTGGGTAGAAATTAACTAACTCTGGGCAGAAAATCACTAAGTCGGTATTAAGATCAAAATATTAAAGGGCAAAACTGTTTATCGATCATAACTCTTAAATTGATGTAAATGTATGCCTTTAAGTCAACTCAAATGATGCTTTGTTGTAGTGAAAATGCATTAACACTATAAAATTCAAAATATCTCCTATATAACAGACGCTAGAATTTTTTTTCGTTTTCAAAACTTTGAACGTCGATATCTCGAAACGGTGTTTTTTGAGTTAGTGAGTTTCCGCTCTACGGGGACGATTTACATTTTAGTTGCAAAGTCACCCGCAACGTAATTGAGTAGAGCGCGTAGGTGTAAAGGTTGATGTGGTGCCGACTGTATGCAAAGTGTAAGTAGTCGCAGATGTAGTCTCGAGTTGGCGGTAGACTCGCTGTATAGTTTGAAACTTTGTACTACGTATATGCAAAGGGGCTAAAATTTGATACATACATACCATAATAAATAAATAAATAAATAAATACCATACGTCTCGTTTTGAACGGGTATGTCCCGTTATTGCGTACTGCCTCCCGGTGTCCCTGAAGAAAGCCTCGGGACGCAGAAATGTCCTGTTTTCAGCTTGGAGTTCATAATCCTACATATATAGTATACAGGGTGGATTTTTGAGACGGGTCAGTAAGGGCAGGTACCTTAATCGTTATAGTTACAGGAAAATGTTCCTAAAAGACCATCCCCAACTTTTAAAGATATTGTGAACTGCATTCACAGATTTTGGAGAAAATGTACAGTCAGCGAAAAAATGCTGAAATACAAAAATATATATATTTTTATGCCAATCGATTCTATTCCGTGTGGGGATCAAAAGACTCTAAGGGACCATTTAAGGCTTGAGTACTAGAAATAACAGAAATCGCCAAAAACTTTTTTCATATATTTTGTACTGAAAAACGAAAATCAACTCTTCTTCTTCTTATTGTGATCAAAAGATTGTTTAAGTCCAACTGAAATTTAAATACAAAAGCTACGGTAGGTCACAACAACACTGACATCATGTATTTTTATACACAAACTAAAAAATAGGTGATCTACGAAATAAACTACTCAAAATGACCGCCGTTTTCGTGAATACATAAGTTTACTCGTTTTTGTACTGAGCTGATAATTTTCTTGGATGGATATTATTAAATATCTTCGTTAATGCCTCTTTCAGCTCCTGAACACTGTCATAATTCCTTTTGTAGAGTTCGCTTTTTAGGTGCCCCACGGAAAAAAAATCGAGAGGCGTTAGATCGGGGCTGCGAGGTGGCCACTTAGTTGGACCATGTGTACCTATGCACTATGTCCTGAATTATCTGTTCAAATTTAAACGCGTACGACGGCTGTTATGTGGCGGTGCGCCATCTTGTTGAAAATAAACATTTCGCATTTCCGTTTCATTTCCGTGCTTCGCAAGGCACGTTAAGCTGTTGGTGCCGGCTGCCGTCGATAGATGGCAGTCGTTAAGCCAAGTCAGAGGCCTCTTAGGGCGGCTTGACAACTTCTGACAGTAGACGAGCCACTAGTCTACAAGCCTCCACCAATCCGGAATTGGCCCCCGTGGTGGAGTATGGCCTATACCTTCCTCAGGGAAGAGACCCGTGCCCCTCGGTGGGGACATAATGGGTTGATGATGATTTCCGTCAGGGGCCATTCTTCCAACTGGTTTTCAAGATTCTCTAAAATGACCTCATTATACGTGGTTATACACAGCAGAATTAAGAGTGCCTTCATAGTATTCCACCATTACGACACGGTTCGACATTAGAGCACACCAACAGTTAAAAGAAAAACGAACCTGATTGTGGCTTTCCCGAACTCTGATGGATTTTCTCTGATGGTTTCGTCGGTTGTACATACCGTTATTGGAAAAATTGGTTTCCTCAGACCATAATATGTACT
This sequence comes from Yponomeuta malinellus, assembly GCA_947308005.1. Lineage (NCBI taxonomy): Eukaryota > Metazoa > Arthropoda > Insecta > Lepidoptera > Yponomeutidae > Yponomeuta > Yponomeuta malinellus. The sequence continues at coordinate 2,342,464 of OX371007.1, read as the reverse complement.
TTAAATATACATGATCTCTACTTATTTTTCCGCTTAGCCATCGACAAAAGGTAAGCCTTCGAACATTATCACCCGGATGTAGCGCTTAAACTATGCGCCCCTCTCGACAGCATTTATAGCCGTATTTTTTCCATGTCTTTAACATGTGGGAAACACCCACTTCAAGAACGACAGATCTGGACGATATTTCTGGATAAACTTCATCATAGGTTAAAATAGCGATCACCGTATCTAAGTCCAGGACATGAGGCTGCCGCACTAACTTCTTTTTAAACGAACCATTTTCTTCAAGATTCTTCAAGAGTTTTGTTATTACCTTCTTTGTTGCTACATGTCGCAATGGATATTTAGTCCCATACCACACTAAAGCTGCTTCTTTGTTTCTATTTTTCACAAAATACGCTTCAACTAAGTCCCAAAATTCCTGATTTGAAGACATTTTTACAAGAAGTTTATAATTGCAACTAACAATCCAGAATTTTCTCAGCGCAAACATAAGAATAACGTGAAGATATTCAAATCGAATTTGAAATTTACTTTCGAACTTCTTTTTACTTTTTTTTCAGCCAGCCACCTAAAACAAAAAGTTTGGCCAACGTAGAAGTTTGACTCGCTTACCGAAATGTATGAAAAAAGTTTTTGGCGATTTCTGTCATTTCTAGTACTTAAACCTTAAATGGTCCCATAGATTCTTTTGATCCCCACACGAAATACATATGTTACTCGGGATGACATATGACATAAGGATTCTTACAATACCACGTATTTCTAAAATGATTAGAGCGTATGTAACTTATGGTAGAATAAAAAAACAGTCTGGTATGCCTGAAATGCTACCTTTACTTAGATGTTCTCTGTTTTATTTGGACATTCGTGTAAAAACAGTGTTTCGTCGCAGGTGATCGAGATCAAAACTCCAGAGTCGTACGCGCACGACGACGGCGGTTTTGTTGTCTTCAGGCCTGTCGGCTACACGGAGTCCGAGCGCGGGGTTACCACTTCCACCGCCGCGCATGTCTACGCTTTCAACAGGTATGGACAGTCCGTTACAGGCCCATCTACACTACAGACCTCTTCAGGCCTTTTTTTGATGTGTGTAGGATCGATTGGCATAAATTTTTTTTTTTGTATTTCAGCGGTTTTTTCGCTGACTGTACATTTTCTCCAAAATCTGTGAATGCAATTCATAATATCTTAAAAAGTTGGGGATGGTCTCCTAGGAACGTTTTACGTTTTACCCGTCTCAAAAATCCACCCTATATCTACCAACATTTGTGTGGTACCTGGCAAGTCTTGCTGCCAATTGGTGGCAATTCGTATAGTCTATGACGAGCGATTGCTGCGTATAGACCAGTTAAGACATAACGAAAAATACCTTCTGTTGTGATCAGATTGTATGAACTACACACAAATACCTTCTGTTGTGATCAGATTGTAAGAACTACACACAAAAAACCGGCCAAGTGGGTGCGGGTCACACGCAATGTAGGGTTCCTTAGAAAGAGGGTTTTTAGTCTGCTTTACAGAAATAACAGCTTCATCGAAGTCATTTTCAATGGATTTTGTACGAAATTTTACTTTTATAGGCTGGCTGCCTATTACTCGTTAACTAGTAAAGCATGTATAGCAGTGATACTTTTTCTTTTAAGTTCATTATATGTGCTACTACCGTGAATTTTTTCACGTTTTTACAATCAACTGTTTAGTCAGGAGAGGGGGGGACGCCTTACTGGGAGAAAAATTTGCACTTTAAAGCTTAATATTTCGCAACCCGAACCCTAAATAAAAAAAATTCCTACACCGACAATACTTTTCATCGACCAATCCAGAAAAAAAATCAAATAAAAAAAAGGTCTCGTTGTATTTTTTGTACATAAATCTAGGTTCAAAGATATTTTCGGGCCGTAGGTAAAGCGCCAAATAAAGCGAATAATTTTACCTTTGAGAGCACTGTCAAGTTACTGTTTTGTTTCGATCAGCTTCATTGAAATGGACATCAAAAGCGATTTGGAGGTGTCCTTTTATTTCTCTTTACCTTACAAAAACAAGGAGCATCTGCCAATAAACTGTATTGGAGTTTAGCATAAATAAAAATCATGTATTTTTGTGTTTTCGGCTTAAGACTGGGAAGCTTGGAAAACGACGAGGGAGGCCTATGTCCTATAGTGGGCGTCAAATGGCTGATGATGATGATGATGTATGTTTGTGTATTTATCACAATAAAATTCTTCAAAGAAAAAACAACCTATTGTTATAGTTCAGAGAACATCGACATCATGAAGCCATACTGTATGTCACGGCGCTGAAATACCGTCATAAGTCGTCATCTATTTACTGAAAAACACGTGCTATAGCTACGGTACGTGAACTAAATCGAGCTAGTGGGAATATACCTATCATAAGCAGCCTATATACGTCCCACTGTAGGGCACAGGCCTTCTCTCAGAGAGAGTATGGGCTTAATCACCACGCGTGCCCACCGCGGATTGGCGATTTCAAGCGCTGAGGTATGAAAATAGCTCAGACACTCAGGTTACACTCAATATACCTATGCGCCGTTTCAATTCCAATGAATTTTCTACCTAAAACCGGCGTGCGTGCACGCAACGACCAGCGAATGTCGATGAAGCGAAGGAGGTCTGTCCAGATCGTGGTAAGTGGTCGACCCTGGTCTCTGCCTGCTCCCAGTGAAAAGTGATGCGCTGCTGGGATTTAAACGACATCCTATTCTTCTAGCGTGTTTGTGGCAAAACAAATCGACGACCTCGTGGCGCAGCGGTAGTGCATCTGCATACCATGCGAGAGGTCCCGGGTTCGAATCCCGGCTAGGGACAAAAAAAATCCCAGGTCTTGGATGTTTACATGTTTGTGATGTCATTGTTTCTGGTTTCCACGGGACAAGGTGGGGGGCCAGAAGCAATGTATGTAAATGTTTATGTTGTTTATGTTTAAATGATATTAAAGTCTGTATTAAACAATTACGGCTCTATACTATAGAATATGCTGGAACTTGAATAGTATTTTTAATGACTCGCGATGCTAATACATAGTATATTAAAGTTATATTATATATTATACGGGTCTAATCGCGATTAAGGTACATATTATATAAAATTTAACCTAATAAATATTCGCGATTAAGTCCCGTTTACTATCGAATTTGAATAATGTGATAACCCCTTAGGGGTCCACCCGAACTGAATTAAAAGCTTTAGAATGAATAAAACAACACAACAAAACAGCGTCAGCAGCCACACAAACCTCACGAACAAATTACACGCGACAAACATTGTCTGTATAAAAAAATATCGGGGTTTTCGTCCAGCTGGGAGCATTCAGCGAGTATTTACATGTAGGTTTTAATAATGTTCACAGATTTTGTTGTATATGTGGATATATGTGGGCGGGTGAGCTTATGAATGTTTGTAGGTAGGTACATATTTTTTTTTATTGTTACTTGAAAACATTATTTAGCACGCGATGCCTCTTATTAGAATATTTCGGGAGCCTTCTCCGAGGATAATTTGAAAGCAAATCCGGAGTCATTCCGAATGTTTGTTGCTCTTAAGAAAGAATTAATTTATTGATCTTTGGCCGAGGGAACCTTTCCCGAACAATGGAAACGGGCTAATATAGTACCTGTACATAAAGGAGGCTCGAAAACTAATATAGAAAAGTATCGTCCTATTTCGATATTAAACATTTTAAGCAAGGTTCTTGAAAAGATTGTTTTCGATAGTATCTATCCAACTGTATTGCGGGGTATATCAAATGCGCAGCATGGTTTCTTGAAACACCGCTCAACCATATCTAATTTGGCAAACTTTTCTAATTTTATTCTGAATCAAATGGAAAACGGTGGTCAGGTTGACGTGGTCTACACCGACTTCGAAAAAGCTTTCGATCGTGTAGACCACGTCATCCTACTGGCTAAGTTACAGAGGCTAGGAATCCATGGCGATCTTCTGAGATGGGTACGTTCTTACCTGACCAATCGTTCCCAGGCTGTTGTGGTTGGAGGCTTTAAATCGGACTACGTCACCATTCCGTCCGGAGTGCCCCAGAGATCGCACCTCGGGCCGCTGTTCTACAGCGCCTACTTATATGATATTGGAAAATGTTTTGTTTATTCTAAGCATTTGCTCTACGCCGACGACAAAAAAATTTAAAAATTAATTCTAAAGATGATTGCCAGAGACTTCAGACTGACCTTAATCACTTATTTAATTACTATACAGATAACTGAATTTCGGTTAACATTTCGAAATGCCAATGTATAAGCTTTACAAGGAAAAAAGAGCCGTATATTCACGAATACAATTTTAACGGCGTTGCAGTTCAGCGGGTCGAGGTAATCAGAGACCTGGGGGTTCATTTTGACAGTAAAATGATTATGAGTGATCATATTGACACTATTGTGAATAAAGCATTTAAGAATCTAGGATTCGCCATGCGTGTATGCAAACCTTTCTCTAAACCTGCTACCTTAAAAACTGTTTATTTTGCATACGTACGTAGCATCTTGGAGTACGCAAGTCCGATCTGGTCCCCGCAATATATTATATACAAACAGCGTATTGAGAGAATACAAAGAAAATTCATAAAATATCTGAATTACCGAACTCGCAGCTCATCGAATGCGTACGTAAAGGATTGTCGGCGTTATAATATGCTTATGCTAGAAGAACGTCGTCTTGTGATGGATATGGGTTTGCTGTGGGACGTGGTGCGCGGGAGACTGGACAGCCCCGAGCTGTTGGCGGATCTCGTATTGTGCACCCCGCAACGCCGCACGCGACATACGCCTCTGTTCCACGTGCCCTGGCATCGCACAAACTATGCCAGGAATGCAGTTCTTACGAGATTGGCCCATACATTTAATAAGTTTTTCAAAGAAACAGATCCGTTTTTGTCATCTAAATATGAATTCAAGAGACAAATAGTTGCTCGGCTCAAGGAGCCCGCTACCGGAGCCGAGCAATAATTTCTAATTTCTACGCGACCTTAATTGCATACACTTATGTATTTTTATGTACTCATTGATATTTTATTTTATTCATTTATGTAATATTTGTCTGCTCATTATATATACAACAAATATATATTACCTACCTGTTTATTTATTTATTTATTTCTTCGTCGTAATTCAACATAATAGTCCAATACGATTACGGTGATATAACGATGTTAGCAGATTAAAGTTAATTTCACAATTCAGTTTTGTTAAAATAAGTACTTATGTGAGTTGATTCTGGTTGATCCGGTTTTGTAAATTCGTCTTTTTTAAACGTAAATACTCAGTACATTGTATCTTCTGAGGTAACCTATAATTGGATATTAAGCTTGTCTACTTTAAGAGATTAGTTAATTTGTAAAGCTGGTTGGTTTCCTGAATAAACAAAATTAAAATTAGATGTAAGTTTTGTGAAACATTTTTATATGGAATGTCGAGTTGTGAAATGATACATTTGCATTACGTTGCTTGTTATCTGAAAAATTGTTTCATAACTGTCGGACATTCGAAGGGGGACCCCTGTATAGCAGATAAAAAACCCTTTCCTTCTACGGAACCCTACACTGCACTTGACCGGTTTCTTGAAGTTTGTTGAAAACATTCAAGATCAATAGAGGCAATTATTGACGTTCTATCAAACGTTGGCAAACATGTACTGTTTTTCCTCGCTCTACTAAAAACATTCTTGAAAGGGCCCTCTCGCATATTTTTGTACATGAATGGAGTAGTTAGGAAAGTTCCGAAAAAAATACACCAATAAAAGCCAGCTCTTTATAAATACAGCTTTGACATATTTCTGCTCCTTTTATTTTCTCTGCGTTACATTTTGGTAAAACCCTTTTACCAAATCAGTCTTATAGATAGAATACGATTCCCTAAAACACTTTTCAAATTCCGTTTACCGATGACTATAAAGGGAAATATTTTATCATACATTATTGAAACTGCATTCGAGGAGGGTTTTTAGTGTTCCGTACCCGAAGGGTGCCAAACGGGACCCTGTTACTCTGGCTCTGCTGTCTGTGTGTCTGTCCGTCTGTCCGACCTTTAAAGGGTTCTATCTTTGGAATCGTAATAAGTAACCAGTTGAAATTTTCGCAGAATACGTGTTATTGCGGCGAATTACCTATCAAATAATAAAATTTTAAAAATAATAGAAAATAATGGGGTCTTTATACACGAAACTTCCGTACCTCAAAAGGAAAAACGGTACCCTTATAGGATCACTTTGTTGTCCGTCCGTCCGTCCGTCTGTCTGTCTGTGTATCAAGACACTTTATATCGGGCACGCGTGGATGTATCGTGTTGAAATTATGCTCAGGTATACAGTTTCTTAAAGCTGTAAAGAAATCTAACTTCTAAATTAACGTAAAAAAAACGATACGGCTGTTTAAAGGCTCAAGGGAATCAAAATGTATACGTTACTTTCCGTTAACCTAGAACTATGAAATTTAGCAAGTAATATCGTCTTATGCTTTCAACAGGGAAAAATGTGAAAACTATACATTTGAAATTATCAAAAGTAATTAAAGTAAGTAAAAAAAAGGTAAACATTATTCATTTCAAAAAAGGCGTTGGGCAGTATACAATGACTGGTGGGCCTCACACTAGGTAAATCCTGTATCGTGGGCTCCCGTTTGTGGGTTTCTAGTTGTAGGAAGTGCCACTGAGGTAGAAGGGTATTGCTAAGAAAATTACTAAGCTAAGCTTTCGTAAAACTAATACTAAAACTAGAAAAAAAAAAACAGGTAAATGCAGCCTCGTAATTGAGGAAAAACGAGTGTGCACTCGTGTAAATATAGATAAGTGCACTAATAGACAGAATAATACGTCGGTATATAGGTATAGCACTGACAGTGTAAGAAAAGAAAAGAAGAGAAAGGGACCAGATAACCATTTGGTTACACATTTTTTTTAAAATATTTAATACGGAGATATTACAGAAACATGCCACTAATCCTAAACTTAGATGATAAAAATATGTACTAGGCGTGCATCCAAAACATATCTCACTATAGTATATTTCATTACAAGTGCGGAAAGGCTGTCATTGCAAAGAGTTCCGACAAATGTCTACCCGAGCCGAGGCGCAGCCGAAGGCGAGGGTTGACAGTCGGAACAAGTTGCAATGACGGTTCCGCACGTGTACTGAACGACTATTTTTAATACAGTTGCGAAAAAATGAAAAACTATTTGCTTTTTTCTCTTCTCGCCACGCAATAAATTCGTCGTATGTAGATATGTAGCGACTTTTTGACTTTTCCGGTAAAATGTTCTCCGAAGTATTTTGTGCAATTATACTGAGCTCCGGTGGTGTTAATTCAAAAAAACTAGGGTCGAAATTACTCATTTTGTGCAACAAACAACTAAACTCGCAAAGAAAATTTCTGAAAAATGGCGCCAACCGTAGAATATAAGCAGTTTTTTTTTCTTCTTCACCCATTCTGGTAGGCAAAGGAAACTATGCCCATACAGCCAAGTCTTCAGTAGAAGTTTTTTATTGATATGAAATGAAAATGAAATTTAATGAGATGAAATGAAATGAAACCTAACCAAACTCATTCAATCAAATAATTAAATCTGATATTGAAACAAATTAGTAGCTTCTTTTTAGAAATATACGTATCTGCATGAATCATAAAAACTTCTATGATTTTTTTTAGTAAAAACTTCATGGTTGGTTATTCTTTTTAATAGACATTATTTTGACAGTTGGGAAAGAGAACGCACGAGTGCGGGAAAGGTAAAAAAAAAGCACGAGTGTGTAATAGCCCACATCCCGAACGCTATACGTCCCTGCAATACGCCAATTTTTGAGCAACTGTATTAAAAAGTACTTTATTATGAGTAAGTTTAAGGTGAGGGCGTGTATTGAGTAACGCGTCCAATCGCGATATTTTATCAGGTAACCTATTAAATCTATTGTTATTATTGAATAAATGTTTGCTTCTCTCTCACACAATATGGAGAGCTAATAGTAAAAGCGAGCGAGAATCCAGTAGCCATCAAGTCCATTTCTTCAACCGAAAGTGTTATAGAACAGTTATGCATAAATCTGTGTGTGGTTAATGTGTAGTGTAATGAATATTCATGTTAAGTAAATGATGTGTCATATTCATATTTATGTGCTTAGTAGCTGTTCAGTGTCTTGAAATGTTTGTGTGAGTAGCCATCTCTTTATCGTTGTTTTCGTAGTATGTTTTGTCTTTTACGTAAGGAAGAAGGAGAAAGAAATAAATAAAGAAAGATATATTTATTTCATGACGCAATACTCAAAAACACAGGATTAATCGAAAATGAGATCGAACTGTCACAGTAATTCACTAGTTGTCTTCTTCTTATGTTGCCTCTCCGACTAGCGAAGGTTGGTCAGCTCCTTCTTTTTGTGTTCTGAGGTCAGCTCCGTTCACTTCTCTCTGTCTGTCGCAAGACGAAAGAGTCCAGCGGCACTATACATGTCAGTTAGACCTGAGATTTTTGCACTCAACCTCACAGTTGGGCGAGTGAACACCTCAGACACCCAGGTTTCCTCACGAGGTTTTCCTCCACGGTTAGTGGTTGGTATTGCTACTACAAATTCACGAATATACGTAAATTAGAAAACTAAATCATTGGTACAAGACGGGATTCAAACCCACGACCTTTCCAATTTGAGGCTAGACTTCTGCCGCTGCGCTACGACCGTCTCACTTTAGATGTCTATGTCTTATGTGGAGATCCCCAGCTATTTTACAAAGTACAAATTTATTTTAAAAGTGCGGTAAAGATGTCTCTATATTTTTTTTAACAATAATAACTTTCATACACAATCAGGATACGCTGTGCTCGGGTAACCTGGCAAGGACATTATCAACATAGAAATACATCCTGACTGCGGCAATTTGTACAATTATCGACGACCGGCAGTAGGAATCTAACCCACGACCTCCGTCATGGTGATCAGACGTGCTACCGCTAGACCAACGAGACAGTCGATGTTTTGTACTTTTTTATTATTACATATTGTTATTTAATACTTTTATTGCAATTAACCTAATATACAATTTTTTCGGCGGACTTTATGCCAGAAGCATTTTTTATTATTTCTGTGTGATTAATTTCTTGCTTGCGTCCAGTCCACAACCGACGCCGACGGTTTCTCAAGTAGGATTTATTTCTTCGGCCTACGCGTCTTGCCAGCGATTTTCGTTGTCATTGTAAGTTGCAGGAGACCATATTTTGGGTGTCTGAATACATGCCCCAAGTATTTAATATTTCTCTTTCGGATTTCTCGTCCGTGAATTATACTTCTGTGGGCTCGAGAGCACTTTATTAGTCCACCGACCGAATAACTCCAGACGGTCTAGCCAATACCTCCAAGGACATTCGAGTCGCATTAATGCTCTATTTTTGGTTTTCCTCCAGGCTTTCAGCTGCAAAACGATGTACTGAAAAACTACGTACAGTGGTGCGATATGTGCGCGTTCATCAGCCAGATACAAGAACCGGCTTACCTAGTCAATCCATAAATCTCGTTTCTTGTTATCAACCGCAGAAATAGTTACAAAACCTATTCTATTAAATTCCTACAAAACCTCCTTCACCAGGCAACCGGTTATGTAAACAAAAAGGATTAAAGAAAAACGGACCAGTGCTAGTTGGACTCGCTCACCAAGAGTTCCGTACAATTTTGTAGGTACTTGCATGTTATTATTATTTATTGTGTGGAATAACACAATAACACTAAAAAACAATCTTAAAATTCTACCATGCAGCAAATAATAGTACTTAATTAATTGAAATAGATTAAATTAATTAATTTTAAAATTAATTTATGTTATAAATAGTTCAAAAATCGAATCGAGGAACCGAGCTTTTCCCGAACTTCAAACACATTTTTTATGGGCGAATTATAAATGCATAGTTTTCAGATTTTTCCCTGTACTTGTAGTATAAGACAACATTACTTGCCTAATTTCACAGTTCAAAATCTACGGAAAGTACCCTATAAATTTTGATTCTCTTGAGTGTCGAAATATGCGTTTTTAGCGGCCGTATCTTTTTTTACATTAACTTAAAAGTTTGTGTTTTTCTCAACTTCAAGGAACTGAAGACCTGAGTATATGGTTTAATTTCAACTTGATACTTTCACGCGTTCCTGAGATAAAGGGACAAAGATAAAAGGACAGACAGACGGACGGACGGACAACAAAGCAAATAATAAGGGTTCCGTTTTTCTCTTTTGAGGCACGGAACCCTAAGAAAAACATGATTTTTTCAATAAAATTAAATTATTATTAAAAATATATGAAAGTACAAAATAAGCTTTAATGTAATATGTAAAAATCTCGTGAAACAGTGTTTGTTGTCGAACTCCTCCGAAATGGCTTCACCGATTTTTATAAATATTTTTGTGTGTATTTGGTAGGTCTGAGAAAAGGTCGTAGGCTGATTAATATGCCAAAACAACGTTTGCCGAATCAGCTAGTAATAAATATATATGTATAGTACCTAGTTGTGAATAAGCGTACTTTAGTTAGTCGCTCCTAGATTGAAGGACATATTCTATTGTGATACATATATAGTGCGAACCTCCACGTCCCAGGTGCTCTAAAATTTGAATAAAAACATTATATTTTATTATATTCTATGTACTACTTTACGTGTGTATATAGTTATAATAATAGAATTATACATCTAGTTTATGTAACAAATCATTCCCTATTTTTTTGGCACTTCCACTCCCCCTCTCCACATCACCGTGGGTGTGCAGGAAGAAAATACTACTAAGTATTAAGCTCGCCTTTGTACAATTTTTTTTAGTGCAATAAAGAATTTTTCATTAAACACAAGGAAAAAACGGTCACCGACAAATTAGTCACCAACCACTGTTCCCGGTCACCTTTGCCTGTTCCAATATAGGTGATTGCCTGTTCCAAAGTAACTGGTCTTATTTCATTCGTAGACTGTATGTACTGCAGAGAATAGAAAAGGAGAAAAAAATGTGTCGACATCAATACACTTACAATGAAACCTTTGAGTAACACACACCGAGTCGGTAAGTGGTGAGCGGTAAAGATTTTGTTTGGTTTTCGTTTACTTACGGAATGCTACATAATTTTAGGGTAGAAAATGACTTGTACCAAATTGCTGAATAATGCTTAGCCCATCCATAAATCAGAGCAGTAAATGACCGCCACTGCGGTTTTTGAGTTCCTTAAGGACAGCAGTAAAGGTGGCAGTCTAGAGATGGGATTCCTACACTTTATCAGCAATTCCTGAAACATGTCGGTTAGAGCAAGGAGTTTTAATACTCCTTGGTTAGAGTTTGGCACTTATAACAACCTGTGTTATACGACTTTTGAATATTTTTTGTTTAATTTCCCGTGTAAATAAAAAAAAATATGATTACTTATGGTTTTCCTGCTTTCGAGTCGCGTTATTGACGACGCTCCTAGCTTCGCTCTACGCGGAGCTTGGCCATTGGGCACGCTAAAATTCATCTAATATACAGCGAAACTGTCAGCTTGATTACAAAAACATTTTTAGAAGTCTTCAGCAGACCAAAAATACCTTAATGCGAGTTTGAGCATTTGACATTGGATTGGCATTCTCACTTCAATATCTAAAAATTCAGCGCCCTCGAAAATAAAAGAATAAAAGTCTATTAAAGTCTTAAAGAATAAAGTCTAAAGTCCGTCAAATCCAGGCCGTTCCTGACTGATTAATTTTATTCTACCACCGCTCGTAAACTTTGCTACGGGAAACACTAACCACAAATCTTGCAATTGACTTTTATCTGGCTAGCGACTGCAAAGGTCGCTACCCACAGATTGTAAAACAACGTATAATTAATACTTATAGAACAAAGAAGAAAAGAAAAACCTAAGGAGCAAAGAAAAATTAATTCAAGTTTTTTCTTTTACACTGGTATCAAGAAATTGTCAAGACTCCGCGTTTTAAAACACCCATCGCGTTAACATATTACTGAACCTAGGACCACGGACCTGGGACTAGATGGCCGTTTTAGGTTCTCGGTCATGGGTCCTAAAAATCACAATTAACACGACTGAGAGATGGTGGAAGCGAATGTGGGTGGAAGGGCCAGTAAGGGACGACCCAGACGGACAAACTTCGAACAAATAGGGGATGTCTTAGCAAAGGGCAAGATAAAAAGTACCCGAAACCGGCGTGCGTGCATGCAACGACTAATGAATGTTGAGGAAGCGAACGTGATCTGTCAGGATCGTAGCAAGTGGCAGTCCCTGGTCTCTGCCTACCCCTCTGGGATACAGGCGTGTGTTTGAGAGACGGTCTGACAATTTTTGCAAGAACGATCTGTAAATAACAAAAACTGAAATAAAAAATTCTAACAACCCGACTTCATCGTCAACCCATTATGTCCTCACCGAGGGGCACGGGTCTCTTCCCTGAGGAAGGTATAGGCCATACTCCACCACGGGGGCCAAGGCCGGATTGGTGGACAACCCGACTGCTGAGCATTAACTACAAAGCAGGCGGGACCAACCTAAGTACGAGTAGTTACCTACATTGCTGAATTTGGGTCCCGTATGTTTAGTAGTTAATGCTCAGCAGTCGGGTTGTTGGTTATTTTTTATTTCACTTTTTTATTTTTGTCTTTTTAGTAATTTTTCATGCTGATTTATATATATATAGCTGATTTTTTCATACATCACACGTTATTGGCCGAAGACTTATGTAAGATCCGAGTATAGTAAATTAAATATGACAGCGCCATCTTGTTACTGATGGTTGTACATGTACATAACGTTACTTAATAGCGTCTACATTTAATTTATTCTAAGGATCTGAATAGAATAAATTAAATGTAGCAGCGCCATCTAGTGACTCAATGTGTTACTGTAACGTAGCTTAATAGCGAATTTTATTTTTTTGACTTTTCTGTTCCATTAATGCCGATTTTATATAGCCTATGACACTCCGGCAGGGGCGACGAACCAATTGAGTCCTCATTTGTCTAAATCTGACCATTGGTTAAGGAGTTTTGAGGGAACATAGAATCGGACATACTTGCATACATACATACGAGCTAAACACTTTACCCTCCTTTTTGGCTCCGCCGCAGTCGGGTAAAAAAGATAGATTGTCTTCCATTGTTGACGCTAGTGCTACTGCATGGAGCTTAGGGTGTCCCTAAAAAACTTAAATCGTTTTTAGGGTTCCGTACCTCAAAAGAAAAAACAAAACCCTTATAGGATCAAACCAATCAACCATTTACCATTTTTTTTGTAACGGTTTTACAATAACTAAACTTTTTTCATTTCATTTCATTTCACTTTGTTTTCCGTCCGTTCGTTCGTCCTTCTGTCTGTCAAGACCCTTTATCTCGTGAACGCGTGCAGGTATCGAGATGAAATAAGAACCTTATACTCAAGTTACCAAGTTAAGTACTAAGTTAACGCAAGAAAAAGTAACGGCCGTTTATGCCGGCCAAAAAAGCGTAGATATCGGCACTCAAGGGAATCAAAATTTATGGGGTACTTTCCGTTGACCTAGAACTATGAAATTTGGCAAGTAATATCGTCTTATACTACCGGGACGTCGTTCCGTTTTCCCGTCGTTAAAAGTAAATACAATTTAATTTTCAGTTCTTTTGTAATTTACGGGAATAAAATATAAGGGTATGCATTACAAAAAAACGTTTTTTAGGGACACCCTTTAGGAGCTCCTTAACTTCTTTTAATATACATGGTGGGCATGCGTGGTAATGAAGCCCATACTCTCTCTCTCCCTTAGCCAATACTTCGCTCGCGTGGAAAATTGTGTTTCTTCGCACAGAACCCCTAAATTCGTGTCGATGTAGGATCTACCTACCTCGACGACTGTCGTACCCCCAAGTGAGAACAATGCGAATTATGCCGGACATATTGGATTCCTTGGGCCGCAATAATACCGGGGAATTAGACCAATAAGGTTTTCGGTAGCGTTTGTGGAAGAATAACAAAAACTGTCCTTGTACCAAAATGCGGGATCCCTTTTACTTGTTCTTCTTAGCGTGTCAATGGCAAAACCATTTTCGTCAAAGTCTTTATTAAACAGCTGCGGCCCAGTACTTTGTGACGCTGACTGCGTAATCACGTGCAATCATTAGGGCACGATGAAAAATGGTCCATCGTCTGGGAAGTATCGCAAAAACTGTTCACATTACTGCACATCTATATTTTCTACACTCAAATGCATTTTGCTAGGGCTCCGTAAGCGAATGGCGCAAACTGGACTCTATATCACGATAGGGCTAACCTATAGGGCTTTAAAGGTGCAGTGGTAGGAAGCCAGTTGAAATTATCACAAAATTTTAATGAAATGTATAAAAAGTTACAAAAATGGGGGTCCTCATATAAGAATTGCCTTTGTTTTTGCTCTATCTTCTACGAGTGCCAAACTTTAGGCCGTCATCACTGACTGACAGCAGTTCTAGTTGTAGTTGCATATAGTCTCATAATTGGGCCATTCTACGTAGCAAACGCTAAGGTATGTAAATACCTCCGACACTTGGGTTTCCTCGCGATGTTTTCCTTCACTGTCAGCGAGTGGTATTGCTACTACAACTTCACAAATGTACGTAACTTAGAAAACAAAGTCATTGGTATATGCTACATTGGTACATTGGTACATTTATGTCTGACAGCTCTACTTAGCTATTTATCTAAGGGTAAGCTTCCAGTGAATAAGTCCAAAAACATTTTGCACCATGACATTTTCAGAGCTATCCGTAGACACATTGTAAGACTGACAACCATTCCAATCTGCTATTTATTTGTTTATCCCAAGATAGGTATTTATTTACTTACTTAATTACTTATCCAGTGACCTGGTGAAGCTCGCCCTTAGTGTGATTATAGTGCAGTTGCTAGTATAACAACAAACTACCAACCAGCTAAGATTGAGTCCGACTCAAGTTTGATGCAAACACAAAAGGAGCCAGGGAGCGAGCCATGCTGAGCATCTCTCTGGGCCCCGTTTCATATAACTTAAATTGACAGAGATTTGTTAGTAAACCATTCACAGTCATAGTTGGTCATACCTAGTACTTAAATAATGCGTTTCAAATAGAACCTACAAATGTCGCGAAACGTGTTTCGTAAAACAGCAGTTTTGACCGGCAGTCACGTAAAGTACTACGGAATGTAAGATTTCACTTTTAAAATATCGCACAATGTGTTTCACAAAGCAATTGTAGGTATTAACTGGCAGTAAACTGACACTTTAAAAACGTACTTAGGCTAAAAACTGCACCCATGCCGCGACCTCTGGCTAACCGTGCCAGCGCTCTCCCAACTGAGCTAATGGGCAAGTGCAGGCATCGGCGAAATTTCGAACCTCTTTACAAACTTCTCTGTATTACGTACAGGCAGCGACATCTGACTGAAGTAGTTTACATCCCTTGCAGCCCCAGGTACCCACTTTGCAGTTAGGTTTTTAGCCTCTAAGTAGGTTCTTAAAATAGTCCTCAGCGCGGATTAGTGCAACAAAGAATATAAACTGACACTTGTAAAGCAAAATGTCACCATTTTTCGAAACGGCAGTTAATGTAAAATAACCACGATTAGTAGAAACTCCATGTTAATTTTGACCGGCGCCCGAGGGCCTGTCACACAGCATTGACATTACACTCACACAAAGAAAAAATATGTTTGAAAATTATTTGAGCCATGCCTAGGTCCAATATTATATCAACTGGCTTGAAAATCCCACCCAGGCCGCAATTTTCACGGCTAAATACCCATCTACCCCAACCCACGAGTGGTATAAGCCCGGTGAACCCGACTGGTGAACCCATGAATACACACATGCAAATTATAGACCCCGCGAAATGCAAGTGAACGAAATTCTCCACCCCTATGATGAGCCAATCTTTTACAACTGCAACCCATCGGTTTCCGAACATTACGTTCAGTACGAACACCCCTCTCAGGACATGTTTACTATGTTCAAACCGACCACTCCGTTACGGACGTGAAACAGGACAATGAATCAAATTTTCCCTTGGTGACGGAGAACAATGCCCCCGATTAAAGTTGAACACCCAAAATAAGCGGCAATGGACACAGGCGCTGAGACACTGAGAACATCAAATTCGTATATAACATAATGAATTTGAAAGCACAGCTATCCGATATTAAACATAAACATTTACATACAGGCACATACAATGCCGTGTGGCGCCGGATTAATAATAGCGTCACTCCAATTCCTCCCGTGGATGTCGTAGAAGGCTACTAAGGAAATAAGTTACCAGGAGACAGGCAGCAGCGTCTACCTGACATTCCAACCACATACTGCGATCGCCAACCCGCCTGCCAAGCGTGGCGATTATGGCAAAACCCCTCATGGTTATGAAAACCATGAGGGAGGCCTATGTCCTGCAGTGGGCGTCAAGGGGCTGATGATAATGACATACATTGCTTCTGGCCCCAAACTAGGATACCCTGTGTCGTGGGAACCAGAAACAACGACAACACAAACATGTAAACATCGAACCCGGGACCTCTCGCGTGGTATGCAGATGCACTACCCCTGCGCCACGAGGTCGACGAGGATATTGCGTACACCATCAATGAGAACTCTCCATTTCAATCTCTCCAGACCTTTTAACTTTACTAAACGGCTTCTCATACATTTTTACTGGCACTGAGTGGTGTCAATTAGTATGCTCGCTTCGTGAATAATTTTTTTTGTTCAAATATTTTAAACTGAATTAATCCAGCAACATGTAAAAAGAGTAAGAGAAAAATCTGGTTGGACCTTGTTCTAATCTTATTTATTACTTGACTGCAGCGGAGCCCAAAAGGAGGGTTAGCTTCGGTTCGGTTCGGTGCTTGGTTCGTACGTATGTATGTCCGATTCTATGTTGCTTAATAACTCCTTAAGCAATGGCCAGATTGTGACAAATAAGATCTCAATCGATTCGTCGTGTTTACGCGAGTGTCATAGGCTAAATGAAATCAGCATAAACCAACAAAAATATAAAAAAACACTAAAAAGAAAGAAATAAAAAAAAATACTGCTGAGCAGGCCGGACCCAAATTCAACAATGTAACTGTTTGCGAGTTATCTAGGTTTCCGCCCGCTTAGTACCTAGTTAATGCTCAGTAGTTGGTTATTTTTTATTTCAGTTTCTTTTAAAATATCTCAAAGCAAATCAATCCAGCAATATGTAAAAAGGAGTGAAAGACAATCTGGTTAGCCCTTTTTATATAAAATCTTATTTTTAACAAAGCTAAATTGGCAGATGGGTAATCTTACGCAATCTAACGCCATTAGTAAATGAATGCTTCGCTGCTAACTTTGTACATTGATATTCATTGCAAAAAGGCTTACCTAGGGTTGCCAACCCTACTATATAATATAGTATCCTGCTATATTAGGGGCTCAAAAACTATATTTCTATACAAAATATAATATAGTAGGAGAAACTACTATATTTTGCGTAACGCGGAACCCAAGCTTAATCTTTCTCTAAAGCTCGCTCTTCAAGTCTAAGTCCATGAATCCCGCGGCACGACTGCAGCTATTTTTACTACTTTTTTACCATTATTTTGCCATGTACTATATTTTAGAGGTAATAGCTTCGAAAATACTTTATTTGTAAGAAAAAAGGGTTATTTAGAAGAAAAAAATGTTAATGTTAATGGATATTTAGAGGACAATTTGTGTCAAGTGTTCGACATAACATGACGACATGAGTAAAATTTTAATTTGTAAACTCGTAATTGAAGTTACTTTGAAAATAAAAAAAGTCATAGGCAGATACCCACACTGGGAATCCAACCTGGGTCTCCCAAATCCGAGTCTAATGTTCTACCCACTGGTTTACCACCGCTTCGTACATCTGCGAATTTTTAGCAGCAATACCATACGTGAAATGTAAAGGAAAACATCGTGAGGAAACACGCGGTATGGTTGGCTCCGCACGTATTGACTTGTCTTTCCTGTGGGCTAGCCCGACGAGGCTGTCAGGATGGTGTAGGTGCTGGGCAAGCCTACTCCATCTAAAAAACAATGTCCCAGGAACTGCAGCGTCCGAGTGGTTCCTTCACCCATCTAGTGTGAGTGTTCGTGCCACTGGACGTTGCATAAATCTCAATGAGCCCAAGCTAAATGAAGTTAAAACTTTCTTGAAAATAATAAATGTGGAGTTTCTTTGTTAGCTTCTCCAGACTCAGTCAAAGTATTAATAAGTTAGTGACATGGCAGCACATATCAATAATATTAGTATCTACTTACGCAAACAAGTCTGACCTTTTCTTTAGAAATGGAAACCAAACAAACAGGAACGCCCACATATATTATTGCTGATAAAAGAAGCTAATCTTTCAGTCTCACAAACAGTGAACCCCCTGCTTCTCATACTCTAACAATCTGTCTATTTACTGTTAACAGCTGCCAGTTTGCGAAAATGTTAAAAAAAAACACCTGACATCTGTCAACCTAAACAGGGATTTCTCGAATAAATAATCCAGAAAAGAAACGAAACCGGGGGTTAGTGTGATGGGTGCGACCTACAACACTTCAAGCATTTATTTATTTTGGGAATCTTTTAAGTATTTTAACAATAACGAATCAAAATATTTTTTCGACCCTAATAAACAGCAAAATAAATTAAGTTGACCCTTACACTCCGTCAATTGATTTGGCTGTTTATTAGGGTCGATATAGTACATTATTGCAGCGGCCAGCCAAAGAGGCATTGATGGACGAATGTTTAAGCATTGTTTTGAAAAGTCATGCAATGGAACGGAGGGTGGGATAAAAAAACCGGCCAAGTGCAAGTCGGACTCGCGCACGAAGGGTTCCGTACCATCATCTATACAAAATTTGAATATTTTAAGCATCTACCTGTTGCCGTTATTGATATCGAGCAAAAAACGGCAAAAAAAATCACGTTTGTTGTATGGGAGCCCCCCGTTATTTATTTACTGTATTCTGTTTTTAGCAATAGAAGTACATCATCTGTGAAAATTTCAATCACGGTTCATGAGATCCAGCCTGGTGACAGACGGACGGACGGACGGACCGCGGAGTCTTATTAATAGGGTCCTTTACACTTTTTTAGGTGCGGAACCCCACATGTTTTGCGCGAGAGCGTGTTCGTACACAGCAGGCAGCAGTATCACAGGGCAGAATATAATGTTATTAGATTCGCAGTTTGCGCGCTCTACCCACAGAACATAATATTTTCTCTGTCCTGTGGATGTCGCAGCCAGTAAATCATCATCATCATCATCAGCCATTTGACGCCCACTGCAGGACAGAGGCCTCCCTCATGGTTTTCTAACCATGAAGGGTTTTGCCATAATCGCTACGCCTGGCAGGCGGGTTGGCGATCGCAGTATACGGTTGGAATCTCAGGTAGACGCCGCTGCCCATTTTCTGGTAATTTATTTCCTTAGTAAGTAAATAATTGACCGTAATAAGATAATGTCCATACTAATGAGCACAGATGATTTTAAGCATTATCTTTTAAACAGAGCCGCTGCAAAAAGGTGTACATAACATAAATAAGCAGCCTATATACGTCCCACTGTAAGGCACAGGCCTCCTCCCAGGGAGAGAGTATGGGCACGCGTGCCCACGCGGATTAGCGATTTCAAGCTCTGAGGTACATATATGAATAGCTCAGACACTCATGTTGATGTTTTCCTTCACCGTTAGTGAGTGGTATTGCTACTATAACTTCACAAATGTAAAAAAACCGGCCAAGTGCGAGTCGGACTCGCGCACCGAGGGTTCCGTACATTTTTCGGTTTTCGTAATTTTTCCTTTATCTATGCTATAAGACGTTGCTTCGTACCAAATTTCAAGATTCTGAGTTCACGGGAAGCACCCTGTAGGTTTTGATTCCCTTGCAAGTGTCGAAAATTTGCGGCATAAACGGCTGTATCTTTTGATTGCGTTGGCTTAGAAGTTTGATTTTTTCACAGCTTCAAGGGACAGTAGACCTGAGTAATTGATATAAATTTCAGCTTCATACCTCCACGCGTTCCTGAGACAAAGGGTCTTGACAGACGGACGGACGGACGGACAGACGGACAACAAAGTGATCCTATAAGGGTTCCGTTTTTTCCTTTTGAGGTACGGAACCCTAAAAAGGTGCAAAATAATATAAAAAATATTTTCTGTAGCTATTTTCTGTTGAAAGTAACTCTCTTTTTGGACGTCGTCGGTAATAAGATGCAAATATCTATAGCAGTAGTAGCGAAGTTCAAATAATAAAATTTAGTTGTTGAAAAGTTTTTTTTTGTATCTTTGGGTTGTTCACATAGATTTTCTCTACGACTAATACTTTTCGTAATATAACCAGTCGAGAAGTGTTTCTAGTCACGTTAATAACGCCCCATACAAATCGGACTCTAACTATGACGTCACAACTTGAGGTAACGTCTTATAATGTATAATGAAAAATTGCCAAAATTGTTCTGAGCACGGGTTAGTGCAACAGAAAAGAATATACTTAATGATGAAAAGTGTTAAGAGTTTTCTCGTAAAATGAAACAGGAAAAAAAATATATTATAACTAGCTTTTATTATTAAGAAAATTTACTAAAAAGTAAAGGTATCCACATCTTCATTATAAAACGTTTAGAAGTCAGTGAAAACAACTAAATCTAAATAACTATATACATGTATCCGACACATGTATATAAGGGTGACTGGAACATTGACATCCAAAAATAAACTTAAGGTCCCTCATGTCGTGGGGTATCCGAATCACCCCCATGTACCGTACATGGGGGTGATTCGGATACGTGTGTAGGAAGGGAGCCTGTTCCATAGTCCAGAGGTCAATGGGTAATATATTTGCGAAAACTGTAGCACATTTTGTTTTGTGTTTTTTCGAAACACGGCGGAAGTACAGGGGTGATTGATGTATTCAGCGAATGTTGCGCGTTAAGTGAAGGTTCGAATGTTATAGGGTGTTACGAGTACGTTGTGTCCCGATGGATTCTGAAGAAGCGACTTTTTTGTGGAAGCTCGTGGCGATAGGTTTTGCGTTGGAAGGGGGCCTATCTTCATCACGCTAGGGAGACAAATGTTCTTCTAGATTTTCTCCTTGAAGTCTAGAACCCCTTCCAATACAATTTATTCACACGAAGAACATCTGCTGAATACGAACAACATGTATTGCCCCTTTCATTCCCCTATTTTGATAATGACATATTGTATTTTATCATATTATGTATTATTTTACTGTACGCAATATTATTTGTAATGTGCTATTACCGAGTGACACTGTCTAGGCGCGTGTGTTAAAAGTCTTCCTAGAGAAGCATCGTGTAATGCATCGACATACATTTATTGTAGTGTACAGAAGGATTGCAGTGCTCACTGTCTCACTAGTTGCGGACATTGAGGCTAATCGAGTCTGTATTCTTGGGGCGTTTACGATTTTAAAAACCTATTTAGAGGCTAAAAATTCCACCCATGTTGGGACTTGAACCCGCGGCTTCTGGCGGGGTCACGGGGTCAAGTCCTGGCATGGGTGGAATTTGTAGCCTCTAAATAGGTTTTTAAAATTGTCCTCAGCAGGGGTTAGTGCAACAAAAAGAATATAAGCGTTTACGATTACTGACCGAAGCTAAGTTGCATGTTTTCTTTATTTAAACTGTTTATGAGTACGGTTAATTTAATCGCGTATGGGTCTTTATTACCTAACTAGATAATCACGACTATTTTCTTAGGCCAATTAATTTTCAGAAAACTTACAACCCGTCAGGTTATGTTTTATTTGTTTATTTATATTTTTATTTGTGTGGGGAGGTGACGTCTCGCATGTGATTTACAAGGGACCCCCCCTTCCTTTTACAGTACCAACTAATGTATTATTATATTTAAAAGATTATTTGAGAAAAGATAGAACGGAGTATTTTACAACTCGACCCGAAGGCAGCGGATAACATAGTACATTGACATTCAACAAACAGAAATGAAAAGAATGTAAATTCTTTGCGTTGTAAATATGTTTTTGGTTTTATGATATGTTGCTTAAATTTAGATATACACTTAATTGAACTGACCTGTGGCAGGCTGCAGGCTAGGGCGGCGAGCCATGCTCCGCACAGCATCTGCTGGCTGCGCCTGCGCGCCACGTGCAAGCGCAGCGGATACAGCACCGCGAAGAACCTGTTGGGGAAACCACCATGGGCCTTTGTTTCTTTGTTTCGTAATCTATTAATCCTGTAAGCTTTGACGTCCATTGGGTAAACATTTTGTTTTTATAGTGAATAACATTTTTGAGTTATTCCTTGAGCTCGCACGTTGTATTAATTTATACACGCTGAAATCAGGGTGGTTTGAAAGCCGAGGTTACTAGACTGTTACTTTTAAGTACAGACCTAAAATAAAGATAAAAATTGAGTCGAGAAATCTTGTTTCGAAAAATTCACGGACTATTTAGTACTGCCTCTCCCGTCTATCAGAACAATGACCGGCGTACCCGCTCTAGCCCGAGCATGGTTCTCACAGATTCGAGTTTGTTGCAAAGTGGCGTTTTGAAAAAAAAAAAAAAAAAAAAAAAAAAAACAAACTAGCGTATTCGATAGCGATAGTCTAGTCTAGACACCCAAAACGCATGGTGTATTAATAATCCAGTCAAATTTGCAGCAGAGATTAATGGAATGTAGCATTAAGGTTAGAAGTCCTTTTTTCGATTTTCCAATTTTGTGACGAAAGCGGGCTTATATAAACTATTTACTACAATAAAAAAATCATTTTCTTAATATCTCAAAAATTTAGTGCTGGTTCAAAAGCCGCACAGCATCAACTCTTTTACTATTATTTTCTCTTATGATATTTTGGTATTTTTTTTATTTTGGCTGTATTTTTTATTCAATGTTATCATTTGTCTATGTTATCTAGTGATGTGTCCTGACTAGCTCAGCTGCTAAGAGCGTCATACGCGTGGTATGATAGACGCACGGGTTCGAATCCCGCGGGATCCTAGATGTTTTCGTTGTGAAGAGTTTGTTGCAGCAAGGTGTGGCAAACCTTGTGTGAATATAAAATATGTTTTTTTTTTAACTTAATTTTTATACTTGCTCGATCGAATAGAAACTTTTTCGAGATTTCAAGGGTGGTCTCGTAATAAAAGTTGTTTGGATAAATAATACACTCTTAAGTGAAAAAATGTGAATTAAAAACCTATTTAGAGGGCAAAAATTCCACCTATGCCGGGACTTGAACCCAACTGAGCTAATAGGCAAGTGCAAGCGTCGGCTAAAGAGCCACGAAGATTAGTGGCATAGTCTCAGTGGCGCCCTCTATATTTTTTTCAATGTCGTGGAGCACGATGAAACCTAGCTAAATCGATAGAGGACAAAAAAGTAAACAAGAAATTATTAAAGTCACCATGTCCTAAAGTGGCACGTTTAGAAGTTATTGAGCTTTGAAGTTTGTATGGAATTTCCACTAACTGAGTTTCATCACTGAATTTGTCACTTGATATGAGTTTTCCCCGGCGCTTCAAACCTACTTTGATGTTTTTTAAAGTCTGGGTAGCTATGTCTAGTAGGTACCTACCTACTTATATACATAATACATGAAATTATAGTATTATTCATGCATCCAATTCGTTCAATTCGATTAAAATTCAAAACATGTCAATATAAAACCTACAGTTTAATTAATATAGATAGGTTTAGGTGGTAGGTAGGTACCTATAAATAATGTAGATAGGTACATATCGCTAGAAACTTAAATCGCTGCTGTGTGTAAAACCATGTTCAACCATGTTTTTAACATAAATACCATTTCCTGACGTAGCGTAGTAGGTAGGCAATATCCAATAATTAGGTAGGTACCTTCATCTTCAGTTGGGCAAAGAAAGAACCTACGGACCTACCCACTGAGGTATTTTTTTTTTCTACGACTTATTTAGCAATTTAGTCAAGAGTCGGCAACGAGTCACAGGTGCCAAGCATATAGTCCAGTATTTAGTGAAAAATGATTCAAAAGTTAAGTTTTATAAAAATCTCATAAAAACTTCAAAGCTCAATAACTCCTAAACGTGCCACTTTAGGACATGGTGACCTTAATAATTTCTTGTTTACTTTTTTGTCCTCTATTGATCTAGCTAGGTTTCATCATGCTCCACGATATTGAAAAAAATATAGAGGGCGCCACTATGAACTATGCCAGGCCCCATACAAAAATCTTCGTAGCTCTTTCGAGCCTCTTTACAAACTTCTCTGTATTACGTACAGGCTCGAGCCTCTTCGATTTCGAGCCTCTTTAAAAACTTCTCTGTATTACGTACAGGCTCGAGCCTCTTCGATTTCGAGCCTCTTTAAAAACTTCTCTGTATTACGTACAGGCTCGAAATTCCGATGCTTGCACTTGCCCATTAGCTCAGTTTCGAGGGCGCTGGCACGGTTAGCCAGAGGTCGCGGGTTCAAGTCCCGGCATGGGTGGAATTTTTAGCCTCTAAATAGGTTTTTCAAATTGTCCTCAGCACGAGTTAGTGCAACAAAAAGAATATAAATGGGAATTAGTAACTTTATCTGACCTTTCTGTAACATGTTGTACCAAAGACGAGTCTGGAAGTAGGGCATAAAAGGTGTTGTCAACTGCACTACTCTTCCCACGCTATTTACAGAGAAAGTTGACTAAAGACATTTTCCTTTTCCGGTAACAGCAGATGCCATTTTTTGGGTTCCGTAGTCGACAAGAAAAACTTATACTTTCTTATAGATACCCTTATTTCCGTCCGTACGTCCGTCCGTCTGTCTGTCTGTCCGACTGTCCGAGATATGATTAGTACGAGAAAGCTGAAATTTGCCATAGTAAATTTGGCATATCTATGGCATACAGTCTAACTTCGAGAAAGAGTCGGTGACTATGGGCATCATAAGAATGCAATGGAGAGAGCTATGTCAGGAGTTTCATTGCGTGATCGAATCAGGAATGAGGAGATTCGCAGAAGAATCCGAGCTATACTCATATAGCTCGAAGAATTGCTCAGTGGAAGTGTCAGTGGGCGGGGCACATAGTTCGGAGAACTGATGGCCGTTGGGGCGAAAAAGTTCCGACCTGGCGACCTCGGACAGGACGACGCAGCAGCGTGGATAGGCCCCCCACCAGATCTGACGATCGTGGTCTGGTTACGGTGGCGGGGAGTAGCTGGATGCGGCCGGCGCAAGACCGGGAAACTTGGAAAACCATGAGGGAGGCCTATGTCCTGCAGTGGGCGTCAAATGGCAAATGGCTAATGGCGATTATGAAAACAACCTAATCCTTAGATAATTATTGCCGGTTTCAGCGGATAGGTGGAATATACTGTGTGCATGTTTTTATTAACTTAAAAACACGTTTTAAAAAAAGCTGCAAAGTCACCCGTCACTTACCCTCGGTTTCTCGTACACTAACAACCGGTAGCTCTACCGTTAAAGCCGGGTTTTCACGGTCTTAGTACGCTCGGACCGTGTGCGTACAGTTTTAGTTGATTATAACGATGCACTCGATCCGAGCGCACTGACCGTCGTCATAATCAACTAAAACTGTACGCACACGGTCCGAGCGTACTAAGACCGTGGAAACTCGGCTTAAGGGCTTGTATTTTTTGGGGTTCCCTAGCCAACAAGGAATCCTTAAAGTTTTGCCATGTCTGTCTGTCTGTCCGCGGCGCAGCTCAGCGATGAAGTACCTGAGAGCTCAAATTTGGCTCAGATATACATGTTAATCACGCCGACAGAACGGTAGAACAAAATCTTAAAAAATATATTTTTAGGGTACCACACCCCACCCCCCTCACCCGCCTACTCCTAAGTTAGGAATGCGTTTTTACGTCTACACCATACCGTGGGGTATCGTTGGACTGGTCAATAAAAGGAAAACTTCGAAAATAATCCATTAAAAATTACTTTGATGTAGTTGTTAGTTCTGTAAAGCAGATAAAAACCCCCTCTTTCTACGGAACCCTATACTGCGGTTGGCCCGACATGCACTTGGCCGATTTTTAGACTTCTTAAGGGGTGTATTTATTTAGAACAGAGAAAAGGGCAACCAAAAACAGGAAAAACGCAAAAAAATACATAAAACGATAATACAAAATTATTCAAAAAATATCGCCCCGGGGAGTTAGATAACAACAGAAAAAATAATTATTATAAAATAACTATTTATATTTTACAGTTATATTATGTCAGCAGCTACTGGTTGTCGTGAGTTAATAAATTAAAAAACCGGCCAAGTGCGAGTCGGACTCGCGCACGAAAGGTTC
Organism: Yponomeuta malinellus; assembly: GCA_947308005.1. Classification (NCBI taxonomy): domain Eukaryota; kingdom Metazoa; phylum Arthropoda; class Insecta; order Lepidoptera; family Yponomeutidae; genus Yponomeuta; species Yponomeuta malinellus. The sequence goes on along the minus strand of OX371007.1, from coordinate 2,316,212 downwards.
CGTATCGCTATCTATAGAACATTAGACACAAAGATCGAGAAAAAACGGCAAAAAGTCACGTTTGTTCCCTTACATATTTATTTTATTTTAATTTTATTATTTGTTTTTTAAGCGAATATAGAACTAAATATTCTGTGAATATTTCAAGCGTTGCCGTTATTAATATCGAGCAAAAAACGACAAAAAGTTACGTTTGTTGTATGGGAGCCCCCATTAAATACTTATTTTATTCTGTTTTTAGTATTTTTTATTATAGCGGCAATAAAAATACATCATCTGTGAAAATTTCAACTGCCAAGCTATCACGGTTCATGAGATACAGCCTGGTGACAGACAATCAGACAGACAGACTGACGGACAGTGAAGTGCCAGATAGGGTCCCGTTTGGCTCCCTTTGGGTACGGAACCCCAAAAATAAACCAAGTGCTATTGAAATAACGCCAACAGTTCCTTCAATATATATTTTTTGCTAATGTAGCCGTTAACTATACAATCAAAGCCACTGAAGAAAGCTTTTAGCGTTTTTGGACGATGTAACACATTTCTAAAAGTCCTAAAATGACAAGCTCAAAAGTAAAAATCTATGCCTCAATAATGCTAATAGCACATCTTTTTTGTACCTTCAAACAACAAATTCACATTGATTATAAGAAAATTAACCTAAATGCTAATAATATTATAATAATGGAAAAACAAACATATAACCATGAAAATATAATATGGTTCATCTTAAAAAAAATCGTTGTTGGACCTTAAGAGAATATTGACGTTACAGTGCAACCTTCCCGAATTGTATTTCCGAGAAAACTCACGCTTTGGCCTCAATTCGATAAAAATCTGCTCTCGAGATGTTAGCGCTCGTATTTTACTAAAGTATTACAATGCGCCGAGTGCGATAAATTGATTTCTGACTTAACCATTGCGCGAGTATTACTCCATTTGTCTTTTTTTTTCAAATTCTGTCCTACATTTTTTAATAAATCCCGTAATAATAGCTTTTAGTCCCGGCTTGTCCGTAGTCTTCACTTTTTAGGGTTCCGTACCCTATTACTGAGACTTCGCTGTCCGTCCATACGTCCGTCCGTCTGTCACGAGCCTATCTCATGAACCGTGATAGATAGACATTTGAAATTTTTACAGATGACGTGTTTCTGTTGCCGCTATAGCAACAAATAATATTTAAGGGAGCCCCCCTTAACACCATACAACAAACGTGATTTTTCTGCCGTTTTTTGCTCGATATTAACAACGGTAACAGGTAGACGCTTGAAATATTCAAATGTTGTTTAGATAATGGCAAGGAACCCTTCATGCGCGAGTCCGACTCGCACTTGGACGGGTTTTTATACAGAGAAAGATAGAAACTTCAACCTTTACCCTACTTTACCCCGGTTTTGTCAACCAGTCAGCCCTTACTTGTCCACTGCTGGACGAGTAACTGCCGCCCTTCTCAATGCACGCCACCTCCTCCTCTCCTCGGTCACTCAGCCACTGCCAGTGATTTGCCTCCGATTGTCGGTCAAGCGATCTGGGGCGTCCTACGCTGCGCTTGCCAGCTCGTGGTCTTCACTCGAGTACCTTTGCACCCCATCGTCTATCGATCTTCGGCATAATGTGACCAGCCCACTGCCACTTCAACTCCTACACAACCAATCTGTTAATAATTGAATTTTAACTTCTTTATTCACGTAACACAAATCCACTTTATAAAATAATCAGCTGTTGCTCGCGCCTTCGTTCGCGTGGTAATTTTGATGTGTATTTTTCCGGGATAAAAAATTGCCTATGTGCTAATCTAGACTATAATCTATCTCTGTGCCGTTTTTGCGTGAAAGAGTAACAAACATCCAGCCATACATACAAACTTTCGCATTTATAATATTGAAATTTGCTCGTAAAAAACTGGCAACACTTTCTTTATTTGTCATTTTTATATTCCGATTCACAACAAAAGTTAATAAAACAGGATTTTAAAAACTAATCAGGAATCCTCATGTCTTACGCATGGTGGGTAACTTTTTGTGCCTCATTAAGCTTACCGAGATAGCTTTTGCACCACTTTACAATTTTTTTTTCACACAAAATTCATGTGTCACTGTCACCGACGTGAGCTGTGTAATGGGGCCGATGGTATGACTTTAGTAAGTTAGTGTGGGTGCAGTTCGTGTATATATAAAATGTACGATCTAGCATGCTACAAACGATTTCTATGCTACGTTGCATCTGTATTTTTATTCAAATGTGTGAATACAACATTAATTTTGGGTGGTTTGAAAGACGTAGCAAAATGAACGTACCTGACGATATCTATGGAATAAACGTTCTTTTCACTTCTCATGCTCTAAAAGTTCGTCTTTATGTCGTGCGTAGGCGACATAAAGTCGCTTTTTATGCTCTAGAGCATAAAGTAAAATCTTCGTCGAAGACCAAGGCAATCGCTGCAACAGCCACACGAACATCTTTAACTTCATACAACAACCTCTTTATTTTATTTCGTTTCGTATAAAACGCGACCAACTAGATTGCAGGGCCAATCAGGTTGGTCGCGCTTTATTGAAGCTGCGCTCTCATTGGTTAAATTTTAATGGCGGCAAAACCACTGTGATTATACACGTACGCGTGAATTTAATTGAATAAATTTGTTGTTTGATTAATTGCATTAGTGAAGATAAAGATGTTGCTGTTTCATTTCCTCGCAATCGAAGTGAAAAGTAGAGTGTACAACTCGTCCATAAAACCCATTTTACACTCGACTTTATATCTATCCTCGCTCGCAAGCTCGCTCGGATGGATAAACGTCTCGAGTAAAATGGTGCGTTTTATGCACTTGTTGTACAATCTACTATTTTGAAACGCACTTTTGAAAAATATCTCGACAATAGAATCTATTAAAACCATTAGTAGCCAGAGCAGTGCGTGCGTGTCGCGGGTCCGCGGATGATTGTTTTGTTAGACGGAGAGGCGGAATCATTTCTCAACTCCAAACAAGATTTCTCAACAATTTTTACAAATGTAAGTACGTCTATACTTAAAAGTAATAGTCTAAATAGATACCAATTTTAATTACTAATAACATAACTGCGGCTTTCAAACCACCCAGAAATCAGCGTGTGTAAAATTAAATATAATAAATCAAAAACTATATGTTTTTACGAAATATGAGCATGAGCAGTCATATTTATAAAAATAGAACCCACTCTTTAGGGTTTATTTATCTCTGGCGCGGCTCAAAAAAACAGTGCGCAATGGATAAATTTATCTAGATAAACATTTTAGCGTTCCTGCTTAATTTTAAGTTTGCGTCTCTCTGTTTAAATGTATTTATTAGGATCATGTTTAGTCTTCAAAATTATTGACATTTGCATGCTAAGAATAGCATAGATAATCCTTTTGTCATTTTATTTGAGCACCAACTGAGTTTCAACTAGCGAACGTGGGTTATTCCACTAATCCCCATTGAAAATCCCCATTGATGGGAATTTGTGAACTTTTTGTTCACAATTCCCTATCGGCGTAATACTGAGGCGCGTACCTGAGCCCCTGCGATACAGGATGTTCTAGTGCAGGGCTCGCCGGCGCGGATTTTTTTTCAGGTTATCTACCGATATTACTGTAATTGGTAACGGCTATACAGAGCAAGTCAATACATTTATAGTAATATTATGTATGTTACAAAAAACATCAGAAAATTCTCAAATATTTGCAGCCATCACCGTGTCAATAATAGGAATAAACATAAATTGTAATTTCCACGATTTAAACTTGCAAAAATTTATGGGTAAATTCTGTATAAGATAAGGCATCAGGTTCTAAAATAAGTTCCTCAAGATATTATACATGGGGCACACTAAAATTTTTGCATTTCTAGCTAATACGAACTATTTGAATTTCGAATGTTATATTTTCTGAAACGACTTGCAAACTTCTTAGTAATAAAAAAAAAATTGGTGTGAAATCATTTGTCAATTGTTTTTTTCACACATTAAAGTTCTATGTACGCAACGAAAATGGAATTAAGTCAAAAAGATTTTAGCGATGATTTTTTATGATTTTAAAAGTTCTCTCTCTCTGCAAGACTGTGCCGCTCGTCTTCAAAATGCTTTTGGGAGAGAAGCACCTTGTTTGAGCATTGTGAGGCGATGGTTTGCTGAATTTGAGAGACGTCGGGTTTCTTTACATGACGAATTTCGTGAAAGGCGGCCTTCAACTGCCGTCAACATTCTAATGCTGTTTATGACATTGTCGCATGAGATAAAACGTAGATTTATTGTTTTGTACCCGAAAAAAACAGCAATCTTGTGAATGGGTGTTTGAAAATGAGAACAGGCCAACAAAAGTGAGGCAGGCGAGAAACGTTGGTAAAAAAATGATCGCGTTTTTTTCTCAGCTACGGGTTCCATCTGCACAATTCCACTTGAAGATCAAAAGAGTGTTAATGCCGAGTGGTATTCTACCATTTGTTTACCCAGGATGTCAGAAAAAGTTCGCGAAAGACGACCAAAAAGCCGCGTTCTCCTTCAACGCTTCTTCACACACGGCCAACAAAACAAAGTCATTTTTAGCTTCCGAAAAAGTACAACTCGTCACCCATCTTGCACATAGCACCGAACTAGCACCCTGTGATTTCTGTGTTTTCCCCAAAATCGAAGATTTGATGAGAGGTTTCACTTTTACCAACTCCGAAGAGGCAGTGACAGCGTTCAATCAGCACGTTGAAAACATGCCTTCAGATCTGTGGTCCTCCTGTTTTAAAAAATGGTTCGATCGCATGAAAAAATGTTTAAAATGCAAAGGAGAGTACGAGTATTTTGAAAAGCAATAAACATAATATTTTGGTTATAACATGTTGTTTTTTTAAGTTACGCAAAACTTTCAGTGTGACCTACGTACATAGCATAAAGACATAGAGTTACCTCCGACGTGGTTTAAAAATGTTCAAGTCCCGGCGTGGGTGAAATTTTTAGCTTCTAAATAGGTTTTAAAAAAATGTGTTAAGGACACTAGGCAAAAAATCCTATATAACATTAAGGATAAAAAATATTCTTCGAAGTTTAATTAATTACAAAAGTGATGTTAACAAATAATAAACATATTAAGTAACCTACAATTTAGACTAATGGTAATAAGGATTATTTAGAAGACAAAGAAGAAAAGATGTCTGGTATTAAAAACCGGCCAAGTGCGATTTAAATTCGCTTGGAGAGGGTTCCGTACAATGCCAAAGTCAAATGTCTTTGATTTAAGACGCGATTTAACTACTAATAGATCTTGTGGTATTTTAGTGAACTATTTTCTGTAAGTGAACGGATTATATTGAGTTTACCACTTTGTTTTCAATTGATAGAATTCTCACAGGTTTTCCTGTAATCTACAGGCAATGAACTATATTCTGTATTTTTTCAAAATTTTGTCCTCAAGTTTCGGTGATCAGGGGGGGGGAATGGTAAATTTTCGTCTTCTTTCATGAATAAAATCAAAACTATTTATTTTACATTAATAACAAAAACATATTTGAGATCCTCATAACGAGCCCTTTCATTTGATATAAGACATAGTAAGGTTTGCGAAAGTCTTTTTTTTAATGTCCTAACTTGTCTCCCGAAAATGACCTTTGCAGATCTGTGCTTGGGTCATAGGATTACACCATCCTATCAAATTTCACCTGATTTGGTCCATTAGCTTCGGAGCAAATTGGCTGTGACAGACGGACGGACAGACAGACGCATGAGTAATCCTATAAGGGTTCCGTTTTTTTGTACAAAAAATGTTCGGTGTACGGAACCCTAAAAATATTAAGGGGTCGATTTTGTCTAGTTTGTCTAGATTTTGTCAGTGTAACTTTGTTTTTACGTTGGGCATGCTGTCCTCATACAAAGTAACATTTTTGTGATTTTAATAAAGTGAGTATACTTTTTGCAAATTTGGTCTGAGCGCTTAATAGGTAATAAATAACAGACATTTTAAATTTAATAGATTTTTAATACTTAGTTTTTAATAAAGAAAAATATTAATTTTAGTATCAAATTTTCTCAACCCAAAAACTAGATACAGGCAAGGAGTATTAAGACTCCTTTAATGCTCCTTGGTACAGGATAAGAAAATTATGTCTTGAATGTCAGTTATTTAATTTTCACACCTGCTATTCAGAAAAGATCCCTTGATTCCCTCAAATGAGGGATCAAAGTTGTACTTTTCTTCCCTGATATTCTAGTTTTTTTTTATTGCCCTCAGCATGATCCGTGTGCAGATTTTCACAAAATGTAATTCCGATTCGATTTTTATTTTGTTGCAATCAATCATAAACTTCTTTCGATATCTTAATTGTGTTTGATTTAAATTTTCCTTATAGTAGGTGTGAAAAGCAGTATGTGTCACTCGGTAGCAAAATTATTTCCGTCTTGGGCGTAAACACTTGAATCCCTCGCTACGCTCAAGATTCTACTTTAGAATCCCTCGCTACGCTCGGGATTCTATTGTAGAATCTTTCGCTTCACTCAGGATTCAATATACCGCCCTCGCCGTAAATATATCATTTGGTCCCTTGAGACACAATCTACTATACCTGTCAAACCCTCAGATCACATTTATCAAAATCAGACTTGTTTTTTACAGCAATTAAAAATGTTAGATTGTCGATTATATTTCTACAATACCTACATGTACTCATACATGTAGGTAGGTATTGTAGAAATATAATCGATTAGTATAATCGGAAAATTTTTATTTAAAATTTTTGGCTTAGCCTTCGAATATTACGAAACTACGTAACTAAATCTTAACTAAATATCACTCTTTAACCACTTTCTTATAATATATTTAATTTGTCTCGCACCACCTTGTAAAATATACGTCAATTAACGCGGGCACTGGCTGAAAACCAGCGCTGAGGGCTCACACCCTCAGCACGTTGCTGAGTCAGACGCCCTTTGTGGCAACTTTGACACACCACAGGATGTACTCTCTGACTTTGCCTTGTCCTATCTTGTATTTATGTGATTTGTTTTTCTTTTTCTTAGTTGCAACAATGAGTGGTAACTATCCTTTTTCTTTATTTCGTCTTTCTTTCTTTCTAAATTGTGTTCTGCTTTTTGTTGCATTAACGACAAAGGAGTGTTCTTTTATTTCTAAACTGAATTATTTAGTTGCTGATTTCGACGATCAATATTATATTATAACTAAGTGACACGGCAAACGTTGTTTTGCCACATGAAAAGTGAAAAAAGTATCTTTTTTCAGAAACCTTTTCGATCTCGTCTAATGAACAGACGTTGTTACTTATGTCTAACAATACATACATACATACATACAAAGTGGTCGCCATGGCCGAAACCGGTCGGAACAATCATCATCATCACATACATACATACATACAAAAACTCATGCCTGTATCCCAAGACTGACACTTGCCACGATCCTGACAGATCACTTTCGCTTCCCCAACATTCGTTAGTCGTTGCATGCACGCACGCCGGTTTCGGGTACTTTTTATCATGCCCTGTGCTAATACATCCCCTATTTGGTCGAAGTATGTCCACCTCGGACATACCTTATTAGCAGCCTATATAGGCCCCCTCGTAGGGCACAGGCCTTCTCTAAGAGAGAGAGAGAGTATGGGCTTAATCACCACGCGTGCCCACCGCGGATTGGCGATTTCAAGCGCTGAGGTATGCAAAAAGCTCTGACACTCAGGTTTCCTCACGATGTTTTCCTTCACATTTAGCGAGTGGTATTGCTATTGCTACTATAACTTCACAAATGTTATGTACTTAGAAAACAAAGTCATAGGTACCTGCCCACACTGAGAATCGAACCGGGGTCTCTCGCTTCCGAGTCCAATGTTTTACCCATTAGGCTACCACCGCCGGATGCGACTTCGTCTAACAATATTCTTGACTAAAAGCCGTGTTCAACAACATTACTGTTACTGTATTTCGATTCGACGTACTCCACGTTTGGAATTTCGAGTTCGAGTTAGAAGCTCTTTAGCCGTATGAAGCTGTACGGGAACATTTTCCACTTGACCTAAATAGCCAAATGATTTTCACATAGATTTACTTAGACTGAACAGAGCAATATGTTTTCTTTGGGTTTTGTGTCTGCGAGTTTGATTGAAAATAATGCGATGAATCACTTATAAATTACTTGTAATCACAAATTTTAAAAATTTATGCGCATCACATAGTTAAGGATACTTTAGCTAACAGTTAAATGAGAATTTTGCAAAATTGTTAGAGGGCAATAATGGCTAATAAGATAACACATCCGTGTGGCGCCGGATTAAGAATAGCGTCACTCCATTTCCTTCCGTGGATGTCGTAGAAGGCGACTAAGGAAATAAATTACCAGGAGACGGGTAGCAGCGTCTTCCTGAGATTCCAAACGTATACTGCGATCGCCAACCCGCCTGCCAAGCGTGGCGATTATGGCAAAAACCCTCATGGTTATGGAAACCACGAAGGAGGCCTATGTTCTGCAGTGGGCGTCAAATGGCTGATGATGATGATGATGATGAGATAACATAGAATTTTTTCCTCAATTATTTCTTAATCCAGAAAAAATGGGAAGAATTATATCTTCTTGTAATAGCTATTTTTAGAATCTGCAGCAGAACTTACGGTCAAAAAAAGGACTTCAAAGTATTGTTTCTAAGACGATCGTTTATTAGCAGAAATCGATTAAACGCTTTAAGGACGGAGTTAAAGCCCGTTTGTGCCAGGATTTCCTCTTATAAACTGACTTTAACTCCGTCTTAAGAGTGTTTTTGTGAAATCAACTGTTATAAATAAGACTGTCAGGTTATTGTTCTAAAAATAAAATTAATGATGTTCGTTTCTAGCAATATCGTATTAATATAATAACAAATAACTTCCACGCAACACAATCACTTGTCCTGGTCCCAAACCCGTGCTACGGTAACCAGGCAAGGACATCACAAGCATGGAAATACACCCAGACTGAGGCAGGCCATTTGTATAAATATACAGCGCCCCCCAGCGGGAACCGAACCCGCGACATGGTAATTAGACGTGATACCGCTAGACCAACAAGGCAGTCAATTAGTATTATTACAAAAGAAGCAGTGTTACAATTAATATAGTAGAAGATACCATCTTCTTGCCATTTGTGGCGCTAATTGTTAGCACCGGAACGCTCATTCATCATCTACCCATTATGTCCCCACCGAGGGGCACGGGTCTCTTCCCTGAGGAAGGTATAGGCCATACTCCACCACGGGGGCCAAGTCCGGATTGGTGGAGGCTTGTAGACTAGTGGCTCGTCTACTGTCAGAAGTTGTCAAGCCGCCCTAAGGCCTCTGACTTGGCTTAACGACTGCCATCTATCGACGGCAGCCGGCACCAACAGCTAAACGTGCCTTGCGAAGCACGGAACCGCTCGGAAAAATGCCACTAGCGTTAGGCATAGACGGCGACCCATCCATGCACTGAACGCGCCCTGTGTTGCTTAACCTTCGTGATCGTTAAAGATCACTCAGGCAGCCGGGGCTACGAGCGATTCGCTCATTAAGCCGGGTCTTTACGATCTTAGTGCGAAACCAAAACCTACTCGTATCGTGTACACCGGCCATCTTAGTAAAAGAAATACCACTCGGATGAAAACCGCTGTTTATCCTTCACTCTTAAGATGAATTCGCAAAAATAAAATGGCGCCATGGTAGGAATTTCGGCGTTTCATAAAAAAAAAGTGTGGTGGCAGTAAAATGTTGATATTTGTGGGGTTTTATGAAGCTGTGAAGGTGTTGTGAAGCGTATGGTTTCCATTGCCGTGACCAAACTATTCTTTCTCTAAAAACCTATGTAGAGGCTAAAAATGCCAAACGTGCCGGGACTTGAATCCACAACCTCTGGCCAACCGTGCCAGCGTTCTCCCAACTGAGCTAATGGGCAAGTGCAGGCATCGGCGAAATTTCGAACCTCTTTACAAACTTCTCTGTAAGTGTCTGTGGTCGCGAGTTCAAGTCCCGGCATAGGTGGAATTTTTAGCCTCTAAATAGGTTTTTAAAATTTTCCTCACCATGGATTAGTGCAACAAAAAGAATATAAACTTTCTATTTTCTTTTGTACTTTTATTATTGAAGTTTGACGATATAACTATTTGATTCGGCTTCTGTTTATCGTAGCAGTAAAGTTTTGGTCATTTTTAGCACAATGACCGACACCTTTAGCAACAAAACGCCTATAAACTGGAACAAAAATATGAATTCATTAAAATGTGTATGTACCATCCGAGTAGCCTACAGTTTTTAGTCACTAAGATTAATCATTGACCGAGCCTACTAAGATCGTGAAAACGCGGCCTTAAGGTTGCTGTTACCTCTCTCATGCTAGCTCGCTCGCACAATCGAGCGTATTCAGTAACTATAAAAGAAAATCGTATAAGTACCTTTGATAAATAAATGATAAATGGCTTGATAGATAATAAAATTACTGACATTTTAAAAACAAATTTGTTTACCTCTGCTTTGGTTTAATAAAAGAAAATTTGTTTCCGAAATTTATAATTTTAGTAACAAATTTTCTCAATCAAATCATCACGTGCCTAGATACAGGATAAGAAAAAATGTGTCTGGAATGTCCGCAATCTTAGTATCTATCAAACCCTCAGACCATATTTATCAAAGATAAGATAAGATAATCGTTTATTAAATTGCCACAACATACAAAGATATTACAATTTACAGGCAAAGCATGCTTACAGTCTATGCAAATAACAATAAAACAACACTTATGATAAATCCAAATAAGGAGGGGATTTGCCCTGTAAGGAAGTGGTTACATGCCCACCTGTAATTTGGCTGTGTTATTAGCTGCGTGTTATGTGCTATGGCAATATAAAAGGTACCCGAACTCAGCATATGCTTCAGGTATTGCGAAGCAATAGCCTGCAGCGCTGGTTTTCAGTCGGGACCTATTTAGATACGCAACGAGAGCCAACGGCTGCGTGGAGATCTCCTACATAAACAAACAATTTAGTTTATATTACAATAACAGCAATAATTAATATTTATGTCTTTACGTTTACCTTAGACGAAATCATTTTATTTTATATTATTTTTATTGTAACATTTAACTCATTTTATTACAAACATAAAAAAAGGTTAGAATGTGTGAGCGAGAGAGCATGTCAGATGTAACAGCGGCCTTAACGAGTCCCTGTGAAACTCAATTTACGCAGACAGCAAATGCCTATTTCTTTGTGAAACGATAACTAGATTTAATTTACATTTCAATTTGCGATCTAAAGATAGATTAACTGCCTCGTTGGTCTAGCAGTGTCACGTCTGATTACCATGCCGGAGGACGTGGGTTCGATTCCAACTGGGGGCCGTCGTACACTTGTACAAATGACCGCATTGTGGGTGTATTTCCATGTTTGTGATGTCCTTGTCTGATTACGGTAACGAGCCTATCAATAAACGCAACCATTCTTACGAAAACGTGAATGCCATCAAAAACATAACTTGTGAAAAAAACTAAGTCTCTCAACTCAGTTCTTCTACCGTGAAATGTTGTGAGATCCACGTAACACCAAGTCGATTAATTTATTCAGTTATGTGTCGTCCTGTCTTAAGTTCTTACGTAATTAGCTAACCTAACCACATCTTATAGTATTAATATTAAAAATCTTTTATGTTTTAAATAAATAGATCAACGGCCATGAAAATACAATGTATCTCACAAGTAAATATTTAAATATATATTAAATTAGATAGTTTAGTATTTAAAACAGTATTATTAATGATTTATCGATAAGGGTATAACATATTTGTAAACATTCGTGATTTCCGACCTTTTGTTTGTTTTCTAATATGTTAAATGTATATTAGAGTCTGTCCTACCTCATGCGTACACAATTAAAAGAACAATTGAGTTGGCCGGCGCCGACCATACGACGCTCGGCACATTTTTTAGATTTTTATAACTTTGCTATCTATGCTTAACCCCGGTATCTCGTACACTAATAAGCTATTAATCTACTGTTAATAGCTGTCAGTGGTTTTTTTTGTATGCACTTTGGTCAATTGACAGCTGTTAACAGTAGACTAACAGCGTGTTAGTGTACGAGAAACTGGGGGTAAGTGAAGTAATGTTGGGTAACAAAAAAAAAAGTTTTTTAGAAACTAGCGCCATATGTTTCTAAATCATGGTTAGAATGTCCCTTTAAAGTTTGCCAATCGAATTCAAACTCACCCTGTAGTGCAAAACGGCTGTTCCCGTGACGTGATCCTAGGGCGCGTCGTATCCGCACGTAGCCGGGCTCGTTTTCGCCCTAGTATTATACGGTCCAATTTATTAAAAAAAAGATTCCACTAAAACACTCTTCATAAGCAGCCTATATACGTCCCACTGTAGGGCACAGCCCTTCTCTCAGAGAGAGAGTATGGGCTTAATCGCCACGCTTGCCCACCGCGGACTGGCGATTTCAAGCGCTGAGGTATGTAAATAGCTCAGACACTCAGGTTTCCTCACGATGTTTTCCTTCACAGTTAGCGAGTGGTATTGCTACTATAACTTCACAAATGTACATAACTTAGAAAACAAAGTCATAGGTACATGCCCGCACTGGGAATCGAACCTGGGTCTCCCGCTGTTGGGAGGAGTTTCTGTTATAAACTGGCTCTAACTCCATCTTAAGAGTGTTTTAGTGAAATCTTCTGTTTATAAATAAGTCCGTAAGTATTTAGTACATAGACAGTTTTAAGGTGCATTTTTATTCTCTTAAGTAGGTGACTGATCTACAAAGTAACAACGGCCTTAAATTGTGGTTTTCAAAATCAGGACTCAGAAGTTTATGTACCTACCTATGACTTTGTTTTCTAAGTTATGTACATTTGTGAAGTTATAGTAGCAATACCACTCGCTAACAATGAAGGATAACGTCGTGAGGAAACCTGAGTGTATGAGCTATTCACATACCTTAGCGCTTGAAATCGCCAATCACCAATCGCGGTGGGCACGCGTGGTGTTTAAGCACATGTCATACATTCTCCCTGAGAGTAGGCCTGTGCCTTACAGTGGGACCTATAAAGGCTGTTTATACACTCGGGAGGTTATATGCATTTTTTGTACGTACAACTAACCTGTCAATTGAGATGCAGACGAGGATGTTGGAGGAGAGGTAGAGGCCAAAAGCTCGCAGTACCAGCAATACTTTGCAGAGTAGGTTGCCAGCCAACCACGCGTTAGTATACTTCCAGACAATCTGTAGACAAGGAGAGTGTTTCAAACTATTGTTAGTCAGATTAAGGGCGCTTATACACGGGCGGCACCTTGCGGACGACAGTGCCAACTGCAGCCACGTCGACGCGTCGACGGCAGTCACTGACATGTCAGCGTTGAATATCCGCGTCGGTGCGTCGACGGCTGCAGTTGACACTGTTGTTCGCAACGTGCCGCCCGTGTATAAACGCCCTTAGACTAAATTTAACCACAACAAATAGATTTGTATTACTTTATTATTATTAATACATTTATTGCACATAAGTAAAAAATACAATGGCAATGTGGCGGACTTAATGCCATAAGCACTTTACAACGTAGATAAGATAGTAGGTAATTATAGATAGATAGAGAACACTTTATTGCCAACCAGGTTAAAGAATTACACACAGTATTTATAATAATTATAATGTATGCTCATTGCTAAGAGAGTAAATTTGTGTTTGTTTATGATCTAATGTTCGTAATATAAAGTTGTTTTTATTATTATGTATATATCTAATTAGGATTTAATTTCATAACGGGTACGATAGAACTGTCATCGTGACCTTGTGACAAATGTTCCCAAAAAAAAATAGATAAAAAAATGTATGCTCATTAAAAAGCCCTAATCAGATGAGGCTGTGTTTAGTTTTAGATACTTAAACTAGTTTAAGTTTTAGTAATAACCTTTCAAGCATCTACTGAATATCAGCGCCGCCGTAGCCCAGCTACGACATTAAGCTGAGCGGAAATCCTTCTGGTACTTTTATGTTAGTTTTAGTTCAAACAAGTGTTTTCAATAATTGTATAAGTACCAAATAAAGATTTTCTACTTCTTACTCTACTCTACATGGGGACTTTGTAAAAAAACTGAAAATAAACTAAGCGGCTCTACCCTAGGCACAATGCAACACAATGTTGAATTTGGGTACCATCTGATTAGTGGTTAAAGCTCGGTAGCTCGGTGTTTTGTCTTTTTAGTGAGTTACATTATTAATAGCAGCGCCATCTAGTGATGAGTAGCAATATTATTAGGAAGGTGTAAAATAGAGAGATGATAATGATGATGAAAATAGATAGCCTTTTAGGCTTCGTACACACAACTGCGAATCGGCGCGATGCGAATTCGCAACGCAGAAAACTGCGATACGAATTGGTGCGATGCGATTTCGAGCGGCAAGGCAACTTCCTTAGGCAACGATTCGGGTGACCATCCCTTCGACGACCGTCAATCGTACTGAACGCATTTTGTAAACTGGATCGTGACATGGATCGTAAAAAGAAGTGCTCACTTATGTTATTGTTAAGAAGATACAGGAAAAAGAAACAAGGAAGATTTTGGGTTCATCCATTTATTACTATTATGAACGCCGATGCGAATCAATTCGCAACTTCTTGCGATGTGTCACGCGAGCTCGCAGATTTTTACGACGCGACGTCGTGTCGCAGTTTTGTGTACGGACCCTTAGTGACAATGTAGAGAACTTTTTGCAAAATGGATCGGAAACATTATAAGGATTTTTTTTTGTTAAGTTTAAGATGCCTTCATTTATGGTTTACTTACTGAATACGAATCGAATACATCATGACTCCCGCGTAAACACCACGAAGTGATTGAGTCAAAATCTGAAGAAGCTGCATGCCGACAACAGATCTTGGCCAAGTTTACACACGCTGAAATCTGGGTGGTTTGTAAGCCCTGCTTATGTAATTAGTAATTACAAAATGCAATCTATTTAGACTATTATTTTTAAGTATAGAGGTAAATTAAAAATAAAATTCGATTGAGAAAACTTGTTTCGAGTTGAGAAATCTGGTTTAAAAAATATGCGAACAATTAGTACCACCTCTCTGAGACTGGATAGATAGATACACATATTTGAAGTCAAAGTCAAAAATTTTATTCACTATAAAAACGAAATGTTTACTTAATAAACGTCAAAGCTGTTAGTTTCACAATTAATAGATTAGGCGGAGAAGAAGCTAACAAAGAAACTCGACATTTATTCTTATCAAAACAGGTTTACTTAATTAACAGAATTTAATTTAGGAATTTAATTAACCTTTAGGTCATCCTTGTCTTCCAAATAATCCTTAACGTAATAATAGGCTTTTTTGCACAGAGGACCGTATACAGTGCCCAGTAATAAAGGATGTATTAACATTTTCGAAATTGCTGATATTTTTTCTAACATACATTATATTTTCATAAATGTATTGACTTGCAATTGTTAAGATGTTAGTTTCTTTAAAGAAATCCCTTAACGAGTCCCTACTACCTAGCTTGTAATAAATCGGATCGCTCTCATCTGTAAGATGAAGATCGTTTCAATGTCTGCTGTCCGACCCCACAGTAGTATGCCGTAGGACATAATACTATGGAAGTAACTAGAATAAACAAGCATAGCGGTTGCAGTCAGTGAGCTCTCTAATTCTTTTCACTGCATATGCCGCAGAGCTAAGCCTGTGTGCTAGTTTTACAATATGAGGGCCCCATTGCAATTTTGAATCGATTTTGTGACATTTGACACGAAGTGACATTTCGGAATTTTAGGAAAAAAAAAAACAATCCACCCAGTAAAAAGTTAAAAGTTACAAAAACATTGCGCAGGTGTCAATTTGTTTAACAGCTCCTACTCACAAATTGCTTTACGATCCCTTGTCTCGTGTTCTAACGTTGCAAAGCTAAAATGTCATTAAAGAGCTGAATTCAATTAGGTTTGCTCCCGTAGGACAGGATTTGAAAATCTCGTTTAACGTTGATTCTATTATTGATTGAGTTTGAGGTCTAGCGCGAGCGTGGCGATAGTTAACAAAGTCGTCCTCCGTGAGGATTAAACTCAAACCTTTGCGATTTCAATCTAAAATAACAAAACAGGAGTAGGCAGAGAAGACGGTCTGCCACTTACCACGACCCTGACAGACTTCTTTCGATTCATTAACATTCATTAGTCGTTGCATGCACGCACGCCCCGGTTTCGGGTGCTTTCATTTTGCCCTTTGCTAAAACATCCCCTATTTGGTCGAAGTATGTCCGCCTGGGACGTCCCTTACCGGCTCTTCCACCCAAATTCACTCAATATATTTGTTTCGTCAGTCTTTCTTCCTTCATCGTCTCTATATGTCAAAAGTAATATAACTTTCCTTTCTCAATAGCCACTACATCCTCTGCAGTTCACATCAGCTAGTTAAAAAGTCTAGCCCCAGTTAGACTTTAATACATACATACATAAACTCACGCCTGTATCCCAGAGGGATAGGCAGAGACCAGGGACTGCCACTTGCTACGATCCTGACAGATGACTTTCGCTTCCTCAACATTCATTACCAAAATGAATGTGTAAATGACGTAGGACGTCAAAATTTCATTAATCAGTTGTGCATTTCTGTGATTTAAAACTACCTCCTTTTCCCTCAACTATAGAAATTAAATTGAAAATTTCTTGGGGCAAAAAATTTTGCTTGTACAAAGGCGAGCTTAATACTAATAAGTATTTTCTTCCAGCTAACCTTCGGTAAGAATTTTCTTGTTCGCTCGGTATACCCGGCCCTAATCTACGAATGCTTTTAAAACTCAAATAGTAAATCCCACTCAGAAAACGAAATAATTCCACAACAACCTGAATTCCTTCTCTTTTTGTGAAATAATAACTAGATTTAATTGCAATTCAATGATTTCCGATTAATTGCAATATTTCCAAAAAACTAGCGGCGGTCCCAAGACTAAAATATAAATGAAATGTATGTTGTTGTTGAAAGATAAGACAACATCTACTACAGAACGTAAATCCCACAACCCGACTGCTGAGCATTAACTACTAAGCAGGTGGGACCAAACTAACTTTGTATGTTGGTGAATTTGGGTTCCAGCTCTGGTTATTTTTTATTTCCGCTTTTATTTTTATTTTTTTGATGATTTTATGGGTTTATGCTGATTTTATATACGTAACTAATGACACTCGCGCGAAAAAGGAGAATTGATTGAATTCTAAATTGACAAAATCAGATTATTGGTTAAGGTTATGAGGGAACGTGGAATTGGGCATACATACACAGATACATACCTATACCAAATACATGCGAGCCAAACACATTATCCGCCGCAGTCCGGGAAAATAGAGAGGCTGTAAGCTCTCTTTGATAAAGGTATTCAAAACATTCCAACTATTATGAATACCAATCAAAAACGGTTTGAAACCGGATCGGCGAAACTGTGAAACAACTCTAACTTTTCCAGAAACATTAATCAATTATTATCAAACATTTTCTAAATAATCGTGAGTAACTTTTGTTTCAGAAATGTTTCAAACGCCATTTGTGAGCAAGAATCGCGTATATACGCGTCTCAATCCGACGCGTATATGCGCGGTCCTTTTTAGTATAGGCATTTGTTGTAAATAACTTGGCTATTAGGAGATCAGCAAAACTTACTCTCAAAAAAGTATCTTATAACGGAAACACGAATCATATTAGTATTTTTAATGACTCACGATGCTCATATATAGTTATAAATATAACGGATCTAATTGCGATTTATTAGATTTATTAAGATCATATTATTGTTGTAAGCAGTGCCGGATTTAGGACCAATGGCACTCCTGGAGCAGATTAGATATATGCGGCAACCCCGCTTCCCTCCAAAATTTTTCAAGGCACAACATTACGTTTTTACGTCTTAAAAGAGTTTTTATCTTCAAAATATTTCAAAACACAATAATTCAAAAATCAAAAATTGTAATTTTTTAATTTTTTATTCAAAATTACACAGATATTGTGATTTATTGAACGTGACAGATAAAACTTGGTGTCCATTCTAGATCGAGAAGAAGAATAGAATAGATTCTCTAGATAATTTTAGAGAAAAATGGACAAAAAAAAAAACTCCAAACTTAATCTTTTCAAATAATATGTTCCTTAATTAACAGAGTTTACATATGTTGACGGTCGTGTCTTTTGTTTGTGTACCTTTATGTTTACTTTGTGTTTCTGTGACAATTTAAATAAATATCCCCTTTCTTTCTTTCTAAAAAATACCCAAATCGCTTTAAGATTTGAAGAGTTCCCTCAATTTCTCCAGGATCCCATTGTCAGATCCTGACTTGGTTACTACGGAACCACCTGTAAAGCCTACCCTTTCAAACAAATAAATAACATATTATTCTAAAACCTAGTACTAATGCATTAAGCTGGCTTTAGTTCCAGAAATATTTGCCATCTTTATTGTTAGCAGTCTAGCCCCTTTTGGCACAAAGTGTGCCAAAATGCCCCATAAAGAATGTATTAACCTTTGCCAGCCTAAATCTTGTTAACGAAAGTTTATGTTAACTTTTGTCAGGATGTTAAAACTTCACCCAAAAAATATCAAAATCAATCAAAAATCTAAATGTTTTTATTCAAATTAAAACAGAAACTGAGATTTTATGAACGTTGCAAGTTAATCTAGGTTTCCATTTCAAGATCTAGATAACTATTTTTTCAGAAAAAATGGAAAAATAAACTCCAAACTTAGTCTTTTCAAATGGCTCCGAGACGGTCAAATTGCTGATAATATTTTTTATAAAACGAGCGTCATCAATTCCCATTTTACGCTTGCGCCCCTATTCGTGTTGCGTGTCTGGACTGGACGTCCTATTCTACCTTACTCTTCCACTGCTACTGGTTACTGGTAATGTGGTGAGGTAAATATGAAAAACAAATTAAAAATACTCTGTTTTATAATAAAGTTTTACCCATTAAACAAAAACAAACAACATGAACTCATGTCTGTATTCCGGACGGGTAGGCAGAGACCAGGGTCTGCCACTCGTTATAAACTTTATTGTAAAACAGGGAACAGAATTTTTAGCCAGAATCTGTAGCAATGTTTAGATGAGGGTACATTTGTAATCTATGGGGTACATTCCCTGACTTATGAAATATAGTAGACTCGTTCCTTTATTTAAAAGTGGTGATAGAAAAGATCTTACAAATTTCAGACCAGTCTCGGTTCTACCCGTTTTGAGTAAAATATTCGAGAAAATAGTTCTAGGTCAACAACTACTTACACACTTCAATATTTATTAAGTTCTCCTTAGTCAGCATTTCGGCTTCATTCAGAAAGGACGGTGTATGACGGACGCTGGTGTCATATTAGTTAAACATATATTTAGTGCATGGGAGGATCGCAAGGATGCTATAGGCATTTCTGTGACTTGTCGAAGGCATTTGACTGCGTAGACCATGAAACATTTCTCTTAAAATCAAACCACTACGCAATAAAGAAGAAAAGCTTAGCACTAGAAAGACGGGAAAGTCTACCTACCTAGCAAGAGTCAAATGACTCCTTAGGCAGCAAATTACTTTTTTAGCCGAGAAGCGAAAACTTTCGACACTAAATAAACAAAGCAAGTTTTAAGGCATGATTAATTGTAATATAATACAATTTTATTATATTTTGAGATTTTGTTTAAGTCAAAAGAGCCGCAAAGTAACTTTTTAAAACTATCGCATACCCTTATTATTTTTATAGGGGATTGTATACGTTTCTACAATACGTACGACCCCTGAAGATAATAAGCTTGCCAGAAACGCGGTTCAAAAAATTTCATGCAAAATCACACTTTGTGCTACTATGACATTAAAGATTATTAAAATGATAATGATGTCTGAGATTGAAGCCAGTTCAGTGCATGAGTTCTAGGTTTTAGAACAATTATGTAAACTCTGTTAATTAAAGACTTTGAAAAGACTAAGTTTGGAGTTTTTTGTCCGTTTTTTTCTCCAAAATTATCTAGATTTTGAAATGGATACCGGTTTGACTTGTAACGTACATTAAGTCGCAGTTTCTATGCTACTTTGAATAAACCTTTTTGAATTGTTGAATTTGAAAAAAGTTTAAAAGTTTCCTATCGAGGTATTTATTTTTGGGACGGAGGGTTCTGCGAACGTTAATTTATGGTACTGGGCAAGTAATATTGGGATACGAATAATCTCATTCTTCATCATCATCAGCTCACCTCTGCCCACTGCTGGGTATAGGGCTTTTTCCCATTACGCCATCTTTCGCGATCTCTCGCCATTCGCCTCCACGGGCCTTCTGAGGACTTGGTCACATCGTCCGACCATAGGGCAGTCGGTCTACCCACTGACCGCCATCGGTCTGTTGGTCTACCCACTGACCGCCATCGGTCTGTCGGTCTACCCACTGACCGCCATCGGGCTGTCGGTCTACCCACTGAACGCCATCGGGCTGTCGGTCTACACACTGACCGCATTGAAATTAAACGGAGAACTGAAGTTTTGTATTACTATTACTGTTATTACTAAAATTTTTTAATTTATTTTCAATAAGACAAGAAAAACCACAGTTTCATTAGTTTGCCAACTGCTAATGCAGTTTATTGGCAAGCTCTTGGTAACAATCCCTATATAACTTACAAAATCTACACAACAAACAGAATCGATAATCTGCAGCATGAGATGGGTTTATAAACTGCTTAAAACAAAGCGCTCAAGCATCCTTTTAAAATTGTGATTTTTTTGAAACTTTTATTATATAATTCCTCTGGAAAGCTTTTATAAATGGCTTTCAGACAAATGTCTTCACCTTTGAAGAGAAGAGACAAACTGATCTCGACGCTAAGCGGGATCAGGTAAAGGCCCGACTAGCTGCGACAATAACTAATACCTAATAATGTAAATGGAGTTTTGAAATGTGGCACATGCGGACGTACGTTTACCGCCAAGATTGCTTACGTCTGCCATATTCGTGCACGTCAACGAAGCCTAATGGCCCAACAGCAGTCGCCGTAGCCGAATTGGCATGGATGACATCATCATCATCACTGTTCACCGTTAGCCTGTGGTATTGCTACTACAAATTCGCAGATGCACTTAACTTTGAAAATAAACAAAGTCAGAGGTACATACCCGCACTAGGAATAGAAAGAACCTGGTGTTAGAAGCTGGCTCAGGGTGAAGCAAGTGGACTGTAGAATTGTAGGTACAAAACGCGGCACTCGGAACCAAAGAATTTATTACCTCTAATTTAACACAACACACGCACCATGGATTCGGTCACACAGAGAGAGAGACATTTTTGTATTACCAACTTAAGGAGCTAAAAATAGGAAACATGAAATACTTGTGTTGCCATAAACACCTGGGTCTCTCGCTTCCGAATCCATTGTTCTACCCACTGGGCTAGAACAGTGAGGAAACCCGGGGCTTGGTTGGTCCCGCAGGTATTGACTTGTCTTTCCTGTGGGCTAGGCCGACTAAGCTGTCACGATGGTATAGGTGCCTACTCCATCTGAAAAACAATGTCCCGAGCACTGCAGCGTCATGGGCCTAGATTCTCTTAATGCATTGTACTAACATGACAACTGCATGAACATGGCGATTTCATTTCATGGCTGCATTAAGTCTACGCAGGCACACCCATCAAAACTTCTAGTTCTTCCTGGACTTTCAGCACATGCTGAGTCGGAGCCCATTCACATTTGCCACACCTACGTTGGTCACTTTTGTACCCCTGTCGTACCGTGTCTGGCTAATTTCCAGTGTGTTTCTTGCTTTTTTTCTGTATGTTATTGTTTTGTTATATTCTTTCTTCGTATTGTGACTTTTGAATTGATTTGTATTACTTTGCTTTATATACGTGTGTGTGTCTTATGTGAATAAATTATTTATCTATCTATCTATCTATCTAGGCGTCAATGGTACGAAAAAACACGTCACGTGACCCGACAGTGTACCTGTCATTATACTACAATGCACTAACAGAATTGAGGCCCTGGTCCCTTCACCCATCTAGTGTGAGTGAAGGTGCCACTGGACGCTGCATAAATCATAAATCTCATTACGTAGATGCAAAGGCCAAAGTTTACTGTTACTGTTATTATCATTCAATAAAAAGGGCATGCGTGTGTGCAAAGATAAATAAATGTTAATGACGCGAAAGAGGTTTGTTAGTATTGTGGCAAACCTCTCTGCCTACCCCTCCAGGATACACGCGTGAGTTTATCTGTCTGTGTGTGTTAATGTACAAAACCAATAAGTGTAAGGTTTAACTATATTATTGGCACATACAACTTCGTGGATGCGTCAATAACTCTGTTTTCTGTGTTAAGAACATTTGTGAAGTTACAGTAGCAATACCACAATATTCGATAACGGTGAAGGAAAACATCGTGAGAGAACCTAAGTGTCTGAAGTTTTCACAGACCTCAGCGCTTAAAATCGCCAATCCGCGGTGGGCACGCGTGGTGATTAAGCCCATACTCTCTCTCTCTGAGAGAAGGCCTGTGCCCTACAGTGGGACGTATATTGCACTATGAAGTAAGAGCAGCAGACTAAGGGTGCCCGCAAATATCCGCCACACGGCTCCTATTTGGATCGTAACTTGGTCGCTTCCGAGTCTTGTTTCGTGGAGCACGATTGTGATTTGAATCTCGATTCCAATTATTGTCTACACTACACTATGTGACGCTAAGGCAAGGTTTTCTCTACTAAGATACTGTAACTTCCACCCTATTACACGATCACTGTAATCGAACCCGAACTAATCCCGTCACTCTTTTCTTTCAGCAACCCGAACCCGGTCATCATCGTCATCATTATCAATTCGAAGACATGATTTCTTACAAAAGTTGCTCAATGGCGTTAAAGATTGGCCAGAACTACTTCAATTATCATTTATTGCTTATAAGAGCCTAACTAGTTCTAATGAAGTCCTATTAAGACTACCTTTGTTCAAAACAAATTTGGGATTAATTCCTATTCTTGCCGCCATTTCAATGGTCAATTTAAGTATCCTAAAATTGACGCTGATTGCTTTTAGTGTTCAGTATAGATCTAGCTTTTCTCTTAAGGCGAGCTTAATAGGTTATCATTTGACTTGTATTTTTAATTACTCACGATGCTGATACACATAGAATTGTGAGTTAATTCAACCAATTTAAAATTTATAAAGTTATACTAGCTTAATTCCGGATTTACTAAAAAGATAAAAATAAAAAACTTGAGTTATTTGTTGGAAGAGTCCGATTTGATTTCGCTCTGATTCTCAGAGCTTAATCGTGGTCAGTAGAGACTGAGCTCGCGTCGTCGTCGGTTGCTCGTCTTCTGTCGTCACCTGGTCGGACTCTTCAAAAAAGCAAGTAAGTGAATCCGGAATAAAGGCTAATAATGTAGTGCTTACGAAAATTTTCGTTTGAGAATAAAGTTTTATTTATATATAAAACCGTTTCGTCAAAAGTCAGGTGTCACTATTACTTCAGACACCTTGTATGTGACGTCACAAGAATGTAGGTGGTTATGTATTCCGGCTACGTTACTCATTCATTGGGAATTTTGGCATGAATTTGGAGGAGAGACCGGCAACCCAATGGAGAACTTACAAAAAATAATGTTTTAATCAAAATCAAAATGTTTTTATTTAAAGTAACACCGAAATTACATTTTAAACTAGGAGTCCATTTCAAAATTTATATCATTTTAGAGAAATGATGCAAAATGTATCTCATTGGATAGGCCAATGTGCAAATTTTTTTATCTATGGCTAATACTTTTCATGTATAACCTCTCGAAAAGTCATTCTAGTCACGTGGCACGAAAACGCACTCTTAGATAATCAGGCTTAGTTGTTATCATAGTTAGCTATGACCTCAAAACTTGAAGGTAATGCTTTATAATATATGAAGATTTTATCAATATCTGATTTAACTCGTAAAATAATGTTTTTATGCGTCTACACCCCAGCACTTGAAGTCGCCAATCCACGGTAGCGAAATTGAAAAAAAATTGTTCACTATAAAAGCAAAATGTTATTTAATGAACGTCAAGCTTTGAAACATAAGCATAAGCAGCCTATATACGTCCCACTGTAGGGCACAGGCCTTCTCTCAGGGAGAGAGTATGGGCTTAATCACCACGCGTGCCCACCGCGGATTGGCGATTTCAAGTGCTGAGGTATATGAATAGCTCAGACACTCAGGTTTCCTCACGATGTTTTCCTTCACAGTTAGTAAGTGGTATTGCTAGTATAACTTCACAAATGTACATAACTTAGAAAACAAAGTCATAGGTTCATGCCCGCACTGGGAATCGAACCTGGGTCTCCCGCTTCCGAGTCCAATATTCTACCCACTAGGCTACCACCGCATTACCTTTGAAACAGTACCTCAATATTTTGCATCCTTTGAAAACCCGAAAAAAATATTTTAATTTGTTTTCTATGGTATAAAAACAATGTTACTCTAATCAAGTTTTGTTCCCCATTCTCTTCCGAAAGAGTTGTTGGAGTCATACCGTAGAGACGTAAATTAAAATTAATTGCTTTCTAAGTACGAACATTAAATTATTAAAGGTTTCAGCCTTTTATTTATCTTTTTAGTAAATTACTATTAATTATTTAATTAATGATAAAACTTTTTTATTTCTTTTTTTATACAAAACTTGAAAACATTACATAACATAAACTAGCGCTTGTATCCCGGAGCGGAGGGGTAGGCAAAGACCAGGGTTTGCCACTTGCCATGATACTGACAAACACTTTTCGGTTTATCTACATTCATTAGTCAACATTCTTAATTGCTCTGTTTAATGCTTAGAACCAATTAAATTGCATGGGCATTATTTTATAAAGGACAACGATTTGACACGCCCTAGAGGGCATCACGTAGGATCCAATTAAAATTAGATGTAAATCACTATCATAAATCTAATACGGTAAAACCGCGATGGAAAACATCGTGACGAAATCCGACTGTCTGAGGTGTTCACCTCAGCGCTTGAAATTGCCAATCCGCGGTGGGAGCGCGTGGTGATTAAGCCCGTACTCTCTCTCTCTCTATCTGAGATAAGGCCTTTGCCCTGCGATGGGTCGGAGACTACAAAAAAAAAAAAATAACAAGGAAAGTAAACTAACCTTAAGTTCTATTTCCCCCCCACACTTTGGCATCGTGAAACTAATATGTCATTAGTTTTTATGGGCTATTGAATAAAGAAATACGTTTTTGACTACCTCAGATGTTCGGATTGATTGTCAACACATACGGTGTACGATTACGATTCTATTTTGGGGCCGTTCCTTTTCCTCGTATATTTTAATGATTTGGTTTTCATGGTTCAAAACATGTCAGAGAGAGTATTATTTGCAGATTACACGTCACTTATTTTTAAAAGTTAGAGACAAGGTCATTACCTCGACGATACAAATGATGCTCTCTCTCAGGTACTAAACTGTTTCACTTGTAATAACTTATTGTTAAACTTTTCCTCTATGGTTAAACTCAACAAAGACAAAATTAATAAAGTTTACTGTGCCAAATGTCAAAGTAGTTGACACCAACGTTATATTGGGGAATGACAAACTAGACCTTGTAGAAGAAACTGTAATTTTAGGTATCACATTTGATGCAAGGCTTGGCAAATAGATTTAGATCTGCAGCATATGCAGTCAAAAGAATCCGGGAACTCACTGACGTCGCAACTGCTAGGCTTATTTATTTTAGTTACTTATATTATACAGTATTATGTCCTACGGCATACTACTGTGGGATCGGGCAAGAGACATTGAGACCATCTTCGTCTTACACTTACAGAACAGAGAGATCAGATTCATTTATAAGCTAGTCAGTAGGGATTCCTTAAGAGATTTCTTTAAAGAAACTAACATCCTGACAGTTGCTAGTCAGTATATCTATGAAAATATTATGTACGCCAGGAAAAATAAGTAATTTTAAAACTGTAGGTAGCCAATGTAAATACTAGAAATAAACATAAACTTTTGGTTCCAAGATTAGGTTGGAAAATACATCCTTTATGGGGCATTGTATACGTTTCTACAATAAGATCCCTGAAGATATATTAAGCGTGCAAGAAGCGCAGCTCAAAAAATGTGTAAAGCACACTTTGTCCAAAAAGGACTACTATAAGGATTATTAAGGATCATCATCATCATCAGCCTATGCTTGTCCACTGCTGGACATAGGCCTCTCCTATAGCACGCCACTGAGCACGGTCCTCGGCTACTCTCGTCTAGCTCTTGCCAGCCGCCCTGCAAAGATCATCGCTCCACCGAGTCTGAGGACGTCCTACACTACGTTTAACGATCCGCGGTCTCCACTCGAGAACTCGTCTACCCCATCGGTTTTCAGTTCTTTGGATAATATGGCCGGCCCACTGCCACTTCAGCATGCTAATTCGGTGGGCTATGTCGGTGACTTTGGTTCTCTGTCAGATCACCTCGTTTCGAATTCGATCTTTCATAGAAACCCTGAGCATAGCCCTTTCCATAGCACGCTGAGCGACTTTAAATTTGTGGACCAGCCCCATCGTGAGTGTCCACGTTTCGGCACCATATATCATGACGGGTAGGACGCACTGATTGAAGACTTTCGTCTTGAGACTCTGTGGGATTGGCGATGTGAAGACTCGACGTAGTTTCCCATACGCTGCCCAGCCCAGCTGTATTCTTCTATTGACCTCTTTCTCGAAGTTGTTTTTACCTAACTACATGGTTTTCCCGAGGTAAACATACTCCTTAACAACTTCGAGAATACTGCCTTGAACTGCAATTGGCTCCGGACTTACGTGTTCATTGAACATAACCTTGGTTGTATCCAAGTTCATCCGGAGACCAATGCGTTGGGAAGAATCAGCTAGGCTACTCAGCCTATGTTGCAGATCTTGCAGCGTTTCCGCCATGATGACGATGTCATCTTCAAATCGCAAGTGTGAAAGGTACTCACCGTTTATGTTAATTCCGTACCTCTTCCAGTTCAGTGTCTTGAACATATCCTCCAATGCATTTGAGAACAATTTCGGGAAATAACATCCCCTTGTCTCACACCACGATGTATGGGGATAGGCTCAGACTGCCGGTTCTGGATTTGGACGGCCATAGTAGCGGCGTCGTACAGACCTCTCAACACTTGGATGTATCGCCAGTCGACTTGGCATTGCTGCAAAGATTCCAGAACAGACCATGTATCGACCGAGTCAAAGGCCTTTTCATAGTCCACAAACGCTAAGCACAGGGGCCGATTATACTCTTCGGTCTTCTGTATAATCTGCCGCACTGTGTGAATGTGGTCTATGGTGCCGTAACCCGATCGAAAGCCGGCCTGCTCAAGTGGCTGAAACTCATCAAGTCATCTCGCAAGACGGTTCGCGATGATTCTTGAAAACAGCTTGTAGACGTGGCTCAAGAGTGAAATGGGTCGGTAGTTCTTCAGGAGAGTTTTATCATCCTTTTTGAAGAACAACACAACAACACCCTTCTCCACGCCTCCGGAGTTCTGCCATCAAAGAGGACAGCATTAAATATGTTCTGGAGCTCCTTCATTACAGGTTTACCGCCAGACTTCAGGAGCTCAGTTGTAATACCGTCCTCTCCAGGGGCTTTTCCATTTTTAAGCGGTCTAAGAGCCATCGCGATTTCGTCCAGGCTGACTTCTGGCAAGTCTTCAGTGTAGTGGCGTGTCAATGTAGCTCTGGAATCCTCATTTTCGGCCTGATCCCGAGAGGGATGCGTGCGCAGCGTATAACTGGCCGTAGAAGTTTTCAACTTCCGAAAGAACCTCTGGTATAGAAGAAACGACCACTCCATGCGTGTTGGTCAACTTCGTCAGATGGCTTCTCAAAAGAGATTGGACAAACACTTTAGATCACCGATTTTGCTCAAAATTGCTCGTTCTACAGTTTGCCAATTCTCTTGTTTAGAGCATGCCTTTCTGACGCAGTGACTGGTGGGCCTTCACGTCATTCTTCCATAAGCTTTGAGTGTTTCTTCCGAAAATTTCGACTTTATATCTTTACCATTCTGCGCGTATGTTCTTTATCGTCATAATAGCAGTAGTATAATTATACCCAGGTAGGTACAACTTAGTTTAAGGAAAGGCCTTGCCTGAAAATCGGCAACTAATTGCACACTGGTGCACATTAGTTACCAGCCGAGGTACAGACTTGTTTGTCTTCATACCTAATTAAAATGCTTTTAAGTAAATTACTCACTAAACTGTCATAATTGCTTTATAGTATAAGTGATTATTGTGCCTTACTATATTGAAGACAAATAAACATTTTCTATTTCTATTTCTTTACGCTGCAATTCGCAAAATCTCATCCCTTCCTCCCTGAGGATTCCGACTACATTCTCAAGGGCCTGGTCAATGTCAACGCCATATGTGGTTTCCACGGCAGCAAATCGGTTTTCCACATTAGACTGGAACTTTTCAGACCCCACTATAGTTTGGAGCAGGATTGGTCGGAGCCTGGATTTCATCAAACGGACACGTTCGAGCTTAAAATTGATACTCAGAGAGCCTTACACAAGTCGGTGGTCACTTCCGGTATTAAACGTATTGATCACGGAGACGTCTCTGAATATACGCTTCTTGTCCGTTATGATGAAATCGATCTCATTTTTCGTCATAGTGTCGGAGCTCTGCCATGTCCACTTCCTTTGGGGCTTTTCGGAGCGGAAAAGTCGCGAAGGATTATATCAAATTCAAAGAATGATCTCAATTAAAATCTTAAATTAGAAGATTTATTAACGTTTTCACGTACCTCAGCCGACATGCTTTCAATCAAGTAATTTCCCTAAACAAACCAATTTAATCGATCGATCTCACAACATGTATTTACACACGTTTCAACAGCTCAATCGAATAATAACGTCACTAAACAAAATGATTCAAAGCACAGTAAGAAGCGCCTGCGTGTGTGTGCGTTTTGCAACGGGAATCACGCTCTTTATACGAGCATGCATTTTATAAATCTATCTGTAAAAGACAGATTAAAAACCGTTGATGAAAAAAGCGTTTGCCCAAACTTGCTTGCGGTCTTCCGGACGTGCGATAAACGAATGTACACCCTGTAAGCAGTGTCAGAAGAAACAGTTTGTTGCACTTGGAAGAAATGGGTGCGCATTATTTACCTGCGTCTAACAATCCCAGTGTACCTATTACATCTAGTACTACGGACAGTGTCAGCTGTCCTTCATTCTAATTCTAGCGTCGTCCCACAAGCAAATCAATGTCACTGCAACCTGTTTTGTTGCCAACGCCGATGATAGGTATCATACGGTTAGAGCGCTACTGGATAACAGTAGTCAGCGTTGCATTATTAGGTACTGAAAAGTTATTACATAAGCAGCCTATATACGTCCCACTGTAGGGCACAGGCCTTCTCCCAGGGAGAGCGTATGGGCTTGCCAACCGCGGATTGGCGATTTCAAGCGTTGAGGTATATGAATAGCTCAGACACTCAGGTATCCTCACGATGTTTTCCTTCACCGTTAGCGAGTGGTATTGCTACAATAACTTCACAAATGTACATAACTTAGAAAACAAAGTCATAGGTACATGCCCGCACTGGGAATCGATCCTGGGTTTCTCGCTTCCGAGTCCAATGTTCTACCCACTAGGCTAGGTACCACCGCTCATGTTAATTTAACGTTATTAAACGTTATAAAACGATTAAAAGTTCCCTACTTACAGTCTACTCTTCAGGTCTCGGGCGTGGGTCATTCTGTGTCACAATCGAGTCAAATATGCGATTTACAAGTGCGTTCAAAAACCGGCGATTATCAAACGAAATTAAATTGTCTGGTGTTGCCAACCATTTCTTCTCACTTGCCGTTTCCAAGGGTAAATTACAATGTGATTAAAATTCCTCATAACGGTTGCCTTGCTGACCCAACTTTCCTTTGTTCTGGAGAAATTGAACCGCTCATCGGCGCGGACACGTTCTGGGAATTGTTGAATTATGACAGAATTCGTTTACCAAATGGACCTACAAAACTCAAAATTGGGATGGCTGCTCTCTGGTCCCATTTGCACAAAAAACCTGCACATAAATAAGGTTCAGTGCAATTTCGTCCAATCTTTAGACGGTCTTACGACAATTTTAGGAACTAGAAGAGTCGGTAAAACCAACAAACAGATTTTCTCACAGCTGATGAGCGGAAATATGAAGAAATATTCGTTAAAACCACGTTGTCAGATTTTCCGTGCGCGTTCCATTGCGGGAATCAGCTTAGGCGCTTGGTAACTCGTACCAAGTAGTCAAGTCGCGGTTTCTTTCATTGGAACGCAAACTTGTTCGAATGTCCCAACAAAAAAAATGTATTGCGATTAAATGCGCGAATATCTCAACTTGTGTTGCCAGTGACGATTTATGGATGTGAGACCCTGACTATGGGCCTCATAAGAAGGCTCAAGGTCCCCAGCAATAGGAGTTTTACTGCGTGATCGAATCAGGAATGAGGAGATCCGCAGAAGAACCCGAGTTACTGATATAGCTCGAAGAATTGCTCAGTTGTAGTCACAGAAATAGGAATGTAGTGGCAGTGCACGGACGGCTCAAATGCAGTGTTTTTCCGATATTTGAAACGAATTGTAACTTAATTTGCGAGTGAAACAAAAAAAAAAAACTGCCCAAGAGCGAGTCGGACTCGCACACGAAGGGTTCCGTACCATTATCTATACAACATTTGAATATTTCAAGCGTCTACTTGTTGCCGTTATTAATATCGAGCAAAAAACGGCAAAAAAATTACGTTTGCTGTATGGGATCCTCCCTTAAATATTTATTTTATTCTATTTTTAGTATTTGTTGTTATAGCGGCAACAGAAATACATCATCTGTGAGAATTTCAACTGTTTGACTATCACGGTTCTGAGATAAAGCCGGTGACAGACGGACAAACGGACGCAGTGGAGTCTTAGCAATAGGGCCCCTTACCCTTTGGGTACGGAACCCTAAAAACTAAGGGGACTTAACTTATTCGTTGACAAAAACAACTTTATCCGCGGGTCTAAGCAAACACGTAACTTGCCATCTTTTTTTCCTGCGATAACTATGCCAATGACCCTGTCTAACTGTCTGAACCACTATGAAGCTTAAAATTATGTTGTAACTTACTGTCCTCTCTTATGCGAAAAATAAGCTTCACATAACATTTTGAATCCCATGCCTCACAAATTGCATTTACACACTCAATTGTAGATTTGTAGTACATCTCATCGTCAGAATCGCTTTCCTGCTTCAAATCGTATACTCGATTTGGTCTGCGCGCATTACACATTTTCTTGTAATGACCCTTTCCGCCACACACAACAAATTGACCCGCCTTGTCGAACAACGGGAGTCAGACTCGCAGCGCACGTCGCCGGTCGCAGCAGAGGCCCGCACCGCCGGCCACGCCGCGCCACCTTCGCCGCCGCTCGGCGCATTCGCTGCTCAAACCGCCGCCGCCCGGCGCGTCTGCCTTTCCACCGCCGCCGCCCAGCGCGTCCGCCGCCCAACCACCGCGTCGGAGCCTGCCGGTCCACACTGCGTCCATCGACACCTTGGGTTCACTTTTCACCCCCCGTCGTTAGATACCTCCTTCGCCTGACGTATCTTAACTGCCTTTTCTAATGTCAAGTCTTCCGTTCTGAGAAACCTATCGCGGACCGCGACGTCCATCACGCCGCACATAATACGATCGCGCAGCAAACCGTCCTCCAGATGTTCAAACTCACACTGCTCAGTATTCTCAAGGCCGTCACGTACTCGTCAATACATTCTCCACTTTCCTGGTTTCTTGTAAAGAACTTAAGCGCACTAAAGTTGTGTTTGTCTTAGTGCCGAAATATTGGTTAAATTTCTCGATGACCATGGCAATATTGTCGCGATTCTCTTCTTTACTAACCCTCAACGTTGAGAAAATGTTCTACCCCTCGGACCCAATCAGGTTTATGAGTCGACTAACCTACACATCACTTGGTTCTTTCGTTACACCTGATGCCTTCGGAATCACGTTGAATAGTTTCAACCACCTGCGCCCCGCGTCGGCCCGACTTGCCAGTCCACCTTTCAGACTTAGTTCAGCCGGAGGCCTCTGGTGTTCCATGTTTTGTAGTTGTTAGCAATTGAAGCAGTCCAATTATCACTGAAATCCGCTCGCTGAAATCTGTCATCCGTACTGATTACGTAACAGCGCTGTCATCGTGCTCTAGAAGTCAGGACCGGAGGGTCACGTGTAGTCACTCAGATACTCAGTTTAGTTGTGAGGTCCGGGGTCGCTGTAAGAGGTGTTTTTTTTCTTTTTTTTTGTAGTTTTTGCTATGTTTCCTTTGACATTGGTCAAAGACTTTTTATAACTTAAACCCTGTAAATCTTTTTTAATTAACAGTCTTTTCTCTGCTGTAATGGAATCCCATCTAACAATATTGTGTAACGGGAATATCTCTAACAGACACAGCTACTACACAATTAGGTACCTCATATTACCAGAATTTCGAGAGACTTAACCACTCGTCTGCCGCGACACAGATCTGTGTCCAACTTAGTATGGGCCACCTATACGTTGTGTTCCGCGAGGGCAGTTCAGAGGTTAATCTATATGTTACAGTCATAGTGATTAAATAGCTATTATACATAATGACTGGTCATTATATATAAAAGCCAAATTCACTAGACAAAGTAATAAATTATTATGCTAACGTTTTATTTTGGCAAGTGTTATATAGCAAATAATTGTTTGATTAAATTTATATATCGCATTTTGTTTGTTAGGTCAGTACACATAAGCAAAAATAGGTTCGAAGTTCCTTCGGGTGTTAGTTCTTTTTTTTTATATAAAAGCGAAAAAAAATATTTCACAAAAAAACTTAGTTTTGTGTCAAACGTAAACAAGGTTGGTGCATGGAAAAGTCATAGGTACCCTACATTATGATATGGCAAAACGTGGTATACCGCCGTTTTTGCCAAACGATACTTTTGACTGAATAATGCTTGTTAATTATCACTTTATCTAAACTGAGTAGACATTATATATAATGACTAGACAATATATATAATATCCAGATTTATTACTTTGGCTGTAACATATATACTAATACTACAGGGAATTACAGGCTTAATAATACAACTAGTTTCGTACTTTTTATTTCTTTTTTATCAGTTTTTTTTGCATGTACTTTTTGTTTATTTTATTTTAACTTTGTGTTTTTTATTAGTTAACTTATTATTCTATGTTACAGTTCGTATTTTCATAATACGTTTGAACATATAATTTCTTACTAGGTACTTATTTTACTACCTTTTTTAAAATAATATGTGATATTCAAAATATCTTCGTATATACTGAGCTTATCACTAACTATTGTTTTATTCCTTAATTTACAATTTTTAAGCAGAATTCGACAAACATGTCTCTTATATCTTTATTGGCTATGATAAGGGGCAATGATTTTTTACATAGCATTATATCTGTTTGCTGTTCCAGGTTATACCTTACAGTGATAAATTGTGGACATTATATCACTGCATGGTACACTGCCTCCTCAGTGTCTGGGTCGCAGATACAGTAGGGGCTTTCTTTGCGTTTGAAGCGATGCAAATATTGGCCAAACCCTCCGTGGCCCGTCATCAACTGGACGAGACCAGGGGTAAGTTTTATTTTCCTTACTAACGAATAGACCATTTCAGCATTCGGAAGGAAAAGTTTCGTAGTGGACGCCGTGCTCCTATTTGAGTAGCAGTCGTTCCATAAGGCTACGGTCTCTTTGCTTATTTCGCGCTTAACAAACGATATTGGGCATTTGTCATAAATTGGGCATTGCTCTAGTTTTGAGGTACAGAGCTCTTTCATTGATTTCGATCCCAACGTGTGCGCGAATCCAGAAGAGCCGTAACCTTTTTCCTAGTAACTTCAGGCTTCTGACGCTTTCTTTAACTAGTACTGCCAGTGGGTAGGATGTGTTCTGGTCCCTCAGCAGCTCCAATGCTGATCGTGCATCGCTAAAGATATTCACTTCTCGGCTTGGGTATTTCATAGCTAGTTGGATGGCTTGATGGAGCGCGAAGAGTTCCGCCTGGAATACCGAGCAAAAGGCTCGAGTCGGAATCTCCTGATTTTTATTTCCTCTCCATCAAGCCAGCAATAGGAGGTGGTTGGAGGCGACTATCTCAAACTCAAGGTTTGATTCTATCAGTTGTTAAGCAGTAAGCACGACATAATTCAGAACCGGGCACATGCCAGTGTCACGGCGCAGGCCGTGGACTATGCTACTCTGGCGAAAGCTGGAGTCAACATCCTTGGCTGGAGAGCATTCAGAACCTGGCGCTGGCCAATGTCCACGGCGCAGGTCGTAGGCTAGGCTGCCCTGGCGAAAGCTGGAGAGTATTTAAAACCTGGCGCAGGCCAGTGTCACCGGCGCAGGCTGGGTGGACCCAGTAGTGTGACGCAGGACAATGTTCCCAAAGGAGATCGCGAGAGCAGCTTCGGTACATATCAGATAGGTAGAACAGCCCTGACGTAGGTCACCGGGAGATCAGAGCGAGCATCTGTTCAGCCTTTAGCTCAGAACACGTTTACGATAAGGTCAAGGACCTCAGAGGCGTATCAACTCAGTTACTCTACATGCCTACCTATGCTCGGTCTCGCCAATATGCATCATCACTCAGCAGTATGATCACCCAGGTAATATTTAGGTACACGCAGACGTATCTATCTATTTATTATAATTTACCTACAACGCAAGTACTTACAATTTTTTGTTGTCACTGTGTACCTGGGTCCTGTTTTGCCACTGTTAGGTATTCAGTATAACGTGAGTCATTTACATTCTTACCTATTCAATAGCTTGCTCACCTATTGGCGACACCGGTTAGGAACGTCCCAGGCGTACATACTTTGACCAAATAGGGGATGTATTAGCAACCGAAACCAGCATGCATGCATGCAACGGCTAATTAATTTTGATGAAGCGAAAGAGATCTGTCAGGATCATGACAAGTGGCTGACCCTGGTCTGTGCATACCCCTCCGGGATACAGTCGTGAGTTTATATAAAATTTTATCTGTAAAAGTAATATAATAATATGATTGCTCGTTATTTCATCTATAAGCCTGCCATCTAATATTGCTGATTCCAAATTGCAGAACGTCTGGACAATACAAAATAATGATTGATTTAGGTCTTTGAAATTCAAGACTTCGCGAAGCTTTATGATGATGGCTTTGATATACCTACTTAGTAAATTTTTATCGTTAATTACGCCAAAAAGAGAACAAATTGAAATGAAAAACGACTTTACTAACATAATATATAAATGACAATTATATATAAATGTCATAAATTCTATATTTACAAATCAAACATAGAGCTAGTATTTTTTAGAAAGTGTGGTCAAAGTTAAAATGTTGTTTTATACAGAGTTTAATGAACGTTACAAGTTAAACATAGGTGTCCATTTCAAGTTCAAATTACACTGATTAAAATAAAAACCGAGTTTAAAACACTACAGCACTAAAAACACAGAAATAATCTAAACAAATATGAACGCAGAACCAGCACATACATTTTGAGAACCGAAATACCTATATTTCTACAATACCTACATCGAATTTAAAGGTCATATTCGTTTGAATTATTTCAGTGTATTTTGTATTAGTGTTTTGTAGTTGGTTGGTTTTTGTTTTTTATTTAAAAATAATTAATTCAGGATTTTTTGAGAATAACGGAGTTATTGCGTTTTTAGAAAGCAAATGCAGGAGACACTGTAAAAAAGGCCCAAATCGCTTTGAAATTTGCAGAATTCCCTCATTTCTCGAGGATCCCATCATCAGATCCTGACTTGATTGCTATGGGACCACCTCTGAAGTCTACTCATTCAAACAAAAAAATAATATTCCAAATCTACGCGTCCTCCAGTAATTGGGGAACATAAATAAAAAAAAGATACCGACGAATTGAGAACCTCGTCCTTTTTGAATTCGGTTAAAAAGAGCAAATGTAGTAGCAACTCTATACCTACGATTTTATGAATAAATTTTATCTTTTCTTATTATCACTCGATAACGATGAAGGAAAATATCGCGGGGAAACCCGAGTGCCTGAGGTGTTCACATGTCTTGAAGTCGGGTCACTGGAAAATTAATCCACGGTGGGCACGCGTGGTGATTAAGCATCTCTCTCTTAGCCAGCGGCCACACAGAAAGGACATGGGGTGAGGGCGTATATAAAACGCATCGTTAATCTAATTATCTTTTTAACAAAATGTACTGAAGGGACACGGGACGAAGCCCACAGAGAAGAGACGTGGCGAGGGCGTGTTTTCTATACAACGCGTCGCGTCTTTTCCGTGCCCCGCCCCACGTCCCTTCTATGTCACCGCTGGCTTAGAGGAGCCCTGTGTCCTACAGCTAAATATCTGGGGGCACGGTAGTGGCCCCGCCAAGTCGAGCAAAAAAGCGGCATCAGCCTTTTCTCGAAGCAGTTCAGGTAATTTTCGACCCCCCTATAATTTTGCTGTGGATTAAACTAGAAGCCTGAATTTTCAGTAACAAAGCAGGCATTGTATAAAAACGGTATATTTAATTTTTTGTCAACTTGACCTAGTACTAGTTTAAGAATTATAACTAGTCAAAGTTGCTTAATTTTATCACTTACTCACTGACTGACTAACCGATCATCAAAACTCTAAGGCACTTCTAGCAAACATAGAAGCTTGAAATTTAGAATACAATTAGTTTTTAGTGTATAAGTCAAGAAAAAACTAAAATATTTTGCAATCTCGGTCTACTTTTCTAGATACTGTATTCCACTAACTAATACTGTACCAACTGCATAAATAACTTTGTAAAGCCATATAAATATGTAATAGGTAACACGGGTGCGGAATGCTGTACGAAATAGTTTCTCTTTATGTATGTCTGTCAATTGTCTTACTTATATGCATTATAAAAATAAACTGCTAATGCAATTTGAAGTAAAATTAGTATACGATTTATTAATTATTAATAAACTGACTTAACGGTGAACCTATTTCAAATTTCAATTCTGCTTTATGGAGTCACTGCACTGATATCCAGTATGATTTCACCAATCACATGTTAGACAATACTATTACCCCCGGTTTCTCGTATACTAACAAGCTGTTAATCTACTGTTAACAGCTGTCAGTGGTTTTTTTTGTATGCACTTTGGTCAATTGACAGCTGTTAACAGTAGATTAACAGTGTGTTAGTGTACGAAAAACTGGGGGTTAGCCAATCACAATCTAATGAGGCTCGGTCTGAATTTCGAAGAAATCAGTTCTGTTCTGATTTTGGATAACAATAAGGCTGAGGAATATTCGGCCGATGGGGCCGAAAAGTTCTCGAATGGAGACCACATATCGGCAAGCGCAGCGTAGGACTGCAGGCCGCTTCCAACCAGTCTTTTTGGAAATCCATGGAGGGGGCCTATGTCCAGCAGTGGACTTCTTGTGGCTGAATGATGATGATGATGATCATGAGGAATAAGGCTTAGACGAGAATTTCGAAATTCAGCTTCAAAATTCTGACCGAGCCTGCTCTGATTTGAATTCCGATTTTAGATTGAACTTTATTTTTTTATTTTATTTATCCCATAATGAGCGGCAAAGGTCTTTGACTATGCGGCCTATTCCGATACAAAACGTCTTATAGTTATGATTTTGTTTCATTCAAGCAAACTGGCGAAATGGAGTCTCTTTTTCTATGTCTCTTACAAGAATTACAAAAATAAACTGCGAATGCATTATAAGTACAATCAGTGTAGAACATAGTAAAAGGTGGTAAAAGAACTGAATGAACTATGAAAAAAAACGACGTAATAAGATAATAAAAGAACTAAAAAAATCTAAGACTAAAACAATCTCTACACCATTTCTTTAACCTGTAACAACACAAACAATCACACTAGTGTATATATTTGCGTAAAAGACAAAAAGCCACTCCTTATTATTTTACATTATCATACATTGTACGTTTAAATTCGTTTATTTAGCATCGGATATATGGGGTCAAATCCTTACGTTTGGTACCTACATAAGCAGCCTATATACGTCCCACTGTAGGGCACAGGCCTTCTCTCAGGGAGAGAGTATGGGCTTAATCACCACGCGTGCCCACCGCGGATTGGCAAATTCAAGCGCTGAGGTATGTGAATAGCTGAGACACTCAGGTTTTCTCACGATGTTTTTCTTCACGGTTAGCGAGTGGTATTGCTACTATAACTTCACAAATGTACATAACTTAGAAAACCAAGTCATAGGTACAGGCCCGAACCGGGGATCGAACCTGGGTCTCCCACTTCCGAGTCCGAGGTTCTACCCACTAGGCTACCACCGCCGTTGTTTGGTACCTAACCGGTATTTATTTAAAGGTTTTGTTATGTTTGTATCTTCAACTTTTATTTCTGATGTATTTCTTACACTCAAAAATTTTTAGGTCTAATGGAGCGATACGCTTGAAGACCTTTGAGTACCCTTTAAGAAAAACAAACAAAACTGTGTGTTTTAAGCCGGGTCTCCTGCTCGTATTTATCATGAAACATTACACAAAACAATCGGGTTTCAATGCTCCAAATTAACTTTTTACTTTGCTTCCCCTAGCAACGAATGTGTTTTGCAAAGAAAAATAAAACAGAGAAAACGGAATGTTTT
This sequence comes from Yponomeuta malinellus, assembly GCA_947308005.1. Taxonomy (NCBI): domain Eukaryota; kingdom Metazoa; phylum Arthropoda; class Insecta; order Lepidoptera; family Yponomeutidae; genus Yponomeuta; species Yponomeuta malinellus. The sequence goes on along the minus strand of OX371007.1, from coordinate 2,277,547 downwards.
GCGAAACGTTTTTTTACCAGCAGACACACATGGCGAGCGGTCACAAAGATTTTTATCAAATCATCGTCTTTGTCACAAAAACACAAAACTTCTCTAAAATGCGCACCAAGTTCTCTTACTTTTGACTGTTAGAGAATAACACAATCTTGCGGCGATGTCGCGCCGGGCGCGATATCACGTCAAAAGTATGTGAAAAATTATATTTCGTTTGAAGCTTTAATAAACCGGTGGTAGCCTAGTGGGTAGAACATCGGACTCGGAAGCGAGAGACCCAGTGCGGGCATGTACCTATGACTTTGTGTTCTAAGCTATGTACATTTGTGAAGTTATAGTGGCAATACCCGTCGCTAACGGTGAAGGAAGACATCGTGAGGTCAGCTCTTGAAATCGCCAATCCGCAGTGAGCACGCGTGGTGATTAAGCCCACACTCTCTCCCTGAGAGAAGGCCTGTGCCCTACAGTGGGACGTATATAGGTTGCTTATGTTTCAATAAACCCCATATGTTTCTGGTCTCGCCTATCCTCAGTCAGCCGCTAGCAGCAATTTGTCCACTGATCGGCGTTCTATGCTGCGTTTGGCAATATATCGCAAATAGAAATAGAAACTTTACGGGGGATGAAAAGCGTGAAGGTGATATAGAAAGAAGAGTAAAAGCGGAAAATTGTGTAAACGGTGCATTGCACTCCTTCGTGAGTAGCCAAAACATCTCCAAAAGAGCAACATTGGCTATCCATAATGGAGTGCTGGTCCCAACACTGATGTATGGTAGCGAGACTAACCCCCAGTTTCTCGTACACTAACACGCTGTTCATCTACTGTTAACAGCTGTCAATTGGCCAAAGTGCATACAAAAAAAAACTACTGACAGCTGTTAGTGTACGAGAAACCGGGGGTTGGTTATGGCAAAAGAATCAAGAAAGTAGGATTAATGCAGTAGAAATGAGGTCCTTAAGAAGAATGTGTGGTGTTACTTTGAATGACATACGCTATAGTTTGATTAGAGAACGTCGTGGCCTAAAAGAGGATGTAGTCACTAGAATTGAAAAACCGGCCAAGTGCGTGTCGGGCCACGCGCAATGTAGGGTTCTGTAAAAAGAGGGTTTTTTTATCTGATTTACAGAACTAACAACTTCATCGAAGTCATTTTCAATGGATTATGCACGATATTTTACTTTTATAAGTTGGTTGCCTATTTCTAGTAAAGCCTACTTAGCCGTTCAGCCAGGAGGGGGGGGGGCACCCTACTCGGACAAAAATTTACGCTTTAAAGCTTAATATTTCGCAAACGGAACCCTAAATCAAAAAATGGTCTTCCTACACCTATTTTTCAACGACTAATCCAATTTTTTTTTCTCGTCGACTCCATCCACATGATCGTCTACCCCAGACGAGAAAAAAAGTCATCCCCACTTTTCATGTTAGGGGAGGTACAGTAAAAAAAATCCTACATTTTATACTTTAACTTTGTCGGCGGCGTCATAAATATGTATGCACAAACCTAATTACAGCTTTCTAGTACCACCGGTCTTGACATGGCAAAACTATAAGGGTTCCTTGTCGGACTATAGAACCCTGATACGGAATGTTGCGTTGGTTTGGACATGTGGAGAGAATGAAGGAAGAAAGACTGACGAAACAAATATATCGAGCGAATGTGACTAATGAATGTCGATGAAGATAGATTGATCAGTCAGGATCGTGGCGAGTGGCAGTACCTGGTCTCTGCCTACCGCTCTGGGATACAGGCGTGACTTTATGTAAGATAAGATAAGATAAAAATATTCATTATTGCACACAAGAAACAAGAGACCTGTATTCACATTTAAATGACAAATCACTGTATTACATAGAGTAACTATTGTATTCCATCTGGAATTAGTTTGAGCAAACGATAAGATGCGCCGACGGGAGACGGCGAGGTGAGGTACAATAATTAAGATCCAATGGGCGAACCCATGAAAAAAATTATATCTTCGATCTCTCAATCATCAATCAAAGAACCTAGGATCATGGACCTGGGACTAGATAGTATTTATGCCAAAAATGGCCGTTTTGGCGTTAATGCGATCCAGTCCTAGGTTTACGGCCAAGGGTCCTAAAAATCACTAGTAATTGACGTTGAGAAATTGAGATGATGGAGAGGTTGTACAGACACTTTTTGCAAATTCGATCTGTAAAAAAAGATGCGTTTTTGTTTTCTCGGTGACGCTAGTGTTATTCCCTCCCTGAAGCCTCTTAAAGTAAATTACATACAATCGCGAAAGGTTTGAAGGCGTAAAAGCACTTCATATTCTAATCCAATGCGAACGAAGTCGCAGGCACAGCTAGTTATCAAATATCTATGTAAGTTTTCTTGTGAGAAAACCAAAAGAATAATCATTAAGCAGCATGTTCTTAAGACATAACAAGAAGTGTCAAAGCTACTCACCTCCAAAGGGATCACACCGCAAGTAACGCACACATCGGCAACCGCCAGGTGTCTCATCAGCAGGTCCACCCTGGACTTCCTTCGCCTGGACTTGGCCAGTGTGGCCAACACAGCCAAGTTCCCTAGCGCGCCAATCACAAACAGAACCCCGTATGTGGCCAACACCGCCCCTTGGTCGCGCGAGGTTTGATCCAAAGGGCCAACGGTGTTGCTCAAATTATAACTGGAAGCGGTGGTCATCTCGAAGTAGTCCCAGAACTGCTTGTCTATGTCTAACGTAGTTTGGTACACGGGAGTAACGTTTTCTTCGACGTAGAGAACCATCTCCGAGCTTTGCATATTGTGGAATGAAATTGAATCTGGCTTGTCTTGTAGTCTCACATTTTAAATTAAATTAGACAAAGGGGATAAACAATTAGGGTAATTTAATTTGAACAAAATGTTTCATTGCTCCGATGATTCCTTGTGTTGCGTACACTCAATTCAAACTGATAACAATTAAAATTACCAAAGCTTTCAAATTAACTGCACACGTAACTTCAGAAAGAAACTTTCATACAACTTTGGAACAGTTTCACTGACTCTTCTGTGTAATAATTGACAAAAAGTTCACTTCACTCACAATTCGTGGATGAATAAATAACTTTAATTACATTACGTCCATTAATAAAATAATTCGCGCGAAAGTTAAGTTCGTACATTCACGCGGTTCTGTGCGACTACGCGGGCCCGTAGCGGGAAGGAGACTGCTACGCGCTACACCGTAGCGAGAGGGACGCTACGCAAGCTACAGTAGATGTGTTTTAATATGACATTGCAGAATGCTGACTTATATCTATACATTACATTACTCGTTTATGATGCTCTTGTCACCACATCGAGGGTGGGCTGATAAATATTTTTGCTGAAAAAAGCTCGCCATGTACATTTTTTTATTTATATCTTTTTGTATTTTATGTATTATTTTTATGTCTGCAATAAAGTATAAAGTACGAACACAATAACATAGCTCATATTTGGTGCTAACAGTACAATCACTAACATTATTAGTATGTCTATATAATTTGTTCTATAACGTAAGCCATTAATATTGGTTACGAAACATTTGATATGAAATAAAGTAACGTAACATAAATATTATCCAACTACCAAAATAAGGGCAGTACATTCGTTACAGTTATCGAATAACATCACAAAGTCTTAATATTACTAACTCAGCTGCGAGTCAATAAGTTAACAGATAGGGCCTGTTGATTTTAACAGTTATCTAGTTACGCTAAACTTAAACTTTGGCCTTTGCATCTACATAATGGGTGTATTTATACAGCGTCACTCACACTAAATGGGTGAAGGGACCACTCGGACGCTGCAGTGCCTGGGACATTGTGCATAGTTAAGCTGTGCCGTAATACAAAAAAGCTTGAATAAAATCATGTACAAAAGCGAGCTATTTTTGTAAGTGATTTATTCCAGCAAACCGCGAAAAGCCGGGGAAGCAATAAAAATCAGAGCTATACGTGCACAAAATAGTCTACATAACCTGAAAAAAAGTGCGGGTCGGACTCGAGTACGAAGGGTTCCGTACCATTATCTATACAACATTAGACAAAGATCGAATTTGAGAACAGCCCCATCTATAGAAGCCAACAAGAACCGTTTAACATTGACATTTAACATGACATAACAAACCGTTTACATTGTTTTTCACGACTCCGTGAATGCGATATAAGTAGATAGCCTGTTTCGTACTGTAATACGAGTTTTAAATTCTATTTTTAATTTGTTTTCTTACAAACAACACATTCTGGAATGGTTTGCGTATTTTAGATAATAAAAGTTTTTTGTTCTGGTGATGATCCGTGATCCAATCTAAATACTCGCACTGGTGCCTTCCGGGTGATCGTCGCACCCCTATCGGCGACGTGACACTACACTTGGTGAAAATTCAATCGTGAGAGGAGTTGCGCTCTATGTGTTTTTTCGTGACTTATCCGTAATCATTCAATGTCGAAGACGTTAAATGTGCCAACGAGTTTCATTCCGCCCTATGGACGTTAAAGAATAATTTGTGGTGGTGCCTGGAAAACGCCCAACAAGGACTGACGCAGAGCAGCGAGCCCGAGCGCGCTAGAGTTAAGGTGCGGAGACCGGTGAGTTGCCAGGCCTATATAAATTCTCTTTAACATAGCCTTTAAAATTAAATGAAATTTTATACGAATAATTTTATTCCAATAATACACAAGTCGACTCACATCAAAAATTTTTGTTATCTATAGTATTTTCTCTTACGAACACAAATAATATATATCGCTCATCCGGGATAACAACGTCGGAATTATATTTTTGAAAAACCGGCCAAGTGCGAGTTGGACTCGCGCACGAAGGGTTCCGTACCATTATCTATACAACATTTTAATATTTGAGGCGTCTACCTGTTGCCGTTATTAATATCGAGCAAAAAGCTGCAAAAAATCACGTTTGTTGTATGGGACCCCCCTTAAATATTTATTTTATTCTGGTTTTAGCATTTTTTGTTATAGCGGCAACAGAAATACATCATCTGTGAAAATTTTAACTGTCTAACGATGTAGCCTATAAGACCAACGATAAGAGATACAGCCTGGTTACAGATGGACGGACGGATGGATGGCCGTACAGGGAGTCTTAGTAAGTCAAGTTTCTGTTAGACCATCGTTGAAATGTTCTCTTGTTTTTGCTAAAATGTAATTAAGTCTTTGTTGTCCTGGATGAGCGATATCGATTTAAATACGTCAAAGTAGTATCTTGTTTTGAATCTTTGATTTAAAACGCCGAAAACGCTATGCACCACAGTCGTGACGTCAGTATGTTAGTGAAAATTTCATTACGTCTTTATTTGCACGTCGAGGCACAGGTAATCTTAGCACATCAAGGCTGATATTTTTATTTTTTTACTTTGAAATGGCTATATTAGATCATTTGCAAAAAATAACAAAACAAAAAACTATGTAATTTATAATCTAATTAATATAAACTGTTACTTGTCCCTCATCGCTTTCATCTCTCCAAATGTTCAAACTTCTAAGTAAAAAAAAAATATATAATTATTTTTATGGTCTAATAGAACGATCACTTATATCATCATGTCATTTGACACCCACTGCAGGACATAGTACTCCCTCATGGTTTTCCAAGCTTCCCGATCTTGTGCCGCCCGCATTCAGGGACTCCCCGCCACCGTAACCAGGTCGTCAGACCATCTGGTGGGGGGCTTACCCAGGCTGCGTCGTCCGGTCCGCGGTCGCCAGGTCAGAACTTTTTCGCCCCAACGGCCATCAGTTCTCCGAGCTATGTGCCCCGCCCACTGCCACTTCAACTGAGCAATTCTTCGAGCTGTATCAGTAACTCGGGTTCTTCTGCAGATCTACTCATTCCCGATCCGATCACGCAGTGAAACTCCTAACATTAACAAATTAAGGCCTATTTAAAATAGCGTTGAAGCCACATTTCAAAAGTTTAGCAGATCAGTCGGATAAACACTAAGTATCAAGCTTAAAGGCTCTTTTACGCCAGAGCGACATCGCGCTACAGTTCGGCATGCTACAATCGCCAACATCATGCGGCCAATGTAGCTTGTGGCAGTCTATTTTACGCCGAGGAAACATCGTGTTCGGATACAAGCTGCGACAGACTGCCACATGACGCAAGGTTGCTATGCTGCACGATTCTTGCCACAATCGTGGCGCAGCGGTAGTGCATCTGCATACCGTGCGGGAGGTCCCGGGTTCGAATCCCGGCTGGGGACACAAAAAAAAAACCCCAGGTCTTGGACGTTTACATGTTTGTGATGTCGTTGTTTCTGGTTCCCACGACACAGGGTATCCTAGTGTGGGGCCAGAAGCAATGTATGTGCCTGTATGTAAATGTTTATGTTTATGTGCGACATTATTGTAGCATGCGGCCTTGACGATCTTTATCGTTTAAGAAAGCGTAAGTTTATCAATGCAAAGTTTAGTGCAAACGAGATGTTTATTTTGTTTGGTTTGGTCTCATAATCTCATTACAGGATTTTGCAGTTGATCGATATCGACTAGAGTTTTTTTTAATGTATCCTATAGACGTTCCACTGCAGGGCACAGGCCTTCTCTCATAGACAGAAAGTATGGGCTTAATTACCACACGTGATCACCTCGGATGGGCAATTTTAAGCGCTGAGGTTATTCGATAAATTTACTTTGACTTAACACAGTAAAGCAGGCCTTCCCTCGGAGTAACGTGTTACCGCTCTAGACTATCAAATCATTACCGCGAAACCTTCTAATTCTCAATTTCATTTTGTTATTTTTCATACAACCTTGACGCGGCCAATTAATTAGTATGAAAACTAAAAAACAAACCAATAAAGAATTATTTTTTGCTTATTGAAAGTGGTTCAATCATCGGAGGAAACTCCAAGGTATGTATATTTAATACCTGCATGAACCAATGAGGCAAATACATACCATCTTTAATAAATTCTTAATTCAATTTTCCATTAACGTTTCCATCCCTGATGCGTCTATGTATGTAGATACTGCAATTAATTCTGAATCGATTGTAAATTGATCAGTAATTACAATAAGGCGGCCGGGCTGACTGCCTCAAAGGCAAAGCTGCCGATTCAGAGGTCGTGGATTCGCTTTCCACATAAAACTGCCGTACATTGACCTTGGCAAATGGCCTCAGACTAAGTTTTTCCGTGTCTATGTTCTCCTTGTCTAGCTATCGGCCATTTTTTCGGACACGTCCGTATAGACACTGGATCATCGGAAAAAGAATGTAGATCATACAAGATAGTGGGCGTACTGTGAATACGTGTCGTGTGGGCTGAGGTTAGATTGGATTTCCGTCAAACATTGGATGGAAATTAATGCGCTAGGTAATAGTGACCAACAGGCAGATTTGTTAACAGCATCGGGTACGTAGAGCAAGTGTAGACTAAATATTTAGTAGAGTACAACTAAAGTGCCTACCCTTTTGGGATACAGGCGTGAGTTTATGTTATCTAGGGTAGAAGTAAAATAAACAGGCCTCTGTAATTTCTTTAGCGAAAAAGTTAAGGCAAAGAACTGCCAAAAGGCCTTTCGACCCCTTTGAGTGCTTTCGATTTACGATAGCTTCATCGAGTGAGAAAGAATAGAAGGCTCGCATTCTGTGTCAATTGGACAAGTGGACAATTCAAATTGGTATTGCTGTACTAAGTGCTGCAATACGTCTTTAAGACAGTTATGCTATTTTCATGGCCTGGCTTTAGTAGACAAACAAAACAAAGTTATAGGAACAGAATTGTGAGCCAGAAATTCAAGCCGCTTGTATATTAAGAAATTTGTGTTTGTAGTTGCATATTTACTCGCGACGGGCTCTCTATCAATGGCCCGTGCCTGTGTAGACGTATATAATATTTATAATATTATATCCCGCATTAACCGCACGGTGCTTGTGGGATTTTGGCGGAATTTAGCAAATTAATTTTCACGTTTTAATGCTATTATGGATTTCCGCAAAGTAACGCCTGATTCCATACAAAATTATTTATTCTGTCAAGCAAGATCCCTAATAAACTCGTAACAGAAAGCATAGTTTGCAAATTTTTACACTAGGTGGCGCTGGCGGTATTCTTCATCGCGGTATGGTTGTGTCGATATTGTGGTGGTGAGGATTCTTTTGCAAATTAAAGTGTATGGTGATTTTGTCATGGATTCCGTTAACTGATAGTGATTGAATTTAAATGGTACTTCTGAGGTACCCCCCCATTCATTTGACAAAAAAAAAACCAATGAAATTGGACAATGTGGTCAAAATTATCGCTGAACATACATAAAAACTACAGTTACTCAGGTTTCCGATGTTTTTTTCAAATTACTGCCAATCCACTGATGTAACTTGGAAAACAAAGTCATTGGCACACGCGGGGATTCGAACCCATAATTGAATAAATCAGGCTTGTTTTTAGCATTATACTACAAAATTTTAATAATTTAAAAACTATAATTAATCTTGAGTTTGTGTTTGAAATGTGTTTTATTACGATTATTCTTTGTGTTCCCTATCTATTTTCATGCTTAAAATAGAGTAGATAATCCTTTTGTCATTTAATTTGAGTATCAACTAATGAACGTAACACTGCAGCGTACCCGAGCCCCTGCGAAAATGAGATTGTAATTTTGTAAAATAAATTAATTTAATTGAATTGAAATTATTTGAAATAGAGGTAACGATTACCTTTCTGTTCATTACGGAGATTCAGACATTGACCCGCCACGCTGGTCCAATGGGTATTGATGGGTTGTTGCAAGGGAGGGTTGGAGAGCGTCAGGAAAGGACTTTGCTTAGCAGTAGGACATCGCAGAGGCTAGACAAAAACATGACGATTTCCTTGTTTACAACAAAAAACTTCTTACTTTCGATAAACAGTAAGGTTTTACTCGATGTTTTTCCTGTTTGCTTTTGCAATAAATCTTTCAATTTCAGTGCACCCATTGTTTTTTCACTCTCGGTTTTTTTTTAGACCATTGAACCTTTTCTCTTATGGTCCTTCCGTTGACACGCTTGGGTACCAAAACAGAGGTCGTGGGTTTGATTCTCATTGGAGGCCCCTCTACCTGATTTATACAAATGGCCACAGTGTGGGTGTATTTCCATATTTGTGATGTTCTTGCCTGGTAACCATTGCACAGGGTATCATAGTATGGGACCAGGTCAAGTATTTGTGTTGTAAAAAACCTATTTAGAGGCTAAAAATTCCACCCACGCCGGGGCTTGAACCTGCGACCTCTGGCTAACCGTGCCAGCGTTCTCCCAATTGAGCTAATGGGAAAGTGCAAGCATCGGCGATATTTCGAGCCTCTTTAAAAACTTTAGGTTTTTTAAAATGGTTCTCAGCGCGGGCTAGTGTAATAAAAAGAATATATTTGTGTTGAGTGAAACTTATTTATTTACTTATTACTTATTTATTTAATCTACGAGTGGACTTTCTAGTCAAAAGATTCAGCGGGAAACCTTAAACAACTTCAGTTTTGAACCTTGAGGCGGAATTCGAGAAAAGGCTTTATTGAAGCTCCATTGTCCTATTCGATTACAAATGCTAACTGAATTCCAAAATCATTCCATGGTAAACTGTCGGATCTTCATTTCGATTAAATATCAAAAGACGTTCGACTTTTTCCAAGTACAGATGGTACGCGTTTCTTAATCACAGAGATTCTTTAGAGAAATAGCGGTTTGACTATGGCACCTTCTTTTGACCAAAACTTATTAAGAAAACTGAATTCTATGGTCGTCTTCCACAATCTTCCATAATAATTTACCCTCGGTACGCGGAGCTAACTAGCGCTAATGCTTGGCTGTATAATTTCTGTGCTTTGTAAATAAGATAAGTTTAAAAAATACTAGTCCGTAATTGAATCGTGTGATTTTAAAACAACACAAGTCACATGTGTTTTTAAAATAACACTTGTTCATTTTTTATTAATTAAATTATTTACACCTACCTATCGATTTACATTAGTAAAAAAAATTGTAGTTTATTCATACAGAAATTAACATAATATGCTAAAATATTGCTGTTGTAGATATTAGTATTTGAATAAAACAGTTTTTTCTATTTCCTGACAAGTTGTAATGAAAGGACATGTGTTGTTTTAAAATCACACGATTCAATTGGCCTATGTTTGGTCTACATTAATTGCCTATCCTTTGTAACTTTGTGCTGTGGACTTCGTAAAATTAATAAAATAAAATAAAATAGCAAACCGGCAATGGCAACGGCAAAAAAAAAAACCGGCCATGTGCGTGTTGGTCACCGGCCACCCATCCAAATACACTTGGGGTAACACGCCCGGACCTGCTCGAGACCTAAAACGAGTAATTCCATCTTCTTCGCGTTATACAGGAGTCCACACAAACTCGAATCTATGAGAACGATTAGTAGCTAGCCAGAGCGGTGCGCGCGCGCCGCGGGTTCGCCGTCATTGTTCTGGTAGACGGAGAGGCGGTAGGTACTAACTATTCGCAATTTTTTTGGAACTTTCTAACTTGAAACAAGATTGTTCAACTCATTTTATGTTTATTTTACGTCTTTACCTAAGAGCAATACAAATGACATGACATAACCGCGGCTGTTGAGACGCCCAGATTTCAGCGTGTATAACATTTACACACGTAGGTATAGTATGAGATTCTACGAACCCCATCCTTATCAATTAAATTGGATTTAGAGCGGATTTTTCTATAGTCAGATAAAACTTAACTGGAGAATAAAACTGATGTTGTCACTGTCTTGTCGTATGATTTAGGCAGTGATAGCATTCAATTTATTCTCCACTTAAGTTTTATCTGACTATTGAAAAATTGGCCCTTATTGAAGTAAATTGTATTTGTATTCCTTTGATCGCAAAAAGAGAGAAAGGAAAATACTATACACAATATATATTGTGCCACCAACAGGCAAAATCTACCGTTTAAATATGTAATTCAGTGACCTATGTGACTTTTTGAATGCGACGTGACCTTTTACAGATGCGAGGCTATCTATGTACAAATAAAGTCACACGAATGACAAATGATTTTTTGGATTGTCCTCTCCTCCCCTGGCCTTGTCAGTGGTGGTCATATTTATGTGACGTCACATATTTTCGCAGTTGTCAAATTAAAATGATCACTAGGGGATAAATAGGGAAGCTAAAATAAATATTAGGAATTTTCTTCTCGGCCTGGATTATCTGGCCACAGAAAACCTTCTGCAGGTTGTACAATAGTCGCTTCTTGTGAACAAACACGCATTAATTATTTATTTATTTATTTATTTCGAATATATTATATATTTATGTAACATATACTCACCTCTCTAATTATATAATATTTTTTATATTATCCTTAGAATTTTCAACCCAATCTAAACTCCCACAGAACTGAACTTAAATATAATAAGATAAATTTAGTTTTATTAACAATAGATTAAAACATAGCAACAATTAGCATAATATGTTAACTTCTCTTAAATAATGTTTATTAAAGTCTCACAAACTACTGAAAATAATATAGTTACTTAAGTACGTACCTTCTACGACTTGATAAAACCAAATGGTAAAGCAATCGGCCTCCACGATACAGGTATAACCTAGTGTGGAGACCACAGTAAATTGCATTCGTACTAAACTTTGCCAAAAAACGGTAACATAATCATAATAATACCTTTTGCGTGTATACTCCGTGTAACGTGTTAAGATAATGCTGTGTTTTTGTGGTTAAAATAAATATTTTTGTATTTGTATTTTTTTTTTGTATTATTAGCAAAGAGCGAGATAAAAAGTTCCCGAGACCGGCGTGCGTGCATGCAACGAACAGGGAATGTTGAAGCGAAAGAGATCTGCCAGGATCGTGGCAAGTGGCAGGCCCTGGTCTCTGCCTACCCCTGTGGGATACAGGCGTGACTTTATGTTATGTTTTTATTTAGAAAACATTTCACAATATTAAATTTTATTACGATGAGCTTGATTGTTCCGTTGATTGATAGTTTTCGGTTGTCACCACTGTTTGATATAAAAGCTAGGGAGTGACCCATTGAAGACCTTCTTAATGTTGTTGGGTTGGCATAATTAAAGATAACCACTGACCGCGTGCTTTTATTGTGTTACATCGTGTATGAAAAAGCCAACCTTAACTTCTTACTCCATTCACTGTGCCTTTGTCATAGATTACTGAGGATTTTTGTAGTGTCTAATAGGCCGCGGCTGCCACCGCAACAGTAGGACAAGCTTTCTAAGATGTGAGACGACCGCATTTGAAGGCATCTCCTTATATAAATAACTTCTAATCCAATCATTTGTAGCGCAGCGCGTAATCATTCGACGACCTCGTGGCGCAGCGGTAGTGCATCTGCATACCATGCGAGAGGTCCCGGGTTCGAATCCCGGCTGGGGACAAAAAAAAGCCCCAGGTCTTGGATGTTTACATGTTTGTGACTTCGTTGTTTCTGGTTCCCACGACACGGGGTATCCTAGTGTGGGGCCAGAAGCAATGTATGTGCCTGTATGTAAATGTTTATGTTTATGTTTTGCACCTTTGTCTGATACAGTGATACAGCGCATTTCTATTGATATCATCACCATCATCATCGGCCTATGTTTGTCCACTGCTGGACATAGGTCTCTACTATTGCACGCCACTGAGCACGGTCCTCGGCTATTCTCATCCAGATCTTGCCAGCCGCCCTGCGAAGATCATCGCTCCACCGAGTCTCAGGACGTCCTACACTACGTTTACCGATCCGCGGTTCTATTGATGTAACAAACGTGAAAAATTTATTAACTCCATAAACACACACACACATACAATGCTGAAAAAAATATGCTCCGATTATCAGCCGCATTTGGACTGAAAGCCGTGTGTAAAATGGCTGTCAATGCTTTTTTCGTGCAGTCGACAAAATCGTCCATAAACTGCGCAGTCACGTGCTGTTTAACTAGAACCGACCACATGCCAATTGCACGTTTGTATGCGGTCTTAATGCTGGTGAACCAAATGTTGGACCAAATAGTGTCTTAGAAAAAAAACTTTGGCAGTTGAAATACAGGTGAAGTACAATTCCAAAACAGTTGGTCCAACTGCATTACAGAAATTTTATTGTTTGAATGTGGTCTGGTCTGACCCAGACGGACATACTTCGACCAAATAGAGGATGTATTAGCAAAGGGCAAGATAAAAAGTACCCGAAACCGGCGTGCGTGCATATGCATGCAACGACTAATGAATGTTGAGGAAGCGAAAGATCTGTCAGGATCGTAGCAAGTGGCAGTCCCTGGCCTCTGCCTACCCCTCTGGGATACAGGCGTGAGTTTATGTTATGTTGGTCTGGTTCCATTTGGTCGAACAGCACGTCGACTGCAAGTGTACTGCGCAGTTGGTGAGCAGTTTTGTCGACTGCACGGAAACTGCATCCTGAATGTATCTTTCTTTATTTTTTTGTTCTTTCTAAAATTCTCATTGTTTTTATCTTACTACTATTATAAATGCGAACGTAAGGATGGATGTACAATTAATTTTGTTACTCAATCACGCCAGAACGGCTTAACGAATCTGGATAAAGTATGACACAGATATAGATTATAGTCTGGAGTAGCCACTTTGCGTCTCGAAAGAAAACATCCATATTTCCACGCAAATAAAGTCGCGGGTAACCAGTTACTTTTACAATCTTGAAACGTATCACGGTTATTTTGTTTAAAAATATCACTTTTGCTAATTGAAAACGGTTCATTTACCGACACAGAAGTAATGGTTTTCATGTTTTGCTTTAATAAGCTTCACTTTAAGCGATAAGAGCGCCAGTTGTACGCTATGTGGGTTAGATATTTAAGAAATTTCGTGCACTTTTGTTGTGTATGGTGTGTAATAAAGAGTTTAATCTAATCTCTTTAACCTAAAGGCACTGTTTTACCAAAGTCAAAACGAAAGTACTAGTGTTAGCGTTGTAATCAAGCTAATCATATTTTTCTATTTTGTCAAATAATATCAACGTTTTCTATTTATTATTATTAATTAATTATAACGCTGATTTAATGTATTTAAATAAGAAATTCCATACTTGAATTGTAAAAAGCAATGTTTTAATCAAGTGGTGGCAACACCGGGGTAGGTTGGCGGCCATTCAAGGAGCTGTCACGATATGAGCCAGTGGCTAGAGGTTAACCAAGTTATTATTTAAGTTACATTGTTTATTACTTACTCAAATTATAGTTATTACCTAACAAATCAACCTGCAGTATCTCTTCATAACGTGAATCATTGGAGCGGATTAGTATACGTTTATATTTCAGAAGTCTCGGATTGAATCTACCCGCCGGTATGTACTTTTATAAATTTATTGACCTCCGTCACAAACATTTTACAACACTTTTTTTTTTGCAAACAGCATAGAAAAACTTGTTTTACAATAGGTTCTTAGATAATAAATAATACCAAACGCCCAAAATACTCAAAACATTGGTGCAAAAGTTAATCTTATTTCTACCCACTTGTTGCACGATTATTTCATTGTGGATTGTGGATGATTCTAATTATTATTTCGTCATCAGAATATGCATACTTCCCTATATTTTTTTACTTAATAACGCTCATCAACAGTCAAATAAAATATGAAAAAAAAACATGTAGGTACCGCCTTGTTGGTCTAACGGTTGAAGCGCTTGCGTGGATTCGATGCCCGCGGGGAGGCCATGCATTGATTGTGCGCTTGGCTCCTGTCGAGGTGTTTTATTCATGTACCTATCTATTCATGTTTATTGTGTCCTCCCCTGGTTGCTATGGCGCAGTGTATGGTAATGAGACTAGAATAATGCGAACTTAAGAATTACTTAAGTGTATTAAATTGTGGATGTTATTAGTATGATTTTTGTGTCTTCATACTAAGTATGAAGTTTTTAGTTTTTGTAGTTTTCTTATGTAATTCCTGGTGTACAATAAAGTATATTCTATTCTATTCTATGGAATGGTTCGGTTGGTGAGCAACCAAAGCGTCCGAATCGTAGAAACAATCTTTTATGAACTTCATTCTGGTGATCGTCGTTTGAATACTGTTGGTTTGACTGGACGGGTAACCAGATGTGCCCGATAATTTTGCACTACGTTTTATTGCTATCCGCCGTGGAAAAGTAAGTGAATGCATTATTATGATATCAATATTAATACATACTTTTCTACCCCTCTCGCCCCTAACCTTAACTACCTACCTAAAATTATGATTATTACAAAATATACCTTACAATTATTTATCTAACAAGATCGAAATGTCTGACCATGAACGTGATTCGAATACTCCAGTGTTACCAGACGAAACCAGAAAGAGGAAAAGAACTAGGTCACCGTCACTTCCAGAAAAGAGACGTCGTCGTAGTCGGTCGAGCGTTTCTTGTGGGCGATCGAGGGTCCGATCTTTCATCTCTCGAGATCGCAAAATAATACGAAAACACAGACGTCATCGTTCACGGACTGGAGACCACCGTAGAAGCAGGCGCCATGGTAGAAGCCGATCCCGTTCTGGACGTAAGCGACGGTCTCGCAGAACGCGAGTACGTACGTCGAGGTCGTCCACCTCTAGCAGCTGTGATAGTTCCGAAGTAAACTCAACTACTTCATCAAGCAGCCGCAGTTCTGTTTTCAGTGACAGCCACCATCGTTCTCGTTCGAGGACTAGACGCGTAAGAACAAAGAGAAATCGCACCCGTAGAACACCCTCCGGTACAAGCAAGGATAAAGAGCAGTCAGTAATGGATAAATTTATAGAAGCCATTAGCAAACACGGACGCAGCACGTATGCAGGTGCTCATGACGTTATAACAACTTTTGATCCAAGCCAGAAAATGCAGTCCACAAAAGCCTGGCTCAAAAAAGTTAATGAAACCGCAACTATCTACAAATGGAGTGACAAACAAACGGTCTTCCACGCACTACCTAAGCTATCTGGTTTAGCGCGCAGATGGTACGAAGGTTTACCTTCAGTCAACTTAAAATGGAAAGAATGGCAACGAAAGTTATTACAAACATTCCCAGATAACTGCAATTACGCAGATAAACTATCTGAAATGCTAGCGCGACGCAGTCGTAGAGAGGAGACACTTGAAGAGTACTTCTATGACAAAGCCAAGTTAATCAGCCGTTGCAATATCAAAGGGAAGGACGCAGTTGACTGCATAATACATGGGATCTTTGATACAAATATAAAACTGAATGCTCAAGGAGCAAACTTTAAGAGCCCGAACAAACTTCTTAGGTACCTACGCAATATTACAATGAAGTACCAGAAAGATAATAAAAAGAATGCTATACTACCGAAACCCCTAGCTACAATGAAGAATAGCGACACTATGAGGAACAATAACATGAACTCGACCCGCATCTGTTACAATTGTTCGGAACCTGGCCACACTGCTCCCAGATGCCGTAAAGAACCACAAAAATGCGTCAAATGTAATCGCATGGGACACATTTCAGAACATTGCAAGCGAGACCTTAATATGGATAATAATAAAACGGTAAGTTCAGACAAAGTAACCAGTAATTTTACTAAGGTCCAACATATTACTGCTGAAACCGATAATGACGATATTTACAATAAAGTAATAAAAGTCAACGGCAAAACCAAAACAGCATTTGTCGATTTCGGTAGCCAATGCACTTTAATAAAATGTAGCTTAGCCACTGAACTAAATTTACAAAGTCATCACAACGACTTACCGCTCATAAAGGGTTTTGCTTTCGGCACTATGCAGCCTATGGGAAAAGTAACGATAGACATAACTCTCGACTTTATCAATACGAGCATAGAAGCATATGTAGTACCAGATGGATATCTGAGCACAGACCTACTCGTGGGACAGAACGTCACTGAAATGCCAGAAGTCATAGTTTACAAAACTAACACCAGTCTGACACTTTATTCGGATAAACAGGAAAGTAATAAAACGCCGATTTACAACATTCAAGAAGTTATTGTCAAAGACATACTGTCAGTAGCAGTACGCTGCGAACTTAATTACACTGGATGGATATACACACCAGGCAACACATCTTTTAAACCAACCGAGGAGATAATAACCCTACCAGGAGTTTATTTCTTTAAAGAAGGTTTCGGATATATACCTATTATAAGTTTTGCACACAAAGAAGTCACTCTGAAACAAGACAGGCTATTAGCTCGAGGCTGTATTTTACCCACACACACATCCATACCCATGGAATTGCCAGCTGAATTTGAAGTAAAAAGAATGACCCTTTCAGATTATCCTCCTACCACTAACAATACAGACAGACCTATCACTTTAGATATGCTTAACATTGATGATGACGCGACACATGAACAAAGACAGCAACTCCTAGACTTGGCCAATGAATACAGAGACTGTTTTTCGTTTGACTTAAGCGAGCTAGGAACGACTAATATTACCGAAATGCACATACGACTACAGGATAATTCTCCAGTGGCTTATAAACCTTACCGACTCTCTTATAGTGAAAGGGCGGTTGTCCGAAATATGGTTAGTGAGCTTCTGGAGAATAAAATTATTCAAGAATCCGATTCGTGTTATGCGAGCCCAATAGTACTAGTAAGAAAAAAGAATGACGAATACCGTTTATGTGTGGACTACCGGGCTTTGAATAAGAAAACGATTAAGGACTCTTACCCAATGCCGGTAATAGACGACCAACTGGACCGTCTTAGTGGCAAGGTTTATTTTACCAGTCTCGACCTAAAATCTGGCTATTATCAGATACCCATGGCAGAAGGGTCAAAGCATTTAACTGCCTTCGTAACGCCTGACGGGCATTATGAATATACACGAATGCCTTTCGGCCTAGTAAATGCTCCGGCCGTATTCCAGCATATGATTAATAAGGCACTTGGGAAAGACCGGTATGACCTAGCTATTCCCTACATGGACGACCTATTATCGCCTGCATCATCTATTGAAGAAGGCTTGACAAAGCTTCGTAAAATTCTGTCTTCATTGCAAAAGGCCGGATTAACTCTCAATATAACAAAATGTTATTTCTTTAAAAGGAACTTAGATTATTTGGGTTATGAGGTATCTAGCGACGGCCTTCGTCCCGGTAGTAAGAAAATAGACGCGGTTGCATCGTTTCCAAAACCTACAAACGTACATCAGGTTAGACAGTTCGTAGGTCTAGCCAGCTTCTTTCGTAGGTTTATCCCGAGTTTTGCTAGTATAGCAAAGCCTCTAACTATCTTGACCAGGACTGATGTAACGTGGCGATGGGGACAAGAACAAGACTCAGCTTTCCAAGCCTTGAGGGAAAAATTGATTGAAAGGCCTATTTTGGCGCTATATAACCCAACTTATCTGACAGAGGTACATTGTGATGCCAGCAAGCTAGGACTAGGCGGAATGCTATTACAACGACCGGATGAGAAGTCACCCTTAAAAGCGGTTGCGTATTACAGCAAACAAACTGCGAAAGAAGAGGAACATCTACACTCATACGAATTAGAAACACTTGCTGTGGTTTTATCATTAAGAAAATTCCGTACGTACCTGATAGGGATTCCTTTTAAGGTCTACACTGACTGTAATGCTCTGAGAACCACCCTTACTAAAAGAGATTTAATGCCTCGTATTGCTAGGTGGTGGCTTCTGTTGCAGGAGTACAATTTTAGCATCGATTATAGATCTGGAGACAGCATGCGTCATGTGGATGCCTTGAGTAGGAATCCCGTTCTTAACACAAATAATGAAGACCTAATAGACACTCGCGAATTTGAGGTAATGAGCATAACCACAACCGAATGGTTACAGACGGTTCAAATGACGGATCTCAAACTAAAATTTGTCAAATCGGTTTTGGATAGTGGTAGGAAGGATATACAAGATATAATAAATAATTACGTCATTAAAGATAATAGAATATATAGGCGGATAGGTGAGGATCTAAAATGGGTCGTCCCTGACGGTGCCAGGTGGCGGGTGTGCCAAATTTGTCATGATGAAGCAGGGCACTTTTCGTTTGATAAAACACTAGACAAAATGAAACAAAATTACTGGTTTCCCAAGATGAATAGGTTTGTACGTAAATACGTGGCTGCATGCCTTAATTGCGCGTTTAACAAGACTTCAACCAGTAAGGCTAGTGGATTCTTACATCCAATACCAAAAGGTAACATTCCTTTTCACACCCTTCATATGGACCATTTGGGACCATTTGTTAGAAGTAAAGGCGGCAACTCCTATATACTGGGCATTATCGATGGGTTTAGCAAATTCATCTTTATAAGAGCGGTTAGAAATCTTAAGAGTAAAACCACAATAAAGATTCTTGCTGATATATTTAGTACCATAGGTAGTCCAAAAGTTATCATATCGGACAGAGGAACGAGTTTTACATCTGCAACGTTTAAAAAGTACATGCAAACTATTGGAGCTAGACACGTTTTGAATGCGGTAGCTACACCTCGCGCAAACGGTCAAATTGAAAGATATAACCGCACCATCTTAGAATCGTTAGCGGCATCAAATCATGGCATGGACGAGCGCGAATGGGACAGTCACATTCAGAAAGTTCAATGGAGTCTCAACAATACTTTAAATAAGAGCACAGGTACTACACCATCAGACATCGTCTTCGGCAGAAGGACCATAAACCCGAGTGAAGGTCCCGTTCTGAATGCAATTCAGGGCACCTCTGAGGCGACAGTGTTAGATAATTCCGAACAAACTAATACGAATGTACAGGAACTTGATGAATCCAGAGAAGAGATTCGTATTGCGGCTGCAGATAACATAGAGAAGGGACAGAGAGCAATGAAAACTTACTACGATAACCACAAGGCACCTACTAGATTCTTTGCGTTAGGGGATCTTGTTATGATCCCAAATCACCACCTCCCGGCTACTGGTAAAAGTAAAAAGTTACTTCCGAAGTTTAGAGGACCCTTTAAAGTAAGTGCCGTGCTCAAGAATGATCGGTATGAGATTTCTAGCATAGAAGGCTTCACAAAACGAAGGTATAAAAGCATTTATCCTGCAGACTCGCTGAAAAAGTGGATTACTTTTACCACTTCTGACCGTGATGACAGTGTTGGGGATGACCCCAGTGACTCCGAAGGATCTAGCTAGATCTACTATGACTATATTATTATTATACAATATATACTTATTTTATCCTATCTTATCTTATATATGTAATATAATCTACTAACGTCCCTAGCGTTGGCCTTTTCCTTCACATTAGTATAAATGTGTTTGCCCCAGTTATACTATACCTATTTCCACCACCTTCTCCATTACTAGATGTTCCAGCCTATCAATAGCAAACAGAACGTATCTGCTGCTGGTGCGTTTCCTGCTGTTTGATGGCTTATGAAGGGAATAAAAAGGTGTGTTCTAAGTCTCGTTTTACTATTTGTTATCCCGTGTCTACCTACGGTGCTCTTTACTAAGAATTACATTGTATGAAATATGCCGTTTCTACGGTGATCATTAACAATCTATAATTATTACTATACCAAGTGAAATATGCCGTTCTGTTGCGGTGATCGCTATGAATAACTTGACGAGATATGCCGCACCATTGCGGTGATCATTACAAAATTACTTACAAATATTATTATACTTAGTGAAATATGCCGTTATGTTGCGGTGATCGCTATAAAAGACTTGGTGAGATATGCCGATTTATTGCGGTGATCACTGCAAAAATATAATAGCGGTGCGATATCCGTTCAGAGAAGTACTTATTGTTATCACTGCAAACTACTCAAGCAAAATAATTATGCTGTCTGGTTGCGGTGATCACTTTGAACTATCGATATATTAATGCTTTGAACATGTTCAGTGAAATAGTTCGTTACCCTACGATAATCGTTATTAAAAATAAAATAAAAGCAAGTCAATTACCTACTGACTTATTGCATTATATGAACTTTATTATAAATGTATAACGATTAAAATTAAATGTACTACTCTTACACACAAGAAAACGTAACACTTAAAACTATTGAGAAGAGATAATTAATATCAAAAGTAAATAATAATACTTACAATGTTCAACATACTTAGGTGCGACTTAAAATGTATTTTTATGCTTCCAGGTATCCCATAATCTGCAGACAGTCCACCTTCAGCAGTGCAAAATCCAAGATACGATTTGTCAATAATCATGATAAAAAAAAACCGTTATTGCTTACCTATTAGAAAGTCTATTAATGTTGTGTTTACCTTTTTAGTACTGGTGATCAATCATTACTGTTATGTTTTATATCAGTATATTTTTTCTAAGTAAATTTGTATTCAAGCTATTGATGTATTTTAAAGTACTTTGAACCGACAAATTTGTATGAGTTATTCTGATGTATAACTTATGTATGACACTGTATTTTCATGAAAATCGGTTTAGTAGTTTTTGCATTCTCTCAAACTTTAGCATTTGTAATAATAGTTAGATAAGTTAAATTGTATCTGAGTAATTGGTCAATTTAGTTGTATAGGGACATACAGCATACGAATGGCCGAATCGGAATAGGGACATTCCGTCAACAGGACGGCCGTCTGTTAGCGTTGTAATCAAGCTAATCATATTTTTCTATTTTGTCAAATAATATCAACGTTTTCTATTTATTATTATTAATTAATTATAACGCTGATTTAATGTATTTAAATAAGAAATTCCATACTTGAATTGTAAAAAGCAATGTTTTAATCAAGTGGTGGCAACACCGGGGTAGGTTGGCGGCCATTCAAGGAGCTGTCACGATATGAGCCAGTGGCTAGAGGTTAACCAAGTTATTATTTAAGTTACATTGTTTATTACTTACTCAAATTATAGTTATTACCTAACAAATCAACCTGCAGTATCTCTTCATAACGTGAATCATTGGAGCGGATTAGTATACGTTTATATTAGCTTATTCCAAATGTGGACTTTTATTATTATTATTAATACGCTTATGGCACATAAGTAAATATTACAACGGCAATGCGGCGGACTTAATGCTACGAGCATTTTCTACCAGTCAACCACAGGAGCTGAAGGGGAATGAGAAGTTTTCGCCTGCATAATCAATTTATTAATCTCTGAGTTAATTAATCTGACCACTTAGTCCAACAGTGATTAACCCAATCTGAACAAAACAACTTTTTGAAATTTCAAGTTTAACACTTCGCTTAAAATACTATTTCTGTTTGAATGTTTACTTTATTCACAATAGGATTTATTTATTTATCGTATGGCGTTCAATATTGGTGTTAATGAGTAAAATACTAATGATACTTTAAGATTTGTTAGGTTTCAAATTTTCCGCCAAGTAGGGATGTCAATATTCTTCCCTCCTACCCCCAAATCACGATCCTATTGGAAACGCGGGTGCATGAAGAAAATCCACCGGTGACAAGCTGTCAAGACAGAGTCAAGAAGACATCGTGGCGTTGCACGGACGGTTCGGTCGACCAGCTCTGAATACTGGTCCCGTCAACGGTTAACTCGTGATCACGAACGTCGCGACCGCGCCAATTACATCCGGCGCCTCACAACAACGGCCATCAACAAGGAAAACACACGTAGTGGAGAGTTTGAAGGGAGGACAGTCGCCAAGGCACGCCACCCACCACCACCGGATCGCCACGCTACAAGTGAACCAGGTACGCGTTTCCATCCCTCTCTTTAAACCATCCAAGATTAAAATTAAATGTAGCAAAGCCGAAAATTCTAAGAGTATTATTTATAAAAATACGATTCCATAAAGCACTTTTCAAACATAGTTGTAGGTTGGTATTTTCTTTTACCAAAGACAAATTAAAGGGCATTTGTGGAGTGTTTGGTTGGAATAGTAGTCATCAAGGAACCAAATAATATGAATAGTTTCAATATGTACATCTGTCAGTCTGTCTGCGGCTTAGCTCAGAGACACTAAGTACTAGTGTTGCCGCTCTATAGGCCAATATCGATTGTCTATCGATAGCCTATCGATAGTTAAAGAAAACACGATAATATCGATAGTCAATCGATAGTATCGATAGTATCGATGTCTCTTCTACTGCAATACTATCGGTAAACTGCAATACTATCGATAGTATCGATAGTTTCGTCGCTGCCAACCAATGAACTATCGATAGTATCGATACTATCGATAGTATTGCTCTTTAATATCGAATATACTATCGATAGTATCGATACTATCGATACTTTTGTGCTATCGATAGTGATATTTATTTCAATAGTATTGCATTCAGTATGCAAGCATAATGAGTGGTAGAAAAACTAATGTCGTATATTCAACCAAACCAAATCAACTAGTGTATTGACTTTTTTTAAGCGCACTAAATTCTGTTCTCCGCCTTACTCCTACCTTACCTGCATGCATACTTCATCCAATACTATTGAATTAGAGATCTCTATCGACAGTACAAAACTATCGATAGTATCGATACTATCAATACTATCGATAGTATCGATACTATCAATACTATCGATAGTCTATTCGATATTAAAGAGCAATACTATCGATAGTATCGATAGTATTGATAGTTCATTGGTTGGCAGTGACGAAACTATCGATACTATCAATAGTATTGCTGTTTACCGATAGTATTGCAGTAGAAGAGACATCGATACTATCGATACTATCGATGGTATCGATACTATCGATTGTCCTATCGATCGTGTAGATGATTTTAGCGTTTTACAATCGATTGCAAAACTATCGATTTTTCGGCAACACTACTAAGTACTAAAAGGGTGAAATTTGGCGTAATATAAAAAAAATGGGTACCTACCTACATCTAAATTAAGAATGCTTTTTATCTCGTCTACGCGTTATTTGTATCGTTAAATTGGTAATTTAAAAATATGAGTAGGAAAACAATTTTTTTAGTTTGGGATCTTGGGTGGTTATTAAGGGATTAATATGGACAAGAATAAGATAATGCAGGTAAGTCCAACTTCGAGAAAGAGGTCTCTCGTTGAATCCAACTCGGATGGGCAGCGTTTTCGCGTTCAAAATACCTCAGTGTCTTAAGGTGTATAACCAATGTGTGTTGCCAGTGATGACTTATGGATCTGAGACTAAGGGCCGGTTTCTGAATTGAGAATTTCACTAAGTAGATACTTAAGTAACGTTCTGTCACGCTCTTTTCTAAGAAATTCGAAGAGACAGCACTATATTTAACTATTTACTTAGCGAAATTCTTAATTCTGAAACTGGCCTTGAGGGCCAGTTTCTTGAGATTTTTACTAAGTAAATACTTAGGTAACGTTGTGTCACGCTCTTTTCTGAGAAATTCGAAGGGACAGCACTACAAATTATGCATTTAGTTAGCCAAATTCTCAATTCAGAAACTGGCCACCAGTCGCTGACTATGGGCCTCATAAGAAGGCTTGAGGTCGCCCAACGAGCGATGGAGGGTACTATATTAGAAGTTTCACTGCGTGATCGAATCAGGAAAGAGTAGATCCGCAGAAGAACCCGAGTTCCTGATATAGCTCGAAGAATTGCTCAGTTGTAGTGGCAGTGGGCGGGGCACATAGCTCGGAAAACTGATGGCGGTTAGGACGAAAAATTTCTGACCTGGCGACCGCGGATCCGACGACGCAGCGTGGGCATTTGAAAAAAGGGAGCCATCTACGCCTAA
The DNA here is from genome assembly GCA_947308005.1 of Yponomeuta malinellus. Lineage (NCBI taxonomy): Eukaryota > Metazoa > Arthropoda > Insecta > Lepidoptera > Yponomeutidae > Yponomeuta > Yponomeuta malinellus. The sequence continues at coordinate 2,252,964 of OX371007.1, read as the reverse complement.
CTGCCTGAGGGGCAACGGATTGAGTCAATAGCTGTGTTTGTTGTATTTATTGGAATATATTGTCGTTTACTAGCTGACTATGCCAACGTTGTTGTGCCATATTAATTAACCTACGACCTATTCTCAGAAATACCAAATATACATAAAAAAATTCATAAAAATCGGTGAAGCCGTTTCGGAGGAGTTCGATAACAAAACCTGTGACACGAGATTTTTATATATTAGATTAGAAGATTGGAATACCAACGGCACTTTATAAATACGAGAGGCACATTTGGAAAAATCACGGGTAATCAGAACTTAATAATTATGGTATTATGATAACAAACTCATACAATCTCATATATACAAATCTCGTGTCACAGCGTTTATTATCGAAGTCCTCCAAACAGCTTCAAAGATCTTTATTAAAAAATTGTGTATATTTGGTAGGTGTTAGTGTTGCCGCTCGATAGGCCAATATCGATTGTCTATCGATAGCCTATCGATAGTTAAAGAAAACACGATAATATCGATAGTCAATCGACAGTATCGATACTATCGATAGTATCGATGTCTCTTCTACTGCAATACTATCGATAGTATCGATAGTATTGATAGTTCATTGGTTGGCAGTGACGAAACTATCGATACTATCAATAGTATTGCTGTTTACCGATAGTATTGCAGTAGAAGAGACATCGATACTATCGATACTATCGATGGTATCGATACTATCGATTGTCCTATCGATCGTGTAGATGATTTTAGCGTTTTACAATCGATTGCAAAACTATCGATTTTTCGGCAACACTAGTAGGTGTGAGAAAAGGTCGTAGGCAAATTGATATGGCAAATCGAGTGTCGAGTCAGGTGCGTAGTATTAATATATAAAATATCAAATTTCAACTTCACGGCCTTATATTAAACACAATACCCGCCGCCCCGCCGCACTACCACTTTTACCCAAGCTTCTTTAGGCTTTTTAGGGTACCGTAGTCAAAAAGGAACCCTATTAACAGGAACGATTGTGTCTAGTGTAGTGTAACTTTAAGTTGAAAACTGTGTTAATTAAGTAAACCTGTTTTGAAAAGAATAAATGTGGAGTTTCTTTGTTAGCTTCTTCATAATCTATTTATTGTGAAACTAACAGCTTTGACGTTCATTGAGTAAACATTTTGTTTTTATAGTGAATAAAAATTTTTGACTTTGACTTTGACTTTATAGTTTCACCATGTCCGTCCGAGAGCGGTGGTAGCCTAGTGGGTAGAACATTGGACTCGGAAGCGAGAGACCCAGGTTCGATTCCCAGTGCGGGCATGTACCTATGACTTTGTTTTCTATGTTATGTACCTACATTTGTGAAGTTATAGTAGGATTACAACTCGCTGACCGTGAAGGAAAACATCGCGAGGAAACCTGAGTGTCTGAGCTATTCATATACCTCAGCGCTTGAAATCGCCAATCCGCGGTGGGCACGCGTGGTGATTGAGCCCATACTCTCTCTCTGAGAGAAGGCCTGTGCCCTACAGTGGGACGTATATAGGCTGCTTATGATGTCCGTCCGCCTGTCTGTCTGTCCGAGGCTTAGCACAGAGACGATAAGTACTAGAGAGCTGAAATTCGGTAAAGATATACATATTTATTACGCCGACAAAACGATAGAATAATTTTTTTTTGGCGTCCTCACGCCTTGAATTAGGGATGCAATTTTTTGTCCTTCACTATAGTGTGGTATCAGTATCGTTGGATTGGTCGTTTAAAAATATTGTGTGTGTAGAAAGACCATTTTTCGATTTAGGGTTCTGTTTGCGAAATATTAAGCTGTAAAGTGCAAATTTTTGTCAGAGTAGAGCGTCGTCCCTCCCTCTTTATCGCCTCTCTTATAATGAAATTAAAAGGAAAACTATCACGGCTAAGTAGGCTTTACAAGTTAACGAGTAACAGGCGACCAACTTATAAAAGGAAAACTTTGTACAAAGTACATGGAAAATTACTTTGATGAAGTTGTTAGTTCTGTAAAGCGGGTAAAAAACCCCTCCATCTACGGAACCATTGTAATGTGCGTGTTCCGACACGCACTTGGCCGATTTTTTTATGTAGCTTATATTACGTCCCACTGCAGGGCATAGGGTTTCTCTCAGAGACAGAGAGTATGTTCTTAATTAGCACGCGTGCCCACTGCGTATTGGCAATTTTAAGCGCTGAGGTATGTGAACACCTCAGACACTAAGGTTTCCTCACGATGTTTTCCTTCACACTTAGCGAGTGGTATTGCTACACTTTACGAATGTATGTACCTAACTTATAGGAAACGACTAAATCATCGGTAACATGCCGGGATCCGAACCCACGACCTGCCGAATGTGAGGCGTTCTACCGTTCCGCTACCACGGCTACAATTGCGGTGTTATTAATAAAAACACGATTTCCTAAAACACTCCTCAGAAGCAGTTTAACAATATATGGTTACGTCTTCCCCCTTACCAAAGACCGTTACTTATAGTAATAAGGCCGCCAATTCTACTGTACTATATCATTGTTAAATACTCATATGTAATTCCTGGTGTACATACAATAAAGAATATTCTATCTATCTATCTATCTACCGTTTAAACTGCCCCTGAGGAGTTTTTTAAGGAATTCAACAACTCTGTCGTCCCTTAAGGCTGTTCTTACGTGGAACATGCTGTCTCGCTCACACAATTTAATATTTTTAGTTATTGTAATAAAATGAGTATATTTCTTTATGAATGTGGTCTGAGGGTTTGATCGGTAATTAAATTACGGACATTTCAAATATGTTTTTGTTTTCCAATACGTAGTTTTCAATAAAGAGAAGTTGTTTCCAAAATTGTTAATTTTGGAATCAAATTTTCTCAATGAAAAAGGATAACAAAAATATGCCCAGCGCTCTGCTCCGCCGCCTCTCTCCAAGCGCCGCCCTAGCGGCCATTTTTTCATATGTATTTTCATTAAAATTAATATTTTATAGCCTGCGACGAGCGTCGGGAGCACCGCTTTTGGATGAGTGTTTATTTCTAAAAGTTGTTCCGTTTGGTACAATAAGTATCTGTTTCTTGCAATTGACTGTGTAAATATCTATTGCTAAATGGGCTTTGCATGTTTTACTATCTAGGTACCTAATTTTCCGCCATTCTGCCTATTTTAGTGTACCGCCACCTTCAAACTCCCTTCTGGTGCTTTCCGGTTTGGGTGGCGATGCACAGGGGCGTTTTGATGTCTCTATTTTAATACTGGAAAACGATTCCAGGGTATAAAGACCAATTTGAGAATTTCCTTAGTCGAGTTTAAACTCGAACCGGATAACCGGATCAACAACTTCCGGTCTCACAGCATACGAAGCCCGGTCGCTACGGCTACTGACTGGCCCTACCATTCCTCACACCTTTTATACGAGTTTCTGCGGCTTCCCGGAGGGATCGGCGCCTACCTTCAGCGTCTCTACTGAGGCAACACGGCGCGTTATCCCATCCAGGCTAGATGAGTACCTTTCAACATTTCTGGGCTGAACCTACTGAACCAGTGTAGGGCACGAACCCATTGTTTTACCATAGTCCACTTATTATATTCTTCTGTAAATAAATATTTGTAAATACTGTACTTGTCTCATCTTCTCATTTTCCTACCCATATCGAAGCGCGACACCTTCTCACATACCCCATAATATCTAACCATTCTTCAATTCGATGAACATTTTTGAAGCGTTAAGTTTTAAATAAAACTTTTTTGTTTTTGGTCCTTTTATTGCACTGAGGTTTCAGGCATTTTATGTATATTTCAGTAAAATAATTTGTTGTTATTTATCACATACTCTTATTTATTTTTCTTTCTGTTTATAACGGCACGCGTTTCTACACATCAAAACCGACATTCTTATAAAAAAAATAATTAAAAACACAAATTTAATTTATTAGTTGTTCGTCTTAAGGGAAAAAAATAACTGTAAACATTAGAGAAAAAACTTTTTTACGCACACTCAGTACAAAACTCAATTTTATGTTCGCAATAATTTGCGATATTGTACATATTTTTATCTACACTAATGTTGTAACATTCTACTTATGTTTTCAATACTTGACTTATAATTACTACTGTTATAGCGCAGACAACAAAACACTCAATTTAAGCAATTTCACATGATGGTATAATATTCACATCGATATCGTAAAATCTCATTATAACGTCAATAAAACACGACCAACTTGATTGCAGGGCCAATCAGGTTGGTCGCGTTTTATTGAAGCGCGCAGCTGCGCTCTTGGTTAAATTTTAATGGCGGCAAAATCACTGTGATTATACACGTACGCGTGAATTTAATTTAATAAATTAAAAGTTAAAAATGGATAGCGACGATGATATTTGTACGCCTCCGGATATTCTAGAAGTGGCAACAAAATTAACTCACAATCTTTTGCCAGAAAAATCTAGAAAATTATATGAAAAAGAATATAATAACTTTTTGGCATGGAAGATCGAAAAGAAAACTACATCATTTTCTGAAAATGTCATTCTTGCGTATGTCAAAAACCTCTCCGACAAATTCATTAGTGAAGATAAAATAGTGTATGCAACTGCATATAACATGGGTATTAAAACACTCGTTACTATTATGAAACTCGCTGCGCTCGTTTCATAAACTCACACTCGTATTTTAATACCCTTCATTATATGACAGTGGCATAAACTACTATTGTAAAAGGAAAATGATCAAGTGAATAAGACACTTAGTACCGCTAGCAACAAAGTTATGCCACAATGAAATAATACCTTAATTTACAGCACATATGGTGCTACATTACCGCACTAGTGCGATAATGAGCACTTTACGTGCCTATGTCGAAACTTCAAAGGGCCATATGTACTATAAAACGTTGTACGATACACGTGCGAATAGGTAATCCGCAACTCGTGTCGATATAAAACACTCCCTTCGGTCGTGTTTTAATTTATCGCCACTCGTTGCGAATTTCCTACTTTTCGCACTAGTATCGTAATGTACTATTGTAGTACTGGATTAAAATTTTAAAATACTATTGTTATCATTAAAGTAATTCTCCGGACGAGAATGTAATAGTACATATTGCATGGAGACTTACCAAAACACAAGAAGTCTCTAGCTTAACTCATTTACATGTATTTATTTTACTGACAGCCCGTCTCACAAGAATACTAAAATTCGTGCGAAATAGTTAATAAAGAAATATACATTCTGACTTCATGCGAAATAGTTAATAAAGAAATATACATTTTGATCATGAAGAAAACCATCGCAAAACCGTTTAAAACGTAGTGATTATATCACAGAACACACATGATTATATTCTCTGTAGTTATAATTGGGTTATAATGATAGGTGACAGGGCGTAGCACAGATTATGAACGATGACATTCAGTGCTGCAAAATGTAATTTATATCGATCATCAATTCGATTCTATCAGTCATTTACGTGATGCGTATACATGCGATAACATATAATATGCAGTCTAGGTAGATAAACCATAACATTTTAGTTGCAAAGTCATCCATAACATAATCAGTCACGCATGTAAATCTTTACATGCGTAGGTACTGATTACGTTATGTTCCCACTTTAGGGCACGAATCGTCTCGCACGCAAGCTCGATGAACTTCAGACCCCCCGAACAGCCGGTTTCCGAAAAGGCTTTAGTACGTTGGATCACATACATACGCTGCGGCAGAATGTACAAAAGACCGAGGAGTATAAATCTGCCACTATGCTTAGCTTTTTTGGAATGAGGTGAGGCATGGGGACACGGGGTATATATACCTCATATACATGTGTTTCCTCTCATGTTTTGCGTAAACGTTAGACAGTCGTATTGCTATAAAAAAATCACATATAATGTCTGATTCAAAAGTAATGTTATGATACTCGTTTCAGCTAAATATACCAATTTTTTTCCCTGTGTCTATTCATTCGATTTGTAAAGTTGCGGTCGGTTGGGTGGCAACATTAGGTACATTTTTTTTTAAAACGTTTATTGGCTGTTGGATACAGAGTCCTTAAGCCTAGCTTAATTAGGTATTATTACTAAGGATGGTTTACAATTTTCCTATTGAATTACATATAAATTTGTATATATAATTAAAATAATTAGGATTACATAAAATACTTTCCAAGTTTTTAGGCACTTCATTTTCACAAACACTTGCTAGTTCAGATACTAAAACTAAACGTTCGAGGTTGAATTTTTGACATTTCATTACAATATGTTCAAGGTCAGCGACCTCACTGGTACAAAAATCACATTTGTTGTTTGTTTTAATCTTCAATCTTGCTAAGTGAGCCGGGGTTCTGCAGTGACCAAATCTCAAACGGTTGATGGTAGTAATATAGTTCCTGTTATTAGCTTGCTCATGCTTATTATACCAAGGTCTTGGCGGCGGGATGATCTGTATTTTAGTATACCATTTCCCTTTCTCCAGACTTATAATCTTCCAGTATTCGTGCCATAACTCTTTTACATTTTCATTTAGCTTATGGTAGTAATCGGTGAAAGGGACGCTAACTAATGAAGAGTGGAACATTAGGTACATTATTGAATGCACAGATTAAGATTTGAAGTTAATCTGTGAATGGATGAATAGCTTTGTATCAAGATGACAGCGGTCGTTAAACCGGACGCATTAATCATTGTATAACTTTATTAATTTTGAATTTCGAAGAAGTCATGGTTTTATGAGAAAACCCCTATTTTTTTATAATTGAAAACATGATGGACACTGAAAACTGGTGACACTATTTAGATTTTAGCGATACAGCTAATAATGAAGATCCTTTGAGAAATAAATATTTGGCTGTCGGAATTCGTTGTCAATCGCCAAGCCGTGACATAGGACAGACAGAAATAGGTCTCCCTCGTGGTCCTACTAGTAGGACAAATCAGTAGGACCACGAGAAAATGGGGGACAAACACCGAGCTGACAAGACTACAAGAGACACCCCTGTCCGCACACGCACCAAAAAGATACAATTTTTCTGTCGCGTATTCGTCGAACTCGAAACGACGAGGGTTAGGTGTCTAGGATTCCACGCGTCCTCACTGAGGATTAGCGATTTCAACTTACATCTAAGGGCTCAGTACCTCTAGAACGTGTTGGGTAGTCGAATAAAAATCACAAGTTTTAGTATATTTCTTTAATAACGGAGGTATTCCCCGAAATGTAAATTGCTTACTGATTATCACTACCCAGACAACAGCAGCTAGCCTTTCGCTAAGTTTTACGAACTGTGAATACTGATTGGCTTTAGAAACTCATCAAAGTGAGCCTGATTGTCAACTCTCTAAGGGCGCTTATACACGGGCGGGACGTGTGTCGACACTAGTCGACGGCAGCCGTCGACGCGCTGACGTGGGGTATTTGGACGCTGGCTATGCGTCGGTGACTGCCGTCGACGCGTCGACGAGCGTCGACGGCTGCAGTTGGCACACGTGCCGCCCTTTTATAAGCGCTCTAAGCCAACAATGACAATTTCACATGTTATGAAATCAAATGGCCTTTAAAATATTAGTTTGCTGAGGGACCGATGACCAAAGTAATTTGTAATCTTTCCTTTCAGGTTGCCTGGAAGAAATTGCTGTTAGCAATAAGGCCACCAATTGTACCTCTTCTGTTATAACCGTCGTCTCTGTAATTATTTTCGTGTGTGTACAATCAAAAATATTATTATCTTATTTCTGAGGAAATATCTTCCAGCCAGCCTAAACAGTGCTGAAAATAAATTAATATCAAAGCGGGGGAGGGCAAATAAATTCCTTCTACCGTAGGATAAACTTGACGTGTACAGGCTCCACGGGCCGTAGTATCATGTCGGCGATGAGCGCTGGCCGGGCGCCGGCGCAGGCCGCGGGCGCCAACCGAAAGGCGCGGCACACCGAGCTCAGCACACATTTCATCTCCTGCATCGCGAACCGCTGGCCTGAGAGAAATTAAAACAATATACGTGAGATTGATCTCATGGTTGTCTGAAGAGATCGCTTTTGGCGATAAGACCACCAGTTGTATAATGTAACTTAGATATTTAAGAAATTTCCAGTACTTGTATTATGTATGGTATGCAATAAGGAGTTTTATGTTAATCTAATTTATATAGCCAACTCAACTGTAGTGATGTTGTGAACTGTAATGTTTATGGAAACAAAAGCACATCGGCGAAAATCTATTCGTAATAACAACTTTTTTTAACAAAAAAAAAATCAACTTCAAGAAAAAACTTAGGCCTTTGCATCTACGTAATGAGATGATTTAAGAAGCGCCCAGTGGCAACTTCATTCATACTAGATGGGTGAAGGGACCATTCAGACGCTGCAGTTCCTGGGACATTGTATTCTAGATGGAGTAGGCTTGCCCAGCACCTATACCATCCTGACAGCTTAGTCGGCCTAGCCCATAGAAAAGACAAGTCAATACGTGCGGAGCCAATCAAACAGCGGGTTTCCTCACGATGTTTTCCTTCACCGTTAGCGTGAAAAATGTGTGTTCAAGAAAAACACACACTAAAAAGAAAAGTTCGGTGACTGTCATGGATCTCAGCGACAGATCTTTACGAAATTTATATCCTTTTCTGATAAAAAAGGATGAATGAAATCAGACAATGTGGTACAGAATTATCGCTAAATACCTATACATGAAAAAAATATCCCTAAAGACTAACTAAGAAACTTCTGCTGTTTTTTGAAGTCGTTTAAAAATGCAGATGTAAACGTGTGTCCAACAGATGGTGATAGCAATAATTGTGATATAAGCGAAAAATATACACGCCATCGCTGCCCCAGGGGTTCCCAAAGAGCGCCATGGAGCGCCACGGAGAGTAAACAAGAGCGCTGTGAGGCGCTGTCTGGATAACTAAACTATTCCAAGAAACGTTTCTTTAATTCATATATTCATATGGATGAATATTGGATTATAGGATGCGGGATGATGGAGGGATGGCGCTGGATGCGGGCGGCACAAGACTGGGAAGCATGGAAAAACATGAGGGAGGCCTATGTCCTGCAGTGGGCGTCAAATGGCTGATGATGATGATGATGATGATATATTTATGCACAAGACAAAACATACAAATCGAGGCCGGCCTAGTAGGCGGTAGAGAGATAATCTCGAGCAGCATCTGCAGGAGTGGTCTGAGTGCATATTATGTTACTTATCTGCTTATTTTGTTTCTGTGATGCTGATGTAACTTGTTGGTATAATAAATGTCTTTCTTCTTCTTCTTCTTACGATGGCCTAGGACCGAGAACTCTGGACAAAAGTGGGGGAAATATTGTGGGATGCAAACATAGAGGTTACTCAAAAAATATTCTATACAAATTGTCCTAGTCTTGTTTGTAATATCAGGGGTTAAAGTATGAAATTGCCGTTTTATTGCAATAGGTTCTTTGAATTGACATAGAATCTTCATGGTTTGAGGTTTTCGAATGAAACTTTTTTCAAATGGTTTCTATGATGTTCTTTTTTTAAAAAATGTGAAACATTTGAATATCGACTTTCAATTGTTTTTGTTATTAAATTTAGACAAGAAAGATGGATACTGCGAAAATTCGAGTGATTATGAGGCACCCATTTTTCGTATTTTTTTATTTTATTGATTTGACGCAAGTGAGTCAATATTATGGGTAAGGTAACGTTAAACCATGCCGCTAATTCCTGGGCAGTTTGACTAGGGCTGGCTTCCACTATCTCTCTTAATTCATCGTTATTCACCTGTGTTGGCGGTCTTCCTCGTGGCTCGTTCTTTAAGTCGAAATTTCCATCACGAAAGCGTTTAAACCAAAATCGCACGATGCGTTCATTAGTAGACCCCTCTCCAAACGCAGCATTGATATTGCGGGCTGTTTCTGCCGCGTTAGTTCCGCGTCGGAACTCGTATTCAAAAATCACTCGAATTTTCGCAGTATCCATCTTTCTTGTCTAAATTGAATAACAAAAACAATTGAAAGTCGATATTCAAATGTTTCACATTTTTTAAAAAAAGCACATCATAGAAACCATCTGAAAAAAGTTTCATTCGAAAACCTCAAACCATGATGATTCTATGTCAATTCAAAGAACCTATTGCAATAAAACGGCAATTTCATACTTTAACCCCTATTATTAAAGAAAACAAAACAAATGAGAAATTAAAATTGGAAACGATTTCCAGGTTTTCCACTACACATCGTCTAATAGAAACTCAAAGGTTAATTAACACAGTTAATTAACTCTCCTTTGGTTCACCTTTATCTTTAGAAAATTAACCACTGAGAAGAGGAGGTTTTACGCAGCGCTTCCAGCCCGATTCAATCACTGTGTAATTTCTCCTCCGCGGTCACCGTTACCGAGACTCACCGATGCAGTTTCTCGGGCCAGCCGAAAATGGCACGTAAGCGTACGGGTGAGAGGGCTTAGAGTCGAGGAACCTCTCCGGCTTAAAAAGTTCCGGCTCCGGATAGAGCTCCGGTCGCCGATGCAGGTCGTATATGTGGATAGCCACTTCCACGCCCTTTTTCACGCAGAGATCACCTGTGGGCAAATACATACCTGTAGTGAATGTAGGGCGGTAACAAGGAAAATAAAATAAGATGGTGTAGGAGTCGCGTATGATAAATGAAAGCGAAAAATATCAGAGCGTCCTTTTGACTTCCAGAATTTAAAGCACAAAAAAAAATGGCTGATTGAATCCCGCCCGCCAGAACCCCGGGTTTCTTATCTTTGCCCCGGGGATGGGGTCGCGGGCGGGGGGAACAGTCTCATACGTAGAAAAGAGGTTGGACGTGGCTCGCTCTCATTTCTCCATTCATCGACCCTTCTATCACAGTACAAATAAAGCTTCTATTGTTAATCTTCAAGGAGTTATTTACAAAAGAAGTCAGCGTAGTTATTTATAAAAAAGAGTGTTGCTACGTAGTTGCGTCGCCGGCAATACTTACAGCTTAAGGATGACTCACACCAACGCGGTGGCGGTGGCGGTCCATACAAACGACATTTACTGCAGTAGTATTTATCTGCACGTTTGTATGGACCGCCACCGCCGCCGCCAGCTACACCGATTATATTGTCATCTTGCACGCATTTAATGATTGAGGCCAAAATTCTGGGAGGCTAGGTTCAAATATTCAAAGAAACAAATATTTTTTACACAAGTGTGTACATCGTTATTTTTCAATATTTTTGAAGGAATGTTCATGGAAAATCTGATAGAATAACAGCCATAATGGCGGCCCCCGAAACTATCATTAAAACTTTTGAACAAAACGCAAAGAGCGCAGAAACTAAGCCATAGGAAATAAAGTGCACAACTTTTACTCCTTAACGTACCTATTTAAAGCTGACAACCCCATTCAAAAACCGCTGAAGACTTTTTCAAAGGTTGTTTTTGGGTTAAGAGCTTTCTCTTGTTTCAAAGACTTTTTGTCGAAAAAGTTAATAATTTTACTCTCCACTTTTTTGCCTTCCCTTGGCCACTTGCTGCCAATCAAATGATCTATCTAAACTCATAAAGCTATAACGTGACTGACTGACTGAGTGAATGACCGAAACAAGAGGCCAATGGGCACTTTCCTAAAAAAATAAGTTCTGTTTTTTTTTGAGAACATACGTAATTTTGGGGGCGTGGACTGAATATTCTGATTTGGGCTGCTTTAATTAATTTTTAAAGCGAAATAAAAAGAAAAGAAGTCTACGAAACCAGAAGTACGTGATGCACGGAAAATGTCATCAACTGAGATCCTATGAGCTGTCAGTTTTTACAAGAGCTTTAAAAGACTCCCAATCTGTGCAAACGTAAAAGATGTATATTTGTTTTTTTATGGAATACCAAGATGTTATTTGATGACATCTTGGTATTTTTTATTCAAAAATATTAGTGTTGCTTTCATTCACGTGTAAAACGAACGGTAAAAGTTGGAATTAGTCACACACTTATTCGCAAAAATGCAATAAATCAGGGAATATTATTAATTTCTCATCGTAGCATTATATTTACTGACCTTATAAAGTGAAGTATAATTTGTAACTGTTGTAAATACCTATGTAACGACTGTTTTTTTACTGTCACTGACATGTGCTAGGTCGTAAGCCATCACAACCCATACATTTGTTGCATACTCTATGTGGACATCGATACAAGTTACTTTTAAAAAGTGACCGACGACGGCTATTAATAATAATAATAATATATCGCGCGATGTCTTGCTCTATACTAAATCCGACCGCAGTCGTGTGTGGACGCGGGTTGCGTGTTGGATATTGTGTGGAAAAAAGATAGTCGTACAAAAAACATCGTCTGTGACGGCCATAAATCTAAGATTCCAATTAAATCTATGTCAATAAAAACTCTGTAATCAAAACAAAAGTAAAAAGATCTTTTATTTATACAGTACAAATCTCTTTCACTTGTTGCATCTACTCATGTGGACTCGAAAAACTAGCCAAAATTGTCGAAATCACAAGGGAACACGGGAAACAACATTCCCGGAACCAAGAAAAAAACGGAATGTGTGAAAATAAATTACGTCTTGGTGAATGTGTGAAATCCCAAACCAAGTTTATCAATATCCAAGAGTTAGATAGATAGAGAACACTTTATTTCACAACCAGGTGAAATAAATAGTGTTGCCAACACGTAAAAAACTATTAATACCATTTTACTTCCAAATAAAAATTGTGTGAGTTACGTTAGTGTTTTTTTTAAGTAGTGTTCTTTTATGAGTAACTAAATATTAATGTCTTTAATGCAACAAGGTGTTTGGTCACACGTATCTACTTTTTTACAGTAAAACAAAAATCTACAGAGTACCACAATCGAATTAGAATATGAACAGACTTTAGGACAATCCCCATTACAAATCTCCATTTATAAATACACTACACAATAGAAAATAATATAATTAAATTTATTTTATGTACAGAGCGACATCCCTTTGTTTTCTTCGTAGCTTCGTTCTCGGCCGTAGCTAAGAATCAATAAAATATTTGCTTTATGAATGCAGGTGTTTGTAATGCTGAGATACGGCCTTTTTGGGCTGCCGTAGCACACCCACATAATATTATGTCACTTAGGTACATTAATATCATGTAATTTGATGGAATGTTTTTTGAGAATTTTATTTTCATTTATAAAATTAACTTATTTATGTAACCTAATCTATTATTTTATGGTATCCAATTATTTTTGTTATGCTTTATGACTGTATGTCACAAAGTGCAAAAAAATCTTACCTATCTTTTATTATCTTATCTATTATAATATACATATGACACTTTTCAAATTCAATTTATACAGTCTGTGGGTAAGTTTGTTTTGGAGAAACCATGTTTTTCTAGTTTTGATAAATCATACCGTAGAAATAAAAAAAATTCTTTGGCTACTCTAGGGGAGCACTTAATAGGATTGTTTTTTAATTCCAACCCTAAAGTGATGAAATGTAGTTTAAGTTCTGTATAAAGTAATCACCATTGACGTGTGCGAAGTCGCGAGCAAAAGCTAGTACTAACCAAACGGGAGAATAGGAAAAATTATGAATGACAGCTAAAAGTCTTTCAAATATTAGTGACTCAACAGTTTCTCTGGCAATTTTTCACCGACTTCAAAAAAGCAGGAAGTTATAGTGATAGTGATAGTGAAAATATTTATTTACCATAAAATAAATTTTTACATCATAAAAATCAGTGAGTATTTTTATTTTTATGGCAAAAGGGAAGGGGCTCAGCTTATCAATTCGACGCGTGTATATACAATAAATCAGTATACAGAAGACTGAGGAGTATAATTGGCCGTTCTGCTTAGCGTTTGTGGACTATGAGAAAGCCTTCGATTCGATCGAGACATGGGCAGTGCTCGAGTCTGTCCCGCGTTGCCGTATTGACTATCGGTATATCGAGGTGCTGAAGTGCTTCTACAACAACGCCACCATGTCGGTCCGAGTACAGGAGCCGAATTCGGAGGCAATTCCATTGCAAAGGGGCGTGAGACAGGGAGACGTTATCTCTCTGAAACTGTTCACGAACGGACTGGAAGATGCCTTCAAGCTTCTGGAATGGCAGGCGATGGCGATGACGAGTACATCACTCACCTTCGATTTGCTGACGATATAGTAGTCATGGCAGAAACGATGGAAGACCTCGGCATAATGCTCCAAGACCTCAGTCGAGTTTCCCAACGTGTGGGCCTTAAAATGACTACAAATTATTCTTCTACAATACCTACATGTATACATACTTCTAATTTAAAGGTATTCTTTTAAATTATTTCTAACTTTTTAGTGCTGTAGTATTTTTGCAGTCGGTTTTTATTTTTTATGTTATTTTTTTGTATAATAGGTATCTTTTGGTTGGCATTTACCAGCTTATTCTAATATATAAAAATGTTGTGGCACAACTTTTGTTATCGAACTGATGATTACAAAATCGTGATCAGTGCGGATAAACGAACAGCTGGAAACACACGAACGCACATATAACGCTCCAACAATAGATGAAGTTGCACTGATTGGTGAAAACTTGGAAACACTTTTGTCTGTTGTGTATTTAGTTTTCTTTCTGTTGTTGTGCATATTATGTTACTTATGTGCTTATTTTGTTTCTGTGATGTATCTTGTTGGTATAATAAATGTCTTTCTTCTTCTTCTTCTTCTTCATAATGGACTTAAACGTAGCGATACTGGGCAACTGCAACAAATATCTGAAACACGTCGTTCATATGACACGTTGCGATACCCGCTGATGTTTTGGCAAAGAGAAGATGGATGTTATTTCAATATAAGAATGAAAAATCCATTGAATGGTGAGTATCAATATCATAGTTTTCATTTCAAGATGATATACATTTTACTGTGTTCGGTTTTGGTTTCCAAAAAAAGAGTAATTTCAATGATAATTAACCGGGAAAAAGAAAGTCATAAGACTTGACTAAAACATTAGGGGCTGTTTGCTTGAAGAAAATGAAAAGAAAGGGCAGGGCTGGCAACCGATTTCAAATTATTTATCTTAACCTCTTTTAAATATGATAAAAAATACGGATGTGAATTTCACTGTTTTTACATACAAAATACAAATTCTAGTGTTTTAATTTCAGGTGAGGAAACTACCAAGAATTTTAGCTCGACGAATTATTACGCACATCGTCTCATGATTCGTCAAAATGCTGATAGCTATTTGCTGCGGTTCCGTCGATTGCTTCAGCAATATTGCGTCGACATGTGCGTCAAAATAGAAACGGAGCGCTTAACTTTCGTTCGGTTGAACCAAGCCAATCTGCGTTCGGAGGAGTTACACGACGCAATTACCGAAGGAGATGCAGCTAATATTTTATTTTATTTTATTAGTCGATTAAATATTCTGCCGTTGACGTACATAGGCAGTCCGTGTCATATGCATGAATATGCGCAAGATGCAATGACACATGTTCGTCATTACGGTCGGCCAGTTCTCTTCATTACTTTTACCTGTTATCCAAAATGTATAGAAATTGTTCAATTGCTCCCGGACCGACATCAAGTGATCGACACGACATCACTGTACGTGTATTCAGGCAAAAATGCGGTTCCTGATAAACTACGTTGCTAAACAACTGGGCCTCGATTCTGTTAGTGCACTGTAGTATAATGACAGGTACACTGTCGGGTCACGTGACGTGTTTTTTCATACCACTGACGCCTAGAAGGTTTGGTACGTGTGGCCGCGTAGACTTAAAGCAGCCATGAAATGAAAACCGCCATGTTCATGCAGTTGTCATGTTACTACAATGCATTAACAGAATCCAGGCCCGGGTCTTTGGGGATATTCGATGCTGAATGTATTCAATCGAATGGCAAAAACGAGGCCTGCCACCCGCACGCATTCTTATTTGGGTCATCATCATCATCAGCCATTTGACGCCCACTGCAAGACATAGGCCTCCCTCATAGTTTTCCGAGCTTCCCGATCTTGTGCCGCCCGCACCGCACCGTAACCAGGTCGTCAGACCAGGTCAGGGGGCCTACCCACGCTGCGTCGTCCGGTCCGCAGTCGCCAAGCCAGGAATTTGGTTAGTCGAAAGAATATGCCGATTCATTGACTTTTAGGCGGTACGAAGTTCACCGGGTCGGCTAGTAACCTATGAAGGTCAACGGTTTTTATGGAAATTATTGGGAATTTCAATACAATGACGACTGTCTTGTGTGAAAAATGGGTATCCAGACTAGGTAATTATGTCATAGTAATAATACCTAGTATCTAAATTAATATATTTTTCAAGCTGGTAATTTTTTTTAATATCATAATAAGATTTCGTAGCTGTTCTAATGAGAGTACCGAGTGGTGCATGGATCTAGTGCGACTGAACTCCAAAATATGCTCAAGTCTATCTATTTCATCCGTTAAGTCTTGTACCTTTTCGCTGAATATAACAAAAAAAACCGGCCAAGTGCGAGTCGGACTCGCGCACGTAGGGTTCCGTGCCATTATCTATACAACATTTGAATATTTCAAGCGTCTACCTGTTGCCGTTATAAATATCGAGCTAAAAGAATCGCGTTTGTTGTATGGGATCCCCCCTTAAATATTTATTTTATTCTATTTTTAGTATTTTTTGTTATAGCGGCAACAGAAACACATCATCTGTGAAAATTTCGACTGTCTAGTTATCACGCTTCATGAGATACAGCCTGGTGACAGAAGGACGGACAGCGGAGTCTTAGTAATAGGGTCCCTTTCGGTACAGAACCCGAAAATCTCAATTTGAGTTAGCGCATTATCGACTTTTGCATAGACATGCTTAATTTGGTACTCGAAGAATGGTGCGTTATCATGGATGGTGTACGCAATATCGGATAGCTGGAATCTCAAATTAATTATGTTCTTTTTGATGTTCTCAGTGTTAATTTCTTCTAGGAAAGTATGGTGATGGGAAATGATTTTCGCTGTAACTAATTTAAAGGGACCGGTAGTTACAAGACCGGGACCATTACTGAGATTGTTGAGGCGAATCTCTTGAGCTTGGTCGCGGTCAGTGTTAGGAGCCTGTAACATAGGAACGGTTCTCTCTTTTAGCGGCTGGTTTAGTCGTACTTTGGCTACGGAGCCGCGATTTTTTCCTATGTACATACGAATAGGTATGACGATATTTTTTTTTTTACTTTATTGTATAACATACATACAATTGAATTTGTCTTAATTCTTTGACTGCACCACGGCACGCACTCCGTAGTACAATTGTGGGTTACCGTAGGCACTGACTGAAAATCAGCGCTGAGGGATCACTTCCTCAGCACAACGCTGAGTCAGCTGCCTTTTGTGGCAATGTAGATACACCACAGGCTACATCTATGGTCCTGTTTTATTTATTCATTTTGTCTGTTGTGTATTTAGTTTTCTTTCTGTTGTTGTGCATATTATGTTACTTATGTGCTTATTTTGTTTCTGTGATGTATCTTGTTGGTATAATAAATGTCTTTCTTCTTCTTCTTCTTCTAAATTACTAGTTACTTTATCAGGCTTAAAGCGCGGGGGGGGGGCAAGTTTTTGGCGATCTGCCGCCGGGTTTCCGATAAATACCTCTTGGTTTGGCTGGTATTCTATTTCCGGTTTCCGAGAATGATTTTCTCGCGATCAGGGAGTTTCATGTATTAGGCGGTAAACCGTTTCCATTCTTTCGCGATGGTCATTTACAAATTGTTGAATGAACCTCTCCGAAAGGTTTAAATTTATCGGGCCTCGCGGGTCAAAGTCAAGTTATGCGAACTACTTGGTTGACGAATTCTGTTTCTTGGTAACTATGTAATCAGCATCAAAGGAAAGCCGTGATGGGTGGCAAATTTCAAAAGCGATTTAACGCTACTAGGGCCGGTACAGTCAGTAATGAAATGCCTGTGCAAATTTAGAAAAGCTATCCACGATAGTTAGGTATTTATCTTGCTCGATGGTCAATAGATCCGCGTGTGCTACTTCAAACGGTCCCGAAAATGGGGGCACTATATTGAATTTCGGTCGCAATGGGTTGCGATCGTGTTTCGCGAAGCTACACGTATTGTATTCACCTAGGTATTTCGATATTGACTCGCGTGTTTTTGGCCAAAAATTATGTTGTGATAATAACATCGATGTTTCATTGACGCCACGGTGATTAGTTTTCTCATGACATTTTTATTATAGATTGCTGTTATATGGGGGAATCCACGTTTTCCAGTTCCTGGTGTACTAAAACTGTTAATGGATCCCGTAATCTGGTTATTCAGTAACAAATCTCTGCACGGGAATATTTTTGGTCCGGTTAAAAGCGAGACCGAAAATGGGGAAGAACACGAGTAGAACACGCACCCGAAGGTTCCCTACAAATATGTAGGTTCTCCGACTGTGTAGGTGTAAATCCTACTCTCACTCCAACTATTCGCTCGCGCAGCGCAATCAGTCAAATATAAATCGTGCGCTCGGAGCACCTGGCCTTAACTTTGTGGTCGAATTTTTATTCACACCATTATAGGTACTGTAGTTTACATAAAACTTGTGCGGCTCACCGGACAGCGCGAACGCGAACGGGACCTTAAATCAAGAAATCAGAAATCAATAATTTATTTCAACGTAAGGAATTTACATTCTATTTGCTGAATGTCAATGTACTATGTTAGCCGCTGCCTTCGGGCCGTATTTGTGGTGTAAAAACTCCACTCTGACGATCTTTTTTCAATTCAAGGTCATAGGCCCAATAGACGAAAAGAAACCTTTTTAGCAATTTCCACTTGTTTACCCCCTTTTTGCGTTACCTACGCAAATACTTTTAAGGTAAGGTACAAAACCACCGTTACGTTGACCTCAGTGTGCTGAACTGCGATGAATGAGTTTCTCAGGCGCTGGGTACGGTGGAGAGCAAAGTAGCCTTTATATTTTTGTGGTACAGTCGATAGTAAATTCCTTTATTTTATTTATTTAGTAATCCAACAGACTCTTTAATCAAACCTCTTAATTATTCTTTCTTTATATTTTTATTATGGGACAGTTTCCCGAGCATCAAACTTAGCGCTGAAATATGCTGGCTAGTAAAATTGCTTTTCTGTCACAAGGCTTTTCTATCTATCTATTGTTCTCTATCTATCTATATTTAATTTTTAATATCTTCTTATATGTATGTAATATTATAATCGGACATTTTCGTAGCAAAAAGCAAAAAAATATCCCTCATAGTATCACTTTGTGGTCACTTATCTGTACATCAAGCAACCAAGACCCTTTTTAGGGTTCCTTACCTCAAAATGGCAATAACACTGTTATTCGTTCATCTGCCCGCAAGAACTGCCCGTCTGTCAAGACCCTTTTCCTCGGGAACGATTAGAGCTATCAAATTGAAATTAGTGACCCGATTATCGGTCTCTCCGTGGAATGAAACATGATTGTTTGGTACTTTGTTGTCAACGACCTAACAAGACATGACGAAGACATTTGTGTGAAATAATTCGAAATTCGAAACCTTCAGGAGGTCAATTTCTTGACATGACACATAATCTCACGCATTTATCCTGGAGGGGTAGGCAGAGACCAGGGTCTGACACTAGCCACGATCCTGTCAGTCTCTTTAGATCATAATTTTGTAGTTTTCTGAAGGCCTCACTAAAGATAGTAGTGGAATTTTACTTTGTTGAAATAAAATAATCATACACCCTTCAACTGTGACTTTTAAATTTTTTAATAACCCCGTTGGAGGTAGCAGTATTTGTGGACAAAGAAAAACCGTTCAACCTCGATAAAACCTGGGCTGTTCGAAAATCCCTTCCTTCCTCGTGGTCTAACTTAGTAGTCAAACTGTTTTGACCACGAGGAATTTTAACATTCTTCGTGGTCAAACTGTAACTGTATAACCTCTTTGAACATACTGTATACGATGTAGTCTTATTGTACATGGAAAAATAAAAATAAAATGACAATTGTATTTCTGTGTCACTTGTATTATTTTCCTGTCTCCTGATTCTTCCTTGATGTCATCCTGATTGTTCCTATATATGGTCAGCGACATCGTACAAATAATATAGTTGAATCGTGGAATGGACAACTGAACAAATCGATGAAACGATATCATCCAATCACGGTTGCTCGTTTACTGGCAACTTTATTGAAAAAAGAAAATACTGATCAAAAACCATCTCCTCGACGCCAAGAACAAATATTCCGAGACGAATTCATAATAAAGTGTCAATTGGAATTTGTACATGGCGATATAGGTGTAGGTTACTTTTTAAATAAATTACGTTTAACAAAACTTTTGGCTATAACTGTACAAATTTATTTCAAGTCTATCACACAGGGTGTAATTTTTTTATAAATTTGATAGTTTGACCGCGAAGAATGTTAAAATTCCTCCTGGTCAAATCAGTTTGACTACTAAATTGACCACGAGGAAGGAACGCGAAAATCATTTCAGCTATCAAATACACCATGAATTTTGGGTGGTTTGAAAGCTATAGGAAAATGAAAGCGCCTTGGCGTTATTATAGCTGTCGAATACGCTAGGTTGATTTTTTTAAAGGCACTTTCCAAAAATATCTCGACTCACACTCGAATCTATGAGAACCATTAGTGGCCATCAGAACGGTGCGTGCGTGCCGCGGGTCCGCGGGTCATTGTTCTGATAGAAGGACAGGGGATACCAATAGCAAATCACTAAAATAATGTATTTATTTAATAAGATTTGCATTGTTGACACAGGATCGGGCACAAAGGAAAAACGTCTCTCACCGATCATAAAGTCTTCAGTCACCTTCCTGGCAATAAACGGCACGCTCGGATAAAGTCGCATGGTCTCCTTTATGACTGCCTCTAGGTACTTCATTTCCGCCAAGTCAGCCATTTGTGGCGCCCTGCCTGTGTCGCCGAAGATACGGCGGCACTCTTCGTTGATTTTGCTCTGGAAAATTAAACTGTAGCTTGCACGATGTAAAGAAGCTATTAAAGTTACAAGACCGGCTCGGGGATTAAAGGAAGCCGACACAAAGCATGCAGTATGTTGGATGCGCGAATAAAGGTTCATATTTACAGTGTATATCATGTATGTACACTGTAAATATGAACCTTTATTAGCGCCTACTCTGCGTTACGGGCGACTTTGTCACAAGAATGTAATGTTTGATCAAAGGTCGTCTATATGGTATAAGGCCGGGTCACGACATCGCCAGTAGTAAGCGTTTATCCGTCAACAAAAAGACCGATTTTGACAAAATTTATACATTTCATGTGTCAAATCTCATTTAATGAGGTTTGACACATGAAATATATGACAGGTACTGACGAAGCGAGTGTCACTGGCTGTACGATACCGAAATAAAAACATAATGGTGGACGTCAGCATCATGTTGTAAGAAAACCGGCCAACGGAACCCTATACTGCTGTTTAAAACTCTTTCAGCACTGAAGTATTTTTTTAAATAAGTTTTTTTCTCTCTCTGAGAAAAGGCTCGTGCTTTTCAGTGGGACATATATAGGTTATATAAAAATATAGGTTAATTTTTTTTACATGATTGTATAGTTTTATTTACACTTCTGTGAAATAGGAAATGTTCACCTGCACATCCTCGTGGTCAGCTAAGAGCATAAGTCCAAACGAGATGGCCATAGCTGTGGTGTCATGACCCTGAAACAAATGAACATTATTTAAAAGAAGGTACACGTGGCGTGGGTGTCAGCCGCCCGGGGCGGAAGAAACATTTGCCGCCCTCTTATTAGTCCAGCCAGACAAAATAGAGATTCCAGTTTGCATTAACTCCCAACAAGCTGAATTTTGTGTAAGTCTTAATCACAAAAAACCTATTACGAGGCTAAAAAATCCACCCACGTCGGGACTTGAACCCGCGACCTCTGGCTAACCGTACCAGCGCTCTCCCAACTGAGATAACATTTACAGTGGGTTACTCGGGGCTGCAAGTGATGTAAATTGCTTCGGCCAGATTTCCTGCCTGTACATAATACAGAGAAGTTTGTAAAGAGGCTCGAAATTTCACCGATGTCTGCACTTGCCCATTAGCTCAGTTGGGAGAGCGCTGGCAACTAGTGAAACAAAAGGAATATACAGTGTGTGTGTGTGTGCGTGTGTGTGTGCGTGTGTGCGTGTGTGCGTGTGTGCGTGTGTGCGTGTGTGCGTGTGTGCGTGTGTGCGTGTGTGCGTGTGTGCGTGGGTGCGTGTGTGCGTGGGTGCGTGTGTGCGTGTGTGCGTGGGTGCGTGCGTGCGTGTGTGCGTGCGTGCGTGCGTGCGTGTGTGTGTGCGTGCGTGCGTGCGTGCGTGCGTGCGTGCGTGCGTGTGAGTGTGCGAAATGAGATGAAATTCTGTTATTTAAAAATTGCAAATGTAATTGATGTTATAATGTTATAATTAGAGGCATGGTAATATCCCTACCATGAAACTTTCTGTAACATGTAATTAAACTTACTTTCATAAAGCTACCATGACATTCAGTACTGGTCTATCTTGCTCTACAAACAGATATTATAGGCTTGAGCTTAGTATAAGGGCCACCAAACACCATTTATCCTTTCTATTACTGATCAAAGTTAATTGTTAATTTGTAAACATTAATTATGTTTTGTTACAGATTAAGTAAATTACCTTTAAGAACTAAAACGTGCAGATTTCACACTGTGTAATAACTAACATAAGTGATGTACAAACCACCTTATGTTTTTCACTACTCAATACTCAATACATAGGCAGTCATGGCTCAACAGTTATTTGCAGAATTATGATAAAGTGGCTCAACAGTTATTTGCAGAATTATATGTCATTTAAATAGGCAACAATAGAATAATAACATTTGTCAATCAGAATCGATTTGAGCTTTAATTTAAAATTATTAATATCAAGGTTTTTAATATTATTCTAAATTTTGTTATAAGTCTTTGGAGCTAGTCCAATTACGCTTTTACTTATGTAAAACGGATGGGGGGTCCCTCAAATAAATTAAATGCGAGACGCCACCACCCCACGCAAATAAAATATATAAACATATAAAAAATAACCTGAAGGGTTGTAAATTTTCTGAAAATTAATTGGCCAAAGAAAATAGTCGTGATCGTCTAGTTAAGTAATAAGGACCCATACGTTGTGTTGAGAAATGATAAAGACGCAAAATTTAACAACGATAAAGAAAGTAAATATCATTCCGCGATTAAATTAACCGTACACATAATCAGTTTAAATAAAGAAAACATGCAACTTAGCTTCGGTCAGTAATCGTAAACGCCCCAAGAAGACAAGCATCGAGACTCGATTAGCCTCAATGTCCACGACTAGTGAGAGAGTGAGCACTGCAATCCTTCTGTACACTAAACTATGCATGTCGATGCATTACACGATGCTTCTCTAGGAAGACTTTTGACACACGCGCCTAATCAGTTTCACTCGCGAATAGCGTAACACAAAAATAATAACTCGTACAGTAAAACAATACATAATAATATGATAAAATACAAAGTATAAATAATATGTCATTATCAAAATATAGGAATAAAAAGAACAACTTATGTAGTTCATAGTCAGCAGATCTCCTTCCTGTAAATAAATGGAATTGGGAGGGGTTCTAGACTTCCAGGAGGAAATCTAGAAGAACTTTTGTTTCCCTAGCGTGATGACGATGGGCTCCCTTCCAACCTACACCCACCCCCACGAGCTTCCACAAGAAACTCGCTCCTTCAGAATCCATCGGGACACAACGTATCACCCTATCACATTCAAGCCTTCACTTAACGCCCAACATTCACCGAATACAGTATTCATTCATTTACTTATGTCGTGGTTCTAAAGAACAAAACCAAATGTGCTAGAGTTTTCGCAAATGTATTACCCATTTGACCTCCGGACTATGGAACAGGCTCCCTTCCTACACACGTCATTTAAGACAGGGATTCCGGCTAGCCGTAGAGGACCACTTCGTCCATCCAGCCGAGTCGTACATCCGCGATAACCTTCGTCACATCATCTTCACAAATGTACCTCGAGTTGTACACCCGTGGAGATACTAAAAACTCTACTAGAACACACACGACGTACAGCCACATAATTACTCAATTCCGAATCAACCCTAGCTAAAGTGAAGATAGAACGGATAGAACGTTCCCGATGTAACCTGTAGTATCCATGATAATGTAAGAATCCTTGTAGTGATGTAGATCAGTAAGTAATTCATAATGATGCAGCTCCGCTTGTTGTAGTACATATAGAAGATTAACTCCGCCATTTCTCCAAAACCGCAGCTCCATTCTGTTGACATAATGTTAGTAAAACCTCCTTCCAAAGACAAAGTATTTTGTCTGGTCCATTCCATTCTGCTTCTGTCGATGAATCTTAGTTCCTAGCTAAGTTCGAAGGATAAACGCAGAACCCATGTGGGAAGCACCGCGCCTTCTGCTCTCGCTAGTTAATGTGGAATCTAAAAATAGAACTGGAAGAATGAAAGTATAAATGTATAACAAAATACATAGATAAATACTGTAGAATACATAGATAAAAATTAAATATCACTCGCGTCGCGGAAATTAGAAAAATAGTTTGTTCGGTTAAGGAAATTCGCCCCTCGATGGAAAATCTTTTGTTTCGCGGAAAACGGTCCGACGCGACGCACTCTTTCTCCACTTTGTGAGTTCTCTGCTAGCTAGCTTATTATTGCACTCACGAAGTCTTCACTTAGAACTTGTTCTAATAAAACACTTGTAACGCGGTAAGTCTAGATGCTAGACTCTGGAGAGGATTGCACGCACGTTTGTAAGTTCCGGTAGAACTACCACTCTCTTCGACGGCTCCGACTTGACTCCCGATGATTTCTTCCTGATTTACCAGCTCTCCTCGGTACAATCCTTGACTCCTCCCACAAAACCATTCATCATCCATTTTATGACTTGCCCGAAATCTTGGTCCCACGTACTTGAAATCTGAACCCGTACAAAATTCGTCGAACACTTCGAAGCTAGTTTAGATTAGAGAATATTGTTTACATTACGCAGTGTATTCCCGTTTGACCCACTGCATCTAAGGATTGTATGGCAAAGAATGGAAATTCTAGAATATTGTAGATTCGTGATTGAAAATATAACTCCATGCATTGGAAAAATATGATGGCATCTGTACATGTCGTTTCATTAGAAAATCTTACGGGTTTATTTGCAAAAATGTTTGTTGTTCTGTCTAGACTAAACTTTTATACTAACTATGAAATACATTATGACAATCGTCATTCTCGGAATTACCCAATAAATGCATTTTTTCCATACAAAGACGAGTTCCAAACCTAAGGGATAGATGAGGACAAACCCATGATTTCTTGAAAGTGAAGTCCCCGTAAGGCGGCGTAATTCTAACCCTTTTGTCCCTAGCCGACAAATAATTAAATTTAATAAACATTTATACAATATTTACTTTAAATTCATACAGAGACCCTCTGTTCTCATTTATTTCTTAGAACAAAGTCCGAATGACGTATCAGAGGCCACATGTAAATGTTAACTTTAGCTTTAATAATCACGCTCTATTATCATATGAATAAGGTCGACGTTGCTCTAGAAAATACAACTTTTGACACAGCAAAATGTCATTATGCTGTTTAGTTTCGACCGACAGTTATGACTTCGACGAATCTTGCTTGTAAATGTGTGTGTAAGAGTTACACGGTTGGCATGACTTAAACGATCTTCGAGCGTATCAATGAAACTTTAAGATACATTATTCTATACCTGCAGAAGTTTGTGTTCCCCCCCAATGGGTGGAGCATTCTTACGTCTATCCCTTCCTATAGTAGAAAACTTCTTTAAGATCACAATAGATGGCGATACTCGTATCGATTTTAGAAATATGTTGCTGAAAACTGTAAGGGTGAAAAGGTTGACCATTTCAGCCGTTACACTTAGTAGAGCTCTGCTGTTTTTGAAGTTACGTTTTGAAGCCAAAGGCTTCTTAATCTATTATAGGGTTTCTTAATCTATTAGTGTTTGTAAACAATATTGGATACAGATTTATTTATTAATTTTCACACAAAAGTTGGAAAAATATTAATGCTGCAGTCAGACGTAGACGTAGACGTTTAAATGGACGTTTAAACTATGGGGCCGGGCAGCAGACATTGAGACTATCTTCATCTTGCAGAAGAGAGCCATCCGATTTATTTACAAGTTAGGTAGTAGGGATTCGCTAAGAGATTTCTTCAAAGAAACCAACATCTTAACAGTTGCATGTCAATACATTTATGAAAATATTATGTACGTTAGAAAAAATATCAAAGACTTCGAAAATGTTGGTGGCCACCATAATGTTAATACTATAAATAAACATAAATTGTCATTTCCACTATTTAGACTTGCAAAAGTTAACACATCCTTTATGGGGCACTGTATAAGGTTTTACAACAAAATTCCTCAAGATATATTAGAGTTACCTCCAACGCGATTTAAAAAATGTGTTAAGCACATTCTGTGCAAAAAGGCTTACTATAACATCAAGGATTATTTAGAAGACAAAGATGTTTGGCATTAAACAGTAGATTAATATTATTTAAAGGACGATTGTGACTAGTGTTCAACACATTCATGACTAATATTTTAAGTTGAAAACTCTATTAATTAAGTTAAAACGTGTTTTGAAAAGAATAAAT
Source organism: Yponomeuta malinellus (assembly GCA_947308005.1). NCBI lineage: Eukaryota > Metazoa > Arthropoda > Insecta > Lepidoptera > Yponomeutidae > Yponomeuta > Yponomeuta malinellus. The sequence goes on along the minus strand of OX371007.1, from coordinate 2,226,366 downwards.
GTGGAGTTTCTTTGTTAGTTTCTTCTCCACATAATCCATTAATTGTGAAACTAACAACTTTGACGTTCATTAAGTAAACATTCTGTTTTTACAATAAATAAAAATATTTGAATTGAATTGAATTGAATTGAAATACAATCGCCTACATAAATTAGACTTATTGTACAGTTGCACACGCATATGAACCTTTACGTACGTGCACCTGTCACATGTGGCGTAAGGGCCTGCAGTTACGGCAAGGGCAACTTTGCAACAAAAATGTAGACCTACTGTCGTTGGGCTCTGCCATCAGGTTTTCGAGTTCGGCGTTCTTGTGGATCCTCCTTAAGCCATCTTCGCATCTTAAGGGGCCAAAGATTTTGCGCATAATTTTGCGTTTATTCTCCTCTTTTTGTGTCAGCGTCCAAGCTTCGCATCTATACATAAGGATTGGCCTTATGACCGTCTTATAGATGCGTAGTTTAGTTCTTCTTGTTAGAAGTTTGGACGTGAGCACTTTGTGGAATCCGCAAGACTCCGTTGGCTTGGCCACGTGGAAAGAATGGGAGAGGATAGGGCTGCAATAAGAGCACATGAAGGGTGTCCCGTTGGGCGTCGGCCGGTCGGACGCCCCAATTATCGTTGGAAAGACGCGGTGGAAAGAGGCCTGCGTGAGCTCCAAATGGATGATTGAAAGGACGCAGCGCAGGATAGGGAAAGATGGCGTCTTTTGGTTGTGGAGGCCAAGATCCATTTTGGGTCGCTGAGCCAGATTGAATGAATGACCTACTGTCGACTACCAAGATATTCGAAATACGCACCAAATGAAATAAGTTCTCACCAACTTGCGTTTACCAAAAAATGCCCAGAAGTATTCGTTTATTTTGGCGAGCAATCCATTGCTAACCAATCCCTGACAAAGTTTTTATTCGTTTTGGTAAGCGTTTAAGTAGATCCAGTGGACACAATCACTTGTCCTGAACCCAAACTGAGGCCATTTGTGCAAATCATGTTTGGTGGCCTCCAGTGGGAATCGAACCCACGCCCTCTGTTTTGGCCACGCAGCAGTCTAACATTACGGTCGAAACAGTTTTTGAGCCCGGTATGTGTATAAAGCCGACTTGTTTGAATTGTCTAGAGGTTCTACGTATTCAATAGATTTACATGAGCTGAACTGTGAAGAAAAAAACTGAAATAAAAAATAACCAACAACCCGACTCCTGAGCACTGAGCAGGCGGGACTAACCCAAGTACATTGTTGAATTTGGGTGAGGCCGCCAAAACTGTCAAATATATCACAAAATTAACACAATAACGTTACGCGAAAGTAACCCAACTTTTGTGTAAAGTTTGTTTCACAATAGTGACTTAATTTTATAATAAAAGTCAAATGAAAAAAATATATATATATAACTCAAAAATTGGCTTTTAGAAATCGTCGTAAGTAGGTAGCTATTAAATAATTTGGTTTTTACAGTTAAGTTTAACTAGTTTTTGAACTTTTATTGTTTTTTTTTGTGACTGTGATATTTTCTGTTGCAGACTGCCGATTTATTGCACCTTCTTTCTTCTTGCAATCCTCTGACAATTTTATTGATAATTCTTCTTTCTGCTCCTCGCTTTACTTTTTTGTTTTATTCTCATATTTTAGTAAAGTTCTTTCACTGTTTTTCTTCTTTTGATCTTTAAATGTTTGAGGGTTCGTTGATTTTATTTTTTTAACCAAATTTGGTTCCCGCCTGCTTAATAGTTAATCCTCAGCAGTTCGGTTGTTGGTTATTTTTTATTTCACTTTTTTATTTTTGTCTTCATAGTATTTCATTTTGTTGGATTCATGCTGATTTCGTATAACCTATGACATCGCGACGAATCGATTGAGATCTTATTTGTCAAAACCTGGCCATTGGTTAAGGAGTTACGAGGGCACATGGAATCGGACATACTTGCGGACAGAAATAAGTTATTTGAACGTAAATAATTTACATTCTGTTTGTTGAATGTCAATTTAAAATGTTATCGCATACATACATACGAGCCAAACACAGTACCTACGCTGCTTCAGGGCTCCGCCGGGGTCGGGTAAAAAAACATTCAGTCTTGCGACTGCCGCTCTTTTTATAAATAATACGATAAATTGCACTTTGCTAGATTGTTACTAAATCTAGTTACGTGTTATATAACGAAGATAGGCATTTACAGTCTACGTTTTTAGTTTCAAAGGGAATTTTGCTACATTTTAAGTCCGTTGTTAGCGAATCCTTTTGAAAGTAAAAGTGCTGAAAAGGTAGAGAGTAAATGCCTTTCTTTTCGTGTTATCACTTACGAATAAGGGAGACATGGTAGAAACTTGAAGAAGGTGGGTAAATAAACAATCGGCCAAGTGCGAGTTGGACTCGCGCACGAAGGGTTCCGTAGCATTATCTACACAACATTTAAATATTTCAAGCGTCTACCTGTTGCCGTTATTAATATCAAGCACAAAACGGCAAAAAATCACGTTTGTTGTATGGGAGCCGCCATTAAATATTAATTTTATTCTGTTATTTAGTGTTATTTTATTTAGTGTTTGTTTTTATAGCAGCAATAGAAATACATCATGTGTGAAAATTTTAACTGTTTAACTATCACGGTTCATGAGATACAGTCTGGTGACCCACGGATGGACGGACGGACGGACAGCGGAGCCTTAGCAATAGGGTCCCTAACCCTTCGCGTACGGAACTCTAAAAATGTCCCTTTCTCCAAAATACAGTGAGTTTTATCACTCCCGATTAATCGCGTCGTCCTAAAAAAGGGTCGCGCAGGTCGTAGGTAGTTTGAATAGAAACAAATATTTGCCTTTTTGCGTTTTAATAAAGCCACTGAAAAATTGCTCTAGGCGATTCAAGACAAGATAATATGTCAAACAGTTCTAAAGTAGAGTCCATCATAGCATATCTGCATAATCACCATGCGTGCCCACCGCGGATTGGCGATTTCAAGCGCTGAGGTAGGTATGTGAATAGCTCAGACACTCGGGTTTCCACACGATGTTTTCCTTCATCGTTAGCGAGTGGTTGCTACTATAACTTCACAAATCTACATAACTTAGAAAACCAAGTCATGGGTACATGGCCGCACCGGGGATCGAACCTGGGTTTCCCACTTCCGAGTCCGAGGTTCTACCCACTAGGCTACCATCCTGCTATACTATTATTATAATATTATAAATGTGAAAGTTTGTAAAGATTTTTGGATGTTTCCTCAATCACGCAATAACGGCTGAACGGAATTACATGAAACTTGGCATAAAGATAGACAAAATATCTGAATTGAGACATAGGATACTTGATATCCCGGTAATGCGTTCCCGTGGGATAATATTACATTGTTACCGTAACCTTTTTTCAAGCCACACTCTAAGATATTTATTCATTGCGTTGCCATGGTAACAATAATGGTATAAACGGATTCTGTGGCGGCACGAAGTTCGCCACGACAGCTAGTTTGATATTATATTTGTAAGTGTTAGGGATGTCGAATGCCCATAATCAAAGTAGGTAAAGCAAATAAATATAAGTAAAAATGTACTTTTGTGAAGTTAAAGTAGCAATACCACTCGCTAACTGTGAAGGAAAACATCGTGAGGAAACCTGAGTGCCTGAGCTAATCACGTGCCCCAGTGCTTGAAATAGCCAACCCGCGGTGGGCACGCGTGGTGATTAAGCCCATATTCTCTCTCTGAGAGAAGGCCTGTGCCCTGCATTGGGACGTATATAAGCTATATTAAATATTTAAAAAAAACTGGCCAAGTGTGAGTCGGACTCGCGCACGAAGGGTTCCGTACCATTATCTATAAAACTTTTAAATAATTTATATATTTGTTTAACGGTTTCACTTACTTTTATTAACGCCGGGAATATTATATAAAATGTGCAGTGCTTATGAAACTTTAAGTTGTAAATCTTTTAAATATTTCGAGCGTCTACCTGTTGCTTATTAATATCGAGCAAAAAAAGGCAAAAATTACGTTTCTTATATGGGAGCCCCCCTTAATATTTATTCAGGGGGGCTCCCATATAAGAATAATATTTTCACATCTGTGAAAATTTCAACTGTCTAACTCCTGAGGTTGTCTGGAAGAGATCGCTTTTAGCGATAAGACTGTCAGTTATATACTATGTGACTTAGATATTTAAGATTTTTCATGTATCTTTATAATGTATGGCGTGCAATAAAGAGTATTAATCTAATCTAATCTAACTGTCACGTTTCTTGAGATACAGCCTGGTGACAGACGGACGGATGGATGGACAGCGGAGTCTTAGTAATAGGATTCCTTACCCTTTGGTTACGGAACCCTAAAAATGAACTGGTAGGAGACCGGAGAGGTTGATGTGAGGGCATATCAGCCGATGCAGGATTTAGAAGCATTATGGCACGTGTCTAGAAATAATGATGGATCAAAAAAAATTGTTACCAAAAATTACTTCGCTAGCATAACAAACAATATTAGGACAAAAAGTAAAAATCGACAAAACTATGGTTCGAGCGCCTTATGGTCGGCGCCGGCAAACATAATTGAATCGTGTGATTTTAAAACGACACATGTCCTTTCATTACAACTTGTCAGGATTTTTATTCAAATACTAATATCTACAACAGCAATATTTTAGCATATTATATTAATTTCTGTATGAATAAACTACAATTTTTTTTTACTAATCTAAATCAATAGGTAGGTGTAAATAATTTAATAAAAAAAAAATGAACAAGTGTTATTTTAAAAACACATGTGACTTGTGTTGTTTTAAAATCACACGATTCAATTGTTCTTTCATTTGGTTATGCAAATCGGACGACATAGTCATTTAACATACTTAATAGAAAACATCTTTCAACCCTGTGGTACTTCCTTGCGCTTTGAATTTAGATTCGTAGCAAAAATGTTTTTGTGGCGCGTTTTTTTTTAAACTAGCACCATATGTTCTAAATCACATTTAGAATGTCCCCTTAAAAATGGTGAACGAATTCAAAGTCACCCTGTAGAAATGCCCACCTCAAACATGAACGTGTTGACCTCCTCCCGGATACCCTCCAGGTCGATCTGACCTCGGACTTCGGCGTCTAATAGCAGATCCATCATAGCAAGTCGTCGCTTGCTGCCTAGTTCTTCACTGTCCGCGTTGGCCGGACTGGGCTCCTTGGTCTGTGCTCTGGGGACAAGCGAGGCGGGATATAAAGGTTGCTTGTTAGATGTGATAAGTCTTTGTTGCTTTCCAGAATCGATATTTACAGATCCATACACACACATAATTCATTTCTTTTTTTTACGCTTGCGTTTACATTTCCTTGTTCGTTCGTTTGTTTTTTTAACGTGTGAAGTAAAACTTCAAAAGGTAAAGGTACAGTTACACATGCTCATAAAATGTCATGCTTATTAGCATGCTTAAAACAAGCGTGCTCTCCAAACTGACACATTTAATAATAATAATAACTTCCACACAATACAATCACTTGACCTGGTCCCAAACTAGGATACCCTGTGCTATGGTAACCAGGCATTTGCTTTTGTTTAGCATGCTTTTTTTAAGCGCATACTTCTAAATAAGCGTGCTCAAAGCAAACAATTGAACACACGTGCTATTTAAGCGCGGGCTGGAAGCTTCGGTATTTGACTTTCTAGCAAGTTCTCTGCCAGAGTTCCAGTGTAGTGAAAAATGGAAAACCAATCATTTCAACGTTTTTTCATATACTTCAGATATTTTTTGAAATCGTGCACGTACACCAATCGCACCTGCTGCGAACGACTGATCGATACTAGCATGCTCAATAAGGAAACCTGTTCAGATGCGCTAAAAGCACGCCCCCTTCTACCCGCGCTTCTACCTGTAGCATGCCCAAACATCGCACGACCGTCGATTTTTGAGCAAACTTGAAATGAACATGTTCATTATTAGCAATGTTTCGATACACATGCTACCAAGTAGCAATAGCTCAATAGTGGCATGCTTTCGTGCTAGTAACGAGCATGTGTATCAACTAAGCATATCATAGTCAATTATATACCACTACTTAGATATAAGAAACTATTTGTAATATCTTTCACCTGGTTGTGCAATAAAGTGTTCTCTATCTCTATCTATCTATCTATCATAGTTGTGATTTTTTGTGGTTGTGCAATGATTGAGCAATTATTCTCTATGTATCTATCTAGCTTTCAAGAAAAACCCTGAAGGCACGTATACTTCTAACCTTTCAAAGCAAAACTGATGATATCTTGATGTCAAATGTCTTAAGTCCAACAGCAACGGTATAAGTGAGCGGTAAGTGTTTTCTATCTATCTATATACTTGTACCTATAACCTGTCATGGGCCAGTAGGTAGTCCAGTAACTTTAGCATAAAAAAAGAGGTCAACCTCGGAAGTAGAGATAATAAGCGGAATTTTCGTATATATGCCTTCATTTTGGCGTCCTAAAAGTTGTCTCAAAAGTGTCACAAAATCTCGTGCCTGCCTCGGAAGTTATTCTTTTTCAAAGGTAAAAAAACAGTTTTTCGCGATTATCTCGATTTCGATTGCTCCAATGATGTTAGCATCTATAGTATACAAGACCCATACCATTTAATTAAACATTTTTTAACTGTTTTTGAGATAGAGGGCGGTGACTCGCAGCACTCGTACGCTATCCGCTGGCCTCACATTCGAGAGGTCGTGGGTTCAAATCTCGGCCAATAATTTTGTTTTCTAAGTTACGCACTACATTTGTAAATTTGAAGTAGCAAATCCGAAGGAAAACATCGTGAGGAAACCCGCGTGGCACGCGTAGTGATTACTCTCATACTCTCTCCCTCTGAGAGAAGGCCTGTGCCCAGCAATGGGAATGTGCCCTACAATGCAGACTTGGATAAAAACGAATGAGTTTTACTGCCTAATTAGCATAATAGAAGTGAATAATGGAGAACTTGCATCATAATAAGATTCGAGTGACATTGTATTTATGTGTAATTTCCTTTTATAAAAAAAACCTAGCAAACCATTCTCCTACTTAAATATAAGCATAGCAATGTAATTTCTGAGTACAATAAAGAATATTCTAACTATCTATAAGCTAAGAAGTCTAGTCCTTAAACCAAACAAACGAACGCCAACGACAACGCCTTGTTTCTGGTCCATGAAAGAGCTGAAGCGAAGGCTTGTTGAAATGTGCATCCAGCCTAACTTAACCTACGGTGTGCAGACCTGGTCTTTGACTGAAAATTAGAAGACCAAACTCAACGTTGCAACCGGACGGGCAATATAGAGCAGCATTGTAAGTGTTAAAGAATAGACAGTCTTCGGAACACGACGCTAAACTGAAACACAAGGAATGCAGGTGTCGGGGTGGTAACCGCCAGGTTATAGTGGAATTAAGCTGTCCCTTTTTTAGCGTTAAGACCGCCACTTGTATATAGATATTCAAAATTTTTAATGTCCTTTTATAATGTATGGTGTGCGATAAAGAGTTTCAAATCTCATAACCTGGCGGTTGAGTTCAGATGGGTGGGCCAAAATTGCGACCGACTGGGATGACGTCGTAGCAGACCAAGCATAGGCGCGGTGATTGGTGACAGGGAGACTATATAAAGCAGGAGGGAAGGCCTTCGCCCAGTAGTGGGATACAATAGAAGCTAAGTAGATAATGTTACGTTGGATTTATGGTACGGTTGGTGCAGGAGTTCGACTTGCAATCGGTTTAATTAATCGGTTTTTCTTATTCCTTTTTTTTAGTCCTAACAGTCTACTTTATATGTACTTAATAGGATTACTACGTATAAGCATCGAGACTCATTAAAAAAATACTACTATTTCAACAGGGTGTGTAGGAGAAAAATTCACAGATTTCGTGCCTTACACGACTATCGAGCACATTGGAAATGAATAAATGTCATGTGAAAAATGTCGTTCTGACTCTTTGACGTTTTTCGAAAAGGTTTGGCTACAGGGCAAACCTTTAACCCGAAACCTTTAACCCTTTGTTTCAGGCTCAAATTGTAGTTGACTAAATTTTCCAGCGGAAATTTTCTCAAATTTTTCTTATCATTTTTCGTTTCCAAAATATCGAGCTAAAGATTTTTTTTTTCAGTATTTCGGCCATAACTTTTTTCTTTTTTCCCTTTCTCGAATAATGCTTTTTGCACCTTACAGCTCTCGTGAATACGCGTCTTTTGAGATGTTTTTTCTATATCATATCCTTTCAACTCTCCGAGATATAAGGGCATCGCACTCTTTCGTGAAATCGAAGCCTACACTGGAGCGAACGAAAAGACATTTCCAATGTCAAAACTCACCTAGCCTTCTTTCTCTCGTGTATGACGGCATCCGCGAAAGCGTGCACCTTAGCCAACTCCTCGTGGAAGGTCTTTCCCATCGCGGTCCGGTCAAAGATCCAGCTCTTGTGTAGCCAGAACTTGGTCAGCCTCTTTAGGGACAGCGCGGTGAGATTCAAGATGGCCGACTTGTACGCCAGGGTTGCTGGGGACTCGGCGTCGAGACGCACGCCCATCGCTGTATCTGTATCAAGGAAAGCTGGTTTCATATTGTAAGATGACCGTCTGACTGATAGTTTCATGTAATTAGTAATTACTAAGGTCATTGTGATGCGGCGGTAGCGCAGCGGTAGAACGCCGGCCTCAGGGACATTCGGGAGGTCGTGGGTTCGAATCGCGGCAAGTACCAATGACTTTCTTTTTTAAGCTCCGTACGTTTGTGAAGTTGTAGTAGGGACACCATTCGATAACGACGAAGGAAAACATCATGAGGAAACCTGAGTGTCAGAGGTTTTCACATAACTCAGCGCTTGAAATTGCCAATCCGCGGTGGGCACTCACGGTAATTAAGCCCATACTCTCTCTCTCTTAGAGAAGGCCTGTGCCCTGCATTGGGACGTATATAAGCTACATTAATTATTTAAAAAAAACTGGCCAAGTGTGAGTCGGACTCGCGCACGAAGGCTTCCGTACAACATTAGACAAACATAGAATTTGAGAACAGCGCCATCTATAGAAACCAACAAGAAGCGTTTAACATTGACATTTAACGATATGACATCGGCGACGTTTTTTGTATGGGAGCCCCCCTTGAATATTTATTTTATCATGTTTTTAGTATTTGTTTTATAGCGCCAACAGAAATACATCATAATAATATAATGAAAATTTAAACTGTCTAGCTATCACGGTTCACGAGAAACAGCCTGGTGTCAGACAGACGGACAGTGAAGTCTTAGTAATAGGTTCCAGTTTGGCACCCTTCGGGTACGGAACCTTAAAAAATACCAACTGCAGTGGTAAGTAAACTAAAAAGACAAAAACTAGATATTTTAATTAGATAAAGAATAAAAACCGTTTTTAAAACACTACAGCACTAAAAAGATAGAAATAATTTGAACAATTAGAAGTATTTATACATGTAGGTATTGTAGAAGTATAATTTGAAGTCGGTGCCCAAATTATGTGCTGGTCATGAAACTGGGCATCCGACAGCGTCTTCCTGAGATTCCAAACGCATACTGCGATCGCGAACCCGCCTGCCAAGCGTGGCGATTATGGCAAAACCCCTCATGGTTATGAAAACCACGAAGGAGGCCTATGTTCTGCAGTGGGCGTCAAATGGCTGATGATGATGATACCTATTCTACTATATTTATATACTTCGTTCTCATCATTATGTATGGTAAAATTTAAGTACAGTATATACAGCCTTGCTATACAGTAGTGTGTAATCCTATACAGTATAGTATTTTATAGTAAGTATAGCATTATATTAATGTGTAGGTCTATTCAATCTTTTGAATTGCATTTCTACTTTTTCCCCTCTCCTCTTTGCACGCCTACCAATCTTTCTTACACCTCCTGCGGTCGACTGGTAGAAAATGCTTATGGCATTAAGTCCGACGTACATTAAGCTAAGTGCAATAAAAGTATTAAAAAGATAAATAAATAACAACTTCATGAAAGTAAATTGCAATGGAATGTGTACGATGTTTTCTTTTTACAAGTTGGTCGACTATTATTCATTAACTTGTAACCGTGATAGCTTTCCTTTTAAAGTAGTTATAATATGTGCTACAGCTTTAAATGTTAGGCCGGGAGAGGGGGGAACACTCTACTCTGACCTTTAATTACGCTTTACAGCCTTACAGCTTAATATTTCGCAAACGGATCTCTAAATACAAAAAATCGTTTTCCTATAATATTTTTGTATGACCAATTCAACGATACCCCCCCACACTATGGGGTAAACAAGATTAAAAATCATCTCTGTTTTAGGTGTAGAAGAGGTACCATATTTTTTTTTAAAGATTTTTATTCTATTGTTTTGTCAGCGTGAGTAGTATGTACGAGTATATACTGTATATCTATGTCAAATTTTAGTACTAGACAGACGGACGGATATGGCGAAACTATAAGGGTTCTTTTTTGACTACGGGACCCTAAAAATCACAATAATATACAGCAGCGTTGTACCGTTATCGCAATATGTTTTAATTTTGTTTTAATTCACTATTATTATTCATTAATGCGTTTGTTTGGCCATGTAGAGAGGATTAAGGAAGAAATATTGACGAAACAAATATATATCGAGTGAATGTGGATAGAAGGGCCGGTAAGAGACGTCCCAGCCGGACATACTTCGACCAAATAGGGAATGCATTAGCAAAGGGCAAGATAAAATGTACCGGCATGCGTGCATGTAAAGACTAATGAACGTTGATGAAGCGAAAGTGATCTGTCAGGATCGTGGCAAGTGGCAGTCCCTGGTCTCTGCCTACCCCTCTGGAATACAGGCGTGGGTTTATGTTATACTAGCTGTTGGCCGTGACTTCGTTCGCGTGGTAATTTTGATGTGTATTTTTCCGGGATAAAAAATAGCCTTTGTGCTAATCCAGACTATAATCTATCTCTGTGCAAAATTTCATCGGGATCCGTTCAGCCGTTTTTGCGTGAACGAGTAACAAACATCCATCCATACATACAAACTATCGCGTTTATAATATTATTAATATTATAGTTATTTAATTACTAATTCATTACCTGAAGACTCCTGCTGCTTTTTCGAGAACGGTACTTCATAGAGAAAAGAGTATTCATACCTTTTTTGTAAAAGATTTTACGATTTAGAAACTTGGTTCTAGTTCTAGTTCGACTGGAGATTTCCGCACTTAGTCTCATAGTTGGGCCATTGTACGTAGCAAGTGCTGAGGTATGTAAATACCTCAGACACTAGGGTTTCCTCACGATGTTTTCCTTCACAGTTAGCGAGTGGTATTGCTACTATAACTTCACAAATGTACGTAACTTAGAAAACAAAGTCATTGGTACATGCCGGGATTCGAACCCACGACCTCCCGAATGAGAAGCCGGCGTTCTACCGCTCCGTTTCCACAGCTCTCGAAACTTGGTTCATGCATTTTTCAGGGAGCTCTCACCGTTTCAGAGATATACCTACTTATGCAAAAAAACGAAAAGTTGTGACCTTTGATGTCGGATAAAAAACAACGCACCGTCGGGATCGATGGGGACTTTTGACATAGCTTTGGTAATGACGTATTTAAGATCTATCCAAAAATCCAGCTTCATCATCATCAACCCATTATGTCCCCACCGAGGGGCACGGGTCTCTTCCCTGAGGAAGGTATAGGCCGTACTCCACCACGGGGGCCAAGTCCGGATTGGTGGAGGCTTGTAGACTAGTGGCTCGTAGACGCCGCCCTAAGGCCTCTAACTTGGCTTAACGACTGCCATCTATCGACGGCAGCCGGCACCAACAGCTTGTTGGGAATTAATGCAAACTCAGCGCTTTATTAGTCTATTTTGACTGGACTATTTATTATTCTGTAATTTTTTTTCGAAGCTGGGTCATAAGCAACGTTAAATAGAAAATGCAAAGCTTCTCGCGAAATATTACTCTGACAGACTCAATTTACATGCTGAAAGCCTCTTATTATGCTAATCATCTAATTCATCATTTATTTATTTCTGTATATTAATTCTCAATAAAACATGAAAAACCACGATTCCATTAGCTTGCAAAACTGCTAATGCAGATAATCAGCTGGAATAACATTACTTCAGCCCAGAACCAACTCATTAAAATGTTGCTATAATAACGATAGTTTAGAAAACCGCCCAAGTGCGAATCGGACTCACGCACGAAGGGCTCCGTACCATTATCTATACAACATTTGAATTTTCAAGCGTCTACCTGTTGCTGTTATTAATATCGAGCAAAAAACGGCAAAAAAATCACGTTTGTTGTATACAACGGATATCCTATAGGAGCGCTTTAGCCCGTAGGAGGAGATTTATTTTATTCTAAATATTTATACATAAATATTTGTTTTTAGTATTTGAAGAAGAAGAAAGACATTTATTATATAACAAGATACATCACAGAAAATAAGCAGATAAGTAACATAATATGCACAACAACAGAAAGAAATAAAATACACAACAGACAAAACGAATAAATAAAACAGGACCATAGATGTAGCCTGTGGTGTAGGTAACCAAGTTGCCACAAAAGGCAGCTGACTCAGCGTTGTGCTGAGGGAGTGATCCCTCAGCGCTGATTTTCAGTCAGTGCCTGCGGCAACCCATAATTGTACTACGGTGTGCGTGCCGTGGTGTAGTTAAAAGAATTAAATCAAATGCAATAACATACATACAATGAAGTAAAGAAAATATCGTCATAAAATACTTACATATATTATTAGTTTTAAATTAATATGTGTGAAATATAGAGGAACACCTTAATAAACTAAATTTAATGAGTAAATATAAGTGAAGTAATAAGGAGAAGAGACATAGGAGGATACACAACAAAGTAAATACATGCCCGACATTACGCAATGGTGGCCTATGATTTAATTGATGCGTTTACATAGGCGGTCAATTTACTAAAAAGTAAAAGTAGAAGTAAAGGTAAAAGTTAATCAGAGTCAGAAGCGGCAAAAAATCTCTGCTCTGCTGTTCAAGCAAATATACCTTGAGCTTGCGCCCAAAGGCATACCTACTGGAAACGTCACGGACTGGGGGAGGTAAATCATTCCAGCATTTGTTGTTATAGCGACAACAGAAATACATCGTGTGAAAATGTCAACTGGCTCACTATCACGATTCATGAGATACATCCTGGTGACAGACGGACGGAAGGACGGACAGCGGAGTTTTAGTAATAGACTTAGAAACCATAAACACTAGCATTAATATTTTTCCTACTTTTTAAGAAAAGTTTTTGTATTCAAAGTTATTGATGGCAATCAAGAAATCTTTATCACGCAGGTAGCAACTAATGTATCACGTTAAGATAATTTGAGAAAAGATGGTTAGAGTGTGTTCGCTCCAGTGTAGGCTCCGATTTCACGAAAAAGTGCGATCCCCTTAGATCTTGGAGAGTTGTGAAGATATGATATTTATAAAAAGATCAAAGGACGCTTATTCGCGGAAGCTATAAGGTGCAAAAAGAATTATCCGAGAAAGTCAAAAACGAAAAGAGTCACGGCCGAAATAGTAAAAAAAAATAAAAATTCCGAATTTTAAAAACCTATTTCCGATTTTTTTAATCTTGGCGTTCGATATTTTTGAAAAGAAGAATTATACCAAAAATTTGAGAAAAATTCCTCTGGACATTAGTCAACTACAATTTGAGCCCAAAATAAAGATGATCGGGTTAAGGGTTTGAAAGCTTTTTTAAATTTTTTTTAAAAAGCTAAGCTTTTTGAAAAAAGTGAAAAAGTCAGAACGACGTTTTTTATACGACATTTATGACTCAATTCATTTCCAATGTGCTCGATATTCGTGTGAGGCACGCAATCTGTGTTTTTTTTTTCGACACCTTTTTCTCCGCAAATTGACCCGAAGGCAGCAGCTAACATTGTACATTGACCTTCAACAAACAGCATGCCAATTATTTACGTTTTCGATTTTAATTTTGACTATAAAAACACATATCTGTCGGTAATGCACTAAAATGTCCCTACAAGATTTAGTTCTTATTTTTACAAATACACAAACTCACGCCTTTATCTTGGCGGGTCAGAGAGACCAGGGTTTGCCACTTGCCACGTTCCTGATTAACCTCTTTCGATTCAAGGTACTGCGGCGCTTCATCTACCAATGTTTGCTGAGACTCGCATTGATGGCTTTTATACAATTACGAGGAAACGAGCCGCCTAAGTATGTCACTAACGGCATCCCGAGTCTTATAGCTAGCAGATATGACTGCCCTTTCATGTGGCAAACAGAACAGTGGCACCTTAAATAGTGTAGAGGACAATTTATTGCGCGACCGGGAAAAAAGAATTACAATGGAAAACATGCACTAAACAATGTTTTAATATAGTAAAGGTAGACTTCCGTGCATCGCGGCCGATCGCAGCCGCGCGCGACTGATCATACGTGCGGCTGATGCGGCAATAGTCATTGTATGAAAATGTATGGCGCTGTTTCCAAAGTCTGCGACGGACGCGTGTGGCAGACGACAAAAACGGCGCCATACATTTTCATACAATAACTTTTGTCGCATCAGCCGCGCGCGTCAGTCGCACGCGATCTATCGCGCGCGGCTGCGATCGGCCGCGATGCACGGAAGTCTACCTTAAGAGAGGCCATGTCAAAAGATAAATAAATGCGGTATTGCCCAAAAGACAATATTATAGTCATGGGGTACAAAAACGCACCATACAAATCGTGCTCAAACTATGACGTCGCAAGTAGTGACGTACCGCCTAATAGGGTATTAAGTGTTTATCGATATTTGAGTTACATATCTCGTAAAATAATGTTTTTATGTAACTACACCCCTTTAAGAAAATATTGAGAATTCAAAGAAAAAGCTAAATCTAATAGGTTTTTTATTATTAGGCTGACTTTATTGTTAGCTATTTTTGTGATCCCGAAAACCTCGAAAAATATATATTTTATGGTTTTATGTGGTGATTTATCATTAGTTTTACGTAATTTTTCCTATATGTCTTCTAAGGTTTAAATGTCGCTCCAATGTAAGTTAGACGGTTAGACGTAAGTTCCCTTTACAATTATGTATTAATTATTATTAATTGAATTATATTAGGGGTTAAAGTATGAAATTGCCGTTTTATTGCAATAGGTTCTTTGAATTGACATAGAATCTTCATGGTTTGATGTTTTCGAATGAAACTTTTTTCAAATGGTTTCTATGATGTTCTTTTTTTAAAAAATGTGAAACATTTGAATATCGACTTTCAATTGTTTTTGTTATTCAATTTAGACAAGAAAGATGGATACTGCGAAAATTCGAGTGATTTTTGAATACGAGTTCCGACGCGGAACTAACGCGGCAGAAACAGCCCGCAATATCAATGCTGCGTTCCAAACGCATTTGAGTTATCTCGTAAAATAATGTTTTTATGTAACTACACCCCTTTAAGAAAATATTGAGAATTCAAAGAAGTTTGGAGAGGGGTCTACTAATGAACGCACCGTGCGATTTTGGTTTAAACGCTTTCGTGATGGAAATTTCGACTTAAAGAACGAGCCACGAGGAAGACCGCCCACACAGGCGAATAACGATGAATTAAGAGAGATAGTGGAAGCCGACCCTAGTCAAACTACCCAGGAATTAGCGGCATGGTTTAACGTTACCTTACCCACAATATTGACTCACTTGCGTCAAATCAATAAAATAAAAAAATACGAAAAATGGGTGCCTCATGATTTGACTGATCTGCAGAAAGAAACGCGTGTTGAAACTTGTGTTGCCTTGTTGAACCGGTACAGAAATGAAGGAATATTGGATCGAATTGTAACATGTGATGAAAAGTGGATTCTTTATGATAACCGGAAAAGAAAAATGCAATGGCTGACCCCAGGTCAAATGCCACAACAGTATTCAAAAATCACTCGAATTTTCGCAGTATCCATCTTTCTTGTCTAAATTGAATAACAAAAACAATTGAAAGTCGATATTCAAATGTTTCACATTTTTTAAAAAAAGAACATCATAGAAACCATTTGAAAAAAGTTTCATCCGAAAACCTCAAACCATGAAGATTCTATGTCAATTCAAAGAACCTATTGCAATAAAACGGCAATTTCATACTTTAACCCCTATTATGTGAATGTAGTTTTATGTCAGACGTGTTAGGTCTGAAATTTTATTAAATTTAGATTTAGATTTAGATTTATTTATTGAATTAGTACCGGTTCCGGGTACTTCACATATCATTTGATCATCGTTTATCCGCTTGGGGCGTCAATTACCGGCCTAGTAAATTAATATCTCTGAAATCTGGCGTATTCGAAAACTATGACAGAATAATGGACAGCATGTCAGAATTTAAGCTGACCCACCATATGGAAAGAAAGAGGCGAAGGGAAGAGGTGGGAGAGAGAGAGAGAGATGTATAACTACAAGGTTATTTCCAAAATGAGGTCCTTGAGAAGTATGTCTGGTGTTACTTTGAATGACAGGATACGCAATAGTGTGATTAGAGAACGTTGTGGACTGAAGGAGGATGTAGTGACTAGAATTGAGAAAGGAATGTTGCGTTGGTTTAGACAAATGGAGAGGATGAAGGAAGAAAGATTGACGAAACAAATATATCGAGCAAATGTGGGTGGAAGGGCCGGTAGGGACGACCCATACGGACATACTTCGACCAAATAGGGGATGTATTAGCAAAGGGCAAGATAAAAAGTACCCGAAACCGGCGTGCGTGCAACGACTAAGGAATGTTGAGGAAGCGAAAGTGATCTCTCAGGATCGTAGCAAGTGGCAGTCCCTGTTCTCTGCCTACCCCTCTGGGATACAGGCGTGAGTTTATGTTATGTTATAAAATACAAAAATCTCATAGAACAAAAGTGGTTATAAAACACGAACTCTACGTGGGGTGTTTAATTAAACGCCTGCATTAGAAATTAGCCTGCTTACCGCAAATGGCATGCAGCGTGAAGTCGCTAACAATTGGCATCACGTTGACCACCTGAAAGAATGAAAATGTCTTTTATACCAACACACCAACAACAGACCGTTTTTTACCGACTTTGTTCACCGGTTGGTATCTTGGCTGCAGATTTTTTATGTGGCCTTTATACGTCCCCCTCTCGTTTTTGGCAAAAATGCTTTGAAATTCTGGAATCTTAGGCGTATTTACTAACTAGACAGTAGATTAAAAAAAAATATATCACCATTATTGTGGTCTATGATCAACTTAGACAAAGAATTGCTATTTGGGTAAAAAGATTCTTTAAAAGTATCTATGTACTTACGATATTAAATTTTTTTACATATTTGGAATTTATTGTTTTTTAATCCAACGCTTCGGATCGTAAGACTTCGCGAGGAAACCTGAGTTTCTGAGGTGTTCACATACCTCAGCGCATGAAATTGTGAATCCGTGATGGGCACGCGTGGTAATTAAGCCCACACTCTCTCTCGGAGAGAAGGCCTGTGCCCTGCAGTGGGACATATATAGGCTAAATAAAATAAAAATATTACTTAAAATCCAGTCTATTATGGTATTTACGGTAAATTGTAAGTAAAACCACTAGGTAGTAATTACTCCGTTTAATGCTCGGTAACGACTGCCCAACAATCGGAAAGCAGGTACATTCAAAATGTCTACCTACCCTTAACTAAACACTACACCTATGGTCAGCAGTGGACTTCTTGTGGCTGAATGATGATGATGATGATTACTTTAAAAAAAAATATTCATCATCTACCCATTATGTCCCCACCGAGGGGCACGGGTCTCTTCCCTGAGGAAGGTATAGGCCATACTCCACCACGGGGGCCAAGTCCGGATTGGTGGAGGCTTGTAGACTAGTGGCTCGTCTACTGTCAGAAGTTGTCAAGCCGCCCTAAGGCCTCTGACTTAGCTTAACGACTGACATCTATCGACGGCAGCCGGCACCAACAGCTTAACGTGCCTTGCGAAGCACGGAACCGCTCGGAAAAATGCCACTAGCGTTAGGCATAGACGGTGATCCATCCATGCACTGAACGCGCCCTGTGTTGCTTAACCTTCGTGATCGTTTAAGATCACTCAGGCAGCCGAGGCTACGAGCGATTCATATATATAAATATATATTTAAAAAAATATATTACTTAAATATTATTAAAATATTACATTCTTTTGGTAGCGCAAATAAGCACCGGGTCATCCCTTAATATTAACCACGTATGTAACCAATATAAACCGTGGATATGAATCGTAAGCCCGCAGCCACACAGAAGGGACGAGGCGAGGCGAGGGCGCGGAAAAGATGCGTCGTTAATCCAATTCACTTTCATACAAAATGTACTGAAGGGAAGGGACAAAACCCACACAGACAGAGATGGAGCGAGGGCGCGATTTCTACACAACGCATCGCGTCTTTTCCGCGCCCCCACCCTCGTCCCTTATGTGTGGCCGCTGGCTTACGGTTCGTCTCCACCAATACAGTTTCGGCCTTTGCATCTACGTTATGAGATTATTTGTGCAGCGCCCAGTGGCACCTCCACTCACACTAGATGGGTAAAGGGACCATCCGGACGCTGCAGTGCCTGGGACATTGTTTTTTAGATGGAGTAGGCTCGACTAGCACATATACCATCCTGACAGCTTAGTCGGCCGAGCCCACAGGAAAGACAAGTCAATACGTGCGGAGCCAACTAAGCCGCGGGTTTCCTCACGGTGTTTTCCCTTCACCGTTAACGTGTGGTAGCTACTACAAATTCGCAGATGTATGGAATTTTGAAAATAAACAATGTCATAGGTGCAGGCCCGCACTGAAAAATTGACTCGGAAGCGAGAGACCCAGGTTCGATTCCCAGAGCGGGCATGTACCAATACACTCATGGAATAACAATATATTGTATGCAAGGGTTTACCTACCACTACGCTACTACCATACCTGGCCATCGAATTGTTGCAGTCTCTGGACCATCTCTCGGCTTTTCTCCTCTGTGACGCGCAGGAAACCCTTGAGTATGTTGAAGTGGAACGTCGGTGTCAGGATCTTGCGGCGAAGGTGCCATTTTGAACCTGAGTAAAGTAAGGTTAGTAAGTTCACATAAGGAAGGTATGTAAACGTGTCAAGTTCGCAAACAAATGCTTAAAATGAAGGTTTTTACTTTTTGAAAGTTGAGTAATTTTGTATTTGATTGTACTTTCCGTAAAGTTATAAGTCGAGCATTTTTTTTATGATTTTTTTTTTTAAGTCCTACCAGATCCGTCGATGACATTTAAAAACCGGCCAAGTGCCTGTCGGGCCACGCACAATGTAGGGTTTCGTAGAAAGAGGGTTTTTTATCTGCATTACAGAACTAACAACGTCATTGAAGTCAATCAATCAATCAATCAATCAATCAATCATTTATTGTTATGTCATGTGAATATTACAGCTGGTAAATATAATTTGATAAGGTACATGACACCCTGTAAGGGCATTTTCAATAGATTTTGTACAAAACTTGACTTTTATAAGTTGATAATTTTCCGTTTAAGTTCATTATATGTGCTAACTACCCTGAATTTTTCCACGTTTCTACAAT
This sequence comes from Yponomeuta malinellus, assembly GCA_947308005.1. Classification (NCBI taxonomy): domain Eukaryota; kingdom Metazoa; phylum Arthropoda; class Insecta; order Lepidoptera; family Yponomeutidae; genus Yponomeuta; species Yponomeuta malinellus. The sequence goes on along the minus strand of OX371007.1, from coordinate 2,206,848 downwards.
GAACAGTTTAGCCAGGAGAGGGGGAGGGGGGGGCGCCCTACTGGGACAAAAATTTGCGCTTTAAACCTTAATATTTTGCAAACGGAACTCTAAATCAAATAATGGTCTTGCTACACCCACAATATTTTTCAATGCCCAATCCAACGATATCCTCCATTATGGTGTAGGCAAGAAAAAAAATGCATCCCTAATTTAGGTGTAGGGGGAATTTTTTTTCTTTGAGGTTTTATTCTACCGTTTTGTCGGCGTTATCAATAAGTACATCTAAGCCAAATTTCAACCCTCTAGTACTTACCGTCTCTGTGCTAATCCGCGGACGGATAGACATAAAGACGGATGGACATGGCGAAGCTATAAGGGTTCCTTGTCCACTACGGAACCCTAAAAAGGCGGCAGGTTGTAAAGAAACAATATTATTACGACAAAGAATAAATATCTAAATAAAATATAGTTTACCTACATTCGACAGTAGGTCAACCTTTGCATTTTGTTGCAAAGTCGCCCGTGAAGTGACTGATTAGAGTGCACGTATATAAAGGTTTATGTGCTGTCGACTGTTCATAAATGTAATGAAAATAGACTTACCAGTGCTTATCAGTAAGCCAGTGCCCAGCCAAGGCTGCAGTAGTGTGTACGGGTAGCTCTTGGTTATATTCTTGGTACTGGAAAGTAAAGCCTGAAAAGAAAATTGGCCGTCACCTCCTGTATCATCATCATCATCATCAACCCATTATGTCCCCACCGAGGGGCACGGTTCTCTTCCCTGAGGAAGGTATAGGCCATACTCCACCACGGGGGCCAAGTCCGGATTGGTGGAGGCTTGTAGACTAGTGGCTCGTCTACTGTCAGAAGTTGTCAAGCCGCCCTGAGGCCTCTGACTTGGCTTAACGACTGCCATCTATCGACGGCAGCCGGCACCGACAGCTTAACGTGCCTTGCGAAGCACGGAACCGCTCGGAAAAACGCCACCTCCTGTATAACGCGCACCAAATCCTAAACGAATCCAATCGTCTCACTGTCAAATTCCACACTAATTGCTATCGCAAACGTCAGGATTCCGACAGGCTTTGGTGCGCGTAATTAGGCCTCTGTTCCTAACCTATTTTTCAACGATTTTTCACCCCGACTTTGGAAAGTAGGGGTGTCATTACGATAGTTTTGATGCCTACGTCTGTGTGTCTTGCGTGAATGGGTGTGTATCGATATAAATATCAGTGTGCCTGTATGTCCGAGGTCGTGGATTCGATTCCCACTGGGGACCGCCGTACATTTGTACGAATGGCCACAGTGTGGGTACATTTCCATTTTTGTGATGTCCTTGCCTGGTTACCACAGCACAGGGTATCCTAGGTGTGGAAGTTATTATTATTATTATGTTGGTATGTTGGTAAAAGAATATAAGCAGAGATTTTTTTTTCTTCACCCATTCTATGCCCATACAGCCAAGTCTTCAGTAGAATTTTTTTATTGATATGAAATGAAAATGAAATTTAATGAGATGAAATGAAATGAAACCTAAAGTAACTCATTGAATCAAATCATGAAATCTGATATTGAAACAAATTAGTAGCTTCTTTTTAGAAATATTTGCATGAATCATAGAAACTTCTATTAATTTTTTTTAGTAAAAACTTCGTGGTTGGTTGTTTCTTTTTAATAGACATTATTTTGACAGTTGGAAAAGAGAACGCACGAGTTCGGAAAAGGTAAAGAAAAAGCTCGAGTATGTAATAGCCCACATCCCGAACGCTATACGTCCCTGCAATACGCCACTTTTTGAGCAATTATATTAAAAAAATATATTTTTCAAGTTCCCAACTGTCAAAATAATGTCTATTAAAAAGAATAACCAACCATGAAGTTTTTACTAAAAAAAAATCATAGAAGTTTTTATGATTCATGCAAATACGTATATTTCTAAAAAGAAGCTACTAATTTGTTTCAATATCAGATTTAATTATTTGATTGAATGAGTTTGGTTAGGTTTCATTTCCACTCAAAAAAACAGGCAAATTCGCCAAAACAAAAGGTAAGTTTCGCAATTTCTCGCTTTAACATGAAAATACTTTTTTAATACAGTTGCTCAAAAAGTGGCGTATTGCAGGGACGTATAGCGTTCGGGATGTGGGCTATTACACACTCGTGCTTTTTTTTTACCTTTCCCGCACTCGTGCGTTCTCTTTCCCAACTGTCAAAATAATGTCTATTAAAAAGAATATAACCAACCATGAAGTTTTTACTAAAAAAAATCATAGAAGTTTTTATGATTCATGCAGATACGTATATTTCTAAAAAGAAGCTACTAATTTGTTTCAATATCAGATTTAATTATTTGATTGAATGAGTTTGGTTAGGTTTCATTTCATTTCATCTCATTAAATTTCATTTTCATTTCATATCAATAAAAAACTTCTACTGAAGACTTGGCTGTATGGACATAGTTTCCTTTGCCTACCAGAATGGGTGAAGAAGAAAAAAAAACGTTGGCGCCATTTTTCAGAAATTTTCTTTGCGAGTTTAGTTGTTTGTTGCACAAAATGAGTAATTTCGACCCTAGTTTTTTTGAATTAACACCACCGGAACTCAGTATAATTGCACAAAATGCTTCGGAGAACATTTTACCGGAAAAGTCTAAAAGTCGTTACATATCTACATACGACGAATTTATTGCGTGGAGAGAAGAGAAAAAAGCAAATAGTTTTTCATTTTTTCGCAACTGTATTAAAAATAGTCGTTCAGTACACGTGCGGAACCGTCATTGCAACTTGTTCCGACTGTCAACCCTCGCCTTCGGCTGCGCCTCGGCTCGGGTAGACATTTGTCGGAACTCTTTGCAATGACAGCCTTTCCACACTTGTAATGAAATATACTATTCTCAAACATGCTTGGAAATTTGAGCATTATTTCGACAAACTTCTTCGAGATAAATCGAAATTGCTGCACTGGCCAATTATACGCGAGCAGCGGCCGGAAAAAGTTTTATGAAAATTCATAACTGTCGTGTTTTGCGGCCAAATAAATGACATACTAAAACTCATTATCTGTCGTGTTATTTAAAAATAGAACGATCTTTTATGACAACCAAGGAGGTAACTTATCAGAGATTTTACTTAAATTTCGAACTGGCTTGCGATAGAAAGCTGGATATACCTATAAAAAATTATTGTTGTTCGTTCGTGGTTCGTCTGAGTTTGAAAGTTTATTGAATTTTTCAAATAAAAAGTTCTGCCTTAGTACTACTGACTTTTATTTTCCGCGCATTATTTGAGAAAAATCATATACAAGCCTTGGCCACAGCTAGGCATTGATGGACTCACGTATGTGTGCCTCGGCTTCGCCTCGGCTCACATTTCCACGTTCGTCCATTAATGCCTCTTTTGCTGGCCGCTGCAGTAATGTAATATTTCTAAATCAAGTTAGTCTAATAATAAAAAACTCGTCAGATTCGGTTTATTCATTAAATTGTAAACGTTTTTTAAAAAGGGTGTAGATGCATAAAAGTTGTATATTATGACATAATTCAAGTATGATAAACACTAAGGCGTTACATGCAAGCTGTGACGTGATAGTTCCAACATTATTTTGTACCACGCGACTAGAGTGAGTTTTTAACGGGTTATATCATAAAAAGTATTAGACGTAGAGAAAAATATACCATGTTTATTTACATTTTAACATGGCCTCTTCAATTATATTAAAAGATTTTTTTGTGCAAGTTCTCCATTAAAAACCATTGTTATTGTCAAGGTCAGGCCTGAGGAAGTTAAATACTAACCTCGATATCATCGGGACTGTTAATGTGCAGTATTTTTCTCTTGAAGACCTTTATAACGAAGCGGTCCCCGTAGATCCTCTTGTACTCACGCACCATCAGGAACAGATCACCTGGAACGAAGAACTTATTGGAAGAAACGGGACTCGTATGATATGAATGGCCTAGAAAAGTTCGTTCCATTTTCCATAAAACTAATTGTAGTTTATGAAAAACCGACTTGGCTACGCACTATGAATTGATATAGTTTGTTATGACAATTCAAAGTACAGTGCATAGCCAAGTCAGTTTTTTGTAGCATGTATTCCCACTGGAGGGCACGGGTCTTCTCTCAGAGAGAGAGAGAGAGATAGATAGAGAGAGAGAGAGAGATAGATAGATAGATAGAGAGAGAGAGAGAGATAGAGAGAGAGAGAGAGTAACTGATGAATTTCCACAGAATAGACATGTCGATTCATTTGCACTCTCTGATACTGACGACGAAGAAGTGGAAGGACTTATTTTCCCTTAGGAGCGACTGTTCTATTGCCTGGGATGGGCTTTCAAACAAATTGCTTAAGGAACATAAAAATATATAAGTTTTTCATCTGACATATATTTTTAACATGTGCTTGTCAAATGGCGTCTTTCCCAAATGTTTGAAGATATCAGAAATCCGTCCTATTCAAACCTGAACCGTGTCGGAACTTTAGGCCTATATCAATACTTCCTTTTATACCTAAATTACTTGAAAATATCATTAAAAATAGGCTAATTTGATATTTGGAAGAAAAAAAAATCTTATCCGATAATCAGTTTTGTTTTCGTTGAGGTAAATCTACAGATGATGCAGTGAGTAAATTGACAAACTGTTACATTAAATTTGGACATAGAAAATAAATGCATTACTATATTCTTAGATTAGCCAAAGCCTTCGATACGGTACGGAAATAAATTGGAGAAAATTGGTATTAGAGGCGTACAGCTGTGTCTATTTACTGACTACCTAACAGATAGGTCTCAGTGAGTTAAAGTTGGCCCTTATACCAGCTCTGAACTACCTGTAACTCATGGAGTACCACAATGAAGTATCATTGGTCCAACACTTTTCCTAATATAATTATCCGTTCATGGAGAGATCATTTCGCACGCAGACGACACGGCCCTAGTTTTTGCTGCAAAAACTTGGAAAGAGTGTTCATCACGAATCATCACATTTTTTTTTTATTATTTCACTTAGATGTAATTTTTAGATCACAAAACGGAACTTTCATACGATGTCATAGTCACATCACAAATAAATATCGTTCTGAATTGATCCATTCACGTTATCGCAATATCCATTGACGTCCATTACGGAACGGTAGATGCGTGAATACGTGCGCAATAGCGCGTTCCGATTTGCCCATGATCGCTCACGGTCGCAAATCGGAACGCACGGCTAGTAAAGTAGTCAGTTCAGCGCCATCTGCAGAGTTATTGGGAACTACTTTTTTTTCTTAATAGTCAAAAAGAAAACCTCCCATTGGGATGTTGGTACTTTAACATGTGGGAAAAATACAGAAAAAATATAAATACCGAAAAAAATATGCGCACAAAAAGCGCTTTCTGTTAATATTTTTTCTCAATCTGGATATATGGCCATCTATGGCTCCTTAAATATTAAACTTAATCGTAATAAATGTTATGATACAAAATATGGCACGTTTTAATAGCTTTCAAAAAGTAGCAAGCTATCAAAAGGGTGTAGAGTAATAAACACGCGAGGTTTAAGCAATTGAGTCAAGTGCAAGTCACTGCGCATGAATTTCATAGCTGGCAGTGTACGTAGGCCAAATTGCATTCTCCTTTCTCTTTGACTATTGAACTCAAAAATTCCGAGGAAATGATGAAAAACATTAATTAAGTGGGTACCCCCATTTCAATCTTTGAGCTTGCCTTCTTAATAAGGAACGTTTTTGTCTGAGAAACGGTTTTACAGTAGGTACCTACATTGTGTATTTTAAAAAGGTTGATATACATCTGTGTTATAGTAGGTTCAAATACCTATAGCGATTAAAAGTAACAATATTTACATCTCCTTAAGATTTCCTCCTACTCGTCAATACAAAAACTTTTACTATGGGGCAAACTACTAAATTACGTAAGGGTCAGTTTTTCGGTATCGGTCATTGTAGGAAGGGGTAACTTTAAGGCCGCGTTTTCACGATAAGATATGATAAAAATATTCTTAATTAAAACACAAACATAAATATTTACAAAGAAACCGTACTTATTGCTTATAGCAATTTCTTCCATACAACTCACGATGGAGAGCGGCTGAAGGAAAAGTGACACGGGTAGTCGGTGCAAATATAAATAAACACGATCTTAGTAGTCACATCTTAGAATCGATTGAGATCTTATTTGTCAAAATTTGACCATTGGTTAAGAAGTTATGGGGGAATATGGAATCGGACATACATACATACAAGCCAAACACATTACCCTCCTTTTGGGCTCCGCCGCAGTCGGGTAATTAAAGGAAAGGTAAACAGGTACTTACGAGGGTGCATGCCAATCATCTGGTACGAGTTTCCCAGTATTGGGAACTTCCTTGGCCCAGGTAAGCGGTCCAGCGGGTCCGCGTCATCCTGAAGGAATTTCCATAGCGCAAACAGAAAACTAGCCGCCAAGAACAGTGACGTAAGCATTTCGATTGGGAAAGTTTCGTGACACAATGCTTGACTTCAGTTGTGGATTGCTTGACTTTCCTCGTTTGTCGGGTTCATCTGTAAATAAGGGGAATAATTATATACTTACGTAAGCACGTATTGTTCGGTATTGATATAACTACCGTTCCCGACATTATTGCCATGAACGGACTTCCCGCGTGTTTATTTTTTATTTTATTTATTGCATTACACAACAGAAAAGTAACATTGCATGTTATAATATCATGATCATCGTCAGCCATTTGACGCCCACTGCAGGACATGGGCCGCCCTCATGGTTTTCTAACCATGAAGGGGTTTGTCATAATCGCCACGCTTATGGCAAACCCCTTCATATCATGATGAAAGCTTATAATTTAGTTACATATCCTTTAACATGTGATGATAGCATGGTAGAATATGGACGAGAGCCAAAGCACATCAAGCCACATACAACCAAATACCACTCAGTGCAAAGTATCGTAGACACCCTACGCCGAACGGTCGCACCAGGACATAATTGTGGCCCGATCCGCTTCTACAAACAGATCCAAGAGCTCTCTTTACTCAAATAAGTAAGTATTAAATTAAATAAAGAAAACTTTAATCAACAATTAACGATCTTACTTACTTACCTACTAAATTTTTAGCTTAACTAATTGTGATTTAAAGCGGTTGAGGCTTGGGTTGAGGTTCACAAAAATGTCAAGAGCATCGAAATTGTTATTTGATATTTCATAGCGCACTTTTGTTTGATTACATTGTAGTCTGGGAATATTAGCAATATTGCTGGGCATGGTAAAGCAATAGGTCGGTGAGAGAGGTTGCGCTACATTATATCCATCTATTGGCGAAGCTGAAATTCGTACGTAGTAATAACAATCGAGTTTTCACATTCATGTCATTTTCACGTAGAGGAACGAAAGTCGTCGACATAGCCCAGCGGATTAGTAAGCACGCAGAACTGATGGCCGATGGAGCCGAAAAGTTCTCAAATGGAGACCACATATGGCAAGCGCAGCGTAGGACGACCATCCCCAAGATGGACAGACGACCTTATCCAAGTGGTAGGAAGAAGCTGAATGCAAGCCGCTTCCAACCGGTTTTCTGGAAATCCATGCAGGAGGCGTATGTCCACCAGTCGATTTCTATGGCTGAATGATGATGATGATGATCTTTGAAGATAGCTTTGTTTTGTTAATTTTGGTTTAGGTATTTACATACATATAAGATGTTTCTTCGACCTAAAAACCTAATTATTAATGGGAAATATCAGTCAATAGGTCCACTATTCGGCCACTCATTGGCCCGTATTCGTCCTCTTCTGAACATAAAACACTCCCCAAGCGTTTGATTTTTGAAAATAATACCTATGTGTTTATTTGGTACATTTATTTCGAGAACGATCCAAGATCACGGGACCCCGGAAACTTAGCCAAGATAAAGTCTATCTTGCGTGTCACCACGGCTTAAAAATAGAAGGATGTGCCGATGGAAATATTCTCGGATCACGAACATGTAATTACGCCATAAAATTTTAACCATCATAAACGTTATATTCGTGCTGAGCACCGATTTTTATAAAGATACTAATTTAGAAAAACTTGCATGTCAAATAAAATTTATTTGCATATAAATCTCATTCATTATAATTCAACGCAGATCTGGGAATTCCGGGAAAGTTGGGAATGTTTCCAAAATTCTTATCAATGGCAGTTCAATTCTTGTTAATGATTAGAATGTGTTGTAGTTCGCGTTGACATGCACGATAGTTGAGTTGCTATTTTTCTTCATTTATGTATGCTTGTATGTTTACTCTGCGTTGTTACATTGTGACTTAATAATGGGAGGTTTTCTTTTTGACTATTAATAGAAAAAATTCGTTTTAACGAATCGTGTTTTTGTAAATAAGACCGTAAAAGTTTTATTTTAATTTACAGATATGATATAATTTAAGTATGTACCTAATCCGTTTATGGTTACTGCTTATTATATTTTTAATAATTTCTAAACTGTTGTTTAAGGGCCACTTATCATCATACCTACTCGTACGTATCCGAATACCGTTAATCGGGATGTATATAATAGTGAGGCGCCAAAAAGTGCTGATAGAGTATCTCGTCCGTTTTCACCAATAGAGGCGCTACCAACAGGGTCATCGTTACGAGCAAAGTAGCATGATGTTTCATTCAGGCTTTATCTTTTTTTTGACTTTTCCAATTTGGTATTCTATTATTTGATCACAACGTATTGGTTCATTATTAATTATCTAGACTATCACGACTACTTAGGGCCGATTCGACCAACTAAGCTTTATACCAGGAGTAACTAATCTCATAACAAATTTACTCTCTCAATTTTAATCTTGGTATAATTTATTGCATTCTAGCTAATTATCCCGGGATTAGTAGTTGGTAGAACGTGAAGATTTACTCCAGAGTATTTCTCGACTTATTCCAAGATTACCACTTATACCAGGCATAAATATATATAGTATTGCTCACGGTTGTACTACACCGCGGTATGTGACGCTCGCGGGGAAACTCCTGGCACTGACTGAAAATCAGCGCTGAAGGCTTGACCCTCAGCATACTGCTGAGTCAGTTGCCATTTATAGCGGCAGTGACACGCTGTGACACCGTTCGTTTTACTTTTTTTTTTATAACATTTCGGTTGAAATATTTTCTTTGTTGTTTTTTTGTTTTGTTATTGTGGCGTGTGTACTGTTTTTATAATAAATGTTTTTTCTTCTTCTTCTTCTTCTAAATATTTTGGTCGAATCGGCCCTAAATAAACAAATCACAAACAGGTAAAGCCGTTAAAATCATGAAGAAACCAAGCCTCGCAACTCAGTTCTTCTACCGATAAAGTTGTGAGGTCCGTGTAATACCAAGTCGGTTAATTTATTCAGTCCCTATTTAAGGGTCCTTCTGTCTTAAGTTATTACGTAATTAGCTGACCTCGGGAATCAAAGGTAATAAGTTAGACCCGTTTAATGTATTACTAAACTAACAACATCTTATAGTGACCATATCAATATGAAGAAGTTGTAAATCTTTGTTATTATGATAGATAAGATAAGCAGCCTATAAACGTCCTACTGTAGCGCACATACCTTCTCTCAGAGAGAAGGCCTGTTATTATAATTTTTATTAGTTATTGTGCGTTTTAGTAATATTTGATTTGTATTCTATTCTTGTATAAAACCTCCATTCAAAACGCTTCTTGCGTAATTAACTGAATTTTTTTCCACTCAAAAAAAACAGGCAAATTCGCCAAAACAAAAGGTAAGTTTCGCAATTTCTCGCTTTAACATGAAAATACTTTTTATTTTGGTACGGAAATTTCTCAAGAGAAAAAACCTTATCGCCTACCTAAGTATAGGTATAGAAAAAAACTGAGAAAGAGTTGAACGGAATAAATATTTTATAAGTAACAAAACTTCTTAATTAAAGGCATGTCCACATCCACATTATCGAACTTAAACTGGAGGTGACCTAGAATAGCAAATATGAAAATGGAGAGCCTACGTCCAGCAGACTAGGCAGGCACTAGACATATCTTGAAAATATACTGTCTTGTCTGTCGGTAATGTCTGTTTTTTGAGCCTCTTAAATATATAATGCAGTCTATAATTACAAAATAATAACGTCCACACAACACGATCATTTGTCCTGGTCGCAAACTAGGATACCCTGTGCTATGGTAACCAGGCGAGGATATCACAAACATGGAAATACATGGTATTGGTAAACAGACGTGATAACGCTAGGCCAACGAGGCAGTCATACGTCCCACTGTAGAGCACAGCCTTCTCTCAGAAAGAGAGAGTATGAGTTTAATCGCCACGCGTGTCCTCCGCAGATTGATTGATAGATTTCAAGCGTTGAGGTATGTGAACACCTCCAGCACGCAATTTTCTTCACGATGTTTTTTTTTCACAGTTCGAGAGCGGTATTGAAACCTACTACAAATTCACACATGTACGGCACTTACAGAACAATGTCATTGGGGCAAACTTAAATAGTAAAATAAAATACGCGCTACGCCGCCGCCGCGCCGCTGCGGCCGGTGTTCGCATTGGCGTGAAATCAGCGGGACTTTTTTTTTGTTACACAACTTGTTATAAAAATAACGCATAAGTTTCTTAACTCAGTAGGCCACTCATTTTTAAAATCAAAGAACAACCTTTTATATCACCTGTTATTTTTAGGCTTACCCTATAAGTTACTTAGTAAGAAGCAAATAAATGAATAAAGTATTAATTAATTTTTAAGTATCGGCATCGGCAGTGAATATTGGCGCATCTAGGGTTATTTTGAATAACTGTGAACTGCCACACCGAACCGTGCCGCGTCTTTCCAATGTATGTATACAAGGCCAGAACCTACAGGTATCTGTGGCCAAAACCTATAGGTATCTGTGGCCAGAACGCAGCCATAGGTCGTGTATATTGTAACTGCTCGTGTATATTTTGGAAGCTTTAAAATCTCTATAGTCGCAAACAGTCGACAGCAGGTCAACCTATACATTTTTGTTGCAAAGTCGCTCGTATCGTAGTTTGTAACTTAATAGAGTACACGCCTAAAGGTGAACCGTACATCGACTCTTTGTCGTTCGCGCCATCAACAAAAAAAAATTTAAACTGTTTATTTCAAAAAAATAATTATAATACATATAAATTTATCTCTGGAACTGATTTTTGCCCTCACGCCGGTCGCCTCCCACGGTTTTGGCCGGGTTCTTATAGAGGCGAGGTAGAGAAAACTCTCTACCTCTATAAAAAACCGGCGGCCGTAAACACACGGTAGTGTAAACACAATATTGTATTATACTAGAGATATAATAGAGGTAGATAATTCGATAGACTCAAGTCAATAGAATCTTCTACCGGGATCATGACGATATATCGTCATCTTATCATTATTTGATTAAAAGAAACAGCGGGACAAACGTATAACCTACTTACGCAGAAAGGATCTCCTTGGATCGAATCATGCAATGTAGTCCAAAACAATCCAACTAGAAACACAAACAGTTGTTTCACGATTATTCATATGTCTCAGTTATTTGCACTAACAACAAAGAACCGCACTGACGAGCAAACAGATAGATACTACTGTTATCTGACAGCTCCAAACGCTCTCAGTTGGATAAAATGAATACATAAACAGAATAGATAGTACAGATTGCTTCTTGAGTCTATAAAACGCTAGGAAACCACGCAGAATGTGTAAAAATGTATGTATTGAAGATGGAATATCGAATGATAACGTGGTAGTTAGAACGAAGTTCCGTTCCATGACCGGTTCCTCGAGTATTTTGCGCGAAAGACGCCTTTATAGCACTCGTCATCGGTGTATTATTAGACTGGTTTTCCTGTATGTAATGGCAACTCGCACTTAATTAAGTTTTTCATACTCTGTTTGCACCAGAAACGGGCAAAAACCGTGAAAAAATTAAGGTAAAAATTTGCTCCGATGGTGCCTCCAGCACCACTTAGCATTATCCAAACCTAAATATAATTCCATAGCATAATTATACAGGGTAAAGTTATAGTAGCAATACCACAGGCTAACGGTAAAGGAGAACATCGTGAGGAAATCTGAGTATCTGAGCCATTCAAATACCTCAGGGCTTGAAATCGCCAATCCGCGGTGGGCACGCGTTGTGATTAAGCCCATACTCTGTCCCTGAGAGAAGGCCTGTTCGCTACAGTGGGACGTATTTAGGCTGCTTGTATGTATGTATGTAATTCATCATCATCATCATCATCAGCCATTTGACGCCCACTGCAGGACATATGCCTCCCTCGTGGATTTCATAACCATGAGGGGTTATCGGCAAGCGCAGCCTAGGACGACCAGCCACAAGATGGACAGATGACCTCATCCAAGTGGCAGGAAGACGCTGGATGCAGGCCGCTTCCAACCGGTCTTTTTGGAAATCCATGGAGGAGGCCTATGACCAGCAGTGGACTTCTTGTGGCTGAATGATAATGATGATGATGAGGGGTTTTGCCATAACCGCCACGCTTGGCAGGCGGGTTGGCGATCGCAGTATGTGTTTGGAATCTCAGGAAGACGCTGCTGACCGTCTCCTGGTAATTTATTTCCTTAGTCGCCTTCTACGACATCCACGGGAAGAGATGGAGGGACGCTATTCTTAACCCGGCGCCACACGGCAGGTATGGAATGTAATTATACAGGGTTATTTAAAAATGCGATATTCCTGAGTCACTTTTACGGATTTAGACTTTGTACCAATGTTGAACTCATTGCCTTACGAAGAAAAATGTTTGTTAATTTAACACATAGGATTAAAAGGAGGCTCAGCAAGCAATAGAGAGAGATACGTTAGGAGTTTCACTGCGTAATCGAATAAGGAATGAGGAGATCCGCAGAAGAACCCAAGTTACTGATATTTATTTATTTAAGGAGAAAAAACAGAATTGACAAACTTATAGCATAAAAAATATTAGAGTCAATAAGTACATTTTGCCAATATAGCTGATATAGCTCGAAGAATTGCTCAGTTGAAGTGGCAGTGGGCAGCCTATTAACAGTAGATTACCAGCTTGTTAGTGTACGAGAAACCGGGGGTTAGCCTACTCCGTACTGTCCAATACAAACATATCTTGACACTTTGGAGTCGTATTGAATGGTAAACTCGATAAAGTGGACAGTTACGTGATACGATACAAGGGCAGGAATTGCGCAATTTAGTAGGTACCATCTGAATAGTTCGGTCGTGGGTTCGATTCCCACTAGAGGCAGCCGTAAAGGGGTTTGAACCTCCGTCGCATATCCACCCACCGCCATTTTGATTTTTTTTTTTAAGTTTCCGCGCATGATTAAACGGTTCGACCTAGCTACTTCGACAAAATAACGTTATTTGCGATGTCATGTGATTTAGTAGTCAAATTGTTTTTTTGTTTTTGTGGTACCTACTAGGTTGTGATGCCATCTAATAAATCATCGTTAAATTAACCGGGAGACTATTCATAATCATCATAAGCAGCCTATATACGTCCCACTGTAGGGACAGGCCTTCTCTCAGAGAGAGAGTATGGGCTTAATGACCACGTGCCCACCGCGGATTGGCGATTTTAAGCGCTGAGGTATGTGAATAGCTCAGAGACCCAGGTTTCCTCACGATGTTTTCCTTCACCGTTAGCGAGTGGTATTGCTACTATAACTTTACAAATGTAGATACATAACATAGAAGACAAAGTCATAGGTATATGCCCGCACTGGGAATCGAACCTGGGTCGCCCGCTTCCGAGTCCAATGTTCTGCACACTAGGCTAAGTGCCACCGCTTACTAGGCAAACGTTCTTGTTACTAGGCATTGAAATGTACTAGGCTACCATCGCTTCTATGCTACCCTGCTATTATTTGAATGCAATGAAATGCGTTTACACGCACTGTCATTGTTCTCATATGAAGATCTTTACCCCCAAATATCTCGTAAGCGTGACACTTTTGGTTCCTTTTTTCCTCTGTGCTTTTGGATACCATTATGACCGGAAGTTTTTTGTTTGTAAGTATCCTCTTTAGCCATATTTACCACTTTCATCGTGCACGGAAATTTTGAAAAAAAAAAATTTTTAAATGGCTGTGGTTGGATATGCCAGCTTCCATAGAAAAATGCATAAACCCCTTTGTGCAAATGGCCTCAGTCTGGGTGTATTTTCATGTTTGTGAGGTCCTTGCTTGGTTAGAATAAGATCTAGTACCTACCTATACCAAAGTACCTAGGTAGGTACCTAGAGTCGACAGCACATCCACCATTACCTTTTTTTTTACTATTACTAAAAAACTGTTAACAAAAAAAAATTACCTGCACGTGTGCACTCTAGTTAGTTATGTTACAGGTAACTTTGCAACAAAAATGTAAAGGTTGCGTTTCATAAGAGTTTATTAAGCAAATTGGATGATAAACTGTGGGTTATGCGGCTATACAATGTACATCGAATTGTCATAGTATTTCATAACACAGGGCCCTGCTGTAGGTTGCACTTATGGTAGCCCTGATGGATAGCCTCTATCTCACAGAAACTTCATATTATGTAACATGATTTAATACATTAGGAACATTGTATGATATTTAGTTCTCAGATCAAGGAAAAAACCGGCCAAGTGCGAGTCGGACTGGCGCACGAAGGGTTCCATACCATCATCTATACAAAGTTAGACACAAAAATCGAGAAAAAACGGCAAAAAATCACGTTTGTTGTGTGGGAGCCCCCAAGGTTGGCCAGTTTTATTGATGGGCCACATTTTTCCCCATTAGTTAGAGCTGCCATCTATTCGTTGCCAGTATGCACTATCAAGTCTTGTTGACTGTAAATTACGCTTCGTTCTACGGAAAGATATAAAAACAACATGAAGCATTCTTTTCTTTTAATTTGCTATTAGGTACTTCATGATAATTTGACAACTCGAACATTCCAATAATTTTGATGTGATACCCGAGTAGTGTTCTATTTATGTTTACAAAACTAATAATAATCGAACGTCTTCTGAGCATAACGAAATGTGAAACAAAAAAAAAATTTCAAGGGTGACTGAACCATCTCATTGTCATTTTGTTGCATTTTGTTCTGTAATACATAATTTTAATTAATTAGTCATCTAACGCGTACGGCGAGTGCAATAACACAGCTGCCGTCAGCCATGGCGTTCTGAGTAACATCTGAGGCGTGGCTCAACAACAAACGCTCATTTGCGAAACGCGTTACAAAGGTGTTGTGTAAAAATATTGTCCTCGTCACGGCACAAGATGACTGAATACAAACTGGTTGTCGTCGGTGCTGGAGGCGTGGGCAAGTCGGCCCTGACCATACAGCTGATACAGAACCATTTCGTGGACGAGTACGACCCGACGATCGAGGATTCTTACCGTAAACAAGTGGTGATAGACGGTGAGACGTGTCTTTTGGATATATTGGACACGGCGGGTCAAGAAGAGTACTCCGCAATGAGAGACCAGTACATGCGGACCGGGGAAGGGTTTCTACTGGTGTTCGCGGTGAACAGTGCTAAGAGTTTTGAAGACATTGGCTCATATAGGGAGCAAATCAAGAGGGTGAAAGACGCTGATGAGGTGCCTATGGTGCTGGTCGGCAACAAGTGTGACCTGCAGGCGTGGGCTGTGGACATGACGCAGGCGAGAGAGGTTAGCAAAACTAGCGTTTGAGTTCAATTAGATTCTTGAAAAGTTCCCTAAGAACTCTAGCAATAATTTGTTTCTGAGATCACTAGGTCTCCTCGTCTTCTTTGTCAGTAGGAAGTTAACAGTTCTGGAAAGAAAAGCGAAGGTAATAGAGCTGGGTGCTATCAGAGTTGTGGACTACTGAGTGGTTAATAATTCAACCCCCGAATTTGCATATTATGTTACATATCCTGTGACATTCGTATGATCTGTTGATATTTTAATTGTTAATGTGTATATCTACAAGCGGTGAGTGTCCATGGAAGGGGTAACAATTGGCTAAAATCTGAGAAACCATGGGATAGTCACCTCTGTGGTAAGAACGAGACAGTTTAGAGTTTCTTATAAGACAGACTATTATGCCTCTGTCTCACTTGGCCCTATTTCATAAAACTACAAGTCATGTTTTAATCTGACAATTTAATGTATATTGCTTAGCTGATTGACCCACAGACTAACAATAACAAAACTGCTGTGCAATGTATCAAATTTTTGACAATAATCTGTGAATTGTAGTTTTATGAAATGCGGGCCTGACATAGATGAGGCCTGACATCTTACATGCCTGCATAGCTCCAACTCCCAAATTAATGAACATTAGTGGTCCCAATTTTTCCTCTTGCATATTGCTAGGTGGTTCTACAAAATTAAGGAAAACTGTGTAGTTTGTTATCATTGTACTTTGAATGAATGGCCTAGTGTCTTTTGGAGTAAGAATTTGGGTATTTTTACTACAAGCCTAGTTTATAACTGCTACCTAACAATGTATCCCAACATTGCTTTGTTAACAAATGTACAAATAACATATATCACAGATGTATAGTCAGCAACATTGTTCAATACTTTAAAACTGCACCTAGCTAGAATTTTCACTGACTTCAAAAAAGGTGGAGGTTCTTAATTGGTCAAAATCTTTTTTTAGGGTTCTGCATCTCAAAAAGAAAAAAGGAACCCTTATAGGATAATTTTGGTGTCTGTCAAGGCCACTTGTCTCAGTAATGCGTAGAGGTATTGAGATGAGATTTAAACCTCAGGTCTATATACTCAGGTCTACAGTGCCATAAGGCTGTGAAAAAAATCAAACATCTGAGTTAACGTAAAAAAAGATACGGCCGTTTAAGCCGCAAAAAACTTAAATTTGAACACCCAAGGGAATTTAAATTTATAGGGTACTATCTGTTGACCTAGAACTATGAAGTTTGGCAAGTAATATCGTCTTATACTGCAAGTACAGGGGAAAATACATAATTTGTAATTAAATCATAAAAAAAAATAGAAAAAACTGTGAGACTCAATTCCTGAACTATTTATAATTAAGTACCTATAAATTTGTATGGAACCCTCGGAAGGCGAGTCCGACCTTTTCTTTTTTTAGGGTTCCATATCTGAAGGGTGCGACCCTATTACTAAGACTTCACTGTCCGTCTGTCTGTCCCTTTGTGTACGGAACCCTACAAACACCTACTTGAGCCTTAAAATTATTCTATAGCATGCTCAATCTCTGTTTTAATTGGTGCCAAAAGAGTTATGATACATAACATAAGCAGCATGCGTCCCTCTGTAAGGCCTGTGCCTTCTCTCAGGGCTTAATCACCACGCGTGCACACCGCGGATTGGCTATTGCAAACGCTGAGATATGTGAATAGCTCAGACACTCAGATTTCCTCTGTTTTCCTTCACCGTTAGCGCGTGGCTACTACAGCTTCACAAATGCAGATAACTTAGAAAACAGTCATAGGTACATGCCCGCACTGGGAATCGAACCTGGGTCTCTCGCTTCCGAGTCCACTAGGCTAACACCGCTCCTGTTCTACCCACTAGGCTACCACCGCAGAGGTATTATCATCATCATCAGCCATTTGACGCCCACTGCAGCCTCCTCCGAGGTATTATACTGAAATAAAATTATTTCAAACTCTCAAGGCACCACCCAAATATTTTCAGGTCGCCCGCAGCTACGGTGTCCCATTCGTCGAGACCTCGGCCAAGACGCGCATGGGGGTCGACGACGCCTTCTACACGCTGGTCCGGGAAATCCGCAAAGACAAGGGCCGGAACAAAAAGACCCGGAGAGGCATTGGCCACGGTACGAAGCGGTCCATACGGTGCAAGCTTTTGTAAGAATACAGCTAATCAAAGTAAACAGTGGTGCAGTAGTATTGCGAAGAGGTAAATTGTAGTTTTTTTGTGCACTGCTCGGATACATTTGGACGTTACAAAATCTTGCGGCCAAACTTGAATTGGAGCAGTACACAGGTGCCAGAAGTGTTAAGGCGTTCTCAATTATATAATAGTTTATAATATTGTTGGGCTTTCCGTCGTAATAGAGAATCAATCTTATGATTTATGGTCTTCAAGGCAAAAACCTGGAACCAGGTAACTTAAATCTGATCTGTGAGCAGCTTCCCAGCGATATTATAATTTATAATATTGTTGGGCTATCAGTTGTAGTAGAACATCACGGCTATCATATTGGGATATGTGGTGCTCAAAGCAAGAAACCATGTAACAAAGCTGAACCGAGTGACAATGCACAACACTCTTTTTCAACGTGTCTGGGCTATTCACAATGTGAAGAAAAAAAGTGAATAGTACCAGTATTTTAGGACTATTGTAGCATCCATTTATCGGTGGTTGAAATTGGTTAGAGATTTAAAATAGCAGGTGTCCACCTTTTGGGAGATTCGCATTTGTTTGTGATTGAGTTTATTAGTCAGGTTTCTTTATGTTGTTTATGTACTTACTTAATTCTGGCATACATACAATATGATATGACAAGAAATTTACAAAAGCCACTAATGACCGGTTTCACATTGGACGATAACCATAACTGCATGCCATTGTCAGTCTGGAAGTTTCATATATTTACTAAGGCCGTTGTCCGAACGTTGTGTGAACGTTGTATGAATACTAGTCCAATAATGTGGTGCAGTTACGGTCATCCAATATAAACCACACCCGTAACCGTAGCGTGACAATGTGCGACTTCGTTTGTCATGCCGGCACCACACTTGGCCATGCGTATTTGTGTATTTGGCAAATTTTAACCATCCATTGCCGGGTATCCTGACAAATTTTTGTTAAACCTGCAATGTATTCAAATTTGTCGGCGAACACGCGAACACGAATAGACAAGTGAAGTGCCAGCATCAGGTATACGGCCCATCCTTCAGTTTTTTATGGACGTACATTGAGTGAACATCGTGATGATGAAGCAGCTGCTTTCTTTTGTCCTTAGAGCCTAAAATACAGGTTCCTATCCTAATCCTAGTTTAGGCTCGTACTTACTCTTACTTATGTTAAATTTAATTCTTATGTACACTTTATACCTACGATTTTATGAATAAATTTTATCTTTATCTTTATCCTTGACGGTATTGGTTCATGTTGAAATGAGCGACATACCTTTGTTATAAGCTGATGTGTCACAAATCGCGCGTTGTCATGCTGCGGCCACCGCACAGTGTAGTTTTTATGACGATAAGCGGCACGAAAATACGCGTGCAGAATAATTGGACACGTAAAAAATACGTTACACACAAAGAATTGTACCTAATACTGTAAAAAAATCAAAAAGCCTGCAAAATAAACCCAATTTAAATAACCAAAACCCTTTCTGTCTACTACACGGTTCCTAAGTAGGCATACTATTAGTGTACTTGAGATGAAACATGCATGCATATCTCAATATTCTCTGTTAAAAAAACAAATCTGTATTGAAAATAGTCAAAAAAACGTAAAAGAGAATTCGTTGTAAATTACATGACTACCTACAATGGTGGATAGGGTGAGGAATTTTACGAGTTTTCCTAGATTTGTAAGCTTGCAACATTGAAGACTATACTCTAACTTTCTACGTGTAGAATTGTAGATAGCAACAAAATGTATTTTAAAATAGTAATGGGGTGGTGAAAAAGGCACAAAGCTATAGGGCTGTTGGAGTGCCACAGCTATGTGATGGTTATAGACTTCAAATTGTTGAAATTATTTAAGGTCCGTTTTCGTTCTTTAAAAGTTGCATCTGTCTACCTGTGTATTCTGAATTTTAACAAAGTGTTTACTACTGTACAAAGTGACCTTTATTATTATTAACTACAGATGATTTTACAGTCAAAGTAGCTCTTAACAGCAAATCTGAGGTAGTTATCAACAAACAGCTTTTCTTATGGGCACTCTAGTCACCTGATATTAAATGGCACTTCATAAAAAAAGTACTTTTTTGTAAGTTATAAAAGTAACAAATAAAAAACGCTCACAATAACTGGGTTACGCAGAAAATTTTGGCTACAATGACTACAATAGATAGTCACTTCATATATGTAGTCACTTTAGGATGTTTGCTGTAGACAACAAATAGTCGATCTAAACAAACGGTGCCAAGCGTTACAGAAAAGCAACAAATATCGTACTCTATCGTAGCTTTTTATATCAACAGCGTATTTAATGTTGATGTTCTTTACAGTTCCTTATCTTTGACACAAATTGTATGGGGTGAGAGATTAGAATAGTGTTAAGGAGCTCCGAACCTCATTCTTAGGGGTTGTCTATTGATCACATCATGTTTTGAGAAACTTTTTGAACCCTCTCTGGTGATACATGATGAGGTTTCAGTTTCACGCCAGGAACAGACATAACTTGCTTATTTGACTAGGCCACTTGGTAGACACCCATTCCCGACTAAATATTGATTACCTATGATTGTATATGGAAGCAATGTTTGTAAAACAATCCCACAATAACGCTCCTTTGCTTTTGTAAGCTGGAAAAAACGTCTTTAGCGCTTAGCATTTTTTACGCCAACAGTTTTCTAGATAGAGATAGTTCTATCGCACGTTCATAAGGAGGGCGATAAAACTGAGCTCGAGACTTGTATGTTTTCATAATCTATCAATAACATAGAGAACATTGTTGAGTGTCTCAACAAGAATATTATCGAATTCTATTAAATAAAGTATAGTAACACTTTTTCATACAATGTATGCAGTGCTGTTAACATAGGTTACTAATTTAACTTTGTTTCGAGGTCGCTACTGCAATATTACACAATGAGGGAAAGTACCTACTTTAAATGTTGAAGATAAATTTTACTGAAAGAAGACTTCATTTTTACCCAACTGGCGAGGTCCCAAATAGATGGCTCGCTGTAAAATTAACTATTTTAAATGTTCAAAGTAATTTACATACCGTATATTGCCATGACACGCGCCGAAGAGAAATGCGCTCTCGCTTTGCTAAAACAAACTAGATGGCGCTGCCCAATGTCTCTAATAACGTACTGCACCTATATTACGCGCACCAAATCTTGAACAACAAACGTCAGGATTCCGGCAGGATTTCGTGCGCATAATTAGGCCTCTGGTTATACACCAGCATATGGACCCAAACAAATGAAGTTTTTCTAATTGATTGGTTTGTTTAATGCTGTACAGCAACAAGACTACATTTTCATGTAGCGTTTCTTGGCATGCTAGCTAAGTATCTTTAGTTTTAAAATCATCTATAGTTTCTTGATTGTATTCTAATGATCGTCGTATGACTTTTTATACTTAAGTATTGCTCATTTTTACTGTCACTTAACAAATTACAAATTTTTGCTAAGTAGTACTGTAGGACTCAGCTGGGTTCTAAAAACAGACTTAGATGAAATTTACCTATGTTTTCCTTTTTAATTATGTACCTTCCTGACATATCTTTTTTTTATTACCTACGTTATAACTATGAAATCTTTACTAGGTACCTACACCTACCTACCTATTTTTTTATTCCAATGATGTATGTAAAGTATTCTTATATCTATTATAGTTTAGATTCTTAAGTAGAATATATTTTATGCTTAACAAAAGCGGAAGATGTGCTGCCATGAAACTCTGTTCAGTTGAAACGAAAAGCCATAATTTTAATCATATAAGAATAATCAATCATAAACTATGTATTATAAAGTGATTTTTGATTAGAATTTATATTGCGACCCAGTTGATTTGGAGTGTCTGGACAGCCAGGCAATGGTGTGGCAAGAAATTCAACGTTTTCACATTTTTGTTTCGCTAAATTCACGGCAAATTTTGAATAATTTCTTCAACAAACTTGCTGAATTTGAAATACTGGTGGAATTTGAAAATTCTATGTCAATAATTTTATTATAAACATCGACGTTGCATGTAAATATTGCGCAGATACATAGAGCTTATGAATTTGTTGTTCAAATACTTCCTAAAATATAACACACACCTGCTGACAATTATTCTAACCTACAAGCTGTTACGAAGACTATCAAAAGACCAACCATCATTATACAGGGTGTAACAAAATTCCCACATACATCTGAAAATAGGGGATTCGTCAATGCTTAGTTCGGGGATTTCGTGGTGCGTGATAAATTAAATGGACTGTATGACTGACAGGAAACCAGAACAGTCAATATTAACAACTTATACTATGGGAAAATCTTTGAAACCGGGAAACAAAATCAGCTGTTCCACAGTTCATTTACGCAGAGAGTGGGTGACCTTAGTACGTAGCAGCAGATTTTTTCCCGACTTCGAAGTTTTCCCCGTAGGAGAAGTTCTTCGTGTTGATAAGACGAACCCCGCATTTTGAAGAAGAAGAAAAACATTTATTATACCATTTATTAGACATTTATTATCGCACGTTTACGGGAATTTTGTTCCACTATATTGCTCTCTTTCTTTCAAGAATGGTGTTGAAAGAGAGCAGTGCTGTGTTGGTTCTTTGCTTGCCTTTATAATATTGTGGCCACTGTGACTTGCTAGTGCACAATTTCGTTGAACTACGAGTATTTGTATTGTAACTACTACCTTATGATAATAAGACATATTTTCTGTAACAATAAGTACCTATAGCACAACAATTGTGTGCTAATTTGAAATAAAGATTATTGAAAATTTATGTCTCTTTTTATTTTTCATACCTAAACCTACACCCCCACGGCATGGCACCGCGTTTTTTTATCGCACAGTGGCTTAGCGCCATCTTGCTTTGTGTAATGAAATAAAGCAAGATTGCAAACGATAAGTCGGTCGGTACTGTCCGTCCCACTTAAATTGTAGACAATGATGATGAATACAAGACAGCCAAGACTTCAGAACTTGACCATTAACGTAGTGGAAAGTCGTGACTTTTGACTGTCGTTAGTTGCTGGCTTCAGTCTCTACGGGGCTGCTACGAAAAGAGGAGAGGGAGAATACGACGTAAAGGGAACGCGACATGCCGGTAAAAATAATCTGTCATTATAGGTATACTCCATTCCACGAACCAAGCTCCCAAAGGAAATCGTCCATGTGCACCCATTGGTTAATGCGCGTGACCTTCAATATCCACTGCATTAAGTAAACCTACCCTAGGAAGCGGACCGTCTTCACTTATCTCTAGCCGCGCGCATTGACCATTTTGTTCCCTAGGAGTTCAACTCGTGGAACGGAGTATAATAGGGTGGGACTGCGGCATCCTGCGCACCGGCTGCTTCCCACAAACGTGGAAAACCGGCCTGGGTCATCCTCCTGCCCGAGCCGGGCAAGAACCCACAGAAGCCCGAAAGTTACAGGCACACACGCTTCTGTGCAACTTCTATAGTGTTCGAGAAGCTCCTGCTCCAGAACAGTTGGGGTTCCGGCCTGAGCACTCGACGACGCTTCAGCCCGCCATCACATGACGGTGTGTCTTAACAAAAAGATGCACAGTCGCAGTACCTACTCCTGGATATGAAGAAGGCGTTCGACAGTATGGCATGAGCGGTTGCTGTAAAAACTGTCGACGTCACCTGCGACGTCTCATCGCGGTCCGGTCTCGTTCCTGAGGGAACGCCGCTTCTAAGTGGCGGTGGAGCATGAGCAAGCCGTGTCCGATTATCGCCACATCCTTGCCGGCGTTCCCCAGGGAAGCTGCCTGTGACCTCAAATCTGAGGAGCTGGACGCCTTCTTGGCGTGGCTGGTGACCGACATGTTCGCGCGTGTCTCAGCTTAATTCAGCGTGGTCGAGTTCAGGGCCAACACAGATTGCAAAAGACCACCGCCTGGCAGGCCACTGATTGACCGGACAGCGGTAGATCCCTCGGGAAGAAGGCTACTAACCCCTACCCCCACTTCCCCGAAGGGGAAGTGTGAGAAGACCATCTGATGGTGAGGGACTCTTTGTGTGTTAGTAAGGACGATAACTCCAGCGGTCGACACATTGACTAATAGCCATCGCCTACAAAGAGATAAAGCCTCCTCTACACATCAACAGATGCGTCCGCGGACTGGCAGATGCATCCGCAGATGAATTTCCACGAGCTGTCCACACGTCTGTAGGCCGATCAGTCTATCTACGACAGATGCAACACGCTTTCGGACATTAAGGTTTAAAAAGTGGGTACCTACTGAGATTGTAGCTGCCGCAGCTGTTCATTTATTTAGTACTTTTAAGTATTAGGTACTTGAGCAGTATCGCAGTAGAGTTATTAAAATGAAATGGAGAAGAAGAAGGTGGTGGCTGCTGGCTATGCACAGAAACAGAACAAAGTAAGTGGAATAAAGATTAGATGGGGTATGTAAGAACATTTAGATTTAGGACTTTCAAATTGGTACCTACGGGAATTAAAAAAAAGAAGCACGCGTGCACTCTTAATCGCAACTCCGATCAATCAAAGTGAGTGATGCGTCGGCAGACGTGTGGAAAGACGCCGGGCGTTCGCGCCGAAACCCTTTGATGTGTGCTTGTGCCACAAAAACCGACAAAATTCGGATTCGAGGCGGACGCATCCGCAGATGACGTCTGCAGATGCATCTGTGATGTGTAGAGGAGGCTTTATACTAAGTTTCCTTTTCTCATTATTTAAAATGACCTTAACTTTTCGAACCCCAGCGTCAACTCCGTTTGACAGCGCGATTTTGCACAGGCGCCCAGCGTCAACTCGGGTGGACGGCACTTTATCACCCTACTTTAAACCATTGTTGCTTGTTTTAAGGTATATTTCGACTTGTAGAATGTGTGAATGAATGAAGGAAAATTTAATAACCAATCAAATGATGTATGATACTCTATGGTACATTTGACAGATTTCGACGATATTTTAGTTTGAAGTTGGCGGAACCACGCATGAACGACGCTCGTGCTTTTCTTGCAATATATTACTTGTGTTATTGTTGGAAAATGTGTTGTAAGTATTATTTCAATTCTATATAGTGTATATTTAGTATTAGTGTATAAAATGGTAAGTTTATAGTAGTCCATAAGTCAGAAACTTGAATCGAAAAAGGTGTCAGTACGACAAGGAGGTTAGCTATACAGGTTTAGTGTTTTATTTCTATAATCATGAAAGTATACTTGTTATTATTTTCGCTTCTGTTTATAGAAAATTTCATCAGGAATCTATTGGTGTAAATAGTTTTTCAAAATAAGTTTCATTATTAGCACATTTAGCTTGCAAATCAACTTGAGTAATTCTGTCGCCGCCATGTTTGTGAAAAGTTACCAAATACAGCGTGTTCAAATTTTATTTTATACCTTCAGACCCCAGCGTCAACTCCGTTGGACATCAGTTTTTTTTTCATACGCGCCGAGCGTCAACTGTAGTTTTATATATATTTCAGCATGCGAAAACTTAAAAATCTGAGAGTCGATATTTTGTTCAAAAATTTTGAAGTAAAGTCATCGTTTTTTTTTCTCTTGCTTAGCTGACTTATGTATTTACCAATTTTTTTTAGACTACCTTTGACCAATATGGAGCGAATATGTCAGATGAAGAGATAAGGACCATAGGCGAGTATGAGGTATGGTATGATTTGTAAATAGTATAATAATATGAGTAATGAAAAAAAGAATAATTTACCTTTAGTGCAGTTCGCATATTTTATGGGTTGTAATAATTATTATGCTTGTTGCTAGATCGAATACATAGAGGATGATCATGATTACGCCACGAGGGTGCAAGAGGTGGAGATAGCGCCGTCGGTATGCATAGTATGTTTATTTATTACCTTGCCTGGTTAAATAAAGTCTGTATTCTATTGGTATTAAACTCGTTTTCATTCGGTGACGGGTGGCGCTTTTAATGGGAATTATATTTCTCGTTTTCCTATACCACTTTACTTGAATAATTGAAATAGTAGCCGAAAAAAACGATTTTATTTCAATCTTTTCACTGTATTTTGATTGATTGTCTACAGAAAATAAATAAAGGACAAATATATTCTAGAAAATTGTAGCATTTTATTTTATTTATTCGACAAGAACCTACCAATAACAGTAAACAATAACGATTTATTTACCATTTTCAATTATCTTGCTTTTCTTTTCATTTTGTACATGAATAAACGCTGTTTATCTAACCGTTGAATTTTATTAGTAATAACGCGTACGAATTTGCGGGCAAAAGCTAGCATATAAAATTCATTGATATTTTCACTTATTTGAACATCCTGTAGTGTGACTATCAAGGGGCCCAGCGTCAACTCTAGTTACCGTTTGACAGTTTTGCGAAATCTACGTGAACGCCCAGCGTCCACTCGAGTTGACGCGCAAAATTTTGCAAAATACCTCTGGGCTTTAGAAGTTTTGAGGTCTCAAATCCTGGGTTTCGAAGGGTTAAGCGAACTGTGAGTAAAGTTTTCTATCCTTGTACCCAAATCGTGACAAATTACAAAACGCTGCACAAGTGCAGAAATAATACGCATTCTTGACATATAGCATCAAAGAAATGTTACGAAACGTTGACATCTATTATACTAGTTTAAGGTAATACTGCAAAACGTTGGAACAACGTAGTCTTTATAACACAACAAAAAAAAATTAGATGACGTTTTGACTTTTGGTTGAGGGAGGATTGATTAGTTGAATTTTCCTTTCACGGACTTTCCAAAACGATTTGAAATTAGTGCGATCTAAAGCGTTTTAACATACAGTTTACTAACATAATAACGTCGTTATGGCCATGGCTAGTGGCACGACGTCGTACAACAACGACAAAGTCGTCACCGGCGAGGTGGAATACCCTGCCACAGACCCTGCCTCTGGAGCCTTTTTCCAACCGGATTACAAGAAGTAAGCTTCCAATTTCTCTTTCAAAATGCATCGAAGTAATCTCAATCGTAATAGGGATGCGTAAAACTAACTTGGGAGAAGGTAAACCATTAAGTTAGTTTGTTAGTGCATGTTTTTAGGTTTTCTGTTAGTTTTCGTTAACACTAAGACGTAGTATAGTGTAACTATAACTCAGAGTTACATACCTACCTTACCTATATGGTATGAAGCAATTGTCAATATTTGGGTCAATACTTGTAAAATAATGTTTTTATGTGGTTACACCTTTATTTAAAAATGTTTAGAATTCGATGGAAAAAGTGAATGTAATAAGTTTTTATATTAGGGTGATGACCCCAGTAATCAACAAGCACCCAATGATCGACACTTTTTTCTTCATATAAAAATAATAAGGTCTGTGAATTGATTTTTAATTATGGAAACACATGTCCATAGACTTCATACTTCCTGCTGTCAATTTGATTAACATGCCGAAAATCGTCCATTTCATTTCAAAATGGCGACATGGAAGTTGTGCATCCTGCGTGCTCCTTCTGGAAATATAGTTTTCTTAGCTAAATCGTCAAGGAGGTGAGTTTGTAATTTTCATAATAACTTCCTTATTAACACTTTTTATTTAATCTGGTTTGATTTTTTAGTTATGTATGTAGGTTGATAAGATATTTTAGTGTGAATGAATTACGTGCAATAGGTAATATTTCTTTTGGACCCGATGTTCAGCACTGGGTATGACAAATTAAAAATCTCCAGTAATGGACAGGTGTCGAAACTAATTATTTTCTTTACTTTTTTCCTTCTTGCACAATTATGGCTCATTTTCGAATGGTGATTTCACTCATATTTGAACGGGGCCGTTTAATGAACTGGTACCAGTAATGAACAGTGTCCAAGATTGGGTATTATAGGTGTTCATAATTGGTGCATTGGTGTCCATGACTGGAAAATTACTATTGTCGATTATTGGTTCCTTGATTGTTTTAGATGGCACCGAAAAAAGATTCTACCCCAGAACAGATGAGGAGAGCGATCGAAGCAGTAAAAAAGGCGAAAAGGTGGCAACTGCAGCCAAAATAATATGGAGTACCGCATGTTACACTCCTTTATAAGGTTAATTACCTTAGATAAATTAATTAATTAATTAGATAATTACCTATTGTGCCTAATAAAGTTGAATTAACTGTTCTGAAAATAATAACAATGAGACTGATTTTATTTAGTTCAAAGAAAAAAACGGTGTAAGACTTGTAATTGTTGGTAGTTATCATGTGATTATAGTTACTTTGACACTTATTTTGTTAGTAAGAATTAAATTTTTGTGTTATATTTTCATGTGGCCTATAGTCCAGAAATATAATTAAAGCACATTCCTCGAAATTTAATTGGTTTTAATTTTTATATTTCCTTGAAATCAGAAAATATTTCTAGGTTGTATGTACATCACGGGGCTTCTGGGGAATGTTGATTACTGGATGTTGATAGCTGGTGCATGTCGATTACTGGTTGTCGATGTCTGGAAACTAGGTGTCTATTACTGGGGATTTCGGTAATTTTTAGTTTTTATATTATTTTTGCAATTTTATGAATTATTTTTAAACTATATGTAGCTCCAATAACTCTTGACTATACTTCGAACAATATTCGATTCTAAATTTCGTTCTAAGTAAACACAAAAAAATATAATTTTAGTTCAAAATTACCAACTCCCTTAAAGTGTCGATAATTGGGGTCATCACCCTATTAGATTTTTCGCAATGTTTGAGGATTGTACAGTCTTGAAAAAATAAATTGTTATGTTGAGTATTTTTATGTTCTTTGTGGTATAATGGTGTTTTTACTTTAAAACGAAAGTTTGTACCTGATACAGTTTGTGGAAGTAAATAATGAAGTAAAAATAAAGATTCAGAAAATTTATTGTTTACTTGACAACATGAAAATTTTAAGTGAGGAACAATAACAATACAATATATGATGTTTGTCAGATGTCACTTTTCAAATAGAGTAAAATTGCATTAAAATATTTTTGTTACTCTATTGACTATACATTAGACCTCCTTGCTCTAACATGGTATCAATACAATATCACTTGCACAAAATGTTCTGTCTATTTGCAGAAATGATGATCTCAAGATGATGCTGGACGGCTCCAAAGATTCCCTAAAGCTAGAGGCTATGAAAAGGATCATTGGTATGATAGCCAAAGGTCGAGATGCTTCTGAATTGTAAGTTGTGAATTGTCTGTTGGGTCTATTCTATATCTATTTATTTAATTGATTGAGATATGCTAATAAAGAGTTATGCTGAACTAGCTGTAAAATCTAACATACAGATCTCCTTGCATCTCTTGATAATTGTTTGTAACATAACTGAGGTAAACTTGGATTAAAAACTTTTGTTGGGTCTGGAATCATACAATACTTTAGCAGTGTATGAGCCTCTGTCCTGTCTGTCTGTATTATAAGTGTGTGTATGTGTGTGCGTGCGTGCGTGTGTGTGTGTGTGTGTGTGTGTGTGTGTGCGTGCGTGCGTGCGTGCGTGCGTGCGTGCGTGCGTGCGTGCGTGCGTGCGTGCGTGCGTGCGTGCGTGCGTGCGTGCGTGCGTGCGTGCGTGCGTGCGTGCGTGCGTGCGTGCGTGCGTGCGTGCGTGTTTGTGTGAGGGTGTGTGTAATAATGAAAAATATGCTTTCCTCTTCCCCACAGGTTCCCAGCTGTGGTAAAGAATGTGGTGTCAAAGAATATAGAAGTGAAGAAGCTGGTCTATGTCTACCTGGTCCGCTATGCTGAAGAGCAGCAGGACCTGGCGCTTCTCTCCATCAGCACCTTCCAGAGGGCTTTGAAGGTAAGGGTCACTGCACAGTAAATAAGCAATATTGAGTGTGCCATGATTTCTGTGAACTTTTCATGGGTATCAATGTTTGAAACTGGTTAAAAAACTCATAAGGTAATAACGCCTATGATACCCATGAAAAGTTCACAGAAATCAGGGTACAGTTTTTTTTTCACTTTGTTGATCACAAAATAACTATCTTTTTTATTGTGAGGTTTATCTTTCAAATTATTTGGTATTATTTTGCTCAGGAGGAGAAAAAAAGATGAAATTATGATGAAGCAGGACAAAAGGTGTTTAGTAATCTGGTGTTTAGTAAAAAATCTTCTTATCTTATCTTCATTTTCATGCTGTATGTGTGTGTGCTGGTAGCAATAAGGCCGTCCATTGTACTTTTTCATTGTAACTTTCATATTTTATGTCTCACTTCTTGTGTGCAATAAAGAATATTCTTATCTTATCTTATCTTATCTTCATTCATTATTATCATGATAGGACCAACTGTACGGCCTTACAGGCCTTTTTACCCTATATGTCACCCTATATGCTCTGTATGTCATATGTATGTATGATAAGTGAATAAATAAACTCATGCCTGTATCAAGGATTTGCCACTTGCCACAATCCTGACAAACCTCCTTCTTTTATGTCATATTTTTCCTATAGTAATAATTTCTATTGAAATATCCGCCTTTGCACGTAGTTTTTATCACATGGCTGTTATCTAAGTTTTTATTTTATTTAATGCGGAGATATATTACAGGAACATGCCACATACTCTAAATTTAGATGATAAAAATATGTGCTAGGCATGCATCCAAAAATATATCTCACTAACACTAAGTACTTTGCGTAAGTTAAAGGTGAGGGCAGCTATTGAGTAATTTGTGAATGTGACAAAAGTTATGGTAACTAAACTAGGACTTAAATCAATTAATCATATCAATGCTGTTTTGTGCAACAAGGTATAACAAACATATAAACAATTTCATTTGAATCTAGGACCCAAACCAGTTGATCCGCGCGAGTGCACTACGCGTTCTCTCCTCGATTCGCGTGGGCATGATTGTGCCCATAGTGATGTTGGCCATCCGAGACTCTGCAATGGATATGAGCCCCTACGTCCGGAAGACGGCCGCGCACGCTATACCGAAGCTTTACAGGTTCGTGGAGTCGCAAATATACTTAAAATCTCCGTAATTTTATTATCCAGCAAAGCCTCGGACCAGAGCAATGTTTGTGTGAGACCGATTGCCAGACCTTGCCAACTTAAGCCTTGTCCATAAAGGGCGAATTCGCAGCGTATCCTTTCGCGCGTTTATCGCGTGCAGTCTGCAATATTTCACGCATTTGTGCACAAGATGTATTAGCGCCCCGTACCTTGACATGGTACAGCGGTGGTAGCCTAGTGGGTAGAACATCGCTCTCGGAAGCGAGAAACCCATGTTCGATCCCCAGTGCGGGCATGTATCTATGACTTGATTTTCTAAATTATGTACATTTGTGAAGTTATAGTAGCAATACTACTCGCTAACTGTGAAGGAAAACATCGTGAGGAAACCTGAGTGTCTGAGCTATTCACACACCTCAGCGCTTGAAATCGCAAATCGCAATCGCGTGTTCAAGCCCATACTATCTCCCTGAGAGAAGGCCTGTGCCCTACAGTGGGACGTATATAGGCTGCTTATGTACCTTGACAAGGCGAGAAACGATTCGCGGCGAAGTCGCCCCTTCCGGACAAGGTCAAGGCACCCATATAAAGCTAACTGCGCGCAACTTCAAACAACTAATCCCCATTTATTTCCTTGACAAATGATGTACCTATTTCAACAGCATAGACCCGGAGCAGAAAGAGGAGCTGGTCGCGATCATAGACAAGCTGCTGTCAGATAAAGCGCCGCTGGTTGTGGGCTCGGCGGCCATGGCCTTCAGCGAAGTCTGTCCGGAGCGGATGAACCTCATACATGCCAGCTTCAGGTGGGAACAACTTGTCCTGGTCCCAAACTAGGATACCCTGTGCTGTGGTAATCAGACAAGGACATTACAAACACGGAAGTTCATGCAGACTGAGGGCATGTGTACAGTACATATGTACCTACACCATACAATATCACAAAAAAAATCTGAAATTATAAATGACCAACAACCTGACTGCTGAACATTAACTACTAAGCAGGCAGGATAAACCTAAATAACTCGCAACGAGTCACGATGTTGAATTGGGGTCCCGCTTGCTTAGTAATTAATTATAATCTTTTTGTTGCACTAACCCGTGCTGAGGACAATATTAAAAACCTATTTAGAGGCGGGTTCAAGTCCCGGCATGGGTGGAATTTTCTAAATAGGTTTTTAGTAGTTAATGTTCAGCAGTTGGGTTTTTTGTTATTTTTATTTCAGTATTTTATTTTTTCTTTTTAGGGATTTTTTTAATTGTTTGTTACATTTATGGTGATTTCATATAGCCCTCGCGCGCACATGCGACGAATCGATTGAGATCTTATTTGTGAAAATCTGATCATTGGTTAATTAGTTATGAGGGAACATAGAATCGGACATACTTACATACATTCAATGCATACATACGAGCCAAACACATTACTCTCCTTTTGTGCTCACAGTGGACAGTGTGCAAATAAATATTTTGATCTCATTAGAAAGGTCATACATGTTAAAACATTAACAATAGGGATAAAGATTTTTCTCTCCAAGTAATACTTTTCATAATATACTCAACTTAAGTCTTCAACCAGTTTTGATCGATGTTTTCTGTTTATCACCATTTATCTACAGTTTTCCGAAATAAAACCACAAAGACAGTGTACAAAAGGTGGACTTAATGCTAATGGAATTTTCTACCAGTCAACCTGCAAGAGGTAATGGAGAGGCAGACATTGAGTTATTGAAGTTCCACATTATATTATTGTATCATTCACATCAAGAACCCTCAGCCAACCATCAGCTATACCGAGCCCCGCTAGATTGGCGCCCAATTATTGAAAGAATCCAGCAGCCCAAAGGCCCGGTACGCCCAGACGGCACTTCCCAACTCCGCCGCAGTACAGGGAGTGCATTGATTTATTGATCTGGGCCCTATTTACATTGAACCACAGTCGTGGTTTACTATGACAGTTCGATGTCCATTGCAAAGCCGATTAACTCATATATCATACAATTACTAAGTTACTTTTACTAAGTCACAGAATTGTAGTTTTATGAAAGGCGGCCCCGTGGATGACCAATCAAGCGACCAATCATCATCGTCAGCCCAACGCTGCCCACTGCTGGGTATAGGCCTTTCCTCCCAAATGCCATCTCTCGCGGTCCCTTGCCATCCGCATCCATGGGCCCTCCGTCGACTGAACGACGTTGTCCGACCATCAGGCCGCTGGACTGCTAAGTGGGCAGACCGCTACAGCTATATAGCTACTTCTAAAACATCCCTCTTTACTGCAGGAAACTATGTCTCTTGCTGGCAGACGTTGATGAGTGGGGCCAGCTTGCGTTGCTCAATATGCTCACCGTTTACTCCAAGACCTACTTCCCGGACCCTAACGCCGAGGTGAGCTTACTAAAAATAAGAAACCCGACAACTTGTTTAGGTAATATCTGGGACTACATAAGGATTCTATAAGCACCGCATATAATCTAAATCGGTTGAAGATATGAGAAGATTATTTTGATTTCACTGAATAAGCAGTTGTAAGGTTAAAAGATAAATACCGTGATAAAGATTTTTCTCCACTAATGCAACTCTTCTTCATTATATAGTCTGTCTCAAAGCAATTCTAGTCACGTGGCACAAAAACGCTCCACTCCATTACCCCAACTATTTTTAACCGACTTCAAAAAAGGAGGAGTTTCTTAATTCGTCGGAATCTTAGTCGACAAGGAACCCTTATAGTTTCGCCATAGTCTATCTGTCTGTCTGTACGCGGCCTAGCTCAGAGACGATTAGTACGGGAATGCTGAAATTTGGCTTAGGCGTACATATTAATCACATGTAAGCCTTAATGTATTTTGTTTTCTGGTGTGTACAATAAAGTGTTCTAATCTAATCTAATCTTAAAAAAATAGAGTACCCCCCTACGCCTAAAATAGAGATGCAATTTTTTCTCTCGCCTACACCATAGTGTGGGATATCATTGGATTGATCGTTTAAAAATATTGTTGCTGTAGAAAGACAATTTTTTTATTTAGGGTTCCGTTTCCTCTAAAGCGCAAATTTTTGTGCCCTGACTAAACGGTTGATTGTAGAAACGTAAAAACTTAGGGTAGTGGCACATATAATGAATTTAAAAGGAAAACTATCACGGCGAAGGTAGGCTTTACAAATTAACGAGTAACAGGCGACCAACTTTAAAAGGACAACTTTGTACAAAATCCATTGAAAATTACGTTGATGTAGTTGTTAGTTCTGTAAAGCAGATAAAACCCCCTC
The DNA here is from genome assembly GCA_947308005.1 of Yponomeuta malinellus. Lineage (NCBI taxonomy): Eukaryota > Metazoa > Arthropoda > Insecta > Lepidoptera > Yponomeutidae > Yponomeuta > Yponomeuta malinellus. The sequence continues at coordinate 2,172,889 of OX371007.1, read as the reverse complement.
TTTCTACAAAACCCTACACGTACTGCGCGTTTCCTGATACGCACTTGGCCGGTTTTTTTGCATTGTCCCCGATTACTCGAAGAAGCCTAAACCGGTTTGGGAAATTCTTTTTTTGTTTGAAAGGGTGGTCATCACTGATCTGACGATGGGATCATGGAAATATCGAGGGAACTCTTCAAATTTCAAAGGCACACAAGAAGCGATTTGGGTGTTTTTTTATCGTGACTCGTGAATTTGCTGTCGCAAGTTACTAGAGTAGCAACCGAGGACCGGAAGTAGAAGAAAAGACTCACCACCAGCCAGGTGGCTTAACAAGACAGCAGGAAAGACGTGGAGAAGATGATGATGATGAATCTTGTTGGTATAATAAATGTCTTTATTCTTCTTCTCCTTCTTCAAGAACAGCTCAAAGTAAGACCGACTGGTGACAGAGGCTTCTGTCCAACAGTGGGTATCCATGGGCTGAAGAGGATGATGATGCTTCCTGCAGATGCTTCTAAGAAATAAATATCCATCTTGCCTTCCAGTCAATATCATCGGACTCCGAGAGCGAGAAGGCTTTCTACGACGACTCTGATAGCGATAACAGCATGCCGCGCCGCAAGCGTTCTCGCTCCCCGAACAGTCCCGGAGTGGACCAGGATCTGAGGCTGCTGCTGAGAGCTGCGAGGCCACTGCTGCAAAGCAGGAACGCTGGAGTGGTGATGGCCGTGGCGCAGTTGTTCTATCACTGCGCTCCTGGTGAGTAGCTTTGACAGTAGATGGTGCTACAATCACTAAATGACACTACTGCTTCTAATTTTGGCTCTAAGGTGCAACGTCAACTAGTTTTTGCGCTAGATGGCGCTCCAGGCACTAGTTTTGGCACTAAATTACGCTGCTTCTGCGAGTTCGTGGTCTCCACTCCAGAACCTTTGCACCTCATCAACCATCGGTTTTTTTGGCATAATATGTGACCAGCTTACCGCCGATAACTCTAGACGCTACGGAAGCGCAAGTGCTCCCCAAATGATCCTAGAGATAACCGGATTTGGAGTGGAAGCTGCCGCGGAGTGGTGATTGTTGTCTGTACCGCTAGATGGCGCCACAAGACACAGATGTTTGCGTTTTTAATGACTCAAGATGTTCATACATAGTTTTACATTTAATGGGTCTAATCGTGATTGTTTATTAGGTAAACTTTATATTAAGATAAGAATATTCTTTATGGTACACCAGGAAAAATCGAACATACAATATGCGGCCTTATTGCTTATAGCAATACTGTGACTATCATCATCATCATCATCATCATCATCAGCCCACAGCTGCCCAATGCTTTTCAGGCAACCTTTTCCCCCAAATAACATCTCTTGGTCCTCACGGTCCCTTGCCATCCGCATCCATGGACTCTCCGCCGACTCAACGACGTCGTCCGTCGGGCGATTCAGGCCGTTGGTATGCCCACTGACGACGATATCCTCCTCGATGGCCTTCGTCTGATACTGTGACTATACAGATAAAAGCGGCGCAAAGGTGCTCTAATTACTAACATATATAATTAAGGGCAGGGCGGCTGGCAAGAGCTGGATGAGAGTAGCCGAGGACCGTGCTCAGTGGTGTGCAATAGGAGAGGCCTATGTCTAGCAGTGGACAAGCATAGGCTGATGATGATGATGATGATAATAGTTTAAAGCCTACTAATTATCTAATAATTGGAAATCAATTACCAGGAGACGGGCAGCAGCGTCTTCCTGAGATTCCAACCGCATACTGCGATCGCCAACCCGCCTGCCAAGCGTGGCGATTATGGCAAAACCCCCCATGGTTATGAAAACCACGAAGGAGGCCTATGTCCTGCAGTGGGCGTCAAATGGCTGATGATGACGATGATGATGAAATAAACTGAGTGTCACTTACTTGAAATAAAATCAATTATTATTATTATTAAAGGTAACAAAGGCGTGTCTTTCAACAGCGCAAGACCTGCCGCCGGTGGCCAAGGCGTTAATCCGTCTGCTGCGAGCGCCATTGGAAGTTCAGAGTGTTGTGTTAAACGCCATCGCTTCACTCACTGTCTCTAAGCGGGTAAGTTCAATAAGTATTAACAACTTTTCTTTGCGAAAAGTACAGGGTAATAAAAATGTGTTTAAAATGTCCGGAATTTCATTATTTATTTATTCAGAGTGGTGAATCATCAGCTTACAAATCATATCTATCTAGCAAAGACTCAGACACCTTTTTCAAATTTATATATATTTTTTTACAATCAGTATTACCATTAGATTGTGCGAGCGAGAGAGCGTGCCAGACGTAACAGCAGTCTAAGTATTATTGCGACCATAATACCTATATCGCATAATTTAGCAACAAAAAATATTTATACTTAGTTACTTTATTGCACACATAGAAGGCGTACATGAAACACGAAAATTATGGTAGCAAGACATGTCGACCCCGAGATAATCGACCCGGACAATTCGGCTCGCACAAATCGACCCGGACAACGCTCCGTGATAGCTTCACCCATGCCAATTGACAAATCAACCCGGACAACTCGATCTGCACAAATCGACCCGCATATATCGACACGGACGGAAAAGTCGATCCCGACTTCTGGACCCCATGACAACTAGACCCTATGAAAATTCGACCCCGACAATTCGACTCCGACAACTCGACTCCGGAGAACTCAAGTCGTCGGGGTCAAATTGCCATAGGGTCGCGTTGTCCGTTTCGAATTATCTCGGGTTCGAGATGTCACAGAACCAAAAACGTAATTGCACTCTGAATCTTTCTTGCGAGCAGGCCCTCTTCGAGCCGTTCCTCAAGTCGTTCTTCGTCCGCAACTCGGACGCGACGCACATCAAGCTGCTGAAGCTGGAGATCCTCACCAACCTGGCCACGGAGGCCAGCGCGCCCGTGGTGCTGCGCGAGTGCCAGACATACGTCACCTCCGGGGACAAGGCCTTCGCCGCTGCCACTATACAGGTAATAAATCAACCCGTCCTCGTCCACTGCTGGACGTGGGCCTACCCCGAGGCACGCAGCTTCCTTCTGCCCTCGGCCAACCTCATCGAGCCACTGCCAGCGATCTGTCTCAGAGCTGGTGTCAGGCAGGTAGGTTTGCTGCTGGGGATCAGTCGGGGAGCAATTACCAACCAGGCGACGGGCAGCGGCGTCTTCCTGAGATTCCAACCGCATACTGCGATCGCCAACCCGCCTGCCGAGCGTGGCGATTATGGCGAAACCCCTTATGGTTATGAAAACCATGAGGGACGCCTATGTGCTGCAGTGGACGTCAAAGGGCTGATGATGATCAGTCGGGGATAGATCAGGACACGTTTTACTTTGACCATGGTCGCGTATTGAATCGTCGAAAAGTACCTTTCGGCCGCCTTATAAAATTTGCTATGTTGTAACTTACTGACTAAGCGTTATTGGTAATTTACGCGTATCTAGCCTAATTACAAGTAATTAGGCTAGATACGCTTTGGTGCACATTGATGCTTTTGTTGTGTTTTCAGTATCGTGCCGTTAATTAAATGATTCTATCCATCCATGTAACTATCGGTCTCTAAACTTTAATTAAAATGAGTCGCCCCAAACGACGTACCCACTGAGCTCGGTACGTTTGGTGCATCCTGGGCAACAATCAGCATGCTCCTCACCCTGATTGACAAATCCTTTTACTGTGATCATAAACCTCGTTTGCCATTTATAAGTCGACTACGACGAGTTTTTTACGTAACCATGTTTGTGACCCACTGCTGGGCAAAGGTCTCCCCTTTTGACCTCCACTTCTCCTTGCCCTTGGCCAAGAAGAATTGGAAGTGAAGTATTTGACCTTTATTTCCAGGCAATCGGGCGCCTAGCTCTGGCTATCAACAGCGAGACCGAGACATGTTTGAACGGGCTCCTGCAACTGCTGTCGAGTAAAGATGGTGAGACATTTTCATATTAAAAAAACCGGCCAAGTGCGAGTCGGACTCGCGTACGTAGGGTTCCGTACCATTATCTATACAACATTAGACACAAAGATCGAGAAAAAAACGGCAACATGTCACGTTTGTTGTATGGGAGCCCCCCCTTAAATATTTATTTTATTTCTTTACAGTCAAGTTGGGTAACATTGAATTTCCTTGCAACTTTGAATAAATATTGTCTTTGGAAAATTGCACACATAAAAACTTCTAAGGTACATAATAGAAAGACTAACGGTAAAAACTGGCACTTGGCCGGTTTTTACCGTTAGTCTTTCTATTACCTTAGAAGTTTTTATGTGTGCAATTTTCCAAAGACAATATTTATTCAAAGTTGCAAGGAAATTCAATGTTACCCAACTTGACTGTAATTTAATTGTTTATTTTTGAAGTGAATAAATATTCTGTGAATATTTCAAGCTTTACCTGTTGCCGTTATTAATGTCGAACAAAACGCGACAAAAAATTACGTTTGTTGTACGGGAGCCGCACTTTAAATATTTATTTTATCCTATTTTTAGTATTTGTTGTTACAGCGGCAACTGAAATACATCATTTGTGAAAATTTCAACGGTCTAGCTATCACGGTTCATGAGATACAGCCTGGTGACAGACAGACATACAGATATACAGACAGACAGACAGACGGACGGACGTTGGCACACTTCGAGTACAGAACCCTAAAAAGATTGGGAGGGCTACGTAAGCCGTATGGTGGGAAAAAATAGCCACTGACTTGGTTCCACGAGACGAATATAGCAAACGTGGCCGACCCAAGCGGAGATGGCGGCACGACCTCACGACCATTCTACCGGCTTAGCAGGAGGCGGCCATGAACAGGGAGCAGTGGAGAGCTAAAGGGGAGGCCTTTGCTCAGCAGTGTGGCTACATAAAAAAATCTAAAAAGGAATAATGTTAAACAAAAGCCTTATCGAATGAATCTTTTGGCTAAACGGATTGTCCAAATCCTATAAAAAAACCGGTCAAGTGCGAGTCGGACTCGCGCACGAAGGGTTCCGTACCATTATCTATACAACATTAGACACAAAGTTAAAAAAAAAGACAGCAAAAAAATCACGTTAGTTGTATGGGAGCCCCCCTTAAATAATTATTTTATTTTGCTTTTAGTATTTGTTGTTATAGCGGCAACAGAAATACATAATCTCTGAAAATTTCAACTCTCTAGCTATCACAATTCTTGAGATACGGCCTGGTGACAGACATTCGGACGACGGACGGACGGACGGTCAGACAGCGAAGTCTTAGTAATAGGGTCCCGTTTTTACCCTTTGGGTACGGAACCCTAAAAAAGAGCCAATAAATTATGTATTATTAATTTTGAAGCTTATTATTTCGTCTGTTTGGCTCTCCTTCATCCAAATAGTCAGCCCAATCTACAGACTTTCCGAAGCACCCGATAATAAAATGTGAACACGTGTTCGCAGAGTGGGTTGTGTGTGAAGCGGTGGTGGTGGTGAAGCAGGTAGTGGGCGGTGGCGCCGCGTCCGCACGGGCGGCGGTCATGCGAGCTGCCAAGCTGCTTCGCTCCGACAGGTATGCAAGAGGTGGATGGTGTATGAAGCGGTGGTTGTGGCGAAGCGGGTAGCGGGTGGAGGGGCAGCGGGTGTATGAAAATATTTCCTTATGACGTCACATTTCAGAGCACTCTTTTTATGTCTAATCTGTTTAAAAATGGTAATAACTAGTAATTGACTAAAAGAGGTACATTTTCCGAGATATTTTGTAATTTTTATTTTAATCGAGCATATGAAATAATTTATTGTTGATCGTGTCAAATACCGTATTGGGTAGTGAGTGAAGCAGGTGGTGGGTGGCGTGTGAAGCGATTGTTGTAGTTTTTTTATGACATAACATAATAAAAAAAGAAATAAAGAAAGAAAGAAATACAGCTGATACAGTAAATTAAACTCGCCAAACTGTTACGTTTGATGGCGAGAGATCGCTCGCTGGTGAAGCAGCTAGTGGGCGGTGGCGTCCGCACATTATACTGCAGTCATGCGAGCTGCCAAGCTGCTTCGCTCTGACAGCTTTGTGTCTTGAAGGGTGACTTAGTGACTGCTTGTGAGCTGCCATGTTTCTTCGCTCTGATAGGTACCTTTTCTACCGTGTCTTGAAGAGAGTGAGGGTGTGGAAGCAATAGGAGTGGTTTGCCACCTTTAAACTGTCAATGTTCTTAAAGTAATAAATTTTAAATATTCAATTGTATTTGAGTTTGAATATTGAACACATTGGATATGTCACGTTATTGCAGATACCGAAATGGTGGTCCATTCAATTCAATTCAATTCTTGATGTGTGGCCTCCCCACGGATTCTGCCAACGACGAGCTTTGGGGATCGGAAGGTCTACAATTTCATAATGACATTAATTACAATTGTGATTTTAACAACGTTTGATAGTAGGGCACACTGGCCAGCGCTCGGTATTCACCGATGTCACAATTTTGAAACTATACTTTTAAGAAAGTCACAAACCAAAGCTGATGCGGTCGCAGTGGCGGTGATGGTCATTTATTTCAGTAGTAGGAATGTTGCATCATTCACTGCAGTCGTTTTTGAATTATTCAAGCCAACACGTTCTAGCCGTGAACGCAGCAATATTTTCTTTAGTGGTCGATCAATTAAGAGTAAGAGTAAGAAATGTTTTATTTATGAACCATTACACCAAATATAGTGAACAATGTTAAATGACAACATAAGTATTAGCATTAATTAATTGCATGCATACAAACACTACTGCAAATAAAAATGCAGCAGGTTACCGCCACCGAAACCGCGGCCACGACTACTTTGGTTTGTGAGTTCCTTAAAATCTGGTTTCATAATCGTGACGTCGGTGAATACCTAGGGATGGTGCCAGTCTGCCTACCCTCAAACGTTGCTTAGAATCACGACTGTAATTATTAATTTAGGTCACTATGAAAGTATCATCATCATCAACCCATTATGTCCCCACCGAGGGGCACGGGTCTCTTCCCTGAGGAAGGTATAGGCCATACTCCACCACGGGGGCCAAGTCCGGGTTGGTGGAGGCTTGTAGACTAGTGGCTCGTCTACTGTCAGAAGTTGTCAAGCCGCCCTAAGGCCTCTGACTTGGCTTAACGACTGCCATCTATCGACGGCAGCCGGCACCAACAGCTTAACGTGCCTTGCGAAGCACGGAACCGCTCGGAAAAATGCCACTAGCGTTAGGCATAGACGGCGACCCATCCATGCACTGAACGCGCCCAGTGTTGCTTAACCTTCGTGATCGTTTAAGATCACTCAGGCAGCCGGGGCTACGAGCGATTCGATTGAAAGTATAGAAGAATTAATATTGAAAATATAGAAAGTATAGACCTCACGATTCCGTTTGGTTCGTGAGTTCCTTTATGAGTGTTTTACTTTGTGAGATCCCGTATAAATGCTTTAGTTTGTGAGTTCCCGTATAAACGATTCGGTATGTGTGTTCCCGTATAAACGCTTTGATTTGTAAGTTCCCATAAAAGCTTTGGTTTTCGAGTGTTTTTATAAATACATATATTACATCTCCTCCGTTTGACACGTAGCGTTGTCCCGCAGGCTGGCGCCGGCGGCGCGCGCGGCGGCCGTGTGGCTGGTCGCGGAGCACGGCGCCGAGCACCCGCGGGCCGCCGCCACGCTCGCGCACCTGCTCGCCAACATCGCCGACCAGGTAAGCGGAGCCGGCGCCGGCACCACTAGCGGCTATATCTACACTGGACTGGAGTGTGGAATTATTTCCTTCAACATCGCCGGCCAGGTAACCGAAGCCGGCGCCACTGGCGTCTGATTCTACACTGGGTTGGACTGTAAAAGTATTTCTCACAATTTGCTCGCCAACATCTTCGACTAGGTTTGCGGAGCCGGCGCCTCTAGCGGCTAACTGTACACTGGGTTGGAGTGTGGGGATTCCAATCAACTCCTATATTACCAGCGCCAAATCCTGAACGGTCCCAATCGTCTAACTGTCAAATTCCATACAAATTGCTCTCGCAAACGTCACGATTCCGACAGGATCTGGTGCGTATAATAAGGCCCCAGATAAAAGCCGGCGCTGGCATTTCTACCGGCTAGCTCTACACTGGGGTGGAGTGTGATAGTATTTCTCCTAACATCACCGATCAGGCAACCGAAGACGGCGCTACTGGCGTCTGATTTTGCGCTGGATTGCAGTGTAGAAGTATTCCTGACATTATCCCCAATCAGTTAAGCGAAACCGGCGCCGGTGCATATAGCGGCTAGCTCTGCACTGGATTGGAGTATAGAAGCATTTCTCACATGCTCGCCAATATCGCCGACCAGTTAACCAAAAATCTAGCTGCTAACGTTATGTATGGGATTTCAGGGTGACACTTTTGCAAAATCATATTATGTAATAGATTTTTTTTCCTGATAGCGCCTGGTGAATTGAAATGGACTGGACACTTGTGTTTAATTACTAACGTTCATAAAGCGAACTTTCTGCACTGCATAAAATAAAAAAAACCGGCCAATTGCGAGTCGGACTCGCGCACGAAGGGTTCCGTACCATTATCTATACAGCGTTAGACACAAAGAATGAAAAAAAAAAACAGCAAAAACTCACGTTTGTTGTATGAGAGCCCCGCTTAAATATTTATTTTATTTTAATTTAATTATTTCTTTTTGAAGCGAATCTGGAACTAAATATTCTGTGAATATTTCAAGAGTCTACCTGTTGTCGTTATTAATATCGAGCAAAAAAGGGCAAAAACAATTCGTTTGTCGTATGGGAGCCCCCCTAAATATTTATTTTATTCTGTTTTTAGTATTTGTTATGATAGCGGCCAACAGAAATACATCACTTGTGATAATTTCAACTGCCTAGCTATCACGGTTCATGAGATACAGCCTGGTGACACACAGACAGACAGACGGACAGTGAAGTCTAAGTAGGGTCCCGTTTGGCACCCTTCGGGTACGGATCTCTGAAAAAGACACTGACGCATGCCCAAATTGCCCAAACCAACTAACATACAAACAAAAACACACACACGTTTTACAATTTTTTGGGCTTATCAAGAGACCTTTAGCCTCGCCAATCCCCCTCGCCGTTCACAGGACGAGCTAGTGAAGCTCCAACTGCTGACCCTGGCCGTGAAGCTGTCCGCGACCCAGCCGGAGACCCTTCCGCTGGGGGAGTACCTGGTGCTGGTCCTCCGCTACGACCCTTCCTATGACGTGCGGGACCGAGCGCGGCTGGTGGCCAAACTGCTGCTGGAGCCGAAGTTGCGGCACGCAGTGCTACGAGCGCCGCGGCCGCCGCCCGCTGCCACGCAGGCTTCTACGCGTATGTTTCACTATCACTATTGTCACTGTCGCGTTATTTCCATCGTCGTCATCAAAGGTTACATAAGCAGCCTATGTACGTCCCACTGTAGGGCATAGGCCTTCTCTCAGGGAGAGAGTATGGGCTTAATCACCTCGCGTGCCCACCGCGGATTTGTGATTTCAAACGCTGAGGTATGTGAATAGCTCAGACACTCAGGTTTCCTCACGATGTTTTCCTTCACAGTTAGCGAGTGGTATAGCAAATATAACGTCACAAATGTACATAACTTAGAAAACCAAGTCATAGGTACGTGCCCGCACCGGGGATCGAACCTGGGTCTCTCACTTCCGAGTCCGAGGTTCTACCCACTAGGCTACCACCGCACAAAATTAAAGGTTAGCTGGTTGAAAATACTAATTATTAGTATTGAGCTCGGTTGTGTGCAAATGTTTTTTTTTTATTGTAAAGGATTTTCAATCGATCAATCATTAGTCTATCGATGTACCGAAAATTCAGTTCGGTGGCTAAACTGCTGCTGGAGCCGAGGTTGCGGCACGCCGTGCTGCAAGCTCTGCGCCCGCCGCCTGCCGCCAAACTGCATAACAGTTTGTTGGCAGATGCTCTTGGTTTTAGCAATTTCTATAACTCTTAAACATTACGTACAAATACTAGAAACAACTGTCGTAGAAGGTACTTGAAACTCGCTACACACTACCCTCACTTTTACGCGTATGTTTCACTATCACTATTATTACGGTCACTCCGGTTGAATTGGTAATGGGCTGGTCATATGCCGTAAAAATGATGGTCGACGGGGTATAACGGTTTTCGAGTGGAGACCTCGCACTGGCAAACACAGTGCAGGATGCCCACCAGCTCTCTGGACCGACGATCTGAGGCAGATTGCTCGCAGCGACTGGTTGAGGATGGATTTCCATTGTCATCAACCATCTACTGATGCTCCCAAAACTCCGTTTTTTGGCCCAACTGTTGCTGGACCCAAAGTTGACATGAATAAAGTTGATTTGCCGTACAAACTGACATCCTCTTTCAACCTTTTGTTGGTTGAATTTTCTAAAATTATTAGGGGAATTTCTGTGCAAAATTTCAGCTTTTTAAGTCCAACGGTTTGGGCTAAGCGTTGATGAGTAAATAAGTTGGGACTTATTTTATATATGAGGGAGTAATTGTTATTATATTTGATCTGTAAGTAGTATGCAGTACTATGTTCGCTTTTAGCAATAAATATCATCTTATCTCACCAGTCTCACCAGTGATGACTTATGGCACTGAAACGTGGTCTCTCACTATGGGCCTCATAAGGAAGCTCAAGGCCAGACAACGATCTATGAAAAGGGCTATGCTCGGAATTTCTCTACGAGATCGCATCGGAAATGACGAGATCCGTAGACGAACGAAAGTCGTTGACATAGCCCAGCGGATTAGTAAGTCGAAGTGGCAGTGGGCGGGGCACATAGCACGCAGAACTGATGGCCGATGGGGCCGAAAAGTTCTCGAATGGAGACCACATATCGGCAAGCGCAGCGTAGGACGACCAGCCACAAGATGGACAGATGACCTCATCCGAGCGGCAGGAAGACGCCGGATGCAGGCCGCTTCCGACCGGTCTTAGGAAATCCACGGAGGAGGCCTGTGTCCAGCGGTGGAGTTCTTGTGGTTGAATGATGATCATATCTCAAATCGCTTCCTTCGACCCTCAGATCGGCAGCAGTACACGCTGGGCACGCTGTCCCACTACATCGGCGCGGCGGCGGCCGGCTACGCGCCGCTTCCGGCTGCGCCGCCGCACACGCGGGACGCCGCCGCGCGCGAGCCGCCGCCGCCGCCCGCGCCCGCCGGAGACACCGCCACGACCGCCGGGAAGGTAACGGAGGTGTCAGGTGGCGGTCAGGTAACGGAGATGTCAGGTGGCGGTGAGGTAAAGGAGAAGTTAGGTGGCGGTGAGGTAACGAAGAAGTTAGGTGGCGGTGAGGTAACGGTGAAGTTAGCCGGTGGATAGATACATAGGGCGACAGTGCGAGCGGCAAGTAGATAGATAGATAAATAGGCAGTGTTAGCAGCGAGTAGATAGAAAGTGCTCTCGCACTACATCGGCGCGGCAGTCGCCGGCTAGGCGTCACTTCCGGCTGCACCCGGTTGAGAGCCGCCCGCCGAGAAGGTAACGGAAAAATTACATGGCGGCGAGGCGACGGAGAGGTTAGGCGGTAGATAACTAGAACAACAGTGCGAACGGCACATCGATAGATTGTACAGCAGTGCGAACAGCAGGTAAATAGATAGATTGAGTAAACATTTAGATAGACCGGAGATAGACAGATAAATAAATAAAGCAGCAGTAGATATATAGAGCAGCGTGGCCAGCAGTACACGCCAGGCTCGCTACCGCACTACATCGGCGCGGCGACCGCTGAAAAGGTAACGGGAAAGTTAGCTGGCGGTGAAGTAACGGAGAGGTTAGGTGGCGACAAGGTAACGCCGAAATCAGATGCGGCAAGGTGACCGCGAGGTTAGGCGGCGGCCGTGTGACGGAGAAGTTAGGTGGCGGCACAGTAACGGAAAAGTTTCTTGGCGGTGGCTGTGTGAGAGTGACGGTAAAGGTAAAGTAAGGGTGAAATCAGATGACGGCAAGGTAACGGTGCAGTCACACGGCACACTGCCTACCCTACCCAAACAACTGTTTGTTTTTGGTCTATTATGAAAACAGTAATTAAAAATAAATATGTCAAACTTGGTAGGCTGTTTATGAAACAATTATGCTGTACAAATTGTCCAGTTTTGACGATAAATAATTATTTGTGCTCCGCAGAACAAGACGTTCTACTCAGAGCCGGGCAGCAGTGGCACCGGATCTGGTTCCTCGTCATCCTCCGAGGAAGCCAGCAGCGACGAGGAGTCTGAAGAAGAGAGCGAAGAGAAGGAGAAGACGAAGAGTAACAACCACAAGTGAGTACGGCTAATTCTATTTCACGACTTGGGACGTATTTCAAAGAACAGTTTGGGCTCGGTAAAGTCCAAACACTATGCAATGCGTAAAGCATCCAAAGTTTTTTTACAACTTAAACTTTCTTTAGCACTGCACGTTTTATATATATTGGTTAAACGGTTTCACTTACTTTTATTAAGGTCGGGATAGCAGACTAGTTAGTCAGTGATACCGTTAAACCAATATATAAAACATCCAAAGCTTGTTTGCTGGCCCGTTGGGAAGCACACCGGATGAATTCATTAATCGAGAATTAATGTCTGAATCGTGTAAATTTCGACTAACACTTCAGACAGATAGATAGAGAGCACTTTATTGCACAACCAGGTGAAAGATATAATCACAATACATTTTTGAATCCTTATATTCTTTTTGTTGCACTAACCCGTGCTGAGGACAATTTTGAAAACCTGTTTAGCGGCGTAAAATTCCACCCATGCCGGGACTTGAACCCGCGACCTCTGGCTAACCGTGCCAGCGCTCTCCCAACTGAGCTAATGCCCATGGGTGGAATTTTTTGCCTCTAAATATGTTTTTAATATTTTGGTATCCTCTTAAAATCGAGTTTTCTAATTTTTCATGTACGGTCTCAAGCCCGATGCTAAAGGTTGTTTCATCATTGTCATCATCATTAAGCAGCCCTTACTCATCCGCTGCTGGACACTATGCCACGCCAATTATTTCCATCATAGGTTCTCTGTCTGCATCAGCAGTGGTAGCCCAGGGGGTAGAACAATGGACTCGAAAGCGAAAACCCAGGTTAGATTCCCAGTGCGGGCCTGTTCACGCACACGTTAACAGAAACAAGGAGGTCCGGCGGTGTCGATTTGGAACCAATCCATCTATGGTTACCTAAGCCTGACATGTGTGCATTTCTATTCAGCCATATTGTCACATCGAAGAAGCATTGTACAAGCCTATAAAATAATTACTTAAAACCTCTATTACTTATTTATTTCTCAAGAAAAAGGCACACAAAGAAGTTGCGTGTACCTATGACTTTGTTTATTTTCAAAGTTACGTGCATCTGCAAATTTGCAGTAGCAATACCACACGCTGACGGTGAAAGAAAACATCGTGACGAAACCCGCGGGTAGGTCGGCTCCGCACGTATTGACTTGTCTTTCCTGTGGGCTAGGCCGCGACTAGGCTGTCAGGATGGTATAGGTGATGTACAACCCTACTCCACCTAAAAAACAATGTCCCAGGCACTGCAGCGTCCGAGTGGGCCCGTCACCCATCTAGTGTGAGTGACGTAGATGCAAAGGCCAAAATTTTGTTGACAACCAGGGAAGGCGTTTCTGGAATAGAATCTATGTATGCATATTTTTCTTCCGAGAGTCTGAGTGTACTAAACTAACACCCTAAATTAAGAAAAAATATTACTCACTATACCTCACACACAAACACACACCCACACACACCCTCACACACACACACACACACACACACACACACACACACACACACACACACACACACACACACACACACACACACACACACACATCATAATACACTATACATACATAGATACGGTAATACCTACCTAGAAAATAAGTTGATTAGCATTTAGACCAACATTAGATATAGCGTCCAAGTGTGGAGGAGCGGAGCTTCCTGATACAGGTATTTCCATACTTAAAAGGAAGCTCTTGCCCGATTATGTCACTGTAAGCCTTTTGTAAAGTAAATAAACGATTTATTTATTATTATTATTTATATTTGTTTTCATTTAGCGTTTCTGCCTCCCACTGTGGGGCAAAAGCCTTCTTTCGGGGAGAGAGTATAAGCCCAATCACCACGCGTGTCCACCGCGGCATTCAACATCTTCATAGAGGCTTTTTGTACTTTAATTTCTGCTCCATTTTTACCAACAGTTTGTTGCGTCTAAGGAAAAGCTTAAAGGATAAAAAGCACCCGAAACCGGCGGGCGTGCATGCAAGATGCAACGACTAACGAATGTTGATAAAGCGAAAAAGGTTTCTTAGGGTCGTGGCAAGTGGGAAACCTTGGTCTCCCTACCCCACTGGGATATTGGCGTGAGTTTATGTAATGAAAAGCTGAATGAAGTGTAACATATTTATATATTTCTCTTCAGGGTCACAAATTCCATCTCCGAGTCGGAATCCGGAACGGACAGCGAGTCCGACAGTGACAGTTCATCCGGATCGGAGGAGAGCGACAGCTCCGATAGTGATGAGCCCAACAGCAAAAACCAACGCGGCGACAGCAAAAAGGTAATAGCTCTTATTGCGTGCGGGATAAGTCGGAGTATTAAACAAAATTGAGTTCTTTACTACGTATATTATCTTGAATACTCGAGCTAGAGTCTAGCTCAAGTTCACAGAAATTTAAAATGATGTAAACGTGTCTATTTTAATGTTTTTTTACCCTGCAGGTCAATGTGTGCAAGATCCTGTGAATGGTACGCCCGTTGATGAGTGGACAGGCGTACCTATTTTGATGTGCTGTTTACCCTACGAACTCTTTAGTCAAAATAATCAAGATCGGGACTATCTATTCTGATGCGTGTTTTACCTTGCAGCCTTTTTGGTTAAAGTGCTCAAGATCCTGTGAACTGCCTCGGTTTGACTATTTCGTTGGTCTAGCGGTTAACACGCTCGACTAGCACATCAGAGGTCGTGGTACCCCTGGAGGCCTACGTCCTTGATTTGTACAAATTGTCTCAGTCCGGGTGTATTTCCCTGTTTGTGACGTCTTTGTCTGGTTACCATAGCACAGGAATGTGGGATTTACATATTTAAGAAGCCTACTTCGATGTAGCGAGCGACACATCAAAATAAATAAATATCTACAACTATTAATTGTAAGAGCGCCTACGAGTCACGCTATGATCGGGTACGGCTCTCGCGGTCGGTTACTAGATTAGCTATTATCTTATAACCAGTTTGCTAAATGGGGTAGCCGGGCTGCTATCTGCTAGAAATGAAAGCATTCGATTGCCGATAAAACTATCACTATATTAAACTGCTACTTAAGATTGGCAGTTGCGATAGGTAAATCGATGGAAATGCTGACCGTACAAAAGATGCGCGGCTGCATCGTACACTAACGATTAAAATTGTGTGAACGGGCGAATCTGTCCTGACTGTCTGTCTTCGCAGGCTTCCTCGCAGAGCAGACCGCAGAGCGAGCCGAGCGCCAAGTCTAACCTGGAGCTGCTGCTGGAGCTGGACGAGGTGGCCGGCGCGCTGCCGACGCTGACGCCCACGTGTGGCGGCTTGCTCTCGCCCGACGACAAGCCGGCGCCCGCGGCGTCCGCGGCTGTCCTCGGTGAGGGATAAAGAGAAAACAAGAGAGAGAGAAGTACTTTTTATTTTATTTATTAAGGCACACCAGCAGCACAACCAAACCGGCCGAGTGCGAGTCTATCTATACAACATTAGACACAAAGATAAAAAAACAGCAAAAAAAACACGTTTGTTGTATGGGAGCCCCCCTTAAATAATTAATTTATTATGTTTTTAGTATTTGTTATAGCGGCAACAGAAATACATAATCTGTGAAAATTTCAACTCTAGCTATCACGGTTCTTGAGATACAGCCTGGTGACAGACAGACGGACGGACGGACGGACGGAAGGACAGATAGACAGACACATAGACAGACAGATAGACAGACAGATAGACAGACAGATAGACAGACAGATAGACAGACAGCGAAGTCTTAGTAATAGGGTCCTGTTTTTACCCTTTGGGTACGGAACCCCAATAACAGAGAGCTGTGCCAGTTACAGGTGCTACTGACTTGTTCTAATAAACAAACTTATATACTACTAACTTGGTACTACTATTGTTACACTTACACATTATTATTACATACATAGATATATCTGAAAACCAGCTGAAATCGATTTTTAATACAGTTGCTCAAAAAGTGGCGTATTGCAGGGACGTATAGCGTTCGGGATGTGGGCTATTACATACTCGAGCTTTTTCTTTACCTTTTCCGAACTCGTGCGTTCTCTTTCCCAACTGTCAAAATAATAGAAGTTTTTATGATTCATGCAAATATTTCTTAAAAGAAGCTACTTATGTGTTTCAATATCAGATTTAATGATTTGATTCAATGAGTTAGATTAGGTTTCATTTCATTTCATCTCATTAAATTTCATTTTCATTTCATATCAATAAAAAAATTCTACTGAAGACTTGGCTGTATGGGCATAGTTCCCTTTGCCTACCCATAATAGGTGAAGAAAAAAAAAATCTCTGCTTATATTCTTTTACGGTTGGCGCCATTTTCCAAAAATTATCTTTATTAAATTGCTTCATTTTTTCGCAACTGTATTAAAAATAGTCGTTCAGTACACGTGCGGACCCGTCATTGCAACTTGTTCCGACTGTCAACCCTCACCTTCGGCTGCGCCTCGGCTCGGGTAGACATTTGTCGGAACTCTTTGCAATGACAGGCTTTCCGCACTCGTAATGAAATATACTATTTTTACTTCTATTATCTTCTTATATATAAAAATGAATTGCTGTTCGTTAGTCTCACTAAAACTCGAGAACCGCTGGGCCGATTTGGCTAATTGTTGTTTTTATATATTGGTGGAAGTCCAGGGAAGGTTTAAACGGTGAGAAGAAAAAAAAAAAAACGGTTGACGTCGGTGATACGAAGTTCACGGGGTCATCTAGTGTTTCAATACAATCAGTTAATTAATTGCCTATCTTTTGTAACTTTGTGCTGTGGACTTCGTAAAATTAATAAAATAAATAAAATAAAATAAAAAGTAGCACAATGGCAAGTATTACAAATCTTCATATAAGTGAGATCGTACTTTGACTAAAATAGCAAAAGCCAACTATTAGCATAGGTAAGATAAGATTATTCTTTATTGCACATAAGAAACAAGAGACATAAAATATGAAAGTTACAATGAACAAGTACAATGGGCGGCCAGCAGCAATATCTTCCAGACAACCTTGTGACTACGTAGTCGATGGACCTGATGAATGGTGTGCACACTATTCATACGCGACGTGACGTATATATGGTATAAGAGGCTGTTTTCACATAACCTCTGTAAACTATGGTGTGCGATTCTGGGTGCGAGTTTGAGAACGATTTATGGAGAACGGGAGATTGTATCATCAAAATATGTAATTCATTTTATTATGGAAATTACGCCATGTCGCCTAATTTAGAACAATTAGACACTCGTCCGTCGACATTTTAATCGCATCTGATGCGCCACTCGCGTCAGATTCTAAATCCACATTAGTCTTACGCGTCGGATAGCGTCGGATAGCGTCGGATAGCGTCGGATAGCGTCGCGTCGCGATGAGGTGAGGTGAGGTGACGCGTGGAGGTCCACCTTCCGAATACGATCTAGCTCAAACGTCGCGTCGGATGCATCGCATAAGAAGGCGTAGGCTTAATGTGTTTCTAAGCATAAAAATTGAAGCGGTCAGATCGCACGTGGCGTCGCGTATGTCGCGTACGTAGTATCAGTGTGGTTCTACCTTCGGGCTTCGTCGCTGTGTCCGAGTGCGCCTAGCTCGGCGATAAACGTAGACCGCTCCGTCCCCAGACGAGATCCAGCCGGTGGGCCCGTCGCTGGTCCCCGCGGAGCCGGCCCCGCTGCTGGCGGCGGTCTTGTGCGCGGGATTGCGCGCGCGCCGCCGCTACACGCGCGCGCCCAGCCTGCGCGCCGCGCGCCTCGTCGGCGCCGAGATACTGTTCACCAACACTGCGAGGGAACCGATCGAGAACATACGGCTCAACAAGAAGGTAAGGACGCGCAGAATGGTGACATCTTTCCCCAGGCGAGATCCTCAGAATTGGCCCCTCGTTATCCCCCGGCGGCCGATTCAAGATAATATGAAAAAATATTGGAAATTGTAAAGCTGTTCTTACGTGGAGCGTGCTTACTCGCTCGCACAGTTTAGCATTTTTAAATAATTATAACAAAATAAGACAAAATAAATAAGCTTTTGATAATGTAGTCTGACGGTTTGATGCATAATTAAATTACGATTATTTCAAATATATTTTCGTTCCTCTATGGGCCAGTTTCTGAATTGAGAATTTCACTCAGTATATACTTAAGTGACATCCTGTCACGCGCTTTTCTGAGAAACTCGAAGAGACAGCACTACAGTTAACTATCTTTACTTAGCGAAATTCTCAATTCAGAAACTGGCCCTACGCGTAGTTATTAATAAAGAATAGTTCTTTTCAAAATCATTAACTTTGGAATAAAATTTTCTCAGCCAAAAACTAGGTGCAGGATAAAGAAAATATCTCTTGAACGTTCGCAATTTTACTAACTATCCAAATCCTCTGACCACATTAATCAAAATTATACTTGTTTTGCCTAAAAAATTCTTAAATTGTGCGAGCGAGACAGGAACGCTCGACGTATGAACAGTGCTGCTCCCTGCAATTTAACTATCGACACTGAAAAAACAATTTTCAAGTTATCCACAATATCCATCCTTCACGCCACACCCAGCACATTCGTAACATACAGTACAAAACTTAGCGCAAAACTCCCCTTCCCAGACGCTAACCGGTTCGCGCGCCATCCACGAGTTCGCGCCAATACCGACCTTAGCGCCCGGCGCGACGGCCACAGCCGTGCTGGGCGTGGACTTCGCCGACTCCATCCAGCCGGTAGAGTTCACGATCGCGTGCTCGCTGGGCGAGTTCCCCGCGACGCTAGCGCCGCCAGTCGGAGAGCTGATGCGAGCCGTCGCCATGTCGGAGCAGAAGTGGGATTTGGAGCAGAAAAAGTTGAGGGGAATGAATGAGGTAAAGATTACTGGCTCGTCGGTCCATCGGTTATCATGCTCGAGTATCGAAGCACATGTCGTGGGTTCGATTCTCAGTTGTTTCGTTGATTTCACTGGACACCTGTCCAATGAGATCAATTGGAGGCCTGAGACACAGAAAGGGGGTCGTCGTCTTTTCAATTGACTTTCATACAAAATGTATTGAAGGGATGGGACGAAGCCCACACAGAAGACAGACGCCCACGCGTCGCGTCCTTGCCGCGCCCTCGCGCTCGCCCCGCGTTCCTTCTGTGTGGCCAGGGCCAGATGATAAATAAGCACGATAAAAAATATTGAGATTTGTAAAACGTTGAAAATAGTAGCTTATGTGACTGTCACATAATGAGGGTTATTAAAACACGAGCGAGATTTTAAAAAACGAGCCTTGGCGAGTTTTTTAATAGCATTCGCGAGTGTTTTAATACCAAGTTATGTGCAGTCTCATACACTACTTTATCTACACTCATGTCTTAATCTTCAATGTAAGGAATCAAAGGAAAACACATATTGACAGGCTTTAGACAATACATAACTTTAAACAATACATACATGTTTCTTGACTTTTCCGGCAAAAGACTATTCGTTACTTTTGATGCTTTTTCCAAAATATCGGGTGGAGTTAAGTTCTCAAAATTATTGCTGTCAAATCCAATAAATGAAATTTTTGAAACAAAATGGCGCAATTTCGACAAAAGTATCTTGACATTCAATCGTCTGCACTCAGTTTTGCGCGCGCAATTTTAGGTATTTTTAGTTGCACTTTTGGTACCACGAAAATGAAATTAGGTTTTTTATAGAGTCAACTTTTGACATTAAAAAAAAAAACTTAAGTTTTGTTCCGTAATCACAGCAACACTTTAAAAAAAATAACTGTAACATGAAGTGAAAAATCTGACCTTTAATGACACTTTATATTACACTTTTTTTTATTTTATTTAAAGTTATGTATTGTTTAAAGCCTGTCAATATGTGTTTACCTTTGAATTCTTAATTTGAAGATTATGTTAAGAGTGTAGATAAAAATATTTGTGGTATTTTTTTCTGACTTTTTCTGTCCTTTTTCATTCCGATTTAATTTTGAGGCAAGTTCTCGCTTATGCGGAACCTTGTTTATGGATAGTTCGATAATGCTTCAGTTCCTTCACAATACTTCGTTATTCTCTTCAGTGTGACAAAAAAGCAGCCAAACTCGGCACCGATCAGGAGATCTGCCAGCGCGTCTATGAAACGGCCAACGTCGCTGCCATCACTTCTACTGGAGACTTCTTGAGGTAAGGGCTCACATCGTTTTTGGTTCCGTACCCGAAGGGCAAAGGCAAATGGCCAGATAAATAGTACCTTAAACCGGCGTCCGTGCATGCAACTACTAATGAATGTTGATGAAGAGATCTGTCAGGATCGTGGCAAGTCGCAGACCTCGTCTGCGTACCCGGTCCGGGATACAGGCGTGAGTTTATGTTATGTTTTATCCAAAGGGTGCCTGAGGGACCCTATTAATGTGACTTCGTCTGTCTAAAACTAGAAGCCTAAATTTTCAGTAAACAAACAGGCATTGTATAAACACGGTATATTTAAAATTTCATTCAATTTGAATGAGTAATTTAAGAATTATAACTAGTCAAAGTTCTTAATTTGGTCACTCACTGACTGATCGATCATCAAAACTCTGAGGCACTTCTAGCAGACGTAGAACCTTCAAATTTTGAATACAATTGTGTTTAGTGTATAAATCAAGGAAAACCTAAAATATTTTGCAATTTCGGTCCAGTTTTGTAGATACACCAAGTGCATAAATAACCCATATAAATATATAGGATTACAAAGTTACATTTGCAGTGAATGAAAAAGTGTACCTGCATATGTATTATATAAAATAATAATAACGTAGATAGGTACCTAGATATAATTATGTTCAAAGGTAACTTGTAAAATGGTCAACGGAATGGCAAAGAAGGAATGGGACATGTCTTATGAAGTTGTACCAAAATCCCGCGAAGTATTAACTAGACTAAATTGCCCGAAATTGCCATGAACGATCACTAACAAAAAAAAAATGAGATGACATTAAAAACATAACTTATAAAAAAACTAAGTAATACCAAGTCCGTTAATTTATTAAATAAATTGATTGACTTAGCCATCGCATGAAAACACAATGTATCTCAAAAGTAATACATATATTATATATTTAATTAGATTGTTTAGTGCGATTGCCAAGTCAATCCATTTATTGAATAAATTAACCGACTTGGTATTGCGTGGATCTCATAACTTTTTACGTTAGAAGAACTGAGTTGCCAGACTTGGTTTTTTTACAAGTTATGTTTTTAATTGTATGGTGTTGAATTGGTGATCTTCCCAGATTCGCCGGCTGCCTGATGGCCTCCCAAGACCTGGTGCTCCTCTCCGTGCGGCTCCAAGAAGATGGAGCGCTGGTCAGGGCAAACTGTCCCAACATGGCTATCGCCTCCCTTCTTGCCAACGAAGTGGCCAACGCCTTCCAGAGATAGTCTTTAGGGAAACTGGCGAACCGTTGTCTTCGGCTACCTCTCCGGGTACAGGCGTGAGTTTATGCGTGTATCGCATTTAATGACTCATCTTACACGGTGTCAAAATTCTGACGCCTGATCTGAAAGCTGCGTGTGCTTTACACTTTAACAAATCACTTCATCTTTAAAAAATTGCCGGGAAGTTTTTTTTTGGATTAATAAAATATAAAAAATGTATACTTTTGATAATTATAGTCTTAAGCTTTTGTAGATAATAAAATTATGGACTCTAATATATAAAAATCTCGTGTCTCCGAAACGGCTGCACCGACTTTTATGATTTTTTTTGTGTATATTTGGTAGGTCTGAGAATGGGTCTTAGGCTAACTAATATGGCAAAGCAACGGTAAGTTAAGATAATATATATTTTTGTTTATTTTAGTCGCAAATTTTGTGTGCTCGTTTAACCCGCGTAACATAAGGTAAGAATATTCTTTATTGCACACAAGAAACAAGAGACATGAAATATGAAAGTTTCAATGAAAGTGTTTCTTTCTGTGTATACTATAAAGAATAACTGAGTTTGGTCTGCCTAAGATGTCTGGTATCAAAATAATGTTAACGGGGACGATTGTGTGTTCAACACATTCATGAGTACCTATTAAAACTTTATTGAAAGGAACAAATGTGGAGTTTCTTTGTCAGCTTCTTCTCCACATGATCCTTTAATCCTGTAACTAGCGGCTTTGACGTTTATTATAAAATAAAATCAAAATAAATTCCACACGACACAATCACTTGACCTGGTCCCAAACTAGGATACCCTGTGCTATCTGTGACATCACAAACATGGAAATACACCCAGACTGAGGCCGTTTGTACAAATGTACGGCGGCCCCTGTGGGAATCAAACCCACGTCGTCTGTCTTGGTAGTTAAGCGCCTTAACGGCTGGTCCACCGAGGCAGTAAACATTTTGTTTTCATAATTAACTAGCAGTGCCCGCGACTACGTTCGCGTGGCTAACCGATTAACCTAAGCCTATGTCCACCCTGAAGGCCCATTCTAAATATTGGTGAAATATTTTTTTAAATCGGATAAGTGCTGTAACGACTTACTTATTAAATTAAACTGGTTATAAGCAGTAAATTTATAACTTTTATTATCTCTATTTCATCGATTGCCTAGCCTAGCTAGGAATCGACTGACACCGAAACGTAACGATTCCGTTCAGAATAATTAAAATGTGACTAGACGGCTATGCCGGCCAGCTACTATAAAGAGTACTGTAAAGAGTAAGAGCATTTGTCCAGCAAAAACAAGAGTAAAACATTTTAATTTTAATTTGATGTAGTAAAGCCTCGCACAACATTTATCACAAGTATACTAATCGTTCTACAATCATTAATGATATGAGAATTTTACGAGCAGGACGGAATTTTAATGTTGTAACAATATGAGTAAACTTTTTGATAAATGTGGTCTGAGGGTTTGGTGCATAGGTACTTAAATTGCGGACATATTAAATATATTTTTGTTTTCCGGTACATAGTTTTTAATAAAAAAAGCTGTTTCCAAAATACATAGTACATCTTGGAAACAATATTTCTCAATCAAAAACTTAGTACAGGACAAGAAACACATTCATTGAATGTTCGCAATTTTTTTCTATCAAACCCTCAGACTACATTTATGAATAGTACTTATACTCATTTTATTACATTCATTAACAATTAGTAAATTATGAATCGCTCGTAGCCCCGGCTGCCTGAGTGATCTTAAACGATCACGAAGGTTAAGCAACACAGGGCGCGTTCAGTGCATGGATGGGTCGCCGTCTATGCCTAACGCTAGTGGCATTTTTCCGAGCGGTTCCGTGCTTCGCAAGGCACGTTAAGCTGTTGGTGCCGGCTGCCGTCGATAGATGGCAGTCGTTAAGCCAAGTCAGAGGCCTTAGGGCGGCTTGACAACTTCTGACAGTAGACGAGCCACTAGTCTACAAGCCTCCACCAATCCGGACTTGGCCCCCGTGGTGGAGTATGGCCTATACCTTCCTCAGGGAAGAGACCCGTGCCCCTCGGTGGGGACATAATGGGTTGATGATGAAATTGTGCGAGCGAGATAACATGCTCTACTTAAGAACAGCCTTAAATATCAATATTAATATCAATGGTGCTTATCAATAATAATGTGGAAGGCAGTTATGTTTTGACAGACGATTTTTTTCACATTCATATATTCTTTATTACTAAATCACGTACACCGTTATAATTATAGGTAGGTAGGTAGATGGTATCGGTTTTTGTAGGTAAGTACATGATGCCCTGTAAGGGCACTGCAATGCAGTTAGTATTATGACACAGCGTTAAAGTAAATTAAATTATTATTATTATAAGATATTGATTTCTTGCATGCAAAAGAATAAATAACAAGCATGCAAAAGAATAAATAACAAGCATGCAAAATACTTAATTATTTCTCAACGAGATTGAGGGTTAAGTAAATATTTATTTAAATTATAATAACAGTTTTTGATTAATATACTTATTTTTGAGTTTTTTTTTAAATAAGTTGTCTTTTGTTTCATCTTTTATGTTTTCAGGTAGTTGATTATATATTTTTATCAGTGATAAGTAGGCACTATTTGAATGTAGTCGTAGTTTTATCTCCGGCAAAAAGTTTTTTCCTTTGTCATTAGCTAATGAAGACTTAACGTGTATGTTTGTATTTACTTAAGAGATTTATTGTTGCAACGTTCGTGTCTTAAGACTTACTACTAATTATTTTATGGTCCTTCATTAAACAGTGGGAATTCCATTGCAATGTTAATTAGATGTTACTGATAAAGGTTATATACGTAATGCTAAAGATGTATTCACAACACAGCAGCTGGCGGACGTGGGCGCCACGATATCAATCGAAAAAAAAACTAAATTAAAAAATAACCAACAACCCAGTCGGGTTGCATTGACTACTAAGCAGGCGCGACCAACCTAGATACCTCGCAAGGAGTTACAACGTTCAACTTGGGACCCGCCTGCTATTTGAAATTTTTTGTTTGATTTATGCTAATTTTTAAAGTTATCCGTGTTCAAATTCAATTCAATTCAAATTCAAATTCAAATATTTTTATTCATTGTAAAAACAGAATGTTTACTTAATGAACGTCAAAGTTGTTAGTTTCACAATTAATGGATTATGTGGAGAAGAAACTAACAAAGAAACTCCACATTTATTCTTTTCAAAACACGTTTTAACTTAATTAACAGAGTTTTCAACTTAAAATATTAGTCATGAATGTGTTGAACACTAGTCACAATCGTCCTTTAAATAATATTAATCTACTGTTTAATGCCAAACATCTTTGTCTTCTAAGTAATCCTTGATGTTATAGTAAGCCTTTTTGCACAGAATGTGCTTAACACATTTTTTAAATCGCGTTGGAGGTAACTCTAATATATCTTGAGGAATTTTGTTGTAGAACCTTATACAGTGCCCCATAAAGGATGTGTTAACTTTTGCAAGTCTAAATAGTGGAAATGACAATTTATGTTTATTTCTAGTATTAAAATTATGGTGGCCACCAACATTTTCGAAGTCTGATATTTTTTCTAACGTACATAATATTTTCATAAATGTATTGACAGTGTGGCGCCGGACTACGAATAGCGCCACTCCATTTCCTTCCGTAGACGTCGTAGAAGGCGACTAAGGAAATAAAATACATTACCTGGAGACGGGCAGCAGCGTCTTCCTGAGATTCCAACCGCATACTGCGATCGCCAACCCGCCTGCCGAGCGTGGCGATTATGGCAAAACCCTTCCTGGCTAGGAAAACCATGAGGTAGGCCTATGTGTGGGCGTCAAATGGCTAATGACGATGATGTTAATTTCAGAAAGTTACAGATACTTTATTTGTCAAACATAGGTATATAATAATGCATGGTGTCATAAGTATCAAATGTGCGCTATGTTTGGCCGATAAGGCGTACAATTGTTTTAAGAAAACTTAAAATTATGTGATATTTAGGCGGACTTGCATCACCTCCTAAATCACTTAAGTTGCCATTTAAATCGATTTTTGTGTGAAGAATTTTAGTTAAATGCTGTTTAAGTCAAAACTTAAGAAAGTCGTGCCAGTTGGCCTTAGATTAACAAAATTTCAAGTTAATAATATTAGTTGATTATAATTAGAAAAATAATATTAATCATAATAAAAAGTATACAATGTCAAAATTTTTCATTTAAATATTCGATGACGCTATAATAAGATTTCGATAAAAATAAATTTTTGAACTTAAATTTAAATTTGTCTATGGGAGTTCCCTACGTGCTGAAGGAAGTTTATTATAGGTAATATATAGATAAAGGTTATATAGATAAAGTAGGAGCCATGTGAGAAACGATTTTCGTCATTAGTGCCGTGTTTGACTTGCTTTTTATTATTCTGGTGGGATCTCTTTGGGCTCGCTTATTATTATCTCTAGCTTTATGGAATAGATCTTCATTTATTTTTACAAAACGGCATTTTCTAATACGTATGTGGCAGGCAAAGTCGGAATCTTATATTTAATGAAGAAAGGCTTACATGTGTCTTGTTGTTTAAGGCCAAACATGGCTCTGATGTAGCGTTTTTGTAATTTAAATATACAGATACTGTATTTGTGCAGTTGCCTCAGAATATAATTCCACATCTAAGGAGTGATGCAACCATACCATGTTTAGCTATTATTAACGCATTCGAGTTAGTAACAGCGGAGAGTCTGAAGCGCAAAAGCACATGAGGACATTTTTTATTTAGTTGTTCATCCCAGTTTAGTCTACTGTCTTTTATTACACCTAGAAACTTAGAATTACATACTTCTTTTACTTCGATATCTTTATATGTTAAGGTAATATTATTAGATTTACTTTGTCTTTGTTTAAAATGCATTATGCAGGTTTTATCTAGATAAATTTGTCAGTTATTATTTTGAAGCCAATTTATTATATTATGCAGAGATTTATTAATGCAGATTCATAATTTTTATTATTTCTAGAATCAATTGAGATAGTGCTATCGTTGGCGAATAGAGTCACTGGATAGGTGCTCACTTTTGGTAAGTCATTTAGGTAAACTAAGAAGAGAAGAGGTCCTAGGACGCTTAATTATTATACTTGCACACACAAGAATAGAGTACAGGAAAGGTAACAAAAGAAAGTACATGTACAAAGGCGAGCTTATCTCTGTAAGAGATTTCTTCCAGCAAACCTTGGGGAGTCGGAGCGGAGGTAGGAAACGGGTCTACGCACGTGCACATGATATAATATACTATATACATATTTACACAAATAACAAAATAATATTAATATAAACACCTACCCAAAAATACAATAGACGCTTTTTTTGAATAGTTGATTAATGACGGTTATTTTACGATTATCTGGATATATATGTTTTTCTATGCATTAGTTTAAAATATAACAGAGATGCTCGCAGCTGGATGACAAACTCATTTTACGATTTTGGTATTGATATTTTATAACAGTAATTCTATAACAGTTATTCTATAACAGTATTTGTATTTTTAATGACTTTATAGTCTTGGCTATGTCACGCGGGGTGGTAGGTGTCATGAATATTAAATTCGCATAATTATCTATGTAGTCATTTTTGTGTGTCTTATCATTCAGTGGCTCAATTCTGTCCAGAAAGTAATCATTGAATAAGTTAGCAATTTCTTGCGGGTCTCTTATTAATTGTTTATAAATTTCTAGTGACGATATTGATGTCCTAGGTATTTAATATTTTATGTCATTAATAATATTCCATGTCGCTTTACTTTTATTGTCAGAGGATTTTATGTGAAAGTAATTTTCTGCTCGTTTGGTAAGTGTTAATTTTTTTTTAAGTCTAGATATTTGAGTATGTTTAGAGTATATTTTTATTTCGGTTCCGTGTGGCCCTGGATTAAGTATAGCGTCATTCTATTTCCTTCCGTGGATGTCGTAGAAGGCGACTAAGGATATCAATTACCAGGAGACGGGCAGCAGCGTCTTCCTGAGATTCCAACCGCATACTACGATCGCCAACCCGCCTGCCAAGCGTGGCGATTATGGCAAAACCCCTCATGGTTATGAAAACCACGAAGGAGGCCTATGTCCTGCAGTGCGCTTCGAATGGTTGATGATGATGATGGTGATATTTTTATTTAAAAGAGTAGCTTTTAATGTAGGTATATGCCCAGAGAAGACTCCTTTTCCGTTTGCTACAGATTTTGATTTCTCAACGTATCCATTTTGGCTTTTTTCTGGCTTTGAATTTTATATTTACGTTTGAAAAGCTTAGAATTTATAGCAAAGTAAATGATTCGATAAATTTATCTCGTGTTTCTTAAATAGGTATCAGTAAATGGATAAGATGTGACGCTCTTTACAAAAGGATCGATATTTTACGCTGAATAGTCCCGTCGTTTAATGTGCCAGCTCTCCAAGTTGTACGAAATTTTTATAGGACATCTATGAATCTGCGCTGTATGATTTGACAATGATAATTCTACTACTTCGCCTTGATAGTTTTTCTTAAAGTTGTGAATAATATTGTCAATGCAAATCATAGATTCGAGTCTGGTAGGTTGCCTACTGCATAATTTAAAATTAAAATTTTATACAAAAAAGTCGAATTCATGAGTCACAGAGTTAGATTTTAAGAGGTCAATATTGAAGTCGCCTACTATACCTACTACTGTTGTTAACCACGCTTAGCCTCGCGCAAACATGACGAACCGATTGAGATCCTCTTTATCAAAATACGACCATTGGTCAAGGAGTTATGAGGGGACAGCGGTGGTAGCCTAGTGGGTAGAACATTGGACTCGAAAGCGTGGGACCCAGGTTCGATTCCCAGTGTGGGCATGTACCTATGACTTTGTCTTCTAAGTTAGGTAGGTACCTATGTACAATTGTGAAGTTATAGTAGCAATACAACTCGTTAACTGTGAAGGAACACATCGTGAGGAAACCTGAGTGCCTGAGACTGGTATGTGAATAGTCACATACCTCAGCGGTTGAAATCGCCAATCCGCGGTGGGCACGCGTGGTGATTAAGCCCATTCTATCTGAGAGAAGGCCTGTGCCCTACAGTGGGACATATTATATAGGCTGCTTATGATGAGGGAACATAGAATCGATACATACATAGGTACGAGCCAATCACATTACCCTTCTCTTGAGCTCCGCCGCAGTCGGGTAAATAATCCTTAAACATAACATCCTTGCCTTAAACCTATAATGTTGGAGACTATTCGGTGACGCACAGCGATATCTAAAGGCCCGACCTCATGCGTCTGTGCTTTCCTCAATTTTATTGTATGCATTCTAAGTATGAGTGCGAATGTGGATGGAAGGGCCGGTAAGGGACGACCCAGACGAAAATCATCATCAGCCATTTGACGCCCACTGCAGGACATAGGCCTCCTCGTGGTTTTCATAACCAAGAGGGGTTTTGCCATAATCGCCACGCTTGGCAGGCGGGTTGGCGATCGCAGTATGCCGTTGGAATCTCAGGAAGACGCTGCTGCCCGTCTCCTGTTAATTGATTTCCTTAGTCGCCTTCTACGACATCCACGGAAGGAAATGGAGTGACGCTATTCTTAATCCGGCGCCAGACAGACATACTTCGACCAAATAGGGGATGTATTAACAAAGGGCAAGATAAAAAGTACCCGAAACCGGCGTGCGTGCATGCAACGACTAATGAATGTTGAGGAAGCGAAAGTGATCTGTCAGGATCGTAGCAAGTGGCAGTCCCTGGTCTCTGCCTACCCTTCTGGGATACAGGCGTGAGTTTATGTTATGTTAAGTCTAAGTATACCTACAGTGTGTAACGAAATCCTCATAAACCTACATTCGAAAACGGGGAGCTCTGAACGTCAATAAAAACAGTTAGGTAGGTATCTGTCAGCTGTTTTAAGTATTTATTGTACTAAAGTTACCACCAAATATCTAAATGCGGTTTTTTCTTTCGCGATAGCTAAGTTTTCCCTATGATAAAAGTTGTTCAACGGATGGTGACTTTGTTGCACCTGTAGGTATAAGGATTGTTTTGCTTTGCTTAACGCACGTCTCCGTACACAGTGACTTTTCTACGGAGCCCACTAGGAATCGGTGATTTAGAGAACACCAGTGATAGTCAAAAACATGTCTAAATTGCGCCAAAAAATGACCCCACGTTTAATTGTGGGAAGGCGGGCGGCACTGGTCAGTAGTGTTACCAATCGGAGCGAGTTCAGTATTACCCGGCAAAATATCTACGCATCTGCCATCGTCGGACCGCCATCTTGCAAAGGTTTGTCAGGTAATTCTTTTTTTTTTATGAGAAATCAAAATTCTAGAACTTTGTTTTTTTTTTCGGGCCCCCCTGGCGCATAATATTGTCCTGAAATACGTGATTTTGAGTTGGTGACTTACATAATTTTTTTTAATTACATAATCTCTTATAGGCAGGTAGTGCGTATGATTCCAATGTCGCAGGCTCTGGTAAATCATTGTTCTACATAGTAGTAAGTATGTTTATTTTATTTAGCACATGTGGTCTTAAGTATTATCTACGACGGCGCCACTGCAAAGCAAAAACCCTAAAACCTCTTAAGGCGTTCTTACGTGGAGCATGCTCTCTAGCACAATTTCATAATTTTGGTGATAGTGATAAAATGCGTTAACTTTTGATAAATGTGGTCTGAGGGTTTGATGTAAAATTAAATTACGGTCTTTTAAAATATATTTTATAACGTAGTTCTTAATAAAGAAAAGTTGTTTCCAAAATTATTAATTTTGGAATGAAATTCTCTCAATCAAAAACTTAGTACTTATAGGATAAACATCAATGCCTTGAATGTTCGCAACTTACTGCCTATCAAACCCTCAGACCACATTTATCAAAAGTATACCTAGTACCCATTTTGTCACAATGACCAAAATTATAAAATTGTGCGAGCGAGACAGCACGCTCCAGGTAAGAACAGTCTTAACTTAACAGCTGCTGTCAGCTGTTTTTTTCTGTATGCGCCTTAGGGCGACACTCGTTGACGGCTGTGTCGACGGCTGCAGTTGGCAAATGTGTTGCCCGTGTATAAGCGCCCTTGGCCAACTGACAGCTGTTAAGTTTTTCATCAATTACTTATTGCATATTTCAGGGTAACCATCTATACCCTGTATTTCTAACGGTACAATTGGCGGCCCTATTTCTAGTAATAATAATTTATTCCAGACGACGCGAGTGACAGAACAAACGAAACAGTGCACGCATGTAAATCTATGTACCGTAGAATACGCCGTATCGAATACAATGCGACACAGTTGAGTGAAAGAATAGAATAGTTAAGTTAAGTATGCTATGTTGGTCATTCATTACACACGAGGCATTATTTTAAGCGCGAGTCGTAGGCGAGCGCGGTAAGGAAGCTGAGTGTGTAATGAATGATCAATGCACACGAGTTGCATCCGACGTTTTTCTTGTATTGTTAGCAACTTGAAGTAGACATTTTTGATAGCAATTAACCACACAGCAGCAACTTATCTACCAAATATTTACGCAAAATGGCGCGTAAGTTTTGTTTTTCGCGTACCGCGCACCGCACTTTCGATGCGTCCTCAGATTCAATAAAGGCACAGGAAAAACCGGCTGTTCAGCCGGAGCAGCAACATTATAAAAAATAAAATAAACTACAAATTTATGTTTCTAAATACGATATGTAGTTAAGTTAATTTCTGTTTATAAATATACAATTTGATGAAATGAAACGTTTATTTGTCATCTTAACCCTAAAAGAATTAAATATTCGTAAAAATATTCAAGCCATAAACTTTTGCTGAAATTTAAAAAAGTTTCCTGTGATATTAGGCGAAAGAAGACGCTTAGAAGACCGCCATCACCACCCCATTCGGCTTGTTCGAATTCAACTGGACGTTTGGCTTATGCAACGCAAGCCAGACTTTCCAACGGTTCATACATCAAGTACTTCGAGGCCTGAACCGCTGCTTTGCGTACATTGACGGCATCCTGATCTATTCAGAAGACGAAGACCAGCACAAGCGCGACCTTCAAAGCGCTAGAACGCCTCAACAAGTAAGTACCTACGCACAGTATTTTATAAACCCCGATTTTGTCTCATCCACTTTTTATTGTTCAAATCGTTAGTACATATCATTCTTAGTACTACAGTGAAGCTCCGAAATTTTTGTGCCGTCTAGTTTATTTTTAAAAAAATCGTTAAGTTTTACTTTATCGGGGTTCCGAAAATCGCAAAAAAAATTATAAAAATATAATCATGCAATATAATTTAATTTTAATAGCTTACATAGAATAATCAAATTGAGACGTAAATTCTAGCAAAATCTCGAATATCAAATCTCAATAGATGCCGAAATATTAATATTTTTCTCTCTTTTCATTTTTATTTTTTATCTCCCCGATATTAGAACGAGATTTTTATACAGTATATTCGTCACACGTTATTCTATCAATACACGTAGTGATTATATTCTCTGTGATCAATACTATGAAAATCACAATCTAATTCCGCGTTATTCAAAAGTTATTGTCAAACCTAATTTTATCCGGATTTTCTCGACCCAGGGTTGTCACTTCTCATAAATTCATATTTAATAACCGTCTGTAATAAAAAGTCTAACATGGATCAAATTCTGAAAATGGTTAATCCTACTTATGTCTACCTTCTATAATGTCAACATAGACGTCATGTTAACATAGTAATGAAAAACAATATTTCTTTCAAATTTCAAACAACAATTCAATAATATTGACATGGCTTTTTCGAAACCAATTGTAGATGACAGTTTATTGGTTTACGGGGTTAGCCCTTTACATTTCTGGATTCGTTGTTTGGAATTTGTACTAAAACTTGGATATAAAGTCGAAATTAAGAAATGGCGCGTTAACAAAAACTCCGACGAAGGCCATTTGGTAGAAGAGCGTAAAAAAAGAATTCAATCTGAAATAAGAGAAAAACTTGGTCTCTTAGTGGATGTAGTGCGTCCTACTTCAGGCACTACAAACGACGGAAACACGGCCAGGACCGCGTTTTCAGATCAACATCGGGGAACATTTGCCGAAATTTTAAATCTTGAGAAGTGGCTTTGGACCACTTATTTATAATTTCAACAGTATTGTCCACTAACTTACCGATCGATACTGAAAAATTCTCAGCGTACTGTAAAAACTTTTTTAAAAATAAACTAGACGGCACAAAAATTTCGGAGCTTCACTGTAGTACTAAGAATGATATGTACTAACGATTTGAACAATAAAAAGTGGATGAGACAAAATCGGGGTTTATAAAACACTGTGCTACGGCGTAACGCTGAGCATCGACAAATGCGAGTTTGGACAACATAAGCTCAACTATGAAAAACTGTTTTCATGATGACCATGACAGGGGATCCACGAGTATTTGAAATATAATTGTAAGCCGAGTACCGATGTCTCCCCCGAGGGGTTGGCCAGGGGATCCACGGGTATTTGAAATATAATTCTTAACCTAGTACCGACGTCTCCCCCTCAAAGGGGAGACACCAGGACTGGAAAATGATGATGTCTCCTCTAGGGGGTTGACCAGGGGAGCCACCGGTCTGAAGTCGTAAAACCAACTTTGAAGTCACGATTTTAGTGGGTTTCATATTACTGCTAAAAAATGGTACCTATTATTTATAAAAACACGATTCCTCCACAGAGAAAATAAAAAACACTCCTCAGAGGCAGTTTAACCTGTTAGATTTTGACCTTGAAAAGAACAATTAAAAACCACTGTTATGGTGGCCCGAGCGGGTCATTTAGAATTGTGGTAAAGGGAAAAACGTAACCACAGATTAAATAAACTGCCTCTGAGGAGTGTTTTAGAGGAATAGTGTCTTTATGATAAATCTTAATAATACTCCTGCGTTGAACCCCCCACACACACTTCAGACAGGAGCTTAGAGCACTTCACGATTCAACACAAGTTTATTTAAACAGTTCAGTTTGTTTGCTGCCGCGCCGCCGGGCTGACGCGGCCTAATTGACTTGTTTGCTGAACCGTTTAGTTTGGCCGTTCGTTATCAAGCGTTTCGAGGCAGCGGTCTTCTGGATTGTCGAGGTTGGTATTTTTATTGTTTGTTTCTAAGCGCATGGCCTTTCTATATGTTTTCCATAATAATAATAATAAGTAATTTTATTCGTACATTGACAATTTGTTATTCTACATTAAGGGGCTACCCGGACCTGACTACCGCCACCAAAGGCAAAACATATTCACCTATAAAACGCTTTCGCAAAAAGTGAACATATGTTTTTTTTTATATAGCCTACCTATATGTACCACTGCAGGGCACAGGCCTCTCAGAGAGAGAGAGAGAGAGAGAGTATAGACTTAATTACCACGCGTGCCCACCACGGATTGGCACTTTCAAGCGGTGAGGTATGTGAACACCTCAGAGACTGAGTTTCCTCACGATGTTCTCCTTCACAGTGCCTTCCGAACATAATAAATCTCAATGATGGTGATAGTTATTTTTAAAACCGCCTTGAACCTAGGGTCAAAAACCTAGTATACTTACTTTAATCGATTTCCGCTTAAAACGGCTGTTTGTGGCAAAATTGTCTTTTTAATAAAAACACGACTCTTAACACTCCTAAAAAGTAGCTTAAATAATGTGCTTGCGTCATTCTCTTTACCACAGACTATTTAAAATACGTCTGAGGAGTGTTTTAAGGAATCGTGTTTTTTTTAATAAGACTGGTTCTAAAAATCACCACTATCGAGATTTATGATGTTCACTTTTTACATAAACTTTATTTATTTATTAAATTTTAGGGAAACTTGCTTCCTTACCAGTGATGGTTAAACTATGTGTAACTAGCGCTAAAAATGACCCCACGTTCAATTGTAGAAGGCGGGCGGGGCTATCGGAGCGAGTTCAGTATTACCCGGCAAAATATATACCCGACATCTTATTAGGTACCTGGATATTTCGACGGGATATACATCAATAAATGGTGGTGGTTGATGGTTCGACGTTTTTTATATAAAACCAACCAACAGTTACGCCGTCATTTACTATCGCCCAATCAACGTTCACGTCGTCAGACATGGTGCATAGAATAAACCAATCACAGAGTGATTTACTCTGCAGCACATCTTGCGCTCATTTCATTGGTAAAGACTAATCGAGAGGACTGGGGCCTATTTTGAGTGTGAATTTTGTAACTAGGACGAAATATGTACTTCTATGGTTTTTTATTCGTAGCTTACAGTGCAAGAAAAACGGGGGATTAGCTTTGAGTTTTTATTTTATTTATTTGGCATACAAAACAGGTCACAGACAATATTACACAAAAATAAGATTCCGTGTGGCGCCGGATTAAAAATAGCGTCATTCCATTTCCTTCCGTGGATTTCGTAGAAAGCGACTAAGGAAATACATTACCAGGAGACGGGCAGCAGCGTCTTCCTGAGATTCCAACTGCATACTTACTGCGATCGCCAACCCGCCTGCCAAGCGTGACGATTATAGCAAAACCCTTCATGGTTAGGAAAACCATGAAGGAAGCCTGTGTCCTGCAGTGGGCCTCAAATGGCTGATTATGATGATAAAGGATTTCATCTAGTTCATAACTCTAAACTTTTGCATACAGCATGATGTAAGTACACGCTACGAAAAGGAAATGTTATGAAGAACAAGGATTACAAACGATACGTATAATAGAGAATGACAATTAAAAACTACCTTAAGGTAAAATAGAACAAAAAGTAATAAATAACTTCCACACAGCACAATAACTTGCCCCGTACCCAAACTAGGATACCCTGTGCTATGGTAACCAGGCAGACTGTGGTCATTTGTACATTTGCTTCATAGCGACACAATCATATCACAAGCGCATACTCTACGTTTCTTCATCACCAGTTTCATCAGTAGAGTGGGCATTTTAGTTTTCACTATAACCGCATCTAATCTTGGGTCGTGGGTTCCATTCCCACTGGGGGCCGCCGTGTATTTGTACTTAGAAATGGCCGCAGTCGGGGTGCTTTTCCGTGTGTGTGATGTACTTGCCTGGTTACCAAAGCAGAGGGTATCCTACGAGTAGTTTGGTACCGGAACAAGTGAATGTGTTGTATGTAAGTTATTTTTTAATTTTATTTAGGTATTCTGTGTTGTACTTGTACACAACACAACTATCTATATCTGCTCTGTATGACACAGCGACTTCGCGACTAGGAGGCGACATAAAACTACCGGATACATTTACGTCGGGACACAAGGCAATCAACCTAATAAATAATTGCGATTAGACTCGGCAAATCTATAACAATCCTCCTCCTCGTCTACCCTCGGCCATCCTCATAGACACTAACTAATTTAGCCAACGTGCGTTACGATTGAGCGCATTCATTTAATCAGTTAGCTCGAATATTTGAGTGTCTGAGGTGTTCACATACCACAGCGCTCGAAATTGCCAATCCGCAGTGGGCACGTCGTCGTCGTCGTCGTCGTCGTCGTCGCCCATACTCTTTCTTTGAGAGAAGGCCTGTGCCCTGCAGTGGGACGTATTATGCTACGTAAAAAGAAGCTTTCATACCAGAACCAAAATCACTGACTGTAAAATCAAGTGGAGCTGGGCTGGGCCCTGAGAGGCGGGCAAAAATTGTCACCGATTGGGGCACCCGATGGGCACCGGTGACGTAGCAGACCGACGCGGAAATGGGGTGACGAATTGGAGGTCAACACGGAACAGAAAAAAACAGGAGGTCAAGGACTAGGGAAGGATAGCTACCTACATAAAAAAGTGCCTTCACTTTCCGATGCGCTCGTTTCTATAAGAATAAGTTAATTTTGTACTTTTATAAGTTTTTACAGATACCTATGCCTTTAACACTTGTCTCCACACTTAGCAACTATTTCACATAATTTTTATGTGGCGTTGTGAATTATTGTGGCGCAATTTTGAAAACTCACGTCGAATGTAGGGCAGTCAAGCAAACAATCAGGTCCCCAGGCTGCGTCTGCGCACCAAAGTGTAAAACGACATTTAGGTACTAACTAACTGATAAAAGTTTGATGCACCTTTACTGTACAAGGTTATCTCAGACTAATTAACACATTGTTTTACCTTAACCTGCGCCTGAAATACGACAGTAACAGACATTCACAACAACTTTCGAATTTCTTCGTTAATTTTTTATTTAAAAATGTTTCATTTTGTATTTATTCTTTACGCGTCAAACTGAACAACTTCCCCTTTTATGGTTTCGTTTTATGGTTTTTTGTCAAGCTTTGTAGAGATCGATAGATTATCTATGCAGAAACTATAATGTTAAATAGAATGAGCATAGATCGACAAAATTATAGTACAATACAAATTTTATTACCATATGTAACTATACTATAAACAATACCGGAGGCTGCGAAATTGGTGCTTTACCTGCTAAGCATGATTTCAACCATATTCTGTAAATCCTGATATTTAAATTAATATCAATCTGAAAAAAAAATCCTCCGAGGTATATTGGACCAAGTTGTGGAACAGATTTTAGCTGATGCAAATTTTTTCGTAGAATTAACGTGTTTCGGAAATTTCGCACCTTAGAGAGGTATTCTATGGCCAATTTGCTATTATAAATAAAAATGTACCTATGAGGCTTATATTATGAGTCTGTGGTTAGTTAGCCTGCTTTACGTAGGCTAATTAGTATTGAAAGTCTACGTAAAATAGGGTAGACTTAAATGAGCTCAAGCCTACCTACTTTTCACTTAAGCCACAGGAAAGACAGTATCAATACGTACAGAGCTAGTTAGCTCTAGTTAGACCTAGTTAGGCCACGGGAATTTTACTTAGTAAAATTCTCAATTCAGAAACCGTTCGTTTATGGCCAACCTACGTAGGTATCTTTCCTAAAGTCAAGTAATTATAATACAATACACAAGCTAGATGTCAGCTGATAACAAATCTCGAAGACGTGGTGCACATAATTAAATGTAAAACAGCTCTTATCTTAGTTACTTAATTTGATAACGAGATGCGGCTGTGCTATTTTAAAGTAGGTACCTAATTATATAATAGTGACTTCTCAGTACCTATAACCTCCACCATTGCCTCCACAAAGCTTTAAATATATTGAACTCCCAGGTAATAGTAGTTATCTTTACTAAGTAGGTATTAGGTAGGTACCTACATAGGTATTAGGTACCTACGGAATCACTCAGGATTTGGTGCGCGTAATGTAGAGGCTGATGATAACTGTCAAGAGACGTCGTATACTTGTTCAGTAAGAAAGTTCACTTTTTATTTCTATTTATCCTCCTCAGTCCTGGCCTTGAAAATAACAATAGAAATCCATTGTTATTTTCAAGGTCAGGACTGAGGAGGTTAGAGTACTCCAGTTTCTAATCACCCCGTTTCACGATACCTAATTAACATAACAATATGGGTTGACTCGACCTCCTCAGTCCTGACCTTGAAAAAAACAATTGAAAACCATTGTTATTTTCAAGGTCAGGGGCCTCATTATGCGCACCAAATCCTGAGCTATTCCAATCGTCTAACTGTCAAATTCCATACTAATTTGACAGTTAAACGATTGGAATTGCTCAGGATTTGGTGCACGTAATATAGGGGCAGGACTGAAGAGATTCAATAAATGCACTACCATGCCTGTTTTTTAGAAAGGAAGACAGAATAATACATTGACTTAGATTATCACAAAACAAACACAAGAAATCTGTAGGCTTAGTGGCTCAAGAAAAAGGATTTTATTTCTGACATTCTCAAAGGTTTATATTACTATCACTGCTTGTCTGAAAATGCGGAGATAGTA
Organism: Yponomeuta malinellus; assembly: GCA_947308005.1. NCBI lineage: Eukaryota > Metazoa > Arthropoda > Insecta > Lepidoptera > Yponomeutidae > Yponomeuta > Yponomeuta malinellus. The sequence goes on along the minus strand of OX371007.1, from coordinate 2,134,475 downwards.
ACAATAGAGCTATTTGTAATTATATTATTAAATTATTGAATACTTCCAAATTAAATGTGTTATTATTAATTTTGTTTCAGATATGTTTAATTACTACAACATTAAAACAAATCGTGTGATCATTAGAAAACCCAATTGAATTTAAATTATGGACGCCAACATAGATGCCCAGAAGAATGGCTTTACCAGACCCAACAAGGTCACGCTAAGTGTTGAAGATTTGAACACAATTAACTCGCTGAAATCACAGAGTGAGATCGGCGCCGTTTGCAGTAAAGAAAACGAGGATTTCCAAGTGAAGTTCCTTGGTTTGGACGGTAAAGACAGTATTTATTCGGATGACAGTGATAAGTTACCAGAGATACCCGACGGGGGTTGGGGTTGGGTAGTTGTGGCATCCGCCTTTTTAGTCTCGGCTTGTGCTGATGGTTTGGCATTCTCCTTTGGCCTGCTACACGAAGAATTCACCTCCTATTTTGAAACGACACAGTCGAAGACTTCTCTAATCGGGAGTCTCTTTATAGCCACCCCATTGCTCGCTGGGCCCATTATGAGCGCATTAGTCGATAGATATGGTTGCAGGGTTATGACCATGCTAGCTGGGCTGCTATCCACTATCGGATTTCTACTAGCCTCATTTAGCAACTCAATAGAAATGCTCTGCTTGACTTTTGGTTTCCTTAGTGGTTTAGCTATGGGGATACTCTACGTTACTGCTGTGGTGTCAGTTGCGTTCTGGTTTGACAAGAGGCGGAATTTGGCTGTGTCGCTGGCCTCGTGTGGCATAGGCTTCGGTACTTTGATTTATTCACCGATGACGCACTATTTCTTGGAACTTTATGACTGGAGAAACACTATAATTTTACTAGCTGGCACACTGCTTAATATGTGCGTCTGTGGGGCCATGATGAGAGACCCAGAATGGCTTGAAATAAAACAGAAGAGAGAACGTAGATTGTCGAAGAAGTTATCAAGGAAATCTTCGAGCACTGGCTCGATCTCTTCAAGATCGTTAGGTGGCGAGTCACTTTTCATGAGTGCTGAGGAGTTAAAGGTTCTATTGCGCAGTGGGCAGAGTCCAGAGTTCATTCTGCAGACGTTGGCGACGACGATAGCCGAAGCAGAACAGTTAGAAGCGACTACACAGATGAATGCTGAACAGTCATTCAAGAGGATACATTCAGCTATAAATTTGCCTACGTTTGTGCAACAAGATGAAGAAGTAAGCTTTTTAACTGTATTGAAACTTTTTTACTCTCTTTACAACCTTAATGATCTGTGAGATCTATGAATTTAGTCAAATATTGACTGTTAATACATGATTGCCTCGTGTTCGATTTCCGTTAATGTTGTCTGGAGATTAAAAATATTTATTTTCTGGTCATCATTGCACTGAGTATCCTTGTTTAGTGTAAAGTAAAGTATTTATTTGTGTTTCAACAGTGATCGCTACTTTTTCAGGTCCCAGCCGAAGTAATTAACAAAATAATAGCCAACAAACGTCTCTACAATATAATTCTAGAGAACTTCCCCGATGTCCTAGCCAGACGGAGATCGGAGGAGAATCTGACAACGATTACAACTGAAAGCAATCTAAAGGAACCAGCCGCCTTAGCTATGAAATTAAAGATTTTACGACCCAAAAAGATATTGCAATCTGAAGTTAAGAAAAATGCTAATGCCGAAGGACATGAATCCAAAGGAAAACCAAACAATGAACCAAAAAAAGTAGAAAACAGCCCGAAGAAAACTCATACCTCGGAAGTTCCAAGTGTTGCTAAATTGGATGTCATACAAGAGAGTAATGGAACAAGCAAAGACACTGCTAACACCTCTAAAAAAGACTCAAAACCAAATACAACATCGGAGTCTGAATCTACTATACCCAAAATTAACATACCACAAGACACCAAAGTAACAAATGGTCCAACCGAATCAAATGATACCAAAGCACAGGCTGGGGACGGCAACATTCTACAGAAAGCCGATACGTTTCTCAGGCAAATCTCAACAGACCACCACTACTTTAAGGACATGCCTCTGTATAGGAATACGATCATGCACAGAGGTGCTATGATGAACATACCGAGATACAAACTTCGGGCCGCCTCGCTGCCCAACATTTACAAAAACTCGATGTGGTCGCTGAGTATGATGTCCGACGGGAAAATGGTAAGTTGATCAATGTAACTAACCAATACATGTACGAAGCCCACTATTTTCAGCTGTCCAAAACCCAGTGGATCATTAACATCATCATCAGGCCACTTCTACCTTTTGTTGGCTAACTATAAGACTTTTTTTCACGTTCGCGTTCTCACCGAATACCGATACGAATGGCCTAACCACGAGCCCTTTGACGGCTCGGCCACATCGTCCAACCAGTGGCAACCTATACTCAATTCTCAATTCTTCTGAGATAATAAGGTCTTATAAGATGATCTTAAAAAAAAAGTAGGTATTGTTTCTAAGGTATTCACTAGACGCGGGGCTAAACTCGACGTGATGTCTTAAATGAAGTACCTAAAGCAGCGACATGACATGGTGAAATGAAAGAAAAGAAAATAGTTGATCTACCTTGTTCCTCTCTGACCAACGGAAATCGTTGTTCCGTGTGGCATAAAAATAGTTGATCACACAGTGGTTGATCAGATTTTAGTTGGTCAAAATAGTTGATCACAACGGAACAAGGGACTTTATCTACATTCATATCGTAAGATTCGAATTATGATCTTAAAAGTTGATCCATAAGGCTTAGTGTTATTTCACAGACAACTGTAAAAATTAAAAAAATAAATCACGATATGTATGAGAATTTCTGCCAACCCGTATCGTAAAATAACTTTTTTTGTTATTACGATACACTTCCGGGTAAAATTCTCTTTGCTGATATACTTCCGGTTAAAATTCTCCTTGCAGTAAACTTTTCTGTGAATTTTTGATCTGATTTACCCACACTGAGCATATGGCTGTATGTAGGTATGTCTTTTTTGTCTATCCCAAAAGGAAAAAATAAAAAGTGAAAGCGGACGTGCGCAGTTTGGATTTGTTTTGCCGCCATTATTAGTTTACAATTTGTAAGTTTTTACGGCTAAAAAAATTAATTGCCTTTCTATATGAAGACACACTCGTATTGTAACAATCTCTCTTTTAAGACAGTTGCATAAACTACTAGTAGGTACCTGAATGACGGAGCTTTGCTCGGTTTTTTTTTTGTTAATCATGTTTTTTGGGAATTATATTTAGATACGATGAAAAAAACGGGGAAAAAAGGAAAAAATTGTAGGAGTGGAGACAGGCGCGAACAGGCGTCTTTTGGTTTCGGGACCGCCCGATTTCCCACCTGAGCTATTACAACCTTGTAGATGATGGCGAAATTTACCTTCGTATTCTAATGACATTTTAGCAGTTTTTCATTGCCTAAAAACACGCATAAAATGACGTTTTCTAAAAATGAACTAGATCGATTTATCGTCCCCGAAACCCTCTGCACACAAAATTTCATGAAAATCGTTGAAGGTATTAGATTATACCACACCCACTCAGGAAACGTCTCGCCATTTCTCCCTTAAAAATGTGCGGCGGGAAAAGAAAGTTATATATTATGGAATATCATTCCTGCCCTGCTAGCGTTCTTTTGTTCTTACAAACGTCAAATATCAAAGAGGTTTATTTATAATATCAAATTAATTAGAAAAAAAAGAGGTGGCATTTTTTGTACTCTATTTTCAATGAAAGGAGGCTGGCAACCTTTTTCTGCACTACGAAAAACAAGTGCGGCAATTTTTTTTGTTTTGTTAAATTTTGTTTTTTACTAAATTGATAATTAAACACTACGCTTTTAACTAGTCTAAATAATTTTATTTTCCTCGTAGGTGTAGTAAAAACAATAAGTAGGTATGTATCACTCGAGAGAAAGTTATATTTCTGTTCTCGAGTTTCCTTTAAGCTCTCCGCTGCGCGTCGGGCTTAAACATACTCTCTAACACAAATAGATCGTTTTCTCCCCTCGGTGTACAATGTTTATAGATACGTCTGCATCCTGCAGGAGTGGAGACGTGTAATGCTTATTAAGCCCGTAATCTCTATCTGGTGCTAGCAGTGGGATGTAAAAAAGGCGCTTATGTCATATAATATTTTCTATCCTATCTATCTATCCAGAGTTCATCTATAGGAAGCACTACTGGGTATAGGTAGGCCTTTTCCCTGTCTTGCTAATCCTCTCAATCTATTGCTCAGTCGTTTTCCTTTGCTTAACATTTGCTGCATAAATCCTACGCGTCTTTTCAGCGCTGGTACGAACACGCCTGGCAGACCTTGAAGGAGTCGTTCGACTTTCGAATGTTTAGTGAACTTCACTTCCTCCTTTTCAACGTCGGATCACTGATCCTCTCCGTGTGGTTCATAGTGCCTTACTTCTTCCTGCAGTCCTTTATGACTGAGGAGGGTGTGGATGGTGGGCCCACTATGATCAGCGTCATTGGAGTCGCCAGCAGTGTTGGCATTGTAAGTACATAATAATGATAACTGAATATTACGTTAGCAACTTACTGAATAAGTTTCTCAGCTTAACAAACTTAGCTGAATAGTACGTTACTTACCTAGCAAGCATGCTACAAATACAAAAGAAGAACCGGCCAAGTGCGAGTCGGACTCGCGCACGAAGGGTTCCGTATCTATACAACATTAGACACAAAGATGGAGAAAAATCGTATGGGAGGTCCCCTTAGATATAATATTATACCTATTTTATTTTAATTTAATTATTTATTTTTGAAGCGAATGTAGAATTAAATATTCTGTGAATATTTCAAGCGTCTACCTGTTGCCGTTATTAATATCGAGCAAAAAACGGCAAAAAATTAGGTTTGTTGTATGGGAGCCCCCTTAAATATTTATTTTATGCTGTTTTTAGTATTTTTTGTTATAGCGGCAACAGTATTACACATCATCTGTGAAAATTTCAACTGTCTAGCTATCACGGTTCATGAGATACAGCCTGGTGACAGACAGACAGACCGACGGACAGACAGACAGACGGACAGTGAAGTCTTAGAAATAGGGTCCCGTTTGGCACCCTCCGGGTACGGAACCCTAAAAACATAACATAAACTTACGCCTGTATCCCGATGTCGTAGGCAGAGACGAGGCCGCCAAGAAAAATATCCATAGCCTGAATTGGAAGCTGCCGTGAACCACCGTCAGAAGTGGTATTTAATATGTAGTTGAAGCCCAATGCTCCCCTGGGACTAAAATAACCGAAAAAGATGTCTGAATCAATCAATCAGCCCGTATGAGTCTACTGCTGGATATAAACCAACCACCTCTTTGGCACTTCTTTCTGTCATCGGAGCCAGCCGCTGCCAGCAATCTGCCTCAGATAGTCGGTCCAGCGGTGGGCGTCCGACGCTACGTTTGCCAGTTCGTCATCTCCACTGGAGAACCATTGCACCTCATCGACCATCGGTCTGTATAATATATTATGCAAAACCCTAAATTATGCAACCCAACAGGTGGCGCTAGGCTGGGCCGGCGACCAGCCCTGGATCAATGTGACGAAGACCTACGCCACCTGTCTAGTCATCTGTGGCCTCTCCGTCGCCGCCTATCCGTACTGCATCACCAACTACTGGGCCCTCATCGCGGTGTCAACGATATTTGGCCTCTCCTTCGCCAGTTCCTACTCGTATACGCCCGCTATACTGATGGAGTTGATGCCTATCGATCACTTCACTGTGGCATACGGACTGATATTGCTGAGTCAGGGCATCGGCCATCTGGTTGGACCGCCTCTGGGTGGTAAGTGACTTCTTCTTCTTGCCTCTCTATCACTGTAGGTTGGTAGTCATCTCTTTACAACGGTCTCTGTTGAGTGCAATTCTACTAAAACTCCTTCGCGGTCTTAACACTGGTCCACTCTTTGATATTGCACAACCATATCGAATTGTCATAACTTATGACAATTCGATACTGTCATAAATTTTATATATAGTAGTTTATTAGTGAAACTCGGCTCAGGGTGTAGATATTTCCATGATTGTAATGTCTTGTCGGTTAGCATAGCACTTGGTTTTCTAGTATGGGAACAAAACAATGATTGCCTTGTGTTATCTTCATTTAAATGACGTCCACATAATGGTCAGGTTAATTAAAAATGTATCTTGTGGCAAATTAAAGTATAAGAGCACAATGCTGGTATCAAGGAGAAGATATCTTTATTATTTCCGCTTACAATTTAAATAAACGCGTCTTGGAAAACGAACGCCTCGCAGTCTTGTGACTTTGATGTCGTCGTTTATGAGCGAAAATGTCACATGTGAAAAAAACACGATTTTTCTTTTTTCATCGAAATTGTATGAAAATTAGTAAATTAGAAGAAAATTAAATCGTAATAGTATACACAGCTAATCAGACCGAGGATTACTATGTCTTGCACGTGTGACAGAATAAATTTTTTATATAGGTAGGTATGTAATTTCGATGAAAAAACAAAAATCGTATTTTTTTGACTTGCGACATTTTGCAATATAAACGACGATGTATTACTTGATCCCCACTAGTTCTACTTACTAATTTATTAATTGTAATTCTTTCACCTGGTTGTGCAATAAAGTGTTGTTTCGTTGTAAATGAAAGATTCGATTGTGGACTGTAGTTTTAATGAATAAACTGTTATTAACAATGTGATAAAGGAAAAGGCAAAATTGCGTGTTGTCTCGACGTTACAAGTAAGAAAGTGAACCCGCTGCCCGGTGTCCGCGGGGGAGGTGAAGTGGGGCGCCAACAGTGGACCGTTTCGCTGCTGCGCTAACATACTCCCCGGCGTTGAAGTATAATCTTCAAGATTGATGAACAGGCAGAGAGCATAGGTTATTGAAGCTTCGGATGATAAGCCCTTTCTTTGTCATAACCTCGGCTACTCTGGACGCTCCATCGCTGCCCTTTGAAAGCTTAACGATGCGTCCCAAAAGCCACAGCAATGGCGGTGCGTTTGAATCTCTGACAAGCACCATGTCGCCAACCTTCAGTTCTCCTGATGAAGTATGCCATTTTGTTTTCTGTTGAAGCTGGTAGATATACTCATTGGAGTATCTGCACCAGAAATGCTGTCTGAGCCTTTCAATTCTTTGAAAACGTTGAATTCGGTTCAAATTGGTGGTTTCAAGGGTTGGGTACGGAACTGAGGTGAGTGGTCGACCGATGAGAAAATGGGCTGGAGATAGGTAAGTAAGATCAGAAGGATCGGTGGATAAAGGCGTAAGGGGTCTTGAATTCAGGATTGCCTCTATCTGATACAAGCACGTAGAAAGCTCTTCGTAAGTAAGATGTGTTAGGTTTAAGACACGACGTAAGAGAGTTTTGACGGATTTAACGGCCGCCTCCCAAATGCCTCCAAAATGGGGAGTATACGGAGGTATAAAATTGAATTTAATATTGACTTCTGACAGGTAAGCCTGTATGTAGGGATTTGATACATTTAAAAATCTATATAATTCATTGCTGGCTCCGACGAATGTTGTGCCATTGTCGGAGTAGATGTTTTGAGGTTTCCCTCTACGCGAAATAAAGCGATTGAAGGCTGCTAAGAACGCTTCCTTAGTCAGGTCCGTGACGAGTTCTAAGTGGATAGCCTTAACTGCGAAACAAATGAAGACACAAATATAGGCCTTTTGAAGTTTGCATCCACGGCCCTTGCGGTCGGCAATCAGGACAGGTCCAGCGTAGTCAACGCCTGTGTTGATGAAAGGATATTCGAGATACGTTCTTTCGGCCGGTAAGTTGCCCATAATTGGTTGTGTTGATTTAGCGTTAAACCTAGTACAGCGAACACAACCACGTACCACTGCCTTAGACAAGTTCCTACCGCCTAATTGCCAAAATTGCTGTCTAACCTTTGATAAAATCAATTGAGGACCTGCGTGAAGTAGTTCTTTATGTTTACACTCAAATAAAAGTTTTGTCAAGTAATGTTTTGAGCATAATACAATTGGGTGTTTGATGTCATAAGTGTAAAAGGAATTATGTAATCGCCCCCCGACTCGTATTAAATTATTTGAATCGATGAATGGAGAAAGTGCCTTAAGCCTGCTAGCTCGTGCCAGAGGTTTTAGTAGTTTCAGTGAATTGCAATCCTCGGGGAACATTTCCCGTTGAGAAAAACTTAGAATTTGTTGTTGTGATGATTGCAGTTCGGAAAAACTAAGACAATTTGTGTTTTTATTTGATTTGTTTTTACAATTGTAAATGAATCGTCTGATGTATGCAAATATTCTTATAAGTTTGTTGTAATTTGATGCATTATGAATTAATTGATGTATTATAGATGTAGATGTATTGTTTGTTTGATTTGTGTTTATATGAAGTGTTAGATCTGGTAGTTGTGTTTTATGATTTTCATTAGGATATGACGGAAATTGTATGTTTTTGTTATGTAAAAACCCGGGGCCCTTCCACCAAAGTGCGGAAGCGCTGAGGAATTCAGCATTCACCCCCCGAGATGCTAAGTCGGCTGGATTTAGCTTTGACGGTACGTAGCGCCACGTGAAACCCTGGGTGGTGTCTTTTATTTCGTTGACTCTATTTCTAACGAATTGCTTAAGGGAGCTTGACTCTGTAGAAAGCCAGCCCAAAACAATAGTTGAGTCACACCAAAAATAGCAGCCATGAAACTCTATAGTTAATGACTCTGTCACCTTTGTATAGAGCCTGGTGCCTAATAAAGCGCCGCATAACTCTAGACGAGGGATGGTTATTGATTTTAGTGGTGAAACTTTATTTTTTGATGTTAATAGATGAATGTGAACTGATCCATTTAACGAAATTGTTCTTACGTAAACGCAAGCACCGTAAGCACGCTCTGAGGCGTCGGTAAATATATGTAACTGTACTTCCTGTGGGTCATTATGCGATACCCATCGATGTATATGTATTTTATTTAAGTGATAAAGACAGTTGATGAAATGGTCGAAATCTGATTTTATTTGTGACGTAACTTCATCATCCCAGCCACATTTTTGAGCCCAAAGTTGTTGTAATACAATTTTTGCCTGAAGTATACAAGGTCCTACTAATCCTAAAGGATCAAAAACCTGACTAATGAATGATAGTATGTTTCGTTTTGTGTATTTTTGTGTGTATGTGTGATTAATGGAAAAGAAGAATGTATCAAGAGAAGTATCCCAATATAGACCCAATGTTTTTGAAGGTGATGAATCAAGATTGAGTGTTTTTTGTGTATTATTTTTGTCATTTGTGACGCTTTCAAGTATTTTGGTGCTATTGCACTGCCATTTTCGTAGTTTAAAATGAGCTGATTCTAGAGTTGACTTAACTTCTTTTACCAATTCAATCACTGACTCTATAGAATCACCTCCTCCTAAGTAATCATCCACGAAAAAATCATGTTGAATGGCTCGCTGAGCAGACGAGTTTGAAGTTTCTTTTGCAAGAGATACTAAGCATTTGGTGGCTAAATAAGGGGCCGATGAGGTTCCGTACGTAATGGTATTAAGTGTATATGTATTAAGAGGTTTATTTGAATCGAACCTAAATAAGATTTGCTGTAAAGATCGTTGTGATGCATGCACTAAGACTGATCTATACATTTTTTCTGCGTCACCAGTGATGGCATATTTATGTTGCCTAAATCTTAATAGGATTGACAAAAGATCGTCTTGGGTTTTAGGACCCACCATTTGTATATCGTTAAAGCTCTTTCCAGACGATGTTGTAGCCGAAGCATCGAAAACTACGCGTAATTTCGTTGTAGAACTCGACTCTTTTATTACCCCGTGATGCGGTAGGTAATAGTTATGTTTATTATGAAAGTGTGAATTTGGTGGATTTAACGTCATGTGACCTAGGTTTATGTATTCCTTAATGAATTCATGATATTTTTGTTTAAGTTGTGAGTCTCGCTCGAGTTTACTCTCAAGAGCAAGAAATCGCCTCTTTGCTAGAGCATAAGAATCACCGAGACAGTCAGGAGATTGCTTCAACGGCATGGTGACTACGAATTGGCCTGTTGGTGTACGAATAGTTGTTTTATTGAAATTTTCTTCACATTCCCTTTCTTCAGGGGTGTATGAATGTTGAGGAGAAATTGAATCAAGTTCCCAAAACTTTGAGAGTGAGAAATCTTCATTGTTTTGAAGTAAATGATGACATTGATGATCTTGCTGATGATTTGTGTAAATACAGCCTGATAAAATCCATCCTAGTTTTGAAGAGTGCAGCTTAGGATGTGTTGAACCAATGTTTCTGGTCTCAGAATTTAAAACCGCCCAAAAAATATCCGCGCCTACCAATATATCAATAGTAGATGGTTGATTGTATGTCGGATCAGCTAATTTAATATCAGTGGGGATCGGTATGTGTGATGTATTTATGTAAGCACTAGGCAGTGCATTTGTTATCTTTGGCATAATGTAGCAAGTGATATTGGCTTGATAATCACCTAAACAAGATTCAAAAGCAAGTTCACATACTTGTTTGGCCCGTGTAGATTGACTGTTGATTGTTGTTACTGTGGACTCAGTGTCACGTCTCGCCAAGCCGAGTGTGCTGCACAGGTCCTCCGTAATAAAATTACAGGTGCTACCATTATCAAGAAGTAATCTTGCAATGTGTTTCTTGTCTTTGCCCGTCACGCGCACCAGTGCTGTGGATAGTATGACGTAAGACTTGTTAGAGGCTGAAGTTGTATCTGTGGATAATGTTATGTTTGAAGTTGACTGATTATTATTGCTAATCTCTTTATGTAAAAGCGTGTTATGTCTTTGGTTACAGTATTTGCAGTTAGTTAATCTGCAGCGGGTGCTATCATGGCCTGGGCGTAAACAATTCATACATACTTTACTGTCTATCGCCTTTTTAATGCGTGAATCTACATCAAGTTTTTTGAATGATGTGCATGTAAATATGTAATGTTTTTGTGAACACATGGGGCAACAATAATTTATGTTATAGTTGTTGTTATTTGTGAATGTATTTACGTCTTTTTTGTAATATGAATTTTTGTTTTTGTTGCTTGTTGATGTATTTGTTTGATGTACTATGTATTTTATGTTAGGTTGCACTGACGTCGAGGCTGCTTGTACTGTGTCTAATAGATCAGACCTATTACCTAAGAATTTAATGAATTGTTTCAAATCAGGTGAATTGCAATTTAAGCTGCACTTGTGTTCTTCCCATTGACGATTGGTAATTGTGTCTAGTTTTTTTGACATTAAGTAGACAATTATTGTGTCCCAGTGATCGACTGGTTCACCCAGTGTTGCGAGTGCTCTTAAGTTTTTATTTATGACGTCAATGAGGTTTCTCAAAGCTGCACTAGATTCACTGATTATATTATGAGTGTTTAATAATGCTTTTATGTGATTATTGATCAAAATGCGTGTGTTGTCGTATCTTTCAGTAAGTAATTGCCAAGCAATTGGGTAATTTTTTGATGTTATGTCTAGGCTTTGAATAATTAATGATGCGCTGCCTTTAAGAGCAGCCCGTAAATAATGAAATTTGTGCACGTCTGTGATGTTATTGTTTTTATGTATTATAGAAAGATACGTATCTCGAAACTCCAACCAATCCTGAAAGTCGCCGCTGAACTGTGGCACGTTGATGACGGGTAGATGAAACTTAGGTGTACCGCTCGGATCATTGTCACCCGCCACGGATCTTGGCCGAGAATCTGACGTTGAAGTAGCAGACTCCAATAGGCTGCGCGCTGAAGCCACTACTGTGTGGTAATTTTCTTCAAAACGAGTACGCTCCTCATATTCGGGGTCGATACACTCCGACAATGACTCAATATCCGTCTGTAATGCATCAAATTTGTCATATAAGTCTTCAACTTTTGCTAAGCGCCCTTCTAGTTCGATTTTTTGCAAGTTGGTTAAGTCTGTAGGATTATTTAATCGATTTAAAAAATTCCCAAATGTTGTGAGTTTAGTTTTAATTGCTCCGCGTCTTTTGACTAAATCCTTGAGAGCCTCAGTGGCCATTTTCAAGGGCTTTAATTCACACTTAGAAATGGTACACTGGAGCGCTATTGTTTATGTGCATAAGTGGGTCTGGGATCGGCAAGTAAATAAAACCGGTCGGCTATTGTATGCGTTCTCAAGTAAACAACTAATCGCAATGTATAGGTATCTACGTAGCTATTGATCGTTATTTGTGTTGCAGTATGATTTAGATGAAAGATGAATGTGAGAAATAGATGATAGCCTTTATGAACACTGTATCAAAAGCTAATATTGAATATAAACTTTTGGGTGGCAATTGTTTACTGCACTTACTATGAAACTGTTTGTATTTGTATGTATGTAATCAGATAAATGCACTCCTGAATTAATGGTAATATGGATAATAGGTAGGAAAAGAGATTGGAACGAACTCACTCAGTTTTGATCCGTGGGTCTTCTAGTCTCGACACTGAACGACAATGGCTTGTGGACGTGAGTTTGTTCACTTGGACTTTTTGGTCACTTGATCTAATGGACGACGATGGCGGAGCTGTTCTTGACGATAGTGATAGGTAACTTTTGATGTTTCCGTGTGGGTTTGAAGTCTCAAGACGTTCCACAGGCTGTACAGAATGTGGGTAGGTACTTGGTGGCCGGCGAACGCGAGTTGTTCCCTTCGGATTTATGTTGCTTTTCTGGATGTGATGGACGAAGTTGATGCGGATTTAGTGGATGACGATGGTTTATATGTGTTGCTACGCTCTTTCCGTGGAGCTTGAAGTCTCAAGACGTTCCGTGGGCTGTACGAAGTAGGTAATGGCCGATGAACGCGAGGTTGCTTCCTTCGGAATTTGCTGCTTTGCTCGCCGTAATGGATGATGATGGCGAGGTTTAACAAGACGACGATATTAATGTAGAAGTTGTTTCTCACTTGTTTTAAATCTTCAGAGCCTTTTCAAGGCGTTTAGGTAACTGTCAATGGCGTTCGTGATTTGTCCTCGTCCAATATGGCTGCTTCAATGACACACTGAATTATTTTGCGGCGATTGATGTTATTTCGTAGATCGCTTGGCCTTTTTCTTGAAGGACCATTTTGTTTCGTTGTAAATGAAAGATTCGATTGTGGACTGTAGTTTTAATGAATAAACTGTTATTAACAATGTGATAAAGGAAAAGGCAAAATTGCGTGTTGTCTCGACGTTACAAGTAAGAAAGTGAACCCGCTGCCCGGTGTCCGCGGGGGAGGTGAAGTGGGGCGCCAACAGTGGACCGTTTCGCTGCTGCGCTAACAAGTGTTCTCTATCTATCAAAGCAGTTAGGCCAGCGGGCTAGTGAGATGTTTCTCTCGGTAGTTCTATCCCTGTAATAATAACATCCACACAACACAATCACTTGTCCTGGTGCCAACCTTGTGATACCTTGTGCTTATGGTTACCAGGCAAGGCAAGGACAATACATCCAGACTGAGGCCATTTGTACAGATGTACCTACGTCGGCTCCCAGTGGGGATCGAATCCACGACCACCGGCATGGTAATCAGCCGTGATACCGCTAGACCGACGAGGCAGTCAAAAATCACTAATAATAGGTAGTAGAAAGAAATTACGATTTAAATTTGCGCGAATCGCGCGAGGGAGTATTCACAGCCTCTTAGCCCCGTAACTCTGTTCTGTGCCCCGTAAGATAGCTGTTTTGCCCCAGGTGAACGGTCCCAGGTTCGGCACCCAGGTCCTGTAGGGTACAAAGGGAAAAATGTTCTAGCACTAGCCGGCTCCACATTGGTCGATAAACCTAACTGCACGATATCGTTGGACTAGCATTCGTACAACGTTGACACAACGTTCATACAACGTTGACACAACGTTCGCGAAACGGCCTTAGTAAACCGATGATGTCGTGTCGTTACAGTTATTGTCCAATGTGTAACCGGTCATTCCCTTCATCCTTTCAGGTGGTAGCGGTCGATATAATAGGTGTTTTCTCGTGGTCCCATTATTTTTCCCCTTTAACGGGTTCACCAGGGCTAAGAACGCTTGGTCAAAAGGTCGTGCGTTCGAAACCCGGCACATACCTACCAATGACTTTATTTTCAAAGATTCGTACCAACATTTCTTAGTAGCAGTACACTCCCTAAGGAAAACATTGCCAGGAAACCTGAGTGCCTGAGGAGTCTTTACCTCAGCTCCTGAAATTGCTTATCCGCGGTGGGCACGCGGGATTGTCATAATAATTAATTTATTTGTTATTGTTAAGCCCATACTCTCTCTCTAGCCTGGCCTGTGCCCTAAGAGCGTATATGTAAAGGCTGCATTATCAAGAACTAAGGAAATTTATTGTGAGCTTAGACATGTGTACATTTATTAGTAAAAGTTGCTATTTATAGTAGAATATAACCACCAATTCTTACCTTCATAATTGTAGATACTCACATTTAATTTTATCCATCCCGTGGAACACAATATTATTTGTCTATATGCTATTTATTGGTTGATATTTCATGGTTATTTATTCCCTACTTCCAGGCTTGCTGTATGACGTAACGGGTGCTTGGGACGCCACGTTCTATACAGCAGGCGCGTGGCTCTGTATTTCCGGCGGTTGCATCGCTTGCGTCGCGTGGACGAGGAATGTCAAGCTGTGTGGGAACGGGCCCTTGCTCAAGGAGACGGAGACGGAGAGGGAAGGAGAAGTGTGCTAGTTGCGGCCTCTCACTCAAGGGCCTGGATCAGAGAAGGCTACGCTACGATGAACGTCAGGCTGTATGGGAACGGGGCCCTGCTCAAGTAGGCGGAGAGGGAAAGGGACGGAGAAGTGTGCTAGTTGCGGCCCGATTAAGGGGCTGGTTCAAAGAAAGCTACGCTACGAGGAGCGTCAGGCTGTCCCGATTAAGGAGTTAGTTCAGAGAAGGCTGCGCTGGAATGTGAGGGTGTGATCCCTGTGAAAGTTAAGACAGCGGACGCGCGGAATGCTCAGAGCCCCGTTTCATAAAACTACAATTCATGCATATGTAGTATGGCGACGCTTGTAGCGAGTCTTAAATCTCAAAAGTCACGACGTGTGATTTTAAAACGACACATGTCCTTTCATTACAACTTTGCAGGAAATAGAAAAAACTGTTTTATTCAGATACTAATATCTACAACAGCAATATTTTAGCATATTATATTGATTTCTGTATGAATAAACTATAATTTTTTTTCTAATGTAAATCAATAGGTAGGTGTAAATAATTTAATTTAAAAAAAAAATGGGCAAGTGTTATTTTAAAAACACATGTGACTTGTGTTGTTTTAAAATCACACGATTCAATTAGTCTTCCTTCGAGTAATAAGTTGGTAAATCGGCTATGCAATGTAGGTACATCGAATTGTCATAATAAAGCCCTACGCCACCCAGCGGAGCCCCGTGCCCCGCAGGGCAAAACGTGCCGTATTACTCGCAAGCGGGTCGACGGGCGCCGCGGCACTTCACTGCATCTTACTGATGACGTGTCGATATACAATTTTGTAATCTTTTAAATTTTCGATTATGCTCCACCTACATTGTACAGTCCACTTGCTTTATTTAATATTAAACCATCTATAAGGCCCTGAGCCGACAATGGTAATTCCGCTTTAACATACTCAGAACTGTCAAATGCGTACATATTATTTTGACAAGCAGTCGTGTAGCCGAAAAAAAAACAGACGACCACCAGTAATGTCCGATTTAGGGCCAATTTTTCAATAGTCAGATAAAACTTAACTGGAGAATAAATTGCGGGCCAATTTTTCAATAGTCAGATAAAACTTAACTGGAGAATAAATTGAATGCTATCGCTGTCTAAATCATACGACAAGACAGTGACAACATCAGTTTTATTCTCCAGTTAAGTTTTATCTGACTATTGAAAAATCCAGTTATTATTATAGTGAAATGTATTCTTTAATGGCGGCTGTACACACTCGACGAGAGCCTCTCGCCGAGAGTCTCGGGCCAGTGGGCTCTCGTCGAAAGCATTCCTGTACACACTCGTTCTGTTAGTTGCACTGAAGTCTCCCGAGACAATGGACCTAGAATTAGCTGCTGCGGCTTGTCTTTGTGCTTTGAGCTATTATAATTTTTTACAAGTTTAATTAAAAGAAAATTCGTAAGCCATGGCGAAGAAGGAGATGGTGGATGGTTACCATGCACCGCAATAGAAACAGGTAAACTTAAATAGACCACAGTCTTTTAATAGTCGTATACGTGTTAGTTAAATAGTTTTGGACCACATTTTGAAGCATCTTCACCTAAACACAGTCAGCCGGCAACTGCGTGAAACGAGTGTGTACACGTTCGCTCTCGTTTTCCTCGCGAGAGCCAACGAGACCCTTTGACTCGGGCGCAAAAACCGACAAGCGACCGAGACCGAACGAGGCGAGGCGAGGGAGTGCGAGACGAGAGGAGAACTCCATGTACACGCTCATTCTCGGCCTGTCTCGGGGTCTCTCGCCGACTGTGTACAGCCGCCATAACCTAAATAAGCTGGAAAAGTACAATAACTTTTTGATTACGAAACGTAGGTATGTGGCATTTGTTCTGTGGTGGCATGCAGCAAGAAAGGTTATGAACTTTACATCCTTAGTTTTCAAAAAAGTGTAACATCAATCGAATGGAACAAAACTATGAAGTTTGGGAATGTCCATTGTTTATTCAAAGAAAAAAATGTGTCCACTACTGAAGGTTGTCCGTCAGCCAGCTCTGCATATTCCTCTCTTCTCTTTTCCAAGCGAAAAAAATCTTTGATGCTGGCAACTCTAGTCCATTCTCTGATGTCACCGAGCCGTGATTTTATTTTCCTGCCGCGCGTCTCTTTCCCTCACCTTTGTCCATCATAATAACTTGAAGAAGTGATGTCTTCATATTGTTAAAACGTTTGTCCATCAGGTTTTCCTTTGGAAAGCCAAGTTTTCTCGCGTGTATTTGACATCTTGTTGTTACAGTGATTCGAAGAGTGGTTTCAACTAACTACAACGGAAATGGTATGCCACCTACGTTAGCTTAAAGCATTTAATAAAATGTGGGTATTTCCACCTAGTATTTTTTGATAGATAAAATGACATAATATTAAGTAACTATCAAAAACGTGCTTGGATGAATGACTGTAAAATATTGGCGTGACTAATAAATGGTATTTTATTAATGAACACTTTTTTTCTAAACTAATATATCAATATCATTATTTTACTAACCAATTTCACATTAGTTCAGGTTACAGAGAGTGGTGTTGCTGCTACAATTTCACCAACTTAGAAAACAAAGTCATTGGTAGGTACATGGCGGGATTCGAACCCACGACCATCTACAACGAAGAGTTTCTGTGTCAAGTTTCATCCAAAACCATTCGTCTGTTTTTGCAAGATTGAGCAACAGCCCATCCAAATCCATCCACTTTCACATTTAAGATAAGAAAATAAGAATATTATTCTTTATTGTACACACCAGAAAACAGACATTTAATTTACCGTAAGGGCACACCACGAACCTTTAGTAAACATGTGTCGGTCATTCAACAAAAATATCAAATAAAAACTTCGAGGCTTTTGACATCTCTATAAACCTCAATCCTTTTAAATCAGTAAATTAGATCTTTAATTTTTGATTAAACTTTAATTAGCTTCTTTATTTAATTAAGTACCTATTTGCGCAAGGAGAACTATTGGACCCATTTTCAAAAGCGGATCAGGGCCACAATTATGTCCGAGTGCGACCGTTCAGTGCAGGGTGTCTACGATATTTTGCGCCGGGTGGTCGTATTTGGTTATTTGTGGCTTGATGCGTTTTGGTTCTCGTCCATATCGCTGTAACTAGATCGTAAGCTTTCACCATGATATTATAACATGAAATATTACATGTCTGTTGTGTAATGCAATAAATAAAATAAAGTAAAAATACTACTTACTACATTCGAAAAGCCGGTCGAAAGGCAAGTGCTGGTGAAAGTTGCTAATTAGGAAACAATTTGTTCTTGCAGTTTGTGAATTTGTTTACAATTTGTTAGGATAAGTATCTCATTATAAATCGTATTTTTTACCCGATAAATTATTTGTATTTAGAGGTTTGAGTCAGGTTTCTTACCCGCGAAATCTCTTTCATATTTAGGTACTGTCGCGGATTTCTCAGTTGGCTAGGTAACTGCAATGAAACACGTTTACGTAAACTTTACAATTACAACTTTATTATGAAGGAAACAACAATTGATGAGACGGTAACAACAACAGTAACACATTCAGTTGAGCCCGCCTGGCGGTCGCAGAGCTGCGTTCACACACAAATTATAAAACGACACGCGGCGTGTCTAATTTATTCGAGTCTCTGAATTGAGAATTTCACTGAGTAAAATATCGTCTCTTCAAACTCAAGACAAAACAAGACGAACAGCTACTTAAGGTGCAGAAACACTAGCGCCACCTATGTATAAAAAATCATATCTTTTTTACAGACCGTTTTTGCAAAAAAGGGTTAGACCAATCTCTCAATCATGACAATAGAAATTACGATTCATAAGCAGCCTATATACGTCCCACTGTAGAGCACAGGCCTTCTCTCAGAGAGAGAGTATGGGCTTAGTCACCACGCGGATTGGCGATTTCAAGCGCTGAGCTATGTGAATACCTCAGACACCTCAAATTACGATTACGACAATATTTTTTTTCCTTTGGTGCCGCTAGTGTCACTGCATGGAGCCCCTTAAGGGTGCTGTTATGTCTGGCATTCCGTCTCGTTTGCATATTCTAACATTTTTAATGATTAAAAAATAGTAGTACGCTATTGAAAAATGTGGTTCGCATTGCTCGATAATAAAATTACGGACATTTTAAGTAGGCACAGTTAATTTTTATCCAATTTACTACTAAAATTTATAATTTTGGGAGCAACTTTTCTTTATCACAAACGAAATACAGGAAACAAAATATATTTCAAAAGTCCGTACTACCTAATTTTATTATCTAGCAAAGTTCAACACCGCATTTATCAATAGTATACTATACTGGGAGACGGAAAGCCAGACGTATCAGCAGCAATATCAATTTAAGTAGGTACTTAGTAAATTTATCGATTTGTAAGCTAATGAAAATGCGCGTCCAAAATAGCATTAACGGTCCTTGCGCCACCGTCCAAATATAAAGAAAGCCACGCACGCAATTTATTGGCAGCAAAAACTACATCATAACGACATGGGATACCAGTTTACACTTAAGATGGAGCGGACATGCGGCGCGTAAAGTAAACATCTATGTCTGAACGCACCTTGAAAGGGCGCGTCACGAGCGAGGCGATTCCCATGTGAACGAAATTTGCTTCTAATTTACGAACAACTATGCGCAAATTGCAAAAAAAATATTACCGTGTGTGTGCGAAAGTTCTCAGAAAGATACCTACTAAAGACTAAACTTCTTAAAAGGATCATTTTAGACCAAACCTCAGTTTGTGTCCCCTAAACCAATTAGTAAAGTTCCATTGCGATCCTCCATGTAGTTTTTAAACTAAAACTAACTTCGTTTGTACAAGAAACGCCTCGTCGCCGTCGCCTCTTAAAATATATTAGGATATAAGGGTACGACTACATTAGTCATCACTTACTTAGTATCTTACTAGTGGAGTATCTTTTCAATATGCTTAGTATGAATTCGATACGCTTCCTTGATACATGCTTCCTTGCTCTGCTATAGAAAGTGCCTTACCATTGCTGACACTATTATACTGAGTCTTCAAGTCTTGAAAAGATTTCCTTATGATCATACAAGCCTAGTATGGTCGTACCCATTTTGACTATAATATTTACACAGAAAAAACAGTGAATCAGCATAACAATAAAGACTGGGAATGAATGAGTATCAATCTGACAGTTAAAAACAGTAGCGAGTGCATTTTTAGGGTTCCATAGTTAAAAAGGAAAAAAAAAACGGAATCTTATGAAAGTTCTTCACAATTCACAGAGGTAATTTTTATTTTGTTTTCTTTGTCATTTTGTTATAAATAATATAAATAAATTGTTATTTTGTCTGTCCATCCGTTTAACGAGCAAACCCTTTTTTTGGGAACGGGATGAGTGATCAAATCGAATTTGATATGTAGCTAAAAACCTTTGAAAGTACGAAAAATTCAAGCTTTTAAGTTAATGCAGTCACCATCGATATTATATTACATTATTTATACAAATAAACTCACTATCAAAACTCTTATATATTCCGTTGACCAAGAATCGTGAAATTTGGCCAAAAGAGAGGTCTTACAGTACAAATAGGAGAGAAAATCTGAAAACCGGCAATTTTTACTTATTTACCATTAAAGAAACCAATTCTATGTGTGCAATAAAGTAAGTACAAATTTATCTTTGCAGTTAAGTTGTAGATATTTTCTACATGTAATGTAAATTCTGTAATAATTAGTTTGAAAGCTTCAAGGCGTCAGTTCTACTTGTTCGCTTTTTACCAGACTGTGTCGGAAGGAGGGTTATGTTTTTTGAATGTATGTTTGTATATATTTTTGTAACCGTTTCTATTATTTTGTACTCTCACATTGATACCCCGTCATTCTTTTAATCATTCTTAGCATTGGTTTGAAAATTTCACAAACAGGTACCTACTTCTTTCCATTATTTTGCCAAGACATTTTTACACTATATTTGTATAAATGATTGACCTCAAATTGCCTTGCTTTTAGAAAATATAAAATACAGTGCAATGAATATAGGATGTTACAAAAAGATCCTTTCATCTTTGAAGGCTGAGACAAAAACTATGATTTTTTACCAGAAATATTGAATGTTGCGTATTTGTTCTTTATTTTTCAAAATGTTTATGTTTTATTAATAAATGAACACTGGAAAAAGGGATAAAATCCTGCAGCTACGTATTTTTCACACATAAATTTATTTTACATTTATAATTAAGATGTATTTTAATATTGTTGGTATTAGGAGTCAGTAATAATTAATTTAATTCTATTTAACAAAACACGGGCAAACAGTGAGCAAGAGTTAATTATAATTAATAATAATTCTACTCAAATGAAAATTATGTACTTAAGGTAAAATTTACACTGCAATTAATTTTATTTAATAGAAAAAATACAGCCATTTTTCTCTATTAATAATTAAATTTAATAATAATCTTCTGTTATTCATTTTTAACTTCCCTATAGTAAAATATAATCCTCATATTATTTTCTAAAAAAATAGTTAAATCTGTGTGCATATTATTATGATATAGAAAATATAATAATTATAATTTGCATATATAACGCAAATAGAAATATTATAATTATTTCTATTTAGGTATATAAGATTTACTTTGATTTGGAGAAAATAAGTCATTTAGGTTGTAGAATTTAAGTATAGAGGTAGATGAGTGTGTTTTAAACTGTAACTTCAAAATTACGTATTAATTTTTATTGAATAATTATCTTTTGATTTTCATAAGAGATGTCAAAGAAGCGTATAGTTTGATAATATTCATAAGTAGTAATATAATATATTTCTTAGAATCAGGTTTACATAGTGACTTTACTAACATTTACTATATCAGGCCTAACAAAAACACACCGCTTGATTTTTTTTAAATCTCCGTTTCCTAACATTTGTTGTATGTAAACCTGCATCTAAGGTTCTAAATTAATCGCCTTACATGACTAAAGTTTCAAAACTTCGCTTAAAAGTATTCTTACACGTAAATAACATGGGAAAGTCAGGAAGAGTAGGAAGACAAAATTTTCCAACGCAAATTCATCATTGTTCACTTATTGGCTAATATTATACAATTAAATAGGATATGTTTCAATAGAGGCTTTAGATAAAAATTAGGATTGTTTTTCTTCAAATGTGACTTTTTTCGATATTTTATTAACATTCATCTATTCATAGGGACTTAAGCAAATAAGTTTTTTTTTAATTACATAGGTGACTTATATATTATTCAGTAGTAGTTTTCACCAAGGTACTAAAACGAAATAATTAAAATAAATGGATTTTAGTAAAATTATCAATTCAGTCCATTGGTGAAAACACCATAGCCAAATATTGTGTAAAGATTCTCAGAAAGGGGATTTTACATTATGCTTATACAAAGTATACATTACAATGTCCTTAAACGAAAGTATACAAACTGACGTCCAATTGTCACTAGACTTATGTTGGTAATTTTAAACGCTAACAATAAATAACATAGAAAAGGACGTTACAATTGTAGAAAAGACGAATCTACTCTCACTTCAGATCACCGTAAGTTAATTCAGATTTCAGACACATTTTCAGAAACATCGTCCTTATAACAAAGGTACTTTAAAAATAATTCCTGTAGGATCTAAAGGAAAAAGCGGATTTTATATAAAAAAAAACTGGTACTAACTACGGATGGCGATGCAACTCAAAGTAAGCACTAAACTAGGTAATTTAAATCTAAAGGTGGGTAATGTTACCTACTAAATAATGTTTACGCCTGCATCTTAGAGAAAATTTACGATTAACTAAAGAAAAATCCTATTAACATTAATTTTCTACTGATAAAAATATAATTCATAAGTTAAACTTTAGCTCTTTTTTCTTATATCTAAAGATGCGAAAGATCATCCAACACTGTCTTAAACAATTTACAGCTTAGTGTAGCGGTACCCTAAGCTCAATTTCACCTAGTTCCGTCGTTTATTAAGGAAACCTTACTAGAGTTACTATTTTTGTCGTCGCACTCCCACGTGTAAGTACTTAGTTATTCTCAACTGTACATAGCTTACATAAGCGACGAGACGACACGAGAAACAAACTTTCTGAGAGAGGCGCCAGTAGTCACAATTTCATACAGTCAATTATCCTTATCTAGTTCTGTCTGCCAACAAGAATTTTTAATCCGGTTTCCCCAAATTGCCAAGGGTTCCCGTTCCCATTTTTATTTTCCCCATTTTTCTTCTTTTTGGGGTGTCGTACCTCAAAAGGAAAAAACAGTACCTTTATAGGATCACTTTGTTGTCCGTCCATCCGACCGTCCGTTCGTCCGTCTGACTGTCAAGACCCTTTATCTCAAGAACGCGTGGAGGTATCGAGTTGGAGTTAAAACCATATAGGTACTCAATCTACAGTTCTTTGAAGCTGTAAAAACTTCTTAATTAACGGAAAAAAAGATCAAAGTGAAAAACTGAACTATTTAAAATATTAGTACCTACAAATTTGCACGGAACCCTCGGTGAGCGAGTCCTACTCGCACTTGTCCGGTTTTTTTAGTAGTGGGACGTAACAGAGGCAAACTAAATAAAATATATTTGGTATTAAAATTACGAGTAATCTTGCAATCTGTTGTACAAACTCGTGATTATATCATCCCCATGATGGATGATCTAACGCAGACTATTTCTATTTATACGTCGACATTCTCATATGTTTAGTAGGTAATAATAGACTTAAATCTTATACTTACCATAGAGAATGCTTAATATGACCAAAAGATCAAAAGTCTACGTCAACATCGCATCGTGAGTTACATTAGGTAATTTTTCTAGTCAATGAGAAAATAGTGTGTATAGATCAATTTGCAAACACGGTTTATTGTGCGTTAACTAACTGTTTACAACTGGTAGATGGCTCAGTAGCATGCGAAAAAAAATAAAACCGACCAATTGCAAGTCGGACACGCGCACGAAGGATTCCGTACCATTATCTATACAACATTAAACACAAAGATCGAGAAAAAACGGCAAAAAATCACGTTTGTTGTATGGGAGCCCCCCTTAAATATCTATTTTATTTTAAATTAATTATTTATTTTTAAAACAAATATAGAACTAAGTACCTGTTGCCGTTATTAATATCGAGGAAAAAACGACAAACAAATTAGGTTTGTTGTATGAGAGCCCCATAATTATTTATTTTGTTCTATTTTTAGTATTTTTTGTTATAGTGGCAACAGAAATATATCATCTGTGAAAATCTCAACTTCCTCGCTATCACGGTGCCTGGTGATAGACAGACAGACAGACGGACAGTGGAGTCTTAGTAATAAGGTCCCGTTTGGCACCCTTCGGGTACGTAACCCTAAAAAAGACGCCTTTCTAAAGTAACTTTTTTGTTCACGTTCGGTTGAAACTCCGTGATTTACTAAAGGCCCGTGCTGAAAATCAGTGCTGTGGGCAAAACCGCAGCGTATACTGAGCTCGAGGCCATTTTACCGCTGCATAGACATACCCTGGGTCCCTTATTGTTTTGGGATTATTTTTGTTTTTTTTTCATGTTCAATTGTTTGTCCGTTTAATCATTGTTAAATGTATGTCTTTGTGGTGTTAAATAAATGTTTTTCTTCTTCTTCTTCTCTTTCTAAAGTGGCGTGCGTTGGAGTTGCTTTCGTCCTTCATTGGACGAATGCGGGTTGACGGATTAGTTTGAGATACAAATGACAATATTCAAGAGTGATATACCCTTTCATATGGTCTTATCCTAAAATTCTTAAAGACAATCATTTAATGTTCAAGAAGCCATTTGGTGACAGTTTCCACCGATGTAACAAAATCCCCATATAATGTTGAAATAGTGGGTACCCACCGATATGAAACACTTTTACTGTGATGATAACTATAAAGTCGCGAAAAAATACAATTTTAATCCCGCAGGCTTAGTAGCAATGTTGTTAGCTATTCCCTAAGATACAGTTATGGCTATTGTAGCAGATAGAAATCCGACACTGCTGCTGAGTTTATGTTGTACAGCCTCTGCCAATTTTGAGTGTGTGGGAGGTTTTCTTTTCAACTATTAAGAAAAAAAAGTTCCCCAAGAACTCTGTAGATGGCGCTGAACTGACTACGTTACTAGCTGTGCGTTTTGACTTGCGACTGGCAAATCGGAACGCACCAATCGCTCCCGCGGCGCGGCTCATGTATTCGTGCGTAGGTATTCGCGTCTATGATATTATGATAGCCGTTCCGGAATGGACGTCACTGGATATTGCGATAACGTGAATGGATCAATTCGGGACGACCTTTATTTGTGATGTGACAATGATGTATGTAATTATGTAAGTTTCGTTTTATGACCTAAAAATTACATCAACGTAAAATAATCGAAAAATAATGTGACGTTCCGTTCCTTGCAGTAACTTACTAAGTTCAGCACCATCTATGCAGCGACTAGGGAATAATTAAAAATAAAATAAAAGGAAAATTCCTCATCGTATTTGTGTTTTTGGTATTTTTATACAATAAACAAAAGCTGGACGAGTGGAACCCCCCCTTTTCGGATGTAGGTAACAGCGGGATTTTGTCGCATCCTGTACATTGTTTCCTTATTAGATTGAAAAGCTAAACAATGACAATTTTCAAGAAAAAAGAGTTTATCCTAAAATACTTATAGCTTTTCTTTTGTAGAATCTTAGAGGACCCGATAGGGCCACCACAACAATTGTTTTTAATTGTTCTTATCTAGGTCATAATCTAACAGGTTAAGTTCGAGATAGGGTACATTGACATGCTTCTATATTATTTTCACGAGTGTAAACCAACTACACAACAAGAATACACAATAACAGGAAACGTCGTATATCAATAAGAACATCGGGTATAAAAGCAGTTCAGGTGTTTTTTTTTTCTTCAAGAATATTGATTTGACTTGATAAACATTTACACGCTTCAGATTAAAGCTTAAAACTGTGCGAAAAAAGGCAATTTGTTTGCCACATAAAAATAATACAACGGCTTCCGGCCTTATTATAATTGCCCATAATTAGAAACCAGATGACGGTCCTAACAGGCCGTTAGTGTAAAGCACTATGCAAGAAACAATCTACGCAATGAATGAAGGCTGAAGGCTCACTCATATTTTTTCTCGACAAAGACGAAAGTATTCATAGGTAACAGAAACTCAACAACAAAGGGAAACCTATAATACAAGAAATTGAAAATCAACGAACAGGTAATTAAAGAATTCCTTAGTTAAACCTGAAGTAATTGCGTTGACGAAATTAATTGAAGAAACCAAAATTCGATTATCTTTGCAAAATAAATATCACATTTTGCATTTCATCATCATCATCATCAGCCATTTAACGCCTACTGCAGTACATGCCTCCTTCGTGGTTTTTAGGGGTTTTGCCACTATCGCCACTCTTGGGAGGCGGGATTGTCGATCGAAGTATGCGTTGTATTTGTATTTATATTTATTTGCTAAATATATTATAGTACATTTTAGGAAAATGTGAACTTGTTTCGCACTGCTCCCTGAATATATGTATTTTCGTCAACTTTAGTGGATTGTGATGAGTAAGTCGAGAGATTAGTGACGCATTGTACCTAGTCGTGCTGACTGTAACTTCATACAACATACACTTCATACAGCATACAATATATGCTAGGAATTCATAATAATAACTTCCACGCAACACAATCACTTGTCATGGTCCCAAACTAGGAAACCCTGTGCTATTGTAACCAGGCAAGGACATCACAAACGTGGAAATACACCGAAACTCAGTCCATTTGTACAAATATACGGCGGCCCCCAGTGGCAATCGACCCCACGACCTCCGACATGGTTATCAGACGTGATAGGTACCACTAGACCAATGAGGCTGTCAAATTCATATTGGGCTAATCTAGAAATATTAACAACCATCCGTTAACATATTAGCAACCCTCTCTTAGGAAATTTAAGTAATTTCAAATAACTAGATCTGCATTAGTTCCCCACTTAGGTAGGTATTTGCTTGTTAAAGCGCCGTAACTCCTACTGATACTATTTTTTTTAAGATTTTTGTTCTTATTTCCTTTTCTTAGGAGCTGTTCATAGGAGTGTTACTGTAGATATAATTTTTATTTCACAAACTAATAATCAATATTTTTAAGTTTATATAAAATAAGTAGGTAGTTGTTTTGTAAATTGAATTTTAATTTCAATAACTAATAATCAGTATTTTTGAGTTCAACTTATGAAAAATTTACTATAGTAGTATGTATCAATTTCAATTAAAAAATTTGCCAAAATACTTTTGGAACGTAACTTAGGTAATAATTTTTGCCGAGGGTAGTAAATTAACAGTTAATACTTTCAAAAAGACTCCTGTCAACTCAGTCTACCGAGACCACGGCACTTGCAAGAATATCGAAACGTCGGAAAATTGTAAAATGGAAAATTAAAATAGTAAATGTCCGTTAAAATTCAGTTTTATTATGTCTAGGGCTCGTGTTAACCTCAGAAAGTACTAAGCTGTTCATTTATTAATTATTTCTTGAAATGTGATTCATCGTTCGGTAACTACTCCTGTTTGTGGTACCTTACCGTAATAATTTAGTCCATAGTTACCCACTTACCTAAAATAAGGTAAGCCAGTCGCACGAATTTTTCCACGCACGCAAAGAATACTTTATCACCTCTATTCATGAACACCCCTCCAAGATCATTTGACAAGTAATTGACATATAACTCATTCGACGTGTTATTGTTTTTTTTTTAATTTCCTTACAAATTATCTGCGCCAAGTTTCTACAGGGTGACTTTGAGTTTGGTTACCGTATTTTAAGGGGACATTCTAACCAGCATTTAGACACATGCAGTGGTAGTTTTGAAAAAAATTAAGGGTAAAAAAAATATTTTTTTTGTTACTCAAAATTACTTCACTTAAACGTAAACAAACAATATCAGTACCTACGAAAAGTAATAAAAACTATGTATTGAGCGCCTTATGGTCGGCGCCGGCCAACTTAATTGTTTTTTTAAATTAATATCGGACATTAGGCTTTTAAGCATTTAACAGATTAGAAAACGTTTTTCAACGTTACGGTACTTCCTACTACTTGAAATTTGGATTTACAGATTGGAGCCGAACGTCGGAAATCGTAAATATTTACAAAATTATGTTATATCATTACTGATAAATCATAAATAATACTGTTTTTACAATGAAAGGAACATTCTCTCAAAATACGGTGAACGAAAAAAAGTCACCCTGTACATGCATGAAAACATTTTCTCGTTCACTTATTTGTAACTTAGTTGTCGCAAGATTTACCTATTTGAACCTTAATTAATTGAAATTTATTTCGAAATTATTCACAAAGGATAGTCGCGTATCGCAAAATCTTATATAGCGCCTACATAGCTTCTATAATATTAAACAATTTAAGTGGTAGTTACTTACTCAAAACTTCACTTCCATCGTTCAATTTCCCTAAAAGGATCGCAAATAGTATTTGACTACGACTTTGGATACTTACCTATTTAGGAAATATCTAATAGATTATTTAGTAGAACCTCCTCCTTTTTCGGAGTTGGTTAAAAGTACCTAACAATGATTTAAACTTGAAAATTAAGGTTATCACTTTTACCCCCAGTTTCTCGTACACTCACACGCTGTTAATCTACCGTTAACAGCTGTCAGTTGACCATAGTGGATACAAAAAATAAACCACTGACAGCTTTAACAGTAAGTAGCTTGTTAGTGTACGAGAAACTGGGGGTTAGACGAATTGAAGAGAAAAAAGTTCTACTATTAGAACTTTTATTTTCTTCAGACGACGCATTTAAGTAGGAACCATTGATTAACCTTGAAAATTATCCTAATCATCTGTAGAGAAACCAATCGTAGGAGGTTATCCATTGAATAAACTTGACGGGAAATGAACAGAAACCCAAACACACAAACGTACTGAATTAGTATTTTGCATTGCAACATTATGGCATCATCATCATTCATATGAACACATAATTCAGCCACAAGAAGTCCACTGCTGGACATAGGCCTCCTCCATGGATTTCCAAAAAGAGCGGTTGGAAGCGGCTCGCATCCAGTGTCTTCCTGCCACTTGGATGAGGTCATCTGTCCGTCTTGTGGCTGGTCGTCCTACGCTGCGCTTGCCGATATGTGGTCTCCATTCGAGAACTTTTCGGCCCCATCGGCCGTCAGTTCCTGCGTGCTATGTGCCCCGCCCACTGCCACTCTATTTACTAATCCGCTAGGCTATGTCGACGACTCTCGACATTAAGGCGTAGCCTGTTCATATGAATGGACATGTGCCTCTACTTCAAAATGTACCTTCTTCGTCACAATGTGCGAGAAAAACTGCTGAAAGAAATCCACTGCATCCAAAGGTTGTCTGGAAGAGACCGCTCTAAGCGATAAGACCGCCAATTGTATACCACTACTTAGATATAAGAAACTATGTGTAATTCTTTCACCTGGTTGAACAATAAAGTGTTCTCTATCTATCTATCTTTCTTTGAAATCCAACTCCAGGGGCTCCCTACAATCAGTGACCCCCTTAGCGAAGATATTGACTGGGAGACTGTACCGCATTTGCACAGAGCTAATTAACTGTACTTTAACCATGGACGTACTAAGACCTACGTTGTATATTTGTAACTTTGGCTCAGCGCGTACATCGTCTGCCTGCGACGCGAGGTATCTTCGTAGGTTCGTGTCACAACTCACACCGAAAACTATTTTGCTTCTCTTCTCTAACAATAAACGAACAGTTCTTTTCTACCAACATTGGTATTTGTTGCTGTCAAACAATTTTAGTTTACAGAAATTTCAACAGGCTTACTAGTACTTACCCCATTCAAATTCGCGGATTTGAATGGTAAGCAAGCGTGTCTAGTGCAGCCCGATCCAATCTGGAGGAAAGAGAGTGCGAATGGTAAGTAAGCGCCCCTAAAAGATCCTGATCCATACTCTTGGAAAGCGCATGAAGGGTAAGCTAGCGGATTTGATAGCACGATGCCCACTATCGCACTTTGTTACTTTTATTGAACGTTAATAGAATCGGCAAAACAATGACAACTTTTGCTAGTCGTCATACATTAGATCGCACCATGCCCACTTTATTCATAAAATATTTACGTTCTTTAAGGTTCCGTACCCGAAGGATCCGTCTGTCTGTCCGTCCGTCCAGGCTGTATCTCATGAACCATGATAGTGAGATAGTTCTTGTTAAATCTTCAAAGATGATGTATATTTCTGTTGCCCCTATAGTAACAAATACTAAAAACACGACAAAATAAATATTTAAGGGGGGCTCCCATACAACAAACGTGTTTTTTTAACGTTTTTTCACGATCTTTGTGCCTAATGTTGTATAGACAACGGTACGGAACCCTTGACCAGTTTTTGTTCTTGACTGCACAAATCGGTGGCAATTTACACATTCAAAGCAAAATTTACACATTGTAGACAGTAAAAGTGAGCATAGTGCGACTAAACCCTTCACGCTAATAGTCGGCCTTTGCAATTTTAGGCAGTGCGATTTCACTTACGAAGACTCGTAACAGTCGGCATAGCAACAAAGCGCTATAGTGGGCATCGCGTTGTCAAAGCAGCAAGCGGGTCTAGCGCAGCCCGATCCAAGTCCGCGGGGAGCGCGGGGGGTGGGGGTGGCGGGGGCGGGGGCGCGCGTCTAGCGGTCGGCCCGCAGCGGAGCGAGCGCGGCCAGCGACGCGCGGCGCCGCCGCTAGGAGCCGGGCGAGGTGCGCGCGGGCGGCGGCGCGCCGCTGACCGAGCCGCGCGACAGCCGCGGCTCCATGTCCAGCGACAGCGCGTACTGCTGCTCCTCCGTGATCGCCAGGTTCCGGTCGAGGAGGAAGTCGCACACCTAGGGGAAAGCTCTGGCGGTCATTGGCCGGAGCACTCCGTGACGTCGTCGGACCCGACCCGTGGTCCCCCTGAGATGTTCCCCTGGGGGTACGCATTTACTCGTAGTGCCCCTCGATTCGCACTCGACCGTGGGATGCAATGTGGCACGTAATTGGCTTAATACTTATCGGTTCAACACTTCAGTATAGGACCTACTGCTTATCTGTGCATATGGCCATAATTGAGGCCGTCAACGCCAAAGTGGCCTAACCCACCAAATTGCACGGATCCGTACTTATCTACTGCAATTTATTTAAAACATAATAAATTTTGATGCAAAACCGACCTATCCCTAGTTTCACCCATGGATAACAAATGGCGTTGTAAACATTATTTTTGAGCGTATTGTTTTTGCCTACGAAGCAGACTATGTATTCAATTTAAATTATCTCCATACTAACTATGTTAAACTTAGGCCACTTTTACGCTGACGGCCTCAATTTAAGTAAATAAATAAATTCTTCTTATGTATGGGCATTTCTCCACGGGGTCCGAACTTGACGGCCCGGCGCATAACATGTCCAGATTATCAAAATATACCCCTGCAAAAAATACTACAGTATCCTCTAGGTCCTCGTCTACCTGGAGAACATGCAAACTTTGCTGAAAACCGTTTGCAACCCACAGAAAAAAAATCTGAAATGGCTGAAAATGACCTTCGGTGGCTTGTCCCCAACCCAAAACTTGACAATTAATAATTATTTTTGTAAAACTCAGACTGTTTTCGGGGAATGTATTTATGTTCACATATTCTCAGATAGTTAAAGTACCTCTCATTTAAATACCAAAAGAATCTAAACAATAGCTCGCCTACAATAGCAAGATGTTTGAGTGTCCCTTGCTTCTGCCTGAATCCGGTGGCACTTATGAACCAAGCGTTTCTTCGGTCGTAGATTACTCTAGGAATTCGCGGTGTGGATGAGCCATTTTGTCAGTCAAGCCGTAGCGCCCGAGGTCAACGAACGGGTGATTGAATGAAAGTCTTGGGAAATATCAGGGTAAGTAATTGATTCTTGAGATTTGGTCCAGGGCACACTTTGACTTCGGTGGAGGTGTTATTGGAAAGAATACTTGTTGACTGTAAAATCTAGTGCTTACTGCATAATTTATCTCAGTGACTAATTTCTAGTGCCTTGAGCTGGGGTTGATACATGTTGTTGTTTAAGAGTGAACTTGAAAAAACGTATCTTTTCTGAATTCGGTGTGCCTGATTTCGGTGGCTTTTTGAGCACCGACGTCAGAAAAACTTCCACCGAAGTCAAATTTGCCTGATTTCAGTGTATTTCGTTCGACTTTAGAGAACCGAGGTCAGATTCCTTACATGTAAGTTTCAAGTAGGATATGCGCATTTGTTTCTTTTTTTCAAAACTAATCGCTAACTGTGAAAGAAAACATCATGTGGAAACCTATGAATAGTTTTACACGTGTAGATATTTTCTTTACTGTTAATAATAACGACAAAAATATATATGTTGTTTCTGTCATAATTGATTTCAGTTAGATTGTTAGTTAACTTGAAAATGTGAAACATGTGTACCTATTCGTGTGTACATTTTTTCATGTGTATGTGTGTGCTTATTATGTCTGTATTTGTGAATTATGTGAATGTGTCAACAATAGCAAGTTTAAAGTACCTACAAGAAAGAAAGTGGGTGTTTCTTTAACATAGTTTTCTTATAGTTTGTGGTCAGTCGGTGTGTACGTTTATGTAGGTATGTACAGTAGGCTCTACATCAACCTACTCTACCTACCACTCTATTCTATTTCAGCTGACCATGGAGCAAATAAAGCAAAAACAAGCTGCGAAAAAAAAAACAGGAACAAAAAGAAAGAAAGAGATTGAAGGAGCGTGCTAGGAAAGTAAAAATCAAGAGTGATCCAGTCCTTTATGAACGACTTAAGGTAAAAGACATACAGCTTTACTTAAAAAGGAAGATGGAAGGGAAGATTGTAAAGCTATCTTTACCTGTACTTTGTATTACCTCAAAAATTTAGTAAGACAATATTTTTAAGAAAGATATATTTTTCTTAGTAAGTTTTATCTTTATGTTAAATAAATATTTTCCGAAGACTGATTTAAGTCTGAAAAAATTTTATGGAAAGTTATGTTTGTCGATTTTTTAATTATCTCAATTACTATTATTGACAAGTACAAACCGTAGCATAAAAAATAATAATAAAAACCTATCTTTGAATGTTTACACAACATTTTGTGTTGAATAAGTCCAAAAGACTATTTTGCTAAGTAAATTTTATAATAAGGTTATCGACATTGTTAAACAAATATGTTCATAAGACTGATTTAAGTTTAAGGAAAGTTTTGTTTGTAGAATTTTTATTTGATTATTATTAAAACACATTTTACCTACGTAGATTATTTTATTCCATTTTATGGCATTTGAAGTTGAGTAATGTTAAATTCGCTTTTCATGAAAAAAAAACGTTAAAATGGAATAAAATAAAGTCCAGAAGTAAAATTCGCATAGTACCTATGTGTAATTTTGTTGAAATCATTTATCTCTTTCATAACTAATTATGCCATGTTAAAACCAAATAAAGGGTGTCTCGAAATGCTTTTTGTTTTTGGTGTAGTCAATTTATAAAAACAAGGCTATACTGAGACAAAAATGTATAGTTTGACTTTATTGCGACTTTTGATAAAATTTTGCCACTTTTTTTGGAAGGATTATTATTTTTCGTTCTAGAATAGTTAGCTAGAAATAGTTATCTACTCACGCAATTTGTGTTAGATTTTTAGCGCTTACATGACGAGCTGACAGACTGACAGATGAGAAAAACTGACTGAAAAAATGTGATTTTAGGTAAAAGAAGTAGGTACTTTAGAGCTTAATAATGTATGAGAATTACAATAAACAATTTGATTGATTATATCTGCCCGGTTTTTATTTATTATATCCTCTTCTAATTACTAGACAATGCCTAACATTACTGGTATCAAATTATGACTTTGGCATGTTAAATGATTCTCTGGTCATTTTCTGATTCCAGTGAATTATTTCCTGATGTCGATGCTTACAATCTGATTTCGGTGCAGGTAGTCAGATTTCGGTGTTAGTTTTTCTGCTTTCGGTGCTGGTAGTCTGATTCCGGTGTACAGTTTTCTGATTTCGGTGTAGTCTGATTTCGGTGATTTAAATATTTCGTTTTATAACCGAAAATCTGGCTACCCAAAATATATCATGATTTATAGTTTTTAGCCCTTTATCCAAAACAATCGATAAAATTCCCGAAAGACGAAAAAAAAAAACGACCACCGAAGTCAGCCATTTTTGCCTCTTCTGGAGAAATACCCGTATGATTTTTCATTGCCGTTACGTTTATGCAGGTACATGGGTATGTTCCGCAACCTGCAACTGGGATTCCTCAAGTTTAGACTAAATAAGTTACCGTACAATAATAAACTAAATAAGTTACGGTCGAGTGTGAATCAAGGGGGACTAGGAGTAAATGCAAATTCCTCGCCTCCCCCCCCGGGAACATCTTAGGGGGACCACGAGTCCGGAGGATGTTGGACCAGTGTCATGCAACGTTCGCTTAACGTTTTTAGTAAACGTATCAAACTATCAATCTGACTAGGTATGTCGTGTCGTTATTGTCTGTTGTGAATATGGTTAGTGGCGTAGCTCTGTTATCCTGGGACGTTAGGTTTCTGCATACGTGAATTGGGATTCGGGCAGACCGTAGCTTTTCAGGGCCCAAGACCATATGAAACTCAAAAGAACTTATGGTTTCGGTTACACGCAGACGAGAAGGCAAATGTTGTTAGTGTATTTGGTTTATAACATTCTAGTTCAGTTCTACTAGCTTCTACTAGAAGTCTAGAAGATCTGTTCTGAACCAAGACGATAAAACGTAAATTGTGAAGTTGCTATATTAGTAATTGAAATAATTGGAGAATTTATAGGGCATCTTACCTTTGGGATGCGCTCAATCTTGTATGGAGTCTGTTGGAAATTTCTTATCTCACGAATGACATGGGCAATCTGCAAGAAAATAAGAAACAGTAGTATACTCATAGTACTTTAAAGTCGAGAGACACGGTGCTGTCAGGTGCAAACAGAACACAACGGAAAAGGAATGCGACATGCCAATAAAGATTATTTTAATTACAGGAAAGAACAGGGGCATTATACGAACCATGCGCTGCTTTGAGAAGTTCAGGAGTCCATCTGGAGTGAAGTTGGAGGTTCCTTCTTCGATGAAAGACAGATCAGACAAGTACATACCCAGATACGGGATGCACGGTGGATCGCACCTAAAAACAAACAGGCAAGCATTAGGGTCTTCAAATAAGCCTACTAGGTTAACTTTAATACAACGTTTTATTGAAATAACGAAAAACCTGAAAATTGTCAATGAAACCACTTTTAACGGTATTTGATAAATACTGAATAATGTTTGATTTGACTCGGCGCCTCACGCGATGCGATCTCCTTCGCGGGAGGCGCCATTTCATTTGCACGGGTTATACTGAAAATACAATGCGGTTGTTAAAGGAGAACGCACAACTATCCGCACCGAACAAATCAACTGCACCGAAGTCATCGGCTCTTTAAGTTTTCTATTCCAAATTTGACCGATGCGGTGCGGCACTCGCACCGCATTGCGGGTTGGTGACCGAGGTTCCATAGGATTTCATACCAAGAGTTCTTAAATTAATTTCGTTCGACGTGTTTGGCTCGCTTAGGTGCGCGTAATTACATTTATAAATTTCAAAGTAAGGGTGAGGGCACGTCAACGAAGCCTAATAAACCATCAGCAGCTACCGAAGCCGCATCAGCGTGGATGACATCATCATCGTCATCATCCTCAATATCTTTATTATCAGCAACTTGATGATTAACATTGAATGATTATGTATACACTAATAAATGCATGATATGCCCTGACCTGTGCAAAGCATCCCGCAAAATCCTAAAGCGGCACTCGGATGAGATTAGTGTTTGCATCTTCGCAATGGTGTGCTTGCTCTGTAAATACATTTTAAGATGGTCAAATGGCACGTGATCATATGTGTGTCTGAAATAAAATAAATTAATATTTTTATCATTATATTTTAAGTGCTAATTGAATGTAACGTCATTGATTTCTCGAAATAAATAAAATAAAAAATAATATAAATTAAGTCGTATGTCGCACATTGTGAACCTCTTTGCATCTCAAATTAAGATACCTACCTACTTATCATGTTTCAACAAGTAGAAACTTTCATGACGTCATCGTTCATTTGAAATATTCATAATCTTTGCCACTACCTACTTAATTTATACAAGATGTTACAAATTTGTTATAAATTTTCTTTCTTTCTAACAAAATCCCTGTACATTGCGGGCTCTTTGAGTCAACTTCTAAAAACACAACCAATAACTTCTTCCATAGGGACATCTTCAAAATCGCGAAACAATATCAGCAGACTCTGTTGCATCCTGTAATCTTCTTGCTCCCTCACGATTGTCGTATTTCCATTAGTGACTAATCTCAAAAACAATGTGAAGAGGAAGAAAAATCATTCATTCCAGTATTTTTGTTCATTTTTCCTTACCGTCTTGGACACCTTATCCCAGGTCTTCTTCAGCCGGTAAATAGACGTGTTGGACAAGGCGGCGCAGACTTGCAAGACGCCGTTGAAGTTGTGCAGGCATCGCGCTATGTCCGCCACCGCTGCCCATTTCTCTATGGCTGCCACACGATCTGTCAGGGAGACAGTTGGATGCTGTTAAGCAATACAGTGTCGACCCACATGATCGCCATTTTGAGTAAAACGTGTTCAAAGTTGTAAGTTTTTTTTTACAATTTCTTACAGCAAAATCGTTCCAATAGCTTACTAAGTTTGAGAAAAACTTAATTTACATACAAAGCTAACGGATTGCATCAAAGTCGAAATTTTTGGCATTTTATTTGTTGACACTGTATTGCTTAACAACATCCAGCTATAGTTTGTCTGCGACGCAGGGGTGCTACTATATAACTTCTCCACTGTGGGGACTCGTCCGATTTAACCCACTCTAAACTTTCATATACATCAAACACTATGTGGGTCGCGTCTTCAAAAATATTGACACTTACTCCCACAATATTTTTGATTTCCTACACCCAATTCAAAGATACCCTACACTACGAAGTGAACGAGAAAAAAAATAATCCCTAATTTAAATGTTTTGTTGGCGTGATTAATATGTAATACTTATATCCCTGCCTAAGCTTGCTAGCAATAATCGTCTCTGAGCTAAGCCGCAGAGAGACAGGTAGACAGACAGATATACAGACGGACGGACATGGTGAAACTGTAAGGGTTCGTCAGTTGAGTCTTGGCTTTTGAAAAATCTAACAAGTTTGTGAACATTACCAGTTTCTGTCAACTTCTTCAATATCTCTGAGATGACCAGATTGGAGATATGGTTGAAATGGGAGGTCATCAGTAGGATATGCGGCGCTCGCTCAGCTTTGTCCGCCTTCGTCCAGGCTTGGCCCAGGAATTCCCTGAAAACATAAACAATATAAAGTGACTGAAATCTTGGTGCCAAAAAAGGGCCGATTAAAAAAAACCAAAGGGAATACTGAAACAGTCCGACATTCAAGTAACAGGTCTCGAATCGCATTACCTACTTTTCGGTAGCGTTGCAGCTACCGTGGTCATGGATTTACAAGAAGTCGACATTCAAATAAAGAATGAGGACTTACTCGCTACGAATGGAGCAGAAGATCTGATAGTCCAAATATGTCATCTGCTCAGCTATCTCCAACGCTGACAATGTCTCAATGCTTTCCTTTGTTGGAACCTGAAACATATGTGACACTATTCTGAGATTTCGTTCTCGATATCAATATCTTTATTTGTCTTTGATTTTTTTTTATTTTCTTTTCGTCATCTGCCAATTATTACAACGTGCAATACAGACACACCTTCGAGCCACCAGTAGGCTCGAAGATGTGTCGGTATAGTGATGGTGGTGTACCCACTAATAGAACTTTATTCCTTAGCGCCATCTTTCGAGGCCTTTCCTCATCGAATCATAAGCAGCCTATGTACGTCCCATTGTAGGGCACAGGCCTTCTCTCAGAGAGAGAGTATGGGCTTAATCACCACGCGTACCCACCGCGGATTGGCGATTTTAAAGCGCTGAGCTATGTTTTCCTTCACCGTTAGCGAGTGGTATTGCTACTATAACTTCGCAAATGTACATAACTTAGAAAACAAAGTCATAGGTACATGCCCGCACTGGGAATCGAACCTGGGTCTCCCGCGTCCGAGTCCAATGTTCTACCCACTAGGCTACCACCGCTACCTCACCGCCTCATCGAATCTATAATTGAATACCTATTCTAGACCGGAAAACATTGGTGACAGCAAGAAACTGTTAGACTTGAAGACCTGTGCTATAAAAATAACTCACCGGAGGCTGTGCAAACAGCGCTTGCAGATCGATGGCACGGTCCGGCGCTCGCTCCAGCATTCGCAGCAGCTGGGAAGCGGCCTTATGCTCAGCCGGCAGGAGTCCTGGACTATTCTCAATGTCCTTTAGGAAATCCATGGTGAGTTCCCGCAAGCGATCGTTGGTCCAGAAGTCGGAGGAGTGCTTGGAGATCCAGTGCCTGTTACAAGTAGTACAAAATTAAAATAAAAAATAATATTGGAATTGTGCGAGAAATTTATCAAATACAGCTCTGCAGCTAAAACGAAGAAAAAATCGTCTCTATCTACGCTTTGAGTTGGCTGTGGCTCTTAAAGGTAATGGAAGAAAATTTTGAAAGACACACTAAGAACACAATTATGGAATCTTCAGTAGATACATCAGTGGAGACATCTCTAATCTCAGAAGCTGATGATGTGCCCTGGAGGAGGCCTATGTCCAGCAGTGGTCGAACAAAGCTGACGATGAACCACCAACCTCAGAACGTTAAGCACCCTCATGGTGGCAGCAGTGGAGATGACCGAGTCTCTCCTTGTGGCTGGTGGTGATGTCAGCGGTGGAGACCGAGGGTTAGAAGACGCTGAGGTGGCCACGGCAAAGGCTGCTGCAGCAGTTGACGTGCTGCTCCTGTTTTTCGATGTTTTAAGTTATATTCGAGAAGTGATCAGGTAACAGAGTGTTATGTTTTATCAGAGTCCCCTTCGGTTGTATCTGAACATAACTATAAGAAAACATTCACGGAATTCCGTATTTTTTATTTTTTTGAGACAAAAATTTGGGTTTTTTAAATCTAGGTGCCTATGCTAAATCAGCTAAATCATCAATGTAGCATCGAGTCGCAACTTCTATCTGCACTAGATATGTGAAGCGAACCTCATTTTTATGTTATAATAGACTTGATGAACGAAATTCTTCCATAAAAATTTCGGGATTGAAACCGGTAATGAAATTTAAAAAAATGTAAAAAAAAGACGAGATCCAAATAGTTTAGTTGGTAAGAGCGTTGGAACAGTATCTTAAAGGTGCAAGTTCGGATCCCGCTTTGGCTCAGAATTTTTCTGTATGTGAAGTTTGTTTATAATCAGATTGATTTTGAAAAATCTAGTTGGCTTGTTGAGAGATAGTTTTCTTTTAGTTATGAATATCTTGTGACGTCAACTATGGTGATAAATTGGTCGAAATTGTTTTAAAAAGTTGCTGAAGAAAAAATCGAGAAGGATGCTGTAAGGTCTCAGTGCATTTAAGATGTAAGAGCAAGATTTAGGTAACAGTAAAAAATCGTTGTCCTTTATATAGGACGTCCATTCTATTTAACATTATTACACTGTTTTAAGCAAAATCTATCAAACCATTATTTAATAGATAATGAACTCCTCTATAAAGCAGAAAAACCGTAAAAGAACGAAACAAAAAGAATTCAAATCTCGTAGAACTTTTGTTGTAATACTCTAAGCGATGTGATTCAGGAATCGCATATAGGACAATCCTACCCTTAATCCAATACCGTCACTAAACAAAAATCTCTAAATTTCTGGTTTTAATGCCATCTATTCGGTCATTCTACGAACAGACCAAATAAAAAAAAACAAAACAAAATCATTGATTCAGTCTTTTTATTGAGGTAGCAGGATTCAAAATCAACTTTTATAATATCTAAAAATAGTGTTTGAGATCCAAAATTTACATATTCGCAGTTTTTTTGGCTAAATTCGCATTTTGTCTATCGACAGGAGTGACGACATTGTCGACAGAGTTGACGATTATTGCCAAATTAACGAAAAAAATAAACTTTTAACAAACACGCAAGTCGTATGCGTAAAAAAAATATCCTTTTGTAGATTAAACGCAAAAACCGTAAAAAAACATAACTTCTTTCGTAAAAAAAAGTTCTAAGTAAATAAAGCAGTATACACATCATTATAATTGAAATATAATGTAAGTGCAAAGAAATATTAACAGCGAACACGATTTAGGCCAGTTCGTAGAATGACCATATTGCAAATATTACAAAGTAACACTAAGCGCTGACTAGTTCACTTAAATTCCTATTTAAAAACGAAGCATAATACAGAACTATATACATTTCTACAAATTGAAAATCTTTAATAGCTTCTCCTGCACAATTTACATTTTTCGCTTAGTGCCAGTATTGGATTAAGGGTGCATATATATATATATATGCTCATTTCATCATCATTCAGCCACAAGAAGTCCACTGCTGGACATAGGCCTCCTCCATGGGTTTCCAAAAAGACCGGGTGGAAGCGGCTTGCATCCAGCGCCGCTCATTTAGTACGAGAATATTAAGAAATGGTGACAATATTAGACTAAATAGTGAAAGAATTAAAGATCTAGGTAAGTGATAAAGAATGAGAAGGGGGTGGTTTTATGCTTAGACAAAGACTTGTAGTAATCTAAAGAATACCATGCAAAAGCAGAAATAGGAAACAGAAAAAGGTAACTAGTGAGTGAATGCTATTAAGGGTATGGATGAGGATATTATTTATTTAATAAAAATGTTCAGCGCTTTTAATACCCATTTTTAGTAAAATAATTTTTATTAGCAGACATCGATATTAAGAAAAAAAATACCAATCGAATTTAAATAAGTCTATAGCTATGAAATTGAAATACCATAATACTATTTGGAGATCACATACATATTTACAATTTAGTTACAAAATGTCAACAACTTCTACTACACCTAATATAAATTGCTATATAGCAAAAAAACACATAGGTATGTAAAATTGTTTCATATTAGTTTGTTTTCTTTGTGTGTTAATCAATATTTATTTATTTTTAATAACAGATAGTCATCGATTACGATGATGATTGAATACTGAAATGAAAATTAGTAAAGATGTCACCTAAATGTTTATGATAAACTTTGTCGTTATTTAATTTGTGTGTGGACGTAAAAAAAGGGGTTAGGGTACAAAATTGTTAGCAAAAAGGTAAAAAAAACTACTGCTTAAAAATCCTTTCTAATGTAGCTAGGTACCTACTATACTCTACATTCCTAAGTCAATCAAACCTTTACTTGGACTAACCACTCACCACAACAGTTCTTTTCCAAAGCTGTTAATAAAATACTAAGTTATTATAAAATTACTAAATCTTCCATTTAAAATTATGAAAATATATTCTAAAAAACGTCGTTAATGAATTTGATAGAAATTCAGAAATGGTCGCAAAACTTCTGCTCAGGATATGAAAGATGAAATTAACGACATGCTTTATGAAGACAGTGTCATTGATAAGATTGTGCCAAACACCTAAATTAGAGAAAATAGTTCAAGTACAATTAATGACAATTTGGATGACATTAAAAAGAAATTTATTCGTCTAAAAAGTAATGTTAATGACGACATACCTTCGGTGAGACTGTCTGAAGGATGTTATGACGACGCCGGCTTTGGATTGGCTGGTTTCTCTTCGATAATTCTATGGAAAGAGACAAAACTATTTAAAATACTCAACAACATGATAAAGATAAAATTAAAACCAATAATTTTGGAAGATAACGCAATAGTGTAAAATGAAGACAGGCAAAAACAGGCGGAGAATGCGGATTGGAAATCTAGAACTGGTCGCAGAAACGTTAACCTATTAGACGGACCGATGACTTGTTCAAGCCAGCGGGAAGGTGGTAGATGCGGAGAGCACTAGACCGGGAGAGCTGGATCGCACACAATATGCCTATACTGCATTAGATAGATGGGTATCTAGGCAATACTGAATGTAGGCATTCTGTGAATGGGCTGAAGAAGAGAAAGTGAGAGAGTACATGATTTCCGTATTTTCTGGAGTCGGCTTTACCTGAGCCACTTGCGATATTTGGGAGGTGACAGAAGACCGGGGTTCGGAGCCGGAGCCCCAGTGGCGGCGCCGCTCGCTGTTAATCGAAGAGTTGGTGAAACGTCGCTCGCTGCAAAACAAGAGGTAAAGAAACAATCTTTAGGTGAAATTTTAAACAATTATTTTATTATTATAGTAAAAACGATGGGCGTACTTGCCCTAACAATGCAAGTCAGCAGCGCAAAGTTTTGGACCAAAACAGTTTAGTGCGGTCTATCGTTTCTCTTGATTTATTAAGATTTACTTACACTTTAGTGCTTCTCGGTGTAAAGAATAACCACCCCGACTCCTTCCTCGAGTGTCGTAAGAGGACTAAGGGAAATCCAGATGAGCAGCACCTTTCGTGTACTAGAATAAAATTCTGAATGATTACGGGCAAAGCCCCCATTTTTAGTACATCCTCGTGGCGTACTCTGAGGGAGGCCTATGTCCAGCAGCCAACGAACTGCAGAAAACTAAAAGCGTAAAAACAGGTGAAACGGCAAATGTACCTAACGGAGCGCCTCTGTCCGTACCGCGAGGGGCCGAGGTCGGAGGCGCGGCGCGGCTCGTCGCCGGGCGTGGCCTCCTGCCCGCCCAAGCCGTCCGAGCGGCGCCGCGCCTCCGCCGCCGCTGAAGATGGCTGCAGGCGGCGCGGGCTGTCCGTCATGGTGCGGACTCGCTGCGGAGGTTAAAGGACATTCTTTGGGTTGGGACATAAAAACATTGAGGTATGGGTCTATTCAGAGGCTAAAAATTCCACCCATGCCGGGACTGCAACCCGCGACCTTTGGCTAACCGTGCCAGCGCTCTCTCAACTGAGCTAATGGGCAAGTGCAGGTATTGCCAGATGTCGCTGCCTGTACGTAATACAGAGAAGTTGTAAAGAGGTTCGAAATTTAGCCGATGCCTGCACTTGCCCATTGGCTCATTTGGGAGAGCGCTGGCACGGTTAGCCACAGGTCGCGGGTTCAAGTCCCGCCATGGGTGATTTTTTTGCCTCTAAATAGGTTTTTAAAGTTTTCCTCAGCACGGACACAGAGGAAAAAAGGGCACGGATTAGTGCAACAAAAAAAAAAGAATATAAATGAGATATGCAGCAATGAAATTATGAATATTTTAATCTAATGTAATGAGACATGGAGCAATGAAATTATGAATATTTTAATATAATGTCCAGCGAATCTTAATCATTAAGGACAGAAAGAAGTGGCATGCCTTGGGGGAGGCCTAAGTCCAGCACTGGACGAATGCGGTTCATTGATTGATTGATATGATAAATCATTTGGGCGCCCCCGTTATATTAACAAAACATAATCCCGAAGGGAAAGAAAGTACAATGAATGAACTGTAGGCGGGTAAAATAAATTACGATCAGAAAAACAATTAAGTCAACGAGAGCACTTACGTTGCAAACCTCAGAGAACCGCTGCGATATCTTAAATTTGTTATCCTTATACTTGTCTTTCTCCTGCTCCTCCTCTTTGTACTTAGTGTCTTCATCCGATTGCTCTACCAGCTCAATACTCTCATCTTTGAGGATAGCTGCCGCAGCAACGTCGTTGTCTTTGGGTGGAGACTTGCTTTCTCCTTCGTCCTTCGAAGTCGCCTCTTCTGTTGGACTGGACCGCTTGGGTGTACCCACTAGGGTCACGGAGCTGATGGCTCCAGGAGACGATGGTGAGGTGCCTGGGAGTATGTGGTGAGTGTTATTTCTAATTTCGGTTGTTCGGTGAGGGTGATCAGTGATATTTCTACTGGCTGTTTTTAAAAGGTCTGGCGTAACTTAAGCCCGAGGTCACTCTAACCCCCTTAAGTTTCATCGGAACTTTCTAAAACACTTATAACACTTGTATATCAGTTATTGCCCATTTAAAAGTTAAAAGCTTGCCGTTAAGATTTTTTTTCACCAATAACATGAAATAATGGAGTACCATAAGTGCAGTCGTTGGATCCTTAAAAGCTCGCTAGGTATAACATAACGTAAGTATACCTTTCAAGGTTTCATTGCTGGATGACGTAGCCATGATCTTGGGTATAGTCAGATGACTGGCATCTTCCTCCGGCTTTGGTAAGCGTGCACAGATTATAACATATTACACCTTAATATCTTAGCAAACCAGGACGTGCTGCCAGTTATAACCTCCGAGGCCGAAACGTGGAAACTGACAATAAGATTAGCCCACTTATACAAAGTAGCTCAGCGTGCTATGGAACGGTCTATGCTTGGAGTCTCCCTGATGGGTCACATGAAAGAATGGGACAATTCGCCAAAGAACTAAGGAGATTGACATAGCCTAATTGCCATAGCAAGTTGAAGTGGCAGTAGGCTGGTCATATCTGCCAAATAACCGATGGCTGATAGCTTATCAAGGAGTAGCGTAGGACGCCCATCTGTTTGCTGGACTGACAATCTAAGGCAGATTGCTAGCAGCGATGAGGATGAGGATGCTGGATGCTGGATGAGGATGGTCGAGGACAGAAAGAAGTAGCATGCTTCAGAGGAGACCTAAATCGGGAAGTGGACGACTACGATCTCATTGCATGATCTAAATAAAAGCACGACAAGATTAACACTGTTGTTGCTCAAATTTAGCATGTTTAGCGTCTTCTGGAAGCTTTCCGGATAGCCAACATTTTCGGTCAGCAGTCTTTTAAGAGACCTGATACTAAACCATATTTAAGATACAGTCGTACAAGTTGTCACAGAAGAATGTGTCAAAAACTTACCTTGATAGAGGAATGCCTCCTGGATGGTGTATAGAACGGAGAAAGTTTCTCTTCATCCTCGCC
The DNA here is from genome assembly GCA_947308005.1 of Yponomeuta malinellus. NCBI lineage: Eukaryota > Metazoa > Arthropoda > Insecta > Lepidoptera > Yponomeutidae > Yponomeuta > Yponomeuta malinellus. The sequence continues at coordinate 2,089,826 of OX371007.1, read as the reverse complement.
CATGATGGACACACCTGGAATGAGAAAATCACGTAAGAAGGTGTTCAAAAGTAACGCCAATGTATTTTAGTCTTACTTTTCCTCGAAATTCTCCAAAAACGCGTTTGCCAATCCCTTTCGCCGTATTCGGACCCGTAACCTGGAGAAACCAAATAAGGGTAAGCGAAAGCTGGTGCATAAATTTCACGCTCATAAGCGTTGTCCACACGTAAGATATACTATTGACGCACAAGCTTTTGTTTAATCTCTGTAGCGGTCGAAATAATAATTTTGCTCATTTGTCTTGCTTGTGCGTGAGTGAATCTTCAATCCAATACTTTGGTTTGCCTGTCGCCTATTCAAAATTATAGTGTTGAACTTAAGGTACATGTACAAACATTGTATCAATCCATCACTTTCTACAAATTTTACCTTTATAAACTGACTTTGACCAGAATCTCGAAGTCTCCAAATTATATCAGTAAATGTGCACTGATGTGCGCTATGATACAACTATAGGCAAGTCGGCAACTAACTGCTTCCAGTAACCCTTAACCATATCAAATTGAATCTGTCAAGCTCCGATAAACTACAAAATACTACAGTGGATGAATATGTAGTGAGAGTGATGCGATAAGCGTCATGCTCTCGTTTTCTCTTCTACTTCTTATCAACTTTGTAGCTGCGACATAAAATTCAAACTCGGACCTGAGACGGTACTCGCACCGCTGGCCTTTCTCGCGGCGTCTGCCAAAGGCGCCAGCTCCACTTCCTGCTGCGACTGCTCGTAGAACACCTGCTTCAGAGCCTCCAGGACCGTCACGCCGTCCGTGAACACGCGGTAAGTCAGCAGAAACGTGTTCAGGAAGTCCACGGAAAGGAACCGGAGGTCTGGAGACAACAACGTGGATGGACATAGAACACAATTTAGTAGAATATTGTTCCAACAGTCATATTTTTATGACTAGGATATATTAAAATGTTATGGGATTGTGTCCAAAACGTCTTCTATTCTAAAAAAACACCAGTTTAGCCCAAGTAAGTACACCAGTAAAATCTGTTGCTAAAACGAACATACTTACAAGTAATATTTTTCTGTATCAACTCCGACGTTGTCGACTTGACAAAATATTCACAATTCCTACCTTGGATGAAAATATATTTAAGTCAGTGTTAGCAATTCGTAGTTTTAAGCATGGTAAGACTTGTTCCTAAGCTAGGTTAGAACTTTACTAGGCTCAAGGTCACGCAACGAGCTATGGAAAGGGCTATGCTCGGAATTTCTCTACGAGATCGAATCAGAAATGATGAGAGCCGTAGACGAACGAAAGTCGTCGACATGCCCAGCGGATTATTAAGTTGAAGTGGCAGTGGGCGGGGCACATAGCACACAGAACTGATGGCCGATGGGGCCGAAAAGTTCTCGAATGGAGACCACATATCGGCAAGCGCAGCGTAGGACGACCAGCCACAAGATGGACAGATGACCTCATCCAAGCGGCAGGAAGACGCTGGATGCAAGCCGCTTCCAACCGGTCTTTTTGGAAATCCATGGAGGAGGGCTATGTCCAGCAGTGGACTTCTTTTGGCTGAATGATGATGATAGGTTAGAAACCTGTTTATTAGGAACCAAATGATTGCATCGACTTATTTACTTTTACTTTAATAAAAGTAATATTTCGTGAATGACAAAGATAACAAGTAGATAGAATAAAACTGTTTTTTAACGGATAAACGAGTTAGTTTACTTTTCCATTTTACAATTTAACGACGTTTCGGCATTTTTGCAAGTGCCGTGGTCTCGCGGTAGTCTACCGATTATCCGTTAAAAATCAGTTTTATTATGTCTAGTGCTCGTGTTAACCTCAGACATTACTAAGTAGATAGAGGTAAACTAAGATAGGAGAAAACGTAGTCGATCGTTCCAGCTTTCTTCAACAACTCCGAGTCCAAAGAAGAAACCATTCGAAAGCATAAGAACAAGCGTACGCTCACAGAAAATCAATTAAACGGCAACAGCTCACCAGTCAGCCTCTGCAGCAGCCGCGCCGGCGACGCGGACCGGATCTGCGGCACCTTGCACGAGTTGAGTGTGCGGCTGAACCGGATGTCCACATCGTCGGTGAACAGCGCGCGGTCGGAGCGGCACGCGGGCAGGCTGGCCGACGCGCCGCACGAGCCGCAGGCCCGGAGCAGCTCGGTCAGGGCTGCGCTCTCCATGCACTGCGCTAACTCGCTGGTCCACGCGGCCTTCTCTTCGTCTGTTGCTGCCACTGCCAACGGAAACAATATGATGGTCAGGAACTTGTATCTATTCATGGTTATATTTAAATAACTTATCATATCTTATATTTAGTATTTAGACTCTTATCGGTGTGACATTCTCGGCGCGCTTCGGTCACAAGCTAATTCAGTTCAGTTCTTTTGTATTATATGTATGTATTATGGGACAATGTCCCGAGCACTGCAGTGACTGAGGGATCCCTTCAGCCATCTGGTGTGAGTGAAGGTGCAACTCGACGCTGTATGAATCATCTCATTGTGTAGATGCAAAGGCTAAAGTTAAGTGATGTATTATGGATATAGAAATTTTGGAAGATATTGTAGCATTGTAGAAGTTTGTCAGAATCGTGGCAAGTGGCAAACTCTGGTCAATGATTGCCCCGCCGGGATAACAGTGTGGTATTTGATTACTATGTATTTAGTAGAAATTTCAAGCAGTTTCGGTAGGTTAAAATAAAAAAATAAATCAACAAACAGTCAAATGAACAAATTCATAGCCCAGTCAAATAACTCTTTGACTCTTAGGAATTGACGGGTGAATGTTAATATGACAAATTCTGTTACAGCTATAGTCCTCGCAAAAAATCTTTGATATTCTACTATAGTAAAATTGTATCGCGAGGAGACACCCCAGTAGGCCGCAGCCATCAACAATAATAAGTCTTTTTTCCTTTTTGGGTTTTTTGATTGTTGAAGATGAGCTGTGAAGATGAGTCAGCTCTCTAGTTGAACAGAAACAAAAGAAAATTATCTTACCAAGATGAGCACAGATCTGCTCCCCTTTAACCTCAACCAGAATCTTGAAGTCTTTATTGTGATAAATGTCACCGCCTGGTGACGAGCACACTGATGTGGAGTCTGCAACAGTTTTCGATGATATCATTGTGTAAAAGAGGTTTCACGCAATTAGAGGGGATAGGGAAAGTAAGTTAGAGTCAATCGGAATCGGGAATTGATCAGCCCTTGAGGAGCCGTGAGTCAATATGACTATGGTTCTAGAGCATACCTGATGCAAAGAATTTTCTTGGCAGTGCAGCGAGCAAACGCTGCTAGTGTCAAAGGATCCTTTGGGTTGGGCGATATTTTTCCTGGATAATATTGTTTTTCTAGTTCTAGATTTTTTTACGTAGTTTCCATAATTATCATAAGTCTTTGCTCACTGCAAGGCAAAGCCCTGCCCCCTTTCAGATCTAGATTTTCGGTCATCTGCCACCTGTGAGTTCTAGTTTTATGTTTATTTTTTAAGTTTTTGTTTATTGTGCCGATTTTTAATTACATTTGGATTCACTTCTTGGTTGTTAATCGTTTCTAATCAATTTCAGATCAACTTTTAGAAATCATCAAATAATGCCACAAATTTGTTTGACTTAAGGTGACTTAGGTGTATTAGTTTTATGTATCAAAACACCTCATATTCTTACCATTGTCATCATGATTTGAAGGATCCTCGACCAGCAAAGCGTCGTGCAAGGGCAGTTTCCCGGTGGGCGGTAGGTGAAGCCTCCCGCCGGTAGCCCGGGTGGTTAGCAGCAGATGGTTGCTAAAGAGGAAAGCCTGGCGGGAGTGCAGGGAGGCGCGACGCCCTTTGCCTACTACTTGAGATAGCGTCCCTGAAGGAAAAAAATAATACGAATGACCAAATTTTTAAGAATGTACTGATGATGATTCTTAATCCGACACCACAAGGACGCTTAATATTGGATGCCGACGCTTAATCGAAGTTAGCAATGGAGCAACGCAGAGAGGATTGTACTTATATGAATGTATTGGATGTGGACGCTTAACTGAAGTTAGCAGGGGGACAATAGAGTAACGATTGTACTTGTATGAAAGTATTAGATGCGAATGTTGAACTGAAGTTAGCAGTAGAGCCATCCTGAAAGGATTGTGGATCCTTGACAGATTTAAATCTATAAAACTAATTAAACTCAGTCAGTAAAGAGCCAATCAAATCATCATACCTTGCCTGATGAAGACTTGGTTCACATCTAGCAGGATATCGCATCCTTCGATGATCATGCGTTCCACTTCCAGATTCTTCCGCAGGTTCTCAGTTTCGCTCACCTATTAAATAAGGAAAGAAAAATTCAACAGTTCAAGAAAAATTTTCAGCAGAATATTTGTAGAAACAAGTACCTAAGTATTAGTTTTTACGAACTGAATAGTAACCATGACTAGCATCAAACTTCGCCTTTTCTGCTTTTCAAAAACCGTGACAAATCACGGATACACTCGCCGAATGATGAAAGTTCGGGAATCTTTACCAACCAAAGTAAACTTTTCCGCCAAATAGTAAATGTCCACCAAACGTATTGGCAAGACAAGATAATAATTATTCATAAAATCTTAAGTACAAAGTGATCATATATGTATTTTAACATAGGTAAAAGAAGTAAAGAGTAACGTAGCCTAAATTAGGAATACACCTTTATTTAGGCTGCGTGTTGAAGAGCTTAAATCATTATAACGACATAAATTAACAGCAATCAGCGGAATCAACGGAAAAAGGAATAAACCAGCAGAATTGGCACAGCATCATTGTGAACCGGCATGTCGTTTGTAAATAAAAACTGAACTATGTTCGCAAGGGGAATAGCCCCGTTAGGATCTTCCTAAGTGACCGCACTGACCACGGCTCCTACCTCGTCGTGCATCTGCCGCGAGAGCTCCTCGAGCTGCGCGCGCGCGTGCTGCAGGCTGCGCCGCTCCACGTGGTCGTGCGGCGTGTGCGCCAGCAGCTCGTGCAGCGTGATTATGTAGCGGGGGATCTGGGGAGTTCGTCGCCAATGTAGGAGCTGAGGAGAGCGTGTGTTTGTTGGACGGTGGTGGAAGAAGAAGATGTTCTTTATCTCTTCGTGGTTGTTTATATAGTACGGCACTGAGTTACTTGTTCAGAATGGCATAGTATAATCTCGTGAGTGGCTAGAGCCAACTGGCCGGGCGGTAGCAGTGTGCTGGACAATGCAATTTCATCAATATCCCATAAAAAAAATTCTAACAAATTCGATATCCCTCACCCTGTAGTTTAGGTAGGAGTTAGAAACCACTACATGCTGTACAAATCACTAGTGCGAAATAGGACAGTTTTCCGTTGGACAATAACGCTATTATTATTAACGGATTTTATTTTCGTTGTTATATTTAAAGTAATCACACCAAGCTTGACGTTCGGAGTCAAAAGAACAAAATAGGCAAATTAAATTACGGGACCCGATATCACTAACCTGGTGCATCGGGTAAGTGAGGAAGGTCTCCAGCGAGCGACTCTGGCAGGCCGACTTGCTCTCCAGCCGCGCCAGCAGCACCGCGAATGGCTGCGTCTGCTTGCACTCGGTGAGCACTTGCAGCGAGTAGTGGTGGTTGCGCACGTACTCCTGGTAGATGGTCAGCATCGGCAGCAACATGTCGAATAGGTCTCCTGCACGCAAGCGCTACTGTACTACTGGCTCAAGGGATTCTGACGAATCTGACCAAGTAATATTAGGGGTTAAAGTATGAAATTGCCGTTTTATTGCAATAAGTTCTTTGAATTGACATAGAATCTTCATGGTTTGAGGTTTTCGAATGAAACTTTTTTCAAATGTTTTCTATGATGTTCTTTTTTTAAAAAATGTGAAACATTTGAATATCGACTTTCAATTGTTTTTGTTATTCAATTTAGACAAGAAAGATGGATACTGCGAAAATTCGAGTGATTATGAGGCACCCATTTTTCGTATTTTTTTTATTTTATTGATTTGACGCAAGTGAGTCAATATTGTGGGTAAGGTAACGTTAAACCATGCCGCTAATTCCTGGGTAGTTTGACTAGGGTCGGCTTCCACTATCTCTCTTAATTCATCGTTATTCACCTGTGTGGGCGGTCTTCCTCGTGGCTCGTTCTTTAAGTCGAAATTTCCATCACGAAAGCGTTTAAACCAAAATCGCACGGTGCGTTCATTAGTAGACCCCTCTCCAAACACAGCATTGATATTGCGGGCTGTTTCTGCCGCGTTAGTTCCGCGTCGGAACTCGTATTCAAAAATCACTCGAATTTTCGCAGTATCCATCTTTCTGGTCTAAATTGAATAACAAAAACAATTGAAAGTCGATATTCAAATGTTTCACATTTTTTAAAAAAAGAACATTATAGAAACCATTTGAAAAAAGTTTCATTCGAAAACCTCAAACCATGAAGATTCTATGTCAATTCAAAGAACCTATTGCAATAAAACGGCAATTTCATACTTTAACCCCTATTATCTTAGCTACCACAGAGCCACGTGACATTCACTGTATTATGGCAGCAATACGCCTGGTTTGAAATGTTTTTAAGGGTTTGAAACAAAAGGGAAGTGATGGGAAACAAAAGAATATGCCATGTTCCCCACATTGAGATCATTATTCATTCTCACGTTCTGAATTCGTCATTCTTTCTCTCTATGTTTTATAAAAATGTCATTGTTTCTTCCAGTTTCATCTTCAACTTTGTGTTACGTGGAAGTCATTATATTAGTACTAGCTGACTCGGCAAACGTTGTTTTGCCACATTTATTCGACCTTCTAAGACCTTCGAAATATACACAAAAAAATCATAACAATCGGTTAAGCCGTTTCAGAGGAGTTCGATATCAAACACGAGATTTGAGGTGTAGGCTGAAGAAGAAGAAGAAATGTCGTAATAGCTAGCTAATTCAAAGAAATGGGAACCTAACCTAACACGAGCGTGGGCCAGGACTCCATTCTTGACGTCAGCCCCTTGAAGAAGATCTGGTGGAGAAACAGCACCGTCTCGCTGTTCAGGAAGATAGAGTTAACGTCCTCGTGGGTGCAGGGGGGCTTCTTGGAGCTTGCCGCCATTTTGAAGGGCCGGAGGAAGCAAGTCACCTAGGAAAAGGTAGACAGGTTTCATCATCATCAGCCCATTGCCCACTGGTGGTTATAGGACTCGTATTTAAGTTCAGAGTCAGAGTGAGATTCAGCGTGGCTTGAATTCCTAATCACCATTTTTTTGAATTCCTAATCACGCTCTCCATAGTGAGATTTTATCTCATCGCATGAATTATATGTGTGTTGAAAACACTAGTTCAAAACATTTATCTTTTGACCTACAATGCCTGATCAACCATGTGAGTACACCCGATAGGTTTTTCTGTTAAACACACACACACATAATGGGCAAATCTTGAATCTTGATTAGTTTTAAATTGTAATTTAAGATATATTTATTTTAATAATTTAAAAATATGCATGTATTCTTTATTGCTGAGCGCTATCGTGCTATATTTCTAGTAATTATGAACTGCCTATTTGTGGATGTCTGTTATTGGCCTTGTGAACTGTTTCTTTATTATTGTAATAAAATTATTTGTTTTCGCTGTTGATATCCTTAATAAAATAAAATAAAATAAAATAAAATAAAATAAAATAAAATAAAATAAAATAAAATAAAATAAAATAAAATAAAATAAAATAAAATAAAATAAAATAAAATAAAATAAAATAAAATAAAATAAAATAAAATAAAATAAAATAAAATAAAATAAAATAAAATAAAATAAAATAAAATAAAATAAAATAAAATAAAATAAAATAAAATAAAATAAAATAAAATAAAATAAAATAAAATAAAATAAAATAAAATAAAATAAAATAAAATAAAATAAAATAAAATAAAATAAAATAAAATAAAATAAAATAAAATAAAATAAAATAAAATAAAATAAAATAAAATAAAATAAAATAAAATAAAATAAAATAAAATAAAATAAAATAAAATAAAATAAAATAAAATAAAATAAAATAAAATAAAATAAAATAAAATAAAATAAAATAAAATAAAATAAAATAAAATAAAATAAAATAAAATAAAATAAAATAAAATAAAATAAAATAAAATAAAATAAAATAAAATAAAATAAAATAAAATAAAATAAAATAAAATAAAATAAAATAAAATAAAATAAAATAAAATAAAATAAAATAAAATAAAATAAAATAAAATAAAATAAAATAAAATAAAATAAAATAAAATAAAATAAAATAAAATAAAATAAAATAAAATAAAATAAAATAAAATAAAATAAAATAAAATAAAATAAAATAAAATAAAATAAAATAAAATAAAATAAAATAAAATAAAATAAAATAAAATAAAATAAAATAAAATAAAATAAAATAAAATAAAATAAAATAAAATAAAATAAAATAAAATAAAATAAAATAAAATAAAATAAAATAAAATAAAATAAAATAAAATAAAATAAAATAAAATAAAATAAATAATAATTCCTCATCATCATCATCAGCCTATGCTTGTCCACTGCTAGACATAGGCCTCTCCTATTGCACGCCGCTGAGCACGGTCCTCGGCTACTCTCATCCAGCTCTTGCCAGCCGCCCTGCGAAGATCATCGCTCCACCGAGTCTGAGGACGTTCTAGACTACGTTTACCGATCCGCGGTCGCCGATCTGTTAATAATTTATTGGTATGCAATAAAGTGTTCTGTACCCAGATAGCATGAACTTTATTATACTTTATTGCACACGAAAACAAAATATTATATTATATGTATTACAAAGGCGAGTTTATCTCTGTGAGAGATTTCTTCCAACAAACCTTGGGGTGTCGGAGTGGAGGTATGAAACGGGTCAACGCACGTGCATATGATATACTGAATACATATTTATGAAGTTTAACGAGTAATAGTTTAACATATTTATGAAGTTTAAGAGCAACTTTAAAAACTAACAAGTTTGAGTTAAGTCCATCAAGTGTATCAGTTTGCTACATAGGCATTTATAGGCTTGCTGCAAGTGTGATGTAACTTTCTAATTTCCGCTTATCAAAATTAATACTCTTCTCAATCTTTCTAATCGATCATTTTGGTAAATTTTTTATCTATATTTTTTGGAGAAAGGCATACATAGAAGAGTCATTTACTTCTTCTTATCGTATCGGGGACAAACCAATTCACCAACTAATCTTATTCACCAAGTTTTCAACATTTTACACGACTACATAAATATGTGGTAGACGATAGTATTTTTAGTTTTTTTTGTAATTTTAAAGTCAAAATGCGCCTACTATAATAAGGCGTACAATTTTAGCAAGATACAGATCATTTTAGAAAAAAAATGGACAAAAACAACCTTGCGAAAATACCTACTACTGCAACAACATTTTGAAAATAGACTATAGATATACTGACCAAGATCTCCATCTGCTCCAGATACTCCTCCTCAGCCTCTACCATCTTGAAGACGAGGCTGTTGCGCTTGCGCATGCTTTCGGCGTGCGGACTCTTGATGTACTGGTCCACGATCTGCTTCCAGCGCCGCCGGCATAGCCAGCCGCGAAAAAAGCTCTGGGGAGAGACAGAGCTTGTTACGCTTATCAAAGAACTAGCTATTGGCCGCGACTTTGTCCGCGTGGACTTTATTATTATTATTATTTATTTTATTAAATTGTCAAACATTACAGCCTAGACTATTGTGTTCAATAATTAGCAACTGTGATTATTATTGAATTACAATAAAAAATCAAAATAAAAAATCACAGTTGATAAGATGATATTCTTTAGTTAATAAGAGCAGTTCTTAATAGCTTGCGGATAGTTTTAGCGCTTGTGAAATAAATATAACAAAAACATTGTGTGTTATTTACATACATCTTTATTTTGCGCAGCTTTGGTCGTTTTTTAACTTTTTTTCAACGACTGCCCCTACAGTAACATCTGAAAATACTGAAGACCCAGGGCGATAACTACGTGTTTTGCAATCACTTTGTGTCCAAGAAAAAACCATTGGTCAAGAAAAAAGATCACGATAAAAAATGAAAAAAATTGCCAGGTTCCTGCTTTCCAAAATCTTGAAGCGATTAGCATATTGTGCACGCTATTGCCCAAAAAGTTAGATTTCTTTTGAAAAATTTTTTAGTCCAAATATTATGCTTTTGGTATGTTTTCCTTCTTCCGTCTCCTTTCAAAATGTTAGCCTGAATGAACACCCTAGAATAAATAAATGAAAAGCCACTTGCGTTCCGGTGAATTGCTCGATTGAACGTACGAACCTGAACTTTTTTGATCTTGCGCAGCTCGGCCGGGTCGATGTCCGGCGAGTCGGTGGATGACAGGCTCGTCATCGACACCGCGCGGTTCAGAGGATCCGTATGCTCCTTCTTGTACGTGCACAGCTGTTGAGACAAACTTAGTGTAAGTTCGCAATAAACAAAGGCAAGACAAAGTACAAAGTACAAAAAAATGTCGATCAGCCTGACGGTATGTTCGTCTTCAGATCCCATCAGGTACCTAGTATGCTTTTCATCAAAATCAATCAAAATATTTTTGTTCAACATAACACAGTTACAAATTATGCATGGTGTCCATTTCAAAGTCTAGATCACTTTGGAGAAAAGTCTTTCATAGTCTTTTGAAACTTTTTTGGTCCTTAATTAATAGAGTTTATACACTTATATTCTAAATTTACCCATTGAAAGATACAAAGCCTCATACTTAGCACAGTATTTTCAAGTTCGGAAGATGATAAAACTTGGTTCTGAGTTTGTTGGGAGATTGTTGGGTGTGTTCTCGTGATATACTGTACAGTCTGCTCACGTTCACTTCCTTCAGGCTATCCCTCATTACCTTGATTCAAAGTTTCTTCAGCTCATATTATTTCTGAGTTCATTGCACTGTGCATGGCGAGGTCACCTTACCTCAGTCCTGAGTTTCAATCAACTCGTTACGTTACTGAGCTCTTTACATTACTTTGGTCCTAATTTCCTAAATGTCTCGAGCCCGTTGTTGAGATCATCACATTAACGCGGTCCTGAGTTTCTTCAGATCGTGGCATTACCTCGGTCCTGAGTTTCTTCAGCTCGTTGCTGAGCTCGTCGCACTGCTGCGCGTACTGCCAGCGCGAAGTGCGCTCGCTCTCCACCACCTGCAGCAGGTGCAGCTGTTTCTGCTCCAGCTCTTCTTTCTGGAGGAGCAGCTTGTTAAAGCTGCGAGGAAATGGAAGATGTTTAGTACATAAGTAGAATGGAGTAGTTTCACGATCGAAATGGGGAATATCCAACAGGATTTCACAGCATAAAATAAAAATTAGAACTGTCGACCGGGATATAGCAATGGAGTAGGCTTACCCAGCAACTATACCGATAACAATATATGCTTTATTGCACATGAAACATTGAACAAGACGTACCATGTCGGTTTAATCGGATCGGCAGGTAAGACGACGTCATAATGTGCGGACCCAACACGACATGGAGTTTCTTACGATATTTTCCTTCCCGATTAGAGAGTGGTATAATAATAATAATAACTTCCACACAACACAATCACTTGACCTGGTCCAAAACTAGGATACCCTGTGCTATGGTAACCAGGCAAGGACGTCACAAACATGGAAATACACCCAGACTGAGGCCATTTGTACAAATTTACGGCGGCCCCCTGTGGGAATCGAACCCAGGATTTCTGTCTTGGTAGTTAAGCGCCTTAACGGCTAGTCCACCGAGGCAGTACTATTGAAAATGAATACCCAAATCACACGTGCTAGGTTTGAACCCATAAACACCTAAGGATCATACACTATCACAGGAGTATGATCGTAATATCTGATTGACTGAGCAAAACTAGCAATAAATATCACATTCATGATTGTGTATTATGTCAGATACTGTGATAAGGGCTTGTTACGCGGTTATGTTACTAAAACTGGTTGACTATCTACCCGTAAAACGCTTTACAAATATGATGGTTTGGCTCTCAATTAGCCACGTTCCACGCATGAAGTAAGCCACGTGGTTGTATATTGGTGGCCTCTGGTTCTTATGTCATGGGCTTTAATATTCAGACCACCAACGTTTCCTCATTTGAAGATACGGGTTATTAATCACGACATGTCAGCGCAACACGCTGCTACGCCTAGTGGGTACACAGTAAAGAACAAAAGTGTTACTTTGGTTAGCGTTGAAGGTTTCTCGTCTAATGGAACGTTTTCGAAATGATTGTTACGCACGTAGTACTATGTTACTCTAAGGTTATACAGGCGATTTTTTAGGATTTCTTGACCCAAAAAGAAAAAGTGAAGACCCTTTTTCTCAGAAATACATGATGCGAGAAAGTTGAAATTAATATGAAATAATAAATACTACAATCAATCGAGTACGGGCTGATTGGTTGATTTGATTGAATAAATACTACGGTTCCTTGAAATTGTAACAAATTCAAGCAAGATCACAATATAACGCTTATAAGATTTGCTAAGATGCGCTATCAAAAGATATAACCATTTACATTTTTATACTAGTAAACTTTATAATTACAGCACATGTCGTTGAGCTAGAATAAGGAAGTTTGGCAAACATTGTCTTGGTGTCAGACGAAAACTCAGAAGAGACTGTAACCAGTGTGTCCTGTCAGTTACGACCTACTAAGCTAAAACGTGGACACTGACTAGTCCACCTTTTGAAAGTCGCTTAGCGTGCTATGGAACCGGTTATTCGTGGAGTCTCTTTGCAGGATGGCGTAAAAAATGAGACAATTCACCGAAAAACTAAGGTGACTGACATGGCCTATAAGATTAGCATGTGAAAGTGGCAATGGGCTGGTCACATATGTCGATGAACCGATGGTCTATGTGGTGCAAAGATTCTCGAGTGGAGACCATCAATTGGCAAACGCGGCTTAGGATGTCCACCAGCTCACTGGAAAGACGATCTGAAGCAGATTGCTTGCATCGGCTGGATGAGGATGGGCACGGACCGAAAGAATTGGCGTGCTTTGGGGGAGGGAAATGTCCAGCAGTGACAAATACAGGTTAATAATAATTGATTAAAGGTTTCAGAAGTCAAAGAAAATATTCAAAAAGCGTTAGTAAATTAAACACGAAAAACATATACGTAACAACGATCAAAACAAAGAGGAACTTCCGTGGTCGCTAGATGACCCTCCGTGATTTTACAAACTCACATTTGTTATGGAATACAAACGTGGATGTGGATTAATAAAACAGCAGCGCGTTTTACAGATCGATACAAAGTACAGTCGGGTCTGAACAAACGTTTGTACGTTGTTTATCACACTGTGGCAGTAAGGTATAAAATACTTTTATAACTTTTGTGCAAGATCGATACTAACTAAGAGAGTAACAGTCTTATTTATAAAAACACGATTCCTCTAAAGCACTCCTAAGACACAGCCCAAATAAAGACGTAACAGGCAGGTTAATTAATCTGTAGTTATGACTTTTCCTTGTGAAATCACCACCACAGACTGTTTTATCGTGTTTTTTATAAATAAGACCGTTAGTATTTAATGAAAAAGAGCAACGACTTAATAATATCTTTTTGTTCTATCTCTTTGCCTATCAAACAGGTTTACATGAAGGTTTTCTATAAATTTGTGTTTAAAAATTTTGTCCGTTTAATTTAATAATTAATCTCTTATCGTGGCACAGACATGTAATTTTTCACCTCTGTGCACCGTGGTAAACAATTTCTGACTAAGATATTTTTCTCAGAGAAGTTCCATAGAAGACTCGGAATGCTACGTCGTGCTGCAGTATGGCATGCTACAAATAGTGGCATCCGGATCCTTGTTGCATGTTACAATCGCCAGCATCATGCGGCCGATGTAGCTTGTGGCAGTCTATTTTACGCCGAGGCAACATCGTGTTCGGATACAAGCTGCGACAGTCTGCCACATGACGTGTTGCTATGCTGCACGATTCTTGCCACAATGTGCGATATTGTTTATTATTGTAGCATGCGGCCTTGTGGCATGCCGCAATGCCGCACAGAATTGTCCCGGCGTAAATAGGCCTTTATTGTAGCATGCGGCCTTATGGCATGCCGCAATGCCGCACAGTGGTGCCCCGGCGTAATAAAAATAATAATAAAACTTTATTTCGGACTATATGTCCATACAAGTAGGCGGTACAAACATTGTAAAATGAAAAATTTAAAATTAAATTTTTAAAAACTCTTTAAGACTACTTGTACAACAAAGTAGGGCCAGAGGCTACATTAGTACTTAGATTACAAGATACTTTTGTCCAGTACTTGTACGTGTCCGTCAAAAAGAGCCTGTCAGACAGCTCTCTTATTATTGAGTTTCCACACGTTGCAACCCTGTCCATAAATGAGGCAATCCGGAGTCTAAAGATGGCATTAAACGCGTTAACAAGCGCGTCAGCAAACATAGTTGAGGCACTACAGTATCGTCTTAACCCCATCAGAAATACCGCCTTTCAACTGCCTAACTATCACAGACAGACGGACAGTGAAGTCATAGTAATATTTAGGGTCCCGTTTGGCACCATTCGGGTTTCCCTAGAACCGTTTCTGAACCCGAACCTGTTATAAAATAACATTTTTTTTATGTTTATTTATTCCGTTTCGAAAAACCTTGATAATCTTAAGTTACCCCATTTTTATTATTTATAGCTTTCCTCGAAATAAATACGACAGAGATGATTGGGTGCAGATAATCCGAAACTGCAGGGAGAAAAATGACTGGCAACCGTCATCTCGTTGTAATTGTTAGTTGTATAGTTGGTAATCACACCCGGATCCTCTGTACCAGGCTCGTGACACAATACCACAGAACTACTAAGACATAAGACTTCGGTGAAATTACGCAACGCACTTTAGAGCCACTTTCTCTTGTTAAAAGTTTACAAAGCGTGATATGATATTGAAGCCATTCTCTATAGTAGAAACAATTTCACAGTTGTTTACTAATTCATTGTGACAGAAAATATTCTGTAGTCGGTTGTAATTTTCCTAACTTGTACCTAATTCCAGTGTTTTTTTTTTATAGTACGAAGTATAATTATTTATGTTATAACCATTAATTTTCGTGAATTAAAAATCGTGTGGCGCCGGATTAAGAATAGCGTCACTCCATTTTCTTCCGTGGATGTCGTAGAAGGCGAGTAAGGAAATCAATTACTAGGAGACGGGCAGCAGCGTCGTCCTGAGATTCTAACCGCATACTGCGATCGCCAACCCGCCTTCCAAGCGTGGCGATTATGGCAAAACCCCTCGTGGTTATGAAAACCACGAAGGAGGCCTATGTCCTGCAGTGGGCGTCAAATGGCTGATGATGAACCATTAATTTTGCTAGTGATTTGCATTATTTTAAAATGGGTCCCAATAAAAGGGTATATTTTCGTTATACCTATGTTATATACCCTTATACCTAATATTGGATGATGGATCTGCCCTATGGAACATATCTTTAGGTATAGGCCACTCAACAGGTTACAAAACTTTAAAAACCTATTTAGATGCTAAAAATTCCACCCATGCTGCCTCTACGTAATACAGAGAAGTTTGTAAAGAGGCTCGAAATTTCACTGATGCCTGCACTTGTCCATTAGCTCAGTTGGGAGAGCGCTGGCACGGTTAGCCAGAGGTCGCGGGCTTAGGTCCCGGCATGGGTGGAATTTTTAGCCTCCAAATAGGTTGGGTTAGTGCAACAAAAAAAAAAAGAATATAGGTTACAAAATTACATTGTTATTTTGCTAGATTACAATCAGATTACATTGTCCTAAGTTGAGCCAACGACTTGTTGAATAAGTCAACCGAGGCCAGGCGTTTGTTATAGGCATCACAGATTCAGCGAAGTGGAGCCCTGAGACCGGCGTTCGTATTTTGTAGCTCGGGATGGGGCCCTAAAGTTTAGTTGTTCAAGAAGTTGTGGACAATTTAGATGGTTGTCGCAGATTTTGAACAGCATGGCGGCTAATAGAAATGTTCGTCTGTCGGCGAGGGATAAGATGCGGTAATGGCGAAGCAGTTCTGTGTAGTGTAATCGGGTAAGAGATATTCTATAATGAAGGCATGTGAGAAACTCTTTTTGGACCATTTCTGTTTTTTTAGGTATGCAGCATAGTGTGGGTCCAAAATGATTACACTAAAAGACTGTTAATACGGAGTTAAAGCCAGTTTATGAAATCAAAATCATTTTTTTTTATTCAAAGTAGCACAGAAACTGCGACTTAATGAACGTTACAAGTTAAACTAGGTATGAAAGCAGTTTCTGTTCTAAGCCGGCTTTAATTCCCTCTCAAGAGTGTTTTAGTGGAATCAACTTTTTATAAATGAGACCGTTAATGTTATTAGAACTTCTTAAAGCCGAAACATATTTATTATCAGAAAAGCGATACCAGTATTAACTTTGGGTTAAATATAATATGCCGATCATTTTAAAATAAGCCGCATGATTGACCTACTTTCCAAAACAGACTAAGGTAGATAAGTCCGCTGCCCTAATTTCCGGAAAACGGCAGATCACCTTAACGGCAGTCCCCTGAAATGCATCGCGATCGAAAAAAGATTAGTAACCAATAGTGATGGGGGAATACCACGGCCGTGACCCGGTTGCCATAGCAACACTCTCGCATGTAACGCGAAGCCTTCAAATAGAAATATGACGTTACAGAAGACCACTGAAATAAGCGGTGGAATAATCTCTGTCCACAACTGCGGGATACATGCGCGAGTTTATGACACGTAACAATTTTCTAGTTTAAGATTAGCAGTTAAGACTGGCATGTTATTGTTCATCTTTATAAAATAAACAGTTTAAATTTTTTTTTTTTTTTGTAATATTATTATACATATTTTTTTTAGAGCGGAACGGTAGAACGCCGACCTAGCATTCGGGAGGTCGTGAGTTCGAACCCCTGGCATGTACTAAGACTTTGTTTTCTGAGTTACGTACATTTATGAACTTGTATTAGCAATGCCACTCGCCAACGGTGAAGGAAGACATCGTGAAGAAACCAGCTTGTCTGAGGTGTTCGTTATTTTCAATGTCATTGCTAAAAGTAGTTGTTCTAGATAACCGTTAGCGCTACTGAGAGAAACTTCTAGCGGTTTCTAGATCTATATATTTTTTTGCGCGAAAAGCCTTTTGCAATCTCCGCGGGTGTTGTTAGCCCGTATTTTGTTTACTTTAATTAAATTTATTCATTAAGAGGTGGAATTAAAAGGAGCCGGGGAGAAGTTTTTAGAGATTAACAACGTGGTTTTTAGGATTCCGTAGTGAACAAGGAACTCTTTTAGTTTCGCCATGTCCGTCCATCTGTCTTTTGGTCTGTCTGTCCGTCCATCCGTCTGTCTGCCCGCGGCCTAGCCCTAACACGATTAGTACGAGAAAACTGAAATTTGGCATAGAAATACAATAATTACACCGACAAAACGGTAAAAACACAGATTTTTTTTTGTGTACCCCTCCTACCATTAAATTAGAGTTGCATTTTTTTTTTCTCGCATACACCACAATGTGGGGTATCGCTGGGTTGGTTTAAAAATATTGTGGGTGTAGAAACACAATTTAGTTTTCCGTTTTCGAAATATCAAGCTTTAAAGCGCATTCTCCGAGTAGGTACGGTACGTACGAGTACGGTTGATTGTAGAAACGTGAAAAAATTAAGGTAGTAGCACATATTATTATAATGAACTTAAAAGGGAAACTATCATGGCTAAAAAGGCTTTAGAAGTTAACGAGTAATATGCGACCAACTAATAAAACGATAACTTCGTACAAAATCCATTGAAACATTTTATTTTATTTTTATTTTTTATTTTATTTATTAGGCACACAAAACAGACATTAGCCAGCACATCATCAAGACAACATCAATTACTATGTAAAATCTAAACTAATATCCAAAACATGTGTACACAGCATGATCACAGTCTACGACATTAAACTTGAACGAGTCACTCAGCTAACACATTATTATGTGTTTTTTCATTCAATCAAGGCTTGATCAAGCTCAATCAAGCCAGAAACCAAACAAACAAAACAATCATTAAAAAGAAGATAAGAAAGAAGATAAGAAGAAGGAGGCGGCTATTTTTTCGGGCTGGATAAACTTTTCCGAAATTCCGACTTTAACAATCCCATACACGGATTAAATATGTCTATATTCTTATTGATTTTAGTTATTTCATTATATGAGCGACACATTCTTGTTATGGGATTGAAATAAGAGGTATTGTTTTTATAAGTATCTAATGTAAAAGTATTTCGGGAGCGAACCGAGCGTTTAACTAATTTTGTGTTGAGATTAAATGCTGCCAGCAGTGATGGTGAGTCAATAGACGAGTGTAGGAGCTTGTGCAAGTAGATAAGCTCAGTCTGTTTACGTCTAGTTTCAAGAGATTGCAAGCGGAACTTTTTGAGTCTCTCCGTGTATTCTGGCATTCTCCTACAACACATTGATGAAGTTGTTAGTTCTGTAAAGCAGAAAACCCCTCTTTCTATGGAACTCTATACTGCGCGTTGCCCAACACGCACTTGGCCGGTTTTTTAACGTCTTTTGAAGTTCACACTCACTTTTTTCGTTAATTTAGTTTTAAATTCTCTAACCAGTTAGTCCTTAATTTCGCCTAAAATTTGGAAGGAGGCCGGCTGCCGAAAACGAATCCCAGTTTAGGATCTAGTCATATTTTTGTAAGCCAAACGAAAATCGAAACATGTTGAATTTATTTATATAAATTAAAAGAAATCCAGTTTCAACAAAAAATGTAAGAATAAGAAATATGTTAAATTATTATGGTGTGCAAAAAGCCTGTGTTAATTTATGTTTGTTGATTGAAGTGTACTTTGTGTGTATTTTAATTAATTTAACGTTCGTATTTTTGGTATTCGTAATGAATAAATACTATTATAAATAGTATCTTATGTAAATAACTAGACCTCTAGTTTTACATTACGTATTTCAAATGCAAACATTTTTAAGGTAGATAAGTAAAAGGTCGTTCAGAGAAGAGCTCCGAATAAAAAAACTTTAAAAACAAAAATTAAAGACCAAACATATCCATAAAAACAAAAAACACAGAAACGAAATTGCTCAGATTATTCCAATTAACAATACGTACTATTTGTTTCGTTTTATACTTAACACAAAACACACAGCACCACTGCCCTATTTATATAACATTATTAATACAGATGAAGGCAATCTATCCATCAGGTGAGATATTATGAATTTTAGCTTTGCCATTTTTTTTTATTTACTTAAAGATGGATTAAATATATCAACATCACTTAAGTTTAGTATTAGGTATATAAGTCACATCTCCGTCCGTGTGGCGCCGGATTACGTCCGTGTGGCGCCGGATTAAGACGTCCGTGTGGCGCCGGATTAAGAATAGCGTCACTCCATTTCCTTCCGTGGATGTCGTAGAAGGCGACTAAGGAAATACGTTACCTTCCTTCATGGTTGGGAAAACTATGAGGGAGGCCTATGTCCTGCAGTGGGCGTTAAATGGCTGATGATGATGATGATGATGATGATGATATAAGTCACATCAACGTCTCAAAAAACTATTCCTTGCGTAACGAGTTCTACATTGAGGCATCGAGAACAAATCTTTTCGGCAACAGCTTCACTGTTGCTTGCGGGGTATACGGAAACTAATTGCGTGGAGCAATGCGGGGGAATCAACGAAGTTATTCAAAATTTTAAATAGAAACACAGAGTCAATGACATTACGCCGCTGTTCTAAGGGTATAATGTTATGTCGTTTTGCTGCCGTATGATAATTCGTAAACATAATAATATGCCCAGTTCTATAATCTAATGATTTCATAAATTTATTTTGCAATTTCTCTAACCTATTAATGGTAATAGGTAGCACTAATCCGTATTTTTCTGTAGGTTTTTAAAACTATCAATGATTCTTGTAGAATGGATTCCAAACAGTGCATGCAAACTCGAGTCGGCTACGGACGTAACTATTGTAAATCAGCTTATATGTAAGTGCATTTCGAAAAGGTTTCCTTACTCTCAGAATAAAGCCTAATTGGTTATAAGATTTGCGCAGTATCTTATTAATATGCGGTATAAAGGTAAGCCGAGAATCAAGCATGACACCTAGATCTCTGATATCTTCATCTCTTGGTAGGTTTTCATTGCATAATTGGTAATCAAGGTCATAGGATTAGCTTTGCGACCAAAAGTTACAACGTAGCATTTATCAGGGTTTAAATAGTAGTGTGTATCATAAGGGAGCAAAATAATATTTTTACGGCGAGGGTGCTTTTTTGAATACAGGGCGAAATGAGAGATTCTAGAGTAGAATAGCGAGGGATTCTTTAGTAGAATACTGAACGTAGCGAGGGATTCGAAGTAGGCACGTCGCCCGATCCAAAAATATATTTTGCGCCCGAGTGATACACTCTACTTTTCATCACCCACTGTAAGAAAATACAAGGCGCCTCTTGCATTTCTCCATTCAATAAAATTACCATAGGCTTTCATATATTTCTCCCGGGATTTTGCAGGTAATAGATTATCCATCACATTTCTTGTCTCAGTTCTAATACGTTCAGGAGTTAATTCAAATACTGTCGCTTGAAGAACTCATTTTTCAAAACAAAACCATGAATTTCTAACAACAATCCGTGAAAATTCACGAAAACGCGGAATGTAGTTCGCGCGTTTTTAATTTGATTTCTTTTTTTTATTCAGCCGGTGGCGCGACTATGGGCCGTCGTACCAGCCAGTCGTTATTTATGGCTGAACAATAAGATCTTCGAAATTCAAAAAGTGCGTGGCAAAGATAATTGCGGCACACTTATAAAGATGATTAAAAACTCATTACCTACTGCCCGCTAAAAGTTTCTTGTAGAAAACACCACCTTTGGGTGCAATTAAAGGCGAACCAAGTCGTCATTTTCGAATTATTATTACCACAGGTATTTTTCTAAATTACCAATATACTTTTGGAGCAGGCTACAGCCTTCGATACTAAGAACCAATCTAATATATATACTATACAAATACTAATATGCTTGAACTATTCTGTTAATAAGACAAATCTTTTAATAAATGCTGATAAGAGAATGAGCTTCGTCAGGACCGTGGCAAGTGACAAACCCTGGTAGCTGCATACACCTTCGGGATACAGGCATGATATGTATATATGTATCGAATTCAATACTAATGAGTGTGCTGTCTAATTACACCTTCAGCAATTAGCTATTGCTACAGTATACCTACAGTAATTTGCGGGTAATTCAACTAAATATTCAACCGAAATTATCTGTGCCAGATATTGGAGGTATTTCCCAGCGAACCGCAAAGTTATTTCAACGGGCCAAACCAACATTTGAGTTGCGGTTTGACTGTCATTGACACTGAGATAATAATCCTATCACAGAGCACTATTACATGGTGGTAATTTGAGATGGGGAGTGTATATGAGAATATAATGCTTTGCTTTTCAAGCAGTCACAAACGGAATTATTGTGCAAAGAGGTTGCAGCATTAATTATTTCCGACATATTTAAATTATTACCTTGAAAAGAACAATTAAAAACCATTGTTATGGTGGCCCGATAGGGTCCTTTAGAATTCTACAGATTACGTGGGTATACATATTTTAATGTTTTACATTTAAAGGATCTCGACCATTAGCAGTATCGCTAAAATCTAAATAGTGTCACCAGTTTTCAGTGTCCATAATTCATGTTTTAAATTATAAAAAATAGGGGTTTTCTTATTAAACCATGACTTCTCCGTAATTCTAGATTAATAAAGTTATACAATAATGAATGCTTCCGGTTTAACGACCGCTGTCATCTTGATACAAGTCTACTGATCCATTCACAGACCTGTTTAAATCTCAATCTGTGCATTCAATAATGTAGTGTTGCCATCCAACCGACCGCTACTTTTCAAATCGAATGAATCGATACAGGGAAGAAATAGGCATATTTAGCTGAAAAAAATTGCATACCTAACAACTTTTGTTATTTCGTTTGATAATACCTACTTCATTTGCATATTTCTTTATCCACCTGTTCATTAAGATTATTTGTGGTTTACATTATATATTAGGTACTAACACTAGATAACAGATTCAACAGTGTGGACCTTCATCATCATCATCATCAACCATTTAAAGGCCACTGCAGGACATAGGCCTCCTTCGTGGTTTTCATAACCATGAGGGGTTTTTCCATAATCGCCACGCTTGGCAGGCGGGTTGGCCATCGCAGTATGCGGTTGAAATCTCAGGAAGACGCTGCTGCCCGTCTCCTGGTAATTTATTTCCTTAGTCGCCTTCTACGACATCCACGGAAGGAAATGGAGTGACGCTATTCTTAATCCGGTGCCACAAGGATCCGTGGATCTTGTGGACCTTAATTTGACGGAATCGCTCGGATGCTGATCTTTAAATAAATCAGGAAAGCGGTGGTTATGTATTAACAGAACGCTTGCATCACATTCCAAGGTGTTGGGTTCGAATCGGACATTGTATGTGATCTTTTTATAGCAGTACGACTGTCCAACGTTTACAGAAAACATCGAGAGGAAACATGTGTATGAGGTACACCCCATGTCCCCATACCTCACCTCACTCCAAAAAAGCTAAAAATAGTGGCAGATTATACTCCTCGGTATTTTGTACATTCTGCCGCAGCGTATGTATTTGGTCCAACGTATGTAAAGCCTTATCGGAAACCGACTTGTTCGGGGAGCTGAAAGTCATCGAGCTCGCGTGCGAGGCGATTCGTGCCCTAAAGTGGGCACATAACGTAATCAGTACCTACGCATGGGTGACTTTGCAACTAAAATGTCATGGTTTATGTACATAGACTAAACATTATATATGTTATTATGTAAAGGTGATATGAGGCATAATCACCGGGTTTTCTACTCGCATCACGTTAATCAATTATATTACATTTCAGTTATATTTTATGAAATGGTGACTGATGGAATCGAATTGATGATCGATATAAATTACATTTTGCAGCACTGAACGTCATCGTTCATAATCTGTGCTATGCCCTGTCACCTATCATTATAACAGTTTTGCGATTGTTTTCTTCATGATCAGAATGTATATGGGTGATTCTATTCTTGATGGAATTTTCAACGGCTCTTCGTATTTCGTTTATATTTTTTTAATTTTATCACTTTAATTCGCAACCAAGCCTGAACACTTAACTTTTTCTATTATGGCACTGAAAATAAGCTCGATTCTAAAACACATTATACAAAAAAATATACTTTGAAGAGCCAATTTCTCAGTCTCCTGACATGTCTCTTGTACAAAACAAAAGCTTTCATGCTTAATATTAACCCAGTTTTAGAAATAAAATAGATTTTTTGCACTGAAATAGAAATCCTTAATAAATGAACTTTTAACGTATTTGTGTAATTTTGTTACCACATTAGTAATTTAATTAAAAATAATGCATTATATTTTGTCTCTTTGCTTTTACATCAGTCTCCTGCTACATCAGAACTTTATAAAATTTTGACAGTGTGCGTAATCTAGTTCGTTGGTGTTCTGTTGAAATGAACGTTCGAAGTGAAGTTATCTCATGGTCGTTTGCCTAAGTCTCGCTCGCGAATCGTGCAGTCGCTGCGGCGAGTTGTTCGAGTGAGGTTGGGTCGCGGTCGGTCAGCTCCCCAGTATCCTGCACGTACGTATGACAAAGACAGTAATTACTAGCTATTTCCTACTAGTTAAATCTAGTAACATATTGAAGTACTTGTATAGATTTGCTTTGATTTAACATTGAAATGGTGTGTAGACTTTGTTATTAGCCAATAACTAAAATATTCTCAGTCTCCTGTCCTCAGTCTTCTGCCAATTTGATGGGCAGGAGACTGAGATTGAACCAGGATACTGAGACTTAGTGTTAATTTTGGAAATGGTTATCTATATAATACTTAGTTTCTTTATTAATTATAGATTGCCTAACTCGTTTTATACTAAATTATTAAGCAATAGTTTTAAATAGCAATTAACCCGGCGTTCATCGCTAGGCAAATACTAACACTACTGGGTGAAAAATATTTTGAGTTCTCTATTTAATTAAAAGGTTAATCTATGTAGGATATTAAAACTATTTTCAACAATAAATAAGGTATTTATTCGTACTTAAGGCACACACATTAATGAGATCTTTAGTGACAGCTGCGCGGGAGCGCGTCTGTACAAATCTTTGCGAAAAGCTACCTAAAGTGGTCAATTTACAAATTACGCATTGTATCACCTCTGTGGTGTTTTTACCTAGTAGCAACGAACGCCTAGTTAATTAAAATACAAACCACGTTTATAGCATAACTTATTCTTTACAGAAAAATGGCAAAACCTTCAAAAAAACTAAGTAGGGAAGAAAGACTTGAGAAAAAAAGAGTAGCAGAAAGGTTACGATATGAGAAGATGATAAAAGACCCCACAAAATTAGCGGCTCAAAAAGAAAGAATTCGGCAAAAATACTTAAATAGGAAACAGAAAGGACAAAGAAAATTGATATCAGAAATGTCGGATCGTGAAAAAAGACAAGCCCGGAAGAAATGGCGAATAGATTCTAAAACATATTATGATAAAAAGAAATCCATTAAATCTGCCACAAAAGAATTCGTAAGAGAAAACACTCCACATAGTATGTGTGATGAAGATGCAAATATGCAGCAGCAACTACAGCCTGATGTACGACACTTAACACCTAGACTGGCAGTAGCACGAAAAAGAGCAATTATTCAGCGTAAAAAACGTAACAAAGAACTTAAAATAAAAGATGACAATATTCGTAAACTAAAAGCCGAATTACACAAGTATAAGAAAAGATACCACAGACTGAAAAGAAATCAGAAAGAACAGCCACAGGAAATTACGCCTTGTACAAAGATGACAAAACTAGCTGAAGATCCAGGAACGCGAAAGGAGGTAGTAAAAAAAGCTTTGTTTGGTGACGTTCTAGATAAACAACTCTCAAAAAACATTTCCAATTTAAATATTGTTGCGGAGAAGCGAGTTGCTAATAAAATTCTATTGGGACCTATTGCCGAGAAGAATAAAATTTGGAAAATAAAGAATAGAATTATTACATACAAAAAAATTTGGAACTTTAAAAAACAAAAACAATTAAACCAAAAAACAAGAAAAACTCTCAAAGAAAACGTGAGAAAATTTATGGAAGATGATAAATACAGCAGATTATGTTCTGGAAAAAAAGAGTTTATTACAAGAACCAAAATTAAGAAGCAGAAACGCTATCTCCTCGATACCCTTCGCAATATACATAAAGAATTTTTGAAGGCTAGAAATACGATCAGCTATTCAATGTTTTCTCGGCTAAGACCTTTTTGGATATTGCGTCCAAAAGTAACAGATCGCGACACTTGTATGTGTACAACACACTGCAACATACAGCTACTTATCAGTGCACTGAACACTGCAAAAATTTTAAAAGTGACAAATTACCAAGATTTATTGACTTCTTTGTGCTGCGACAGATATAATGAGCGATGTTTGGAGAGAACTTGCGATACATGCTGTAATAGAGATATTCCATTTTTTGAAGACTTCGGTGACACAAAACAAGTTTTGTATAAACGATGGATTTCCTCGAAAGAGGTTTTTATAGATCCCAAGACAAATAAACAAAGAACAGTAAAGAAACAAAAGAAACAAACAATCGAATCGATTGCTAAAGAACTAAAAATAAAACTGGAACAGGACTTAGTAACACTGCTTAAACATGAGATGAATATTGTTCATCAATATCAGACTATAAAAAGATTAAAAGAATCCTTAACTGAAAAGGACGTGCTCGTTCACATGGATTTTTCAGAAAATTATAATACGAAATATGGCCAAGAAATCCAGTCTTTCCATTTTGGAGGCTCCCGCACACAACTGTCACTGCACACAGTAATTGTGTATGTACAAGGATCAACAAGATCATATTGCACTGTGTCGACCAATCTATCACATAACGTTTATGCTATATGGGCCCATCTAAAGCCAATTCTGGATGAATTGCCAACAAACGTTGAAAATTTGCATTGCCTAAGTGACGGGCCAGTTACACAATATAGAAATTTGCTTATGTTCTATGTTTTGGCTTGCAAAATTTCAGACCTATGCCCCCAAATCATTAACTGGACGTGGAACTACTCAGAAGCCGGCCATGGAAAAGGCGCGCCAGATGGGATTGGAGCTGTTTGCAAGAGAACTGCTGACAATATCGTGTCCTGCGGAGGTGATATATCAAATATCTATGAGTTTTGTAGAGCTATTCAAAGCAGATGTCCTAATATAACTGTTTATGTCGTAACGGATAGCGACATTAATGAAATCACGCGGCTATTAACCGAAAATCAACCAGATTTGATTACTTTTAATGGCACTTTGAAAGTCCATCAAGTCCAAGGAACTGCTTTCTTACCAAGATTGCTCATAATGAAATCTCTTAGTTGTTTTTGCGATAGTCCTGGATGTGAACACTACAAGTTAGGAACACTAAAATATAGTTCAGCGTCAAGCCCTTGTGTTGATGATATTTACGAAAATTCTGTCTCCAACCGATCAGAAACTGATAGTCCGAGCATTATGGAAAATCAACTCCCAACTGATTGTATCTTCAATTTGGTGCATTTCAAAAGTTCAGAAATCGATGACCGATCTGATGTGACTTTCTCGTCAAATAATACCTTGCTCAATCTTGAAATTCCAGAAGTATCTGACGTACCGGACATAGATATAGACCCCAGTATTTTCTTTCCAAATGACAGTGTTACTGGCAGCCCAACCATAGATCAGACTTCTAAGAAACCTATTTATAATTTAGATGATTCGACGATGAATATTCGTAAAAGGAAACATACTATAAAAAAAATCGTCAGATCTTGTTAAGTCAAAGAAAACGAAGATATGTGCTATGAAAGAAAATTGTAAAGGCATCAAATTAAAAGCAAGCCAAATTAAAACATCAACTACAAAAAAGAGTACGAAAAAGGCTACAAAAACTGGAAAAGGAAAGAGAACTACAAGAGAAAAGACAGAAAAGGAATCAGATGATTGTTTTTGCCTGATCTGTGGTGCATCATATAGTGAAGACACCACAGGAAAAGATTGGATCCAATGTATTCTCTGTAGTCAGTGGGCACAAACAGGTTGTATCAAAAGTAGCCTCATGTCCTTTACATGTCCGGAGTGCTTAAAAGACTGCGACTACAAATAAATATACACATAAAAACTGAAATTTAACTAGCATTTAAGTTATTAATTTTTATGAAAAGATTTTTTATTTGTCTTTGAATATAGTATAGGTATTTTCTACAGACTATTCACAAAAAGAATAGTTTCTTCTTGGTCTGAGAATTTTAAGATTGTATTTTGACTGATTATGATTAACGTACAGTGAGATTAATGATTAAGTGAAGTAAATGATTAAATCAGAAAAATATTATAGAAGACTGAATAATAATACCTCTGCCTATTAATACTCAATAATAATTAATAATATTACTTAAAAAGCTGTGAAAATGTTATGAAGAGTTTTAAGTTTTATGTTTCTGTTTTTTTTTTGTTTTATGTTCTAATCTATTTCCAATGATTGTTCATTACGTGAAAATTTTAATTTTTTAGTACCTAAGTAATTTGATTACAATAAACATTAGTTTACTATGACATCTCAGTATGAAATCTCAGTACCCTGTTCCCAGCCTCAGTCTCCTGGACAATAATATTTTTTAAAAGGCAATAATAGTCACATAGTTTGTTTTTTTGACTGGCCCCTTTTAGATCAATATAGAAACAATCTAGGCTTTAGTTCAAACTACTTATTTTGCCTAAAATGCAAATAAAAGTCCGTGCCGCAATTAACATGGTTTTCGTCCTTCTTAAATAGAACCACCCATATTTATGAACTATTTCGCATGAATGTTAGTATTTTTGTGAGACGGAGTGTGACGGAGTGAATGAGTTCTTGTGTTTTTGTAAGTCTCCATATTGGTGTGTATTCTATCGTAAAATACACACTCCATGATTATGGATGATACACTGAATTTGCGCTGGCCTGTTATACTATAAGAATACCCTTAGAATTCTCCTACGTCTCAGTCATAGTCGCTGCAACAAGTGTTAGTAACAAACGAACATTGTCGCCTCAAATCCATCGTCAACACTCGTCAACTTCCATTTTCTTCTCTAATACCCGGTTCCTATATTTAATGAATCGTTATTGGTAATCGGTAACTTATCATTAACAAGCGTCCCGTAACTTGAATAGCTGGTTGATGTTTAAAAAATTGTTAGGATCTTTACAAATTGTTATCTCCATACATTTATCGCACGGTACGTTATTCGAAACCGTTTTTAAGAGGAATACTTGAGTAGACATTTTAACTATCCGTAAGCAAAACGAGTCGTTCTTGAATATAGGAACCGGGCATAAATAGTACTACAGCTTAAATAAAACAGCTTCCATGCATTTTGTGTGGGTTATGGCTTATTATTATTTCAACTCAAGAGCGGTTGGAGAAGAATGAGTGAAAGAATTTAGTCTGGACGAACAGTTTAGTCCCGGTGCAACCTCTTCGCTAGCTGAATTCACCTGAGTTACGCGGAGAGTATACACACGACGTGTGAGAATGACAGTTTCATGTCATGACATGGTATAGGACAAGAAAAATGCGGTAGTATTAATGACCTAATTACATCCTCGTCCGGAGAACTACTTTAATGCTAACAATAGTATTTTAAAATTCTAAGCCAATACTTCAAATTAAGGTATTATTTCATTGTGGCACAACATTGTTGATAGCGATACTAAGTGTCTTAATCACTTGATCATTTTCCTTTAACGCATAAACGGATCACATTATTTTTATGCATAGCACAAAGATTTACCATGCAACATAGGGAACGTTTTTATCCGAATCCTCCCAGAACAAACAAGCAATTTACACTCAAACTCTTTGCACCCTGTATTTAGACATAGACATAATTTATTGGTAATATTCATTACATGTCAAATTAAGAGATAATAATTACATTAAAGCTATAATATTAATTCAATTGAATACAGAAAAATGTCAATGATATAAAATGTCAAGAATAATGTCAAATTTTACATAAATGTAACAATATCAATTTTAAAAATGAAAGAAAGTAATATCGATGGTCTACATTATGTAGACTGTTTAAAGGCCAGGAACTCACCGTAGCTGTAGAAGCACCTCTCGACAAGCCATTTTTTTAATTTTATTTTAAAAGTGGACTCACTGCATGCGCTTACAATATCTTCCGGAAGTTTGTTATATACTTCCGGACCCATGACGTGGACAGACTTACTTGTCTTGGTCAAGTTGCGGGCGACTGCGGCCAGTTTACACTAATTTACGCGTTCGCCACTGCTAACTAGCGCCACAAATGAAAAAAAACCGGACAAGTGCGAGTCGGACTCGCCCACCAAGGGTTCCTTACCATTATCTATAAAACATTAGACACAAGTATCGAGAAAAAAAGGCTTTCTTAGAGCTTCAGGGGACTGTAGACTTGAGTACATGGTTTTAATTTCAGCTCGATACCTCCACGCGTTTCCGAGATAAAAGGTCTTGACAGACAGACGGACGGACAACAAAGTGATCCTATAAGGGTTCCGTTTTTTTCCATTTGAGGTACGGATCCCTAACAAACATATCTTGTTTTACAACGCGTCTTTGGAAAAAGTGAACATCATAGCTATTTTCAGAACCTATCGACTAGTTAGTTCACGACGCGTCCACCGCAAGGGTCACTCAAGTTCGCAGCTGGGCGTTATTTCCCTTAAGTCGATGTTAGGACGTTTTCACGTTCTGTATTGTACATTTAAACCTAGAGCTTTATCATTCTTATCTGTCAAATAACTGTCCGACCCTGATTCCTAACATAAGCCACTACGTACTTGGCGAAGTGAAAATTGTTTTTCTTGATTCTCTTTTCCCACCCACTGAAGAACGCTATAATGTTTGTGTTTTTCTGAAAGGTGCTGTAAAACTTAAGTGTGAGTTTTTGTGCTTATCAGCAAGTTTTGTTTTGCGGCCAATACTAAAACTGTGAAAAAATTCTCAGCGGTTTCATACGTTAGCCAGAGCAGGCCATATCATGAGCCAAAGCTGCAACAGGTGATTTTAGTATTGTTTGACAGATGTCTGCACGAGAATCGAAGACGAGAGGGCGTAGAATCATATTTTTCCAAAGCGACCGGCGCGACTTTCTTTGCAAAAACAGGAAAAAATGGCAAGTTATCGTAAAGCAATTGTACAATCGCGATGTTAAATGTTTAACTATTGTATCGTTTGTGGTTAAATTTACTCACTTTAGTCCACGAAACTCTGTCACACACACATGACGAAACCTTTTGAAATTCATAGTGGAAAATTGGATCTCATAACCAGATTTATCTAACTATGATAAATCACATCACGCGCACGACATAGTTTTTTTAATAGCAGCGCCGGGCATAATTATGGCCGACAAAATCAAATATGCTTTTTATTCTTTAAATCTTATCATGCGCTGACTGGTACTGTCATTAAAATTTAATTTCACTCTCGCAGATAACAGTCTATGATACAATATAACACCATCATATTACTCCAGAGAGCCTATAGTATCCCAAAGCCTTGGTTAGCGCACAAAAGCCTCAATTTCCCCTAGTCGGGTCGTAACCTCGGTCGTCCGCGACCCTCAGTTATCAATTATGAAGACTCCTGAATATTTGAGCTTCAATCCTGCGAGCCGGGTAGGCAGTTGCGCTGGATTACTATGAATTTAATAGGTACGTTCCTTATTTTCACTTGCGTTCAATTTTCAAGCGAGCGATACGAATTTTTAAAGTTAAGTAGTAGGTACTACAAGGTTTAGAACTTACTTCCATAATTCTGTTGCTAAGTTAGTTACTCACCAACAATGCAATAGTACTTCCTTTATTCCAGAATTCACAAGTAAGATATTGAAAACTGTCTGAACCTCTGTCACTACAAAATATTTAAAAAATATAATGTAGATCTTGATGACTAACACCCGGAGTGGTTTGCGGTAGCTCAGCGCCAAAAACCGTGTACTGAAATGAGAGACACCTATTGCGCAAATATGCTGCGTAAAAGAATACAAAATATCAATACAAAAACTCCAGATAGCTGTGTTGTGAGAAAACAATGGGAAAAGGAACAAAAACAATATTCCTTTATGATTTTTGAGAAGTATGCCTGGTGTTACTCTGAATGACGGGATACGCAAAAGTATAGAATAGAATAGAATAGAAACAGTTTATTTGTTGCACACCAAACACACAAAAGAATTTTAACACAGAGTCAACCAAAGAAATACATATATAGTTAAAACTAAGTTTACATATACAGCCGTATGTGAAAACTGTGTGTCGTCGTGGCAACAAATGGGTACCAGACTCAGCCTGTGCTACGGGTTATCCCGTAACGCTGATATTCTGTCAGGACCCAGGGTGACACTCACGAGAATGTATGAACGTTGTGGACTGAAAGAGGATGTAGTAACTATAATCTAGAAAGGAATGCTTTGATTTGAACATTGATTGACGAAAGAAAAGCGAATGTGGGTGGAAGGGCCGATAAAGTAAATGCCATCGACCAACTAGGGGATGCATTAGTAAAGGACACGATTTTAAGTACCCGAAACCGCCGTGCGTGCATGCAACGACTATTGAGTGTCGAAGAAGCAAAAGAGATCTGTCAGGATCGTTGCAAGTGGCAAACCCTGGTCTCTGTCTACCCTGCGGGATACAGGCGTGATGTTGATCAGAAGGTCTAACGGAGGTTGAGATAACATTTCTCGAGTGTGTTGTTTTTCCGGACAAGGTAATTGAAATAATTACGGAGAAATGATATAGCTATTTACTCATACCGTTGTCGGAACAATCAAAACAAACTTGGCATCCTTGGTAGGCCGTTCCCGGGCGGTTCCGGGCCTCCCCGGGTCATGGCCGGGTCTACGCCTGAGTAGGTATTGTCAGGTAAATGGAACCGTTACAAGGTGACACGAGTGTGGCTCTTATTCGCGGCGTACGAGAGATGAAAGTTGGAGGTCGTAGGCTTTACATTAAGTGGCAAGAAATACGACAGACAATCTGTCCCATTGGTTACTTAAAAGTTACGGCTCGAGAATTATTCTCTTTATTGTTTCATAGAGTAGATTAGATAATGAGTAGAAAAATACTTTAATGTACACAAAAAATAAATTATACAGATGTTTATTATTCAATAAATAGCAAGGTAAACCCAATTATGTACCATTTAAAGAGGTTACGCAGGGTAGCAAGTGGTCTTTACTTACCCCTCCGGGCTGCAGGGATGAGTTTATGCCAAAGCGTAGGCCTTCTATCAAAAAGAGAATAGTAGCAATAACACTTGCTTAATTTGAAGGAAAACATCGTGAGGAAATCTGAGTGCTTAAGACCTTCACAAAGCCCAGGGCTTGAAATCGCAAAACCGCAATGGGCACCAATGGTGATTAAGCCCATACTTTCCCTCTGAAAGAAAGCCTATGCCGTGCAGTGGGGCGCATATAGGCTATTTATGTATGTTTGTATCTATCTATAAAACTCATGAATATATCTTTATCTCAGACTGCCTCGTTGGTCTAGCGTCACGTCTGATTACCATGCTGGAGGTCATGGGTGTGATACCCACTGGGGGTTGCCGTACATTTGTACAAATGACCTGAGTCTGGGTGTATCTCCATGTTTGTGATGTCCGGTGTCCTTGCCTGGCCTCCATAGCACAGGGTATCCTAGTTTGGGAGGAGGACAAGTGATTGTGTTATGTGGAAGTTATTTATTTATTCACAGCAGTGGTAGCCTAGTGGGTAGAACAACGGACTCGGAAAAGAGAGACCCAGGTTCGATTCCCAGGTATGCCCATACATATGCCCATACATATGACTTGGTTTTCTAATTTATGAACATTTGTGAAGTTATAGTATCAATACCACTCGCTAACGGTGAAGGAAAACATCGTGAGGAAACCTGAGAGTCTGAGCTATTCACATACATCAGCGCTTGAAATCGCCAATCCGCGGTGGGCACGCATGGTGATTAAGTCCATACTCTCTCCCTGAGAGAAGTCCTGTGCCCTACAATGGGACGTATATAGGCGGCTTATGTATTTGTTTATTTATAAGGAAGAGATCAGATCATAATGAATAGGTTCAGATCTGTCCCTATACAATTGAAGAATATTAAAGGAATGAAATATTAACTTAAATAAGACTTAGTATATTTTAATTAATTATATTATTGTAAGTAGATAACTAGTTATAACAAATACAGTTTTGTAGCATATAAGTTACTACGTTGCAGCACCTGTAAAATATAGCTAAGTTTCCAAGTACTCTGTTTATTATTAAGAACTTTTCCACATAGACTTAGTGGCACGTCTTGATTTGATTTGAGCCCACTCTTTGATGTAATAAACAACTGTCTTAGCTCCTTGCCAATCCTGTCAATTGCTTTCCGATGGCTTTAGTATTGCATCCTATGTACATT
This sequence comes from Yponomeuta malinellus, assembly GCA_947308005.1. Taxonomy (NCBI): domain Eukaryota; kingdom Metazoa; phylum Arthropoda; class Insecta; order Lepidoptera; family Yponomeutidae; genus Yponomeuta; species Yponomeuta malinellus. The sequence continues at coordinate 2,056,239 of OX371007.1, read as the reverse complement.
CACTGATGAATGCTTTTTTTATTTGAATTGCTCACATTCACAGCCACTACGCGTACAATGTCAGACATGCCATTCGAAATTCCCGTTTCTAATTGCAAATCATTTATGAACAGCAGCGCAATCATTTATTTTCAATTTTCGATTAACGCAGTAATCGTCCAATAAACGGGAAAATAATGTAAGTTTCCGCTGGAAAGCTATCCCTTCTCGACATGATAGCATTCGAATAGGCTAGTTCTAAAATCTTTAACATTAATGTTAATGCTAAAGAATAGTATTTTTTAATGACTCGAGACACTCATACATCGCGGTTAGACCCATTTAATATATTACTATGCTAAAGAACATTAATTTTAATTATTTTCCTCTGCGACTAATATTACTCCTTTCTTAAGAACCTATCAGAAACTGTTCTAATCACGTATTTTTAGTGAATTGCGATGCTCATGCATAGTTATACATTTTGGGAGTCTAATCACGATTATTTAAAGGTGGTAACTAATAAAGGTGTAAAATGCCCGTAATTTAATTACGCATCAAACCCTGAGACCACATTTATCAAAAGTTTACTCATTTTATTACAATAAATAGAAGACACCGTTATTATTATTTAAGTAAAAATTGGAACAAAATAATATCTCAAGATTGGTACATTTGAATGTTTGTAATTAAATTAGACCTGTGTCGCACAGGCAGAGGCCAGCGCCGCGTTTCAAAAAAGTACAATTCATAATGTATTATGTGATTTTGAGGTACATTGCGGCGCCGAGACTTCCTACTTATTAATATGTAAGTGAACGGGTTCTGTATGTTTGGTGAATTACGTCACAAATCCCGCATGAAGTATGAGATGCGCATGAAATGCGGGGGAATTGAGAACATCTTCTCTCTTTTTGAAGTCGGTTAAAAACCACATCTAACTCTTACAGAAAGATGCGCTTTGAAGCTTAGTATTTCTCAAACGGTTCCCCAAATCAAAAAATGGTTTTCCTACATCCCTCAATATTTTTAGACGACCAATCCAACTATACCCCATACTCTGGTGTAGGCGAGAAAAAACAACTTGCATCCCTAATTTAGGTGTAAGAGAGATAAATGAATATGAATATGATACCCTAAGGATGTTTTTTTTAAAGATTTCATCCTACTATTTAGTCGGCGTGATAAATGAATATGAATATGATACCCTAAGGATGTTTTTTTTAAAGATTTCATCCTACTATTTAGTCGGCGTGATTAATATGTAACTATATCTATGCCAAATTTCGGCTTTCTATTACTTATCGTCTCTGTGCTAAGCCGCGGACAGACAGACGGACGGATATGGCGAAACTATAAGGGTTCCTTGTTGTCTACGGAACCCACAAAACGTGTCTGTACGCATATATATTTTATATATGTATTTCTACCCTATTGGTATGTTAAAAAGTAAGACTCAGTTGTCCCCTCTTGTACAATGTCGTCCAACCCCTTAGATAAAATGACCCGACCATGAGAAACGGGGAAAGTACTTACCTACCATTTATCAAAGAGCATCTCTAACCATCAAGTTAACGAGACATTAGCTAATGACCTACCAAGCATAATGACTGTTTAAATAAAATAAAACCGGCCAAGTGTGTGTCAGGCCACGTGCAGTGTAGGGTTCCGTATAAAGAGGGGGTTTTATCGTACTTTTCAACGGATTTTGTACGAAGTTTTTCTTTTATCAGTTGGTCGCATATTACTCGTTAACTTGTAAAGCCTACTTAGCCGTGATAGTTTTTCGTTTAAGTTCATTATATTATGTGCTACTACCTTGATTTTTTTTACGTTTCTACAATTAACCGATTAGCCTGGATAGGAGGGGGGGCGCCCTACTCGGACAATTTACGTTTTAAATGGAAACGGTTTTTTGTAATTATGAACTGCCTATTTGTGGATATCTGTTATTGGCCTTGTGAACTGTATCTTTATTATTCTGTTTAAATTCTTGGTTTTCGCTGTTGATGTTCTTAATAAAATAAAATAAAATAGGTACACCGACAATATTTTTAAACGACCAACGATAGACCACACATAGTGTAGTCGAGAAAAAAATGTGCATCTCTAATTTAGTTGCAGCCCCTATATTACGCTCACCAAATCCTGAGCGATTCCAATCATTTAACTGTCAAATTAGTATGGACAGTTAGACGATTGGAATCGCTCAGGATTTGGTGAGCGTAATTAGCCCACTGGGCGGGTGACATAAAAATTTTATTTTTAGTCTACCGTTTTGTTGGCGTGATTAATATGTATGTCTATGCGAAATTCCATCTTTCTTGTACTTATCGTCTCCGAGCTAGGCCGCGAACAGACAGACCCTTATGGCGAAACTATAAGGGTTCCATGTCGCCTACGGAACCTTAAAAACATTGATCTTTTTTCGGGTTCCGTATCCAAAGTAAATCAATGCAACCCTCTTATTTTTAATTTAATTGTGCACAAGAACCTTTACAATTTTTTTTCACAAATTGTATTAATGTGCCCTATAACCTCCTCAGTCCTGACCTTGAAAATAACAATGGTTTTCAATTGTTATTTTCAAGGTCAGGACTGAGGAGGATAAAGGACATCATCTCTCGAACCCTAGTAGTTATTTATTTATTTCCTCAGGTACTTAGTTAAATTGTTCACGGGACATGTTTTATTTTGTTGGACGAATCGCCTGTCAATTAACAAAAAATAAAGGGTCGGTTTTGTTAATTGACAGGCGATTCGTCCAACAAAATAAAACATGTCCCGTGAACATGTTTAAATACATAAGCCGCCTATATACGTCCCATTGTAGGGCACAGGACTTCTCTCAGGGAGAGAGTATGGACTTAATCACCATGCGTGCCCACCGCGGATTGGCGATTTCAAGCGCTGATGTATGTGAATAGCTCAGACTCTCAGGTTTCCTCACGATGTTTTCCTTCACCGTTAGCGAGTGGTATTGATACTATAACTTCACAAATGTTCATAAATTAGAAAACCAAGTCATATGTATGGGCATATGTATGGGCATACCTGGGAATCGAACCTGGGTCTCTCTTTTCCGAGTCCGTTGTTCTACCCACTAGGCTACCACTGCTGTGAATAAATAAATAACTTCCACATAACACAATCACTTGTCCTCCTCCCAAACTAGGATACCCTGTGCTATGGAGGCCAGGCAAGGACACCGGACATCACAAACATGGAGATACACCCAGACTCAGGTCATTTGTACAAATGTACGGCAACCCCCAGTGGGTATCACACCCATGACCTCCAGCATGGTAATCAGACGTGACGCTAGACCAACGAGGCAGTCTGAGATAAAGATATATTCATGAGTTTTATAGATAGATACAAACATACATAAATAGCCTATATGCGCCCCACTGCACGGCATAGGCTTTCTTTCAGAGGGAAAGTATGGGCTTAATCACCATTGGTGCCCATTGCGGTTTTGCGATTTCAAGCCCTGGGCTTTGTGAAGGTCTTAAGCACTCAGATTTCCTCACGATGTTTTCCTTCAAATTAAGCAAGTGTTATTGCTACTATTCTCTTTTTGATAGAAGGCCTACGCTTTGGCATAAACTCATCCCTGCAGCCCGGAGGGGTAAGTAAAGACCACTTGCTACCCTGCGTAACCTCTTTCAATGGTACATAATTGGGTTTACCTTGCTATTTATTGAATAATAAACATCTGTGTAATTTATTTTTTGTGTACATTAAAGTATTTTTCTACTCATTATCTAATCTACTCTATGAAACAATAAAGAGAATAATTCTCGAGCCGTAACTTTTAAGTAACCAATGGGACAGATTGTCTGTCGTATTTCTTGTCACTTAATGTAAAGCCTACGACCTCCAACTTTCATCTCTCGTACGCCGCGAATAAGAGCCACACTCGTGTCACCTTGTAACGGTTCCATTTACCTGACAATACCTACTCAGGCGTAGACCCGGCCATGACCCGGGGAGGCCCGGAACCGCCCGGGAACGGCCTACCACGGATGCCAAGTTTGTTTTGATTGTTCCGACAACGGTATGAGTAAATAGCTATATCATTTCTCCGTAATTATTTCAATTACCTTGTCCGGAAAAACAACACACTCGAGAAATGTTATCTCAACCTCCGTTAGACCTTCTGATCAACATCACGCCTGTATCCCGCAAGGTAGACAGAGACCAGGGTTTGCCACTTGCAACGATCCTGACAGATCTCTTTTGCTTCTTCGACACTCAATAGTCGTGCACGCACGGCGGTACTTAAAATCGTGTCCTTTACTAATGCATCCCCTAGTTGGTCGATGGCATTTACTTTATCGGCCCTTCCACCCACATTCGCTTTTCTTTCGTCAATCAATGTTCAAATCAAAGCATTCCTTTCTAGATTATAGTTACTACATCCTCTTTCAGTCCACAACGTTCATACTTTTGCGTATCCCGTCATTCAAAGTAACACCAGGCATACTTCTCAAAAATCATAAAGGAATATTGTTTTTGTTTCTTTTCCCATTTTTTTCTCACAACACAGCTATCTGGAGTTTTTGTGTTGATATTTTGTATTCTTTTACGCAGCATATTTGCGCAATAGGTGTCTCTCATTTCAGTACACGGTTTTTGGCGCTGAGCTACCGCAAACCACTCCGGGTGTTAGTCATCAAGATCTACATTATATTTTTTAAATATTTTGTAGTCACAGAGGTTCAGACAGTTTTCAATATCTTAATAACAGCATCATTTCAATATTAAACAATGTGGGACACAATACCTAGATTATTCCGTGATTTCAATTGCATTGTTGGGGAGTAACTAACTTAGCAACAGAATTATGGAAGTAAGTTCTAAACCTTGTAGTACCTACTACTTAACTTTAAAAATTCGTATCGCTCGCTTGAAAATTGAACGCAAGTGAAAATAAGGAACGTACCTATTAAATTCATAGTAATCCAGCGCAGCTGCCTACCCGGCTCGCAGGATTGAAGCTCAAATATTCAGGAGTCTTCATAATTGATAACTGAGGGTCGCGGACGACCGAGGTTACGACCCGACTTGGGGAAATTGAGGCTTTTGTGCGCTAACCAAGGCTTTAGGATACTATAGGCTCTCTGGAGTAATATGATGGTGTTATATTGTATCATAGACTGTTATCTGCGAGAGTGAAATTAAATTAAATTAAATTAATGACAGTACCAGTCAGCGCATGATAAGATTTAAAGAATAAAAAGCATATTTGATTTTGTTGGCCATAATTATGCCCGGCGCTGCTACTAAAAAAACTGTGTCGTGCGCGTGATGCGATTTATCATAGTTAGATAAATCTGGTTATGAGATCCAATTTTCCACTATGAATTTCAAAAGGTTTCGTCATGTGTGTCATGCATTTACGTAAAAATGCCTGAACAGAGTTTCGTGGACTAAAGTGAGTAAATTTAACCACAAACGATACAATAGTTAAACATTTAACATCGCGATTGTACAATTGCTTTACGATAACTTGCCATTTTTTCCTGTTTTTGCAAAAAAAAAGTCGCGCTGGTCGCTTTGGAAAAATATGATTCTACGCCCTCTCGTCTTCGATTCTCGTGCAGACATCTGTCAAACAATACTAAAATCACCTGTTGCAGCTTTGGCTCATGATATGGCCTGCTCTGGCTAACGTATGAAACCGCTGAGAATTTTTTCACAATTTTAGTATTGGCCGCAAAACAAAACTTGCTGATAAGCACAAAAACTCATACTTAAGTTTTACAGCACCTTTCAGAAAAACACAAACATTATAGCGTTCTTTAGTGGGTGGGAAAAGATCTTCTCTACTCAATTTTCTCTACTCAGTTACGTTTTGGGCGAATTAGCAAAAAAAAATGTAAAGGTGGACGTGCTGTCAACTGTACAATAAAAATAATACGAACCTTTATATTATTATCCAAACGATGGCTTTGACGTTAGTTCGCCTTTCCTGTTAAATGTTTCGTGTGCAAGTATAATTATAAAGTTACAAAATATTGTCAAACAACATTTTAATGATGCCGAAACACTTATTTTCTCATTTCTATGACGAAAGATACTCAAGGGATGTTCGTAGATTACGGTCCCTTACAGCCAAAACCGGGTTGTATTGAGTAACCTGACCACAGCAGTTAAAACTCGAGCAGCAACGAATACCTAAATTGTTCTTGTGTTTAAGATCACCGATTCTAAGGTATAATTATCAAAAATTATCTACGGTATAATTTTATTTCCAAAGACGTTAAATGTGATACCATTTAAAATACAAATTTACAGGTATATTAAGGCTGTGTTCTCCGACATTACCTCTAAATCAATGTCCTATCTCGGACCGTCGACGCGTCGTTTTTACGACTTTTTAAACTTTAAAGCATAAAAAATAAATCGCAAAAATAGGTCAAAATTATCACTAGATATATATTATATGGTTTTATATACATATTTTTTATAAATATTGAATGAGTTACGGATAATAAAAAATATAGCAAAATGATTATCACTGAATGTGTTAGTGACTTGAATGTGTCGTCGAAATTCTATTACTAGGATTTGTATTCCTGTAATTTCAAAAATTATTACTTTTCCCCCAACTATTCGCTCGCCCAGCGCAATAAGTCTCATACAGATCCGTGCGCTCGGAGAACCCGGAGCTTAAGCTAGCAGTTTATCGAAATAAGCCAGTCATTTAAGCACCTGCGATAGATTATTTTGTTCTAAATAAAGCTTTCGATGACTTTACGATAGGTGTAGATAAAAAAGCTAAAAAAGTCGAAACCGCGAACGGCTTGTCTGTTTTTACGAACAAGCATATAAATAGCAACCTATTACATAATAGACAAATGCCTATATATTGTAACAGACAATGAGAGAGATTTATTTATGTTGTAAGTTTCCCTAAAAATTCATTGAGAAATATAAAATAAAATATGCGTAGTTCTCTTAGTCCAACTTTTTCAACTCAGTGAACTGTAAAGAATTCTTTTGAAAGTCTTGACGTAGAACGTAAATGCCTTTCCGTTTGTAAACCCATAACCTGATTCGCGAACTGTAGGTTCAGTACCAATATATTTATTTATTATTTATATATATCTTTTTATTTATTTATCTATCTAATCAATAGAGCTAATAAATAGAGCACACTGTTCTCTTTTACGCCGACCCATCTGGTCTTTGGCTAGTCTCGTCCGTTATAATCCAATCGCCTTCATAATGTCGTCGGTCCACTTGTTTGGTGGTCTTTGCCCTTTGCGACTTACACTTAGGCGGTTTTCACTATTTGCTGCTATATTGATTAGATTATATTAGAACACTTGATTGTATACACCAGAAAACCAAGTACATTATAGGGCTATTATTATGTTATACTATTAAAGGTCCATCTTGTCGCTGGTCGCCCTACGCTGCGCTTGTCGATTATATGGTCTCCATTCGGCCCCATTGGCAGTCATCCTCATCCAAGTGGCAGGAAGACGCTGGATGCAGGCCGCTTCCAACCGGTCTTTTTGGAAATCTATGGAGGAGGCCTATGTCCAGCAGTGGACTTCTTGTGGCTGAACGATGATGATGATGATGATGACTATTAAAGGTTATATTCACTTCGCTTTAACCACACCATGTTCTAAACTTCGTATGTATTACTGTTTTTACGATAGAGAAATTACAAAAAAAAATCACGTATATTTCGGCAGTATAATTCGTCTTAATTATTTTGCAAAAATTTGTTTTCTATCAACTTTTAACTTCCATGAGACCCTTTGCGACTTACACTTGACCGGTTTTCACATTTTTTTGTTGCTAATCACACCATGTTTGACACTTTGTAATTGAATCGCTCGTAGCCCCGGCTGCCTGAGTGATCTTAAACGATCACGAAGGTTAAGCAACACAGGGCGCGTTCAGTGCATGGATGGGTCGCCGTCTATGCCTAACGCTAGTGGCATTTTTCCGAGCGATTCCGTGCTTCGCAAGGCACGTTAAGCTGTTGGTGCCGGCTGCCGTCGATAGATGGCAGTCGTTAAGCCAAGTCAGAGGCCTTAAGGCGGCTTGAAAACTTCTGACAGTAGACGAGCCACTAGTCTACAAGCCTCCACCAATCCGGACTTGGCCCCCGTGGTGGAGTATGGCCTATACCTTCCTCAGGGAAGAGACCCGTGCCCCTCGGTGGGGACATAATGGGTTGATGATGAGAAAGGGTCGCATTTAATTTTTTAGTAAAAACAGTAATTTAATTACAAAGTGTCAAACATGGTGTGATTAGCAACAAAAAAATGTGAAAACCGGTCAAGTGTAAGTCGCAAAGGGTCTCATGGAAGTTAAAAGTTGATAGAAAACAAATTTTTGCAAAATAATTAAGACGAATTATACTGCCGAAATATACGTGATTTTTTTTTGTAATTTCTCTATCGTAAAAACAGTAATACATACGAAGTTTAGAACATGGTGTGGTTAAAGCGAAGTGAATATAACCTTTAATAGTCATCATCATCATCATCATCGTTCAGCCACAAGAAGTCCACTGCTGGACATAGGCCTCCTCCATAGATTTCCAAAAAGACCGGTTGGAAGCGGCCTGCATCCAGCGTCTTCCTGCCACTTGGATGAGGATGACTGCCAATGGGGCCGAATGGAGACCACATAATCGACAAGCGCAGCGTAGGGCGACCAGCGACAAGATGGACCTTTAATAGTATAACATAATAATAGCCCTATAATGTACTTGGTTTTCTGGTGTATACAATCAAGTGTTCTAATATAATCTAATCAATATAGCAGCAAATAGTGAAAACCGCCTAAGTGTAAGTCGCAAAGGGCAAAGACCACCAAACAAGTGGACCGACGACATTATGAAGGCGATTGGATTATAACGGACGAGACTAGCCAAAGACCAGATGGGTCGGCGTAAAAGAGAACAGTGTGCTCTATTTATTAGCTCTATTGATTAGATAGATAAATAAATAAAAAGATATATATAAATAATAAATAAATATATTGGTACTGAACCTACAGTTCGCGAGTCCGACTCGCACTTGGCTATTTGTTTAAGTGGTTTCCTTAATTTGACCACAACATCATTAAATGAAATGTTTAATTAGCTATGCTAATTTTAAAACGGTTTTCTTCCACTCTCTTAAGTAAAATTTTGTAAAGAGCATGAGTATCTACTCTACTCAGTTACGTTTTGGGCGAATTAGCAAAAAAAAATGTAAAGGTGGACGTGCTGTCAACTGTACAATAAAAATAATACGAACCTTTATATTATTATCCAAACGATGGCTTTGACGTTAGTTCGCCTTTCCTGTTAAATGTTTCGTGTGCAAGTATAATTATAAAGTTACAAAATATTGTCAAACAACATTTTAATGATGCCGAAACACTTATTTTCTCATTTCTATGACGAAAGATACTCAAGGGATGTTCGTAGATTACGGTCCCTTACAGCCAAAACCGGGTTGTATTGAGTAACCTGACCACAGCAGTTAAAACTCGAGCAGCAACGAATACCTAAATTGTTCTTGTGTTTAAGATCACCGATTCTAAGGTATAATTATCAAAAATTATCTACGGTATAATTTTATTTCCAAAGACGTTAAATGTGATACCATTTAAAATACAAATTTACAGGTATATTAAGGCTGTGTTCTCCGACATTACCTCTAAATCAATGTCCTATCTCGGACCGTCGACGCGTCGTTTTTACGACTTTTTAAACTTTATAGCATAAAAAATAAATCGCAAAAGTAGGTCAAAATTATCACTAGATATATATTATATGGTTTTATATACATATTTTTTATAAATATTGAATGAGTTACGGATAATAAAAAATATAGCAAAATGATTATCACTGAATGTGTTAGTGACTTGAATGTGTCGTCGAAATTCTATTACAAGGATTTGTATTCCTGTAATTTCAAAAATTATTACTTTTCCCCCAACTATTCGCTCGCCCAGCGCAATAAGTCTCATACAGATCCGTGCGCTCGGAGAACCCGGAGCTTAAGCTAGCAGTTTATCGAAATAAGCCAGTCATTTAAGCACCTGCGATAGATTATTTTGTTCTAAATAAAGCTTTCGATGACTTTACGATAGGTGTAGATAAAAAAGCTAAAAAAATCGAAACCGCGAACGGCTTGTCTGTTTTTACGAACAAGCATATAAATAGCAACCTATTACATAATAGACAAATGCCTATATATTGTAACAGACAATGAGAGAGATTTATTTATGTTGTAAGTTTCCCTAATAATTCATTGAGAAATATAAAATAAAATATGCGTAGTTCTCTTAGTCCAACTTTTTCAACTCAGTGAACTGTAAAGAATTCTTTTGAAAGTCTTGACGTAGAACGTAAATGCCTTTCCGTTTGTAAACCCATAACCTGATTCAATGACAAATTGCGATTCTTGGAATTATTTACAGAAAGATGCGGTGGTCTATCGAATTGGTCATGTGAAAAAAGTTCCCGTACCGGGTAGTAGTTTTTGACTGCTGCCAGGTTCGGGAACTTTTAGCTTTACTGGGTTGTAGTAGATTCGTATTGTAAGGCTTTGACATTCAATACGAATAAAACTGACAGCCAACTAGATATAGTCTGAATGGAGAGACACAAATTTCGTAATAGAGCAAGTAAATGGATCCATTACAGTAGTCTTTACATATAAGAATTCCTTGTGGGCTACACAACTGAGCAAAATAGACAAGAAATAAACGAGCTAGAGAAATCAGAAATTTATTTCAACGTTAACAATTTATTTACATTCTGTTTGTTGAATATTCATATACAATAAGGTAAATTGTCTTCGGGTCAATATGTAATGGAGAAAACGGCAGCACCACAAATACTTCACAATTTTGCAGCAGTATGAAATAAAATACATGTCTGGTTAAATTACCCATTGGACCAAATTTAAGTCAAGCATGATCGAACGGTCTTATTTGTAAAAAATACGATTCCTTAAAACGCCATTTTGCAAGGAGGCTTACGCTTGCCTAGCAGGCCTTGGGTACACTCTCTCTAAAATTAAGCTGCGGGTCTCCGAGCAACCAATATGGGTCAGGGTCTGCCCTGGGATTACTACGCAATACAATATACAAAGAAGGAACACTTTTGTGTGTAGGTAAAGTATTCCTAGCGGTTGTAGTGAGCAAAAAGAGATGGGAATGATTTTAGAGAATGTTCTCGAATGACGAGAACGAAACTAGACGATAGATGCGTTCCGAAATGTAATAAGATTCTGTGACAAAAAAAACATTATCTCACTAAGTATTATTCACCATATTATGCATCACGAATAATCACAAATAGTTTATATTTGCATAAAAGATAAAAAAATGTTTCAATATTATTGATATTTATTAGGCAATATCGTTTTTTAAATTTCGTTTTCTTAGCACCGGAAAAATGGGGGTCAAATTTTTATGTTTCGGAACTATGACCGGAACTTGCTTATTTTATTACTATTGTTATGTTGGCTATGTTAACATTATATTACAAACATTTAAAAAAAGTTTAGGTTGAGTGGTGGTGCGAACTCTACGTTTGAAGACCTGCGACAAAACGACGTTTGCCAGATCAGCTAGTAATTGTTATTATAATTATATCGCATTAAGTAAGTTTTATCGCCCTTTAAGGAACTTCACATCAATACAGTGCAAATGCAGTGGTAGCAATCCCCGTAGATATTCCCGTTACTAATCTTTGAAAGTATTTCCTCTGCAGCAAATACCTTTGATCTAAACTCGCACTTGAGCCGAACGCAATAAGATCCACCGAAGCGTAGTCAACAACCGCCTACAATACGAGCTACTGTTAGGGCTGTCAGGCGACCGGACTTATCCGGTTAAATATGGATACGGTCACAGTCATACTCACTAGTTAATATTTTAACTAGTCCGGCTGTTCAGTCTCTAACCTTCGATTTTTCATACACTAAAAATCTGTTAATCTACTCTTAACAGTTGTCAGTTGTTTTTTTAAGGCTTTATTTACCCTGCAACGTTCTTATGTAGATATATGTAAGTAAACTTTGTCCGCACAAAATTTCAAAATTTGCACTATTGTCTTACGAGATACATAGATCGCTATTTTTAACATACTTTCAGACAGGCCGGGTGAGAGGAGGGCGATTTAACTATTGTAAAAGTTTTTAAAATTTTAATATTTTTACTGTTTATATTTTTATTTTACATTTGACTCTTGTTTTACATTTCTTTTAACTTTTATTTTAGAACCCCGGCGCCTCACTTGTTATACTACTCGAAAGAGTAGACAGAGATAAGGCGTCGGGGTATATGTATTTAAATCTTATTTCAATTACTTTTTATTATTTTACTAGATTAAGACATTTTTATTTGTATAATTTTAATTTTAATTTTTTATCATAGGACATTTTTCTTTTTAATTGTATAATTTTAACTTACTTTTTACTACATTACAGTTTTATAATAAAGAGTAAAGGTCGCCACATTATTAATATTGGCGGAACCGGCTTTTTAAGAAAGAAAAAAAAACATAGATAGCAAAGATTCAAACTGATACAACAGTAAAAGTAAGTTAAAACTCAAGTCCTAGATTTGTAACCTAAGTTTTAATGACATAAACAAGTTACATGCTTTTAAAAGCTTGTTAAAATATGTGACTATTCGCCAAAGAACTAAGGTGACTGATACAGCCTATAGAAGATTAGAAAGCTGAAGTGGCAATAGGGGCAAGACAAGGCAATAGGCAAGAACCGATGTCAATGGGGTGCAAATGTTCTCGAGTGGAGACTACGACCTGCCAAACGCAGTGTAGGACGCCAACGAGCTCCTGGACCGAAGAACTGAGGCAGATCGCAGGCAGCGGCTTGATGAGGATGGCCAAGGACAGAAGGAAGTAGCATACCTTGGGCTCCCCCAAGGCGTCCAGCAGTGGAAGATCACGGGCTGGTCGACTACTTGAAAAAGAAGAGTCCGGATTTTTATGTTCGGTTTTTGTATATTTAGGCCTGGCGTGTGGCAACCCTACCTGCGTATATCAGCATAGCCGCCACTTTCCAGGAATGCAAACATTTCCTTCGCTCACTGCTCGGGCTTATTCTCGAGAGCGACTTTGTACAACTTGTAATAAGCAGAAAATTGAAACAGTATGTACAACAGGTTATTTTTAAAGCGTGCAATTCAATAAGACTTTGTGTAATTTGAGTGACCGCTATTAATAGCAATGTCAAAAACGAAAGTATGGTCCAAATTGTATGATTTTTTTAGTTTCAATTCTAGAAACGTTAAGATTTTAATTTTATTTTCCGCAAAAATAACTTTTTTGTTGTGACGTCACATGACTTATTTCTTCTCTAGGTCAGTGAATAAAAATTAGAATAAAATATTCTCATACGTGGAGCTACTTAACCGTGACTGAGTTATCCTACCCGACTTACATACAAAATCTTTAGGGCGAAATAAGCATTCAGTCCGGACTTGGCCCCCATGGTGGAGTATGGCCTATACCTTCCTCAGGGAAGAGACCCGTGCCCCTCGGTGGGGACATAATGGGTTGATGATGATGGAAGCATTCAGTATCCAAGTGCACAGTTAAGTATATCAAAATAATCCGCTCCGTGTGGCGCCGGATTAAGAATAGCGTGACTCCATTTCCTTCCGTGGATGTCGTAGAAGGCGACTAAGGAAATCAACCAGGAGACGGGCAGCAGCGTCTTCCTGAGATTCCAACCGCATACTGCGATCGCCAACCCGCCTGCCAAGCGTGGCGATTATGGCAAAACCCTTCATGGTTAAAAACCATGATGGAGGCCTATGTCCTGCAGTGGGCGTCCAATGGCTGATGATGATGATCCAAGTGTACAAGTATACAAGGTATTCAAAAGAGAAAAGTTGCCAAAAATCATCAGCTATTTATTATATAGTTCACCTGGTGTCAACTAGCAAGTTAAATCTATTTTTACCTGCATCGGTGCCCATCCCTGATTTTCGTTTCCCCCATATCTCATATTTTGGTATACCTATAGGCATAATATTATAGAAAGTATAGCACTGTCAGTATAAGAAAGTGACTGAATAACTGTTTAGTTATACATTTAACGGGTCTCATCGCGATTACCATTGTTATTATTGAATAACTATATTTGCCTCTTTTGCACACAATATGGACGGTTTTATTGGAAAAGAGAGATGCAAATAGTTGTTGCACGTGTTATACTTACAAGTTGCTGCCAAGTCGGAAAAACAAATGACATGTGAACGCAATCATACGCAATGTGAGCTCATCAGGTTACCGTAGAGTTCCATAATCGAAAATTAAAACTTTCATTGGCATTGCTACTAACTGGCCAATTCCAAGAACTTTCAGTAGAACCCTTATAAATATTCAGCAAGCGCAGTATCAGTTCCGGAAACATACCTTTCACGGCTATGTTGATTCCAGCAGTGATTTCTACACACTTCATGCATAATGTAACGGACTGTGTACTAGACTAGACTTGGAGATTCAATGGGTGGACCCTCGCAAAGATACACATGACAGGCACAGCCGGGCCCGACAATTTAGACTTTGGTCGCAGAGGCGTAGAGTTTAGCGTACATTGACTGTATAAATCCCATTCTGAGACACATAATGGAACGGCCTAAGTCTAGGAAATTTAATGCCGTAAAAAGTTGTATAGATACTTTATTGTAATTTGGGACTGAATTTTTACATTAACTTGTGCAGCTTGGCTCTTAAAAGGAGCCGAGATAGGGACCGATATGGGGGACCAAACTCTAATTTGGTGATTCATATATGTACTAAACTACATATTCGCTGCCATATATTTAGCCTCTAAATAACGAAAATAGATTAAACAAGCAAATAGAGTTCCATATTGAGAACTACGACCCCACCGTGAGCACTTTTACCAGAAAAGTTTGTAAATCTTTAAGGAATACATAATTTAAATATTTTTATACGCGTTCAACACTATCTATTAACCCAAATTTTCGAACACTGTCTAAAAAGTATACAGCATCTTCGTTCAACGGGAGTTGCGTGTTTTTTTTTAACGTTAATTAAATTTCGATGTGCTTACTTCGAAGGGATTTTTCACACGCAAAAATTATTGTCTAGATAACCTTGAAATATTTTATGGCAAGCATTTTCCAGAATCCGTGGTCAATCAGGGTCTTTAAAGAGTAGCAAATGTTCAATAGGTGTATATTTATAAAAACACCGGACAAGTGCGAGTCGGACACGTCCACCGGAGGTTCGGTACAAACTATATCAGCTAATGATTTCAAAAAGACGCCTGTCAACTCAGTCCACCGAGAACACGGTACTTGCAAAAGTACCGAAACGTCGGAAAATTGTAAAATAAAAAAAAAATTAACTAGTAAATATTGTAAATAACGAATTTTATTAAGTCTAGTGCTCGTGTTAACCTTACAAAATGCTATATTATAAATAGTTTAAGAATCGAATCTCGCAGTTTTCTCCGAGATTTTCCCGAACTTCAAAGACTATTTAATTCTAAGTTTTAATTCCCTTGAGTGTCTAAATATACGTTTTTGCGGCATGAACGGCCGTATCTCTTTTAAGTTAATTTAGAAGTTTCATTTTTTCACAGCTTCAAGGGATGGTAGCCTTGAATATATGGTCTTAGGTTGAATTCGATACCTTCATGCGTTCCCGAGATAAATTGTCTTGACAAACAGACGGACGGATGGACGGACAACAAAGTGATCCTATAAGGGTTCCGTTTTTCCTTTTGAGGTACGGAACACTAAAAATTTATAAAATAGCAGCCTTAATCCAAACTGGCGAAGAGTCCTATTCGAGTCAGATGAGATGAGATTTGTGAATTTGTAACAAGTATTTGTACTACTCGCAAAAAGAAGAAAAAAAGTATAGTTAAGCACGGGGAACCATCGAAACAACTGAATTTCTGTTAATTTCACTCAAATGACGCTAGTTGGCGCAATCGCATTCTGTACCAATTCATTCTAGTTTCTGTACAAACATCCTCAAGGGTTTTACTGTAAAACTCGCAGAAATGTGTTTCATGTCGTTATTATTCCGGACGAGCGATTTCTGGAGGATGTACGAATTCACTAAAACTAATACCAATGCTAATACGCGTCGCATTTGTTCAACAGACTACCACGCATGGGGCCACATCACGCGATACGACAATTTTACAAACGGGTGTCGCAGTGCAGTCAAATATGAGCCTACAAAAATATTTTTTTTTACTGCGAACCTAGTATTACTACAGCTAATTAAGCGTTTGATATAATCCGTGTGGCGCCGGATTAAGAATAGCGTAACTCCATTTCCTTCCGTGGATGTCGTAGAAGGCGACTAAGGAAATCAATTACCAGGAGACGGGCAGCAGCGTCTTCCTGCGATTCCAACCGCTTACTGCGATCGCCAACCCGCCTACCAAGCGTGGCGATTATGGCAAAACCCTTGTATGGTTATGAAAACCACGGAGGAGGCCTGTGTCCTGCAGTGGGCGTCAAATAGCTGATGTTGATGATGATGATGATATTATTTTATACTGCAAGCAAAAGACGCTCGTCTTGATTAAATTTTCCGGCGTATAATTCGATTGGCTGACGTATTTATGTCACGTAGCTAAAGGATTGGACAGATATTTTTTTACGTAGCCTGGATTATGTCCCACTGCTAGGCAAATACCTCCCCTATAGCTCTCCACTCCTCCGTGTTCGTGGCCACTTTCTGTTAACCCGGTAGAAAAATCGTGAATAGAATTTATTCATAAAACGACGTCCAGATAGCAGAATGGTAACACTATTGGTATTCTTAATGAAGCAGCTCTGTAATTATTTAAGTATATTAAAATCAAAGAACACGTTACATTTTTTAAGGTTACACGCCCCACTGCAGTGCACAAGCCTTCTCGTACAGAGAGAAAGTGGACTTAATAATTACCACGTGTGCCCACCGCGTATTGGCAATTTCAAGCCCTGAGGTATGTGAAAACCTCAGGCACTCAGGTTTCCTTACGATGTGTCCATTCATAGTTAGCAAGTAGTGTTTCTACTACAAACTCACAAATAAGGTTTAAAAAAACAATTGCTCGGTCGGCTTGTTCAATTTCATAAGTGTGTTTGTAAGCTATGTCGACTTATATTACACAATACATAAGGGTTCTTATGATAAATGCACTTAAGGATAATGGAAAACATAGCTGAACGAACCAATTCCTATGTACACTCGACAACAATGAAAAGGTCATTGACAAGATCGTTAATTCTCAGCAAGAATGTATACTAACTTAATAAAACTTATTGCATTACATAAACTAACGCCTGTAGCCCTACGCCCGGAGCGATAAGCAGAGTAAAAATTTAAATGCTTAGTAAAGTTAAGAGCATCCAAAAAATAATAATACCAATTATTTGTTATAGATAGATAGAGAACACTTTATAACAAATTTGATTAATTTAGCATTCAGTATTTTTAAGGTATCAAGGATTTTGTCAGTCAGCTTTCTTCATTAGTCTTGAGAACAGTCTTTAAGCAAATATTTGTTCGAAGTAACTGAACACAGTTGAAAGTTCACAAAGGGGTCGTGGGTTTAGGGCACTGCTTCTTTGCTTTGCGCCTGGGTGTTTTTCTACGTTTGTGATGTCCTTCTCTGGTGTACATACATAATATACATAAACTCAAGCCTTTATCCCAGAGGTGTAGGCAGAGACCAGGGACTGCCACTTGCCACGACCGTGACAGATCACTTTCGCTTCCGAAAATCACTTTTTCTTCTTTCTTTGTCTGGTGTCTGTTTTTTATGGCTAAACCGTCTACGCGGAGGTGTCGCTCGATCCAGGGATCGCTCATTGCAATTCAATGTAATGCAATATAATACAATACCATATAAAAGTAATTAAGAACGAGAAAAAAATGCCATTAAAAAGACAAGAAAAGCGCAAAAAAAAGAAAATGTAATAAGTTATAAGGATGATTATGTCATGTCACTAAAAATTTGAACATAAATACATACAGAACCGGAACACATCAAACCACAATATTCACACTGTAATCAAAACCTGTACACAAATAAAACAGTAGTAACAGATTGCAGGCGTCGTTTACCAATGTGAACGTTCGCAAATATTATGCAGAGCAAAGATTAGGAAAAACGTATGTAACCCATATCAGAGGATTTGCGGCGAAGCATACAAAAACAAAAAAGATTTCGTTTCAAATTATTTCTAACTTTTAATGCTGTAGTGTTTTGAAGTCGGTTTTTTTTATTTAAAATTTTATACTTTTCAATTTTTGTGGGGGAGCGGGAGAAAATTAAACAAGTCCCTTATAACCATAATTTACCCTACTTCATTAGTTGTAGTTCTAATGAAGTAGTTCTAAAATTTGTAGTTCTCAATTTCCATCTCCGAAAGTCTTCACCGGAACATCACCAAATTACCTTGGGACTACTTTCAAGCAATTTATGAAACATAAGGATATTACCAAAAGGATGGGCCCCAGTAGGCCTTATTTACTGTTGTCCATTGAAGAGTTCCGCTCTCCATCTTGGAAAGTCTTCATCAGATCTTCACCAAATTAAAGTGTGACCAATGGGACACTATATCTATTCGAACAAAAAAAAAGAATTGTCGAAATCGGTTAAGATTTGACGGAGTTACGCGAGAACATAGCCGAATATACATATATATAATCACTCGAATTTTCGCAGTATCCATCTTTCTTGTCTAAATTGAATAACAAAAACAATTGAAAGTCGATATTCAAATGTTTCACATTTTTTAAAAAAAGAACATCATAGTAACCATTTGAAAAAAGTTTCATTCGAAAACCTCAAACCATGAAGATTCTATGTCAATTCAAAGAACCTATTGCAATAAAACGGCAATTTCATACTTTAACCCCTATTATTAATCCACCCAGACCACCCATTCAAACTACCCAGAAATGAGCGTGTATTTATTAGCGAAATCACTTGCCCTGGTTCGAATGGATAACCTCGTCTTTTTTTGAAGTCGATTAAAAAGTACCTACCTATACAGCCCTGGGACCAGGGCAAGTGATTTCGCTAATAAATACACGCTCATTTCTGGGTGGTTTGAAAGCCGCGGTCATTTAATTAGTAATTAAAAAGGGCATCTATTTAGGGTATACTTTTAAGTATAGACGTAAATAAAAAAATAAAAAATAATTGTGAAATCTTGTTCTTTCGCCAACAATTAGCACCGCCTCTCCGTCTAACAGAACAATCATGCGCGGACCCGCGATATGCACGCACCGCTCTGGATGGCTACTAATGGTTCTAATAGATTCGAGTTTGTGTCGAGATATTTTTGTAAAGTGCGTTTTTTCAAAAACAAAGTAGCGTTGTCGATAGCTATTGTCGGGCTCGTTAATTTTGCTTTGTGTTTCAAACCACTCAAAATTAATATACATATAAGATAATAAACGTCGTCGTCAAAAAGCTCCAATCATGTTGTCTTTAATTTTAGGTACCTAGATTTACACGTTGCCTGTGTAACTGAAAATAAGACAATGACCCCTCACGTGCAATAAGTTTTTTTTTGTAAACGCATTCAAATATTGTAAACGTTAGTATTATCATAGAAAAATATTTTCTGAAAATCCCTTTTCCTGTTTTTTCCTATTTATCTCGGTGCCCCATATATGTGTCATGCACGTGTGAGTTCTTAACATAACTCCTGAACTGCCCTCGCGGAATGGAACGTATAGATGGCCCATACTAAGTTGGACACAGATCTGTGTCGCGGCAGACGAGTGGATAAGTGGTGCACGCACGTATCAAGTCATTCTAGTTCGAAGGTAGATACAAGTTTGTCCCGAGTTTGTCATAGGTGCGATGTTAGTGTAAATCAAATTTCTGAATAAATATTAATTCTCTCAAGCCTTAAATAAATGGAAATCATAATATATTTTTGTATTTTAGCCATATTTTAACAGTGATTATACGGCAACATTATCCAAAATGTCCTCCCGGTACCGACATGTTTTTATTCATAATTTAATAGCCCACACGTGTAAGGCTTTAGCTCAAACGTGCCAGATTTGACAAGCCTAATACTTCATTTCGGGGAGTGATCCACGTGTGGTGCACTCACGCCTCACCTAAACCTCGAAATGCCCCACATGTGGGTCACTCACAGGGAACGTGTTAAGAGTAAGTAAGATAGATTAAGAAGGCTAAAGCCCATAACTCTCCTCGTTTGCCTGTACCACTAAAAATCTTTACACACTTATTTTTCCGCCCACTGAGCCCGCCTGCATCGGAACACGTTTTCAATCTCGTTGCTAGGCAGTGCATAAAAGGTACGTTCAGACACAGATGACTCTCGAAACGCCGCGCGTTCGCTCCACTGTGTGTAAAGAAACGACTACGCTACGTCTCTAAGTAAGTAAACGTACCAATCTAGAAAGAAAAAGAAGAAGAAAGAGAAACATTTATTGCACCAACAGTCACACATACAAAACACTAAACAAATCCGAAACAAAATTAACAGACAACATCAAAAGGAACAGAATCTGAGCGAAAATCATTGACCGTGCCGAAGGGATCCAATTTTAGAACTTTGAAATCCTATAATTCCTCGCTTCGTGGCTTTCAAATTTATTTTAACATGAAATATAAAAAAGGTTTCCGCGTTTCGTCTTACAGCCGGAAGAAGATTATCGCAAATTATTTTTTTATCGCAATAGGTTCAAAGATAAAGAAATATATTAATATTGTTTATTGGAGTTATGAATCGCTCGTAGCCCCGGCTGCCTGAGTGATTTTAAACGATCACGAAGGTTAAGCAACACAGGGCGCGTTCAGTGCATGGATGGGTCGCCGTCTATGCCTAACGCTAGTGGCATTTTTCCGAGCGGTTCCGTGCTTCGCAAGGCACGTTAAGCTGTTGGTGCCGGCTGCCGTCGATAGATGGCAGTCGTTAAGCCAAGTCAGAGGCCTTAGGGCGGCTTGACAACTTCTGACAGTGGACGAGCCACTAGTCTACAAGCCTCCACCAATCCGGACTTGGCCCCCGTGGTGGAGTATGGCCTATACCTTCCTCAGGGAAGAGACCCGTGCCCCTCGGTGGGGACATAATGGGTTGATAATGATTGTTTATTAAGATAAGGATAACTATGTGCAAATCATCATCATCATTATCATCATCAGCCATTTGACGCCCACTGCAGGACATGGGCCTCCCTCATGGTTTTCCCAGTGGAAATAAAGACGTAAAACAAACAAGTCGATAAATGCAAATCAACCGCGTTCAAGATACGCAATAAGCAGAAACTATAGTTCGCTTATTTTAAGACGAGGTGGCGCTGACGGTGTTCTTTATCGGGGTATGGTTGGTTGTGTCTTTGTTGAGAGTTTGATGATTTTCTTATAGATTCCGTCAACATAATCTTGACCACGTTAACATGGGACCGCCCCTGAGGTATCCCCTTTCCAACGCATCGATATAATCGGTCAACGTGGTAAGGAACTATCGCTAATACCTAAAATATAAGTATATTAACGAACTGAGAACATGTTCCTTTTTTGAATCGATAAATAATATAAATATTACGTACCAACACAACGAAACGGAATAGCTGTTGGAGCGAACGCGCTGCTTGTAAAACACTGTGTCTGAACGCACCTTTATATACGGCTAGTTTTGCTGAGCCCTTTGAGCCTGTTCCCTTTGACGCTGCGCCGCGTTTTCCTTGTTATTTTGTACACAAAGAGGCTAGACTAGAACAGAACTACTTTTTCAATTAAAAAAAACGGTATTAATAAGATTTCCTTGTTTTTCTCATGGATTTCATCAAATCAATCCATCGGTTCTCATGGACGCTTGACCATCAAAACAGAGGTCGTGGGTTCGATTCCCACTGGAGGCCGCTGTACTTGATTCGTACAAAAAACATCAGTCTGGGCGTATTTCAATGTTCATGATGTCCTTGCCTGGTTACCATAGCAAAGGGTATCCTAGTTTGGGATCTGGACAAGTGATTGTGTCGTGTGGAAGTTAAAGTTATTATTACATCAATACCTGGACCAAATATATTACCCTCGAAAAGGGTAACATTATCTAACATCAGCCATTGGTTGGCTAAAATGAAATACTAAATAGTATTAAGCCCGACTATTGTGCAACATGTGAGACCTCGCGACAGTTGAACAAACTGTTAATATTGCAGAAAAGGTTTTGTTCGCCCGTAAAGTAACTAAGTAGAGTAGAGTATTTGTATTTCTTTCACCTGGTTGTGCAATAAAGTGTTCTCTAACTATCTATCTAGAGCCTGCAGACTGGACAATGCGCGCTGTCAATATTGATACTGGGCCAATGTGATTCAGTTCAGTGGTTCTTAGGTAAAATCAACTGCGACAAACAAAACGAGAATTTTTTTATTCATTTAACGTCTACTGTTAATGGACCCAATGGACCCCCCGTTGAGTACCACTAGCACCATCGCCAGCGAGGAAAAAAAATGCAAATCTTTTTTTACAGATCAAATTTGCAAATGCAAATCTTGAAAAAAATCGTGAAAAAAATCAGGTCAGTAGCACATATATACCTAATGAACTTAAAAGGAAAACTATCACGGCTAAGTAGGCTTTACTAGTTAACGAGTAAAAGGCGACCACCTTATAAAAGGAAAAGTTCGTTTAGTAATTTGAAAATCACTTCGATGAAGTTGTTAGTTCTGTAAAGCAGATAAAAACCTTCTTTCTACGTAACCCTGCATTGCGTGTGGCCCGACACGCAGTTAGCCGGTTTTTAAACCTTTTACTTACTTACTTTCTCCCTTCCTCACTCCATATAACATTAATATACCACTAACCTGGCCTCCCGGATGGCGTCGACCCAATGCACGCAGTCCACTTCAGAAGCGGCGCGGAGCTCGTACTGCCGCTGACTCTCGCGCCGGTACGAGATGGTGAAACAGAACTGGGGACAGAGAGACAGGCCTTAGATTATAAGATAAGATAATATAAGAATATTCTTTATGGCACACAAGAAGCGAGACATAAAATATGAAGGTTACAATGAAAAAGTACAATGGGCGGCCTTATTGCTAACAGCAATTTCTTCCAGACAACCTTGTGACGGAAAGGTTTCCGAAGGAGAAAGGGAGACGGGTAGTTGGTGCAAATATGAATAGTATAAACTTAAACTTAATAATAAACTTACATAAATCTTACTTAAATAATTGTTATATACTACTACATAAATAAATTACAATACCTATATGTAAGAGGAGTGTCAGCTAGTGTTAAAACTGGGGTGTTTGTGCAAAACCAGGCCTTAGATTCTTTTAAGAAAAACAGATGACCAACAAACAGATCTTAGATTTATCCATATCACAAGCAGCCTATATACATCCCACTGTAGGGCACAGGCCTTCTCTCAGAGAGAGAGTATGGGCTCAATCACCACTTGAGTTCCGATTTCAAGCGCTGAGGTATGCAAATAGCTCAGACACTCAGGTTTCCCCACGATGTTTTCCTTCACAGCTAGCGAGTGATTTTGCTACTATAACTTCACAAATGTACATAACTTAGAAAACAAAGTCATAGGTACATGCCTGCACTGGGAATCGAACCTGAGTCTCTCGCTTCCGAGTCTAATGTTCTACCCACTAGGCTACCACCGCATATTCTTATATTTCGCTTCATTCGCTTTTGGTGTGGGTGTAAACCAAAAAAATATTGAATACTATCAAAGTTAAGAAATTCTATCAGACATCTATCAAGGTTATAATCTACATGTATGTAGGTAGCTGAATTAGCTGAAATAAAAGACATGACATAAAAATATAAGCACGCGTAAGCTCACCTTTGTACAGAATTCATCATAATCATCAGGCCACTACTATCCACTGCCAGGAATAGGACTTGTCCCGTAAAAGCCATCTCTCCCAGTCTCAAGTCATCCGCATCGACGGACCTACCACCGACTCAAGGAAATTGTCCAACCATCGGATGTACAAAATTAATTTAGTGCAACAAAGAACGGACTTCAAAAACATAACCCTCCTCATCCAGCACGTCTGTCACATTCTACCCACTGCAAACAAGTGGGGAAAAAAGTGAAACAATCTGTTGAAGTTTTGGACGCACAGAAAATATGTAAACATATTAGCAACGGATATTTTCGGTATTCCCCGTTTTTAGGGTTTCATACGTCAAAACGGAACCCATATAGAATCACTTTGTTGTCGGTCAAAACTCTTTTTTCGGGAACATGAGGTTTCTCAGAGGGAGGTGTAAATTAAAGATACAGCCATTTATGTCATACCTGATGTACCCGCGGCTTCACCGGCGTGGAATAATATATTGTTGGCGCTGAAGTATGATGAGGATTGAGGAGGTACCACCGACTCAAGGAAATTGTCCAACCATCGGATGTACAAAATTAATTTAGTGCAACAAAGAACGGACTTCAAAAACATAACCCTCCTCATCCAGCACGTCTGTCACATTCTACCCACTGCAAACAAGTGGGGAAAAAAGTGAAACAATCTGTTGAAGTTTTGGACGCACAGAAAATATGTAAACATATTAGCAACGGATATTTTCGGTATTCCCCGTTTTTAGGGTTTCATACGTCAAAACGGAACCCATATAGAATCACTTTGTTGTCGGTCAAAACTCTTTTTTCGGGAACATGAGGTTTCTCAGAGGGAGGTGTAAATTAAAGATACAGCCATTTATGTCATACCTGATGTACCCGCGGCTTCACCGGCGTGGAATAATATATTGTTGGCGCTGAAGTATGATGAGGATTGAGGAGGTGAAGAGGTGCGAGTGATGTACGGGCAGGGAGACGGGATGTAAATAAAAGGTCTCTGTTGTAGTATCAGTAGAGTCTCTCGTAGAGTCTGCGCAGTTTATTACAGATGCACGTGCCTTTATACAATTCGGTTAGTTGCTTACTCAGCGCTACGCGCTTCAGTTCGTCATTTACTTATGCTACCATACTACAGCTCTGGCACAAAGGGCATGGCCAACGCCAACGTCACCATACCACCTCCGACAAGCGGGGTTCGGTTGCGGGAGTGGAGGAAGAGCCAGGTCGGTGGCTTTTGGCGGCCTTTGGGCTTTCTCAACAGCGTAGAGAAGACCTGTTCCAATCTCATTGTGAATTGTTTCATAATTTTACCTTGCAATTTTCCATTATTAAAATTATTAAAATCTGTGTAACTTTTGGATGTATTTTATTGGATATTAAGGAAACTTTCAGGAAAGTTTATTCTATTCGTAGTCGCTAACACAAATACTTGCGTTATGAGAAAAAATCCAAAAAGCCTGAAACACCACAGAGTTTTCAATTCTCAGATTTATATTCTTCGAATTACATAAATTCACCTTCAAGCACTTTACCAATGTGGCAGCACCTGGTAAAACATTGTCCTACTTAAAAAAACGTCTCCAGACTTCCACATTTATAATATTATCAGGATTATCAATCAAACAACGCGCCTGCATAAGTTAAGAAAAAGCGTAAGAAATAAAAAAATATTGAAAAATGGAAAATAGAAGAAAAAAATTGAAAACAAAAGTTGTTACAAGAAACTAAATTGACGTTTTTCAAAAATTGCGCATTTCTGTAAATTTTTTTGGTGCTACGGGACACTCGATGTGTGAATTCAAGTTGCACTTGGCTGGTTTATCTTTCTAGCTCAGAAACCGTCACTCCCAGTCTGAACTTCGCACCGCTTCGCTCTCGTACCAGTATTTCCTAGTTATTTCGAACATAATCCTATTAGTCAGGTTCCCAGCAAGTGTAACACGGACCGTTTTGGCCTGAAACTGGCTAATTCCCCCCGGGGCGTGACTTGGCTTCATAACTTTGTGATGCATTTCGTGTCGTAACTTCATAGCCTGCTTAATTCAGTTTAGTTAGTGCTGATGGTATCTCAAAAGGCCACCAGACCCTATATTACGCGCACCAATCCTGAGTGATAGATAAATAGATAGAGAACGCTTTGAGCACTTGAACAGGAGAAAAAATCCTGATGCCGATGTCAAACGCCGGCACCGTGTGGCGCCGGATTAAGAATAGCGTCACTCCATTTCCTTCCGTGGATGTCACAGAAGGCGACTAAGGAAATCAATTACCAGGAGACGGGCAGCAGCGTCTTCCTGAGATTCTAACTGCATACTACGGTCGCCAACCCGCCTGCCAACCGTGGTGATTATGGCAAAACCCCTCATGGTTATGAAAACCATGAAGGAGGCCTATGTCCTGCAGTGGGCGTCGAATGGCTGATGATGATGATGTCAAATTCCATACTAATTGCTGTTGTCAGGATTCACTTTAGTAGACTCGAGTCATATTTAGGTAGACTCAGTAGACTCGACTCGTACAAGACTCATATCAGGCTCGACTTACCGAGGCGTTTCTCTCAAGTGGTGCCTTGCTCAGCCGCTCGCAGTACGATCCCTCCAACAGCAGCATGCCGGTGGGTCGCGTGTTGTTCTCCGACTCATAGTAGAACAACAGGTTCTGCCGGAAAAAGGTGCTAGTTAACATGGTATACATTACATAAAAGAGACCAGAGTTTGCCATTTGCCACAATCCTGACTCATTCGCTTCATCAAGATTCATTAGTTGTTGCTTGCACGCACGCCGGTTTTGGGTACTTTTTAGAGTTCCGTACCCAAAGGGCAAGGGACCCTATTATTAAAACTCTATTGTCCGTCTGTCTGTCTGTCTGTCACCAAGTTGTATCTCATGAACCGCGATAGCTAGACATTTGAAATTTTCACGCATGATGTATTTCTGTTGCCACCATAACAACAAATACTAAAAACAGAATAAAATAAACATTTAAGGGGTGTTCCCAGACAACAAACGTGATTTTTTGCCGTTTTTGCTCGATATTTATAACGGCAACAGGTAGACCCTTGCAATATTCAAATGTTGTATAGATAATGGTACGGAAGACGTGCGGGAGTCCGACTCGCACTTGGTCTTTTTTTACCAACGATTAACTATTTCATTCATTGTTTTGTTGGTGCATTTTATGACCATGTTAGGTAATTCAAATTTTTTCTTTGAATAAATGAATTAACGTGGTCTGTTAAATATACTCGTAGAATACGAAGAATACGTCAAAGACGTGAACTACTTTGAAGATGAACCAAATCTGGTATGAACAATATACATAATATAAAAATAATTCACATACAATTCAACGATTTGACACTAACACAAGCTTAGCACTTGAAATAAATTTCTAAATACCCAACCTTTCTGAATCTAAATCACCCGAATAAAAAAGATTTGGCGAGTGAATGAACTAAATCAAGAGCTACGCGCAATGAATGATAAAATTTTGCTAAATTCATGCGCAAGTTGAGTCCCAAATTAAGGCCCAACTGGAAAGTAGATACTAGGTTCTCGTAATGTGCCTCTATGTACCTCTCTCTCTCTTTCTATTTCGTGTACCTGAACGCAGGTAGATTATCATCATCAGCCATTTGACGCTCACTGCAGGACATTGGCCTCCTTCGTGGTTTTCGTAACCATGAGGGGTTTTGCCATAATCGCCTCGCTCGGCAGGCGGGTTGGCGATCGCAGTATGCGGTTGGAATCTCAGGAAGACGCTGCTGCCCGTCTCGTGGTAATTGATTTCCTTAGTCGCCTTCTACGACATCCACGGAAGGAAATGGAGTGACGCCATTCTTAATCCGGCGCCACACGGATACGCCACAGGTCCTAAGTCTTGACTTCAAACCAAACGAGAACATCTATTCAGATAGACTTGACGGCTTCTAAGTAATATCGACGCACTTCCCATCACACAAAGGACTTTCAGTAGTTTTGATAGCTTTGAAATGTGATGCTTTGCACGATTGGAGGTGCTCTTTATATCCAGGGTTATATTTTAAATGCACAATTCCTAAGACACGCCAATTACAATTTGTGTTTTGCATTAATTTAATTTTTCAAAATATCAAGGTCTCTAATATTTCATTAAATCTGCGCTTTACGCGCTCTACCAGTATCGTAGCCTTCAGTAAATCATTTCCATTCTATATTTAAACATTAACGGCCTTATTTACAAAAACACTCTAAAAAACTGTAAAACTCTGTTTATTTAACCTGTTAGATTGTGACCTTGAAGAGAACAATTAAAACCATTGTTATAGTAGCTCGATCGGGTCCTTTAGAATTCTACAGGTTACTCTGTGGCTACATCTTTTTCTTGTTAAATCTCCACCACAGACATCGTGCTATCAAACCGTTACGGATCCAGCAGCAGCAGCGTGGTGCAAACAGGCTAATAAAACAAAGCTTTGACGCATCAGGGCCTTTATTTTACCCCTGTATGGTTTTTCAATGGCAGTTGAATAGACAGACGGCATCGGTCGATGTTAATTTGGCCAACTTGCGTTACTATTGAGTGTGTTTATTTAATAACTTGCTGTTGCCTGCATCTTTTGCACATTGAAAATTTTGATGTGTATTTTTCCGGAATAAAAAATGCACCCAGTGCCGGAAACCGAAAACTTTACAAGATTTGTATAAGCTCTACAGTCAGACATCATCATCATCATCATCAACCCATTATGTCCCCACCGAGGGGCACGGGTCTCTTCCCTGAGGAAGGTATAGGCCATACTCCACCACGGCAAGGCAAGGCACGTTAAGCTGTTGGTGCCGGCTGCCGTCGATAGATGGCAGTCGTTAAGCCAAGTCAGAGGCCTTAGGGCGGCTTGACAGTCAGACATATTTTGTGATAATTTTACAGCATCAAATCGAAAATTCTTACGGCCTAATATATTTCTCTTTTCTGCGTACTTACGTAAGTTAATTTTCTTTCCTATTTTTATTATTATTTTTAACTTATCTGGCTTTTTTTTAGATGCATATTTAGTTGTTAATTTATTGAATGTAGTACACAACTGTAATCGATGTAAATAGCAGCGCTTCTTTAAACAATATATTTAATTTGAAACTGTTCACATTATTGAGTAACTTAAATCAAGTGGCGGTGGTAGGCTAGTGGATAGAACCTTGAACTCGGAAGTGGGAGACCCAGGTTCGATCCCCGGTGCGGGCATGTACCTATGACTTGGTTTTCTAAGTTATGTACATTTGTGAAGTTATAGTAGCTATACCACTCGCTAACTGTGAAGGAAAACATCGTGAGGAAACCTGAGTGTCTGAGCTATTCACGTACCTCAGCGCTTGAAATCGCCAATCCGCGGTGGGCGCGCGTGGTGATTAAGCCCATACTCTCTCTCCCTGAGAGAAAGCCTGTGCCCTACAGTGGGACGTATATAGACTGCTTATGTAAATCAATAAATAGAACGTGTTTTAACGGAAATCGAAGTCTTAGATTAATGGCCCTAGGTTCTGGGCTATAATTCCTAAAAATTGCTATCAAAACTATCAAGATTTATGATGTTTACATTTTGGTGGCGCTTGCTAGCTCAGGGTAGATTCATAAATATATAACTTTGTTTACTAAGTCGCTTTTTTCTGACAATAATGCGAGACAATGGACAGCTTGCGTCTAACTTAGATTGATTTGATTGCTTTTATACCATATAAAAAGTTAAGAAAAATTACATAATAAACCATTTTTTTTTCGGGTTTTCCGGGATCACAAAAATAGCGAATAATGAAATTACTCTAATAATAAAAAACTTGTTAGAGTCAGTTTTTTCATTGACTTCTAAACCTTTTCTTAAAAGGGCGTAGATGCACATTTTACGAGATAACTCAAATATCGATAAACGCGTCATAGATTATAAGGCCTTACGTCCAAGTTGTGACGTTATATTTTGAGCCCGCTTTGTAATGGCGCGTCTTTGTACCACGTGAGTATATTGACTTATCGACAGATCATATTATGAAAAGTATTAGTCGAAGAGAAAAAAAAAATACCTCGTTTGTTTACATTTTGACATGGCCTGTCCTATTATATTAAAACTTTTTCAGTGCAAGTTCTCCATTCAGAACAAAATAACGTCGAGAGTAGGGACGCAGTCTATTCCAGTGCATGACCTGTTTTGCATGCATCGCGCGCAACATAAGCGCTGAGTGAAATGACGTGCTAAGCGGACGTACTATGAATGCTAAACCCTTTGGCTCTTCGATTCCGATAGAGACATTCTAGTACGGGAAGGTGTGTGAAAGTGCACTTAACGTATGTCGCTTGAGCCACAGAAAATGCATTATGGAGGTGGTGTTTTCCACAACAATTTATAGAGATACATATCACTGGCCAGGGCACAGGCACCGGTCTTCTCTCAGAGAGAGAGAGAGAGCATGGCATTAATCGCCATGCGTGCCCACCGCGGATTGGCGATTTCAAGCTCTAGGATGTGTGATATGTGAATATGGACACCTCAGGCATCAAGATGTGTGTATTGACAGATAAATGTATTATAAAGTACAACGAATCTGATGGGTCATTCACTAAACTAAACTAGCCGTTCACAATTCATCCGTTTTCTTTTAAACGTATGCTCAGCGATAATTCTCTGCCACGTTGTATGATTTCATACATTCTTTTTTTGTTAAAAAAGGGTTGGTACCCCTTTCTATGATGGTCCAATGTAAATTTGGTCTAGATCTGTGGATAAGATCAATGAAAAAGTCACCGACTGTCTTTCATGAAGTCGGATTTTTTCTTAATGTTTTCAATACAATACATTTTTTCCGTCATTACGTAAACGTCGACACTGCAAGTAAACTCTTGCGAAGTGTAAACTATAGGGGTTAAAGTATGGAATTGCCGTTTTATTGCAATAGGTTCTTTGAATTGACATAGAATCTTCATGGTTTGAGGTTTTCGAATGAAACTTTTTTCAAATGGTTTCTATGATGTTCTTTTTTTAAAAAATGTGAAACACTTGAATATCGACTTTCAATTGTTTTTGTTATTCAATTTAGACAAGACAGATGGATACTGCGAAAATTCGAGTGATTATGAGGCACCCATTTTTCGTATTTTTTTATTTTCTTTATTTGACGCAAGTGAGTCAATATTGTGGGTAAGGTAACGTTAAACCATGCCGCTAATTCCTGGGTAGTTTGACTGGGGTCGGCTTCCACTATCTCTCTTAATTCATCGTTATTAACCTTTGTGGGCGGTCTTCCTCGTGGCTCGTTCTTTAAGTCGAAATTTCCATCACGAAAGCGTTTAAACCAAAATCGCACGGTGCGTTCATTAGTAGACCCCTCTCCAAACGCAGCATTGATATTGCGGGCTGTTTCTGCCGCGTTAGTTCCGCGTCG
Source organism: Yponomeuta malinellus (assembly GCA_947308005.1). Lineage (NCBI taxonomy): Eukaryota > Metazoa > Arthropoda > Insecta > Lepidoptera > Yponomeutidae > Yponomeuta > Yponomeuta malinellus. The sequence goes on along the minus strand of OX371007.1, from coordinate 2,024,997 downwards.
GAACTCGTATTCAAAAATCACTCGAATTTTCGCAGTATCCATCTTTCTTGTCTAAATTGAATAACAAAAACAATTGAAAGTCGATATTCAAATGTTTCACATTTTTTAAAAAAAGAACATCATAGAAACCATTTGAAAAAAGTTTCATTCGAAAACCTCAAACCATGAAGATTCTATGTCAATTCAAAGAACCTATTGCAATAAAACGGCAATTTCATACTTTAACCCCTATTATTATGTCCTTATGAAGCGATGCACCGTAAAAGGCTATTTGAATCAAGTTTATAGCACTTTTAATATAATAAAGTCACCAAATAAGTATTTAGTTATACATTTAGCCGTCCTAAATGCGATTATTTATTAAGCAGCCTATTAAATTATTATTATTAATAATAACTATTTGCCTCTCTCTCACACAATTTGGACGGCAATATTGGAGGACCGAGAAAAAAACAATTAATTAAAGAAAGGGACTGGTTCTTTAAGTAACAGTCGCATACTTTTATTTTTATCATACTGCATTTTACTCTCACACGGTAAATGTTATAAATCAGAAAATGTATATAATACTATTAAAAGTCTTATCTAGGACCGTCGGTTAAAGGTTATTCACTTAAAGATTGTACAGATTATATAGTGAAGTCCCAGATCTGTGAGCTAGGTAAAATTCCTGTGATCAGTGCCCTCTCCCAGTTTTAGACGATTCGTGGTATAGCACAAGCATGTGATAAAAAAATTAAAATAAAATAAAAATAAAATTAACAATGATTCACAAAAACTAAGATGTGATTGCGAGTGTATGTATGTGAATTTGTGTACGTGTGCTTGTGTGTGTATTCGTGAGTATGTGTGAGTTGATCAGTGAGTGTATTAAACACAGAGTAGTTGTCACAGATATATAGGTCTCAGAAGGTCCTCAGTATCAGAGTAAGATAACTGTAACAAATAAGTCTTCAAAGTGGTTTTACACTCATATGAATTCATATCAAGGATGATTCATATTTTGAATGTCCAGAATTTTATTCATTGTGTCATAAAGCATCCTCCTCTGGGTTTTATAATTTTGGCTTGCAAATTGTGTTCTATGTTTTTCAATAGGGCAGACATTTTTAGATTAGATTACATTAGAACACTTTATTGTACACACCAAAAAACCAAATACATTAAAAAGCTTACATGTGTAAGTTTTTTCGTATACAGGTGGCATTTTTTATATCCTCTTCTAGGTGAAGGTACGTGTTTATATTTTCGTAAAATGCAGCGAAAGAAGTATGCTGCCTGACTGTCAGTACTTTGCAATCAGCATACAGAAGATGCGTACGATATCTGACAGGCTTCGGAAGCATGACTTGTAGGACAGCTAGAGAGCTCAGGAAAATCTATTTTTTTGGGAATAGAGCGTGCTTAGAGGAGCACGCCGTGATGCAGTAAGTAAGAAGTGATTCAGCTAAAGCCTTATAAACTGATATTAGAAGGTGAGAGTCTGCCACTCGACGAAGTTTTTGAAAACGGCCATTATCTTCCTTACCCTGCCTTTCAAAATATTAATATGAACTAAATAATGAACTTAAAAGGAAACTGTGCTAAGCCGCGCACATACAGACAGACAGACGGACAGACATGACGAAACTGTAAGGGTTCCTTGTTAACTACGGGACCCAAAAAGCCCGTCCATTTGAAGAGGTTTTTACTTCAAGGTGGTTCCGGCAGATTGCCGGTAAAATCTTGGTCATAGGGACCCTGTATCTTACCTGGTAAAGAATGAACCATTTGAGGTGCCATTTGGTGTTGTCCGAGCTCCTCTTGTGCAGATAGCCAGCCTGTAATATAAATTCTTTGGTCAATGTTTTAATGCAAGCCTGCTTACAAGGAAACTAACAATAACGTGGCATCCTCGTTGGTCTAGCGCAGTGATGGCGAACCAATGGCAAGCGGGCCATTGATGGCACATGCCATAATAATTCGGGCACGCCAATAGTTACAGAGTAGAGTATGGACACGTGGAATTTAATTCCAGTCACATTTAGGTATCTCAATAGTTTAATACCATGACGCCCACTATCGCACATTGGACTTCATTTCACTATGATCGGAAGCACGATGACAAGTTTTGCAAATCTAATTAAAACAATCAAAACTCTAGATGGCACTATGCGGACTTTCATCATGTTTTCGTTTTTAGGATTCCGAAGCCAAGGGGGTAAGGGACGCTATTACTAAGATTCAGGTTCGGTCACTAGGCTCAAGGCTACACGCTGAACACCCTGGTTAAGGTCCTAGTTATTAATAAAGTTTACACAGCACATCTATAAGGATAGATCACTACATTTTTTTAACTATAATAAAATATTCTGGTTTCGGCAAGCGCAGCGTAGGACGACCAGCCACAAGATGGACAGATGACCTCATCCAAGTGGCAGGACCACGCTGGATGCAGGCCGCCTCCAACCGGTCTTTTTGGAAATCCATGGAGGAGGCCTATGTCCAGCAGTGGACTTCTTGTGGCTGAATGATGATGATGAATAAAAAATTACAAAGGATTCAATTACATCCATTGACAGATGTGTTCATGTGGTGCCAACGTGACGGGATGACGACATGAAAATTGCAGCCAAAGACAGCCGTTTCACAGTGTCTTGGCGCATTTCGATTTTCTATAGATACTAGTATTGTTAAGCCGACTTGCCTACCTATTATGTAACTGTCTACTGTATTGGGTTGTAATTTTTTTCGTTTCCGAAGTATCAAAAGATGTATGTATTAGGAGTGAGTTAAATCGGATGAGTTCATCAGTAGACAAGTTACATAGTAACATCCCACCACAATTTCTTAACTGTCACTTAGCCCTTTAAATTAAAATTTGCATGCAGAATATTACTTACGTGGTACTTTAAGGAAGTGGTGGAAGTGAGCTTTATTACTGGTGTTTCGAGCCTGCACGTGAGTGAGTAGAAATTTAGGCAAATACGACTAGAATCAGCCTTGGCAGACTTCTGCTATCTCCATTCCACACTAATAAGTGTTTGGTGACAAGTAAGACAAGGACGGCAAACCTGCGAGTGGTCATACTGCGCCCGGTCCGACAAGGCCAGTAGCTGGCCGTCGTTGACCCGCACCGAGCGCTGGATCTTGGGGCTCAGCATCGTTAATGGCTGCTGGAACAAAGAGATCTGAGGTGAGGAATCTGGTCTTCCATCATATCCAACTGCCACAAATGTGAAAGTCAATTAAAAAAATGCATACATATTTTTAGCCAAGGATTAATTAAAGTCCAAGAATTGGGATTGTAGTCAAAATAGAGTGACAGGTATAACGCGGTTGAGATTTAGAAAAACACATTGTATTTATCATAATATAAAACTTTCAAATTGAACTTCAATTTCATCGGGACATTCGCTATAGGTATCCATCTCGTAGCGTACTTCGTAGCGCTTGCTACGCCGCTGCTACAATCGCGTAGCGGCGTAACATCGTAGCATTTGCAGCTTAGGACGCTTACACTGCTGTCGACGCGTCGAACGCCTGCAGTTGACACTCGTGCCGCCCATGTATAAGCGCCCTTAGGTCGGTTTACTGCAGTACTTTTTTATTTTCTGTGAGACTTAGGGCAATTTGCGTCAAGTCACTGGATAAGTAAGTAAATAGGTAAATACTTATCCGGAGATAAACACCGTGTGTGTGTGTGTGTGTGTGTGTGTGTGTGTGTGTGTGTGTGTGTGTGTGTGTGTGTGTGTGTGTGTGTGTGTGTGTGTGTGTGTGTGTGTGTGTGTGTGTGTGTTTTAAGAAGCTCCCCCGTTTCCATATAATTGTGATAGTTTTGGATCCATTGGTTAAGTACATCATTATAGGTACGAGTATCTCAATTTTACTAAAATTGCGCACGTGAAGAACAGTCGTCAGGTCTATTTTGAGCTTCAATTTGCAGGAATCAATATCTCAAGGGATTTTTCTCGTAGTCTGTTACATCTGAAACTACATTCAATTCCTAAGACTCAAGTACAAAAGCAAAAGAATTTTCGTCCAAGTTTGCTAAGAAAGAGATGCTAACCTAGTGGGTAGAACATTGGACCAGGTTCGATTTCCAGTGTGGGCATGTACCGATGACTTTGTTTTCTAACACAGTACATTTGTGAAGTTATAATAGCAATACCCCTCGTTAACTGTAAAGGAAAACATTGTGAAGAAACCTGAGAGTCTGAGCTATTCACATACCTCAGCGCTTGAAATCGCCAATCCGCGGTGGGCACGCGTGGTGATTAAACCCATACTCTCTCCCTGAGAGAAGGTCTGTGCCCTACAGTGGGACGTATATAGGCTGCTTATTTATGTTATGTTTGCTAAGAACTAACCCCGTAAATTCAGCTACGTAGATACTCAATACCAAGTGTTTCGCTCGCCAACTTTGCACTATGGAAGTAAAAGCTACCAGCTCGGTATCATCACAAAGTAAACTACTTGGAAACTCGTATGTTTTGCTAAAGGTCTCCCGTTACCGTAAATTCTTATATACACTAACTTTGCAACCACAGTAGGTTAACTTGACTATACAGGGTGACTTTGAATTCGTTCAGGGTGACTTTGAATTCGTTCGACATTTTTTAAGGCGACATTCTAAGCATTATTTAGAAAAATACTAGTTTTGTAAAAAGTTAAGCGTCATAATTTTTTTTTTGTCTTGTTAAGCATAAGCAATAATATCAGGACGAAAGTAATAAAAATTGAAAACAAATATTTTCTCGAGCGTGTTATGGTCAGCGCTGACCAACTATATTGTTCTTTCACTTGCTTACACATTTCGGACGATATAGTCTTAATAAATATTTAAGATAATACAAAACATTTTTTGACGTTACGAAACTTCCTACAATTTAGAATTTGGATTTACCGTTTTGATACAAAGGTCGAGAATAACGAATAATTATTTATATGTTTAATGTTTAACCATCACTGTTAAAGTAGTTACAATACTGTTTATCATAATAAAAAGAAATGTCTATAAACTATGAACACGAATATGTCTGGTATTGACAGTAAAATGTCAGCGATTATTTAGAAGAAGTCTAGTATTCTACAATTTCTGTTTTTTACCTACTCGAGTTGTCACATACCGCTTCTATTTCAAACTCTTCTGAAGGTTAATACCTTTTGTTCGGTCAGTGGGGACATTTTTAAGCCTTGCATAAGGTGGAAAACAAACGGTTTGGATGTATGTTGTTCAGGTAGGGGTCACAATAAAAATCCAAGTTTTCGACCTTGAATCCTTGATCTCGAATTGAAGGTGCCAAAATTTGATTTTTTTAACTATTGACTCCTTGAACAAGTCTGAGAGAAGTAAAAGAAGACATAATAACTACCGTTTTATCTGCATTATTTTTTTAAATCTTCCCAGAAAAAACTTACTGGTGAGAGTTTGTAACTAAGTATTGGGTTTCAGAATGAGGGGGCGTGTCTCGAGGGTACCGACGTGTCAAATTGAATGGCAAGAGCTATAATATTTCCCAAAATATATGTCTTGAAACTGGGCACCGACTACAAATTATACTTCTACAATACCTACATCTATAATACTTCTACTTCTAATTATGTAAATTATTTCAAACTTTTTAGTGCTGTAGTGGTTCGAAGTCGGTTTCTATTTTTTATTTAAAAATTTTTATTTTTCAGTTTTAGTGGGGGAGCGGGAGAAAAATAAATAAGTCCCTTATAACCATAATTTACCCTACTTAATTCGTTGCTTTAAAATTTGATGTTCTAAATTTCCATCTCCGAAAGTCCTCACGAAAAGAACATCACCAAATTAACTTGGGACTACTTCTACGCTATTTTATGAAACATACGGATATTATTAAAGGATGGGCCCCTATTGGGCTTATTTACTGCTGTCCATTGAAGAGTTCTGTTCTCCATCTCTGAAAGTCTCCATCAAATCTTCACCAAATTAAAATGGGACCAATGGGACGTTATACCTGTTCGAATAAAAAAAGAATTGTCGAGATTTGACAGAGTTATGGAGGAACATAACCAAATAATATATATATATATATATATATATACGCGTCGAATTGATAACCTCCTCCTTTTTTGAAGTCGGTTAATAAAAATGGAAATTATACAGATATGTCTTAACCTAAGAGTACAGGTGTAAACAGGACAGGGTTAAAAAAATAGAGCAGGCCATAAACTGACTAAAAAAACTCCACTCTGAGCATCTTTTCTCCAATATTAAATACCTGCATGTACATAAGATTCCAAGAGTAATAATTTTATTTATCAAAAACTTAGTACTACAAAGTTTGCAATAGGATTTTCACTTAAATAATGTTTCACATAAATATTAGTTTTTCACATAGCAGTATTTACTTAGAGAGGTCTGGAAGACATGGGATAGTCTAACTCATCCCTTATAAACTTTTCCAATCACTACCCCCGGCCCTTCTATTTTCTATTCAGAAATCAATAATTTATTTCAACGTAAAGAATTTAGATTCTGTTTGCTGAATGTCAATGTACTATGTTACTATGTTAGCCGCTGCCTTCGGGCCGTATTTGTTAAAGCTACATGTCAAAATATTTTGTAATTTTTATGTTATATAGGGTGATAGCCTAATGGGTAGAACATTGGACTCGGAAGCGAGAGACCCAGGTTCGATTTCCAGTGTGGGCATGTACCTATGACTTTGTTTTCTGAGTTATGTACATTTGTGAAGTTATAGTAGCAATACCACTCGTGTCTACGTGATACTGAGTGTCTGAGCTTTTCACATACCTCAGCACTTGAAATCGCCAATCCGCGGTGGGCACACGTGGTGATTAAGCCCTTACTCTCTCCCTGAGAAAAGGCCTGTGCCCTACACTGCGACGTATTTAGGTTGCTTGTTATGTTATTAAGGATAGTAGATTACAGATAGAAATGACCGCTTCTGGATTGGGCGCTTAGAGAACAGTAAAAAGTTTAGAAATAGCAGTAAAATTCTGTTAATCAGCCATATCTGAGTAACTTGCGGCGCCCCGGCCCTCTTGCTCTCAGCGCTAAATTTTCGATAACTTTTGTAAAAAAATACACAATTATTGTATTCAATGTTTTGTTGATTTCAAACACATATGCAGCGGAAGATAAAGGCGCTAAAGGCGTCAGAAAACTTCGCAATTTGTTTTTATAAGGATTGCTCTGACCCTCAGCTTTGACCAAAGATCTTCATGGGGGCCGAAGGGCCACAAAACCTAAATAAACAAGGCTTTTAGAAGATAAAAGGTGCCCTCCGTAAGGCCGGGACCGCTCTTGTGTTCGGAAGTACTCCAACCGAGCCTTGCCTGGGGAGGGAGACCGCTGGTCCCCCCTGCCCGTACCTGGCTACGCCCCTGCTAATATTCCCACTAAACCATCCTGACATTTTATAATTTCAACAACATGGCTGGGCCAATAGGCGTTGAAAGGCCTTCTCGGCTGTATTTAATTTGAGACCCTCGTACATTACACCCCTCGGCTGCCAGAGTTTACGCACGCGCGCGCGTGCCGCTGCCTTACTCTACCAATAGGCCGATAAATCGCTCCGTTTAACTGTGAGCTTAGGATATAGAGGGAGTCGTGGGATTAGCGAGTTTTGGGCACAGTGGACAGTTTATATTTTTATTGCAAAGTCGCCCGTAACGTATCTGAGTAGAGCACAGTCGACAGGAGGTCAAGCATTACATTTTTCTTGCAAAGTCGTAAAGGTTGTGGTTGTGGTGTAAAATTCGATGTGCTGCTGACTTTACTGGAGATCTGCCTTATTGCGTAAGACGCCCACTAGCTCGCTGGATCGACATTCTCAGGCAGATTGGAAGATTCATATTTTTGAAATATCATTTAACATAATTTTACTAAATTCGCGGTTAACGCGCTCTACTAATGTCACAGACTCTAGTAAACAATTGTCCTATAAATAAAAATATCCATTCTCTTCGACTAGTCAGGCATTTTCAAACAGTTCCACTACAAATCAGATAAATGGAAGTAGAAAATGATAAATTCTAAATGCAATTTATCATTAATTGCGTATTTTTAGGATAATCCTGTAGAGTTTGATCTAATGAGGTTGTCTGGATTGAGTCACCCCCGTTCAGGTGTAATAGAGATCCGTTGACTATGATTAGTGCACAAAAGTGTGGATCGAGAGCAACAAAAGTCTAGATTTGACGGATAACCCGCGGCTGCCGCAATGCGGCGGCGGGTCCATTACATCCCCTTGGGCACTGGAGGGTTGAATATGTTTCTCTTTTTCATTATAGTACAATTTTCAGGACGTCTAGCGTAAATATTCACCTGACTTAAGATGAAGATCGGAACCATCTCAAAATGTATTAAACATAAACATTTACATACAGGCACATACATTGCTTCTGGCCCCACACTAGGATACCCTGTGTCGTGGGAACCAGGAACAACGACATCAGAAACATGTAAACGTCCAAGACCTGGAGTTTTTTTTTTGTCCCGTGCCGGGATTTGAACCCGGGACCTCCCGCATGGTATGCAGATGCACTACCGCTACGCCACGAGGTGATCAAATACTTTGTAAATGTAGGTATTGTAAATCCGCTAGCCGCTCCGCCCGATGCTCTCTAAGGTCAAAGAGGACGCTGCCATCTAAATCTTGTCGTTTAGCTGACTGCGAACTGCGAGAGAGACATTCTTGATGAAATACGTGACGGTTGTGCTTAGCAGCCGGATTAAGACAGATGCGTTGAGTAATGGTCATTGTGAATAGCGATGATATGAAGTAGGTACCTATCCCATCGCGTCGAAGGATTGTTGCGATTCCCTGGGCCTAGGTCATTCATTGAGATCGGTAGCCATTTTATTTACTTTCAAATAATTAAATAAGCCGGTGGTAGCCTAGTGGGTAGAACATTGGACTCGGAAGCGGGAGACCCAGGTTCGATTCCCAGTGCGGGCATGTACCTATGATTTTGTTTTCTAAGTTATGTACATTTGTGATGTTATAGTAGTAATACCACTCGCTAACTGTGAAGGAAAACATCGTGAGGAAACCTGAGTGTCTGAGCTATTCATATACCTCAGCGCTTGAAGTCGCCAATCCACGCGTGGTGATTAAGCCCATACTCTCTCCCTGAGAGAAGGCCTGCAGTGGGACGTATATAGTAGGTTGCTTATGATAATTACATAAGTCTTTTCATATCGGTGACATCATCATCATTATCATCATCAGTAATTTGACGCCCACTGCAGGACATAGGCCTCCTTCGTGGTTTTCATAACCAGAAGAAAATGGAGTGACGCTATTCTTAATCCGGCGCCACACGGCCTAGGTATATCGGTCACACTGAAATTTAAATTAGAAAATAAGTGGTGAATCCTAGCGTACTCTTTCTCTTGCGGAGAACATCAGCCAGGGCCGGATTACCATCAGGCAGTTGAGACAATTGCCTAGGGTCCTCGATCGGCTATGGGTCCCGCGCTTCGATCAGTTTTTAAATTGAAAATGTTTCTTCGAGTGCAAATTTGGAGATGTATTTGCAACAAGATGACAGTATTATTTTTTCTTAACGTTCGGAATATATTTCGAATGACTATTGAATAACATTATTTAATTTGACCGCGGCGATACCTTCGTAATATACTTAGTAAAACACAGCGTAGTATTATAAATAAAATTGCGTTGTAGATGTTGGAAAAGGGTAAAGGAGCCCGAGACGTGCAGTGCCTAAGGGGATCGACATGGTTGATCCGGCCCTGGGGCCAGTGCCCGGTGATGGGTCGTTAAATAAAAAAATAGCACAAAACTTCCATGTGAGAATTCATAGAAGTTCTGTGCTTAACAAACGAGCAACGTTTTTGAATAACGAACGGTTCTTAAATTAAAACAGTAAATATTTATGGGTAAGTAGGATCTAGAATTTTTTAATGACTCGCGATGCTCCTAAGTATATAGTTATATGTCACACCTGTATGTCACACAATAATTGACTGTACTCACCACTTCAGTCTACCCGTGACCACGGCAACTGCAACTGCCTGTATACGTCCCACTGTAGAGCACAGGCCTTCTCTCAGGGAAAAAGTATGGGCTTAATCACCACGCGTGCCCACCGCGGATTGGCGATTTCAAGTGCTGAGGTACCTAATAGCTCAGACACTCAGGTTTCCTCACAATTTTTTCCTTCACCGTTAGCGAATGGTATTGTTACTATAACTTCACAAATGTACATAACTCAGAAAACAAAGTCATTGTTTGTCATATTGTCACTGGGAATCGAACCTGGGTCTCTCGCTTCCGAGTCCAATGATCTACCCACTAGGTTACCACCGCCATCAATGATGCTGGCTTCGAATTGGTAGAACATCCTCCATATTCTCCAAACCTGGCTCCTAGTGACTTTTATCTGTTTCGAATATTTAAAGACTAGGTATTTAAAGAGGCCAGAAATTTGACGATGATGACGCAGTAATCGCCGCAGTACCTACAGGGTTTTTTACAGAATCAAGGTGAAGAGTTTTTTGAGAAAGGAATTTTATGTTTAGAAAAAAAATATGCTAAGTGTAGACTGTTGAAAAATAAAATAACATTTGATAAGAGTTGATTGCATCTTATTCATTCTCACTACTTATTGAACCCCCCTACTACTTTTACGTGTTTGTCTGCGACATGGCTTCCTCGTCTTATTTCTTCTCATACTTACTATGACTATCATTAGCCTACCTTTACCCACCATTGAGAATAGGCCTAAACCTTATTACATTCTTTTTGTTGCACTAACCCGTGCTGAGGACAATTTAAAAAAGAAAACCTATTTAGAGGCTAAAAATTCTACCCATTCCGGGACTCGAACCCGCGACCTCTAACTAACCGTGCCCGCGCTCTCCCAACTGAGCTAATTGGGCAAGTGCAGGCATCGGCAAAGTTTCGAACCTCTTTGCAAAGTTCTCTGTATTACGTAGAGGCAGCGACATCTGGCCGAAGCAATTTACATCACTTGCAGCCCCGAGTAACCCACTTTGCAGTTAGGTTCTTACAACGGAATGATATCACGGTACCTACATGATTATATACTTTTTGTTGCACTAACCCGTGCTGAGGACAATTTTAAAAACCTATTTAGAGGCTAAAACCATACTTTATCCCTGAAACACGCGCAGTCCCCCGCCATTCCCGTCTGTGCTTCGCCAAGTACGTAATTACCAAAGTTAGAGCTATGCGTGGGTAAGGACGTATTGAACTGGACATACATTATTGAGTGTGTTATAATTACTTGTAATGGATTTCCTATAGTGTGTCAGACTGTATGAAGTCAGTTATGTTGGTAAATAATCAATTGTTTTCAGAACTCCTTTCACCGTTTAGTCAGGCGCGCTTTTAATGTAGCCGAGTACCGTTACTGAAACACAATTAATAAAACAAGTAATACGGTAAGACGCGGTAAATTTTTATGGAAAATAAAATACATAATTTCACACTTCTCCTTGTCGGAAATGGTTTCATAATTTTTTGCAGCATATTTTTCCAATTTCTTATAACAACGTTCTGATTATAATGAACCGATACGGTCAAATTGTCTGAAATAAATAAATAATATTGTTAAATCGATTCCAATCAAACGCTTTACAGGTTTTGCGTTATTGTCATATCACGTCGTTTCAACGGTCGTAGGTAATTATTTAAATATAGTCTAATTTAAACTAACTTACCTTTCAATTGTAAAGTAATTTAAAATTGTTCACATCATAGAATAGAGAGTTCCAAGAAATAAACTGATTAGACATCTTCATCGCGCACTTCACACAAGCACAGCCTTGAACTAATTACACATATATAGCAATTTACTGAATAAACAATTAAGTATCTATCTTGCGTTGAATAACAGTTAGAGGAATAATTAAAACAGCAACCAACAGCAAAGTTTACTATTTACACTAGCGCCTGTTGCATTTGTTGTGGCAAACTATTTCGCACTAGCATTTCACTATTGCTTGCATTTCCCGGCAGGCGTTTGTGATTCGCTTGCCGTTGGGGAGTATTTTCTCGTGAGACTTTTTTCAAGTTCAGTCACAAACTAGAAGTGTTTATGGGTGATTATCGCTTGGGAGAGTGGTGCGTGGCTGTGCCGCCGACAGTAGCACAGCGACTGCCGGGCTAGCACCTGTGGCTGGATCGACCGCTGCGCGCCTGCGTGCCCTTGGTGACGTATGAACTTGGACCGAAGACCTAAGAACCGGCAGAGAGTTCTATGCTAATTACCATAGTGATGGTCGGGGAGAATATTTTCTGAGAATGATCTCTCATGATCACGACAGTTGAGAAAAAGCCGGGTCAGTGCGTGTCGGGCCACGCGCAGTGTAGGGTTCCGTAGAAGGAGGGGTTCTTAAATACCTGCTTTACAGAAGTAAAAACTTCATCAAAATAATTTTCAAAGGAATTTGTATGAAGTTTTCCTTTCATAAGTTAGTCGCCTTTTACTCGTTAGCCGTTTTCCTTTAAAATTCATTATATGCATTAAATTTTTTCACGTTTCTACAATCAACCGTTTAACCCGGAGAGGCTGGGGGCTCAGGTTGCGAACCCTACTATATAATAAAGTATCCTACTATATTAGGGGCTCAAATACTATATTTCTAAAAAAAATATAATAAGCAAAACTACTATATTTTGCGTAGAGCGGAATCCAGCCTTCATCTTTTTCTAAAGCTCGCTCTTCAAGTCTAACCCCCAGTTTCTCGTACACTAAAAACTGTTAACAGCTAACTAATCTACTGTTAACAGCTATCAATTGACCAAGGTGCATACAAAAAAAACCACTGAAAGCTGTTAACAGTAGATTAACAGCTTGGTAGTGTACGAGAAACCGGGGGTCAGTCCGTGAATTGCGCTGCACGACTACCGCTATTTTTTACTATTTTTTTACCATTTTTTTGCCATCTACTATATTTTTACAGGTAATAGCTTCGAAAATACCATATATATGTTATAAAAAAAGTTGGCAACCCTAGTGGGGGCCGCCGTACTGTAACATGCGGTATAGAGCTTAATATTTAGCAAAAGGATCACTAAATCTTAAAAAATGTTTCTCCTACACTCACAATATTTTTGAATAATCAATTTAACGATACCCCACTATGGTGCAGGCGAGAAAAAAAATGCATCCTTAATTTAGGTGCAGGGAAGTACTCTAAAGTCGAATTATCGATTGCATTAATTTTCAGTAAACTTAGTAAGCATATGTATTAAGGATTACGGATTACTAATGGTTGACCAAAAAATTATTGACAAATGGTCATTCGACAAACAACGTTTAACCAAATGTTCATTTGGCAAACGAGACATTTGACAAAAGTATCATCTTCCAAAACTCACTTAGCAAATGATCCATTAGCAAACACTGTATTTGTTAAATGTTTTGAATATTAAAATGTCAATTGACCTTTTTTAATTTCACCAAATAATATGTTTCGCAAATGAAGCATTTGTCCAAATGTCATTTAACAAAATGTTATTTTATAAAATTGCACTTCTTTTTTCAACATTACGATTTAGTCTGTTGGGTAAATTATTCCGCTACCCGCGTATCGCCGTGAGCATGAATTTGTTGCACTGACATTTGAGGATAAATGCATTATTTGGTATCATTTTATATTTACAGGTAAGCTACAAGATTAGATACTTAGGCATTCAATTAATTTTTAATTGAATCGTCATCATCATGAATTTAAATGAATGTTCATCATTAATAATCTAAAAATATTGGCCATACATAAATCAACAGTAGTATTTTCTGGCGCTTCGCCGGCCGCTGCCGCTGGAGCAGTGCCCAGGGTAAGCAGAAGAAGTGAAGAAGCAGGTCGGATATCACGAATATTTATGAATATTTACAAATATGTATTACTGATAACTAATGAATGTTTTTTCATGTTTTACACAATGAAAAAAAAATATTCCCTCGAATTACGGAGAACGAATTCAAAATCACCCTGTATTACTTCGATTCCTAAGTCTACACACAGACGAGACAATATTTTCAGCACCGAGATACACGCTTGATAGCTCTGGCTCGAGTACCTATGCCTACATTAGATACCTACTTAGCTCCCTTTACTTATCCACATAATATATATTCGTTTGGTAATTTTCATTTAACAACATTGCGCTTTAACAGTTGTTGAACTCGTAGGTACTATTATTATACAGGATCTTTGCAATTTGGATGAATTTTGCGAAGTCACCCATAAGGAACATAACTATCATACCTATTGAGTACAAAGCGCATGTAAACGTTGATGCAACAAAGAGGATAGTATACCAAAGAGTATTAATTAGATTGTACGCAACTTACTTCTGTGAACTATGGAGCGTAAGCTTATCCAGAGTCAACATCGCGTCGCCACATCCCGTCTCGTCCCATCTTGTCCCGCCTCGCCCCGCTCGACCCACTTCATCCCACTTCGTCATACCCCATCCGGTACCATCCCGTCCAGTCCCGTCGCGCGCCGCCTCCAGCCCCTCCATGCCACATCGTCCCACCCCATCCCGTCTCGTCGCGTCCCATCTCGCTCCGCTCCATCCCGCTTCGCCCCACCTCATCCCATCTTGTCCTGTCCCGTCTCGCAATACCCATCCTGTCCCGTCCCGTCCCGTCCCGTCCCGTCCCGTCCCGTCCCGTCCCGTCCCGTCCCGTCCCGTCCCGTCCCGTCCCGTCCCGTCCCGTCCCGTCCCGTCCCGTCCCGTCCCGTCCCGTCCCGTCCCGCCCCGTCCCGTCCCGTGCCGTCCCGTCCCGTCCCGTCCCGTCCCGACCCGACCCGACCCGTCCCGTCCCGTCCCGTCCCGACCCAACCCATTGCGTCCCGTCTCGTCCCGTCCCGTCCCGTTCTATCCCGTCCTGGCCCGTCCCGTCCCGTCCCATCCCGTCCCGTCCCGTCCCGTCCCGTCCCGTCCCGTCCCGTCCCGTCCCGTCCCATCCCGTCCCGTCCCATCTTATCCCATCCCATAATGTCCCGTCTCCTCCCGATCCCGTCCTAACCCGTCTTAATGCCGTGTTACCTTGAAGTAGGAGGGGCTATCGCCTGTATATTCTGCAGATATCAATTGGAAAAGATTGTTAAGGTTGAGTTTTAGACCGAACGAAACAAGTCGGGAAACAATTCGCTCCCCCCCGCTCCCCTTTAGATCTTTAGCCTAATTAATCTTTGTTTCTCGTCACGCATATTTATACGTAGGCTTTGTACTATGTTTGCAATGTACAATGAGTTCTTTTTAGGGTTCCGTATCCGAAGGGTGCCAAACGGGACCCTATTAAAAGACTTCACTGTCCGTCTGTCTGTCTGTCTGTCACCAGGCTGTATCTCATGAACCGTGATAGCTAGGCAGTTAAAGTTTTCACAAATGATGTATTTCTGTTGCCGCTATAACAACAAATACTAAAAACAGAATAAAATAAATATTTAAGGGGGTTTCCCATACAACAAATGTAATTTTTTGCCGTTTTTCTCAATCTTTGTGTCTAATGTTGTATAGATAATGGTACGGAACCCTTCGTGCGCGAGTCAGGCAGTTGGCCGGTTTTTTTTTATATTGGTTTTCGAGAAAATAGGTTAATAAATAATCTAATTTCTAGGCTCTTACTAGGGCGAAAAAAGAATCAGTGGCTAAGGAACCGGAAGTACGTTACTGCATAGGAATACGTCATCGACTAAGAGCCAAAAAAACTTTTATTTTTAGTTTTTTCTCACATTGTATTTTCCGGAATATCACGATTTTCTTTCATAATTTTATGTAATTCGCGTTTTACACGCTCTTCCACTAGGCAAGTATAGGTCAAAGCAGATGAACCGTGAAACGACATCAAGGAACCGTGAAACGACATAAAATAAAAAATGTAATAAGGATCTGGCAAAAGAAAGCTTAACTGAGAAAAGGCGGCAATTTAAAAAATGCTGTTGTGGTATCACCAAATTGTTCTGTGGTACCTACTAAGAAAAAATTTTATACCTACATGGTACCTATTTGCTTAAAAAGTCTTTCAGTTTAGCCTTATTTATAAAATAAAAGTAGATTCCACTAAAATACTCTTCAGACTGAGTTCATGCCGGTTTGCAACAGGAATAAATTCCTCTCACAAACCTGCTTTAACTGCATGTTAAGAGTGTTTTAGAGCGATCGACTTTTTTTTTTATAATTAAGACAGTTTATATTTTATTCTGCGTCTTCATGAATAAAAATTATTTGGTCATTACCTTGCACGTAAACATCTTAGTTTTGTTTCAATTTAGGTACGCACTGATCATAATTATATTACTATGATCAGTAAATTTTTGTGTACAATAACGAATATTCTATCTATCTATCGCACATAACTTTAAACGTATCACAGTCACAGAAAACGGTCACGCTTTCGTTTGCCACTATAACAACAATAATAATAAAAAGGTAGAATCAAACGCTATGTACCTTAAGTCACGTCAAATTAGCATCTCTACTTAGTCTATGTGTGGAATCGACAATAAAAAAAAACAAATGTCATTGCAAGGTGAAAGAAGATTTTTGTCAAGAATACATACAAAAATAGCTACAAAATACAAACAAAATAAATCTGTAACATCTTTTGTGTGTTGTTTCCGCGACGCGGTGTTAGGTACATAAAAACCTTTGTTTACACCCCGAAACCGCGCTAAATCCACCGGTCGTTCTCATGGTGTGCTGAGGCTTGGTAAGAATGGCTTCGGGATCGAAGAATAACATTGTGAACAGACTGTTGAACGTGAGGCTCGAGGAAGGTGGCGGTGGGGGCGGTGGCGATGATCAGCCTCCGCAGAACATGCTACCGTCCAACCAGCACGCGAGACAAGGCGGTAGCGTCGATGACGAGACCGGCCAAGCGAACGAGCCCATAGCCTCTTCATCGGCCATAGAAAACCTCCACCTCCAGCCCACCAACAACTCCGGCGGACGCCTGCACAACTGGCAGGCGACGAAAACCACCGTCAAAGAACGTCTCTCCTTCCTTTTTAATAACGAAATACTGTGCGACGTGCATTTCATAGTGGGTAAGGAAGCAAACCAGCAGGTCATTCCTGCCCACAAGTTTGTACTCTCAGTTGGCAGTGCTGTGTTCGATGCTATGTTCAACGGAGTCCTCGCCACAAAGTCTGATGAGGTAGAACTCCCTGACGTGGAGCCGGCAGCGTTCCTGCACTTGTTGAAGTTCCTATATTCAGACGAAGTGAGAATCGGGCCTGAATCTGTGATGACTACTCTGTACACGGCAAAGAAATATGCAGTAGCTGCTTTGGAGGAGCACTGTGTGGATTTCCTGAAGAGCAACTTGGGGACAGACAATGCGTTTCTGCTGCTAACACAGGCAAGGTTGTTTGATGAGCCCCAGCTGGCAGCATTGTGTCTGGAGATGATAGACAAGAATACAGCTGATGCATTGAATGCTGAGGGGTTTACTGATATTGATCAGGATACTCTCAATGCAGTATTGGAAAGGTAATGTGTTTTTTTTTTTACTTCATAAATTAAGTAAAATCAGAGTGAAACCTGCTGACCCTCTTCTGACAAAATTACAAGCAAATATCTGAAATAACATAATTAAGTAGACTGTCAAATTTAAGACATTGTGCCTAAAGCTGCGTTATATTATTTGATACACTGGCAGTTATAGCTGATGCATTTCACTGCACTTCATAGTTCTTGTTTTAATGTAATTGAAGTTATTGAATTTTTGAATAGAAAAACTGGCCAAGTGCGAGCCGGACTCGAGCATGAAGAGTTCTGTACCAACATTAAACACAAAGATCGAGAAAAATCAGAAAAAAACAACGCTGTATGGGAGCCCCCCTTAAATATTTATTTTATTTTAATTTAATTATTTATTTTTGAAGCAAATATAGAACTAAATATTCTGGAAATATTTCAAGCGTCTACCTGTCGCCGTTATTAATATCGAGCAAAAAACGGGAAAAAAAATTACATTTCTTGTATGGGAGCCCCCCTTAAATATTTCTTTTATTCTGTATTTAGTATTAATTTGTTGTTATAGCGACAACAGAAATACATCATCTCTGAGAATTTCAACTGCCTAGCTATCACAGTTCATGAGATACTGCCTGGTGACAGACAGACAGACAGACAGACGGACGGACCGACAGACGGACAGTGAAGACTTAGTAATAGGGTCCAGTTTGGTACCCTTCGGTATGGAACCCTAAAAACTGCAGCATGTATTTTTTCCACCATAGTGTAAGATAATTTAGTGCCCACAATAAATTATTGATTTCCACACAACTTGTTATAACATAAACCCATCTTATCTGGTAGTCTATTCTATTAGGTACAATATCTGATCAGCCCATAAACAGAGCCTACTGATGACAATAGGACTCGTCTCTTTCATGCCAACCCCTCCTGTCCTCAGCCAGTCCATTGCAGGGTATTAAGAAATGATAAACAAATATCCATGCAAGGTCTGTGCTTGACTACAATATTTAAATACCACATTCCATCTTATTCCAGGGACACTCTACGAATACGCGAAGCAAAAATATTCTCAGCAGTACTTCGCTGGTCTGAGGCAGAGTGCATTCGCCGACAGATCCCCGTCACACCAGGCCACCAGCGCATGGTCCTAGGACGCGCCTTCAACGCCATACGGTTCCCACTAATGTCTGTGGAAGAATTCGCTATGGGGCCTGCACAGAGCGGATTGTTGGACGACAGAGAGATAGTGCAGCTTTTTTTATATTTCACGGTGAACCCGAAACCGAACGTGGGATTTCTCGATACGCCTAGATGCTGCATGACTGGCAAGGAATTGACGGTCAACCGGTTTCCCCAGACGGAGTCAAGATGGGGGTACAGTGGCACAACTGATAGGATCAGGTTCACCGTAGATCAGAGGATTTTTGTTGTTGGTTTTGGCCTGTACGGATCTTATTTTGGACCCACTGAGTATGAAGTGCATTTACAGGTATCACTTTTTATATCAACTTTTCAATTCATATTTAAGAATAAGAACACCATTGTTTGCAATCATTCAATCATATTTTATTGTTTCATCCTTCGCTTATTGCACAAAGGAATCTAATGTTTTTATTTTTAGCTCTGTACCACGAAAATAATGTCATTCTATTGTTTCACCTGCTTGCCTTATTTTACATAACTTTTTTCATATTAGCAACGCATCCGGAGCCTATAACCTGTTGGAATAGGGCAATGTATTATTTTGCTTCAGCAGATGCTATATTTGATTGAGAAGATGTCTTGTTCATCATCATCATCCTTCTGACGCCCACTGCAGGACATAGGCCTCCCTCATAAAAGCCTAGGTCGTAAAGATTGGTACAAAAATATTTCTAAGACCTTTGGTTTTTCTTCAAAATGTACTTTGTAGATGAATCTGATCAACTTATAATTTTTTGTTTGAAAATCGCTTATGTCGTAACTGAGTTTACAGGGATGTAAAGGTTGAATGTACTCACAAACCTGTCTAAAAATACTCTTCCTTATCAGATAATCCACCTGGGCACCAAGAAGGTCTGCGGTTCTAACACCACAACATTCTGTTGCGACGGTTCTGACGACACATTCCGTGCGATGTTCAAGGAACCAGTGGAGATTCTGCCAAATACTTCATATATCGCCAGCGCCAAGTTAAAGGTGGGTTCGAGCGAATTTTTCAAAAGCCTAATTCTGTGGCAGAATGACCTTAAATGGTTATTCTGAAGTAAAACTTTATTTTAGTGGAAATGTGAAACAATTCTCACAATATCCTAGTTGACCTTTTTTTTAAACGATAAAAATGCCTGTTGAAGGTTTTGCTTTACAACTAATGTTTTTCCTTATATAACCTGCAGAAGAATCTTATTTATTTTATTTTATTTGGTGTACAAAACAGATCACAACCATTACACGATATAAAAGTAATAAAATGACATGAGTACTAAGTTGTGGTCTAAAGCATGCACACACAACATTGCCACATGTTAATTTGAGTATCTGAATAAAGTAAATTTTAGTCTTGTGGTACAAAAACGCTCGTTCCTAATCGGGTACAATCTAAAACGTCACAAGATGCGAGTGACGCCTATTGTTATATATGAAACATTATCATTATTTGGGTTATATGTTAATAAATTTTTAATGTTTTTATGTATCTACATCCTTATTAGAAAACGTTTAAAATTTTATAGAAAATGAAAAGAAGAGATCATAAAAAGATTATTATTAGAGTAACAGGATCTTTCACATTTTTAAGTCGCTACAAAAACTCGTTTTTTGTGTGTTTTAATAACTATTACCAGAGTTTCTGTATGTACTTTATGATATAAATACAATATCATCCCAGTGAAATTTTGATTCAACTACCATACTATATAGTTATTCAGGCGTAAATTATTATTATTATTATACTTTTATTGCTCACATGAAAAAATGTAAATGTAAATGTTCGTAAAGATACATTCTTCTTTTCGATCGTAGCGTCACGACTGAGAGATGTGAGGCCACCACTTGGCTACGGTTTTACGGGGAATACAACGAGCAGGCACCTCGGTACCCGCCCCGGATTGAGTAATTTAAAATATTTTGCTGTCTCTTTTGTCCTCCAGGGCACGGATTCGTACTACGGCACGAAGGGACTGCGTCGCGTGACCGTGGACTGCAACAACGGCGAGAAGGTAGTCTTCCAGTTCTCGTATGCCGCCGGCAACAACAACGGGACCTCCGTGGAGGACGGCCAGATTCCCGCCATCATCTTCTACATATAGACCAGATGTCCGCCATGACCTGTTACATCTAGATCAGATCCCCAGTATCATCTTCTACGTCAAGACTAGATCCCCACTATCATCTTATGCATCTAGAACAGATCCCCACTATCATCTTATACACCTAGAACAGATCCCCGCTATCATAATCTTTTACATTTACATTTTACATACAGGCACATACATTGCTTCTGGCCCCACACTAGGATACCCTGTGTCGTGGGAACCAGAAACAGCGACATCACAAACATGTAAACATCCAAGACCTGGGGTTTTTTTTTGTCTCCAGCCGGGATTCGAAACCGGGACCTCTCGCATGGTATGCAGACTCACTACCGCTGCGCCACGAGGTCGTCACATGTAGATCAGATCCCAGTATCATCTTCTATGTCTAGACCAGATCCCCACTACTATCTTCTACATGTAGATCAGATCCCCACTATAATATTCTACATCTAAACCAGGTCCCCGCCATCACCTTCCTAAATCTTACTAAATCCCCGTCACGATCCTCTACATCTAGACCAGATCCCCGCCACCATCTTCTACATTAAGACCTAAACCCGGATAACTCGGCTCACGGCTAAACACGAGTTGACGGTGATATTGGTGGTAGCTTAAAGGTCTGACCACATTACTCAGGGCCAGCGACGTGCGGGCGCTACGATACAATTTTAAACACGTTTATTAAGATTAGATGTGGCCCTTTCGTTCCAGAGCGTATCAGGGATGGGAGTGTGTCCTGATCTTCAATATCTCCAATTGTAGATACCATGCTCATTATTTTCGATGCCCGTAGAACTTAACGTGGCCCCACTCAAGGAGCAGTTCCCATATAAACGTACTTTGGTTTTTATTTACAAGAGACGTGCCAGAGCGCAATGAAACTTTACCGATACGTTTAGAGGACACAAGTCGAGGTAATATCAAGGCAAGTAATATCGTTCATATACTAAAAGTCCAGGGAAACGTCTGAAAACCATACATTTGTAATTCAATCATTAAAAAAATTGTCTCGGATCCCTCGGAATGCGAGTCCGACTCGCACTGTCCGGTTTTTTTTATTATTGGAAGTGGTTTAATTATTGATTCTGAAAAAACAGTAACTAGGTTTTGCGTTATTTAAAAAAACACGTATTTTCTAGTATCCATTTGCGGAAATTAATGAAAGCGCGCGGAGCCCTAAGTAAATGAAAATTTTATAAGAAAACAATTGCACAAAGACTTTGTATCTACAAGGTCACAAAGAGAACCTCATAAGAACTTCGGACCGAAACTTGTTCCGAACTATGTATAAAGTCTGCATCAATCTCGGGAATTATTTCTCATATAAGTTATGAGTTTTAAATTAGTTTAAAGTAGCTAGTAAAAGACATATCATTTTGTTGAAACGAAAGACCTTTCTTTACTTCAATGAAACCTTACATGCACACAAATGTAGCCCAAATTAACCGTGCACTTAGACACTTTCGTAGTTAGAACATTTCAATGTCTTCTCGTAGCTCCGGCTGCCTGAGTGATCTTAAACGATCACGAAGGTTAAGCAACACAGGGCGCGTTCAGTGCATGGATGGGTCGCCGTCTATGCCTAACGCTAGTGGCATTTTTCCGAGCGGTTCCGTGCTTCGCAAGGCACGTTAAGCTGTTGGTGCCGGCTGCCGTCGATAGATGGCAGTCGTTGAGCCAAGTCAGAGGCCTTAGGGCGGCTTGACAACTTCTGACAGTAGACGAGCCACTAGTCTACAAGCCTCCACCAATCCGGACTTGGCCTCCGTGGTGGAGTATGGCCTATACCTTCCTCAGGGAAGAGACCCGTGCCCCTCGGTGGGGACATAATGGTTTGATGATGATGAATGTCTTCTAGGGCTTAAGGCTGCTGTTACGTTGAGCGTCCTGTCTCACTCGCACAATTTAACGTTTTTTAATATTGTAATAATATGATAATTAAATTGTGGATATTCAAGGCATATTTTTCTTTGCATAAGTTTACGATCGATACAATTTGATTACAAAATTAATAATTTTAGAAACAACTTTTCCTTATTAAAACCAACATATCGGCAAAAACTAATATTTAAAACTAGATGACTCCGTTTTTTTTTTCTTCTCACCGTTTAAACCTTCCCTGGACTTCCACAAATATATAAAAACAACAATTGAATCGTGTGATTTTAAAACGACACATGTCCTTTCATTACAACTTTGCAGGAAATAGAAAAAACTGTTTTATTCAAATACTAATATCTACAACAACAATATTTTAGCATATTATATTGATTTCTGTATGAATAAACTACATTTTTTTTTCTAATGTAGATCAATAGGTAGGTGTAAATAATTTAATAAAAAAAAATGGGCAAGTGTTATTTTAAAAACACATGTGACTTGTGTTGTTTTAAAATCACACGATTCAATTAGCCAAATCGGCCCAGCGGTTCCCGAGTTTAGTGAGACTAACGAACAGCAATTGATTTTTATATATAAGATGTCCGTAATTTACTAATGCATCAAACCCTTAGACCACATTTATAAAAGTTTACTTATTTTATTTCAATAATTTATAATGTAAAATTGTGCTAGCGAAACAGCATTCTCCACGGAAGAACAGTCTGAAGGTATGTAGCTTGCAAGAATGCCTGTGAGAGAACTGAAACGAAGCTGGAGAGATGGCGCCACCGTTGCAACTTAATAAGATTCGCCATTTGGTTTTTGTTGCCTATTTATGGTACATATTCGACTTGTGGTGACCAAATTCAGCAAATGACGAGTATGAGGACTAATAAGAGAAAACATAACTGTACCGACAATGGTGGTCTAAAGGTTTGGCTACATCACATTTTACCTATCAACATAGTATTTCGATTGGAACTCTTGGGAGGTATGTTAATATTTTAAAGAGAAAATCAATGAGGTATTGTCCTCATCATCAGCCGTTCGACGCCCACTGCAGGACATAGGCCTCCCTCATGGTTTTCTAACCATGAAGGGGTTTGCCATAATCGGTATTATCCTTCCGGCCGCCATCGCAACTGAGTTTCGCAACCAGTTGCGATGAAGGATTTTCATTCTTTGTTGGCAACTGGTTGCGATAGAAGAATGTTTTTACTTAATAGGCAACCAGTTGCCAACAAAGACTAATTTTGCCGCCGTGGCAACTAAGTTTCGCAACCAGTTGTGAAGAAAGAGTTTCTGTTATTGGTACGCAACTACGAATGTTTGGCACAATCACAACCCATAATGTACTACTTTAGTTCGCGAGCATTCGATACTAACCGGTTTAAGGTTTATTAGAAGCTTTCTTATTTTGATTTTGTTTATTGAAGTACAAGTTTTTGTTATTTAATTTAGTTACACGTTAAGCCAAGTCAGAGGCCTTAGGGCGGCTTGACAACTTCTGACAGTAGACGAGCCACTAGTCTACAAGCCTCCACCAATCCGGACTTGGCCCTCTGTGGTGGAGTATGGCCTATACCTTCCTCAGGGAAGAGACCCGTGCCCCTCGGTGGGGACATAATGGGTTGATGATGAATTTAGTTACACGAACGTTTTAGCTACCAAAAGGAAAAGGTTTTACTTTCTAACCTTATAACGTACTTAATAAATTTTACTCTTCTTTAGCAACTGCACTTTTAGAGAAATTGCTTGTTGGCAACTGGTAGCCTGTTACGTAAAAACATTCTTCTATCGCAACCAGTTGCCAACAAAGAATGAAAAATCCTCCATCACAACTGGTTGCGAAACTCAGTTGCGGTAGCGGCCGGAAGGGGTATTATGTGCCACGTACTAAAGGACACATTCTAACTAACTTGTGTCACAGTACAACATTTTGCCGATTTACCGATGTCCATTGGCCTGTTTTTTTTTTTTTGACGCTGTTCTGATAAAAAAAAATTGGCTGCAACTTTTGTGACCATAAAACTTCTGGGTGCATCATTGAAGAAAAGTTTGTCATATCAGCCAAGCCACTTGTCAAAATTGCACCGTAGTTGGTAACGTCGTCGGAGTATTTTCAGTTCCCATAGGCAAGGCATAACTACATAAATTATATGAATGTATGTACATGTAGATAATCTGTGATAGGTGTGGTATGAACTGTTTAAGGGGTAACCCGGTGCTGTTATTGCTATTGGATAGATAAAATTTAATTATGGTGATAGAAATTTTTAGAGCCTACCGCCTACAACCTTAGAACATGAGACTTTAATACAAGTTGCTAAAGGGCGGTTTTTATTGACTCCAGGTTCAAGGAATTCTAAAAATAGCTATCACTGTTTTTTTTGTAGCCTATATTCGTGCCACTGCAGGATACAGGCCTTCTCACAGA
Organism: Yponomeuta malinellus; assembly: GCA_947308005.1. NCBI lineage: Eukaryota > Metazoa > Arthropoda > Insecta > Lepidoptera > Yponomeutidae > Yponomeuta > Yponomeuta malinellus. Next base: position 1,999,918 of record OX371007.1, on the reverse strand, counting down.
GAGAGGGAGAGTATGGGCTTAATCACCACGCGTGCCCACCGCGGATTGGCAATTTCAAGCGCTGAGGTATGTGGACACCTCAGACACTCAGGTTTCCTCACGATGTTCCTAGTCATTGGTACATGCCGGGATTCGAAACCACGACCTCCCGAATGGGAAGCCGGCATTCTACCGGTCCGCTACCACTATTAACCTCCTCAGTCCTGACTTTGAAAACAACAGTTGAAAACATTGTTTTTATTCAGGGTCAGGACTGAGGAGGTTGACATTTCATGTTCACTTTTTGCAAAAACGTATTATACAAAAATTATATGATGTTTTCTATTGATGGCGCTAATTAACACCCTTAAATAACGATGGGTGTGTTTCTTAAAAGTAAACAGTGCAATTATTCTTATCCAATTTCGGACCGCTCAGTAGGGTCTGATTTCACATCAACGAAAGTTTAAGTAATTTCTGTTAAGTTAATAACGCATAGTGCTTACGAAAGCTTCAGTTTAAACATTTCTATTACATCTGGTTGTTGGGTTTTTCACTTGAAATAGTGTTTATCTTCATGTTAATTTATTAAACCTCATGTTCTTCTAAATAAGACCCTACGTGATGTTTTATTATTTTGCTGTGCGTAGTTCAGTGGCATGGCTCTGATGAATTGAGTGTCAAAACTATTCAGAGAAAAAGAATATTCTTTATTGTATACCGGAATGTTACAGAAACAGCAATGACTAAAGAAAAGATACAATTGGCGCCCTTATTGCTAACAGCAATAAGGATGAATGAATGAATGAACGAGAATGTGTTTTGTAAACGTCTACTTTCGACACGCAAGAATTCTCATGTGCCCACGATTTTTGCAATTTTTTGCGAGTTGGTCTTGTAATAAAATTTTGTTTGTAGAAAGAAACGTAAAATTGAAACTAAACTAATCATATGAAACTAATGTAATAATCGAAATGTGGTACCCGAAACCGTGCGTGCATGCAACGACTAATGAATGTTGAGGAAGCCAAAGTGATCTGTCAGGATCGCGGCAAGTGGCATTCCCTGGTCTCTGCCTACTCCTCTGTGATACAGGCGTGAGTATATGTATTTTTTTGCGAGTTGGTATCATATTAAAAAGTTGTTTGTAAAAAGAAACGTGAAATTGAAACTAAACTTTATTTAATAATCGCTCTACAGGTGTAACAAAATACCCATACACATCTAAAAATGGGAAGTTCTTCAGGTCATGAACATTTACTGAAAAACTGTGGAAGATCTCCCCTGTTTCATACATTTATACATTTTAAAGCCGTAGAGTGATAAATTTACTGCCTTATTAAAACACGATTCCTCTGAAGTACTCGCCAGAGATAGCCCTTGCTGAACATCCCTCCGGTCTCGTGGTCCCCCTAAGATGTGCCCCTAGGGGGACAATAAGGAATCAGTGCTGTGGGCAGCAGATCTGCAGCAATTATTGAGCCCGAGGCCGTTTTACCGCCGCATGGACATAGCTTTTATTTTTAATTTTATTTTTCCTTTCTGTTTTTTATATGTTTGATTATATGTCTTTGTGGCGTTAAATAAATGTATATGGTACTAAGGAGACGGAGGGTTCCTCTTCTTTTTCTTTAGACAATTAATTTAATCTATGGTTACGTCTTTTCCTTGTAAAATCTCCACCACAGATTATTTTAATCGACGTTCATCGAGTGTTTTAAGGAATCGTGTTTTTATAAATAACACCGTTGGCTTGGAAAAGCTGATATTTGTTATTTTGAAATCTTCACCATAGTAAAAGTTGCTTGTAATGGACGAATAGAACTCTCTCTTTTTTTTTTATAGATATGAAGGAAATCTGTTACTCCCTATATATGGTTTCAAGACGGTTTTATAAAACATTCATCTAAAAAACTCCTCAAATGCAGTTTAAATAGTCTACCGTAAAGGAAAGACCAACTTAAACAGCATTTGAAGAGTGTTTTGAGGAGTCTTCTGTTTAAACGTCTCTTCTGGCGTGTCGATAGTAGTACGAGAGCAGTAAGTATTTCGTTTTTTTTACTGCAATTGGTTTAAAATGTTAATTTCTAGTCACATTGTTATATTTTTCCAATGACGTAATTATACAGAATTAAATCCATTATTTAACCCAAATGATACAAGAAAGTTAATTTGTCGAATGTTTTAACGAATTGAAGCAAATTGAACCAGGAATTGAGCTGTGCGTGTATTCCTAAGTTTAAGGAGGTATTTTTAAATGAATATTTTTTGTACTTATAGCCAATTGCGATGTTCGATTTAGATGTCGTCAATAAAACAATATTGTAAAACATTAGACTTTTATTTATAGAAAGACAGCATAAGCGAAACTAAAATTAAAATAATTATATTGTTAATCGACATATTTTTACATGACCTAACTCCACAATTATATAGGTAATTCTAATTATAGTACCAAGACTAGAGGCTCACTACAATATCAACATAAACCAAGAAAGTGAACACTTAGGCGCGAGACACGCAGATGGGACGTGGGGCGAGGGTGTCACAGACCAAGAGCGACCGCAGAGCAAGGACTGTGGTCTGTGATTACATCTTACAGCGCCCTCGCCCGACGTCCCATCTGCGTGTCTCGGGCCTAAGTGTACTTAAGATCACTCATCAATAAGTTAATCAATAGTTATTAATAATTTGTTTAATGGGGTCGCAAGACTTTTCGAAAGAATGTCTTAAGTTTTTTTGGTTAGGTAGGTACTAAGGATTGCTCTGGACATTGTTAAAACATTCTACAATCAACACGCATAAAAGATAAAGGGCTTAGGGTGGCGTTCCTTTTCTTCTAGAACCTACTCTTAAGTCACAATAACAAATTTATTTCACTTCAAGTGTAGCGATCTAAGCACCTGTGCCGTGCGTACAGTACCTACAGCGCACCATCTTCTGTAACTTGGTCTTAAGTGTCGACCTCATTTGAAATGATACAAATCGAAGATTACGTAGTACTAGTAACATTATATTATATTGGACGGTTTCACGTTGGACGATAACCGTAGCGGGTCAGCGACACGACATCGTCAAACTGGGCCTAGAGTCTGCTAATGCTTAGTTGTTCATTAGACCAAACAGGGGATGTATTTGCAAAGGGCAAGATAAAATGTTGGTCTCTGCCTACTCCTCCGGAATATAGGCGCGAATTTTCAATAAAATTATATTAGCATGAGAATAGCTGTTATTTGCCTCTGTTTCGTCGTCTACTAAGCAATAGCAGTTTAATGTCATTGCAACGATATAGCTCGCACAAATTAAATATTCATCTCTCGCGAAGAAGATCGAATCGCGTGAGGCGCAGAGTTCAGTTGCACGGGTTATTAACCATTGAAATGCGATTGGTCAGTAGACTAGGTAGATACAATAGTGTTAATGAAACAACTATTGCCGTACCAATAGGTAGGTATCCCTCTATTGAACCACTATGCATGTAAGAGACTCGCCCCCCTGGTAGTTCATAGGTATCATCAAACTGGTAGTTTCGTTACATTCACTAAGGCCGTTGTCTGAACGTTGTATGAGTACCAGTCCAACGATGTCGTCCAGTTACAGTTATCGTCCAATGTCCATTCCGAACCGTTCAAATCAAACCGCCCCCATTCACAGCCCAGTTTACGAGCACCCCATGTCGTTTTGCCACTCGACGTGTTTCCACGCCAAGTTCTTTGACACAGGCCTTGTTTTCTCAATCGCTGACAGGACGTCGGCCAGACTGAGCCTGTCTTTACGATGCTGCTGGTTGCCTGAAAGCAAAGGAAAGTTGTACTTACCTACGGTTGATGGCAGGTCGGTCGGTCAGACAATCGGTCGGTTGGTCAGTCAAGGTTTGATGTACCCAGAGGAGGGTTGTTATTAAAGAGACAAGGCGACGCTTGAGGAATTGAGGATTGGACACCGCTTCAAGGCATACCTGATGCAGAGATCCTTTGCTGTGCAGCGAGGTAACACCCAGCATCAGTCTGGGCGTATTTCCATGTTTGTGATATCCTTTTCTAGTTACCATAGCACAGGGTAGGTATCCTAGTTTGGGACCAGGAAAAGAGATTTTGTGTGGAAGTTATTATTGTTATTATGGGGACCTCCGGGTCACATGTGCCTTAGTGTACCTAGTTTATTTAACTGGCAATGTATTTTTAATTACTATTTTAAATCACTTTTCTGACGACACTACGGATGTACTCTTTTTTTTTGCATATCGGTAACATTTTAAAAAAGTGATCTGTCAGGATCGTGGCAAGTGGTCTCTGCCTACCCGTCTGGGATACAGGCGCGAGTTTATGTATGTATTAAAAAAAATAATATTCCTTTATTCAAGCAAAACATACACATACAGAACATTGCAGAAGCCTCCTTTTAAATAAATATACACCTGTACTAGGAGGCTCCGCTCTTTCTACACTATTGATAGATAGGTAGATAGAACATTCTTTATTGTATGTACACCAGGAATTACATATGAGAATTTAACAATAATATAGTACAATTGGCGGCCTTATTACTAAAAGTAATTTCTTCCAGACAACCCTTGACGGAGAAAAAATGAGAAGCTAAATGACGGGTAGTCGGTGCGTACCTACATGTGCTTTAAACAACTATTTTACATTATTAAATTTTAAAATTTAATAATAATAGGTAGACAAATCAGCTAAAAAAACTTTTCTTGATTTAAAATTTAAAAGCATGCTCATTTCATATGATAAATTATTTTTGGTACGAGTGTAAGGCAATCGACCATGTCTACCAACCTTTAGTCATACTCGGCAGCATCTTCCTAACGTTCACCATCATGGCTTCCTTACAGACTAGCTTGATATCGCTCCCGGAGTATCCGTCACACATCCTCGCGAGCTCTTGGAAGTTGACCTTGGGGTCCAGCTCGATGCTTTTCGACCTCAGGTATGCCTCGAACAGCTGGGCTCGAGTGATATCGTCCGGCAAGGGGATGTAGATGCGCTTTTCGAGCCGCCTGAGCATAGCTGGGTCGATTTCCCTGTTTGAAGTGGAAGGGCGCTATTGTTGGGTAGTTTCAAAGATTTTAGGAGTGGAACTAGGGCGCCCGCTGGGAATAGAACCTACTGGTGTAACTGGAAAGAACTGATGAAGAAAGCCTGAAGCATTTTTGCATTAATTTAGAACGGCTTGAGGAATTTAAACGTAATACTTTTAACAATGTGGTGGTAGCGCAGCGGCAGAACCCTAGCCTCACATTCGGGAGGTCGTGGGTTCGAATCCCGGCATGCACCAATGAGTTTGTTTTCTTACGTATCTACATGTGTGAAATTTCAGTAGCAATACCACTCGATAACTGTGCAGGAAAACATCGTGAGGAAACCTGTGATGTGTTCACATACCTCAGCGCTTGAAATTGCCAATCCGCGGTAGGCACGCGTGGCTATTAACCCCACACTCTCTCTCTGAGAGAAGGTCTGTGCCCTGCAGTGGGAGGTAGTTATATAGCCTGCATAAAAAGAAAAACTTTTAACAATGCACTAAGTACTCATTCTCATCCAAGGCCTACCATCTACCATAGAAGTTTATACCCCTACAAGGCTTATCAAACTCCATCAAACAAGCGTACCTACCATTTAGCACGTAAAATTGACATAACTCTGGACATGAGTTGTACCTACCGACTTGGAGGCTTCTAAAACAAGTCGATAAAAACAAAAAAAAAACGCCTAAACAGAAACTAAAGGTCGCTAATTTCAACACTAGGTGGCACTGAGTACCATCAGCGCCATCTAGTGTTAAAATTAGCGAATTTTAGGTTCTGTTTAGTGCGTATTTTGAAGGCGGTATTTATAGCGTTATGTGTCCATAACGCTGTGAAGATGTCTTTGGCATATATGGGACCACCTCAAGTACTCCTTTTCCAACAAAAAATAATTAATGCAATCGGACAACGTGGTTAGCAATAATCGCTGAACATACCTACTTACTTACATAGGTACTATAGGTATAGGTACTATTGACGAACTAGGAACCTCCCCCATTTTTGAAGTCAGTTAAAAAGCCGGACTACGAGTATCTACTTGTACCTACCTACTTCTTCTTCTAATACTCCATTCCACGAGTCGAACTCCTAGGGAATAAAATACTCGCATCTCATTGGTCAATGCGCGCGGCTAGAGATAGGTAAGCCAAACAATAAGCGAAGACGGTCCGCTTCATACGGTAGGTAAGTGGCTATTAAAGGTCACGCACATTAACCAATGGGCGCACATAGACGAAGATCATCGCTCCACCGAGTGAGGACGTCCTGCACTACGTTTACTGATCCGCGGTCTCCACTCAAGAACTCGTCTACCCCATCGGTATCAGTTCTTCGGATGATATGGCCAGCCCACTGCCACTTCAGCATATTATTTCGGTGGGCTATGTCGGTGACTTTGGTTATCTGTCGGAGCATCTCGTTTCGAATTCGATCTTTCAGAGAAACCCCGAGCTTAGCCCATAGCACACTGAGCGACTCGGTGGAGCGATGATCTTCGCAGGGCGACTGGCAAGAGCTCGATGAGAGTAGCCGAGGACCGTGCTCAGCGGCGTGCTATAGGGGAGGTCTATGTCCAGCAGTGGACAAGCGTGGGCCGATGATGATGATCCACATAGACGATTTTCTTTCGGAGCTCGTTTCGTGGAATGGAGTTTAGTACATGTTTAGCCTGAACGTGTTTAACATGAAGGCAAAAAGCTAGTAAAAAGATTGATCTAGTACATGTATCACACCACGATGAGCACAAAAATTATTGATTTCATGAGTCAAGACAATGTGGCGTCTCACCAGGGCATATTGGAGTTAGCCAGCAGGAACACTAAGCCGTCTCTAGCTGCAATGCCGTCCAACTCCACCAGTAATTGCGCCTTGAGCCGCCGCGAAGCTTCGTGCTCGCCAGTGCAGGCGCGCTCCGAGGTCAGAGTCTCCACTTCGTCGATGAAGATGATGGACGGGGAGAAGTAGGAGGCCATGTCGAATAGCGTCTAAAGGATAAGTTTGCTACGTTTTAATCAAGAAATCAGAAATCAATAATTTATTTCAACGTAAAGAATTTACATTCTGTTTGCTGAATGTCAATGTACTATGTTACTATGTTAGCCGCTGCCTTCGGGCCGTATTTGTAGTGGAGAAAAAGGCAGCGGGAAAAAAAAACTCCACTCTGACCATCTTTTCTCAAATCATCTTAAACTTATACATCAAAGCCTATATGATATGATTCCGTGATAGCCACTAATAACTTTAAAAGCCAAAATAACACTTCTTACAAAAGTAGGAAAAACAGTAATGCTGCGGCCAGACACACGAACAGCACCCGTTCACGAGCATAACGCAGGGGTCAGCCATCACCAGTCTCAACCATTTTAGAGGGAGATAGGTGACCCGGCCACCACGCCACCATTCGAATGACCTTTAGCAAACCTGCAGATTGAGTTCTTGTCAGCTATAAAATGTGTGCTATAGTTATTAATGTGCAATCACGTCGTCAGTACACGTTTTTAAAATTAAATAAATTAAAACCGAGGTCTTCACGTATCTCTCCACTAATAATCTAGCTTGATTTTTTATGACCTTGTGCTAGTTTTTTTAGACGCCAGCAAGGTCTTTTAATACTCCTTGGACGCAAGGAAGCTGTTGGCAATTGAGGAATCAATTGACTCTTGATGACCCTTGGGAAATATAGACTGATAAAATAGAAGAGTTTCTATTCTTTATAAAAATATTTATATGGTAGGTATGTTTATTTCGGAGCTGATAGGTGCGTAGGTACTTTACTATTATGTATACTTCATTAATGATTTTTAAAATATTGCATAGCATGTTTCTCAATTTATAATAATGACTCTTAGGTACCTATTTCCATTTATTTTAATACTACAAAAACTGAGTGAATTTAAAATTCAATGGTAGTACCTGTACCTACCATAAACTCTTTCTGGTCTTATAAAATGGACGCTAAGTGGCGCTGACGTCACACATTCATTTCATTTCACGTTTTAACGTCGAATGAAAGATCCCCAGTAAAAATCTTTTTCACATCAGTCCATATCCACACACCTTGACGATCTTCTCGGACTCGCCGCGCCACTTGGTGACAACGCTGCCGCTGGAGATGTTGAAGAAAGTGCAGTTGCTCTCGGCCGCCACCACTTTGGCCAGCATCGTCTTGCCGGTGCCCGGCGGGCCGTGCAGCAACACCCCACGCCACGGCTCCAGAAGCCCCGTGAACACTTCTGGATACCTTGAAAACGGCGAGGGGTTTTGATCGACAGCTAAAACTGAGATTCTGGGGTAGGATTGCACACATTCGGACAACCAACGCCGAAATTACGATTTCATCATCAACCCATTATGACACCGAGGGGCACGGGTCTCTTCCCTGAGGAAGGTATAGGCCATATACTGCACCACGGGGGCCAAGTCCGGATTGGTGGAGGCTTGTAGACTAAGTGGCTCGTCAACTGTCAGAAGTTGTCAAGCCGCCCTAAGGCCTCTGACTTGGCTTAACGACTGCCATCTATCGGCGGCAGCCGGCAACAACAGCTTAACGTGCCTTGCGAAGCACGGAACCGCTCGGAAAAATGCCACTAGCGTTAGGCATAGACGGCGACCCATCCATGCACTGAACGCGCCCTGTGTTGCTTAACCTTCGTGATCGTTTAAGATCACTCAGGCAGCCGGGGCTACGAGCGATTCTTACGATTACCCCGATTATGATTACCCCATATAATATCAAAGTCTACAAAAACACTGAGAAAGAAGGTGACGAGTGCGTATTTACTATACTAGGTATTTTTCGTACCAGTTTGTCGAACCTAAGCACGTAAGTCATCGAAAATAAGACGTTAAACAATAGGGAACAAAAATGGTAGCTATTAGGTATATTATGATGATTGTTCATCATAATATATTAATTTAACTGGCGTAGAAGTAGGTGTGCTTTAAATACATTATAGTGTGTACTAAACTTTTTCCATCAGAATAAAGAATATTATTGATGCTCTTACCATATAATATATGTTACCTACGTAGAAAATAAACTACTAGTACCGCAGCACTATTAGGTCGTAGCAATAGGGTTAACTGCAGCCTAACCAACTGTCTGAAACTTGGCTCGCTGCCACACCGACCAATTACACAAAGGGTGTAAAATAGCTAATTGAATAGTGCTCGATGCTAGTTGCAATTGCAGATAGAGTGGTTTTATCCCAAACTATGGGTGCTGATAAATCAACACAGTACCTAGGTAGGTACAAGAGAGCATACACCTGGTTCCATTTTTGTACGGAGGCATCGAACTCTAAGTTCCTACACCGGCCCCTCCATACAAATACTAAACCTGGTGCTGGCACTTTTGAAACCATCTTTCCACCATCGTCTAGGGCATGCCCTAGAAGATAACATTTGAAAGAAAAGTAGGTAACCAAGGCGGTGTGCAAGCAGTGCAATAAAAATATTCGCTATCTATCTGTCCAGTCCTTCCGTCCTTCGTCTGCACTCTTAGGATAAGACTTGACCCACCTACACGTGTATCGTTGGTTACCTGATGGGATAAACCACTGACTCCATCAGCAAACTCTTCGCCGAGTCCAGTCCCTTCACATCATCCCAGGTGAAGTTGGAGGGTCTGATGATGTCCTGGTATAGTAACTCTGCCAATTCCTTCTTCTCGGGGGAAGCCCGCTTTAGGAACCCAGCGAGGGGTTTGCGGTCCAGGGACGGATTGCTGGGGTTTTCGCCTTCCTGGAATTAGTAAATAGGTTGTGGATTGGTTCCATCGTCTTCTCAATGGTTTTAAAACATTCTTGAAAACGGGCCTATACTCTCTGATGAACGCTCAGCCACTACTGCAAGCTTGCTTCTGCCCTCCATTACGTAAGTGTCCATAGTAGTGGATTATACAATTTGACGTTGCCAAAGTGTCAATATTGTATGTAATTGACAGGTGTCTGAGCATCGTACAAGTCCATATAGTGAAAAAGTTACGTAATATCCTCAGATCGTCGTTTCAGCGACGGACATCCTACCCTATGTCCTCATCCAGCCACTGCCAGCAATCGCCCCAGATCGTCGATCCAGCGACTTACCATCATCAAACTCTTCACGGTGAACGTGGAAGGCAGGTCGTCCCCTTCCTTCTTGATCTTCTCGATCAAGTCAGGCTTGCTCTTCCTGACGTGCGCAGACCGCCTCGGCGGACCCGCTTCGGCCTCAGCCTTGCGACAGAACTGGGGCTGCTTGTTGAACCGCATCAGGTAGTAACTGCAGTAATCCTGAGGAAGGGAAACGGAGTTTGTTAGCATCTTCACTGACATATATTTTGCAAACTAAGGAATTGGATATTTCACTTATCGTCGGCCTCAAAATTGCGGCAGAACTGGGGCTACCTACTTATTGAACCGCATCAGTTAGTAACTGCAGGAATAATGAGGAAGGGAAGCGGAGTTGCGTTTGCATCTTCACCGGAATATATTTTGCGGGCAGAGGAATTTGGTATTTCACTTATTGTCTGTATCAAACGTGCGGTAGTGCTGGGGCTGCTTTATTTAAAAAATTGTTTATTGACCATAACTTTAAATTAGGTTTTCTCAGCCGGATACCAAGAAAACATTAGCGTTACATAAAATTCCGTCAATAGGTAGTAGGCCTCAACTGTGGTTCAGAACTGGGGCTACCTAGTAGGTACAGTAATCCTGAGAAGTTGAAGCGGTGTTGCTTTTGTATTAGATACATAACGTTCCATCACTGATATATCTTTTGGAAGCCGTGGAATTGGATATTGCACTTATTGTTGGCCTCAAACTTGCGACAGAATAGGGTCTGCTTATTGAAACGCAACTTGTAGTACCTAATTGCAATAATCTTGAGGGTTTCAGTTGCTACCTTCCCAGGTAGGTATATATATTTTGCAAACCGAGGAACAGGGTAGATATACGTTTACTTTCGGCCTCAGTCGTGCGGCAGAACTGGGGCTCTTATTGAACTTTCAAGTAGTAACTGCAGTAGTCCTGAGGAGTGGAAGGAAACGCTGTTGCGTTAATATTAAGTACCTACATAATATTCCTTCACGGCTATTTCTCCGAGGGAAAAAAAGGTGAAGGTACCTACTACTTGTAGTACCATCTACACTACACCAAAATTTTCGTCTTTAAATTACATTACTCGTCACACCTGTCTGGAGCCGGGTTAAGTCGCATTTGTCCTCTGACCCCTAATTCGATCTAACAATCCCCAACCGCTAGAACCCGGTCGGAAATTAACGACCAGTGGCGTCCGAACCGTTTGCATAGCGCAAAGCAAATCGCTTCTGCCATCCGCGTCAGCGCTGGAAGCCTTACAGTGCCGTAAATCTTGTAGGACTCATTCATGCATGGGCTATGAATAGCTGCCTCAGTAGCATGCTTATAGAAATCCTTTATTCTGAGTTGAGAATTTCGCTAACTTTAAGCGTCCACGCCTGGAGATCTGTAGCAGCAGTGATATGAAAACATGTCAAAGAATCACTTTAATAAAGCAAAGTACTCAAGTATCTCAACTTGGTCCCGATGCCACATTGAACCCTGATATCTGTATATTTGACCCAATGTCCGACGTTGGATGGTCGAACCTGGGTCTCCCGCTTCCGAGTCCCATGTTCTACCCACTAGGCTACCACCTCTTTCTTCTTCCTCGTAAGCACTCCTCTGAGGCAGTTAAAATAATCTGTCGTTATTTAAACTGCCTCAGAGTAACTAAACTATCTCTGAGGAGTGATTTAAGGACTCATGATTTGATAAATAACACCGTAAGTTTTAAATGTAATTACCTGATTACGTACAATAAAAAATATTCTAACGATCTTATTTATAAAAACACGAATCATCTAAAACATTCCTCAGAGGCAGTTTAAATAATCTGTGGTCACGTTTTTTTCTTTACCACAGACTATATTTTAAACTGCCTCTGAGAAGCCTTTTAAGGAATCCTGTTTTTTACAAATAAGACCTATAGAAGACGGCACATAAAGACGAAGAAGAACGATTTTTTTGTACAGAAATTTTCTAATTCTCCTTATAAATTTATTGTTCTAAATTAAATAGTACATTGTACACCAAGGGGAGAAAACGGTCTATTTCTATTCGAGATTAGGTATGTCTCCGCTGCGCGTCGGGCTTAAAGGAAACTCGAGAACAGAAATAGAACTTTCTCCCGAGTGATACATAGAGCTTACTACTTATTACGAGCGTATTGTTAAATTATCAATTTAGTAAAAAATAAAAAATTTAACAAAACAAAACAAATCGCCGCGCTTGTTTTTTTTTTCGTAGTGCAAAAAATGGTGTCCATCAATTGAAAATCGAGTACAAAAGAAATTCCCACCTCTTTTTTATAATTATTTGATATAAAACCTTCTTGAGATTTGACGTTTGTATTTTTTTATGTTCGCTGCTAAAAAAAAAAAGAACGCTGTAACGCAGAACACGGATCTTTTCCCGCCACACATTTATAAGGGAGAAATTACGAATTTTTTAACACATTTATGAATGAGCAATGAGACACTTTCTGAGTGGGTGTGATATAAAATTATTGATAGGACTACTTAACTTAGTACCTATCTTTAATTCTTACTGAAATAGTGACATTGCAACTAAAATGTAAAGATAGACAAAAGTTTGGCCGCCATATAACTCCTGCCGCCATCAAGAATTTGTCAGCCTAAGAGCCTAGACTCATGCGGAGCAAGTTTTAACGGTGAGGTTTCTATTGCTCATATCAATGAGTTCCACCGCAGCGCCAACTTCTTCCAATTGGAGCATTGCCAAACCTGTCCCAATTTCCTTGGGATAATGGTTTTGTACGTTAGTCGTGATATTCATCGCATGATGCCGAGTGCCCGGCACATAACATAACATAAACTCACACCTGTGCCCGGAGGGGTAGGCAGAGACCAGGCTTTGCCACTTGCCACGATCGATCTCTTTCACTTCATAAATAACTTCCACGCAAAAATAAATAACGTCCACACAAAACAATCACTTGTTGGTCCCAAACTAACCAGTAACCAGGCAAGGAGATCACAGGACATACACCCAGACTGAGGCTATTTGTACAAATGTGTGGCGGCCCCCAGTGGAGATCGAACCTACGACCTCCAGCATGGTAATCCGACGTGATACGGCTAGACCAACAAAGCAGTCAAAAACCAACATTAGTCTGCATGCTCGCACGCCGGTTTCGGGTACGTTTTATCCGACAGATAACTTGAGCCAAAACCCGCACAGTCGGGATGAGCTTGCTATGGCCACGTAAGAGCATTTTTAGGGTTCCGTATCTCAAAAAGTAAAAACGTAATCCTTATAGGATCACTTTGTTGTCCGTCCTTCCGTCCGTCTGTCTGTCAGGACCCTTTGTCTCGGGAATGCGTAAAGTTATCGAGTTGAAATTAAAACCATATATTCAGGTTTCCCTTGAAACTGTGAAAAAAATTTAACTTCTAAGTTAACGTTAAAAAATATACGGCCGTTTATGTCACAAAAACGCATATTTCGACTCTCAAGGAAATCAAAATTTATAGGGTACTTTCCATTGACCTATGACTATGACATTTGGCAAGTAACATCGTCTTGAATATTGTAAACAATATTCTATCTATCTATCTATCAAAAAAGATATCTTTAGTACAGATATTGTGCTGACAACTACGCAACATAACAAAAAAAAATCAGCCAAATTGGTTGAGCCGTTCCTTCCCAATTTATTTCTATACATAAAATAATATAAAGATAGCACAGTATTGTTTCTGTACATTGTCTTGTCTACAAAATATACATTGGTGTCCAATCCGCGGTGGGCACGGGTGTTGATTAAGCTCGTTGAAACTTAAAAATATCTCTTGGATATGTGATTCACAGAAGGAAGATGCAAGTTTGAATGATACACTTGATTCGTGCCAAAATAGATCAGGAAAATATTTACTGGCATCGCATCATATTTATTTGCAAGATTTTCAACGAACATTTTGTCGACTATTTTCGGCGCATTTTGACTGTAATTTAAAAAAAACCGGTGAAGTGCGAGTCGGATTCGCGCACGAAGGGTTCCGTACCATTATCTATACAACATTAGACACAAAATTACGTTTGTTGTATGGGAGCCCCCCTTAAATATTAATTTTAATCTGTTTTTAGTATTTGTTGTTACAGCGGCAATAGAATTACATCATCTGTGAAAATTTCAACTGCATGAGTTTATAAGTTACGTACATTTGTGAAGTTATAGTAGCAATACCACTCGCTAACGGTGAAGAAAAATATCGTATTTACACAATGTCTAGAAAAGGCTTGGATGGTTACTAGGGTTTCAGAAATACCGGGTTGTTAAATTCCCGTGACCTGGGATATTTCTTCTGTTATTCCCGGGATACGGCAGTATATACAGTACAGTTTCACTGCTTCTTTGGTCTAGCAGTATCAAGTCTAATTACCATGCCGGAGGTCGTGGGATCGATTCCCACTGGGGCTGCCGTACATTTGTGCAACAGACCTCAGTCTGGGTGTATGTCCGTGTTTGTGATGTCCTTGCCTGGTCACCATTGCACAGGGTATCCTAGTTTCGTGACCAGGACAAGTGATTGTGTTTTGTGGTAGTTGCTTATTTATGTAAGTAGTCCCCTGCACCGCATTCCTAAATAGAATAAAATTTCCATCCCAGCCAACAACTTAAATTAAAAGCGCTCTGTTTGTCCCCTTTCCGTCCCGAAGCCCGCCATTTTTCTCGAAACAAAAAGCCGTGCAAAAGTTCCACAATACCCGGGGGTCCCGGGAGAAATACACTAGTCCAACCCTGTCGTAGCGCAGGTGAATAAATATTTGTAACACATGGCTTCATTTAATTTGCGGCGCTCACAGAATAAAACATGTAAAGCATCATGTTATAATAAACATAAACATTTACATACTACAGGCACATACACATTGCTTCTGGCCCCAGACTAGGATACCCTGTGTCGTGGGAACCAGAAACAACGACATCACAAACATGTAAACATCCAAGACCTGGGTCTTTTTTTTTGTCCCCAGCCGGGATTCGAACCCGGGACGTCTCGCATGGTATGCAGATGCACTACCGCTGCGCCACGAGGTCGCTTAGGTAGAGTCAACAACACAAAGTAGCAAAAGAAAGAAAGAAGAAAGAAAGAAAAAATGGTGTTTATTGCCAGACATAAAATTAAAACAAAATCACTCGTAACATCACTGAATAGAGTGAACGGGTTGATGTGCAGTCGAATGTACTGTCTTTAACTGTTCAAAGTTATTGCAAAGTCGTCCGTAAGTTATCTGAGTAGAACGTGCGTATGTAAAGGTTAATGTGATGATGTGCGTACAAATAATACTAATAATGCATCATCATTTGGTAAACCTAATTAAAATATCATCCTACGAGAATAAATCGGGACCATTTAAAGGCATAATTTTGAACTGACCTTTAAATGGTCCCGCAACTTGCCAATGTATGGGAGCTTGTCATGTCCTACAGATAGTTCCGTTTTAGTGCAATATTTGAATAAATGTATATAATGTATACAACTTGGTACACTGCAATAAAATACTTAAGCACAATAATACTACATCCGACTACAAAATAAATTCTAAAATAAAAGTTAAATTAATAAACAGGTCTAAAATAAAAGGTTTCCAGTATAAAATAAAGCATCAAATCGCGCTTTGTAAACTTAATCAACGGAAAGTGAGCTTAAAAAGTCTATAAAGATTTGATCTTTATAGCTCGGTGGTATTGGTTCAAGATCATGATACGGAGGCTCCGGGTTCGATCCTCAACTACTAATTTTAAAGTTAACAGAATATTGTCTTGAGTTAAAAATAGCAATTTAAACATGTCTATATTTTAAAGATCATAAATTATAGTTGGAAACATCAATTTTAAGTATGCCCGAATTTGTCTGTGTTTTGTTGCGTAATAATGACGTATCTGTTTAATTGTATTATTATTCTATCGTCGCTTCCGCAACCAACGACGTTTGATTCCATCCCTTGTTTCCTTATTTCTTTTCGCAAACCGCTCTTGTGCTCGCAGACGAAAATATAACCGCGAAAGTTACCGAGCAAACAGTTACTGTTTCGCTATGCTAACATTATGTAGGTAAGTAGTAATATTCTAAGTACAAGAAGAAAGTATGCATAAGCAGCCTATACACGTCCCACTGCAGGGCACAGGCCTTCTCTCAGGGAGATAGTATGGGCTTAATCACCACGCCCACCGCGGATTGGCGATTTCAAGCGCTGAGGTATATGAATAGCTCACACACTCAGGTTTTCTCACGATGTTTTTCCTTCGCTGTTAGCGAGTGGTATTGCTACTATAACTTGACAAATGTACATAACTTACAAAACAAAGTCATAGGTACATGCTCGCACTGGGAATCGAACCTGGGTCTCCCGCTTCCGAGTCCAATGTTCTACCCACTAAGCCAGCGGGAATCGAACCCACGACCTCCGACTTGGTTACCCGTCTGGTATACCGCTAGACCAACGAGGCAGTCATATATATCATAGTATAGACCCTTACAGCAAGATGCCTCACCTGCAAGATGATGTCCAGGTCGATATTGTCGCAAACCTCATACTCCATGGTGAGGTTGGCCTCAGAGACGAGGCTGTCTGCCGTGACGAAATATCCCTCTTGCTTCAGGAAGGCCAGCACCAGGTATTTGAGGATGCGTTTCCTGGTCCGGAAGAGGGTTTCTTTCTGGAATCGACGCCATAAGTCATCTTTGTACAGATGTCGCCTTTGATAGTCATAAGCAGCCTGTCTTCTTCTTATCGTGTGAAAGTCCCACTGCAGAGCACAGGCTTTCTCTCCGAGAAAAAGCGGGTAGGGCTGTGGCAGGTTACACGGCCCTTGGTTTAACGTGAAACTTCCAAGCGTAAGTTTTTAGCTCAAACCGCGCAATGTGTTACGCGGCGCTGGCGCCATCTAGCGGGGTGAGTCAAGAGTAGTAATGGCTACCTACTTTTCTCTACAATATTTAAATTTAATGATTTGCGCGCGACATGTACCTAGTCAGAGAGTAACCAGCCCTTACCGAGGCGAAATATTTTCTTTGCATGCGGTTTTAGCAAGTGACCCCCTACTACCGAACAAGACGTTTCACGTCAAAACACGATTCCTCTAAAATACTCCTCAAATACAGTTAAATAATCTGTGTCTTTGCTCTGTATCAATGACCCAATATTAATAAAATTTAACAAACTAAACAACAGGTTTAGGTTTAAGTTAACATTCAAATTCAAACTTACCGCCTCCATTTTTCTCATCTGACTCATTGGTCTGGTAATTCCCGCCATGTTGATTTGTTATTTTCTTATTTGTTTACCTCTATTTATGTGCTAAATTGCCACTTTTTGGTAAGATGAATAATGAAACTCGAAACAATTTTACTTCATTTTGGACGTGTGTCAAGTTGGACGGGGTTGTTTGGTTGCCTAGCAACGGGGGATCGGCCAATTCGGCCATAGATTAACTTTTTAACGCTTTAAATAAGTAACCATAGATTAAACTTTGAAAAGGGAATTTATCATTGACTCAGATGGAGGTCAGCCCCTATATTACGCGCACCAAATCCTGTCGGAATCCTGACTTTTGGGTTAACAATTGGGGATGCAAAGTATTTTTTTGGAGGGCTGTATCGAAAACCATTTCGAGAACAAAGCCCAAAGAAGCAATATTTCCATGTTAGAGGAATAAATATTGTATAGGTAGTTAAATTTATATTCAGCAAACAAGAAAATTATCAATGCCCTTCATTTGAGCTCTACAGTGACGTCACATGTAAGGTAATATCTGGCTTTTTCGTCTGTGCGCCTCCTTCCTCTCAAGCTGACAGTTGTCAAACTGACGTTGTCAATCTGTTGTTGTTTGTCGGCGGCTTGAGGCTTTTATTCCATGCCAAGTTTGCACCACCATCTCGATTTCTATGTACCTAGCTAGGATATGTAAAAATCTTTGTTCCGGCTGTTAGTTGTTTGCACAAGACGGTACAAAGCCTAACGTACGAGCCGTGATTCATTTTGGAAATCTAACGAGCAAAAGTTTCTTTACAGGTCCAAATGTGCACTTGTGCAGCGGTCATCGAGTGAAGTAGCAAATAAAGTCCGTGGGCGAAACAACCGGGTCAAAATGTAGCCGAGCGATAATTCGGTGTCTAGGTTTATAAGCGAATTCGTGGTTATTTAAGAGAATAATTAAACAAGAATCTCGAGAAAACTCCAAAACACAATATTTGAATGAAGTATCAGCGCAGACAGAGTGTCAGTCAGTCAACCGCAACAGACCAAAGAGTATGTAATCACTACGTCAACAGACCACAGACTGATATCTACAGACAAATGATTTTGTTCATTTTCTTACCCGTACGAATGACGTCACACTTACAATATTTTTATAAAATCATAGCGAGCAATTAACTTGATTAATCGCAGAAAAAATAAAATTAGTTTCTTGTAATTATGTCTCTCTCTGAGAGAAGGCCTGTGCCCCACAGTGGGACGTTTCTAGGCTGCTTATGTATGTCTTAATTCAGAAAAAAATATAATAAGTACGTAGCTCAAAAAAAACTTTACCTTACGAACATTGACAGTTAGAAGATTGAAATCGTTCAGGTTTTGCTGAGTTGATGAGGTTGAAAAATAAAATACTAAGATTTTTTAAACATATTTTCATACATAACATAATTTAAGCAGCCTATATACGTGAGGCACAGGCCTTCTCTCAGGGACAGAGTATGGGCTTAATCACCATACGTGCCCACCGCAGATTGGCGATTTCAAGCGCTAAGGTACGTGAATAGCTCAGACACTCACTTTTCCTCACGATGTTTTCCTTCACAGTCAGCGAGTGGTTTTGCTACTATAACTTCACAAATGTACATAACTTAGAAAACAAAGTCATAGGTACGCGCCCGCACTGGAAATCGAACCTGGGTCGAGTCCAATGTTCTAGCCACTAGGCTACCACCGCTCATATTTTCATACTTCGACCAAATAAGGGATGTATTAGCAAAGAGCAAGATAAAAAGTACCCGAAACTTTCGTGCGTGCATGCAGCGACTAATTGATGTTGAAGCGAAAGATGTTTGTTGCGATCGTAGCAAAACCCTGGTCTCTGCCCCTCCGGGATACAGGTGTGAACATATATATGTGTGTGTGAGTTTCACCTCCGATTTCTCTTCTTTCTTGCCTAGCTGTAAAGAGAGTAAAGTGAAACGAGTTTAAAATGTAGATCAATCAATCAATCAATAAAGTAGACAGATTATAAAATACACTTGTACCTACTCGCATTAAGCGTAAACCAAGCGTCCTAGATTTCATTTGGGCGATTCTTATATTGGCCACCAGAATGAAACGTGCCTTAAGTAATTACTGCCTAATATAAAAATATTTACAGCCTCTTATTGTGTTGAAAAACAACAAATAAAAAAATTAATCCAAAATAAGACCCACTAAAACTCACCCATTTAGTCTCCGAAGACAGAACGGAGTCGCTGTTAAAAATTCTCTGGCTAAGGATTACTTAGAAGGGGAATTCTATGAGAGTCGTGCGTGATAGAATGTAGCACTTAACATTTTAATTAGAGTCGAAACCTTCTCAAGGGTTCTGTCGGCTGAAATATGATTCTGGAAAGAGTTTCACGGGGACTCATTTCATAAATTTCACAGCCAACGTTCGGCCGAAAGGCAGGAAAATCTGAAAGAAGTTAACAATTTTATTATTTTATTTTATTTTGATAACTAACAGCTTGCTGCCTCGTTGGTCTAGCCGCTAAGGCTCGTAGCTGTCAAAACAGAGGTCGTGGGTTCGATACCCACTGGGGGCCTGGGTGTATTTCCATGTTTGTGACGTCCTTGCCTGGTTACCATAGCACTACACTTTTATGGTTACTATTCTAGTTTGGGACCAGGTCAAGCGATTGTATTGAGTTATTATTATTATTATTATCACTAACATATTAGATTTACTTACATAGATACAGAAAGCCAACAAAAAGTATTCACTGATAGCAATATTTTGGGCAATTAGCGCAGGTGAAAGAGAGATAACCCACAAAACACCCGGGCCCCGATTCTGTTAGTGCATTGTAGTATAATGACAGGTACACTGTCGGGTCACGTGACGTGTTTTTTCGTACCATTGACGCCTAGAAGGTTTGATAGGTGTGCCCGCGGAGACTTAAAGCAGCCATGAAATGAAATCGCCATGTTCATGCAGTTGTCATGTTACTACAATGCATTAAGAGAATCTAGGCCCAGATTCAATAACCACATCGACAAAAAATTAAAGAAGGAGAATGGCGCACCGTGGTAATACGTTTTGTCGGTTATGAAGGGTCACAAAACTTAGAAATTATTACTTTGCGAATGATGGAAATGCTATTATTATTATTAATACGTTTATTGCACATAAGTAAACTTTAAAATGGTAATGCGGCGGACTTTTAGCCGAATTTACATTACAAAATTAGTGTCATGCATAATGAAACTAATTTCAGTAAACTAGTTTCGTTAAAATTATAGTGTCGTGAAATAACAGTAAGTATAGCTGGAATAGTGTGGCGCCGGTTTAAGAATAGCGTCACTCCATTTCCTTCCGTGGATGTCGTAGAAGGCGACTAAGGAAATAAATTTATTACCAGAAGACGGGCAGCAGCGTCTTCCTGAGATTCCAACCGCATACTGCGATCGCCAACCCGCCTGCAAAGCGTGGCGATTACGGCAAAACCCTTCATGGTTAAAAACCATGATGGAGGCCTATGTCCTGCAGTGGGCGTCAAACGGCTGATGATGATGATAGCTGGAATTATGGCTCCGACAGCATCGAAGCTTTATTTTGCATTGCAAAATGATATTGTATAAAATTAAGAACAGGTTGTCTCGAAAGAAAAGACGTTGGTGGATTCGAGGGTGGCTAGCAAGAAGGCATTTAAGTACGAAACAGTTAACATCTGAATTATTTAGCACTCAGCAGATGAAGATCCTGAGAGCTACACAAACTATTTTCGAATGAGTGAAAATCATTTCAATTTTTTATTGAGTAAAGTGTCCAACAAAATATGTTTATATTCATAGAAAAATCTTATATTTTTATCAGCTGTCCAACGTTGGTTTGACATGTTTATTTTTTTTCGACCAACACCGCCCACCACGTCATGACTAAAAAACACACGTCCTTTCAGCGCAGGCGCTTTGGCGACACTTGTTTCGCGTCGCGTTTATACGATGACACTAGTTGCATGACACTAGTTCTATCCAAAGATCGCGCGTGACACGAAACTGTTTCAGTGTCGTGAAATAGACGCATGCAGTGTCATGAAATAGACGTTTTGACATGATATTGTCGATGAAATTAATGACATGGAACTACTTTCATGCCACTAGTTTCGTAATCTAAATTCGGATATGGGTTTATTTTTATTGTCCAGCCGTGGACATGAATTACGAGCACTTTATCATCATCAACATCATCATCATCAGTCCACTGGTCCCCACTGCTGGGTAGGCCTTTTCCCCCAAGCCCCCAAGCCATCTCTCACGGTCTCTTGCCATCCGTATCCACGGACCCTCCACTAGATTCAGATATTATAGTTAACCAGCTGACAGCGGCAAACGTTGTTTTGCCATATTAACTAGCCTACGACCTATTCTGAGCCTACCACACATATCTAATATATAAAAATCTCGTGTTACAGTGTTTGTTATAGAACTCCTCCGAAACGGCTTCACCGATCATTGTTTTTTTTTGTGTATATTTGGTAGGTCGTAGGCTAATTAATGTGGCAAAACAACGTTTGACGAGTCATCTCGTAATATATCAGATTAACCTCAAGCAAAATGTCCACTTGAAGACCACGGGAACCAAAACAATTTTCCAATTGTAAATTTTAAGTCAATTTTAACTAAGAAATATGAGGCAACGAGGCAACCCAGCACGGTGCCAAGCTAACCCGGTACAAAACCGCTGTGCCACTGCCGCCGACATTTTAATTAAAAGTCGTGGCGTTATGAACTCGCTGAAAGGAGTTTTCTAATTACTGCTGAGCCTTTCTTACAGATGTTTTAGGCTGAAACGAGTGAACGCCCCGTTTGCACTACTGCTACCTCGTCTTGTCTTCACACACTACATAAACTCATCCCAGCAGGCGTTGTCTTGTCTTATATTCTGCTTTTGTTTACTAATACAGGGTCTCCACTTGCAGTGATTTTGGACGGTAGCGGTCTTTTGAGAGTCTGAGTCAAGATCTGGTGATGGTGATGGTAAAGGTCTATGCATACCAGATCCAATGTATCAACATTGACAAATTCCGAAAAGGCCGAATTCCACCCGGCGCCAAACATCGGTTCCGAATTCCAGTGAATTCTAATCGCAGTCCCAATTTATAGAGTGTTGATCTTTATTCACATGAAAAATGGCGAGGGATGAGACTGAATAGCGATTAAACTGAATGCGATATTCCGATAATGAACGTCGTACATTTTTTAGTTTGCAACCAAGATAGCAATCGCGATTTCTTAAATTAAGTTCGATTGGCTTTAAACAACTTTGTTTAGTTTATTGTAAGACTGTAACTGCTATCATCATACGTTTGACACTATCGGTATTGAATAAATATCTTTGTTATACTCAACTTGGTTCAGCTTTTCAGTCTGTGAAAGCCATGAAAGAGCTGGTTTCCCCGTCACAGTTATTTCATAATTAAAAGGGTATTTCAGCAAAATTGTATTTTAGTAGTACGTCATGGTTGTATGATAATTAACCTAAATTGACATAAACGATACTATTCGTTATTGTGAAGGTAAGTGGCGACTGCAGCTGCAGTGCGAACAGCCGCGCGGGAAGGGGCTGAATGTAAATGGGTGTCGACCTGAAATAAGCGACCACTTCTCTAAGTTTATGAGCGCCAGATAGAGTTGAAAACACAATCGACGGCGTACAAAAAAAAATAGTAAAGTAGGTATAGAACACTTTCAATTTCGAACACTATAATATAATACAATGGGAAAAAAGTTGCGAGTAAAATTGTGAAATGAATTTGCGACGTAAGGAACAGTCGACAGCTGGGCCGCGTTTCATAAAAATAAAATTCATAGTTTATTTCTGAACTTATAGTAGCAACACCACTCGCTATCGATGAAGGAACACATCTTGAGTGGTAATTAAGCCCATACTCTCTTTCAGAGAGAAGGCCTAAGAGTTTATTTATATCCCGGGTATCCCGGTTTATATCTGGGTATTTGGCACAGAATATGAGTATACAAGCCACGCATTATGTATGTAAATCTACTTAACCTAAGCAAACATACATCACAGTAATTAATTAGAAGCATGATGTGTGTCCCCTTAAATTGCGCAAAAATCTCATAAACACCTGTAATTGGACCATTCACCCGGGACCCCCAGTTGTTACGTAGCCAAATGTTAGCTAGGGTCTGTGTTACGTTGGCTGTTGTGTTTTGTAATGTTATCTCTACATCCCTTAAGTAAATGTGAGCTGTAGGTAAGTGAGAGATTATACATGGTGTACGTACTCGTCAATACTAACTTTTAATTCTGTGTTTAAATGAAAAAAAAATATTATAAGGTAGATAAATTATACAAATGATAAGCTCAAAATAATGAATGAAAAAGAGTTTGAATTGGTATAATTTGAAATGTTTTTATGTAAATTATTACAATAGCTTTTAAGTACCAATTAAGAATTTTTTTAAGAACTTTTAATTTATTTATATTGTGTTGTAAAATATATTGGCAATGAAGGTCTTGACAAAATATTCTAACAACTTGTATGTATCATGTTCTGGGAAATAAACGGTTGTACTTTACTTTGCTTTAATTTATTATGAGGAAACCTTGGAAATCGCGAAAAATCAAATGTTATTTAGTTTTTTAGGGTTCTGTACACCGTATAAAAAAACGGGACCCTTATAGGATTACCCGTGCGTCTCTCTGTCCGTCCGTCTATCACAGCCAATTCGCTCCGAATCTACTGGAACAAATCAGATGAAATTTGGTAGGATGGTGTAATCCTATGACCCAAACACAGATGTGTACCTAAAGTAATTTTTTTTTTTCAAATTAGGGTTATTTTCGGGGACAAATTAGGAAATTTAAAATAAAAGTTTTGCCAAACTTATATCAAATGAAAGGGCGTGTTATGAGGATCTCAAATTTAATTTTTTTATTATTGTAAAGTGAATTGTTTTTATTTTATTCATGATATAAGACGAAAATTGACCATGGGGACTTCCCCCTGATCTCCGAAACTACTGAGCCAAAAATTTTGGAAAAAATACAAAACATAGTTCATTGCTTGTAGATTTCAATTGATAAAATTCAAACATATAAGAATTTTATCAATTGAAAATTAAGTGGTAAACTCAATATAATACGTTCACTTACGGAAAATACTTTACTAAAACACCACTAGATAGCGCTAGTAGTATTTAACTTGCGTCGTATTGTGAGGATTTCAAATGTGATACCACAATTAAATAAAAACATTTGCCTTTGGCATTGTACGGAACCCTCTCCATGCGAGTTCAACTCGCACTTGGGCGGTTTTTAGTACATACAAGTGAAGCAAATGTTACTACTTTACATGGTGCTCGTAACGCCTAATAATCCATTAAGCTTTTGTCAATATTTGAGTTGTCTCATAAAATAATATTTCTATGTGTCAACCTCATTAGAAAACGCTCAGAGTTGAAATATAAAACGATTTTCTTTATCAGAGTTATTTAATTTTCGCGTTTTTTGTGCGGGTAGACGACGAAAATATATTGAGATGTTTTTTTTTTGTGAGTTTTTCTGTGCCGTCTATGGTAAAAATTCGATGAAACTCTAATTACGCATTTTGATGCAAGTTTCCCATTGTTAAGAAATGCCTCAACTGCAGCAAGATGCAAAGAATATTTATGGACATTACACGCCGATTTCTTAATTACGAATTTCACTAAGTAGGTATCTATCTATAATTATAATAACTTCCACGGAACGCCACCAGTTGTCCTGGTCCCAAACTAGAATATCTATGCTATTTAAAACTAATAATATATGTAAGTATTTTATGACGATATTTTATTTATTTTTTTACTTTATTGTATGTATGTTATTGAATTTGACTTAATTCTTTAACTGCACCACGGCACGCACTCCGTAGTACAATTATGGGTTACCATAGTCACTGACTGAAAATCAGCACTGAGGGATCACTTCCGCTGCCTTTTGTGGCAACGTAGATACACCACAGGCTACATCTATGGTCATGTTTTATTTATTCGTTTTGTCTGTTGTTTATTTTTTTTTCTGATGTTGTGCATATTATGTTACTTATGTCTGCTTATTTTGTTTCTGTAATGTCTCTTGTTGGTATAATAAATGTCTTTCTTCTTCTTCTTCTATGGTAACAAATCAAGGACATGGACCATTTATGCAAACTAAGTACGGCGGCCTCCAACGGGAATTGAACCCACGACCTCTGTTTTGATAGGCGATAGTATTGCGGCTAGACCAACTAGGCAGTCGAATAGATCTGTCTGGTACTTTTTGTTGTGAAATCTGAAAGGACAGAAAGATACTCGGTGGTAAGTTCTTAAATACACAATCAAGAAAGTAGGATTAATGCAGTAGAAATGAGGTCCTTGAGAAGTATGTCTGGCGTTACTTTGAATGACAGGATACGCAATAGTGTGATTAGAGAACGTTGTGGACTGAAAGAGGATGTAGTGACAAGAATTGAGAAAGGAATGTTGCGTTGGTTTGGACATGTGGAGAGGAAAGATTGACAAAACAAATATATCGAGCGAATGTGGATGGAAGGGCCGGTAAGGGACGACCCAGACGGACATACTTCGACCAAATAGAGGATGTATTAACAAAGGGCAAGATAAAAAGTACCCGAAACCGGCGTGCGTGCATGCAACGACTAATGAATGTTGAGGAAGGGAAAGTGATCTGTCAGGATCGTAGCAAGTGGCAGTCCCTGGTCTCTGCCTACCCCTCTGGGATACAGGCGTGAGTTAATGTTATGTTACACAATCAGTATAACATAAAATATCTACCTAAAATATGGTCAGTAGAATTCCTTGGTAAAACCACAGTGAACTCGACTAACCTTTCTACCGTTTGTTTGTAGAAATTATAAGTTCGTTTCGCACGCGACAATAATTAAATGAAAGCTTGGTCCACGTTGTTCGTTTGTTACACTTTAGAGCATATTTGTGGGAG
The DNA here is from genome assembly GCA_947308005.1 of Yponomeuta malinellus. Classification (NCBI taxonomy): domain Eukaryota; kingdom Metazoa; phylum Arthropoda; class Insecta; order Lepidoptera; family Yponomeutidae; genus Yponomeuta; species Yponomeuta malinellus. The sequence goes on along the minus strand of OX371007.1, from coordinate 1,973,622 downwards.
ACAAATTTATTATATGAGCAAAAAACGTTAGTGAGTGACTGTTGCTATTTCGAAACGCCAGGCACTTGCAACTCCCCACTCTCTGACGGGCAGGCCTGTATAAAATCGAGCGCGCAGTGTCGACGGGTCAGAAGCTGTCCGACCACGGACACGGCACTACGGTGCTCTGAGCTGTCTTTACTTCAGGTGATCAATTTCATGTATTGTAATCTCCAAGTAAACATTGTAGTATTCTAGATTAAATAATTGGTGCATAAGTAATAATTATTTGGTCATTAAACTGAAATGTTACATTAAAATCTAATTTATATAAAATCAGTTCTTTTTCTATAAATCATGAATAGATGATAAATAAATAAATCTGAAACTAATTTATTTTTGGTTGTTTTGCTACTCCTCCCTTATACTGTCTCTCACATCAGAAGTGGGATCGATAAACTCAAACTACGCCCATGAATATTTTTACTTCAGGTTCGAGAAAACTTAACTATGATGCGAGACGATCCAACGCCTGCCAACGAGCAGCCTGCTGCTAAAGATCAGCCTCCGAGCCAATCAGCCACGCGTATTGCACCTACCTCACCGATCCTTGGGCGAATTTTGGTGCCACCGCCTGCAGACGCCTTTGCCAGTGAAGCCGGCGTGACTGTACCTGGCTGTTCTTCCAGCAACGATTCAAGGAGAGGTTTCGTTCCTTTGTCTTTTATGCAAAACATGATGCAGGAAATGATGACAAAACTGATTGAGACCACAGCGGGCGCATTTAACTCAAATAAACAAATCCCGAAAAGTCGAAATATCGACAATATTTATGTACCAACCTTCGATCCTGATGATCGAACAGATACCATTCAAGTTTGGTGTCGTATTGTGGAGGATTTAAGGGTTGAATATGACCTCAATGATAGAGAAACCCTTAATTTATCTAGGAAGAATTTGCGAGGACGCGCTGCAGACTGGGCACGTCGCAACTATAATAGCTTGACCACGTGGTCACAACTTAAAGCTGGCCTTTCTGAAACCTTTGCAGACGAAGCGCGATACTACGACGACCTCATGCTTTTCATGGAGTACACCAGTGAACAGGCTAGCAGTCTGGCAGAGTACGCCACTCGCAAGTGGGAGCTGGCCAAGAAGGCGGTTGGTGTGGAGATGACTGAGCAACGCCTGGTTGAAGCAGTTATTTCGGGTATGTCAGATTTTCGTATTCGTTCTGATTTGTTGAGATTGACACCAAAAAGCTTGCCACAGTTAATTCAAAGCTTGAATTCATATAAGCGAAAGAGACCAAACAAGGACACTGATCACAACATCCCGTCAAAAAAACCGAAGCCCAATCCATCTGATATAAACAAACAAAGACGTTGCCACAAGTGCCTAAAGCTAGGTCATTTGCAAAAAGACTGCCGTACAGATGTTGCTAAACCTCGTGGTACTTTTAAGGATACCACCTCCACCTCCACCTCCAATGACACAAAGCCATTACTCAAATTATGCACCTTTTGTAACCGTAAAGGCCACACCCAAGAAAATTGTTTCCAACGCTTGAATAAAAAGTCGAGAGATGACAAGTCTGCTGATGTAAATTCCCTTATCATTGGAAATAATAGGTCAAAAACTGCTCAGATTGATGAACACAATTACTCGTGCTTACTGGATAGTGGTGCCGAGTGTTCCCTTATGCGTGATAGCGTAGGTGATACTGTCAAGGGCAAAATAATCTATGAAACAACGATGTTGCGTGGGGTTGGAAACAACGCATTCCAATCATTGCGTAAAAAAATTTGTTTGATCTGTATTGATGATTTGAACATCGAATTAGAGTTTGTCCTTGTCGCTGACAAATTCATCCAATATGATTTACTATTGGGTCAAAACCTTTTTGAATCCCCCGGAATTGAAGTCACTTTTACTAACCATGGTGCAACAATTTCTCGCAACTTTTATCATGTCAATTCTGTTCAAAAGTTTCACCTTGACCACATAAATATCAATGAGGATATCGGCTCTGATCAGAAAAAACAGTTGCAAAATATGTTGGAGTCTCGAGAGGCTATGTTTACTTCTGGAAATGCGGTCTCCCAAGTCACCACTGGCGAGTTAAACATCCGTTTAAAGAACCCAGAGAAAATTGTTCAACGGCGACCTTATCGCCTAGCCCCCTTAGAACGCGAGCATGTCCAAAAGATGATCCAAGACCTTAAAGACCATGATATCATTCGAGATAGCCATTCCCCTTTCGCTAGCCCTATCTTGTTAGTCAGCAAAAAGGATGGCGGTGCACGACTTTGTGTTGACTATAGAGAATTGAATAGTAACACAGTCCGTGATCATTTTCCGCTTCCTTTAATCGATGACCACATAAGCAAGCTGGCCAAAGCCAAATACTTTACGGTTTTGGATATGGCTGCGGGTTTTCACCAGATCCCGGTAGGCTCAGATTCTATTGAAAAAACCGCCTTTGTAACTCCGGACGGACAATTTGAGTTCTTGAGGATGCCTTTTGGACTATGCAATGCGCCGTCCGTTTTCCAAAGAGCAATCAACGCCGCTCTTAAACCATATATTGACAAGTTTGCCCTCATTTACATCGATGATGTAATCATCTACTCTGAAAGCATTGAAGAAGGTCTTGAACAATTAGAACAGATTCTCGATGCATTAAAAAAAGCAGGATTTTCCTTAAATATCAAAAAGTGTAAATTTCTTCACACTGAAATCGAATATCTGGGCAGAATTATTTCCAATGGTCAGGTAAGACCAAGTCCCGGGAAAGTACAAGCTCTTCTAAATTCCCCAGTTCCAACATCGGTCAAGCAAGTCCGTCAATTTTGCGGATTAGCTAGTTACTTTCGGAAATTTATTCCAGACTTCTCTCAGACGATGATCCCCTTATACAATCTCACTCGTAATAATACAAAATGGAACTGGTCAAGAGAGCACGATGCTGCTAGAGATAAAATCTTGAAGCATCTTGCGTCCGAGCCCACACTAGCTCTGTTTGATCCTGCAAAACCTGTCGAAATACACACTGACGCTAGCTCCGCCGGATTTGGGGCCGTCCTTTTTCAAAAACATGAACGTCAATTAAAAGTCATCGAATACTTCAGCATGCGCACCACTGAAACTGAAAGCCGATACCACTCCTATGAGTTGGAAACCCTGGCCGTAGTGAGAGCCATCAAACACTTCAGACATTATTTACTAGGTAGGCCATTTAAAGTTATCACAGACTGCAATTCATTAAAGGCATCCCGTAACAAAAAAGAGCTCCTCCCCCGAGTTCACCGTTGGTGGGCTTATTTACAGAGTTTTGACTTTGAGATTGAATATCGTAAAGGTGAACGGATCCCTCACGTAGATTTTTTAAGTCGAAACCCAACCACCTTGAACATCAATAATGTCCAAAACTATCACGAATGGTTGGAGGTTGAACAAAACAATGACGAAGAAACCAAGGCAATCATAAAGTCCATGCTTGATGGTACAATCGATAAAAACTTAGCTTCCAGTTATGCCCTTGAAAACGGTCTGTTGTACCGTATTTACACCACTAGAGACAACAAGTCAAAAAAGTCTCTCTTTGTCCCAAAAAGTTATCGTTGGCACATAATTCAAATTTATCATGACTCTCTCAAGCATTTGGGCTGGGAGAAAACTTTGGAGAAGATCCGTGAAAAATTTTGGTTTCCAAATATCTCCAAGTGTACTCGAAAGTTCGTTGAGAGTTGCCTTACTTGCAAGATCAATAAAAGCCAATCGGGATCCCAACAAATTTCACTCCATCCAATAGATAAACCTCCTGTACCTTTTCATACAGTTCACATGGATACTACAGGCAAATTAAGTGGAAACAAACCGTCAAAACAATACGCTGTAGTATTTGTTGATGCATTCACTAAGTTTTGCTTCATGAAACCCGTGACTAATCTGACAGCTGCTGCCACAGTCAATTGTCTTAAAGGATTAATTTATAACTTTGGAACCCCGAAACGGATTGTTTGCGATCAGGCGGCCTCTTACACAGGCAAAGAGTTCAGAAGTTTTTGTGAGCAATGGAATATACAGTTGCATTTTATAGCAAGTGGTGTCAGTCGCGCAAACGGACAGGTCGAGCGTATGATGAAAGTCTTGACGAACTGTTTCACCGTTGTCGAAAATACCTCGAAAAGAAGTTGGAAGGATGCAGTTGGTGAGGTTCAGCTTGCCCTAAACAGTACTTTTAACAAAAGTACTGGCCACACACCATTCCAGCTTCTCACGGGTTGCAATCAGTCACCTCCTGCCATATCCGCATTATCAGATGTTGTGGAACGCTTGGATCTTGAAACTTGTCGCCAGAGGTCGAAGGTCAAGATGGACGAGCGCGCTAAATATCAAAAAGAGCAATTTGACAAAACTAAAGCAAAAATTTCCCATCTCAAAATTGGTGACGTGGTTTTAATAAAACAAAACCCACGTGCTATAAACAAACTTGATAGCAAGTTTAAAGGTCCATGTGTCATCACTCAAATCAATGACAATGATAGATACACTGTTAAGGTATATGAAACTGGAAACGAGTTATATGTATCTCATGAAAATTTGCGCGTCGTTTGCCCTGATTTAGGGAAAGAACTTGCAGAGTCTATCAGTAATTGAAATAGATTTTTTTTTTCTTTCTCAATTTATTGGTTGTTATAGTGTAATAGTGAAGGCCTGGCCAGCTACCGCTTGTATACACTTGACAGTCAATGAAATTGGGGTCACGTGGGTCATGTGACTTGAACCCATTACGTGATTTTTTTCATTGCCATGAGAGTTGGCAACAACTGGGTCATGTGACTTGAACCCATCGGTCATGTAATTTGGCCGTTGCCATGAGAGTTGGCAACAACTGGGTCATGTGACTTGAACCCATCGGTCATGTAATTTGGCCGCTGCCATGAGAGTTGGCAACAACTGGGTCATGTGACTTGAACCCATTGATCATGTGATTTGGCCGCTGCCATACGAGTTTGCAACAACTGGGTCATGTGACTTGAACCCATCGGTCATGTAATTTGACCATAAGATTCGATGCATCTGATCTGATTTTGATAAAATAGCAATGTTATTTTATAATTAGCCATGAGACTTGGTGATTGAATCTAAGTAATAACTGAATTATAATGTTGATTGTTGATTGATTTAGCGTAAGCATGATATGGAAGAACTATTTTATGTTTCGCGAGCCGAGTTGGCTGCTCGTCAGTATGGCCGTGTGGGAGACAAATTTATTATATGAGCAAAAAACGTTAGTGAGTGACTGTTGCTATTTCGAAACGCCAGGCACTTGCAACTCCCCACTCTCTGACGGGCAGGCCTGTATAAAATCGAGCGCGCAGTGTCGACGGGTCAGAAGCTGTCCGACCACGGACACGGCACTACGGTGCTCTGAGCTGTCTTTACTTCAGGTGATCAATTTCATGTATTGTAATCTCCAAGTAAACATTGTAGTATTCTAGATTAAATAATTGGTGCATAAGTAATAATTATTTGGTCATTAAACTGAAATGTTACATTAAAATCTAATTTATATAAAATCAGTTCTTTTTCTATAAATCATGAATAGATGATAAATAAATAAATCTGAAACTAATTTATTTTTGGTTGTTTTGCTACTCCTCCCTTATACTGTCTCTCACATATTATTTAGGGTTATATTTTCAAGAGCATAAAGTTTATTTCCGACTGTCAGCTTAGAGATTTTATCAACTATCGCATACATGCATTCTAATCAGTGGCGTTAAGAACGACTTTGCAACAAAAATGTGGCTTACCTGCTGGCGATTGTAGAGTTACTTTAAGGGCTTTACTGTATATTTAGGTGTACCTGGACTTTGATTCTGTTAATGGATTGGAGTACAATGACAACTGCATGAACGAATTGATTTAATTTCATTGCCGCTTCAAGTTAAACCGTTCTAGGCTATCATAGGCCCTGGCTGCTGGGTTTATACACTTTTTATGAGAAAGTGTACGATATTTCGAGTTCGGATGGTAATCAAGACAGCTTTAAATCGATCGAAAGGAGGTTATAACAGAAATATAGGAACACAAAGCCATTAAACTCGAGAGAAGAAAGTCAATTAATCTTTAAATTATTTCAGTGTTTTTATTAATACTGGCCAGTACCTTTTCTTAAAGGTTAGCATTTTTTCCGAACAAAATGAAAAAAGTTCAACAATTTCAATTCAGGCAAAAGCAAATTTTAGCGAAATTCCTTCTGAAAATTCTCACGAGACAAAAGTTTCGAAGTTCGTCAAAGGTTTATCGGTTCTAACGATGAAGCTCGTAAATAAAAAAAAACCTCCAAACAAAAATTAGCTAAACTCAGGCTTTGCATTTTATTTGCAAAGTTATTTTTTATTTTATTTTATTTATCAGGCACACAAAACAGATATTAGCCAGTACATCATCAAAATAACATCAATTACTATGTAAAATCTAAACTAATCTCCAAAACATGTGGTACACAGCATGATCACAGTTTACAAAATTAAACTTGAACGAGTCACTCAGCTAACACATTATTATGTGTTTTTTATTCAATCAAGGCTTGATCAAGCTCAATCAAGCCAGAAACCAAACAAACAAAATAATTATTAAAAAGAAGATGAAGGCGGCTATTTTTTCGGGCTGGATAAACTTTTCCGAAATTCCGACTTTAACAGTAACAGTTTACCCGTAGTAGGTACAACCGTAGTGGGATATTCCGGCCGGCGAGACAGTTTGAAAGTGTCCTGATTTGGACGGAATATCTCCTGTCCAAATAGGAAAATGTTAAAGTTGTTATTTCATTGCATTTCATTGTCGTGAAATTTGGAACACAATAACTCGACTTTGGAGGGGCTACTACGAGTTGTCATTTCTTCTTCTTATGGTGCTCAGGCGGAAGAGCTCGACAGCACTTGTGATTCCAGTCCACTTAGGTGTAGATGCGTAGGTACTTGCCACATGCATTCAGACACCCAAGAACAAATTTCAAATAGAAACAGCAAACGCTGAAATAGTATCATTGTCACACGCACACTCCTTTATTTTTCTATTATTGTATGTAAGTATGTTCGTTTGTGGCAATTAATCATTGATTCATTCATTCAAGATATGGTCTCCTACAACTCCTAATGGTGGTGAGGAAAATCGCTGCCAAGAGACGCGTTGGCCGAAGAAAGTTGCCACTAAACATCTTATAACTTCATCGAACATAGATATCAAAGGTATAATACATATTATATGAATTCTATTTATTTAATTTTTAACTACTTATTATTTTATGATTTTTAGACTTGATAAACATTGTACAAGAACAGAACATCCTTTTAAATCACCTGTTATTTTTAGGCTCACTCTGTAACTTACTTAATCTAAATCTCATTAAAAAATAAATGAATAAAGTATTATTATTTATTACTATTATTACAAGTGCACGTAAGTGTTAATTAAAAAGTTGAAAATAAAAAGATGAAGTGGGGCACATATTTCAAATTGACAAGCTTGGTACAGTTGGCACTGTGTAGGATACGTTGCGTAGGTACTTTCGGTTCGTTGTTTGTTACATATCGCAGTCGCAAGTTTATCCAATATCCGCCAAACAGCTTATGTATGTACGGGGTATTTGTTTGGAATAATTTTAGAGAGTTGTAGGAATCTTTCTTTTTCGGACGATGCATCCTAACAGTTTCATAGGCTGAAGTCTAAATCACATGTTACAGTCATTGTTAGTCTGTCCCCAGCAGGGTTACCAACCGTCCGGATTAGTCCGGACATTTCCGAACTTTTATACTCTAGTCCGGACTTTGTCCGGCCCTTTAATTTGTCCCGATTTTGGAATATGCGTAATAAAACTATCATTCTAAGTAATATTAAATAAGTCTTTAATCTTTATTACCATCCCATTTATCTAAAAAGTCCGAACTTTTAACGAAATGTCAGGATTTTTGTCAGGACTTTTCAAATTCCTAAATGGTATTCCCGAGCGGACGTTAGGTATTGGCGTGAAGGTGTAGGAAGACTCAACGCATTGCTTCTAAGACTATTATATTGTAGACCGATCTACAAGGACATTCTTACAAGCTACCCTCAATACACTACAATTGTAAAAGTATATGGGTAGAAGTGGCAGTCACTTGTCTCTGCTACCCCTCTGGGATACAGGCGTGAGTTTATGTTATGTTTTGTTACGTTATGTTGTCAACTTTGTCCACTGAATCCTGTATCTTCAGTGGTAAGTTGGTAAGTATATTTTTCTTTTCTTTTCTATCAAAATGTACAATGTCATGCTGAGCTGAGACAGTATACACCCAGCTTACAGTATATGTTCTCGCTTGACAAGCGTCATTTCCTTAGAGACAACCTCCACCGAAAATCAGCACAATAATAAAACTAGTTTTTTATTATGACTCTAAATTATGAGTGCGACATGGCCATTCTGCGCACAATAACCCTACATAAATACAAAATAAAAAAATATTTTCTATTTTTTATTGAGTGTTCATGCTTAGACAAACTGCCCATCTTAGGAGCTGACCTTCACGGAAAATAATTTTCTTCCTTTTCGTCGACTGTTTAGACAGCCTACCCTGCAAACCTCTTTAGAGCCAACTTGCACTTTGTCTTTCTTTTTTTTCCGTTCTGACAACTGTTCATGCTTAGATAGCCTGCAGCCACAGATTAAAAAGAAAAAAAGACAAGTCTTCCCGCAGCCAGCCTGCACTGCTGTAGCCACCGCTTGTCAAGTATCACCTCTCTGGAGCCGACCTCCACCGAAAATTGTCAACCCCCTTCTCTTTATGTTCAAACGGAATGCATGCGGCATGTCCCTATGAATGGCGAGCGCGTCGCGGCGCAGTCATCAACAAATAGCCGCAGAAGTGTCTGCTGATCGGCGGCAAACTGTGATCTGACCCGTCTCTCAGAATTAGAAAGAAACGGAGTGAGGTTTTGATGACTTAGTGATAGCAGTGCTAATCATCTCAGACTGGTGACGCTGCCATCCAGTCTATTTCAACCCGCCCATTAAGAAAATAACAACTTCTAAGTAGCAAATCATCCTAAGCCTGGCCCACTGGCCAGGCCTTTTCAGGGGTTTTGATTAGGGTATCTTAGACACCCAGTCAGTATTTTTTTTCGATTAGCTGAAAGAGCAAAAGTGGACTTTCTACTAAAAACATTTCATAAAGGAATCTGTTTTCCACGCGCAAAACTTTTCCGTTGCTAGGAGGTTTTGTTAAGGTTTTGCACATAGAGAAAGGTTTGTTTTGTACAATGTTTCAGGAAAAACACGAGCAGAAGATCCAGCTTATCATCATAAAGAGTTGAACTCTTATCGACACAGAGTCCATCTGACGCTGAAAATGTAGAGTTGTGTCCTTCTGCCGCGTTTGTTTTGTGGCGCAGTGCCGCATTGCCGAGGGAGGGGGGCCCAGTCTGCGGCCGGCATGCCCGAGCGGCAGTCATGGCGCGCGTGCTGCTAGCCGCTGCACTGCTGACACTGGCCGCGCGAGTTGGTGAGTCCGTCTCTTTACACATACGGAGATTTTCTTCTTTTTTCGGAAAGGTTTTTCGTGGCCAGTACTTTTCTTAAAAGTGATCTTTCTTCATCGTCAAAATTGAAGGCGCGAAAATCTGTAGATATGATTTGATAACCACTTGATTGTATTTTTTTAAGTGATTAAGTGGCCAGTTAGATTAGTCTAAAAAAAAGGTTTGAGGTTTACTCTTCAGCTTTCACTTACTTCGGTCGGAAAATAATTGAAAATGCGTTTTTCATAGTTCTTTAATTATGCGATAAAAGTAATTTAGGTGCTAAACGTAACTTGTGTACTTACGTTCTTCCGCAGTTCCGTAGATGTATTTTCGCTTCGACGTTCGCTCCAGAAAGGAAATAACAAAAGGCGAGGAAATTCTTCGTAATGAAATAGTAATTTCTAGCAGACTTTACTGATCTACCGGTAGAGTGATGGTTAGTTCGATAGCAAAAAACAAACTACAAATATTTTCTTGAAAAATAAAACAAAGCAAACATTGTGTCACTCCAGATATTCCACGTTCAGATAACGAATACCAATCTAGTGCGAGTTGAACTCGCTCACCGAGGGTTTCGTTTATGCCGTAAATAATATTAAGTATTACCAAAAAATTATTTTATTTCATTCAGTACGAGATCCTTACTTTCTGTTCGGGATTAATTTGTCTGAAAAAAAAACAAAATGGATAAACCAAAAATTTTGCTTACTGGAATTGATTTTATTAAACACACTGAAGAAACGATTTTGAGGTTTTGCATTATTTGAATAACCTGTTGTATATTATGGCTGCCCCACAAATTCTATGAAAAAAATACTTTGTAATTTTTTTTTTGCTACCTGTCACAAAATACATAAGCCGTACAAACCGACGTAATAGGGTCCAATTGACATGTGCTAGGACCCTTTAAAATATAACTATCAATAATACCACAGAGGGATAATACCCATACTTTGCTTCGATATAGCTAACTGTGATCGTACATGTTTATAGCTTTTTGTGCAAACTCCGCAATATTGTGCCAGTACAACGAAAGTCACATAATGTTAACCTCTTTTGTCTCGCCGCTTTTGATGTGACATTTCATAAACGCTGCTCGTGCTCCGGTAAACATGTCGTGAAGATAGCGTTCGTAGGAGATTTTTTCACTGTTTTGTTACAAGTTTCTCAAATACACTGCGTCTTGCAACAAAAAAACACCATCTTTACAAACCAGCATGCGTGGCAAAATTGAATTGTTTTTTTTTCTCTAATCTGTAGGTAATTTATTATTAATTTTTTTGATACATTAGCAAAATAAATGTGTTTTATGGTTTGGCATATTGCGAATCGGGCAATATATATATCTCTATTGGCACAAATATATCACCAAAGAAACAAGCGCACCCCTCTTGCGTATTATTTTCTTAGTTAGTTTCGTTAGTTTCATGACTGAAGATCGCGATCATGGGTGCTCGTGTCCACAGCGAACGGTTTTCCGCCATATGGACCACCGCGCCGCCACCGGCTGCCGCTTTTATGGCATCCAACCACCTTGTCGGTGCCCTTCCCCTGGTATGTTTGCCATCCACCTGTCCTCCAAACTATGCCTGGTAGAGGCCTAATTAGGCGCTTCAAAACATGTCAAAATCCTAAAGTTTACTATAGCAATTAATGTAGAATTTGACAGTTATACAATACGGTATTTGACACGATCAACAATAAATTATTTCATATGCTCGATTAAAACAAAAATTACAAAATATCTCGGAAAATGTACCTTTTTTAGTCAATTACTAGTTATTACAATTTTTAAATAGATTAAACATAAAAAGAGTGCTCTGAAATGTGACGTCATAAGCCAGTATTTTCATACAAAATTCCGTATTTATTATTATATTTTGTCAAATACCCAATTGGAATTGTTCAGCATTTAGTGCGCGTAATACCACGTGAATCATGAACCATATATTAAGCTCGCCTTTGAAAAATTTGTTTTAGCGCTCTGCTTACATACAATAAATAATATTTCATTAATTCGTTCATGAGACTTCTCATCTGGACAAACAGTAACTTTTTGCAATTGGTTCTCTGAGCACTGTGGAACTTTCAACACTGAAACGCTTCGTAAGCCGGCTCACACTTTGCCCTGACTGTATCGCTGCCAGATTTCCCGTTTATTCAAACTGTGTTATGAATATTTATTTCGATCAGCGCACTGCGCGATGTGCCTAGATGAATCCTGCATTGGTGCAGCGAACGTGTTTTCTGTTCAACGTGTTGTATCTGGCTCTATTTTCTATCTTACTCTTGTCTCTCTATAGATAGTGTTAGAGTAAAAGGGGTTTTACAAGGCTTTACAATCATTATTTGCGCGAGACAATATTTTACGCGGTAGACATATTTGCGGTTCACAGGAGAGAGAGGGTTGGGGGGGAGTGTTGGCCCTAATTGATCCGGTTTCGCTTGCGTTCCGTTGGTCATCTAACAATAGATAGAATATTCTTTATTGTACATATACACGTGATATAAGCCAGGAATTACATTTGAGACGTGAACAATAATACAGTACAGTATAATTGGCGGTCTTATTACTAAAAAAAGTATTTTTTTCCGGACAACCATTGCCGGAAAAAAATAAAGAAGCTGAATGACGGGACTGGATGAGCGGCGGCAGCGGAGCGGTAGAACGCCGGCTTCTCATTCGGCGGGTTTTTATGCCCCCTCTCCCTTATGAGACACATGTATCTCTCTATCTGTGACTCCCTTATTATTTCTTTCTCTTTCTATCTATCCTTCTCTCCTTCACTTTCTGTCTCTTCTCTCTCTCTCTGTCTTATCTCTTTCTTTGTCATATAGCCTCAATCTGGACGTATTTTCATGTTTGTGACGTCCTTGCCTGGTTACCATAGGACAGGGTATCCTAGTTTGGGACCAGGACAAGTGATTGTGTTGTTTGGAAGTTACTATTATTATTTATTATTATTATGTATCCCAATAATATTATCTCTATCTCTCTCTCTTTCTGTCTATCTTTCTCTCTCTTCGCTTTCTATCTCTTCTCTTTCTGTGTCATCTCTTTCTCTCTCATATGTATCCCAATATTATCTCTCTCTCTCTCTTTCTATCTATCTTTCTCTGTCTTCACTTTCTGTGTCTTATCGCTTCCTATTTCATAGGTAAATTCACGCCTGTATTCCAGAGGTGTAGACAGAGACCATGGTATGCCACTTACCTCGATCCACGAGATTGGATATTAGAGAACAAAAAATACTTAGAGAGTCATAGTCCCAACAGTTGGGACAGTCGCTTTCAACACTAAAACAGATTTCCATAAACCCGTCCGTTTACGAGTACAGTTGACGACAGCTCTACATTTTGCTTATTAGAATGCACACGTGTGACTGTAATATACACGGTTAAAGTTTTTCATTTACAAGAACTTTTATGCTGCGACTTATAATTAAGTAAAGAGTATTCCTATTTTATCTTATATATTTACGAAATATAAGGGTTTATATGATTTTATTACTTACACGTTTTATGCACTCTATAGGTATGTTGCAGTTTCCGGTAAATCATTCACCTAAAATCCTATTTTCAAGAGTGTCGTCAAAGAACGATAACATGTTTTTTTGGTTGACAGTATACTCTGTCGTATTCATAAAAAAACAAGAGGTTCGAAATTTCGCAAATACCTGCACTTGCCCATTAGCTCAGTAGGTCGTAGGTCAGTTTTATACAACTTAGTTTACGTTTGGAGGTGTTGTAGCAGGAATAAAATTGAGAATGATTTAGTTAAATCCTTCTAAATCTATTTGAAGTGTTCAACTTTGTAATAGACTGATATGGCGCTGTTTAAATGCAGTTTAAATATGTAATTTAAATTAGTAAAGAGATAAATTAAAAAATTGGTCTGATTACCATACTGGAGGACGTGGGATCGATTCCCACTGAGAGCCACAGTACATTTGTACAAATGGCATCAGTTTGGGTGTATTTTATGTTTTTGGCGTCCTTGCCTGGTTACCATAGCACAGGGTGTCCTAGTTTGGAACCAGGACGTTGTATTGAAGTTATTTTTTTTTAATTAATTTAATTTAAACTACAGTAGGGTTTTTGTAAAGGCCGCTTGAACGTCCTTGGACTAATAGAATTTAATTGCAGTCGTAATGGTCGTGCAGTTGACTCTAGGTGTACGGGCAAACACATACATTTTCTTCTACATACACTTATTTTGATTACTGTAGCAATTTTTTAAACATGGAAAAGATGTGTCAGTCATTGAATATACCTAACATTACGGACATCTAACTTCCAACATAGAAACTTCTGGTACTGGTGGCGCAGTCCCTACACTAGGTGGTGAGCATCTTTATCAACTTTACATCATTATGGAATTGCTCACGAACGAGTGATAGTTCACATACACGCAGACTTCGCCATCTTCCCATATCCGAAAACTTGGCCCACTTTACAAGCAATTACCTACATTGGAGCCGCTTATTAATCCTCGAATCGCAAGCTCTGGGTGAGCCATCCATCTTCCCGTAAATAAAACAATCGATCTTCCCCCGTCACTGTCTCTTAGCCACAGGGACGGATCTAAGGTTTTAAGGAGATTTGAATCCCCTTTCTCTTTCTGCAATTGCATTGCCGATTAACCCACAGATTAAAGAGTAGGAAGACTAACTACTATGCAATGTACTTAGAAAACTATGAATTGTAGTTTTATGAATCGCGACCCTAGATAAGATAAGATAAAAATTGATTTAAATTACTTTCTAACAAAATATACATTTTTCTGATTACATAAAAGTATGATTAACTTAGGAATAGGAAATGGTTGATATTGACATTCAAGAGTTTACCGTTGGACCCCACACTAGACGGTAAGCTGTATAGTGAGGACCTGATTACGACGAATTGACGGTGATCAAAGTTGGCGATGGGTACATAATCATATTTTTACTTAGGTACTAAACAAAAACCAACGGCTATTTACGATTGTCACATGAATTGGAAAAAAAATCACATAAACAAAGTTCGCCTCCCCTCCCCAGCCGGCGAAATGCAGGCGGGCTAGGCTTATACCAATATAGTATTTACCATAGATAAAATAATACCTATTTGCCCCCCCTCTTATTAAACCTACATTTCATGATTAGAATGGAGAACTTGCGGAGCAACATTTTTTGATCTGATGAAGAGGCCATGGTAATAGATTAATGAATCCTAATGAAGATTTTTTACAACTAATACTTCTCATATAGTAACTTGTCGATAAGTAATTCTCCATACAAATTGGGCGCAAACTGACGTCACAAGTAATAACTAGCTGATGTTATAATAAAAAGTAATAAGTACCCAACTGACGTTTTCCGAAACCCCTAGATACGTCCCTGCACTACGGTGGAGTTTTTCTTTATGTAAACGCTTAGTTAGTGCTTGCTAAGTGGAATTTCATAAAGCCATTAGCACTAGCAATTTTTCTATCCTGTAGCTGGCGCAACTGGCATTTCCCAGGCAGGGGTAGTAAGGATGTCATGTTATGTTGTAGAACGGCAGGGTTCTACTTTAACTATGGTCGAAACTTCGAAATCACGAAAAATATATCAGCTTCCATGCGATTTAAAGCCAAATCTTTTTCACCTCCACACCGAATTCCCAAGGTTTGCTGGAAGAAACCTCTCACAGAGATAAGCTCGCCTTTGTACATGTAAGGCTCATTGCCGCGGGACAGTGAATAGGGGCTGGCGTTTTATTTGTAAATATTGAATTTATGACATTTCATTTATTTATTTTCATTTAAATATTAGTTAGATAAAGATTTACAATTTGTGCTCTTTATGGGAGGACGTGATGTGTGTATATGAGTATTAGTATGTATGTGTATGTATGTGTATGTATGTATGTATGTGGTGTAATTTTTTAGGTACCTACCTTTGTTTAAAAGGTGCATATGACATCTTGTACGTGAGGTATCTGGAACTGCCTCTGAGGAGTGTTTTAAGGAATCGTGTATTTATAAATAACACCGAAAATTTTTACTTAATGCAAGTCAAAGCTGTTAGTTTCACAATTAATCAATTATGTGGATTCGAAGCTAATAAATAAACTTTATATTTATTCTTTTCAAAACACGATTTAACTTAATTAACCCGGTTTTCAACTTAAAGTTACACTACACTATACACAACCGTCCCCGTTAACATTATTTAAATACGAGACCTCTTTCGCGTCTAAATAATATTTATTTTTTTGCACAACTTACCACATTTCTCGTGTTCAACTTACAATAAACCAATTTACTTTCGGGTCTAAGCAAGAGGTTGACGACCTCGTGGCGCAGCGGTAGTGCACCTGCATACCATGCGAGAGGTCCCGGGTTCGAATCCCGGCTGGGGACAAAAAAAAAAAACAACCCCAGGTCTTGGATGTTTACATGTTTGTGATGTCGTTGTTTCTGGTTCCCACGACACAGGGTATCCTAGTGTGGGGCCAGAAGCAATGTATGTGCCTGTATGTAAATGTTTATGTTTATGTTTAATTGCACATTGAAGAACATAGAATCTAATTGAGAAACTAATTGAATAAGGCATACCGTCAGTCATGTTGTGCTGAGATATCACTTTCTCATCACAACGCTGAGTCAGCTGTCTTCTGTGGCAACTTAGATACACCACAGGCTGTATCTATGGTCTTGGTTTATTTATTTGGTTTGTCTGTTTTGTATTTAGTTTTCTTTCTGTTGTTGTGCATATTATGTTACTTATCTGCTTATTTTGTTTCTGTGATGTGTCTTGTTGGTAGAATAAAATAACTTCTTTTTCTTCTATTCAGTTTATTTGAATGCCCGTCAATGATTTGGTACTGGTAGCGCGGTGTGTAGAACAGGAAAGGACGTAAGTTCTAATTTCGGCATGTACCAATGTCATTGTTTTCAAAGTTGCGTAAAGTAGTAGAAATAATACTCGCTAACCGTGAAGGAAAACATCGTGAGGTAACCTGAGTGGCTGAGGTGTTCACATACTTTACTGTTTGCAAACAATGGCACGTACAGGATTTTCCAAAATTCACACACACACACACACACACACACACACACACACACACACACACACACACACACACACACACACACACACACACACACACACACACACACACACACACACACACACACACACACACACACACACACACACACACGCACACGCACACGCACACGCACACGCACGCAAACGCACACACGCACGAGCTTGCGTGCTAAGAGTTATTAAAGACTTTTTCGTATTTTATGTGGACTTTAATAAAAATTGTTGTGCCATCGACGCGTTAAGAAGAGCAGTGCACATATTGTATTACTTATCTATCATACATCTTTCTTAAGAATGGTGTGAGGTCATTGTGTACCTACCTAACAAAGTTGTTTTGATAAACAATACGTGCCGGAATCTCATAAATCAGTGAGACAAATATGCCCTATTTTAGCCTAACTTTCGGCCTAGCGAAACTTTAAGACCTAGACGTATTCCGTTGATAAATGACTCGCTGTAAGCTAGGAGGCCTTTTGGGACGGTATGTGGGTAAGTACCTACGTTTTTAGATGGTACGTACAAGAAGTTAGAGGCAACCCAATAACCACGTTTCTGTAAAACCCGAAGTATAGTTGTGACTCTACCATAGAACAGATAAGATAAGAATATTCTTTATTGTACACACCAAAAAAACCAAAAAACTGTTACAAAAGAGGTCTTAATTGGCGGCCTTATTTTTTATAGCAATTTCTTCCGGGCGACCTTATATGAGAACTTGGAACAGCGGTTTTTTTGTGAACGTTATGCAACCACGTTTAAGAGGCCGACTAGGTTTAGATAAAATTTTACTTTCAGATAGGGACACACTGCAAGGCCTTCTCTAACAGAGAGAGAGAGAGTATGGGTTTATTACTACGCTTGCCGACCGCGCATTAGCGTCATGATTTGAAGCTCTGAGGTATGAGAACACCTTCTTCCCTGTTTCTCGTATACTAAAAATCTGATAATCTACTGTTAAAAGCCGTCAGTTGGCCATAGTGGATTAAAAAACTTAAATACCGCAGTTAACAGTTTGAGATAAAGAGCTTCTAAGGTTGACTTGCACCAACGCTATCTGCACTGCAACAGCTGCTCTGTCCATTTGTTTACATACATACATACATAAACTTGGATTAAGAATAGCGTCACTCCATTTCCTCCCGTGGATGTCGTAGGAGACTAAGGAAATCAATTACCAGGAGACGGGCAGCAGCGTCTTCCTGAGATTCCAACCGCACACTGCGATCGCCAACCCGCCTGCCAAGCGTGGCGATTACGGCAAAACCCGCCATGGTTTGTAAAACCATGAGGGAGGCCTATGTCCTGCAGTGGGCGTCATATGGCTGATGATGATGATACATAAACTCACGCCTGTATCCCAGAGGGGTAGGCCGAGACCAGGTACTGCCACTTGCTACGATCCTGAAAGGTAACTTTCGCTTCCTCAACATTCATTAGTCGTTGCGTGTCCATTTGTTTATCCAGAGGAAAGTTTTATCTACAGGGTGACTTTGAATTCGTTCACCGTAATTTGAGGGAACGTAATTTTCATTGTGAAAAACAGTCATTAATGATTTATTATCGGTAATGGTATAACATAGTTGTAAATATCCGTGATTTCCGACCTTTGGCTCCAAACAGAGAATTCAAATTATGGTATAAAGTACCGTAACGTTGAAAACTGTTTTCTAATATGTTAAATGAAATTGCTTTGAGCAATAAGGCCGCCAATTGTACTCTGTATCTTTAAATGTTTTCTATGGCATGTGCTCTGGTGTACACTAAAGAATATTCTTATCTTATCTATTCTTAAATGCTTAAGAGTCTGTCGTCCGATATGCGTAAACAATAAAACAACAATTGAGTTTGTTGTTTTATTGTTTACTTACTAGAATTGTTTGTTTATGCTTAAGTGAACTTAGGGTAAGAGAAAAATAAATTTTTTGACGCGTAATTTTCTTCAACACCAGCACCATGTTTCTAAATCTTGGTTAGAATGTCCCCTTAAAATACGGTGAACGAATCCAAAGTCACCCTGTAGTGAATAAGTCCAAAAACATCTTGCACCATGACATTTGCAGAGCTGTCTATAGATAAATTGTATGACTGACAACCCTGTCAATCAGATATTCATCTGTTTATCCCTAGATAAATGTTACTACTTAATTACTTATCCAGAGATTTGGCGCAAGTCGACCTTAGTATAGGAGAAACCCGGATTTAGAAACGCAAGTTATCTCAAGTGACGTATATAAATTCTTGCAATAATTTCTATAGTGCGTCTAGACCTAGAGACTTCGATATTTTATGCGTACATCTGGATACGCTGTTCATCCCCGATCAGTTTCCTGACCGTGACTGCTGCTACTAGCGCTGCGATCGCTTCAGGATTGTCTCTACTTTTGAAATTAAACTATCATCATCAACCCATTATGTCCCCACCGAGGGGCACGGGTCTCTTCCCTGAGGAAGGTAAATTAAACTATAACGACAGTTAATAATGAAGCCTGTGTACGTCCCACTGTCGGGCACATTCCTTCTCTTAGACATAGTACATCATCATCATCAGCCATTTGACGCCCACTGCAGGACATAGGCCTAATAACCATGAGGGGTTCATTCGGCGCTCCGTGTGGCGCCGAATTAAGAATAGCGTCACTCCATTTCCTCCCGTGAATGTCGTAGAAGGCGACTAAGGAAAAGTCAAAGTCAATGTCAAAAAATTTTACTCACTATAGAAACAAAATGTTTACTTAATGAACGTCAAAGCTGTTAGTTTCACAATTAATAGATTATGCGGAGAAGAAGCTAAGAAAGAAACTCCACATTTATTCTTTTCCAAACAATTTGCTTAATTAACAGAGTTTTAAACTTAAAGTTACTCTACACTAGATACAATCGTTCCTGTTAATATTATTTAAATCATATTACAAATAAATTACCAGGAGACGAGCAGCAGCGTCTTCCTGAGATTCCAACCGCATACTGCGATCACCAACCCGCCTGCCAAGCGTGGCGATATATATTTTTTTTATTTATTAGGTACACCAACAGCAAGCAGGCAAACATAGCAAAGCTTATAAATAAATGTGACTTAGGACTAGCTATTATGCCAATTAAAGGTATATACAGCATTTGTAAACTCTACTTTTATGAAAACTACGATATTTAGGACGGTACTTACTCGTAGGTACATAGGTTTAAATTGGATTCAAAATGTTGTAACATAGCGATAGTATAGTTTTATGCATGCAATTAAGGAATTTTGTACAATTTATTTTATGGCAAAATTATGATTATGGCAAAACCCCTCATGGTTATGACATAGTTTATACTTAGGTATTTTGGTACACATATTTCTGAAGTTTCTCAAGTGATTGCAATGGAAACCCCTGTGTGCCTAGCCCTAGAGCCTCCGATGTATGTTACGCGCGGCGTGCCATATTTTAAAAGTCCACATGGGCCCGGATCGGTTACTTATCATATTTCCGGAGTTTCGTGAGGGTTTCGGATGATGGAATAGGACAGTTTATGTAAGGCAATATATTTTCTGTAGGACGCAGTAAGTACATAGACCATCACATTGTGGATAGTTTATGTAGATTGTAGAGTCTACGGTGTCTACCCGAAGAATAACCGTAAGTTACAAAATAAGATGGCTGATTGAAAAAGAGAACTCTCGTTATATTATGGTTTACACTATACTAGCGACCTTTCCCGACTTCGATTTTCAAAAAGTTTCTTTCTTACACTCAGTTCCGACAATAACGAGCACAGTGAAAAAAATCATCAAAATCTGTCCGGCCGGCGGCCGTTCTAAAGTGATGTGCCGTCGTAAATTTTTTATGTATAGTCATCTATACAGCTAGGCAGAGACCAGGGACTGCCACTTGACCGTCGTGTGTGTAAGTGTGTGCATATTTGACTATAATTATGTATCTCTTTCCAAAACAGTTGCTTCGATTCAATTTTAGATCCTAATTACATCGTGTATTGCGCCTCTTATATTAAGATTAGGTATCTATCTGTGGGAAATGCAGAGGGCTAGGCAGAGACCAGGGACTGCCACTTGACCGTCGTGTGTGTAAGTGTGTGCATATTTGACTATAATTATGTATCTCTTTCCAAAACAGTTGCTTCGATTCAATTTTAGATCCTAATTACATCGTGTATTGCACCTCTTATATTAAGATTAGGTATCTATCTGTGGGAAATGCTGAGGAATTGGCAAAATGAACTTTAGTTACTCTAATATTTTTCAACTTATAAGTTTGTCAATTCTGTTTTTCTCATAAATAAGTGAAACCATTGAATTTTAAAATTGAATTTTAAAATTCAATGATGAAATATAATTCCTCGGCTAGTATGTTACCGCTACATCAGAGACAGTAAATTATTGAATTTATGATTAGCTCCATATAAGGAGCTTTGAGAGCTCTGCGTTTCATAAAAAGAGTTTAGTTTTAATAGTGAAGTTTGAGTTTAACTAATTTAAGTCTCTCTAAACCCAAGTTGCTACCTTTATTGATACTAAACTAAGTATAATACCCTACTCACAAATTCGAGACACCTCGGGTAAGACCTGCTTAACATTCAATCCACGTGACTCAACAAACTAAGTTGAGTCTTCATTAATCCCGCAAAGTTCCTGCCTGCATTGTTTACTGTAAATCCAGAACAATCTTCAGGCCTATTTTTATAAAACTACAATACTTATAAGCATCGTTGTTCTAACGGTATCACGTCTGATTACTGAATCGGAAATTATTTTTGTTTACTTACTTAATCAATTTCAGCATTTGTATTTTCTATACGTTTTTAGTATTTTTGTTTTTAAATCTTCCCATATTTTAGTGTCGCACAGAAAGGAAAGCAGCTTTGTTTTCTTTCAGTCGTATCCACACACACGGACGGTGGCGAAGGATGGGTGCGGAATTATTTTAGATTGAAATCGCGTCGCCGACATGGAAAATATGGTGGAAAATAGAACTCTTTAATGGACAGCAGCAAATAGGGCCTAATGGGGCCCATCCTATAGTAATATGCATATGTTTCATAAAATATAGTGTAAAAGTAGTTCCAGGGTAATTTGGTGATGTTTTGGTGAAGACTTTTGGAGACGGAAATTGAGAACTTCAAAAATTAAAGCAATGAATTAAGTAGAGTAAACTATGGTTATAGGGGACTTGACTTTTTCCTCCTGCTCCGCCACCAAAATTTTAAAAATAAAAAGAATTCAACAAAAAATAAAAATTTACTTCAAAACACTACAGCACTAAAAAGTTAGAAATAATTTAAAACGATACCTTTAAATTAGAGGTACGTTATTGTAGAAGTATAAATTGTAGTCGGTGCCCAGTTTCATGACCAGCACATATATTTTGGGCACCGACTCCAAATGATACTTCTTCAATACCTACATGTGTACGTACTTCTAATTTAAGGGTAATCTTTTAAATTATTTCTAACTTCGTGGTGCTGGTATTTTGAAATTGGTTTAGTTTTTAATTAAAATAAAATATTAATTTTTTGAAAAACGGCCTGGTGGGCGGTGATGTTATTAGTGTTCATTACAGATGTGTGGATGTTTAGATATTTTCCGACGCCCTGTATAAGCTCATAATATTCTATAGCAGCCACTTTTAGCTGGATTTCTTGGCGGGAAACAGGAACCGATTAATTTGTAGCCTTTCTGCAGCGTCACCCCGCTGACGTCACGGGCGCCGCTAATCCTCCGTCAACATATTTCCCATTTTAAATTGTACGTATGCTTAAGCACTATAGGTATTTTTTGACAGAAAATGAAAGTTTGATCACTTTTAGATTTTTTTTACGTTTATTTATACAAAATAAAAAACCTCAATATTAATTATTACACAATTTTTGCGAAACTCCAAAGTAGTTTGTTGGCGAAGCGCTCTAACTCTGTATGTTACTCGTACACTAACACGCTGTTAATCTATTGTTAACAGCTGTCAATTGACCAAAGTGAATACAAAAAAAAAACCACTGACAGCTGCTAACAGTAGATTAACAGCTTGTTAGTGTACGAGTAACATACAGAGTTAGAGCGCTTCGCCAACAAACTACTTTGCAGTTTCGCAAAAATTGTGTAATAATATTGAGGTTTTTTATTTTGTATAAATAAACGTAAAAAAAATCTAAAAGTGATCAAACTTTCATTTTCTGTCAAAAAATACCTATAGTGCTTAAGCATACGTACAATTTAAACCACGTCAACTTTTTCTCTTCATTATGTTTCTTCCAAATAAATCTAATAGGAAAGCAAAACTTTTAAAATATCAATTTTTATTTTTACTAGCAGTGACTATGTTCGCGTAATAAACGGATTAATAAAGCCTATGTCCACCCTCAGCATCAATTCTAAATACTGGCGACAGACTTTTTGAAATCGGTTAAGTACTTTCGGAGATTACCGTCTACATCTTTTTCTCTTTATAATATTAGTGTAGATAGATTATATTTTATTATGTATAGCATTATATTAATATTTAGGTTTATTCAATCTTACCTTATATGTATAAGTATATTTTAAATTGCATTATATCTTGTTGGTATAATAAATGTTTTTCTTCTTCTTCTTCTTCTTCTTCATTTCTACTTTTTCCCCCTCTCCTTTTTGCACGCCTACCAATCTTTCTTCCACCTCCTGCGGTTGACTGGCAGAAAATGCTTATTATTATTATTATTAATACGTTTATTGCACATAAGTAAAAATACAATGGCAATGTGGCGGACTTAATGGACCATAAAACACTTCTCTTAAAATTAAAACACTACGGAGTGAATGGGAGGAGCTTAAAACTTACGAGATCATATTTAGAAGGGAGGGTTCAAAAAGCTGACATAAATAGGACTAAATCATCCGGGTCGGAGGTTAAGATGGGAGTGCCACAGAGATCTATTTTGGGGCCGTTCCTTTTCCTCGTATATGTAAATGATTTGCCGTTCATGGTTCAAAATATGTCAGAGATAGTATTGTTTGCAGATGACACGTCACTTATTTTTAAGATTAAGAGACAAGAAAATGACCTTGCGGGTACAAATAATGCTCTCTCTAAGGTACTATATTGGTTTACTTCTAATAACTTATTATTAAATTCAAAAAAGACAAAATGTATAAAATTTACACTACCAAATGTCAAAATGGTTGACAGCAATGTTATATTGGGGAATGATAAACTAGACCTTGTAGAAGAAACTGTATTTCTGGGTATCACAATTGATTCAAAGCTTCAATGGGGTCCTCATATAGGAAAATTGGCAAATAGGCTCAGTTCTGCAGCATACGCAGTTAAAAGAATCCGGGAACTAACTGATGTCGCAACTGCTAGGCTTGTTTATTTTAGTTACTTCCATAGTATTATGTCCTATGGTATACTACTGTGGGGTCGGGCTGCAGACATTGAGACCATCTTCGTCCTGCAGAAGAGAGCGATCAGATTCATATATAAGCTAGGCAATAGAGATTCGTTAAGAGATTTCTTTAAAGAAACCAACATCCTAACAGTTGCTAGTCAGTATATCTATGAAAATATTATGTATGTTAGGAAAAATATCAGTGACTTTAAAACTGTAGGTAGCCAACACAATGTAAATACTAGAAATAGACATAAACTTTCGTTCCCAAAATTTAGGCTGGCAAAGGTTAATACATCCTTTATGGGGCATTGTATACGTTTCTACAATAAGATCCCTGAGGATATAATAAGCTTGCCAGAAACGCGGTTCAAAAAATGTGTGAAGCGCACTTTGTGCCAAAAAAGCTACTATAACATTAAAGATTATTTAGATGACAATGATGTCTGGAATTAAAGCCAGTTCAATGCATGAGTTTTAGAACATTTATATAAATCCTGTAAATTAAGGACTTGAAAAGACTAAGTTTGGAGTTTTTTTGTCCATTTTTTCTCCAAAATGATCTAGATTTTGAAATGGACACCTAGTTTAACTTGTAACGTTCATTAAGTCGCAGTTTCTGTGCTACTTTGAATAAAAAAAATTGATTTTGATTTTGATTTAATGCTATAAGCATTTTCTACCAGTCAACCACAGGAGGTGCAAGAAATTAACTGGTAGGCATACGAAGTAGACGGATAAAACGAATAACTTTAACTAAAATTGCATAAGAAGACGAATACCCAACAATAAAAAAGTAAATATTTATACTATAAACATATAATACATAATATAAATAAACATATAATATATATAATATTGTTACGACTGTGGATAGGAGTTAAAACTTTGAACGCGTTTTTCCGTGCCTTGGAGGCGTTTTCAGCAGGCTGAAATACCGTTTCAGGCCGTTTCAGAGGGTGCTCTGTCACATACTAGTTTATCAAAATTTCACCCAAGTTACCATGGTTTTCAGGCGCCTGAAACATGTTTTCAGTCCGTTTCAGGCCACCCTCTATCCGATGACGCCATAACCTAAAAACCCGTTTTCAGGCATTTTCAGGACCCCTTATGGGCCCTTGAAGTACATTTCAGTATATGACGAAATTTTCAATAGGAGTGAAAGAGATAGCACTGTAAGAGAGGGATAGTCCGAACATTCCGGAAAGGTGTGACAGAGACATCATGATCGAGCGAGACGGCAGAACCTTCCACGACTTGATAGAGTTTTCGAGAACACCTCAAACGGTATATAAGCGGGGACGACGCGTGCCGCGAGTCAGTTTTACTTTGGAAGCGGAAGCGAAACGAAGTACAAGTGAAGGAAGAAGTACCTACTACGAGTATTATCGGAACAGTGCAGTGTGATTAAAAGTGTTGTGAAGTTAAGAAATAGTGCGGTAATAAATCCTACTCTTATTCATCGGTGTATAAAGTGCTTTTTCGATCACGAACCCACTGTAGCAACATAAGTAGATATAAATATGTAAGGAAGAAAGATAGTAGTGAGATTGCTTATGGCATTAAGTCCACCGTATTGCACATTAGGTTATGTGCAATAAAAGTATTAAATAAATAAATAGATTCAACCTTGAAACTTGCCACTGTCAATTGGCACTTTTTAGTCCACTCGCAATGTTAAAAGTCCCCGTGCCTACTAGGTAACACGCTACTTTATTAATACGCGGATTACGGGCAATATATATTTTTATTATACTCTTTTTCATCGATTCCCTAGCCTAGCTGGGGATCGACTGATATCTAAAACAAAACGTAACGATTCTCTTCAAAATATTCAAAATAAGACGAGAAGGCTCTGCCAGCCAGCAACTATAAAGAGGAATCGTTACATTTCCCCCCCGGTTATCATAAAATTTTTATTACAATTAAAATTTACCCTAGCTAACACATTTCGGTAACCTAACGTCAGTCATCTGTCCCACAGTGTCGGGGAAATTGTACAATCCCGGCGAACGCATGACGCTCCGTTACTAATTCGGTCAGTGTGCCAGAACAATTCAAAGACCAATCAAGACAATCTAGTCAACATTGATAAAACCTCCAAGTTATTTACAATTAAAACGCAACAGAAAATTGGTCTATGACTGAACGGACAGACCCCCTCTCGGCAAAACCCAACAAAAAACCGAGAAGACACCATCGAACGCCGCTTCAAGTTTCACAATTGTAAGTCTTACCTACCCCATGAACTTAATAAACTAGCTAGACATTCTACAATCTTAACTATCGCACTTCACTTTAACCGATCGACTTATTCTACCTGCCTACTCCTGTTAAAGTTGTGAGGATTCTACCTTTGAAATAGTGAAATGGCAAAGCTTCTGTGGTCCGGACTTCCTTTTCAAGAACCCGCATCAAATAAGCAAGACCAATATCTCTAATCAAATGCACAATGCAACACTCTCTTCTATACTTCTTCTACCAGCAGTCAACAAATAATCGCATATCAAAACCTGTCTACTTCCTGTTGATCATGATCCAAGCCCATGTTGAACTCGCCAAAAGCCAACAAACTTCCTCACCAAGCTATGCTTGTTATGTGAAGGGAGAGTCAACTTATAGACTTGCACCCTGGAATCAACAACCCTGACTGCTACCTATTCTTTAGTTTCTCGTTATTTTTTTTTTTCGGTCTTGCAACCATTAGGTTCTGGAACGTTTATAATAGGGGTTAAAGTATGAAATTGCCGTTTTATTGCAATAGGTTCTTTGAATTGACATAGAATCTTCATGGTTTGGGGTTTTCGAATGAAACTTTTTTCAAATGGTTTCCATGATGTTCTTTTTTTAAAAAATGTGAAACATTTGAATATCGACTTTCAATTGTTTTTGTTATTCAATTTAGACAAGAAAGATGGATACTGCGAAAATTCGAGTGATTTTTGAATACGAGTTCCGACGCGGAACTAACGCGGCAGAAACAGCCCGCAATATCAATGCTGCGTTTGGAGAGGGGTCTACTAATGAACGCACCGTGCGATTTTGGTTTAAACGCTTTCGTGATGGAAATTTCGACTTAAAGAACGAGCCACGCACGAGGAAGACCGCCCACACAGGTGAATAACGATGAATTAAGAGAGATAGTGGAAGCCGACCCTAGTCAAACTACCCAGGAATTAGAGGCATGGTTTAACGTTACCTTACCCACAATATTGACTCACTTGCGTCAAATCAATAAAATAAAAAAATACGAAAAATGGGTGCCTCATAATCACTCGAATTTTCGCCGTATCCATCTTTCTTGTCTAAATTGAATAACAAAAACAATTGAAAGTCGATATTCAAATGTTTCACATTTTTTAAAAAAAGAACATCATAGAAACCATTTGAAAAAAGTTTCATTCGAAAACCTCAAACCATGAAGATTCTATGTCAATTCAAAGAACCTATTGCAATAAAACGGCAATTTCATACTTTAACCCCTAATACAAATGGTCCGGCCTCGCTGCCTTTTTTCGCTGGGGACTTTAGGCGCCTCCACCAATATGTAACACGCTACTTTATTAGTACGCGGATTACGGGCAATATATATTTTTATTATACTCTTTTTCATCGATTCCCTAGCCTAGCTGGGGATCGACTGACATCTAAAACAAAACGTAACGATTCCCTTCAAAATATTCAAAATAAGACGAGAAGGCTCTGCCAGCCAGCTACTATAAAGAGGAATATATCCGCACTACCTCCGAGGTAGCTTTTTATGGTTTCGTAGTCAACAGGGAACTCTCATAGTTTCGCCATGTTCGTCTGTCTGTGTGTCTGTATCTTCGGGTCATTTTTAGGGTTCCGTACCCAAAGGGTAAGGGACCCTATTACTAAGACTCCGCTGTCAGTCCGTCCGTTCTCCGTCCGTCTGTTACCAGGCTGTCTCTCATGAACCGTGATAGTACGACAGTTGAAATTTTCCCAGATGACATATTTTGGTGGCCGCCATAACAAAATATACTAAAAACAGAATAAAATAAACATTTAAGGGGGGCGCCCGTACAACAAACGTGATCTTTTGCCGTTTTTTGCTCGATATTAATAACGGCAACAGGTAGACTCTTGTAATATTCAAATTTTGTATACTAGATAATGCTACGAAACCCTTCGTACGCAAGTCCAACTCGCTTTTGGTCGTTTTTTTCGTACATTTTGACTGGACCATTTGGAGATGGTTTTATTTATCGATACTAATGAAATCGTCAAAACGCATAATTTTATTGTCTTTCGCTTTATTTCAATTTCAAATAACGCAAATCTCGAGGCTTTTGCTCAAATACAGTTTCAATAAACTAGTCTTGAGTAAAGGAAAAGACCAACTTTTAAACTGCATTTGAGGAGTGTTTCAAGTAATCATGCTTTTGTAAATAACACCATAATATTCACACGGTCTTATTTACAAAGACCGGCCACGTGCATGTCGCGCCACGCGCATTGTCTGGTTTTCCCGTAAAGCGAGGAGGTTTTATCCTCTTTACAAAACTAACAATTTCAATTGATTTTGTACGAAGTTTTTCTTTTGTAAGTTAATCGCCTATTAGGTACTCCTTAACTTGTAAAGGCTACTTATTCGTGAGAGTTTTCCTTTTTATCTAGTACTACCTTGCATTTTTTTCACGTCTCTACAATGAACCGTTTAGCCAGGAGAGGGGCAGGGGGCGCCCTAATCGGACAAAAATTTTGCGCTTTAAAGCTTAATATTTCGCAAACGGAACCCTAAATCAAAAAATTATCTTCCTACACCCACAATATTTTTAAACGACCAATCCAACGAAGCAAGAATTCATCCCTAACTTAGGTATAGAGAAAACACAATTTTATTTTATTTTTATTTTTTAAAATGTAGCCTTCTGTTTAGTTAGCGTGATTAATATGTAGGTATGTCTAAGCCAAATTTCAGCTTTGTCGTACAAATCGTCTCTGAGCTAGGCCGTGGACAGACACACTGACGGACGGACATGGCGAAACTATAAGGGTTGCTTGTAAGGGTTCTGACTACAGAACCCCAAAAAGTTAACTTCACTAAAACACTCTGAAAACGGAGTTATAGCCGGTTTATTGAAGAAGTTCCTGTCATAAACCGTTTTTATCATAACACTGCTTTTACCGTGCAGGCAACGAACTTGGCAGATTTCCTACATCAATGTATTTTTCAGACGAGAAATTTACCCGTTTTTTTCACATGTACGGTTTGGTGAAATAAAAATAGCTTGTATGTATTTTAGTGTCAAAGAATGGCTACCAAGGGACTCGTACGGAATGCTAAGAAAGAATCCATATTTTCGTGAAGGCATTAACGGGCGTTCTTGAACTTTAGGGATGGGCAAGTGAAAAATCGATATCTCCAACGAATAGATTGATAAGGACACCAGAAATCACAGTATCGATATTTATTGAGAAAATATGGATATTTCAATGTACCTACTAAACTTTATTTCAAAGAAGTATTCCCAATATACAAAATAATCAATATAAGATATGGATTCAATATTTAGATAAATACTTGAAAAAACTATTTTGATATTTCGTATGTATAAATTTTAATGCAGCGTGTACTATATCCGTTTAACTTTAGAGCACAGGCCTTCTCTCAGACGGAGAGAGTATGGGTTTATAATCACCACAGCGTAATGTATAAAATATTGACGGCAAAATATTAAAGAATAAAGAAAAAATTACGACATTTTATTTAGGTATCGATATATTTTAGTCAACCCTACTTGAGCTAGGCGAATTTATGGCCCCATTAAAATCTAGTAGAATTCAGGAATAAAATAATTAAAACCTTCGCGTTAGCATGTAATAAGACAGGAAAATGGCGAGTTAAGTTGAGTAATAATATACTTTTCACTTCTCTTATTTGTGCAGGATATAGGCTGCACAAAATCGAATTTTGTGCACAAGTGCATTAACGTATCTACTCCTAAGTGTATCTGTATTAAGGCAAAGAAAATGAGCCATACCGCCAAACAATAAGAAGTTTATAGATATAATTTGTTATTTTATAATATTTACTTTAATTTGTTTGCCTTATGTGTTTTTAAGACAAAATATATTAAAATTTAAATTCAAGTACGGCAGGTTATTTAATTAATTAAAGAAAATTATTATTACAAAATTAATTTAATAGTAGGCTGTATAGGTCTGCAGCCCAAGCCTATATCAATGGCGTAAGATTTTAAAAAAATAAAGCGGCGGGAAGCAGCGCTTGTTTTTTCGTGCGTTTATTAATTTCTTCAATTTGCTAAATTATATTATACTAATGTTTTATTTCTTCGCAATCGAAGTCAAAAGCAGATTTTATAACTCGTCCATAAAACCATCTAAAAGTCTCGAATAAAAATGGTTCGTTTTGTGCACTTGTTGTAAAATCTACTATTATTGCACACGAAACATTGAACAGGATATTACATAAGAAATAGCATGTACAATGGCGAACTTACCTATGTAAGACATTTCTTCCAGCAAACCGATTTCTTGAGTTGTACCAAGGAGTATTAAATACTTCTTGGTTGTAGGGTAACTCAATCCTGAGGTAAGACTCTCCATATACCTAAACCAGAAAGAAAGTAACATTTCTTGTAATCAGTCTGGTTGTTTTTACCCGACTGCGGTGGAGCCCAAAAGGAGGGCAATGTGATAGGCTCGTAGGTAGGTAGGTATGTTTCTCCGATTCTATGTTCCCTCATAACTCCTTAACCAAATGTTCAGCTTTTAATAAACAAGATTTCAATCGATTTGTCTTGTTTGCGTGAGTGTCGTAAGCTACATAACATTTTCATAAATCTATCAACAAGTAAAAAAAAAAACAATATACCTAAATACAAAAATAAAAAACTGAAGTAAAAAGTAAATTTCAGTTTTTTTCTGCTCATTATCTTAGCGTATCGATGGCGTGAACCGATTGTGTGAACTAAGGTTCACCATCCAGGTGATTTTCCAATCGTCGTGAAGAGGTCGCTGATTGTGGCCCTGGGTGCGCATTACCTACATACGTCGCAGGTACGTCGTTCTAGGAGGCAATCATGGATCCAATGTGATGTTTGTGATGTCGTTGTCTGATGGCCATTGGGTATCCTAGCTTGGAGCCAAGAACAAGTCAGGTCATAATAAGTGGTTTCGTTTTAAGCATGATCGCGGACAGACTTGACTGTCCACACATTAATCTCTGCCTAAGTGTTTTACATCCGTGGAACCATTGCGGCCCTGAAATGTAAAAATGTATATATACACTTACTAACATAGCTATAAATGCCATAGTTAGATACTAACATTTTGGGCCACAGATGCTTTGAGTACATGTTTGTATTATTATTACTATACTGACTTCGATTAAAATAGACGTAAGGAGCTATTACGTAAGATGGTAAGAGGGTCTATCTACTTTGTATATCTACTTTGTCTGTTCTTAGTACTTCATTTTACAAACTACGTACTGGGTTGTAATATAGTACGTAATAATTATTGTACACTTTCCTCCCTTGTTTATAATGTTCGTATCACCACATCAAGGGTTGGCTGGAAGAGATTTCTGCTGAAATAAGCTCGCCATGTACACTTTTTAATTCTGTAAATGTTTTGTTTTATTCATGTAATTTTATGTGTGCAATAAAGTATAAAGTATACAGTATAAAGTACGTAGGAGGGAGGGTAATTTTTTTTTTATTTAAAATGAAAGCACAGGAACTGTGACTTAATGAACGTTACAAATTAAACTAGGTGTCCATTTCAAAAACTAAATCATTTTGGAGAAAAAATGGCCAAAAAACTCAGAACTTAGTATTGTCAGTCCTTAATTATAATAGTTTACATACTTAATCTAAAACCTAGAACTCCATCATTGTCATCTAAATAATGTTTAATGTTATAGTAGCCCTTTTGGCACAAACTGTGGTTTACACATTTTTGGAACCGCGTTTCTGGCAAGCTTATTACATATTCAGGGATATTATGGTAGAAACGTATACAATACAAGGATGTATTAACCCTTGCCAGTCTAAATGTTGGGAACAAATGGTTAGGTTTATTTCCATGTGTTGGCTAACTATAGGTAGTTTTAAAGTTACTGATATTTTTCCTGACCTACATACTATTTTCATAGGGTCCAAAAGTGATTAAAATTATCTTACGTAATAAATGAATTGAGTACACTTACACTCTTATATTATAGGCAGGCTATTTACGTTCCATTGCTGGGCACAGGCTTTCTCTCAAGAGAGAGTGTGAGCTTAATCAACACATCCGCTCTTGAATAATTGTCATCCAGTAACTTTCCCTCTGTGACCTGGAATTTCCAACATGGTATCATCATCATCATCATCATCATCATAATGAGCCTGTGTCAGTCCACTGCTGGAAAAAACGCCACTGAGCCTGATCTTCGGCTCTTCCTTTCCAGTTACCGCCCATCGCTTTGCGAATTTCGTCGCTCCCTGACGTCACAGGGCGTCCTACGCGTTTAGTAGCTTTGTTTCTTAGTTTTAAGTTTCCCTTGTCGGTACAGTGGGTCCACCTATTCCGCTCGTTTCTGGGCCCCGTGCGATGAATCTTGGGCTCCCTGTGTTCAATACAGGGTATCATAGTTTGGGACCAGAACAAGTGATTGTGTCGTGCGAAAGCATATAATTATTGTATGTTAAGTCATGTTATTATTAACATGTTATTTCTGCTACGAGAAAATACTGTCGGAAAATACTAACGAGCAATTAACAAACCCCAATAAGAAGAGACAGTCTGGAACTGATTTGCAATGCAAAAGCTTGGGGTTGCCAATACATTTACTAACGATAGGGCAACGTCACAGTTTGATTGTCCCGGTCGAACCAGTCATTAACCCCCGTACCAGTCATGTCCCGGCTGGTTTTATATTTCGTCTCGATTTTTAACAGCCGTTTCATATATTCGCTACACCAGGTTTATTCGTTTTTCTTTGTAATATTTTTAATATACATTTCTGTGTAACATTTTTCCGAGTGTTTTCCGAGATTTTTCCGAATACACTAGTATTGTGATCAACAAAGAACCTTTGAGTTTCGCCATGTCCGTCAGTCTACCTGTCTGTCTGTCGGTCTGTCCGCGGCTTGGAAGCTGAAATTTGGCATAGAGCGGTATGTATAATTATATATACCTACATATCGATCACTCCGACAAAACGGTAGAATCAAATGTTAAAAAAATAGTTTTTTCTTGTCTACCCCATAGTGTGGTGTCCTGCATAGTTATTGCTAGATTGGTCGTTTGAAAATATTATGGGTACTATTTTTTGATGCAGGAATACGTTTGCGAAATATTGAGCATAAAAGCGCGAAGAAGTGTCAATGGCCGGGCTAAACGGCTATTTGTAGAAACGAGAATAAATGCAGGGCAGTAGCACAACAAAGTTAAAATGAAAACTATCACGTTAAGTAGACTTTCTAAGTTAACGAGTTAAATAGTTGACCGACTTATAAAAGGAAAACTTCGTACAAATTCCATTGAAAAGCTATTTCATTCTTATTAACAAAATGTTAAAAACAAAAAGTTGTCTCTATATTAATTACTCGTGTGAACGAATAGAACACCGCCATTTCGGAAAGATAAGTTGAAACTACATAATATGTAACTCGTATCCTCACCGAAGTATGAACCGGTCTTTAGGTCTTATAACGGAGATTCCATGAATGTATGAGTAAAGTATTTATAAAGACGGAAAGCTAATTGAATAAACATTGCGCTAAGAGACTCAATTTCACTTTCATGAGTCCTTCGGGCCGACTCTGAACGCTAAGCATCGGGATTGTTACAAGTTTATCGATATCATTATCGTGTAATATCCTTACGTATATAACAGTTTTGTTAAGATTTAGATGCATGCTGAGACATCCTATAAGTGGGTGAGCAATTACCATGTTACGTGTTTTTTTTTTTCTTTTTGTGAATGTGTTGTTGTATTGCCTGTTGGTTGTCCTAAATAAATAAATAAATTTCTTAGGGCAGCGCGGGTGTTTGATGGTGATTTAATTTATTTTCGAAATTGATCAAACAAATCGAATCATTTATTTTGTGTAACATTTTGACATTCATGTAGGTATTTAAAGCCGTTTAGGTTCCATTAGGTGTACAAAAATAATAAGACAAGATGAGAATATTCTTTTCAACACAGTTGCTCGTAAATTGACTCTTATTATACCGTTTTTAGTTTCATAATTCAGCGTATTACCATACTTGTACTGCAAAAACATTACCTAAATTTTAGCAAAAGTTTATGTCTAAGAACATTGAATATTTTTACGAATATTAAATTATTTTAGTCTTAAGATGACTAATAAACATTTCATTTCATCTAATTGTATATTTATAAAGACAATTAACGTAACTTATCCTATTTAAAAACATTAATTCATAGTTTATTTTATTTATTTTTTATATTGCTGCTGCTCCGGCTGGACAGCCGGTTTTTGCTGTGCCTTTATTGAACCTGCGGCGCGCGAAAAAAACAAAACTTACGCGCCGTTTTCCGTAAATATTCGGTAAAGTTGCTGCTGTGTGGTCAACTACCATCACAAATACACTCAGCTTCCTTACAATACCTAATGCCTCGTGTCTCTTAGCACACTTGTATCATAATGCACCATTATTTACGCACAAGAAACAAGACATACCTAAATAAAAGTTACAATGAAATAGTACAATGGGCGGCCTTATTACTATCAGCAATTTCTTCCAGCCAACCTTGTGAGGGAGAGGTTATTGAGCTAAGAGGAAATTAATTACCTATACTTAGTCTCTATCATACACACATGCATAGAAGTTACACATTGGCAAAAATTTCATAATAAATTTCATAATAAAAAACTTAAGAGAGACTTTTAAAATACCTACACATATTTTATTTCTATTTATTTATAATTCGAATAATCATTATTATATTTAACAAAAAATGCCATTAATAAATTATTTTCAAACACCGACAAATTTTGGTCGCTGTGAAGATTACATAGGTGGCCGCTAGATGGCGAGCGCTGTCTTTAGACAACGTTTGTTGTATGAGAGCCCCCACCAAATACTAAAACAAGAATAAAATATATAATTTATTTTATTCTGTTTTTAGTATTTGGTGTTATAGCGGCAACAAAAATACCTAGGTACATCATCTACGA
Source organism: Yponomeuta malinellus (assembly GCA_947308005.1). Classification (NCBI taxonomy): domain Eukaryota; kingdom Metazoa; phylum Arthropoda; class Insecta; order Lepidoptera; family Yponomeutidae; genus Yponomeuta; species Yponomeuta malinellus. Next base: position 1,938,452 of record OX371007.1, on the reverse strand, counting down.
AAATAACGACGACCTAGCTATCACGGTTCATGATATACGGCCCAGTGACAGACCGACAGACACACGGACAGTGAAGTCTTGGCATCCTTCGGGAACCCTAAAAAGGGTGGTTCGGTCAAGCAATAGTTAGGGGTCAAATAGGTGATGTATCCCCGCCTTATGGCAACATAAAAATACCGATTCCAACGAGCGTCCCTACAGCGACTACAGATTTAAATAAGGGTAGCAATAAAACGAGTGACTGTAAATTACAGTTCTAAGTGTCAAAATTAATTAATTTGGGTTATAGAATTACTAAGTGAGCGACTGACTGCGAGTGACGAGAAATCAACAGAACAGCAACTTACAAACATTAATTTGAGTTACTTAAAATACAAAATGAGCAGCTTCATAATATTTGAGCGACCTAATATTTGTTTGAGTGTCAACGTTACGTCCTGCATTTTTTTCAATATTTGGCAAATGTATTTTTTATACTGAGCGGCATTTTATCTTAAATGAAGTGTTTCGAATACAAAAACCACTTTGAAAAATACACTAATGAGCAGAGTATAATGAGCTCACATTTAAAAAATTAAAATAATATGAAATAACTATTTGAAGAAATACTATTCTATTAGTTGAGAAATTTTATTATTGAAATATAAGGGTAATTAAATAAAACAATGTATTCCGTAAAAATAAAGTAATATGCATGCATTTATTTCAATCAAATGAACAAAAAATAAAATAAGACGCTTCAGTCAACTAAAAAAAAAACTTCTTATTAATACTAAGAAACATTGATAGGTATGAGGAGCCCTACTACTCATCGTCACTGGTAAATAAGTGCTGGCTTGGACTTAGTGGGCCGGCCTCGTTTTCTTTTTTGTCCAATGGGTATCATTTTTGCTTCCAGTGGTGGTGTTGTTAGTTTGAGCCGAATTGCTAGCCCCAAAACGTGTTTGCATACATATCTATTGAAAAATTCGGGGCAGTCGCACGATCCTTTTTGCCAGTCCAAATTTGGCAATGATTCGTCGCCCCGCCCCCATTCGAATTCGCGCGCATTTAAAAATCTGTAGTTTTCATTAAAAAAGCGTATCAAAATAAAAAACATAAGCCCTCAAATAGAATATCAGTAACCAATAATCATTAATAAAGCAGCTTACAAAACTTTGCTCAAAGTGAACTTTTTAGTAGTTCGCTAAGTATAACCTCACTTAGAAAAATCGAATCTATCTTAATATTGAAGTTGCCCTCTCTGTATTTCCAGTCGCTCACTTAGTAATGAAGTCGCTCGGATAAAATTTTAATATCTGAAATGGATTTATCACAATCCACTTTTTGTAAGCTCGTTCTGGATTTTATTATAAATCAATATTCGTCCTCAGTTTAGTTAATTTTTCGCTTACTTAAATTCATACCGCTCAAGTTATTAAAACAGTATGTCATCATCAGTCGCAAAGTTTTTTTTTGTTCGCTCGTTTTATAATTCCCCTTTAAATAACAGAAAATACCAAAAATATTTTTTTGGTGACAACAGATTTATCATGTCCCGGATAGTACGAGTTCTTGACATCGCAGGAACAGCTGGTGAACTTGAGTATTACCGTTATTGTGAAATAAATATTTTTTTATTTTATTCATGAAAGATGGGGAACTTGCGTCTAATTTAGATTGGAGTGACTTTGCTTTTATACCATAGAAATAATATAAAAACCTAGGAAAAATTTAAAAATAAAACAAGAAAAATATATTTTTTCGGCGTTTTCGGAGTCACAAAATATTCGAAAAATAAAGTTACTCTAATAACATAAAAGTTATTAGTCTTCGTTTTCTTATAATGGTTGCAGGACATGCATAAAAACATTATTTATAAACGCTTCATAAATTATAAGCATTACATTAGGGAGTGACGTCATAGTCTAAGGTCGATTTATATGGCACGTTTTAGTACCACGTGACCATATTGACTTTTCGACTGGCTATATTATAAAACGTATTAGAAGCAGAGAAAAAAATACCACGTTTATTTTTTTTTAACGTTTCCTCTCCTATTCTATTAAAAGATTATTTAGTGCAAGTTGATATCTACCGTTTCTATTAACGGAGCCCGCGTCATCGGTAGCTCGTCTCTGACAATAAGCAAGTAGATCCGGACTTAAGTTAATAACGCTTACGCGTTGCGCTTAGCAAGAGTAATCTGGAACGTGTGGAGTCTAACTTGGACAACTCCGAAGAAGGACTGTTGCTGCCGTCTCTGTCACCAGTGTGCAACGTATCTGGAGATGAGGCCTCTCTACAGCCAACCTCCATGGAGACACGAAACATCGAGGCAAGTGGGCACTCATGCCTGATACCGTCCCTGGGCATCGCTGACCAACCAGCTACTGTACAGCTGGATCCTGCGTGCTGGCATGGGGCGGAGCCAGGCAGTCTGCCTGCAGCAGTAACTGCACCAGAGCGGAGCAGCACCACACCGACCCCTGATGCCATACTAGATGGACAGCCGCAGTCTCAACCTACCAGCTGCAAAGTTCCTGACAATGACACCCAGCACAAAACAGTTATCTACTCAGATAAAATAGGTGTAGGCTTAGGCAGTAGAGTGCAAAACAATTTGAAGCAACATGTAGAGAATATATGTATGCCCTATGCATCTTACATGCAGATAGTGAACTGCATGCTGCGTAAGGAGTATAATAACAATACTACTGTTGTGTTATTAATAGGGGACAGTGCAGGAATTAAGAGAGATGAACTGACAAATTATTATGATTCTATAGCTGCTCTTCAAGCAAGGAAAATTATAATCTGCGCTTTTCCTTATTCTAAAACTCTATCAGAGACACAAAATGCCCGGATAGATAAGCTAAACCGGCTATTGTATAATATGACCTTTGGCCATCGAGACAAAGTATCATACTTTGATACGAATAAATTTATTCAAAACTTTATACTGACTAGGGACACAATGCACGTGCCCTTGTCTTCAAAGCGACAGATTGCCAAATTGTTGGCATTCAATATTTATGACCCTATTATTGTTAAGACAATAAAACAGGGACCAGTTAACAATACAAACTGTAGAATAAGTTCTACTAGTAAACCTCTATACTCTGAGGTTATAAAAAAACCTAGCATAAGTAGGTTACCCTTGACCGCTGATTTAAACTGTCAGCGCAGACAAAAGAAAAGCCCCCCTTAAATAAATTAATTTTAGCTAATCAGAATATACAGGGTGGCTTTTCTGGAAAGTTATTAGAACTAGAGTTGTTCTTAGAACAATATAGAGTGGACATACTTTGCGTCACAGAGCACTGGCTACCAGAAACACAAATGAATTTATCTGTGAATAACTATCAAATAGCCAGTTGCTTCAATAGAAAGTCTGCAAGGCACGGGGGATCCTTGATACTAGCAAAAAATTGTTTGAAATTTAAAGAACGGAAAGACATTTGCAGACTTTCTGTTGAAAAAGTAATTGAAATATCATGTGTTGAACTGTCTAGACACATTGTAGTAGCCATATACAGGCCCCCTACCAGCGATTACAGTTCATTTGAATCCATATTAGAGGATGTTTTGAAGGTAGCCTCTAGCAGTAATAAGAAAGTCATAGTCTGTGGTGACTTCAATATCGACTTATTGGTAGACTCGGCTTTAAATACCAAATTGACAATAATTTTCAAGTCGTTTAATTTAGTAAATATTTTCTTGGAGCCTTCTAGAATAACCGAAACTACTGCCACCTGCATAGATAATGTTTACTGCGATTGCGACTTTTCAGATAATTCTACAGTAAATTGTTTGAAGTCAGACCACAGTGGTCAAATTGTTCATTTTGAAATAGATAGAAAAAACGCAGAACAGGTTATCCTCTGCCGGCCCGTAACAAGTAAAAAATTAGAGTCATTTAAAGTAGACCTTGAAAGTAGCATAAAAACTCAAGAAAATTACCAAAATGCTAATGCTCATTATGTAGACTTTTTCAAAGCCGTGTCGGGTAGTTTTGAAAAAGTTTTTAAATTGCGGCAGCTAACAAATAATGAGAATAAAGTAGGATTTAGTGAATGGGCAACCTCGGGTATCCGGAAAAGTAGAGACACACTTTATGAACTGTATGACAAAAAGACTTATACATATGACACCAAATTCATACAGCACGTCAAAAAATATTCCAAGTTATTTAAGGCCGTCTGCCATAAGGCTAAATGCGATCATATAAAGAATAAAATCTTACAGTCACCGAATAAAATTAAAACAATTTGGACAATAATAAATAGAGAAACGGGTAAAACAAAATTAGGAGACCGAGATATTTCGCTTAAGATTGACGACAAAATAATAACGACAAATGAAGATATCGCTGCAGCATTTGAACAGTTCTTCACTAATGTTCCAATCGTGACTACAGCTCCGTTAGACTCGTCACCTGATCGTGCAACAACATTACTAAAAGACCATGTCTCCTCGTGCGAACACGATTTCTCATTTAATTACATTGAGCCCCATAACGTTCTTAAAAAATTTAAATTATTGAATCTTAAAAAAACCGAGGACTTGTGGGGTATGTCGGTAAAAATTGTTAGTTCAGTGATCCATGTCCTAGCTTTACCGTTAGCAAAAATTTTCAATAAATGTGTAGATGAGGGAGTATTTCCGGACCTCATGAAATATAGTAGACTAGTACCCTTATTTAAAAGCGGTGATAAACACGATCCAACCAATTTTAGGCCCGTCTCAGTACTACCAGTATTAAGTAAAATATTTGAGAAGATCATCTTAGATCAATTACTTACGCATTTCAATAATTACCAACTCTTTCATAGCCAGCAATTTGGTTTTACTAAAGGGCGGAATACAACAGACGCCGGAGTTATGTTACTTAAACATATTTTCAGCGCGTGGGAGGATCGCAAGGATGCAGTAGGCATATTTTGTGATTTATCAAAAGCATTTGATTGTGTAGACCACGAAACGCTACTCCTAAAGTTAAAACACTACGGAATAAAGGGTGCAGGTTTAGATCTTTTAAGATCGTATTTAGAAGGAAGGGTCCAAAAAGCAGACGTAAATCGTATTAAATCCTCGGGTTCACTTGTAAAAATAGGAGTCCCGCAGGGATCTATCTTAGGGCCGCTCCTTTTCCTAGTCTATATAAATGATTTACCGTTTATGGTACAAAAAATGTCTGAGATAGTGTTATTTGCTGATGACACGTCACTTATTTTTAAAATAAGGAGACAAGAAAATAATCTTGACGATGCAAATAATGCTCTCTCGCAAGTACTAGATTGGTTCACAGCAAATAATCTGCTGCTAAATTCTAAAAAGACAAAATGTATAAAGTTTTCCTTACCTAACGTACGAGTAGTTGAGAACAACATAGTAATTGGACATGAAAAATTAGAATTTGTAGATGATACTGTATTTCTGGGCATCACAATCGATGCAAAACTACAATGGGGTCCACATATTGTAAAATTAGCACACAGACTTAGCTCTGCAGCATATGCAGTGAAAAGAATTAGGGAACTCACTGATGTTGCAACTGCTAGGCTTGTTTATTTTAGTTACTTCCATAGTATTATGTCCTACGGTATACTACTATGGGGCCGGGCAGCAGACATTGAGACTATCTTCATCTTGCAGAAGAGAGCCATCCGATTTATTTACAAGTTAGGTAGTAGGGATTCGCTAAGAGATTTCTTCAAAGAAACCAACATCTTAACAGTTGCATGTCAATACATTTATGAAAATATTATGTACGTTAGAAAAAATATCAAAGACTTCGAAAATGTTGGTGGCCACCATAATGTTAATACTAGAAATAAACATAAATTGTCATTTCCACTATTTAGACTTGCAAAAGTTAACACATCCTTTATGGGGCACTGTATAAGGTTCTACAACAAAATTCCTCAAGATATATTAGAGTTACCTCCAACGCGATTTAAAAAATGTGTTAAGCACATTCTGTGCAAAAAGGCTTACTATAACATCAAGGATTATTTAGAAGACAAAGATGTTTGGCATTAAACAGTAGATTAATATTATTTAAAGGACGATTGTGACTAGTGTTCAACACATTAATGACTAATATTTTAAGTTGAAAACTCTGTTAATTAAGTTAAAACGTGTTTTGAAAAGAATAAATGTGGAGTTTCTTTGTTAGTTTCTTCTCCACATAATCCATTAATTGTGAAACTAACAACTTTGACGTTCATTAAGTAAACATTCTGTTTTTACAATGAATAAAAATATTTGAATTGAATTGAATTGAATTAACATTCATTGAGAAGTTAAACATTCGTTCATTCCCAGCTGCACCAGCGACAAGCCCACCCACAGCGCGCCCGGCCAGTATGCCGCCAGCGACGTCCATTAGAACCGATGAGACACCAAAAGAGACAGGCAAGCAAGATCTTGTGTCCGGTACCGACAAAAATCAGACATGTTCCCACTAGGGGCCGCCGTACATTTGTGCAAATAGCCTCAGTCTGGATGTATTTTCATGTTTGTGATGTCCTTGTCTGGTTACCGCAGCACAGGGTATCCTAGTTTCGGACCAGGACAATAAATTGTGTTTGTGAAAATTATCATTATTATGTTTTATGCTCCTAAATCGCTTGGAGGTTCTATTCAATAGATTTACGAATGAAGATAGTTTGTTTATGTAGCCACTTTAAGTCTCATTGTCGAGCAAAGGTTTTTCCTTTAGAATACCATTCCGCCTGGTCCTTGGCCAACTCTTACCACCCAGGTAGATATTTGGTCAAGTCATCACAACATCTCCGCCTCGGTCTGCTACGTCGCTAGTGACCATCGCAAGGCACCAAATCGGTGACGATTTTTGCCCCCCTTTCCTGGGACATTATTCTTCTTTCTTCTTTATGTCCTATCGAAGGTTGGCAAACAATTCGGTTATTAAATCTTGCTTTTCAAGGCTGCCAATACAAACAAGGAACTAGTACTCTGTTGGAACCACTGTCTTAAGTTGTGTAGCCTGTCCTAAGTTGTGTAGTTCCTGGAATCTTGCGTTGTATGATAAGTGGAAGAATACTGTACTTGGTGTTATGCATTATATGTCCCAAATCTCTAGCTTCCGTTTCTTGATGGTGTTCAGTGCCTCTGTCTTCTTCTTCTTCATTATATCCAGAACGGTAGAGTTGCGGACCTTTTGAACCCAAGAAATTCTAAGCATCCAGCATTACACCCACATCTCAAACGATTCTGTACGTTTAGACACACTTTGGGTAAGTGGTCAGGCCTCTGCTCCGTATAGAAGCACGGGGAGGATGTAATACCTTGAAACTCTAGCGCGTGTCTCAATGCTCAGGTTTTGATCGCAGAGTGCTTTTTCCATTTTCCGGAATGCGTTTCGAGCTTGTTCTATTCTGCATTAAATTTCGACACTGTGATCGTCTTTATCATTGACCATAACTCCTAGATATTTATAGCGATTGACGCGTTCCAAGACATTTACATCAACATTTATTAAATAGATAGATAAATCATTTATTAAATTGCCACAACATACAAAGATAAAAAATTAACAGGCATAGTTTGCTAACAACATTCAATATTTATGCAAATGATACAATCGAACCAGGAGTATTAAAGAGTGTTGGACATACAGTAAGATAAAAAATCTTTCTTTCAGTCTGTGACTGGCGCTGGTGTTTTTGATATCGCGAACAGAGGCCTATGCGCACCAAATCCTATCGGAATCCTGACGTTTGCCATTTGATTTTCTATGGAATCTGATAGCTAGACGATTAGAATCGTTCAGGATTTGGTTTGCGTAATACAGGGGCTGTTCATAAGCAGGTCGCGCTTTCAAGGCTTGTGACATCTCCACAAACCCATAATTGAGCCCTCCCTCAAGATAGCGTAAAAAATCGATGGTATCGTGGTAGATACGACAGTTGCTTCGCATTTATGTATTCTATGATGAATTCTAATCTCCGCGTATTGTTTTTGTCTGTTACGTGCATTTGTGAATTTTTCGTTGCGGCTATGCAATGTACATCAAATTTCCATAGTAAACCATGAATTGTACTTCAGTGAAAAGGGACCCCGAGGAGCCTGCACGGAGGAATAGCTACCTATGTTACCAACTACGTCGGATGTTCCATAAAGGCTCTGCAGAACTTTAGGGGGTGTTTCTACTTGTCAATACAAACTACTTTTGTTTGGGACCTTTCCTGAAATTGGAGAGAAATTATCGGTTGTTTCATACTTTAGTTCATTTTACTCATTCGTTGTTTATGTCGTTTGAGGTTTAGAGTTAAATTGTACAATTGTTAAGTGTTGTTCTGATTCCATGTGATTTTGACATTCGCAAGGGAAGGCATAAGCATTAGTATGGAACAACTAAAACTTTATTGATCGTATTAGAATTCAAATTCTAACAGACCTCTTTGCAATACCCCCTAGAGTCTCTCAATTATACATTATCAGTACATTTCATGATATCCTAGTATTTTTATAGTAGCATAATAGTATTTTTATGACTCGCGATGCTCATACATCTCAATCGCAACTCGATAAGCATTTGTGTGTTCACGATAATCAATTTGGCTTTCGCCCGAGATTATCTACTGAGAGTGCAGTTTTGTGCCTAAAGCAAGCCGTTAGATACTATACAAGCCGTAAAACAGCCGTGTATGCGTGCTTCTTGGATTTGTCGAAAGCGTTTGACTTGGTCTGTTACGACATCCTATGGGAAAAATTGAGAAAGGCTAATGTTCCCACCGCAATAACTAACATCCTGAGACATTGGTACAATAACCAAACTAACAATGTAAGGTGGATGGGCACTTTCTCGGAGACTTATAGGATGGAGTGCGGAGTAAGACAGGGGGGTCTGACGTCTCCAAGTCTATTCAACCTATACGTGAACGCGCTGGTCGAGGAGCTCAGCGGCTCCAGGGTCGGCTGCCATATAGACGGAGTTGGCGTCAATAACATAAGCTACGCAGACGACATGGTGCTGCTGAGCGCCTCGATCGGCGGGCTTCGTACAATGCTTACTATCTGTGAGAGATACGCAGCTTCACATGGGTTGAAGTATAACGCAGTAAAAAGTGAATGTATGGTATTTGAGGCCAGGGTAGCGTGCTCGGATACGGTGCCTCCTGTTCGCTTGAATGGCATTGCTCTTAAGCAGGTAAAGCAATTTAAATATCTCGGGCACATAGTCACTTCTGACCTCAAAGACGATGCAGACATCGAGAGGGAGCGACGCGCATTGGCTGTAAGGGCTAATATGATCGCCCGCAGGTTTGCTCGATGCTCCAATGATGTAAAAATCACACTTTTCAGAGCATACTGTACATCATTTTATACGAGCAGCCTGTGGGAGAGATATACGCAAAAACAGTACAACATTTTACGTGTGCAGTACAATGATGCCTTCAGGGTGCTGTTGGGGCTGCCCCGCTTCTGTAGTGCATCTGGCATGTTTACAGAGGCCCGGGTAGACTGCTTCTACGCTACTATGCGTAAGCGGTGCGCATCGATGCTTAGCAGGGTGCGGGCCAGCTCCAACAGCATCCTGAGCATGATAGCGGACCGCCTAGATTCGCCCTACATGCGGCACTGTGCCGGCATGCATGTGCCCGTTAATGTGTACTGATGAGTGTAATTTATAATATATTGTGTCTTTAGCTATAAGTACTAACATATATAGCCTACTAACTAAAATGAGTGTTACTTACTTGAGCAAATAAAGTTTATTATTATTATTATTATTATTATGTTTTTCTTTCAGTTTTCACTCTTTTAACAGAGGTACAAGTTGGCACGGGCCAAAGCCAAGTGCATTAATCGAATATGTTATTATTATTATTATTATAGTAACACATTTAATGGGTCTAATCGCTATTATTTATTAGATAAACTTAATTAGGTACCTTAATTCCCGACGTTTTAAAATTATTGGAACCTTCATCCCCAGGAGTAAAATAAGAGGAAGAACGTGCATAAAAAAATTTATTCAACACGAACTAAGTCACAGACAACAGCCAGTAAAATACACCTACTTGTCTCCAGGGTACGAGGACGCAGTCTCTAAGTAACCAGCGGAACGTGACTCTTTCCTTTGGCGAATTGAGCGGTCCCCAGACAGATTTGGCTTAAATCTAGGGAAAACGAAAGGCCGTTTTTTCTAAGTGTTTTTTTCTGACTTTGTCTAAGTAGGGTCGATGGCTGTTCAACCTGTGCGATACAGTACATGCCTTATTGAACATTGATTGGAGATTGGATTGATAGATTGGAGTGGAGGACAGAGAGCATTTCTCCAATGGGGGAGCGGGGACGCGTCTGACTTCAGTGGTCGATTTTTTTTAGCTTTATGGGATTATTATTGTGTGGTATGGGAAACGAACTACGGTTAGGCTTAGGTCAACACCTAATTGGTTAACCTTAAATTTAAGACACTGAATTCAGGTTACACCGAATGTGCTAATTTTCGGTAGAATTTTTCAAATATAATAAAAAAATATCGAAAACGTTTATCAGGAGACAAAAGATTTTTAAGAAAAACGGTATGAGTAGAAACCTCCATTATTGGGGTTTTTAGCTTGCCTTTCCATTTTACAAGGTCTTTGATAGTCAACTGCAATGATGTGCAATATCCAAGTACAGCTTAGTTTCATCTTGAAAAGAGTTACGGAAGTAAACTTCCCATGTAATACATCGGACCATTGGCCCTTTTGGACATTCTTGGAGATACATAATTTTCATCTAGCTGTCATCAGTGTACCTGATATCGTCCGTCTGATGAGCTGACGGGCGTCTCATGTTGTGTTTGGGTTTGTTTGACTTAACTCCTGAACTGCCCTCGCGGAACGCAACGTATAGGTGGCCCATACTAAGTTGGACACAGATCTGTGTCGCGGCAGGTGAGTGGTTAATTGGTTAACGGTTATTCGGCAGATATGATTAAACCACAGTTACTTCCGGACTATGATAATAATTTCAGAATGCTGAGAGACTTTAAATCGGTTGACTAGTCAATCAGTGTTCATATTTTAGTTTCGTTGATCATTAGAGGCAAGATATTTTAGACACCATGGAAAGGCCGAGGAAAACACCTGACGCAATTTCCCAACCTAACCCAACCCAGCTGGATTTTTCTTGTGGCCTGGTTCTGTCGCTGTCAAATGAAAGTCTGTCTCAAGTAGACATATTCCTAAACAGCTTCAGAAGCCATCTCACGAACGAAGATCAAATCTGACACAATCAAATTTTTGAACATGACCTTTGTCTTGATAAACAAATAGATTAGAAATACAAATATAAATCATAACAATTTATAATAAATAAAAATAAATGTGCCACTGCAGCCCAAAAATTCCTTATCTCAACGTTACAAATACCCGCTTTGTTGAAGAAAGATTTTACTAATTTTCAGCTACGGCCGAGAATGAAGATTCTTTTTCATCGGCTCTATAAAATAATTGTCATGTATTTTTTATATTGTATTTCTTGTACCATTGTTTATATTGTATAAAGTATTGAAGAAGAGTGAAAATTATAAATTAAAAACATATATTTTACAGATTGACATCACTTTGATTTCTTACTGTCGGTAAGCTTGTATACTTATATTGACAATAGTCAATACCGTTCTTACACCCTTCGGTCGTCTTCCATAGTCGTTTAATATCCATTTCTTAAAGGCTTTTTCTAACTTTTCCTGCTGTTTGATCATCTTGTGGGTGTTTACGATGGTTCCCTGTTTCTTGAATTCAGCATAGAATTATGTTATGGGCTATTTCAGCGATTTCCTAATTTGCATTGTAACTAAGTTAGAAAAGATCCTGCTTCTCTGCCTTTGTATTTGTCATCCAGGATTCCCTGATTTTCAGTAAAAAGCCACCGAATGACACGGAATTCACAACAACAGAAGTCAGAAAATATAGGTTATTTCGATTTTTTTCCAAATGGAAAATAATTTTTGCGACCAATCACTCACTGCTCAATTTTAGGCTCTGTTATACATTTTTTAGAAAATGTCACTAATCACAGAATTCAGAAATCATCTTGGACCTTGGATCCGGTGAATCACATACAGTACCCCAAAAAACCATGAACTCTTTAATGTAGCGTGACATTGTATTCTTGGGTTAAAGGTGCGTCACGCGTATAATACGAATGCAGTGAGACACTTCTGGAGAGCTTCGTGAATAATGTACAGTATGGTTCATAAATGCCACTGCAATCAGGCGTAGGTCCGGGACACTCAGAAAACATGATTTTTGTAACAATATTATTGTCTAATTTTATTTGGAATATAATTTATAGGCACTATTAACTAGATAGATAGATAAATAATTAAACTGTTCTATAATAAGTGAACATAATTTAACCGTAAAAGTATAGCTTACTCTTTAAGCAATTTACCATGGTATGTTAGATTAGTATTCTAGATTTTTTAAATATGTTTTAGAAGGCTTTTCTAAAAACTTGCATGCTCTTCAGGTACAAATTTGCAGAATTTTATTTTATTATTTAGGCAGTGATTCACGCGGGGCCGCTGAAAATCTCACCCAAAAAGAAATGCTCCATAATATTTTTTATAGTGCACTAGTGCGATAATGAGCACTTTACGTGCCTATGTCGAAACTTCAAAGGGCCATATGTACTATAAAACGTTGTACGATACACGTGCGAATAGGTAATCCGCAACTCGTGTCGATATAAAACACTCCCTTCGGTCGTGTTTTAATTTATCGCCACTCGTTGCGAATTTCCTACTTTTCGCACTAGTATCGTAATGTAAATGTTATTATATAAAAAAAATTCGAAAAATGAAGTTGCTCAAAAAATAAAAATAAACTTTTTTTTCGTTCATTCATTGAATTCTTAACATTTTCTTGAAAGGGTATTATTTACACTGTATGAAACATAACGAGATAACTCAAATTATTGCTTCACGCAGAGTGCACGCACGTTGACGTGCTATAACATATTCAGAAATCAAAAAAATTATTCAACAATGTATTACATTGGCTCAGGGTACCTTCTGTAAGATCGCACTCCGCGATTAAAAGCGAGGAAACGAGAATTTTAAACGAGGATACTCAGACATAACTTCAGACGCGGCCGGCTCTTCAGCTAGGCGATTACCCAATAGGGTTAAAATGTATTCCTAAAGTTTCATAAAATCTTGATAATTTTATAAAATCTTAGTCAAGTGGAGACCACGGACTGTCAAACGCATCGTAGGACGCCTACCAGCTCGCTGGGCGAGGCAGATTGCTGGCAGCGGCTGAATGAGGATGACCGATGGCAGAAAGAAGTGACGTGCCTTCCATTGGCGGACACTAACGTCCAGCAATGGAAGAGTACTGGCAGATTGATTCAACGATTAATCGACAATTATATATGAATGTGTTCCGTGTGGCGCCAGATTGAGAATAGCGTCACTCCATTTCCTTCCGTGGAAGTCGTAGAAGGCGACTAAGGAAATCCATTACCAGTAGACGGGCAGCAGCGTCTTTCTGAGATTCCAACCGCATACTGCGACCGTCAACCCGCCTGCCAAGCGTGGCGATTATGGCAAAACCCCTCGTGGTTATGAAGGAGGCTTATGTCCTGCAGTGGGCGTCAAATGGCTGATGATGATGATGATGATATATGAATTCAATTCTCTTGAAAAACATATCTACGCAGCTTCTGAAGAGACTGTATAAAGGGGTAGATAAAGCGTAATAAAGCAGTATAATAATAATAACCTCCATACAACACAACTACTTGTCCTGGTCCCAAACTAGAATACCCTGTGCTATGGTAACCAGGCAAATACATCACAAACATGGTAATACACCCAGACTGAGGCCATTTGTAGAAATGTACGGCGTCCCCACAGATCTATCTATATCTGTGGGCGTCCCCCAGTAGGATATGGTTGGAATATGGAATCAAAAGAGTTTGTTTTATTTGGATTGTGGTGGATGCAGATCGTATTTTTAGCGATGGACTGATAAGCAGGCTTTGATTTGAACTGTTTTTATCCCTTACTGTAAAGGTCATTGACCACTTTGCTACCGCAAATACATGAAAAATCTAAAAACAGTAGGTTGACAGGAGTCTGAGGGGACATCGTCCCTCTGGCTCTTAGAGGACATGAATTAATTGCGTAAGATGATTTAGGGGGGGTGTTGGGTAGACCATGTCTTATTTTTTCTTACAATAGGGTGGGAGGGAGTTTTGACAGTTCTTACGTAAGCTCACAAAAATGCGCAAAGTTGAAATTCTACTTTTTAAAAGCGCGGGCTACGATTTCCATGGCCACGGACCCGAGTTCATTTATTCAATCAGGAATGAAAAATTTATTTCATCGTAAAGAATTTACATTCTGTTTGTCGAATGTCAATGTTTATATTCTTTTTGTTGCACTAATCCGTGCTGAGGACAATTTTTAAAAACCTATTCAGAGGCGAAAATTCCACCCATGCCGGGACTTGAACCCGCGTCCTCTGGCTGACCGTGCCAGCGCTCTCCCAAGAGTCCCAAGTGAGCTAATGGGCAAGTACAGCATCGGCGAAATTTCGAACCTCTTTACAAACTTCTCTGCATTACGTACATGGCATGGGTGGAATTTTTTGCCTCTAAATTAGTTTTTAAGAATGTCAATGTACCTATAATGTTAGCCGCTGTCTTCGGAGTTCTAGTGGAGAAAAAGGCAGCGGGGTAAGAACTTCACTCTGACCATCTTTTCTCAAATCATCTTAAACCTAACACATCAGTTGCTACCTATATGATAAGATTCCATGATTGCCATCAATAACTTTAAATGCCATATTCAATTTTTTCGTGAGATTCTTACGTAATAAATATTAAACAGGGGGGAGGAGGTCGGCGTATTCTCATTTTTAGGGTTATGTACCTCAAAAGTGAAAACGAAACCCTTATAGGATCACTTTGTTGTCCTTGCGTCCGTCTGTCTGTCAAGACCCTATATCTCGGGAACGCGTAGAGTTATAGACTTTGATCGAAGGGTATAGAGTTGAAATTAAGACCATATAGGTACTCAAGTCTGCAGTTCCTTGAAGCTGTAAAAAAATCAAACTTATAAGTTAACGTAAAAAAAAGTTACGGCCTTTTATGCGGCAAAAAACTTATATTTCGGGAATCAAAATCTATAGGGTCCGTTGACCTAGATCTATGAAATTTGGCAAGTAACATCATCGTATACCACAATAACAGAGAAAAATCTGAAATTTACATTTGTAATTAAGTCATAAAAAAATGTCTGAAGTTCGGGAAAAGTTCGGAAAACTGCGAGACTACAAGTTTGTACGGAAACCTCGGTGAACGAGTCCGACACGCACTTATCCGGTTTTTCTTATATTAGGGAAGGAGGGGGACAGAAACTAGCAAAAATAGTCTTACGTAACAAACGAATGGTGGCTTTCCGTTGAGATCACTGTCAAGTTGTTATTTTCGAGTTTCGAGGAGCATGGCAGGCACTCGAGAGCTATCTCATTTATAGTCTAACGGTGTTATTTATAAAAAAAACATGATTCCTTAAAACGCCGATTAAAATAGTCTGTGGTGGAGATTTTGCAAGGAAAAATCGTAACCACAGATTAAATAAACTGACTCTTAGGAGTGCTCTAGAGGAATCGTGTTTTTATAAATAAGGCTGCTAGCTAGAATTTACTTCGAGGATTATTCACGGTTTACTTAGACTAGGTCTTGCGTCGAAAAAATATCATGAATTATCATTATCATTCGGAATGCTACACAAGGATTTCTTTCTTACCTTTGATATTTAACAGTCCAGTGACCCTGAAGGTCAGACCCTAAAGGTCAGACCCTGTCTGCCAATCTAGAACACCCACTTTCTAATAACTTTGTAGAATCACCTGACTGAAGTCTGCCTTATTAGCTATTTATGGAGACCTTAATCAAAGTGGTACAAATCAAAGTATAAATCCCGACAAATAACTTGAACAAATAACATTGATTATAATTTGGATGTACGTTTGGTCTTGTATTGGGGGGGAGCGCGATATGTCACAAAAAATTCATCGGACTTTAGTTTAGTTAAATTAACAGAGCATTTAAAATGTTTGTGGTCTTAGGCCCCGTACACAAACCTGCGAAGCGGCGCGATGCGAATTCACAACGCAGAAAACTGCGACATGAATTGCTGCGATGCGATTTCATGCGGCAAGGCATCTCCCTTCCACGATTCCTTCGACGACCGTCAACCGTACTGAACGTATTGTGTAAACTATGTCGTGTCATGGATCGTAAAAACAAGTGCTTGCTTCTGTTCTTGCTAAGAAGATACGCTAAAAAGAAAGAAGGAAGATTCTGGGTTCATCCATTTATTAATATTACTAGCTGTCCCGGCGAACTTCATACCGCCACAGAATCCGGTTATACGATTCTTGCACTACGCCATGTATTTTTAAAACACAACGTTCGCTCGCACAATGCGAACGCGGGAACGCATTACCGGGATATCAAGTATGCTATGTCTTAATTCATGTCTTTTTCTATCTGTACGCCAAGTTTCATGTAAATCCGTTCAGACATTGATGCGTGATTGAATAACAAACATACAAACTTCTTCACAAACTTTCACATTCATAGGATGAACGCCGCCGATGCGAATCAATTCGCAAGTTCTTGCGATACGTCGCGCGAGCTCGCAGATTTTTACGATCCGACATAGCACCGCAGTTTTGTGTACGGGCCCTTACTTGTCCACGCAAATGAAAAAAATAAAAAGAACATACCGAGTGCGCGGATTTTTTTCAAGTTGTTTGCCGCGTATCACACTATATGGGATACCTGGGCCGAGTTTAATAAAACTACAATTCGTATTTTACTAAGACAATTCGAGGTACATTAATCTGTGCGTTAATCGACTTTGAATTATTGCGAATGATCTTAATAAACTACAAATTGCAGTTTTATGAAATTCAGCATAGTAAACCATGAAATGTATTATATCAAACAGGACCCTGGATTAGATACGATAATTAGTTACTTTTGTGCCCTTACATGGGAACGTTGAGAACCCTGGGAATATTCTCAAAATTACCTGTGCTGTCTTTGAGAAACTATATATTTTAAGTATATAAAACGCTTTTAAGAGGTACTTCTGAGATCGCTCTTAAGGCAGCGCCTCAAGGAGTAATTCCCATACAAACGTAGTTTAGTTTTTTATTTACAAATAACATGCCGCCAGACCGCAATGAAACCTTACATCACTTAGAATTGGAAGTAAAGGTATCGAAAATAATTTATAGCCTTGTAAATAGTCTCTATGAAAAGTCTTATGAGGCTATAATTTCTTCTTTATTCTGTCTGTTATTCTTAATTGCAAGCACGAGCAAACCTCGAATTGTGTCCTTCAAACGTATTGGTAAAGTGACATTGAGATCCGGCATGTTCTTTGTGAATTAAAAGCGAAATACATTTGTACGGGTACCTATGTTGTCATGTCAAGTTGCTGTGATGTTACAAACAACATTTTGTAACGGGCACTCAGAGAGCGATCTCAGAGATAATAGCGCTTTCATAATACAGATCTACATGACATCTGAGTCACATTTCATAAAAGTACAATACGTAAGTAGATACATACGTTTATTGCCGATTCTTCCGACCTGTTAATTTGAATTGTACCTAGTTTTATGAAATAGTGCCCTGCTGTTTTATTCCCACAGTAACTTTTACTTCCATCTGATTGGAGATTATGCCACTATAGCAATACCGAAGTCGAAAATGTGGATGAGCATTTTCGTACATTTCTAAGAGGGTCTTCTTTTATGTAGCCTATATTGTACGTCCCACTACAAGGCACAGGCTCTCATAGAGAGAGTAGAGTATGGGCTTAAAAAGCAAGCGTGCCCACCGCGGATTGCCAATTTCAAGCGCTGAAATATGTGAACACCTCAGACACTCAGGTTTCCTCACGATGTTTTCCTTCACGGTTAGCGAGTAGTTTCGCTATAACTTCGTAAATGTAGGTACGTAACTTAGAAAACCAAGTCACTGGATGTCGAACCCACGACTTCCCGAATGTGACGCTTTAACCGCTCCCATACCACCGGTCTTCTAAAAAGTTATCATTCCTGTAATCCAGTGTTGACTAATGTACATTTACCGTAATTTTATTAAAGGATAAAGCTTTATCGTTTCAGCATGCCAATATTGATTATACTAGACAGAAGTTTACAGAAACAGACACGCGATTGGGAAAACGCGAATATTTTCTCGACGGAAATTAATTCCAAAGTATTGTCTTCTTACACCGTACTCTGTTTACCTACATTGCTTAAATTCGCATAGGTATATAAAGCAATTTCCATTTACGAGACTAGCCAGATTTGTTTGTTTTTTTCGTTCTAGATCACATCCTTTTAATTAAAATACAGAACTATCAAATTAAACTCAGGGCGCTTTCTCAATTTTTCACGTGCGGGGAGCGATCGAAAATTGCAGCTTTGAACTGAGAATGGTGCTATACAATCTATAAGGTCCCTTCACAATTCTTATCTCCAAATTCAAAAATCAGAAACAGTGAGTAAATGTATGGTGTGCAATACATAAGCAGCCTATATACGTCCCACTGTAGGGCACAGGCCTTCTCTCAGGGAGAGAGAGTATGGGCTTAATCACCACGCGTGCCCACCGCGGATTGGCGATTTCAAGCGCTGAGGTATGTGAATAGCTCAGACACTCAGGTTTCCTCACGATGTTTTCCTTCACAGTTAGCGAGTGGTATAGCTACTATAACTTCGCAAATGTACATAACTTAGAAAACCAAGTCATAGGTACATGCCCGCACCGGGGATCGAACTGGGTCTGGGTCTCCCACTTCCGAGTCCGAGGTTCTACCTACTAGGCTACCACCGCTGATGGTGTGCAATAAACAGTATTAATCTAATCTTTAACCTCCTCAGTCCTGACCTTGAAAATAACAATTGAAAACCATTGTTATTTTCAAGGTCAGGATTGAAGAGGATAATAAAGGAGCCAATAATAGCCCTAATCATAAACTGGGAGTAAACTAACCCATAATAGCTCAAATCATAGCCTGGCAGTAAATAAACAAAAAAATACTGTATACCTAACATTATCAATTAAAAAATATTAAATAAGAACCGACTTCAAAACACTACAGCACTAAAAACAGAGAAATAATTAAAACGAATAGATCTTCAATTCGGAGCAGGATGTAGGTATAGTATAAGTGTAAGTTGTATAATTTTGAAGTCGGTTTTTATTTAAAAAAATATTTCAAGATTTTTTTGTACATCACTTCGGCTGCAACAAATCGGGTATTTGACAAAATATCAAATGAGTTACTTTTAAAATGAAATTTTGTATGAATATACTGGCTTATGACGTCACATTTCACAACACTCTTTTTATGTTTCATCTATTTAAAAATTGTAATAACTAGTAAGTGACTAAAAGAGATACATTTTCCGATATTTTCCGACCATTTTGTTTTAACCGAGCATATTAAAAAAAATAATTGATTGTTGATCGTGTCAAATACCGAATTGTGTTAGCCGAGTCACTTGCCGGAGTGGTCAGAGGTGGCCAATGACCGATGATGACCGAATCGTGGTCTAAAAGGGGGAGACCTTTGCCCTGCAGTGGGACACCCATATTACAGAGGCTTCTTAAAAAAACCGGCCAAGTGCGAGTCGGACGAAGGGTTCCGTACCATTATCTATACAACATTAGACACAAATGTCGAGAAAAAACGGCAAAAATCACGTTCGTTGTATGGGAGCCCCACTTAAATATTTATTTTATTTTAACTTACTTATTTATTTTTGAAGCTAATATAGAACTAAATATTCTGTGAATATTTCAAGCGTCTACCTTTTGCCGTTATTAATATCGAGCAAAACACGACAAAAACGTTTGTTGTATGGGAGCCCCCACTATTTTTTTTTTGTTTTTAGTAGGTATATGTTGTTATAGTGGCAACAGAAATACATCATCTGTGAAAATTTCAACTGCCTAGCTATAATGGTTCATGAGATACGGCCTGGTGACAGACAGCCAGACAGACGGACAGTGAAGTCTCAGTAATAGGGTCCCATTTGACACCCTTCGGGTACGGAACCCTAAAAATAGTTAACGCGATTAGACACATTAAATGTATAACTAAACAGTTATCCAGTCCGTTTCATATACTTGACAGTGCTATATAGGTACATGCCTCAATTTTTCACCGGTGATCGTCGACCTACATGGAGGAATCAATTCGTCCTAAAAACCGCACAGCTGACATCACGCGTCAGGGAACGCCACTCTGTTGTGTTGTTTCTGGGCTGAGCTTTGTTTCGCTTGACAGGAACAGATAGGGGTGCGAGTGTATACCTTATGCCAGGTAGAGATTTTCTACATGAAAAAAAAACAAGCCTCTGAAGGGTGTAACACAATCCCCGAGAAATAACTTTTATTATGCGTAATTCGTGTGGCGCCGGATTAAGAACAGCATCACTCCATTTCCTTCAGTGGATGTCGTAGAAGGCGACTAAGGAAATCAATTGCCAGGAGACGGGCAGCAGCGTCTTCCTGGGATTACAACCGCATACTGCGATCGCCAACCCGCCTGCCAAGCGTGGCGATTATGGCATAACCTCTCATGGTTATGAAAACTATGAGGGAGGCCTATGTCCTGCAGTGGCGTCAAATGGCTGATGATGATGATGATGCGTAATTCACAATCGCAAAAAAATTAACAGCTGTTCTATACAAAAGGTGGTATTAGCCGGTTACAGACTGACCGAACGAACGAACTGTAGGTATAGACGTCACGACGAAAGCAAGCGTACCTCATTGACTAGTATTAGTGGAGGTCAGTGAAGCGAAAGCTGATGGAGGCCTTCGGTCGGGGGCCTAGTTACGCTCATGGGTGGTGCCGATCGGGGTGTGCCTTCGCTTGCCTCAAAACATCTCAATCCTGCCTCTTACTAAATTTAAAACACAGTTACATAAATTCCTATTAGATAATATATATTACAGTGTAAGAGAATTTCTTGACGACCGTCTCATTATTAACAACTTGGGTGCCTTTATAACAGAGTAAAAAAAAAAACAATGTTCCAATAGATTAATACAACTTCATTTTTTTTTTCCTCCGGGATACAACTAATTAATATGCTAACTTTCAGTTATATAGGTACCTACTGATATTTAGTGTTTAATATTCATTCTAAGATTCTAATTTTGTTATTTACATTATTCTCAAAGTATAATATTTGCACACCTTAACTGGTAGAGCACGCATGTTCTTTTCATTTACTTTACCAGCTACTTTAATGTATTTACCATGCTTTAGCAAATAAAATGTTTTGTTTTATCTTATCTTATCTTATCTTATCTTCGTACTAATTTGTTGAATTTGATTTCGTTCGTTCGTTCGATTCATTGTCCGTTCAAATAAATGTATTTTCCTCTCTTTATCTTTATTTATTGCTTTCATGTTCTCTCTATTATTAGCACTAACATAAGTAGAAGTCAGTGAAGCGAATACTAATGGGGACCTTCAGTCGCCTAGTTCTCTTCGCGTGCGGTGCCGATCGGCGAGTGCCTATGTTCGTATTTGTTGAATTCGTTCGATTTATGGTCCGTTTAAATAAATGTTTTTTTTCTTTCTCTCTCTCTGCCTTTCTTTATTTCTTCTTTCATTCGTTCGATTGGCAGTACCTACGCAGCATTAGACCTCAAAATCAAGCATTATGCATTGCGAAGTTTCCCCTTAGTAAATGTTTTTCGTATTTTTGACTTAAAAAGGTACCTATAGTTCCTTTCGGGAATATGGGTGCTACTCGTATTTATTTATTTATTTATATACCTATACCCTGCATAAAAGAGAACTGTCAGACGAGTTAATTTTATCAGAAACTTGCACAGATATAGAGATTGGTCTGTGGAAACGTACAATTGAACATTATTTTCTAGTACGATAAGGAATCCAATAATAATGTTTGTAGTATTTTTAGTCACATAACAAATTTATTCATAAATTAGTATTTTTAGATACTTACCTACAGCGTGATTTTGAAAACGTTAGCAATATTTTGAGGGAATGTTCTTTTCATTGTAAAAAACCGTATTATTAATGATTTTTCAGTAATAGAATAACATATTTGTAAATATGTTATCCGATCTTAGGCTCGAAACTGTAAATCCAAATTCAAATTGATCGATTACTGGATCAAAGTATATGGCCAATTTAGGTTAGATTACCAAAGTACTAGAAAACTCATAAATAAAAATAACTTTTTTATATGTTGTCTTAACAGTATTATTTTCGAGAGTTTCTCATTAATCTCATAAGGACTAAGAATAACATGTGGGTACTCTAGTTCATAACATTATGAAGGGATACCATCCATCATCAATTTAATTATAACTACAGACGGGGTAACTTTGGCCCTTTACAACAAATTAAGACTCGACGCGTAAAGCAAGCGTTAACCGAGCTGGAGCCAATGAAATAAATCTAAAATTATTCTTAGATAAGATTGTAATAGATAAGAATTATCTTTATTGTATTAGTTCAGTTGTAAACTAATATGTAAATAATATAGATTAAATGTAAATATTTAAACATATTTTAGCATTAGTTGCAAGAAAATGTTTTTACTCCTAGAAAGGAAGAATTTGGACATGTACCTATTAATATAAAAGAACTTGTAACCGCTAATGTTAACCCCAATCCAAGCAGTAAACTTTCATTTCATTTCATAGAAAATACGGCTGCGTCTCTTTACACATGACTGTGTCAAAAAATCGAGGTACTTGTGATTTTTCTTTGAAGCCATTTGTTGGATTTTCTACGAAATGTACACAGACGTATTATGCCAGTCATTAGAGGTTCAAAACTAGGCTGTACAATGCAAACGGTGGTGTAGTAGGTTTTATACTTTTAACTCGTAGATAGGCGTGTATCTAAGTAAATATCATAAAAGGTATCACGAGTTATCTCGGAACAACTTATGACAGCTAATAAAGGTAAACCTCGAAAATTTGAGCCTTTACAGTTTTTCCCTTATAATTTGTATACGGTGCATCCTAGCGAAAAGTTAGAGAACTTAATGCATCTAATGAGTAGGTACCAAAACTTTAAAATTCGGTCTAGCAATATAGTAAAAAACAAAGGCCAAAAGCAAAGTTTTTCCCCAACATTGCAAATAAGTGGATTGGAAATTATGATTAAATTCAAACGCCGCGATTGCAGGAAACGCCGACACCGATTGAGAGATTGCCAATTGTGATGAGTGTACTTAAGAAGAAGAAGAAGAAGAAAGACATTTATTATACCAACAAGATACATCACAGAAACAAAATAAGCACATAAGTAACATAATATGCACAACACAGAAGGAAAACTAAATACACAACAGACAAAACGAATAAATAAAACAGGACTATAGATGTATGATTCGACAAATGTGGTATTCAGTATACGCAGAATTTTATTCTCTACAACTTACATTTAAAAAAAAAATTCTAAGCGTGACCGTTTCCAAGCTGGAGACGCATTAAAACCACTTTAAAATAATTATTTACTAAGTTAAGGAAAAACTTCGTTTTTTGACCATAGTTTTCTACTATATTGCGTGACTGAATTATTACGTTTTGATACTCATTAAATGCAAAATGTTATGCTCTCTAATTTCTTGCAAAGCGATTTTCCGCTAGGATGCACCGTGTAGAAGTTATGAGAGAGAAACCAAAAAAAATGTCAAAATTTCGAGGTTTAGTAGCTGCCAAAAGTACAATTTTTTATATTTAATTAGTAGCACCCATATGTGTACGAGATAAAATAATAAAAACTACTATACCACCTTTTGGAGCGTAGAATCATTCTAATGACAGGCCTATATAGAATTAGATTGAAAAATTCTTAACTTTAAAATTATTTCTCGCAGAAACAAATTCGAACAAAGGCGAGCTTAGTACTAGGTAGTATTTTAGATATCGTGTGTTTCGTCACGCCAACGGAAACATAATATCGGGTGCTACGTCGCGCTGTTAGTGAGTATACTATGGTATTAACAGCGCCCGTTAGTCTCTCAGTCTCGATCCTTAGGCGTAAGATAAATCTTGTCCTTGCGCGTCTTCCAAAGAAAGTACACGGGGCTTACCCAAAGTGAAATTTGCAAAGTAGGTATTTCCAAGACTTTGCACTCCGCTGTGTATTTGGTACAATCGCAGTAAAGCCACACAATTCTACTGAGCTCAAACGCTTTTCTATCCGGGACTTCGTACATTCGGAATTCGGATAAAAGCGTATACATCTTGTGATTTAATTCAGCGTACGGTATATAATCTGCTGTAGAATCATTAAGCAATGGGATAAAAATAGTTTTCGATTTAAGACCACGAACCCACATACGCAGTCTGGGATGCCCGTTAGCTCATTGAACCGACAATCTAAAGCAGGTTTCCGGTAGCGGCTGGGTGGGGCTGAGGACTTGAAGGAGGCCTATACGCAGCAGTGGACTTTTGTGGGTTAATGGATAGTATTAGATATTTAATGTTAGTGAACTGTCAGGATCGTGGCAAGTGGCAGTCAATGGTCTCTCTGGGATACAGGCGTGAGTTTGTGTATGTATGTAGACTACCCAATACTATCCATTAACCCACAACCGTCTACTGCTGCATACTGTCGACTGTACTACAGATTAGCACACAGACTAACTGTTAGTCTGTGTGCTAATCTGTAGTACAGTCGACAGTATATCAAGCTTTACATCAGTGCAAGCAAGCGACATTGCAACTAAATGAAGACGCGTCGATTCTGTCTGTTAGTGCATTGTAATTCTTTGTCCTGTGTTCTCTATCTACAGATCTATAGCACAACGACAGATACATGGTCGGATCACGAGACGTGTTTTTTTATACCACTGACCCTAGAAGAAAGCAGTCATGAAATGAAATCGGCACGTTCATGCAATTGCAACTGTCTAAGCTTATAATGTCTACAATGCATTAACAGAATCCAGGCCCTGTAAGAGCAATAATCAGCGAGCTCCTCACGCTGATTAGAAAATGCCTTCACTATGAGGACAAACCTCGTTTGTCATTGATACGCTAAGAAGACATCTCTAATCCGGGACCCTAAGTGTGATTGAGTGATAAATACCTACTAAACATTTAAACGAAGCATCAGTTTTATAATCTTAGTTGGAAAGGAAAAAATAATTTATTATTTCTGAAGCTTTCAGCAAAGCCTTCGAGTACCTACTTAGCAGAAAGCGCCCCAGGTCCATATTTAAAGTGAAACGGCGCGTTACTAAGCTAAAATTACGCAACGCCTGCCCGCAGGTAAAATGCGGCGGAATTCTGCCTTAATGCTTTTTGGGCCTGCGCCAAATGAGGTAACATAATATATCGTATCGATACAGACATAAAGGACCACCGTTTAGGCTTGTTCTACTAAAGTGAAGCGTTGTATTAGTGTACAGGCCCAACAGAACATCGCCCCAAAGACCACAGTGGGAGTCTGGCGTTGAGTTCGCATAACGTGTTTTCTGGGGACCACATGGAGAGAGTGGAAACGGTCGTAATCCGCTGTATGCTCTAGGTACTGCGAAGAAAATGGGCCGCACCATACCGCTCCCAAATGAGATCAACTCCAGAGAAAACGAACGTCCGCAGGATCTCGTTGAAATGTTAGGCTCCGACAGCTCTGAGCTCCCCAGCAAAGGGTCCCGAGAGTAGAAATCCCCAAAGAAGATGCTAGAAGATGTCCAGAAAAACAGGTCCTTAAGATTTCTGTTTCGTGGACATTCAATTAAGGCGAGACTAGTTCATCGATTCAAAGTTGAGCGAGTCAGCGAACTATGATATGGGTTATGTCTAAGAAAGAACCGGTAACTGTTGGGGTAAAAAGTGTTTGAAGTAAAGACTACCAAATGAAAGCAGCAGCATAGGACGCTTACCAGTTCGTTTAACCGAACTGTCTGAAGCAAATTGGCAAGGACAGCTGGATGAGGATGGCTAAGATAAAAACCACAATCTTATAGTGATGTCCAGAAATAAATGCACAGTTCTACGCAGTTCTACGGAGTTGATGCCTTTTTATTTTGAACTTTGGGCCGCAGACACAGAGTCTGATTCAGATTAAACATGTAGTGTTCCATATGCCTTCGACTGTTAGCTGTTAATTTATAAATGAACACATGGCGGATAAGTGAACAAACCCCTAGGTATCCATTATCGCTAATAGGCTAGCTACTAACTGTCTAGAACTATTCGGATCCAAATAAAATTTTCTTGATGCGCGGTGTAAGGCGTAGTCTCTTCCAAAGTATGTACTATTACTTTTTTTACTAAGTGACAGTCGAAAAAGCATCAGCCGGTAGAAAGCAATGGACGAGATTGACAGGGTTGTGGGACGAGGGTTGGCGTGACAGGGAAGAGAAGAAGCCTATGACCGGCAGAAGAAGAAGAGGAAGACAACACATTTATTAGCAGCAGGGGGCTCTATTCTTGGGCTAGACAATTTTTAAACTTGACATACCTTTTATATCTGTGTTATATTCACGGCAGGCCTCCCTTATTTGCACTCTCGGTAAAACATTGGACCGAAACTAACATGAAAAGGTTATATTTAACACCAATGCATGTTACTGTAGGTACTATTATTGGCTTATGTTTATGCAGGTAAATGTATCTTTATCTATACTTCAGAACGATTTATTTCGATGAAAAATAGACGTTAGTAAGTTGATGAAAACAAGAGAATAACCCTTACAGAGCTATTATATAGGATAGGTTAAATGAGTGGTTCAGCTTTGAAATCTGTCTGTGTTCATTCGCGCTACAGAATCAGTCTGTATCACATGCTGTTAGTTTACTGGACCGAATAATATTTTTGTATTGTGTAACGAAATCCACTAATTTATCTAAATTCACGCGTTACGCGCTTGCCAATGTCACAGCCTCTCGGAAATCATGGTCCTACATAAAGTTATCACAAAATGTAACTATCTGACAGTACTCTACAAATCAGAAATCCTGTAAAACCACATAAAGTTAAAATGACCAACACCATTTTCAATTGTTTATATGTAGATACTAGCTGGCTCGGCGAAGTTTGTACCTCAGAATTCGTTTATACCTACCATTCTTGCACAACACAACGTTCGCTCGCACAACGCCACCTATTTTAAACTTAAAATCAATATTATTCCTCAAGAACGCATTACCGGAATATTCAGGCCTTTGTTTATCTGTAGGCCAAGTTTCATGTAAATCCGTTGAGCCGTTATTGCGTGATTGAGTAACAAACATCCAAACCTCCAAACATCCAAAAATCTTCACAAACTTTCACATTTATAATATTAGTAGGATTGCGAATTATTCATGAATTATAAATAAGTAAACTATATAGATCGAAGTTTAGGCGGACAAAAAGTTTTTGGGTCAAAGAGACTCTTTGGGTGTATGTCCATGGAAAGACAATTACCCAATGTTTGCGCACCATGCTTACACTTTTTCGTTGATAGGTAATGCATAAAATATTATTGACGTACTTATATTTATTTATTTATTTATTTCATAAAACTTACAACTATCATTACAGGGTGGCCTTTTGTGATAGTGAAATATGACATAGAACCGATCGGAAGAAATGGTTGTATCGACTATCGACATCAATCAATCTAAACTCGCTCGTTGCTTGGTTTTTACGATATAGTTTATATAGTTATTTCTAGTTACAGGGTGTGGCGTAAAAGGGCGTAAATAAATGGTTAACCGGAAAACCGTATCTCGAGTACGGATAGTTAAACCACTTTTAATTGTTCTTGACATACTATCTTGAAACTTGACGTGGACAAAATTAAGACATAGGTAAACTAACGCCTGTATTCCGGAGGGGTAGGCAGAGACCAGGGTTTACCACTTCACACGATCCTGACAAAACTCTTTCGCTTCATCAAAGTTCATTAGTCGTTGCTTGCTTGGGTCCCGCCTGCTTAGTATCTACCTAGTTACTGCTCAGCAGTCTGGTTGTTGATTATTTTTTATATCAGTTTTTTTTTTTTCATAGTACCCGAACCGGCGTACGTGCATACAACGACGAAATTAATGTTGTTGAAGCGAACGATGTAGATATGTCGAAATCGTGGCAAGTGGCCAACCCTGGTCCCTGCCTCCCCTCCGGCATACAGGCGTGAATTTATGAAATGCAATTTACCTATATATATAGCGGTGGTAGCCGAGTGGTTAGAACATCGGACTCGGAAACGAGAGACCCAGGTTCGATCCCCAGTGCGGGCATGTACCTATGTCTTGGTTTTCTAAGTTAAGCACATTTGTACAATACCACTCGCTAACGGTGAAGGAAAACATCGTGAGGAAACCTAAGTCTGAGCTATTCACATACCTCAACGCTTGAAATCGCCAATCCGCGGTGGGCACGCGTGGTGATTAAGCCCATACTCTCTCCCTGAGAGAAGACCTGTGCCCTACAGTGGGACGTAGGTATATAGCCTATATACTTATGTAATGAACCTATACGAACCTAAGACGAATAATTGTATCTATGTAAATGATTACTTATCTGATGTTTTTCTATCCGACACCGAAAGCAATGGAGGAATATTTTATTTGACAGTGTTAAAAGAGAAAGCTGTAGGATTTTATGTAGGTAAATATATCTTCATACTAGAGAACACCTTGATTACCGAAATACGAGGACAGTAAGCAATTTGGCAATAAAACGAAAACTAAGTGCGTCAAAGCTTTGACCTTCCTTCGCAATGACATTACTTAAATGAAATTCTGCTACAAACATTGCAGACATAAAGGACATCTTAGATTTAATTACTATCAGCTTAAATTGTAATGGAGACGTATTTACCACGTAGGAGCAGTGGTGTCCAGTAAACTACCAATGGTACTTCGAGATACCTACTTTATTTCACGCGATAAATTTTGAAATGTCGCCTGTATAAATATTAATAGCTTCTACCTAGGTGCAGATAGACGTAAAACTGCGTGTGGCCCGCGTTTCGTGCCAAATGCCATTAAAATATGATTTAGTGGTCCGTTTGCAGGACGGCATTGGACGGTATTCCAATTGTACGGGAGCACTACTACGTATCTTCTCCACTGCATGGACTCTAATGCGTATTCGCACCAAATCCTGCCGGAATGCTGACGTTTGCGATTTTGCGATAACAATTACCTACTTATGATGTAATTTGACAGTTAGACGATTCGAATTGTTTAGGATTTGGTGCGTGTAATACAGAAGCACGATAATGCTGCTACATGGCGTGAAAAGTCACCATATTCATGGATTTTAACTTTTCGACGCCAATTACTTGCAAATGAGAAAAATGCTTCGTGTACCTACGTAAATGAGGCGTAACAACTGAATCTACCTTCGCACGCGAGCTTTCCTATCAACTTTCGCTACATAAGTACCTACCTACTCTATTTAAAAGTCTATTTTTTTTATAAATTGTTAAGCACAATGTCCACCAACTCTAGTCGGTGCCTTTTTTTACATAATTTTAATATCCTAATACTCGTAAATGAAATTAATTTGTACACTACCTTAACTATACCTAATATTCTATTATTACCTACACAAGCCAATCAGATTATAAGATTAAAATAATAAAAGTCTCTATTAAGTAGGTACTGTATATAAACAGTTCTTTATTAATAACAAAGATAGCTGAATCGTTTTTTTATACACAGATGTGTGTGGTAGGCAAAGTTCAAAGCACATCAGCCTTTACATCGGTGCACCGTACTCGGCTACTTTACGGGCGACTTTGCAAGTATAATGTACTGCTTCGGTCACACACAGCGACTAATCGCTGCGAGTGCCTACTTTCCGCGAGTATTCGCTGTGTGTGACAGGCTAATCGCTGCGAGTTGATTTACTTGCCGCGACTAGAATTGAGCATGTTCAATTTTACTCGCTGCGAGCGCACTAACAGTCGAAATTCTCGTGTGGAACTCGCTGTGTGTAACGGGCAGGCAGCGAATTGTCGCTGCGACTATTATTCGCGGCGAGTGCACTCGCAGCGACTAGTCGCTCGCTGTGTGTGACCGAAGCTTAAGGGTCTTGATGTCGACTGTTCATGAAAATCGGTTGGAAAATACATTCTTTTAATGCTTGTAAGGTAGTTGTTAGCTTTTTAAATGTTATTTTCATGTGCTCTTTCTACAACGCAGTAGGCAAGTACCACCTACTCTACGATGTAGGTACTCGTAGTTTACGGACCGGAGTTTAACATACAGACGGTTTAACTTAAAGTGTTTGTCTGTCAGTGTCAGTTTCTCATACCGTTTTATAAGTACAAGTTTATGTTAAGTTTACTAACTGTAATTTCAACTACAACATTTTAACTGGTTCCTTAAGAAAAAGGCCTAGCCTAGTTTAAGGACCCCTAGAAATTATGCAATCTTAACTCCAACTGAAGTCACTTAGACAAATAGGTACGAATTATGTACATCTTACAGAATTTAGTGTGCTTAATATCTTTCTACTTTACGAAGATGCGGCATTCTTCTCGTCCACTGTAGCTAATCAAATATATCTAACAGTATCTTGTCCCCTTCCACAGCCTCCGTGGATGAGAAATGCCAGGACTGGGAAGGCAAGTCCATCCCGCACGGTCTGCTATACGTGCCCGGGCCGGGAGTATGCTCGCTGTGCGTTTGCTACCACACCAAGCCCATGTGGTGCAAAGCCATCTACTGCGACCCACCATATGTGAGTACCTACTGCTAATTAATGAGTTCTTCTTATCTTATCGATGACAAAACCAATTAGATTCTATTGGCCCATAACTCGGCAACGCGCACACCAACGTCCTCCAGCAAGTCAATGAATGACCGATTGCATTACATAAGCCTCCCCGAATGACGTACCTACCTACTGTGCCCTGTAAAACTGCAATTCATAGTTTTATATGACAATTAAATGTACCTACCTACATTGCGTAGCCGATTAGTAGGTATAATTAGTCTTCCTGCTCATAAGAAAGATCATACAGAATGCGGAGCCTCAATGAACGAGGCCATCAATTGGACGAAGCGGAGATGGGAAACAAGGAACGCTGACCCCACCCAGCTGGGACTAAAGCTAAGATTCTTTGAAATCGGCTATACAATGTACATTCAATTATCTTAGCAAACCATGAAATAGGTCCTGGGCAACAATCAGCGAGCTTTATAACAACGGCGGAGCAGAGAAAAATACTCTTGACTGTACATACATGTTGCGATAAAAAATATAGGTAGGTATATAGTCTGCACAGATCTTCTTGGCGGTAACGTGAACACAGTCATAGATCTCTTGCACATCGCGTACTGTCTTTACAGTTTTACAGTGTACCTATGTGTGAGTAATTGACTACTTTAGTAATTGACTAATAGTAATTTACTACGCATCACACTACGTCAATTACTCACACATACCTACCTACACTGTAAAGAAAGTAAGCGATGTGCAAACGATCTGTGACTATGTTCACGTTACCGCCAAGAAGATTTGTGCGGACTATACCTAGGCATATATACCTCATCATCAGCCACTTGACGCCCACCGCAGCGCACAGGCCTCCCTCGTGGTTTTAATAACCATGAGGGGTTTTGCCATATTTGCCACGCTTGGCAAGCGGATTGACGATCGCAGTATGCAGTTGGA
The DNA here is from genome assembly GCA_947308005.1 of Yponomeuta malinellus. Classification (NCBI taxonomy): domain Eukaryota; kingdom Metazoa; phylum Arthropoda; class Insecta; order Lepidoptera; family Yponomeutidae; genus Yponomeuta; species Yponomeuta malinellus. Next base: position 1,906,777 of record OX371007.1, on the reverse strand, counting down.
ATCTCAGGAAGACGCTGCTGCCCGTCTCATGGTAATTTATTTCCTTAGTCGCCTTCTACGACATCCACGGAAGGAAATGGAGTGCAGCTATTCTTAATCCGGCGCCACACCTAGGCATATAATACCTAACTACCTACTTTTTTGCTTAGATCCTTCTAAATCTAGCCGTATTTCTTACTTCCAGTTCTGCGAAAATTTCCGCGTAGGCGAGCGGTGCTGCGAGTTCGAGTGCCTGGATCCCCCTGGTAAAAACACAAGGTACCAGGAGAGGCAACGGCTCCGGGCGCTCATCCTATCTGGTAACGCGTCAGCGACCCACATAGAACCCTCCGATATCCAAATGGGCATATCGCTGCTTGCTGTCGCCGTAACAAGACTCATTTGAAAGGAAACTCTTTACGGTTTTGACATTTTGAAGTTATGAGAAAATTGCGACTGGCACCAAGTGTTTATTTTGAGCTAATCTTAACTGGTACATAGTTCTTCAGCGACACACAGGAATCGCGACCGACGTCCGCATGGTGATATAATTCTTACTGCAGCCGCAGCCAAACTCATTGGAAAAGAAACTCCTTGAGAAAGATGCAAGATGCAGAGAAAGATGCAGCAAGATGGCGGCTTTCGCGCAATTTTTTTTATTTTGTCGAGAAATACCTAGTAGTGGTCTTGTAAATTGTAAAAAAAATGTGTGTTAAGAGCAAAAGGGGCGTAGAATCTGCGTCCCACTGAATCTCATATGTTGTAAAGTGTGATGTGTCGGCTACTCAATAGATTCTGCGTGCACGTTTCTTCCACACCTACAATTTCTCTAAAATGATCGCCCAAGTCACGCCTTTTCAGACACTTAATATTACTTACATACCTAAGTACTTAAAGTCAGAGAATAGGGTTCGATAGTACCTAGACGTGATGTTTTAATAATTTTGCTGATCTTCCTTCTAAAAATACAAGCCTTTCTTGATAGAAAAAAAACTTTTTCTTTTTAAGTTACTATTGTTTTTAGTGGATACCAATAACATACATTCTATTAAAAGAGCATATCAAAGCAACAAGTTCAGATTTCAGATCATTCCGAAAAGTTGCAGATTACCTACATTATTTTTGTCGTAACTAAACACGCGGGACTGGGAAGGGACTACTTACAGTCTTATTTATAAAACAGGATTCCTTAAGACACACCTCAAATGTACTTTAACTAGACTTTGGTAGAGGGAAAGACTACCAAAGACTATGTAAGCTGCATTTGAGGAATGTTTCAAAGGAAGTTTTTATAAATATTTAGGTAGTTTGACCATGAGAGCCCTTAGCTACTAAATTGAAAAAATGTGACTTTTTCATTCCCTGCCACCAATTACGGTCGACTTTAGCGGTTAATTCGGAATTATATCTATAACACCTACCCAATAACACCCAATAATTTACCTATTTACCTATGACGAAGTGATAATTTATCTATACTTAGAAGGTCGAAAATGTAAGGGCCAATTGTACAGTAAAGTTAGATGTACTGCTCATTTGAGGTGTAATTACCCGACTAGCCCTACCCGAGGGTAAAAGTCTTTCGGTCTTAGTTATAAACACAGGATTCCACTAAAACACTCTTAAGACGGAGTTAAAGCCGGTTTATGGCATTAGGTACCTACTTAATTTTATTAACCGGAAATCAGAAATCGGGAATCAAAAAATGTATTTCAACGTAAAGAATTTTTACAGTCTGTTTGTTGAATGTCATGTAATGTTATCCGCTGTCTTTGGGTCGAGTCCGGCTTTAACGCCGTTTTAAGAGTATTTTGGTGGAATCGAATTTTTATGAATAAGACTGTTAGACTTCTGTTCATCTCTAGATCGTGATAATAAATAAATAGGTACTTACTATAAATAAAAAATATGAATAAAATTATCGGACCAATTTTATGTAAAAACGATAGTAACTGTGTCGTGTTATGTATGTACAATTTTAACCAATTCTTTTATTTATGTTGTTAGTGTTAAATGTGATGTGTCCGGTAGATTTATACATATGGTTGGTGCAGGGTTTTGGCCAGCTATGGGCCACCCATGTGTTTAATAACCAAGGATCGGATTTTTTGGACATTCGGACATTCAGGGCTGTACTCAGGGAAAATTTTATTTTAGGTTTTAAATTAAATGGAACTTCATTTTATGTTATTCTAAGAATTAATCATGTTTAAGCGGACTATAATACTTATTATAGTAACTTTATCACTTATTATTACGTAATTTATTATTTATGACAATGTGAGAAGAATAGACCGATTTCGTTGCTTCCGGCTATTATTCATGACGTTTTTTACTAAAACAAAAGGTTGGATCGTAAATTAAGCTATAGTTATAGTCGCTTTGCAATTTATTAGATACTATTGTTTCATTCAGGTTTGATCTGGGAGTAACCAAATTTTCTTCAATGTCCAGAAATTGTTCCTATATGATTGCAAAGAGCGCAGTGATTGTCCAAAACCTATGCATCGACTAATAAACCTAAGTAACTAAACTACACGTACTTTCATAACATAAAGAATAGGGTATAGCGATAAAATGGAATCTTTCGTCTTCACTTTTTCGATCCACATAAAACTGTAGGTAGTTAGACACAGTTCAATACTTAGCTTTACAGTTCAGCTTATGAATAAATTAGTGGGAACGTGGACAGCTGGTATGCAAGGGAATGTAGGTGGTGGTACCTACCTACTTAAGGAGCTAGCCGGAGCTAACTACCGAGCCTAACCAGTGGAAACAATCACATCTTCTGTATGGTTTTAAGCCACAGAACACAAGGTCCTACTTTGACCAAATAAGTATATATGGTCATATATATATTTAAAACAAACAAAAAAAAAACAATTTAAGTACCTGATTTAAATAAACTGTAAACCCTAAATTATTTCAATAAAGATAATTCACAGCTTTGTCCAATTTTAAGTTCTCTTCATGCGAGAACGTAATACCGTAATACTCCGATGTAAGCAATATCGTAATTAAACATAAACATTTACATACAGGCACATACATTGCTTCTGGCCCCACACTAGGATACCCTGTGTCGTGGGAACCAGAAACAACGACATCACAAACATGTATGTCGGCGGACTCTCTCTCTCTCTACTCTCTCGCTGAGAGAAGGCCTGTGCCCTACAGTTGGACGTATATAGGTTATGTAAAGGGTCGGCGGGCTAAAGCACGCATGTAGGTAAGTCAAATTGTCATTAAATGCTCTTACAACATAAGTTGCCTTGTTTTTTTGTAAAAAAAACATGTATGTTCAATCCATTCTTTCATGGCAGCTCGCCGTTAAAGTAATAAAGATAATGAAAAAAATTATATCTAAGAGTAATTTTTGAACATATGTGCTTTAGTCCGCCAACCCTAGAATTAATGGGTCAGTACTTTCTTTGTTATGCTCTTGAAACCACCAGTCCACGTAGAAATAAAATTGCTGAAATAAAGTTAGTGCAGAGTTAGTGATAAAATTATATCGCAGTTGAAATTTAGATTTAAGTACCTATATCTGAAAACTTGGTGAATACCTACTACATTCACACAAGGGCATCTTACTAACAAAGTGACCTAAAGCTCCTGCCCTTATTTTTCATGAAACATTGTAGAAAACAATCGGGTTTTAATGCGCAACAAATTACTTTGATTTAATTATTGCTCTAATTATTTAGATATTATTGTTTACATGTAATATGTGTTTAATGTAACATTAGACATATTGTGGAAAACATAGGAACACTTTATTAAAGGTCCCTGAACATATAAAGAAATGCAAGGAGAGTAAGATATAAAAATAAATAAAAAAATACCTTGTTTCGATTGTTTGTAAATATTTTATGCTTGTGTTGTTTCCTTGTGTACAATGTAGTATATTTCATTACGAGTGCGGAAAGCCTGTCATTGCAAAGAGTTCCGACAAATGTCTACCCGACCCGAGGCGCAGCCGAAGGTGAGGGTTGACAGTCGGAACAAGTTCCAATGATGGTTCCGCACGTGTACTGACTATTTTTAACTATTTTTAATACAGTTGCGAAAAAAAGCAATTTAATAAAATAATTTGTGCAGCAAACAACTAAACTCGCAAAGAAAATTTTTGGAAAATGGCGCCAACCGTAAGTAAAATTATATGTATAAAGGCAGAGATTTTTTTTTCTTCACCCATTCTGGGTAGGCAAAAGGAACTATGCCCATACAGCCAAGTCTTCAGAAGAATTTTTATTGATATGAAATGAAAATGAAATTTAATGAGATGAACTGAAACCTAACTTAACTCACTGAATTAAATCTGATATTGAAACAAATTAGTAGCTTCTTTTTAGAAATATTTGCATGAATCATAAAAACTTCTATGATTTTTTTTTAGTAAAAACTTCGTGGTTGGTTTTTTCTTTTTAATAGACATTATTTTGACAGTTGGGAAAGAGAACGCACGAGTTCGGAAAAGGTAAAGAAAAAACTCGAGTATGTAATAGCAGCCCACATCCCGAACTCTATACGTCCATACGTCCCTGCAATACGCCACTTTCTGAGCAACTGTATTAAAAAAGAATATTCTTATCTTATCTTATGCTCACTTTAGCAACGCAAATGTTTTGCGCTTAAAAAACTGTTGTTTTGTGTATTGTTTTTTTTTCAGGTGGTGTGCGGCACCTTAATGACAATAACCTCACATCTTCATTGCAATTAGAAATTTTATTTGTGAATGTAGCGGCGAACGTGGCTGATTGTGCTGTTTTGTTCAGTTATTTGTAACAGATATTTATTTATGTAAAAGAAACGGAATTGAACGGAATAAACCTTGTTTAGTCATTTTGTAGATACATAGGTAGGGAAACCAATTGTAAAACTAGACCATTTCCTCGGTGGCGCTAGTTTTACTCCCTGAAGCCCCTTAAGGACACAACCATACCGCGATTAAGAATACCGTCAGCGCCACCTAGTGTTGCAATTAGCGAAGTACAGAAAAAAGATTATAAAATTTTAGTTAGGTCGCTTATACACGGGCGGCACGTGTACCATGCCAACTGCAGCCGTCAACGTGTGCCGACGGCAGCCGTCGACGCGCTGACGCGGATATTCGTCGCTGACATGTCGGCGACTGCCGTCGGCGCGTCGACGGCTTCCGTCGGCACACGTCGACGGCTGCAGTAGGCACACGTGCCGTCCATGTATAAGCGTCCTTAAATGCTACAGCCACGATGCACCATAAAGTCGGCCATGGTGATTAATTTTTAATTATTCAGGTGGTTTGGATCTGGTGCTGTAATGTATTGTGGTCATGTGCGTCCAATGTAATTCTACATGTAATATTGAGTAGGTACAGGATTATGGTACATAAATTGAGTACCACAGAAGAATATAATTAGATAGAAGATTTCTAACCATGTGTAACGTCAACCAAATATGTTGTTATAGTAAATATTTAGTTAGAGCATGGCACATAAAGTTCAATTAAATAATGACTTAGTCATATTACGTTGTGGAATACTTTAATGTAATAATCTCAATAATGAATATGTACTTACCCATAACATAATGAATTGTGATACTTACCTGGTTGTTCTATGTATTGTTTAATGTCATCATAACACCTAAACAAACCTGCCACTGAAGAAATAAACACTCATCATTCACAGATTAGGTACCAAAGACAAAACAAATTGAACTTCTGTATGCAGGTTCATAAATTTAAACACTGGCTGGATAATTCTCAGTTATCTACTGTTCAAGAAATCTTATTGTTCTCTTTTCATTTTTGAATTTTTTGTTAATTTTTATTACGTGTTCACATCACTTCACATAATTATTATGTACGTGTTCAATACAGAGAGTAAATGTCTTTGTCTAAAATTATAATATCTAATTCTTATGGGATAAGCCCAGTCAGTTTTCCTTTTGTGAATTTTATGAGTAACAAGCACTTTTTTGCAGCAAAATCGTTATCGAAATAAAATTCTAATTCACTTCTCCCACGAGCCAAGCTTCTGCTACACAATTAGCTAGGGTAAAGAAATAATGTACCTTTAAAATTAAATAATAATAGAGAAGGGTACATATTTTTTAGAAAATAGAACATTGTAAATTGGTACTTAAATGAAATATTGTAAATTGAACTTTTATGAAACAAGCTTAAAATTAAAACTTTATTTCAAAACCACATTAGAGGCTTTTCACTTGTCTTCTTTTGATATTAGAGCACTGTCAACAAACGTAAGCATTGAACAAATATTTGCCTTTTTTCCCATTCAATATCAGTCTATAGTGTGGAGTGAGAGCCTAATAATTGTTCAATCCTAATGTCTTGTTGACCCTGTTATATCTACCCATTGCAAGGAGACTGTGTTTTATAGAAGTACGGTAAGTAAAAGCACAGAAAGCTGTATGGACAGATAATCCTTACTAATATTATAAACGCAAAAGTTTACAGTATGTATGCATGGATGTTTGTCACTCTTTCACGCAAGAACGGCTGAATGGACCCTGATGAAATTTTGCACAGAAATAGATTATAGCCTGGATTAGCACATACACTATTTTTTATTCCGGAAAACTACACATCAAAATTACCACGCGAACGTAGTCGCGGGCAACAGCTAGTACAGTATAAACCAGTTTACAATAAACTAGACAATATATTCATAGTCACAAATATTTATTTACTTGAGCCTGCTCAACCCTCTGGCATCACTGTCTCTTGCCCCTTCTCACATATTTATTGACAAGTATATGGTTAAACCATAGGAAATGTCTAGAAGTTAGGGGGGGGGGGGTATGGAGGTGCGAGGAGGGAGGGGAGTGGGTGAGGATATCCCCCTTAAGCCCCCTCTCCAGGAAAGGCATAGTTTTTGAGTTATGATCACTTTTCAAATCCTACTCACTTTTCTCTTACACACTTACTGAATTACTCTTTGTAAATGCTATGGCGACCAGCAACATTGTCGAATCGCCGAATTCACATTTAAAAGTCACCAATAACAAACAAAAGTGAGGAAATGGTTTTTCACAGAAGCAAATTTTGCATGATAATTGCATTCCATTTTTGCTCACTCAAATGTGTTTGTGCGTTTTTTTTATCTGTCGCCATAGTTGTCGACAGGCTTTGACAGAAGACATTTTAATTTCGCTTATATTTCATAACAAATTAATATTGCAGCACCTGTACTAAAAGATACGTTAAATAGGTTCAATTGAACCCAGAGAACCCTCTATACTTATATCTATACTGTACCTATACCCAACCCGAGCATACTTTTGACAAAGGTGGAGGCAGCACTGGATAACAAAATTATGGACATTAAAACATGTCTCGGAAGACATATTTTAATTTTCATATACTGTGTTTTTGATAGCGAACCATGGTGTAAGAGTGGATTCATTTAGAATTTTCTTTATAAAAAACAAAGTAATTGATAACAAAAATGTATCCCATGGTCCTGGTTTTACTTTCAGTCACAACCTCAGAGTACATTTGTCAAAAGTATGCTCATTATTTTACAATCACTAAAAATTGTAGAATATGCTAGCGATAGGTATGCCTGACGTAGAAGCAGCATTAAGACTTTACTTACAAAACATATACTCAGGTAAAATGGAATGGTATAATAAACCTAATTTGATCACCATCTAAGACCCTTTTCCTTCAACTCATTCTTAGCCTCAACGATCTCAGCTTGCAACTCTTTTGCGGCTTCCTCGCAGTTATTAAAGGTAAGTACGCGATATAAAATTACAGTCACGGCATACAGACCGAATAAAATAACTAAAAGTACAGGAGAGACTAGGATAAGATTAATGTTTTTATCTATCAGTGGATGTTTAACGTAGCCGCCGACTAGCGAGTACCAGACGGCGAAGAAGGCAGAGAGAACTGAGATCCATTCTAGTAGCTTAGTCATTGTTCTGAAAGAGAATAACGGCTTGAAAATATTTTGTGTAGAATGTAGAGGTTAGGATAAAATTCTAGTGTCCTAAGAATAGAACTTACCGATTTTTTTATCCGTGAAAGTGGGATTTATTATGGAGCTGAGTTTAAGCTGTGCATTCAAGTAATTTCAAAAGTATTTTCAAAAATTTTTTGAAAAAGTGGAAAAAAATAAATTGGCACCGCAAAATTCTCTGTGACCACAAACACAAATCATAATCAAATTATGGTGACAGCACAGACTATATAGAGATACGGTGACAGTCATATCAAGTTGACATTGACAACCGTGAGTACCTACCGTGATAACGATGACCACAGAGTGCATTTTGTACAGTAGTGTAGTGACAGCTGACAAGTAGGGTTATCAATATTCAATGAACATGGTTGTCGAGACTAGTCGAGACGAGTCTTAGAAATAAATATAAGGTTTGCATCTGCTGTTTTATTTTAATATTGATACAATATTGACGCTACCTTAAAAATAAATTTTCTCAATGTTGCATGAATGTTTTAAGGGTTCCGTACCCAAAGAGTAAGGGACCCTATTATTAAAACTCCACTGTCTGTCTGTCTGTCACCAGGCTGTCTCTCATGAACCGTTATAGCCAGACAGTTGAAATTTTCATAGATGATGTAAGTACCTATTTCTGTTCCCACTATAACAACAAATACTAAAAACAGAATAAAACAAATATTTAAGTGGTGTTCACAACAATGTGACTTTTCCCATCTTTTGCTCGATATTAGTAACAGCAACAGGTAGACGCTTGAAATATTCAAATGTTGTATAGATAATGATACGGAACCTATCGTGCGCGAGTCTAACTCGCACTTGGCTGTTTTTTTAGTTATTTATCTACTCAGAACCGCAAACAAAAACATTGGTTTGTGAAGGAAAAAGCATACCTATTGTTGAACATGATTATTGATACGTGAATCGCGATGTCTAAAAAAATCGACATTGAAGAAGAAGAAGAAGCAAGCCATAGGTATTTTATTGGGACAAATTGTTTCTTCAATGTTTGTCCACTACCGATATTTGTGTGCCGATGCGATTGGTAGGTATCCATATGTTTCCCATTTTCTTCCGACTCTATGTCACAGAACACATGCTCTATGTTCCCTTCTGAACTGACAAGTCTCCTGATTAGTCTGTGAGTATGACTTTTTCAGTTTGCGAAGACTGCTATTAGTACACCTCACACCGAGTTAAAGTTACGTTCAGATAAACACGATTACACGACATCCACGCATTTCGCTCGTTACAATTAATTTCAATATTTTTGTTTCGGAGCAAGTCTACACCATTAAATTTAGGTGGTTTGAAAGACAACAAAATGAACGGGCCTGACAATAGCTAGGTATCGAATACGCTAAATTGTTTCTTTAAAAACGCACTTTTTAATAATATCTCGACACCAACTCGAATCTATTAGAACCTTTATAAGCCATCCAGAGCGGTGCGTGTGTGCCGCGGAAATTGTTCGCGCATTTTTTTAAACAAGATTTCTCAACAATATGTTTTAATTTACGTCTATACTTAAAAGTATTAGTCCAAATAGATTTTTTTATTACTAAATACATAACTGTGGCTACCAAACCACACAGAAATCATCGTGTATAATATTAGTATTATAAAATATTTCTTTAGGTAGATCATTACACATTTTGTTATTAAGTTATGAGCTGCCTATTCGATTGTAACAAGGAAGATAAGTGGCTTTCTTTTCCCATGCAGTACAGTGGTTACGCAGCTGAACACGTAACCTTTTCTCAAAGTAACTAAACAGGCCTGAAAGATCGCCAGTGTAACCATACTTAATTTTTTTTTTTTTATCAAGTACCTAATTATTCTTTTGAGTTCTTCAAAAATATGCACTCTAGTGCCACAATGACAGCTTTTTCGTGCTTGGCTTTAAGTTTTTGACGCTTTATTGTTAGCCTATTTTGCGCAAGTTCCACGGAATTTCTTAAGTTTTTTTTTCTAATTATGTCCTAATTCTTCACTTATAAACAAGGGATCTGTGGTAAACAGTACACAATGAACGAGATAGACGACAAGTTTTACTATGTCTACAGCTCTTCGCTGGATCACAAAGTCGAGATCAAAATGTAAGTCCCTTTGCGTTATGTTGTCGTTTCCTTTCGTCGCCCGTTACGAATATCCTGGCCACTTGCTAGATAACTAGCATAATGTGCTTGTTTAGCACGAATCTTGACTTTGTATGAGGTACAGTAAGACACATATAATACCTATCGACAAAAACATTAGGATTAAAGCATGGTCATTATTTTGACACTGACCTCTTAATACTTAAAATCTCGTGTCACAGTGTTTGTTATCGAACTCCTCCGAAACGGCTTCACCAATCTTTATTAATTTTATTGTATATATTTGGTAGGTCTGAGAATAGGTTGTAGGCTAATTAATATAGCAAAACAATGTTTGCGAATTCATCTAGTAATAACTAAGAATGATAACTTACACAATCACTTGTCCTGGTCTCAAACTGGGATATCATGTGCTATGGTGAGAAGGCAAGGATATGACAAACATGGAAATACACTCAGACCGAGGCCATTTCTAGAAATGTACAGCGGCACCCAGTGGGAATTGAACCCACTACCTCCGGCATGGTAATCAGACGTGATGCCGCTAGACCAATGAGGCAGTCATGGTAGGCATATATATATATATTCGATGTCTATTTATCATCAAAGTCTGCTTAGAAATGATTAATGTGTAAAAATTTACATATTATATATGAAAAAGATATTGTATTTTTCAATTAGTTGCCCTTGCATTTAGGTGACATTGCTGTGCTATACAAACCAGGTCGTTGGCTATAATATTTGTGCCACCACTCCTGTAACTACTCTAAAAAAACATCCCCACCTCCTCCCTCCCAATGCCCTCTAAAACACAAGACATACATGACTAAATGTACAAAAGAACTCTTTATTAGGAGCCCTGCTCTACTCAAGTCCATTCTCTATCATTGTGGTAAATAATAGTAAAAAAAATGTTTTAGCTTCAAAATAGAAAAACTATCAATAAAGTTCATGCCACACTACAGATGTTTCTCATTGACAATCAAAACATTAATGTGTGATGAATATCTTTCATCATTCTTTAATGCTTTGCTGAAAATTTTCTGTAATAAAAATGTATGATAATTTTTGCCTACGACAAATTTTTAATCATAATTTGAATGTATTGCATTTGTTTTATTTATCTGTATTTTTTCATTCAAAATTTATGCATGTTGTTTTCGATTGAATTTTTGTAATTTTGATATTGTTTAATGAATAAACGAATTTTATTATATATAATTATTAAAATATTCTGTTCTCCCCAGCGGCACACTCGAAGGCAAGCGGCAGAAGCCAGAGTATGAGAAGCTGCTTTCTGACCCTATGTTAAAGTTCTCTGGGCTCTACCAGGAGGGCTGCTCTGATCTGTATGTGACGTGCCAGGTGCTCAGTGATGGAGTGCCCCTAGCGCTGCCTGTGATGACGTCTTACAAGGCATTCACGAACCGGTGGAAGTAAGTTGTTTTATCCCTTTCTAATGTGTCGAAACTAAAAAGGAAAAAGATACTGTTTTAAATTCCATGTATTATCATCATATACTTGTGAATTGTATAAACCAATTGAAATGCCTTAATATTCCTTAGGAGTAGATTCTTGAAATATACTGTGTATAACTTTAATTGATATAATCATTAGCCCTAAGTCACTAGATAGGCCAGTTAGTAAATAAAGACTGTACTAAACTGATTTTAATTAGAAAAGGAAATAAAATTAACCATTTATAGAGAATCACACATCTGCCTGTTAGCTGGTCGATTGGAAAGTAAAACAGCAATGATAAAAGAAAAGATACAATTGGCGGCCTTATTGCTAATAGCAATTTCTTCCAGGCAACCTCATATCTGAGAATTTGCCGAAGGAGAAATAGACACGGGTAGTCGGTGCAAATACGAATACTAAACGTTGGTGGGAAGCCGCAGCTGCCTTTATTAAATATGTTGGCCATGAATGGCCAATGTATTCATGTGTCCCGCTCTATTGCGTTGTAGACAGTCACATTTACTATAAGTCTTATCATAATTGCAGTAAAAATAATGGAATACAGAATAATTTGCATAGTACTGTTGTTGTACCTAATAAATAAAATAAAGTGTGTGTGATCAGAGAATCATTTTTATAGCTCTATATAGGTCAGACAGACAGATATTGTAGGTTGATATAGAACCCCAAAAACTTGACCATTTTAAAAAAAAATTCATAAAACTGTCATAATAAAAAAATATTCAGTGAAAACTTTACGAAAACCCGATATGTGGCCCTGTTTCGCTTCAAGTACAGAACGCTAAAAACACCCCTACTTCCAGCTGGAACGAGTGGGTGACCCTGCCGGCGTTCTACAGCGACTTACCACGCAACGCCACCCTCGCCATGACTATCTACGACTGCGCCGGCCCCGGCAAAGTGATGGTCGTCGGTGGCACCACCATCTCGCTCTTCGGCAAACACGGCATGCTGAGACAGGTGAGCGGTTCAAATATTTCGAATTAGATACACTAACCGGGAGTGATTGATTGCGCTGAGTGATAGCCAACGGACTGTCCTACTAGCACCGGCTCGCTGAATAACATTAACATAAAGTCTTCGTGAATTACACATTACTAACTTAATCCCGGAAAATTTCATGTGAGTGATTCCAACATTAACATAGGTATAATGCCCGACAAATAACTCAAATTCAAGTAAAACATAAATACAAAATAGTAATAACTCACGTTGCCTTGCACTCCTTAGTGAGTGGCCAAAACATGTCCAAAAGAGCTAGATTGACTATCCATAATGGAGTGCTGGTCCCAACACTTATGTATGGTAGCGAGACTTGGGCAAAAGAATCGAGAAAGTAGGATTAATGTATGTAGTAGAAACTAGTTCTTTGAGAAGTAGGTAAGTCTGTTGTTACTTCGAATGACAGGATGCGCAATAGTTTGATTAGAGAACGTTGTGGACTGAAAGAGGATGTAGTGACTAGAATTAAGAAAGGAATGTTGCGTTGGTTTGGACATGTAAGATAAGATAAGAATATTCTTTATTGTATACCGAAAAAAATGTTACAGAAACAGCAATGACAAAAGAAAAGATACAATTGGTGGCCTTATTGCTAATAGCAATTTCTTCCAGGCAACCTCATATCGGAGATTTGCCGAAGGAGAAATAGACACGGGTAGTCGGTGCAAATACGAATATTAATACACGTACATATACGTAATAATAATAATAAACTTACATATATCATACTTGAATACTATACATAGCTACACGTACTTACATAAATAGTCCTCCCGAATGAGAAGGCGTTCTACCGCCCCGCTACCACCGCTCTATGCAAATCATAGTAATGATAATGTCGATAATGTGTATTCACGCTGTAATAGATGATTCATAACTCGTGCAAAAACTACAGAACGCGTTTCGTTACTTTTCTATAAATAGGCACGACATAAGGTGAACTACATTTTTAGGGTTCCGTACCCGAAAAGGTGCCAAAAGGGACCTTATCACTAAGACTTCACTGTCTGTCTGTCTGTCACCAAGCTGTATCTCATGAACCGTGATAGCTAGGCAGTTGAAATTTTCACAGATGATGTATTTCTGTCGTCGCTATAACAGCAAATACAGAATAAAATAAATATTTAAGGGCTCCCATACAATAAACGTATTTTTTTTGCCGTCTTTCGCTCGAAATTAACAACGGCAACAGGTAGATGCTTGAAATATTCACAGAACATTTAGTTTTATCTTCGCTTCAAAAAAAAATAATTAAATTGAAATAAATATTTTAGGGGGACGTCCTCAGACTCGGTGGAGCGATGATCTTCGCAGGGCGGCTGGCAAGAGTTGGATGAGAGTAGCCGAGGACCGTGCTCAGTGGCGTGCTAGAGTGGAGAGGCCTATGTCCAGCAGTGGACAAGCATAGGCTGATGATGATGATGATGATTTAAGGGGGCCTCCCATACAACAAACGTGATTTTTTGGCGTTTTTTTCTCGATCTTAGATAATGGTACGGAACCCTTCGTGCGCGAGTCCCGCTCGCATTTGGCCGGTTTTTTTTATACTAAAGTCGAAAATGCACCAGTCTAATTAGCTTTTTACGCATCGCAATGAACATCGCGGGGGACAAGCATTTTAAAACTAGTTTGGCCCCCGTACAATAAAAATTGTTCACCTTTTTTTTTGCTTCACCTGGGTAAGATAAATGTAAAATGTAGATAAGTTTGTGGATACTTCCACGTTTCTACTATAATATTTGCAAGAAATGCCTCGCTAAGTATTTAGTTACTTGCTAAGTACCTGCGAAGTTGTAGCAATACCACACACTAACGGTTTTTTTTTAAATCTTTATTTAAGGGTTTGGTACACAATGTGACCATGTCACCCAAACACACTAACGGTTGTATTCTGTGTAGCGGTGAAACTTACAAATTTTTCCCGATTAACCACTGTATTTGTGATATTAGTTGCAGTAAATACATACATACATACTTTACGTATATACTTGACGTACATAGGTACTTAACGTTTTTTTTTAGGTTTTTCTCAAAGTTATGTTTTTCAAAATATCAGGGTTTAAACTACATAATTTTACTTAAGTACATAATTTTGACAAAATCGCGTTCTGCCAATGTCGCAGCCTCCGGTAAGGTAACCAGTTCCCATAGTGTCCTAAGTCTTAATTCAACCCCGTATATAAAAACTGGGTATATGATGTTTTACCTACAATTTATTATAAGAGTATCACTTCACAAGCAACTTTTGTGAATGTTTCATTTTAAAAACTATTGTTTTAACAATGACGTCTAATTACAAAGATATGCAGTCATTTTGAAAATTATTTTGCATTGCATTGCAATTGCATTATTTATTATTATGATTAAAACACAAACTTACATGTCAAAATTTTACAGATAAAAAATAATGCATTTTGTAATACCATTTAATTCGCCTTTTAAAATAACCTACTTATAATAACGCACTCATTGGTTGTTAATTAATAGGGAGATCATAAGCCTTACCCAACCTAACCTACTGTTCCTTGGCGAGCATGATTTTTTTATGCGGGAAGGGGGGGGGGGGGGGGGGTTTGCCCCTCGGGTGCCCCTCGCAGGAGCGCTGAACTTACATGAACTGTATATCTTCAATCTTATTCGTAGAACTTTGTCAATTTAATGCATTTGTGTTAAAAAACTTAACTAATAAGATAAGATAAAAATATTCTTTACTAGATGACCCCGTGAACTTCGTGTCACCAACATTAATCTTTTTTTCTTCTCGCCCTTTAAAACTTCCCTGTACTTCCACAAAAATAAAAAAATAAAAATTAAACAAATTGGCCCATAATTCTCGAGTTTTAGCGAGACTAACGAATAGCAATTGATTTTTATATATAGATTGTACCAGGAAAAACACAAACATAAAATATTTACTAATGTTGCCAAATGACATTATAAGAAAGAATTACGTATAACTTAAGGTATATGCAGTATGCAGCCCTGTAGGTTGCGACGCGACCCCAAGCTTGATCAGCTGAGATAAATTAATAAACATGTTTATGATATGTATTTTATGAGTGGAATCACTCGAGGAGGGTACAGTAGGCAGCAGGTCAACCTCTACAAGTTTGTTGCCAATTCGCCCGTAACGTAACTGAGTAGAGTGCACGGGTGTAAAGGCTGATGTACTGTCGACTGTACCTACCTACCTAGCTATGTTCATATACTTATGACGGCGTTATCAAGTCGGCACAACGTCTAGAAAACGCCCACAGTGTTCTTTTAGATACTGCGAACAGCTGGCGCATTCATTTGAAACTTTTGATAACGCCAAAACCCGCTCCAGTTTTTTTTTCTACTTTCAAGATGGAATTCACCTAAAAGTTTTCGAACCGATGAACAGAACTTTAAGTTTATTATCTTGAATTGAAAAATATTTCTTTGTATCTGCTTGGAGAATAAGTATAGTGGTGTTATTCTGTGCGTGTCTAGACAATTTCTGCGTGAGCTGTTCCAGTAATATTCCAGACAAATCGATCCTAACATCCGCATATCAACGAAAACGCTTTTTTAAACTCGAACCCAGCAACGATGGGCAGCGGAGCTTCAACCCTTACGCTGTGCAGAAAGTGCTATATTTCCCTGCTGACCGGTATTAAAACCCTCTGTTTTGCATGCAAAAAGGGCATGTTCGACCTGCGAGTGTGGCCCGGCGTGGAAGGCAGCGAGAAGACGCCGGGAAAGGCGCCGGACAGGGGCAAGGAACAAATGCAGCGGCTCGCCAAGCTGGCTAAGAAGCATCGAAATGGACATCTACCCAAGGTAAGATGAGACAACATATCAGAGTCAAAAATTTGTTTCCACTTAAAGAATTTACATTCTGTTCGTTGAATGCGTGGTAGCCTAGTGGGTAGAACATTGGACTCGGAAGCGAGAGACCCAGGTTCCATTCCCAGTGCGGGCATGTACCTATGACTTTTTTTTTGTTATCTACATTTGTGAAGTTATAGTAACAATAGCACTCGCTAATCGTGAAGGAAAACATCGTGAAGAAACCTGAGTCAGGTATCGTTGGATTTGTCGCTTAAAAATATTGTAGGTGTAGGAAAACCATGTTTATTCCGGGATCCGATTGCGACCGGTAAGCTAAAGTTGCATTAAACTCGCCTATATGTAAAACTTTTTGTGCAATAAAGATTTTTAATAATAATAATTCAGGAGAGTAGAGCTATATGTTTGTAAAAATGTGAAAACGATGAGTAGCACATATAATGAAGTTAAAAAGAAAACTATCACAGCTAACTAGGCTTTACATGATAATAGTCGGCCAACTTAAAAAAAAGGAAAATCAAAACTTTTTTACCAAAAATATGCCTCGATCGCTCAAGACAAAATTATACAACCAGTGTGTGTTACCAGTGATGACTTATAGCACTGAAACGTGGTCTCTCACTATGGGCCTCATAAGAAAGCGCAAGGTCACGCAACGAGCTATGGAAAGGGCTATGCTCGGAATTTCTCTACGAGATCGAATCAGAAATGATGAGATCCGTAGACGAACGAAAGTCGTCGACATAGCCCAGCGGATTAGTTACTTGAAGTGGCAGTGGGCGGGGCACATAGCACACAGAACTGATGGCCGATGGGGCCGAAAAGTTCTCGAATGGAGACCACATATCGGCAAGCGCAGCGTAGGACGACCAGCCACAAGATGGACAGATGACCTCATCCAAGTGGCAGGAAGACGCTGGATGCAGGCCGCTTCCAACCGGTCATTTTGGAAATCCGTGGAGGAGGCCTATGCAGTGGACTTCTTGTGGCTGAATGACGATAATGATGATTTTTTTAATTTAAAGTAGCACTGAAACTGTGACTTAATGAACGTTACAGGTTAAACTAGGTGTCCATTTCAAAATCTAGATCATTTTGGAGAAAAAAATGGACAAAAAAACTCCAAAATTAGGCTATTCAAGTCCTTAATTAACAGAGTTTATATAAATATTCTAAAACCTGGATCTCATGCATTAAACTGGCTTTAATTCCGGACATCATTGTCATCTAAATAATCTTTAATGTTACTGTAGACCTACACATTTTTTGAACCGCGTATCTGGCAACCTTATTATATTCTCAGGGATCGTATTGTAAAACGTATACAATGCCCCATAAAGGATGTATTAACTTTTGCCAGCCTAAATTTTGGGAACGAAAGTTTATGTCTACTTCTAGTATATTTGATGAAGTTGTTAGTTGTGAAACGCAGGTAGTTCATATTAGGTAAAATAGAATCCTTTTATTGACCAAAAAACCTCTCCTTCTACGGAACCCTACACTGCTCGTGGCCCGACTCGCACTTGGTAGGTTATTTGTATAAATGCAGTTAGTATCGTATTCCGAACATTGATTTTTACCGCTGTAGTGTCACAATCGATCGTATTCTGTAATAGGCCACTGTGGTATGCAAGTCTTTAACCGGTCCGTCGAGTTTGTCAATTTATGGACTAATACGATGAAGATGGAGTTCGTGGCTGTTTGGTTCAGAACACACGCGCGCGTTAAGTGTTCGAATTAGTGTCGATTATTATAATGATTTTGTTGTGCTAAGTCCGGTGATTTGATTTGAACTTATATAGATTTAGTAGCTGTTTTTATGATGATATTATTATGCAGTTTTCGTGTTCGCCAAGAGAGGTGATTTGATTTGGAGTTTTGTTTTTGTGAATATGTTTGAGTTGATTTTTGGGGAATATATCTTTAGATGGAACCATACCGGAAGGACGATGCAATTAAGCACCCTCCCAGGGTGCAAGTTTGGTGCAAATATTTTTGTATTTAATATATGTACATAAGTATTTATCCGCAATAATTATCCCCGTGATTTCAATTGAATAAACCACTTCCAATGAGATCAAGTTTAATTATAAATTTTTTGCAATCTTAAAACTCGACACGTTTTTGTAGGTCTCCGTAACAAGTTACGTATAAAGGTTGATGTAATACCGACTATTCGGATATACGACGCAAAAAAACGCAAAATGGAATAACTTTTAAGCCAGTCTGTAAATCCTCCCAGAATAAAAAACCGGCCAAGTGCGAGTCGGACTCGCGCACGAAGGGTTCTGTGTGTACCATTACCCATACAACATTAGGCAAAGATCGACACAAGATAGATTAGGTACATTGAGAACAGCGCCATCTGTATAAACCAACAAGAAGCGTTTAACATTGACATTTAACGACATGACATCGGCGCTGTGAAGGTAACATAGATGGCCGCTAGATGGCGTGCGTTTTCTTTATACAAAGTTTGTTGTATGGGGTAGTTCTTAAATATTGATTTTATTCTATTTTTAGTATTTGTTGTTAGCGGCAACAGAAATACATCTGTAAAAATTTCAAGCTTCTGTTTAGCTATCACGGTTCATGAGATACAGCCTGGTGACAGATAGCCTGACCGACAGACAGACATAGAATCAGTGGTTTAGTAATTAAAACGTGTTGCTTGCGCAAATATTTTACTAAAATAAACAAAAGACGATTTACAGAAAAAGAATAACTCGACTAATCCTAACTAGCAAATAGGTTAAATAATTTTTGGCAGACGCAAAAAAAATTCAATATGCAATACTTAAAAAAAGTATACTAAACAAACCGTGTTCAGGTTTTGAGTTTATTAAATCACATACCATTGAAATTTAAACAACAATTAAATTTATAAATCATAATTTTCAAGCAAGATCGAGCAAGCCATTTGCTGCGATCGGCCTGACATGGATTAGATTAGATTATTACTCTTTATTGCATACTATACATTATAAAGACATTCCTCTTTCACTTCGTCAACATTCCTTGGTCGCTTCATGCACGTTCGCCGGATACTTTTCACCTTACCCTTCGCCCTTAAATTACACGCGGTAGATATGATGAATCGCTTGAAATAGTATAATAGTATATATGTTACAGCCAAAGTAATAAATCTGGATATTATATATATTGTCTAGTCATTATATATAATGTCTACTCAGTTTAGATAAAGTGATAATTAACACAAAATTAATCACATTTACTAGCAATTTTATATTCAAAATTCATTTTACCAAGCATTATTCAGTCAAAAGTATCGTTTGGCAAAAACGGCGGTATCCCACGTTTTGCCATATCATAATGTAGGGTACCTATGACTTTTCCATGCACCAACCTTGTTTAAGTTTGACACAAAACTAAGTTTTTTAGTGAAATATTTTTTTTCGCTTTTATATAAAAAAAAAGAACTAACACCCGAAGGAACTTCGAACCTATTTTTGCTTATGTGTACTGACCTAACAAACAAAATGCGAATAATTTATTACTTTGTCTAGTGAATTTGGCTTTTATATATAATGACCAGTCATTATGTATAATAGCTATTTAATCACTATGACTGTAACATATACATATAAAGATAAACAGTATTAGTATATACACGATGAAATGTGGGTGGGTTGAAAGCCGCGTTTATACAATTAGTAATAAAAATTGTCATCTGTTTAGACTATTACTTGTAAATCATTGTTCTAATAGGCAGCGACATTGTTCTAGAGGCGGTACTAACTGTTCGCGCATTTTTTTTAAACAAGATTTCTCAATTCATGTATGTAAATAACAAAAAATGAGTTGAGAAATCTTATTTAAAAAAATGCGCGACCAATTTGTAGGTACCGCCTCTAGAACAATGACCGCCGCACGTACGCACCGCTCTGGCTGGCTACTAATGGTCCTCATGGATTCTAGTTTGTGTCGAGATATTTTTGGAAAGTGCCTCTTTTCAAAAATAAACTGGCGTATTCGATAGCTATCGTTGGGCATGTTAATTTTGCTATGTCTTTCAAACCGCCGAAAATTCATGGCTTATAAGTATAATAAAGCTGCATTTTAACGGATATTTACTCGTTTAATTTTCATATTTCTTTTAATCGAGTAAATATCCGTTAAAATTTAGTTTTATTATGTCTAGTGCTCGTGTCCACCTCAGAAAATACTATGCATATAAGTACGTATAAGTTATATTTGAGGCGGTGGTAGCCTAGTGGGTAGAACCTCGGACTCTGAAGTGGGAGACCCAGGTTCGATCCCCGGTGCGGGCATGTACCTATGACTTGGTTTTCTAAGTTATGTACATTTGTGAAGATATAGTAGCAATACCACACGCTAGCGGTGAAGGAAAACATCGTGAGGAAACCTGAGTGTCTGAGCTATTCACATACCTCAGCGCTTGAAATCGCCAATCCGCGGTGGGCACGCATAGTGATTAAGACCATACTCTCTCCCTGAGAGAAGGCCTGTGCCCTACAGTGGGACGTATATAGGCTGCTTATGTTAGTTATATTTGGACACATTTATCTTAAATTATATTTTAACTATTCCATTATCATTCGTCCATTTCAGGTGGATTGGCTGGACCGGCTGACATTCCGCGAGATTGAAATGATCAACGAGAAGGAGAAGCGGAGCTCCGACTACATGTACCTCATGATCGAGTTCCCCACCGTCCAGATCGACGGCATCGACGTGAGTCTTCTCGGATCTAATCTTCTAGCACATGTTATCCTAGCTTGGGACCAGTACAAGTGATTGTGTTGTGTGGAAGTTATTATAATTTTATTAATATCTAAATAAATAAACTCCATTTAAGAAATAACTTCAATCACTATGCACTGATCCGAAACTAGGATACCCTCTGCAGGCAAGGACATCACATACATAAAAATACACCCAGACTGTACAAATCAAGTACGAGGGCATACACCTTACCTACGAGCTCTATTTTGGTAACTTAAAAACATTTGCGAATAAAAAAATACTTGCTTATTTTATCTTACCTGCGGTGAGGTCAAAAGAAGGGCAATGTGTCTGACTCGTATGTCCGATCTTATCTGTTTTGTGATTAAAGTAAGTATTCGTACATGCATACAAACCCCACGTCTTGTATGTGTCTTTGCCTACTAGACGGGACAAGTCTCTTAAATGCAAAGTGGTTCGATCGAGTAACATTAGTATGGCAATGGTTGTATCATTGACACTACTGGTGTCAATGATACGACCGTTGCCCGTGCAACCCATGCAAGGAGCCTAGTGCGATTCGATCTTCTTCGCGGGACATGCCTATTTAATTTGCGCGGGTTATACCATTGCAATGACATTGTACTACTTTTACTTAGTAGACTGCCAAATAGAGGCAATTAACAAATTACGTGTCACGTAAGTTAGGTATCGTGTCTCATTACCATGCCGGATTTCGCGGGTTCGATTCCCACTGGGGGCCGCTGTACATTTGTATACATGGCCTTAGTCTGGGTGTACTTTCATGTTTGTGACGTCCTTGCCTGGTTACCATAGCACCGGTTATACTGGTTTGGGACTAGGACCAGTGATTGTGCTGAGTGGAAGTTACTATTATTATGATATGCCTGTTGTATCACATACACTAATTAAATTCTGCATGTACATACATTAATTTATGTTATCTTAATAGTATTGTACTGTACTTTACTTACACATTTCTACAGCTACGTAATATGTTTCATGCTTTAACCCCTATTATTAAGTTTGCATGTTTATGTTTTAATTACATATAATTTAATTGATTTGTTTAAATTTAATGGCATCCATATTCTGTCATAAATCGTAAGTTATTTGGTAATGTCTTTCACACGGTCCTCACAGGACAGGCTTGACCTAGTGTGAGGGCCACAATTAAAATTGTAATACTATCCACACTATCTGTAGATAATAAGGATGTAAAATTGTTTTTTGGTAAAATAAATCTATTTGTATTTGTATTTGTATGTTGACCGTTGAATAGCACTGTTTAAAATATTGTATAGTCCGCTCAAATATTTTTGGCTGTAACGTGAACATAGTCACAGATCGTTTGCACATCGCTTACTGTATTTGTTACTGTGTGAGTAATTATCACTACATCCTCTATTACACCAAACCCTTTGCACGACTTATGTCCAAAATACGAAATGTCCAACTAGGATTAAAGTCCAACAAGGTTTTTGTCCAATACGATTTATGTCCAAAATACGAAATGTCCAATTAGGATTATAGTCCAACACGACTTTGTCGCACGATGTTTTACTGTGTAATTCTTTCAATTGGGTGTGCTATACAGTGTTCTCTATCTTGTTGGTATAATAAATGTCTTTCTTCTTCTTCTTCTTCTTCTCTTCTATCTATCTATCTATCTATCCTCTTTCATCATCATCAGCCATTTGACGGTCATTGCAAGACATTGGCCGCCCTCACGGTTCTCTAAGCTTCCCGGTCTTGTGCCGCCCGCATTTGGCGACTCTGGCCATCTATCCTCTTTCGGATATAGATAATTTTATTTGTGTTCAGCACGCCGTGGTGTACTACGAACAAGACGGCGACGAGATGTACCAGTTCCGAGCTGAAGCCGAGGTCGTCACCGTGCCCGACTATGAAATATTGCAGGTTGGTGCATTTGTTTTATTTAAAAGTGAAAGAGTTTTTTATTAATAAATAAGTTAAAGAATGAAAGAAAGAGGACATTTATTTAAATTGTCACAGAAACACATAGTAAACACGAAGGTACACAAATAAAATACACGAACTTCAACAAAACAAAAATAAAAACAAAACAGTTACAAGCAGAATGGTGGCCTTCTTTGTGTTTACATTGGATAGATAGAAAGAGAACACTTTATTGTATATAAAAATGGAAATTACACAGATAGTTCTTAACCTAAGAGTACAGATGGCGGCCTTATCACTAAAAGTGATATCTTCCAGAGTGGGTGACGCAAGTTGAAAATATGTTAAGGCGATTCATCATCATCAGCCATTTGGCGCCCACTGCAGGACATAGGCCTCCTTCGTGGTTTTCATAACCAGAGGGTTTCGCCATAATCGCCACGCTCGGCAGGCGGGTTGGCGATCGCAGTATGCGGTTGGAATTTCAGGAAGACGCTGCTGCCCGTCTCCTGGTGATTGATTTCCTTAGTCGCCTTCTACGACATCCACGGAAGGAAACGGAGTGACTCTATTCTTAATCACACGGCCATCCGGCGCCACACCGGCCATTAGGCGATTATTATTTTGTAAACATGAATGCTAGTTAAAACATAAATATGTACTACACAAAAGGATAGAGTTTTAAAATTCAAATAAGTGGAATTTTTAAAATAACAATTCACCAATTTTTTTTAATTTGAGGGTTTCGCCATTTTATAGACTCAAGTTAATCAGGGTTTCGTAGAAACAATTTATGTAGTTCCCTGCTGTTAGCTATCAAAAACTTTAAATTCGTTTTCTCAGGCGTCTAGAATGTTAGATGCACCAACCTTTTCCTCATTTGAAGGAGACGCCAGTAGTTACGGTTTCGTAGAAACAATATATACTTCCCTGCTGTCAGCTATCAATAAGTTTAAATTGGTTTTCTCAGATAAGGTGATTTATCTGAGAAACCGAATTTAAAATTCTTGATTGTGCCTACTGCCGAATATTTTTTTTCCCATTTTTTATGAGATCTGGGTCTTCTGATCTTGATGATTATAATATTTTTATCTCTTTCTCTGTAAACTGTTATTGTTATTATTTAATACTTTTATTGCACTTAAATTACAATACGGCGGACCTAAATGCCATAGGCATTTTGTACCAGGAAGAAAGATTGGTTATTACTGCTGTGCACTAAAGAGTTATCTGTCTATCCCGTCTCGTCTCCCAGGAGAATCTAGTGGAGGCAAAGCAACACCGCCTAGCTCGGTCGCTGCGCTCGGGCGCCTGGCGAGACGCCAAGCCGACGGCGGCGGAGCGCGACCAGCTGGCCGCGGTGGTCGCGGCGCCCCCGGGGCGCCCTTTGCCTGCCGACGAGCAGGATCTTCTGTGGAAGTTCCGGTTTTACCTATCTTCGCATAGGAGGGCTTTGACGAAGTTTCTGGAGTGCGTCAACTGGAACAGACCGGGTAAGGAGCGTTCTTTGGGAGAATTGACTATTGTAGAATTCTATATCTATGGTAGAAATAAGCGCAGAGCAATCTCTCTCTCGGTGAAAGTAGTCTCTGTAAAAGTACCAGCCACCTTAACATAGTTCCATGTCCATTGCAGGCGAAGTGCGACAGGCCCTGGCGATGATGCAGCAGTGGGCGCCAATGGATGTGGAAGACGCGCTCGAGTTGTTGACACCCAACTTTACACACCCTGCCGTGCGGAAGTACGTACATAATACACAATTTATTTATTAAGAAAGAGTAAAAAACTGCGCGTCTGTAGCAAAACAAGATTTTATTTTAGTTTAGTTTATGGGTCCGAACCCTAAGGGTAAGGAACCCTATTACTAAGACTCGGCTGTCCGTCCGTCCGTCTGTCACCTGATAGTTAGACAGTTGAAATTTACGCAGATGATTTATTTCTGTTGCCGCTATAACAACAAATACAAAAACAGAATAAAATAAATATTTAAGGGGCTCCCATACAACAAACGTGATTTTTTTGCCGTTTTTTGCTCGATATTAATAACGGCAACAGGTAGACGCTTGAAATATTCAAATGTTGTATAGATAATGGTGCGGAACCCTTCGTTCGCGAGTCCAACTCGCACTTGGCCGGTTTTTTACAATGTGAAGCAAAAAAGGTAATTAAAAGCTGTCTCTCTCCGCCTATGACTTAAATTGGTAGCGATTTCACAATCAGCGATGTTTGTTTTGGAACTTTGACACGTACTCCCATTAAAACAATTGTTAACTTTAGTGATAAACATGGTTCAGTTTCGGCTATGAGCACGTAAATCTTGCAAGTTATATTTTATTGTGTAATGTATGTAAACATGTAAATGGGGTTCGTCGTCCAACGATCCAAGTGCAACTGACAACTTGACCGAGACAATGTAATATATAGAAGAATGAAAATTGTGTTATCTTTGCCTCAGATACGCAATATCGAGACTCAAGCAAGCGCCAGATGACGATCTGCTGCTGTATTTGTTGCAGCTGGTCCAAGCCCTCAAGTATGAGAACTTTCAGGAGATCCACGACGGTAACTGTATAACGCTATATTAAGTTATGTGGATTTTTTTTATATGTTACAATTAGTATTTAAGTCCGATAAGCTAGTCACTAACTGTTCAAAAATAAATCTCGACACTTGTATATCGAGGTATGGTTGTAATTAACCCATTAGTATAAGTACAAGCAGCAATGTCAGGTACATCTTTGTCTTTGAGTTTCATGTAATAAATACGTTAAAATAAACAGTGTTTCAGTAGTAAAACAGTGAACATCTGAAGTACTTTTCCTAAACTTGTATTTCTAACAATAAACCAGTTTTTGAAAGTCATTGTTACACAATAAATATATTTTGATAAGCGATGGTAGCCTAGTGGGTAGAAAAGCGGTGGTAGCCTAGTGGGTAGAACATTAGACTCTGACGCGAGAGACCCAGGTTCGATTCCCAGTGCGGGCATGCACCTATGACTTTGTTTTCTAAGTTGTTATAGTAGCAATACCACTCGCTAACTGTGAAGGAAAACATCGTGAGGAAGCTTGAGTGTCTGAGCTATTCACATACCTCAGCGCTTGAAGTCGCCCATCCGCGGTGGGCACGCGTTGTGATTAAGCCCATACTCTTTCTCTGAGAGAAGGCTTGTGCCCTACAATGGGATTTATATAGGCTGCTTATGATATGTATTTTTTTTTTGTACAGAGTACGCCCGAATATCGTGCGGCAAAGACGCGGTGTATTCCGACGGCGAGGGGAAACTGACGCAGAGCGTTCACCGCGGGAGCCAGGCGAGCCTTCTGTCCACGTCAGGTGAACACAGCCACGGTGCTATTCATAAAACCACGGTCCTTCCAATGGGGAAGCAAACTGTCACTTTAGTTCCAAGCAGATGGCGCTGAGTGTTTGTTACAAATAAACTGTCATTCTCCATACAAGTGCGCTGTTTTGTTGGTAAATAATCAAGTTTTCTAAATAATGGGATGCTGTGCAGCAATAGGGTGTGAAGACATGGGTTCATATAAATTCCCCAGTAACCCAAAGCAAAGGAAAAAGTGGGAAAGTGCGGTGAGAAGGAAAAACTATGAATCGAGTGATTTTTCCAGGTAATGTGGAAAACATTTAGGGCTCTGGGCTGCCCTCCGCAGGTTTCTCAAAGTTGAAATTCCTATTGTATATGCATACGATAGACATTCTTCTATCAACCACAAAAATCATAACACAATTTTAGAGGTTATACACATAGTCAGATCCTCTTGACTCGTGCCGCTAGATGGCGCCAGTGCCGCGTAACACATTGCGCAGTTAGAGCTAAGAATTAACGCCTAATTATAGACGTTTCACGTTAAACCAACGCGTGTAACCCGACACAGCCCCACCTGCTTTTTTGCATATTTCGTTCGGTCGTCCAGTTTTGTTCATACTTTGACGTTGCCCAGGCCTGACGTCAACGGACATGACGTCATCCACCATCAGCCGCCGCTCCGTGGACGCCACCCTAGAGGAGTCGAGCGTCATAGAGGATAATACCGCTAGTACCATCAACAATAATAGCGTCATTGACAATGGCAATGCTTACAGGTGAGACGGGAGGACTTGTTCACAGCCGTATTGTAGACTGTAATCGCTATATTATTTGGAAAGAAAAGATTGAAAAATTGACGAAACAAATATATGGAGCGGATGTGGGTGGAAGGGCCGGTAAGGGACGTCCAAGTCAATCAATATATTTATTTGTCAACATAGGTGTGTTTACAATAAAGGTCTTGCAGTATGTGTGTTTACAATAAAGGTCTTACAGTATATTTTAGAGCGCTATGTTCTACCCAATGAGATCCCAACCGCATACTGCGATCGCCAACCCGCCTGCTAAGCGTTAAGAAAACCACGAGGGAGGCCTATGTCCTGCAGTGGGCGTCAAATGGCTGATGATGATGATGATACAGTAATGAGTCTTTATGAAATATAAGTTGGTAAATACATCCCCTATGTCCGCCTGGGATGTCCCTAAACCCGAAATTGATGTAAGCGAATCAGGTTTTTATTGATCGTGCCGTGTGGCAGACCATGGTCTCTGCCTACACCTCTGTCATACAGGCATGAGTATATGTAATTAAATGTAAATCCTACTAACATTATAAATGTGAAATTTTGTGAAGATGTTTGGATGTCTGTAACTGAATCACGCAATACGGCTGAACGGATTTACATTTGGCGTACAGATAGACAAAGACCTGAATTGAGACGGTAACGCGTTCCCGTGGGATAATATTTATTTTAAGTTTAAAATAGATGGCGCTGTGCAAGAATCATATAAACGGCGGTACTGTGACGGTACGGTTCGCCTGGACAGTTAGTAGGCAAATAAAATGAGTTCCCTTTCGGCCGGCAGCGACGACAACCCGAGCCTGGCCGCGTTCCTGATCCAGCGAGCGCGGTCCAAGCCGGCTCTAGCCAACTACCTCTACTGGTACTTACTCATCGAGTGCGAGGACCAAGATGGCCGCTCGCCGCAGGACCACGCCGTCAGAGCCATGTACCTCGCCGTCATGAAGACCTTCTCGCACCAGCTGGCCAAAGGTGAGAAAGATTATTGTGCAACAGAGCACGTGACATAAAAATACAGGTACGCCGATGTCTGTGCTCTTAAAGCTTTTAAAATATGTCGAACTCTCTATCTGACTTTAACTAGCTGTGCAAGACGGAATGATGATTCAGATAAAAAGTATCCTTTTATTAAACCCAGGATATAGTTTTCCGTTGTACCAATTTCATCCGAATCGGTTCAGTCGCTTAGGCGCAAGAGAGCAACGTAATGTATATTTATCTATTTATCTTAACTATGTATGTGCACGGTGTCGTTGAAAACAGTGCCTTCTGTCCTCCAGGCAGCAGCGAGCACCAGCGCACGCGCACGTTCCTGGCTCGCCAGCAGGTCTTCATAGACAAGCTCGTCAAACTGGTCAAGACCGTGACCCGCGAAAGCGGAAACCGGAACCGAAAGGCCGAGCGGTTACAGCAATTACTCGCCGACCCCGACGCGTTCAAGTTCAACTTCACGAACTTCGAACCCATCCCCTTCCCGCTCGACCCCAGCGTGACCATCAAAGGAATCGTGGCGAAAAAAGCCAGCCTCTTCAAATCCGCCCTGATGCCTTCCAAGCTCACCTTTCTCACCACGGAGGGCGTGGAGTACGAAGCCATTTTCAAACATGGCGACGATTTACGTCAAGACCAGCTGATTCTACAAATGATCACGCTGATGGACAAGTTGCTCAGACGAGAGAACTTAGACCTGAAGTTGACCCCTTATAAAGTCTTAGCGACGAGTTCCAAGCATGGGTTCCTTCAGTTTGTCGAGTCGGTGACGGTGGCGGAGGCCCTAGCCACGGAGGGGTCGATACAGAACTTCTTTAGGAAATATAACGCGCAAGAGGGCGCGCCGTATGGGATAAAGCCCGAGGTCATGGATACGTACATTCGAAGTTGCGCCGGGTACTGCGTGATTACGTATCTGCTTGGTGAGTGAACTTATTGTTTATTCGCTTCCTTTCTTATTTAGATTTTACATCCGTCTCAGACGAATTACTTAGCGACTTTTCTTCCCTTATCAAGTGTCACCAAATGTTCGGCCTGTACTAGTAATCAGAGGCCTGCCGATGCCTGCACTTGCCCATTTGCTCAGTCGGGAGAGCGCTGGCACGGTTAGCCAGAGGTCGCGGGTTCAAGTCCCGGCATGGGTGGAATTTTTAGCTTCTAAATAGGTTTTTAAAATCTGAGGCAGATTACCGATGGCTGGGTGAGAATAGCCGAGAACAGAAATATGTGGCATGTCTTAGGGGGGTATATGGCTACTTTAACCCTGCTATATAGGCAGTGGCATGGTAGTTGCCATCTGAAATTGAACCTTATCACTGAAATAAAGGGCAAAACCAATGAACAATTTATACTAGCTCTACCAGTTAAAGGCTGCTGGGACATACTTGAAAGAAGTAGGATTGCCCTTCACTTATTGAAATTTTAACTATTACGGTTTAAGAGATAAAGACCTTTTTAGGTCAATCACGCAGACAGAAAGACAAACGGACAGATGGACGGATGGAAAGTC
Organism: Yponomeuta malinellus; assembly: GCA_947308005.1. NCBI lineage: Eukaryota > Metazoa > Arthropoda > Insecta > Lepidoptera > Yponomeutidae > Yponomeuta > Yponomeuta malinellus. Next base: position 1,877,150 of record OX371007.1, on the reverse strand, counting down.
GGGCAGACACTCAGTGTAGATATACATTTCAACATTCTTGCACAACGCGGTAATGTTTTCGTGGTTAACTTTTAAATTCTAACAGTACCATTTATAAAATTCCAGTAAAACACTCTTCAGATAGAGTTTAAACAGATTTAAAACAGGATCTAACTAAATCTTGATTTATAAAGTGAAATCTCCATAACCCAGCCATCATCATCAACCCATTATGTCCCCACCGAGGGGCACGGGTCTCTTCCCTGAGGAAGGTATAGGCCATACTCCCAGCCATAATGCAAAGTAACTTTTAACTTGTCGAGAAGTGTATTAAATATTACAGCAAAGATTTTACAGTGAAACAAAAACCATGTTGTTTACAGGGCAAAGAAATTTCGCGGTGTTGTTCAATTTCCGAATTTTAAAACCCGAAATCTAGGATCTATGCATATCAACATGCTGTTAATGCATATTTTGCATGACTAGAAATGTGAAATGTGTAGAGCCAAATACTTATCTGACCACCATAATACGACATTTCATGCAAATAAACTCATTTCATGCAAATAAAAAAAAGGTACACGACGAGAAATAATTTGTATCTATACAAAAAAAATCGCAGACTTTATCAGCGACTACAAAGAATTGATCGTCTCGTAGTTGCAGCAACAAAAGCATTTTTGGCCACATCCACAAAATAAAAGGAGTTAATCTGTCAAAATAACTTTTCTCTCCAGGCGTAGGCGTTAATCAGTTTTTATCAAAACAAAATAACTTTTCGCCCCAGGCTTAGGCGATCGCCAGTTATTGTCAAAATAACTTTTCTCCCCAGGCGTGGGGGACCGTCAGTTTTTGTCAAAATAACTTTTCTCCCGAGGCGTAGGCGTTAATCAGTTTTTGTCAAAATAACTTTTCTCCCTAGGCGTGGGCGAACGTCAGTTATTGTTAAAATAACTTTTCTCCCCCCAGGCGTGGGGGGCCGTCAGTTTTTGTCAAAATAAATTTTCTCCCCAAGCGTAGGCGTTAATCAGTTTTTGTCAAAATAACTTTTCTCCCCAGGCGTGGGCAAACGTCAGTTATTGTCAAAATAACTTTTCACCCCAGGCGTGGGTTACCGTCAGTTATTGTCAAAATAACTTTTCTCCCCAGTTGTGGGGGACGTCAGTTATTGTCAAAATAATTTTTCTCCCCAATTGTGGGCGACCGTCAGTTATTGTCAAATAGTACATTGTACACCGAGGGGAGAAAACGGTCTATTTCTGTTTCGAGAACAGAAATAGAACTTTCTCCCGACTGATACATAGTGCTTTATACTGCACTTACAAAATACAATTATTTAGAATAACAAAAGCCTACTGTTAAATTATCAATTAAGTAAAAAACTAAATTTAACAAAACAAATTGCCGCTCTTGGTTTATTTCGTAGTGCAAAAAATGGTTGCCTATCATTGAAAATCGAGTACAAAAAAAATCCTACCTCTTTTTTCGTGTCGATTAGAGGTTTGTATTTTTTTTTATATTCTTTGCTAAAGGATTCATTCCTGCCCTGCTACAGAACGAAATTATGACTTTTCCCGCCGCACAATTTATAAGGGAGAAATGACGAACTTTGTAACCCGTTTATGAACGAGCAATGAGACACTTTCGGAGTGGGTGTGGTATAAATAACTTTTCTCCGCAGGCGTGGGCGACCGGCACCTCGACAACCTGCTCCTGACGAAGCAGGGAGCGCTGTTCCACATCGACTTCGGCTACATCCTGGGCCGCGACCCCAAGCCCCTGCCGCCGCCCATGAAGCTCAGCAAGGAGATGGTGGAGGCGATGGGCGGGGTCCACTCCGAGCTCTACCACGAGTTCCGCAAGCAGTGCTACACAGCCTTCCTGCACTTGCGGAGGTGAGATTCCTACTAACTAATCAGGTGTTTCTCTAAAGACCAGGAACAGAACCATCCCTTGAGACCAGTTGTCTCGCTATAGCCCCTGGGAAACATCTCCAGAGACTAGGTGTGTTTCCACAGACCATGAACAAAACCATCTGTGGAAAGCAGGTGTCTCTCTAGGTGTGTCGGTCGATAGCACTTACGTGCGACGGTGAAGGAGTTGAGAGGGAGATGGGCCACATCCTGGGCGGCGACCCCAAGCCGCTGCCGCCGCCCATAAAGCTCAGCAAGGAGATGGTGGAGGCCATGGGCGGGGTCCACTCCGAGCTCTACCACGAGTTCCGCACGCAGTGCTACACAGCCTTCCTGCACTTAGAGAGACTAGGTCTCTACATGTTTTGTCGGAGACCAGGTGTCTCTCTAGAGACAAGGAACAGAACCATCTCTGGAGACCAGGTGTCTTTCTACACACCATGAACAAATCCATGTGTAGAGACCAGATGTCTTGCTATAGCCCAGAAACAGAACCATTTCTAGAGACCAGGTGTCTCTACAGGCCAGGAGCAGAACCATCTGTAAAAAGCAAGTGTCTCTACAGACAAATCCAGCTTTCGAGACCAGGTGTCTCGCTACAGACCAGGAACAGAACCATCTTTAGAGACCAGATATCTTTTCATGTCTCGGTCGGTAGCCCTTACGTGCGACAAAAATTTAGTAGGCGGGGTCCACTCTGAGCTGTACCACGAGCAGTGCTCTACAGCCTTTCTACACTGGCGGAGGTGAGCCTTTGTACAGCGACTGGAGAACCTTCTAGAACTACTGGCCGAGACATGTAGACCTGTAAGTGAGACAGAGATGGCGCTGAGAAAGGAGATGTGAAGGCGAGGGGCACGGTCCGAGCTCTACCACGGGTTTCGCAAGCAATGGTACACCGCCGTCCTGCGCTTGTGGAGGTGAGGTTCCTACTAACTGTCAAGGCCAAGGTGCTTTTCAAGCGGAGGTGAGCTTTTGTACAGCAAAAGGAAAAGCTTTTAGAACTACGACTAGACACGGAAAGCGACCAGAGGTCTTATTATGCGCACCAATCCATGTCGGTATCCTGACGTTTGTGATAGCAATTAGCATGGAATTTGACAGATTTGACGATCGGAATCTTTCGGGATTCCGATCGTCAAATCGTGCGCGTAATATCTGAACAGATAACTCCCTGCATGTGTCGGTTGGTAGCACTTACAAAGGTGTGAACTGTACCGGAGTATTTGTACAATGACCTTTGGTCTAGCAAAACTACAACGGTTATCTTTAGGCAGCTAAGTTGGATACCTAGCTTCAGTTTCTATACTACATTTTTCATTTTTACTTGCCAATCTCTACCGCCCATCTTGAAAATGTCACATTTTTTGGGACGTATAACGCCGCTTTTCACTGTAATCTGTTCTCAATATTTTAATAATAACATTCATGCATAATATTCAAGCGGTGGTAGCCTAGTGGGTAGAACATTGGACTCGGAAGCGGGAGACCCACGTTCGATTCCCAGTGCGGGCATGTACCTATGACTTTGTTTTCTAAGTTATGTACATTTGTGAAGTTATAGTAGCAATACCACTCGCTAACGGTGAAGGAAAACATCGTGAGGAAACCTGAGTGTCTGAGCTATTTACATACCTCAGCGCTTGAAATCGCCAATCCGCAGTGGGCACGCGTGGTGATTAAGCCCATACTCTCTCTCTGAGAGAAGGCCTGTGCCCTACAGTGGGACGTATATAGGCTGTTTATGAATTCATGCATCGCCAGGGAACTAAAATAATCAAGAGAGCTGAACGGATTAGCAAACTAAAGTGGCAGTGGGCTGGTCATGTCTGCTGCAGGACCGATAACCGTTGGGGTAGACTGGTTCTAGAGTGGAGACCGCGAATCGGCAAACGTAGCGTAGGACGCCCTGTGACCAGGTGGAGTGACGACATTCGCAAAGCGGTGGGTAGTCACTGGAAAAGAAAAGCCGAAGATCAGGCTCAGTGGCGTGTCTTGTGAGAGGCCTATGTCCAGCAGTGGACTGAAATCGGCTGATTATGATGACGATGATGATGATTGACGCATTGTTACCTTCACCTAAAAAGCTCTCAGCGCCATCTATAGACGATGATCGGTAAAAGAAATGTAACTGTTTTTTTTTAAGCCTTCTCATCGCAGATTTTTTCGGCAGACATGCGAACCTGGTGCTGAACCTGTTCTCGCTGATGGTGGACGCGTCGGTGCCCGACATCGCACTGGAGCCAGACAAGGCGGTCAAGAAAGTCCACGACAAACTACGGTTAGTTAGTACAGCCACCATCCACCATCCACCACCACCGTTCTACATGTTATTTCTTAGATAATGTTGTTTGATACAGGGTGAAACAAAAGCCCAATTTACATCTAAAAATGGAGAGCACTACTCGTCGATTTGAATAACTTTCACTTTGGGAAAAACTTGGAAATCGCGAAAAATGCAATCAATATAAAAGATATGTCATTGCTTTTTGGTATTCTATCATGTATTCAGCATTTCGCGGCGGAGTCCAAAAGGAGGGTTATGTGTTTAGCTCGTATGTATGTATGTATGTCCGATCTATGTTTCCTCATAACTCCTTAATCAATGGTCAGATTTTGACAAATAAGGTCTCAATCGATTCGTCATCACTGCGCGAGTGTCATAGGCTATATTAAATAAGCATTAATGGAACAGAAAAGTAAAAAAAAGCAATTCTCGCTATTAAGTAACGTTATTGTACAACCATGAGTCACTAGATGGCGCTGTTATATTGAAATTATTATACTCGGATCTTAATTTTATTTAATCACGTGTAATGTATGTAAAACATCAGTACGCGGATGTCATAGGCTATATATAAATCAGCATTATAATATCACTAAAAAGAAAAAGATAAAAAACTGAAATAAAAAAATACCAACAACCCGACTGCTGAGCATTAAATACTAAGCAGGCGGGACCATCCTAAGTAGTTACATTGCTGAATTTGGGTCCCGTATGTTCAGTAGTTAATGCTCAGCAGTCGGGTTGTTGGTAATTTTTTAACCGACTTCAAAAAAGGGGGAGGTTATCAATTCGACGCGTATGGTTTTTTTTTTCGGTTTTTTATTACAGTCTTATTTATTAAAAAAAAAAGACGATTCCTCTAAAACTCTTGTCAGAGGCAGTTTAAATAATCAGTGGTTACGTCTTTCCCTTTACCACAGACCATTTATACTGCATCTGAGGAGTGTTTTGTGGAATCCCGTTTTTATAAATAATACTGTTAATTTTTAGTTAATTAGTAATTATGCGCTGTTTACGCTGTTAAAGTAAAGTAAAATAAGCAAAGGGCAAGACAAAAAGTATCTGAAACCGGCGTGTGTGTGCATGCAACTAATGAATGTTGATGAAGCCATAGAGGTCTGTCAGGATCGTGGCAAGTGGCAAACCCTGGTCTCTGCCTATCCCTCTGGGATACAGGCGTGAGTTTATGTAACGTAACGTTATTTATGTAGCCCCTATTGTATGCCACTGCTGGGTAAAAGCCTCCCCATCAGTTCTCCCCTCCTCCCTGTTGTAGCCACCTTCTGCCAACCCGCTAGAAAGGCAGTGAGGTCGTCCCGCCGTCTCTTATGTAAATAAATAAATTCCAGACTGGACCTGGGCGACGAGGAGGCCGTCCACTACCTCCAGAACCTGCTGGACATGTCGGTGACAGCTGTCATGGCGGTGCTGGTGGAGCACTTCCACAAGTTCGCCCAGTACTGGCGGAAGTAGCCGCGCGAAACGCGACCCTATCGGGCTCGGTAGTAGGGACACTTTGGTGTGTAAATATTGAGCGTATTCAAGGATAGTAGAGCTGTGTGATTTTATGTTTATAACAAGTTGCACTAGGGTAAAAATATTATGGAACAAAAGTTGTAAAACGCAAACCCCTGCATGGTCTCGCCTACCCCACCGGATACAGGCGTGAGTGTCTGTATCTATGTTTTTCTAATGAAAAAAAGACGTACCTAAGTGTAAACAGTTGAAAAGATACAAAAATGTGTTACGTAGTAGTCATTTGAAATGCAACCGTATTGTGTTACGGTTAGATCGATATTGGCCTAGTCAGTTATATAGTTATCCAGGAAAGTACAGCCAACTAAAACTGTTTTGTGTGGGGTTGTAGGTTTGTACACTCACTGCATATTACCATTATCATGACCATGGTAGTGGTACTAAGGAAGTGTATGAACGCTATACTTACCATCGGGCGGAGCAAAGACGAAGTGGTGGCTAAAGCAAATTAAGAGCCAAACGAATGATTGTGTCGTGTTCTACTTTTTTATTTCAAAAATGGTATTTTACAAACAGTAATGGAGTGAATGATTTTGTGGATTTACATCTCTGCTATAATAATGCTCATGATTTAGATTGTAAATTTATTCTAAAATGTTAATGTAGATTATATAATATTAAAACGTTTTCTACTGTGATATAAGTATTAGTACATACTATTGTAATGGTGGTAACTGATAATTAAAATATATTTTTTATCTGAAAAATATCTTTTATTTTTATAAATTTGGTTACATAAAACTAAATTCTAAAATACACGTAGCCTTGAGTAGGTGCCTAATAACAATATTTATATAATAAATAAAGCAGTTAGCGCAATTTTATAAAGGTGTTCTATTCTTGTTTTCGTTCTTGAGGTAATTCTGAAGGCTTATTATGACAGTTATTCATTAATCTGACGAGATATGCCTTTTAAAATTTTGACAAACGTCATAGGCATAGTAATAAGCTCCAGTTAGCACCTTTCGGTATACGGATGTCAAACGCAGATAAAAGCAGAGTCTGGACTGTCCGTGACTACAAAAGAGGCACCGGCTTAAAAAATCACAGGCGAGGGCCACATAGGAAGGACGTGGGACGAGGGCGCGGAAGAGACGCATACAAAATGTACTGAAGTGAAGGGACATAGGTACCTGAGATTAATCTGAGGGACATACATAGCTCACAGAGAAGACGAGGCGAGGACGCGAACGCTACGGAACATGTCGCGTCCGCGATCTCGTCCCACGTTCTTCCTACGTGTCCCACGCCATAAACAACAGTTGGTATTCAAGTTGCCCTCTTATGGCCTACCACCAAAGCGGTATCTGATAAACCAAGTGAAAAAATCAAATAGATAACAAGCCAAGCTAGCTCTACACTTTAGTATTTATGCTCATACAGAGTGTTATCAAATACCTACATTGACGGTTGTAATCGCGATTGTTTATTAGGCAACGTTGCCGAAACATTTGGAATTAAGTACCTTGTTCGAGCACACTCGACATTAGTGTATTGGTAATAAGTAAACTGCTGATACAGCGAACCTGTATGCCCCGCGCTACCTCTTTTAGTACAATAAATACTCCCAACCGGGACGGACACATCAAATTAACGCGTTTAATTTCACGTCCCGTTCCCGTTGGTACCCAAATGTAGGGCGCACACGACTTGCCCCTACATACCTAATAAACAATCGCGCGATTAGACCCAATAAAGGTATAACAAAGTAGGTAGGTAGCAGTTTTATTTATAAAAACTGGATTCCTAAAAACAGGTCAAGTTCAGCTTAAATACTCAGTGGTAAAGGGAAACAGCGTTATTTATAAAAACACGAATCCCTTAAACACTCCATAAACGCAGAATGCATAGTCTATGGTTACGTGTTTCCCTTGGAAAAGTTTGTACCACCACAGCCGGTGTTTATGGAGTTTTTTAAGAAACCGTGTTTTTATAAACAACTATGAAAGAATTTACGACAGAGTATTTAAACTGCGTGTTTTAGCGCAATCAGGTTCGTAAAAATAACACCGTAGTTACGGTATATTCCTACATACTAGCTGCCATCAGATCGCTCCCACACGATATACAATCGCTAGCTATGTATATCTTGCTATTGGTAGTCTTTTGTAACACGTCACACGCAGCTATCTCTGCATACGTCACCCCTCCTACAACATACACCAGAATGCTCCTGGGTTTCAACGGAAACATGCCGTTTAACTTCGGATCAGTTTTCAGTATCTTCGCTAGGCTTTTCACGTCTTTGCACCCGAACTCCAGCTCGGTTTGCATTTTCAAGTTAGAGAGCTTTTCGTTCAACGTTTCCATGCCGTTCTTGGATGTTTCGATGATTTTCCCACCAATTTTCAGGTCATTCAACGTTGATACTTTCGTCACGACTTCGGAAAGGGAGTCCGCACCTAATAAAGTACTGCAGAGTGTGGCTATAAGGGGAATGTATCCTCCGTTGAACACGTAACTCGGTGAGGTTTTGCCAACTTTGTCAGGCTGGGAAGGTAGCTGTTTCAACTTGTTCGCGGTTGTCTGGAACGTGTTCTGCCATATGGGCAGATGATCGCTCAATGTGCTCAAATTGGGTATGCCCAAACCTAGCTTAGGGCTCGACGGTTGTATTAGTAGACCCGCGTTGATTAAATTGCTGAAGACATACATGAATTTGTGGCCGAATGCCAGTAAGTACTTGGTTACTAGTGAATTGTATTCGTCGTAGGAGAGGCCTTGCGTAAGGCTAAGTAAACACATAATGCGTAGGCTGTTGTGAATGTGTATGTCGGTTCCGAAGTTTTCGTCAACAAAGTTGAAGTTTGATTTCCGGTTCCTGTTATTCAGCATCTCTGTTTCCGTCCATTTGAGATCTTCGAACCGGTTGCTCATATCTGAGATTATAGTCTCGGACGCCAGGACATGGTTTACTAAGTTCTGCTTGAACAACGTCACTTGCTGAAGCTTAGTCGCGACATATTGCTTCATTTCCTGAATGCCCAAAGCTTTTATGTCTTCGTTCTTCAGCAGCTTGGCTTTGGAGCTCAAGACACTGAGGACCTCAGAGAAATGCCTGTGCTTTATCTCCCCATACAAAGTATCTATAGAACTGTCCAAAGTCATTATTGTATTTTTTGCTGGAGTTTTATCATCATCTGCTCTAGGAAAATGTACTTTCCCTTTCTTCATTCTCGTCTCTTTGACATTCAAGTCTAAATGGCCACAGTTTATGTTAAACATCTCGTTTAGCAAGCCACTGTATGTAGCTGGAGTTAGCAAACTCGATGCATAATCTTGATCTCTGTCTAAAATAACTAGCGCTCCAATTTCCGAAGAACTTTCTTCGGTCAAGAAATCTCTCGCGTAAGTCTCGTTGTAGATTTCCAGGACGTCCAAGATACTAGCAGCTACTTTCCCTAAAGAGAATATGACTTTGGGCCTCCCTGTGACGTGAAATAAAGTCCATAATGACATGGAGATACTGGATAAAAGAGCATGATTGTGCTCTATGAATAACTGCTTGAACAAAAATGGTAGTTCCAGACTTAAGAGTTGGTCATCTAAGGACATAAGGTCCCAGGAGAAAGAGTGAAGCTTCACAATGTCGTAAAGGCCTCGGCTTTCAAGAATAGAGTCATAGGAGCAAATTACTTTTGGTACAATTATGACATGGAAGCATTTCATGTCGGCCAAAGATTGCTTTTGGCTGAGCATAGAAGAGACCTGGTCCAAGACACATTTATATTTCTGAATGCAGGCTGGAATGAGGTAGACGCGGTTTATGTTCGTGGTAGAGCCAAGTTGGGGGTCCATTTTGTAGATTTTGTCAATACCGTGTTGCCTGGAAACAGAAGACCTTTAATGTTAATTCTGCAAGCTACAATAAACCTTATGGCAGAGTTCGTAAATTTGAATTGAATAGTGTATACAGCTACTCCAAGTGGAACCTCCAAATCAACCCAAAAGATCTATTGTATGTATCACACCTAGGATGATTAATATGGACTTACACAATCCTGTATTCATATCAACACATATTACACTAAAGTTACGTTAATTTGCTTACCTGAGCCAAGTGACACCGCAAATTCGTTCCAATGGCTTGATAAGCGAAGGGTCAATAATTAAATCCTTTTTATCTCCGCAGGCCGAGAGTATTTTCTCAAGTTTCTTTTGTGAGATCAGTGCCATAGAGGCCAATTTCAATGAAAGTGGCTGGTCTATGTTCATTTTGGTTGGCGTATGATGATGGACATATACAATATATTAAAATTCTAAATGAGTTTACACTTTATCACAAGGAAATACTGCCTATTTAAGTTATTTAAAATCTACGACACGATACGATGCAAACAAAACCCACAACAGAAAAAAGGCAAAACAAACAGCTGTTATTGACAGTTGAACCGATTGACAAATTTTTTGCCGTGGCAACATTGAACTGGTCTAACTCGTTGAGTAACTTTTTACATTAATTACATTAGGTTACGATTTTATTCAAAATGTTTGTTTTTGAATAAATATTTATTTTAACTAAATAACGAATATATAAATATTTTACTGCTTACTTATAGTGATAGAAACAAATTCGTAATAAGAAGATTAAGTGTATTTCCGGTCATGCGTCATTGTCAAATTCACCATTTCCGACACCGCCCCCTCCGCCCCGCACCCGCGGCGAAATTATTTCGTCGACGAATCGCAAAAATCTGGAAATGGCTGCAAGAATAATCAGGAAAATTGTAAGTTTCTAAATGCGTGTTATATAATTGCGCCGTTACACCTGTCTTGCATGCCGCCCTCGCCCTAACGGCCTTCGAAGTCGCCTTTCCTATTCTTCACTGCATCCAAAAATAGAATATTCGTAGTAATGTCGAAGAATTACATAAAAGTGCTTTTGAATCCGTTTCGTGAGAGTAAAGTTGTCGCTGAGTTGTTGAAATGGTTCGAACGCGGTGGAGTGACTCCAGGCCTATCATCTGATGGCGTAAAAAATGAGGTTATCGCAGTTCTTTTTTCTTTTTTTAGAATATAATTTTCCTTTTGAGGTTATATCCCTCTTCTTCTGGTCTCACTAGGTACCAGCAGGTAAGACTGGAGTGGCCCAGTACAGCACTGGGAAGGTGCGTCGGGTGACTCTGATCCCTGGCCATGGCATTGGTCCGGAGATCACCGTTGCAGTCCAGAAGATCTTCGAAGCTGCAAAGGTCCCGATCGAGTGGGATGAGGTGGATGTTACCGCTGTCAGGGTAAGTCAGTTGGATGTTGGTTCAGAGATTAATTTTACTGTCATCTTGGTAATGGCTGGTGTAGTCTCAGTTGAGTGGTCACTCCATACATGTATGGTTTCTGCTTGACTTATAATAAAAATACATACTTGCAAAATCTTTTACAATAAAATAACAGACCTTAATAACAACTGTAAGAGTACAAAGCTTTGGGCAAAGTAGTCAATGCCAGTGTGCTCGAATCACCATGGCCCTAAAAAGTACCTAGTGCATATATTGTTTACTTTAATAGATTGTATGTGGTTATTTTTAAAATGTGCAATTTCTGAAACCAATTAGAATGGTTCTTACAATTTTTGTTCTGTGAGTATTTTTGGTAATTCATAGTTTTAGGTTTGAAAAGACCTTATTTAAAACAGCAAGAACAAAATGTTCTGATGTGTAATTAATGCCGGAGTCTACTTAATCAGCATGCCAATAAAAAGTACATACATACATAAACTCACGCCTAGATCCCAGAGGGGTAGGCAGAGACCAGGGACTGCCACTTGCCACTCGCTTTCGCTTCCTCAACATTAATAATAATTAGTTGTTGCATGCATGCACACTGATTTCGGGATCTTGTCCTTTGCTAATACATCCACTATTTGGTCTAAGTATGTTAAGAATAATCGGCCCTTCCACCCACAAAAAGTACTTCAGGGTTATATTGTTTATGAGGTTACATTATACATGGTTATTTTTAAAATGTGCAATTTTTTAATCATGTCTGTTAGAGTGTGTTTTACAACAACTTTTGCTCTATTATAAAACATTGAGTCAGCTAGTATTTTATAAAATTCGCGCTTATGCCGATTTAATTGTAAAGTCTGCAAATCGTGTCCGTTTAACATGGGGTGTCCAGCTATTTAACTCACGGCTTTAAGCTAGTAATGGTCAGACAGAAGTGATAAAGCAAAAAACCACAAACTCACATAAAAAAATAAATTCAAGATCTAGGTAGTTAAAAAAAAGTTGTTGTGAATGACACATTTTAAAAATAACTGCAATGTATTGGCCTCATTAAATGTCAGTTGATAACCTCTGCAGCCCTTTATCAAACATCGATCACACAATCATAATAGGTACCTACCTCTAGACGCATGCACTCACCAATCATCTAATCTGTAGACATGTCTAGATTGACACTAGGACACAAAGTTATTGTTAACATGTTTACACTCAGCTTAGCTCGAGATTAAGTGATACCTATACTCTTTCAGATGACCTTTCTCAGCTGTAAACAAACTGTTGATAAAAATCTTTACATACAATACAAATATAAAAAGGCTTTTGATAAAAATTTACACACTTACTACACCAATGTAAAAATTGTTAATTGTTAGATTTAGTGAGTCTATTTAAATCATTGATTCATGAAATACCCCCTGCTATATTTCTATGTATATATATATTCGGTGTGGCACCGGGTTAAGAATAGCGTCACTCCATTTCCTTCCGTGGATGTCGTAGAAGGCGACTAAGGAAATCAATTACCAGGAGACGGGCAGCAGCGTCTTCCTGAGATTCCAACCGCATACTGAAGAGAATAGAGAAATAGAAAATACTGCGATCGCCAACCCGCTTGCCAAGTGTGGCGATTATGGCAAAACCTCTCATGGTTATGAAAACCACGAAGGAGGCCTATGTCCTGCAGCGGGCGTCAAATGGCTGATGATGATGATGATATTTCTATAACTTGACTTCACGAAATACCTAGTTTGCCCAACATCTATGGAAATTCTTTTTGGCACAGAGTGTACTTACAACATTTATAATTTGTCTGTTTAATGAATCAGCTTTTCTATCTCACTGTTTAAATACTTGTATCGAAATCAGACAAACACAGTTAGACGGGTGGACTCATATTCACAAAGCTCCTAAGCTTTTTAACCGATACATCAATAGACTGATCGTGGAACTTGTTAGTACCAATGTCGGATGCTCTGTTGACGGGCAAATTATCAACAATATAAGCTACGCGGATGATATGGTCCTACTGAGTCCCTCGATTAAAGCTATCGATAGATATAAATCAATAGAGTGTCGAAGTTTAAGTACCTAGGTAACGTGGTCACCGAGCGACTGTTGGATGACTTGGATATTGACAGTGAGAGGGTTGGCGGTCCGCTGTAATATGCTGTCTCGCAGATTTCCGCAGATGTACGAGTGAGGTTAACCCTTTACCAGTCTGTAGCATAATTGCTGCCACCAAAAATTGAACTTTATTACTTTGAGATAAAGTCCAGAACCAATGAAGAACTTTTAATAGCTCTGCCCGTTAAAGGGTTAAAATAACTCTTTTAAGGCTTACGGACAGTCGCTGTACGTCTGCAGTTTGTGGTTTAGCTATACGCAGCGGGCCTTCAATGCCCTTCGGGTACAATATAATGTATTTAGGATGATGTTGGGACTGCCGCACCACTGTAGTGCTTCGGAAACGTTCGCCGAAGCCCGTGTTGACGGCTTTGTCGCCATCACTCGGAAACGGGTGGCTTCCACGCTGAGTAGAGCTTACGGCAGTCCAAACAGCATTCTTAAAGCACTAAACAATAGGGCTGATAGGCCCTATTGGAAGCATCATGGTGCATGTAAAATAGTTTTCGGAATGAAATTGTTCTCTTAATTTACTAACTATTTATAGATGTTCATCTGAAATAAATAAATAAATAATAATAATCCCTTGCTCAACCCCTGGAGACAGACTTGATTAACTGTTTCCAAGAATTGCGTTCAGTCGGTCAGATTTCCTCACAACCTCACAATGTTTTCCTTCCCCAGTAGGAAACCGCCGCCGCGTTTTTAATGAATACAGTTTAAATTCTTATTCTGAAACACAGAACTCGTGTATTGAACTGTTTTTAATGAAATTCATCTTGAGCATTCTGTACTAAACCATGCTTGAATTAATATATTATGTTAGACTACACTAGCTTCTTTAGTGGCACCTGTATCAACCATAAGAAGAAATTGTTACAATAGGCATACCTTTGTTCTCAAATTAACAATGAAATGGATTCGCCACAGTCATATACAAAAAATATAAATTATAAGGTCTCGTGTCCTCATTATATTTAAGAGTTGGGACTCTTGCTGGTGCAGCATCCTCAACGCGTTCTCGAGTTCTCAGTAACAGTATTATTTATAAAAACCCCAAAAACGCATTTACTGTAATTTTTCCCTTTACCCAAGGCTATGTAACTTCATTTTAGGAGTTTTTGAGAGGAATCCTGTTTCTATGTAACACTGTAATACTTTAACTTCTTCATATGCCACAAATATCACAGATTTATCAGCGCAGAGGCACTAATTTGGACAATTCATTTCTAGGGCCCCGACGGAAAGTTCGGTATTCCCCAAAAGGCCATCGACTCTGTGAACGAAAACAAAATTGGGCTCAAGGGTCCCCTGATGACCCCGGTCGGCAAAGGCTACCGCTCCCTGAACTTGGCCCTCCGGAAGGAGTTCGACCTCTATGCCAATGTGAGGCCTTGCAAGAGTTTGGAGGGGTAAGTCCTTTTTATCATCATGTCATCATCATCATTCAGCCACAAGAAGTCCACTGCTAGACATAGGCCTCCTCCATAGATTTCCAAAAAGACCGGTTTGAAGCGGCTTGCATCCAGCGTCTTCCTGCCACTTGGATGAGGTCATCTGTCCATCTTGTGGCTGGTCGTCCTATGCTGCGCTTGCCGATATGTGGTCTCCATTCGAGAACTTTTCGGCCCCATTGGCCATCAGTTCTGCGTGCTATGTGCCCCGCCCATTGCCACTTCAACTTACTAATCCGCTGGGCATGTCGACGACTTTAGTTCGTCTACGGATCTCATCATTTCTGATTCGATCTCGTAGAGAAATTCCGAGCATAGTCCTTTCCATAGGTCGTTGCGTGACTTTGAGCTTTCTTATGAGGCCCATAGTGAGAGACCACGTTTCAGTGCCGTAAGTCATCACTCACACACACTGGTTGTATAATTTTGTCCTGAGCGATTGAGGTATATTGTACGAAAATACTTTTCTAAGTTTCCTGAATGCTGACGATTGACCTCTTTCACGAAGTTCGACGGGCCTAGTTGGACTGTGTGTCCGAAGCAGACGTATTCGTTTACAACTTCGAGAGTTGAGTCCTTTTTAACTCACTTCAAAAAAAGGAGGAGATTCTCAATTCATCCATTTTTTTTAATGTATTTTTCTATGTCCAGCGATAATTCTTTACCACATTGTCCGATTTTATTAATTCTTTTTGTTTTTGATAAAACGGGTCCCTCGATCTTAATCTAGCGTGGAGACCAATGGAAAACTCTACTGCAACCACTAATTTTAATAATGTTATTTTCTCGCCTATTTCAGACAATAACGCCTAACATTTTTATTTTTTTCTGTAGCCTATACACTTCCCACTTAACGGGCTTAATCACCTCGCGTGCCCGGCGCGGATCAATGTCAAGCGCTGAGGTATGTGAACACCTCCGAACTCAGGTTTCCTCACGATGCTTTCCTTCACGGTTCATCCAGATTCATCATCAGCCATTTGACGCCCACTGCAGGACACAGGCCTCCCTCATGGTTTTCCTAACCATGAGGGGTTTTGCCATAATCGCCACGCTTGGCGGGCGGGTTGGCGATCGCAGTATCTTTTCTTCCAGATTAAAGTGTTTTCATTGTCGGGGCTGAAGATGGCCTAGACGGTAGTGACTTTTGGTTTCATTATAATGCCAGAGGTCATGAGGTTCGATTTCCGCAGGGGGCCGTTGTACTTTGATTTGTACGAATGGTCTCAGCTTCAGTGTTCATCCATATTGGATGGTCTTTCAGTAACATAACATAACATAACATAGGGCATCCTAGTTTGGAACCAGGACAAGTGAATGTGTTGTTTGGATGTAAAGAAAGAAAGAAAGAAAGAAAGAGAAACGTTTATTGCACCAACAGTCACACACAACAAAAATTCGAAGTACAAATGAGAAGAAAACATCAAAAATAGAAAAGGTACAAACACACATAAAGAAATACATTTATACAGTTTTGTCGCGGTGTGTAACCGCTGCTGCAAAAGGCAGCTGACTCAGCATAATGCTGAGAGTGTAGGCTCTCAGCGCTGGTTTTCAGTCAGTGCCTAAATGTCCCATGAGTGTCTCAAATTGCGCGGCGCAGTGTATCTTTATATAATTAAATAATAAGATAAGACTAATATTTATTGTACACAGACATAAAATAGTAAAAAATATGTATGTAAAAAAAAAAAAAGACAAAATATAGGTATAATACTTAAACAGTAATAATAAAATGGCATATGCATAACAAATTTAATAAACATAAACGTTAGCAAATTAAATATAAAATGTGGTGGCCATAGATGTCCTTGATGCGATCACATAGTTAAAGTTTATAAAGTTCATGTATGCTATAGTAAGCCCGAGCAAACCAAAAGGATTACACAAAAAGTACATGTGAAAATGTGCCGTGAACACTACAGTGTCTAAGTGGTCATTTTATATGTCTATTGTTGATGTGGAAAACTGATAAAGGCTGGGTGGCATTTATATTTTGTGGTCAAAATTTTTGTATTTAATAATATTTAAAAGAACTTCCACGCAACACAATCACTTCTCCTGGTCCCAAACCAGGATACCTACATGGACATCACAAATATGGAAATACACCCAGCTGAGGCAATTTGTACAAATTAATGTAGTATGGGAATCGAACCCACGACCGCCGGCTTGGTAATCGTAATAAAACAAATTTCAACTTTACTAAGTAAAATGAATAAATTTATTAAATACACAAACTGCAACTAACGTGATATCTATGCTACGCTAGTTATCTCTACGTGACGCATAAAAATGTAGTTCTAATTATCGAGGCTACGCCTTGACAACGCCTTTTTATCACTGATACTACAGATGAAATTCTGAGGGATTCCGTTAATGCACAACAATGTTTCTTTAAACTTCTACTGTAGCTCAGTAGGTAGACCTGTTACGGGTGATGTACCAATGACTCTGTTTTCTGAGTTCGTTAAGCGTCCTACGCTGCGTTTGCCAATTCGTGGTGTCCACTCATCTTTGTGCTCCATCGGCGATCGGTTCTTCGACTCGTGTGACCAGTGATCATCAACAAAAGTCTTCGTTTTGAGCATTCCTATGCCCCACAGAGGTAGGGTATAGGTAGGGATTGCCGCCTTACCGCTAGATGTCACCTCCGTCTATGGTGAGGCCTCTAGCATATCTGAAGCAGGGTTATTGATATGCTGATGACGGCTTTCGAAAAAAATCAATCAATCAGCCCGTTCTCGTCCACCGCTGGCCATAGCCCTCCCCAAGGGCACGCCACTTCTTTCTGTCGTTTGCCATTTCGTGGTCTCCTCTCGAGAACCTTTTTTTAACCCATCGCCTATTGGTTCTTCGACGATGTGACCAGCCCACTGCCACTTCAACTTGCTTATCTTATTGGCTATGTCAGTCACCTTAGGTCTGTGGCGAATTGTCTCATTCTCATCCATTAAAGAGACCCGGAGCATAGCACGCTGAGCGAAATTGAATCGGTGGACTAGGCCTACTGTTCGGTGTGTGCACGTCTCGGGCCTTGACTGGAAGGACGCAGTGGTTGAAGAGCAGAAAATGATTTGCGCGAAGTACGCTTTGAATTAAAGTTACAACAAGTGTTAGAATCCACTACGAATGATCAACATTCTGAACAAGTTACAAAGTTTCTTGGTATGCAATAAATTGGCATGTTACACCAATTGATATCCGCCCAATCTCTAAATTGCGCACTATAAAATAGACGATAGAATGGACGACCTATATTAAATTGTCGGATCATATCTTGATTAAAACATAAACTCATGCCTGTATCTCGGAGGGGTAGGCAGAGACCAGGGTCTGCCACTTGCCGCGATCCTGACAGATCTCTCGCTTCATCAACATTCATTAGTCGTTGCATGCACGCACGCCGGTTTAGTTTATCGGTTAGTAATGGTGAGTGGTGGGCACGCGTGGTGATTAAGCCCATACTCTCTCCCTGAGAGAAGGCCTGTGCCCTACAGTGGGACGTATATAGGCTGCTTATGTAAACACTTAAGTTCATAAACTTACCTAACTCTTCTTGCATATGATAGAAAAGCGAATGTCGAATACAATGGTCTTCAAAAAAGCGAGTCCAACCCACAGTCTTCACTCTGACTAACCCCCCCTATTTCCCCCTGCCAGCATAAAGACCCTGTACGACAACGTGGATGTGGTGACGATCCGCGAGAACACCGAGGGCGAGTACTCCGGCATCGAGCACGAGATCGTCGACGGCGTGGTGCAGTCCATCAAGCTGATCACCGAGGAGGCGTCGACGCGCGTCGCCGATTTCGCCTTCCAGTTCGCGCGCGACAACAAGCGGAAGAAGGTCACCGCCGTGCACAAGGCTAATATTATGTGAGTGCCTTCCCGATGCCCCTTTTCTTTTTTAGAGACAAGCGAGCGTCAGAACAGTGTTTGTATCAACAAGCATGAGAAGATCACTGCCGTGCATAAGGTCACTGCTGTGCACAAGGTCAATATTATGTGAGCCCCTTCCCATTGCCTTTTTTGGGGTTCCGTACCCGAAGGGTGCCAAACGGGACCCTATTATTAAGACTTCACTGTCCGTCTGTCTGTCTGTCACCAGGCTGTATCTCATGAACCGTGATTGCTAGGCAGTTCCGATTTTCGCAGATTATGTATTTCTGTTGCCGCTATAACAAAAAATATTAAACATAAAATAAATATTTAAGGGGGACTCCCATACAACAAAAGTATTTTTTTAGCAAAAAACTGCTCGATATTAATAACGGCAACAGGTAGACGCTTGAAACATACACAGAATGTTTAGTCGCGTCGCCGACTTCGCCTTCCAATATTTTCACTTTCATTTCGCGCGCGACAATAAGAAAAGAGGAAGAAGGTCACCGCCGTGCACAAGGCTAACTTTATGTGACTCTTATCCCATGTCTTTTTAGGGTTCCGTACCTCAAAGGAAAAACGGAACCCTTATGGGATCACTTTGTTTTCCGTCGGTCCGTCCGTCCGTCTGTCTGTCAAGACCCTTTATCTCGGGAACGCGTGGAGGTATCGAACTGCAGTCCCTTGAAGCTGTAAAAAAAAACTAACTTTTAAGTTAACGTTAAAAAAGTTATGGTCGTTTATGCCGCAAACAATGAATATTTCGACACTGTCAAGGGAATCAAAATTTATAGGGTACTTTCCGTTGACCTAGAACTATGAAATTTGGCAAGTAATATCGTCGTATACTACAAGTACGGGGATAAATCTAAAAACTGTACATTTGTAATCAAATAATAAAAAATGTCTGAGGTTCGGGAAAAGCTCGGAAAAACTGCGAGACTACAAATTTTTACGGAACACTTGGTGGGCGAGTCCGACTCGCACTTGTCCGGTTTTTTTTCTTTTAGAGACAAGCGGGCGTCAGAACGGTGGTTGTATTAACAAGCGCTAGGTCACCGCCGTCCACAAAGCCAATAGGTATTATGTAAGTGCCATCCCAATGGCCTTTCTTTTCTTTAGGGACAGGCGGGCTTCAGAACACTCACGGCACATAATTATAAAGATAGTGAGTTATCTTCGGCCCCGCGCGAAGCATAATAGCCTACGCTAGATTAAACGGCGAGGGATGTCGCTTAGCAACGGGAGAGCACGCGAATGCGAGAGGCTGCAAAGTGCTATGTCTACAAGCAGACATAAGGTAGTCGCGCCATTTCGCTGTCTACAAGCAGACATAAGGTAGTCGCGCCATTTCGCTGTCTACAAGCAGACATAAGGTAGTCGCGCCATTTCGCTGTCTACAAGCAGACATAAGGTAGTCGCGCCATTTCGCTGTCTACAAGCAGACATAAGGTAGTCGCGCCATTTCGCTCTGCGTTAGTAGCTTGACCCAATTACCAAATCCACGCAGCAGACACTGCCAGTTTCAATCAGGGAGGCGCGTTTCAAGACGTGAAGCAGTCAGTTCTCATTAATGATTACTTCTAGCTGGATATGCTTGTAGGCTCATTTAGTACTTTTCGTACACGAAATTTTATTTACATAAAGTATTTAAAAGTCAAGCTACCTAACCAAACTAGTTCACTGTCACTGGCTGGTCACGTGACATTGACGGAATTGACGCTAATCAGTCGGTGTCACCTTACCGTTTGTAGCTAGCTGGAGCGTTCGCTTCTCACATAATGGTGGCAATTTGCATTCTATTACAGCCGAAGACGGACTATTGGCAGCTTCCTATAATGGAACTGACTATAGTTAGACCTACAGGTTACCTCATGTTTCATGTTTGTAACGTCCTTGCCTTGTTACCATAGCACAGGGTATCCTAGGGACCAGGTCAAGTGATTGTATTGTGTGGAAGTTATTATTATTATTATTACCTATAGCCGTTAATGTGCTTCGATAGCACGATGTACTCTAAAGCATTTTGTTAAAATCGGTGTGCAAATTATTACAAATATCCCTCTATGCCCAAAATTGCATAATGCCAATTATTAGCATGAAAGATTTGTTTAGTCGCATAATGCTTACTTTTCTGCAATATTTTTACTACTGTCTGCAATATTTTGAATGCGTGGATTGCCACCAATTTGTACAGTCAAGAACAAAAAATCAAAATATTTTATAATTTAATTGGGCATGGTGCGATCTCAAGCAGAAGTTTTGTGGTGCCGATTGTTTTGAAATTAAATAAAAGTAACAAAGTGCGATAGTGGGCATCGTGCTATCAAACTGATTTTAATCTGTTTCTAGAAAACCTCAAACTAAGTATGAGAGATTTACCCTCGGTTTCTAGTACGCTAACAAACAATCTTTTAATCTACTGTTAACTAGCTGGCCAAAGTGCATTAAAAAAAAAATTGATGGTTGTTAGCAGTAGATTAGTAGATTATGTCTCCTGGTAGTGCAATAACGTGTTCTCTATCTATCTATTAACAGATTGTTACCGCACGAGAAACCGGGCCTTAACTCTGTAGGTTTATTTTACTGGTAATTTATTCATGTTACCTTTAACAGCTCTGATCTTCAAAAAAGAACAACTGCAATCCTTTGGTGTAGAAGGAAAATATCTTAAGAAATCCTGTAATTTATTATGATCTACGCCAATCGCCAATATCATCAAACTGAAGGCCGAGTGTGCCTTAGTGGTGTTCAGAATTCTATTTACGGAGCACGTGTCAGTTCACTCTTCATAAGTAGTTCCAGTTATTGAGTTATACCTACTACAAATAAAATTTTGATTAAAAACAACGAATTGAATTATTATTGTATAATCAAAACGAAAATAGGTATAAGCTACGGATGAAGGACGTAAAAGAAGCCTTAAATGAACCACTCGTCTGCCGCGACACAGATCTGTGTCCAACTTAGTATGGGCCACCTATACGTTCCATTCCGCGAGGGCAGTTCAGGAGTTTAAAACACAAATGTCAGAATCCGCAAAGATTTAGTTCGAGCGCAGTTTTTCGATCATGTTTTATTACTGTCAGTGCGCACAGTGGCCACAGAACACATATACCCAAGACAGTGGCACAAACAATCACCCGCACAGTGGCGGAAAAACGTACTTTTTTTTTTTATAATAGGAAAAACGTACTACTGACATGACACAGAGTATAGGCACAGCTGTCTGAACACAGATTAGCACTTCCCTGGCACGTTTACACACAAAGGATTGTCTACTCATGATCGTTCCACGACAAATATATTTGATAACATAGGTTTTTCACCAATTTCTTTCTCCACCTACCCGCAGGCGTATGTCGGACGGTCTGTTCCTGCGCTGCTGTCGCGACCTGGCGCCCAAGTACCCCGACATCAAGTTCGAGGAGCGCTACCTCGACACGGTTTGCCTCAATATGGTGCAGGACCCCTCCAGCTTCGACGTTTTGGTAAGCGGAATAGGGTATAGGATGGCTTAACACTGACTACAAGCTCGAGGAGCGATACAAAAGCAGCTGTTACCAGGATAGCCATTTGAAATAGGAATATGGCGAGACTTACGGTCTTATTTATAAAAACACTATTACATTAAAACACTCGTCATAGGCAGATTAAAAAATCTGTGGTCTTTCTCTTAAATGCACAGACTATTTATACTGCCTCTGAGGAGTGTTTTGAGGAATCGTGTATTTATAAATAAGACCATTTATAGACCCGTTATAGTCATAACGGGCCTATTGCAGGATTAATGTGGTACAAAACTCTTTCAATTTCTCACTGCCACTTCATTTCATTGCTACTTTCCGGTCATTACTCTTAGCATGAGAGTCACATCGTCTTAACTATACGAGGTCGTCATTACAATGTTCTTTCGAATCCCACGCAAACGAAGTTATTTCAGTAATTATTAAATTATCACAATACAATCCCCTTTAACTCCCGGAACTGATAAAAAGACGTCAACGTAAGGCGCTAACATCCAGCCTGTTACCCAATTCCAGGTGATGCCCAACCTGTACGGTGACATCATGTCCGACATGTGTTCGGGTCTCATCGGCGGGCTCGGCCTCACGCCTTCGGGCAACATCGGCAAAAATGGCGCCCTCTTCGAATCCGTAAGTTGAAACTTCATTATTTGGTACTTAGACGGCTTCTTCGGTAATTTAAGGTTGCTTTTGGGGGTTTGATAGCACGATGCCCACTATAGCGCTTTGTTACTTTTATTTCATTTCAATACAATCGGTAGCTCAATGACAACTTTTGCAAATCTTCATACATTAGATCGCACCACGCCAACTTTAATTATAAAATATTTTCGTGTTTAGTTCTTGACTGTACAAATTTGTGGCAGCTCACGTATTCAGAGTATTGTAGACAGTAAAGGGGAGCATTGTGCGACTAAACAAACCCTTCATGCTAATAGTTGGCCTTAGTAATTTGGGGCATAGTGCGATCTCTCTTATGGATATTTGTAATAGTTGGCATTCTGCTACTAATTGTATTGAAAAGTAAGTGCCATAGTAGGCATCGTCCTATCAAACCCTTTGGGCGAATCTACTTAAAAGGGCTTTGTCCTAAAAATTTAGTTTTGTTTTTTTTTTTAAATGGGTAATTTTGAGAGCCTGGGCTGAATATCTCGATTTGAGGAGCTTTAATTAATTGTTAAAGCGAAAAAAAACCAGAAACAGAAAATACGTCATACCCGGAAGTACGTCATCAATTGACATCCTACGAGCCATCAGTTTCTAGTGATACCATGACTCTATACAATAACGCTTTAAATAAACAAAACTAAAAATACTCCTAATCTGTGCAATCGTAAAAGATATATTATGTATTTTTTTACGGAATACTGAGATGTATCTTGGAGATTTTTATTCAAATATATAAAACCTACTTTCATTCACGTGTGAAATAAACGTTAGAATGTAGAATTTATCACAAAGTTATTTACAAAAATACAAAAAATCAGTCAATATTGTTCATTTATTATTGTAGCATTATATTTACTGACCTTATACATTTAAAATGAAGTAACATTTGTATCTATTGCCAATTTTTTTTAAATTAATTTTACAAAGTCCACAGCACAAAATTATCCCCCAGTTTCTCGTACACTAACATGCTGTTAATCTACTGTTAACAGCTGTCAATTGACCAAAGTGCATACAAAAAAACCACTGACAGCTGTTAACAGTAGATTAACAGCTTGTTAGTGTACGAGAAACCGGGCGTAAAACAAACAGGTAACTAGTGTAGACGAAATATAGGCCAATTACGGACTAATATTTTTTCAAACTAATCTTATTTACGAGGCATAGTTTTAGACATTCTACAACCAATATTTTGGACACTGCCCATTGTCGCCATATCATAATTTTTCTTAACAAGCTCTCACAGTTCTCAGCACAACAGAAATGTACTAAATATACAGTTATTTTTAAAAACCTATCTAGAGGTCGCGGGTTCAAGTCCCGGCATAGGTGGAACTTTTAGCCTCTAAATAGGTTTTTAAAAATTGTCCTCAGCACGGGTTAGTGCAACAAAAAGAATATATACAGTTATTGTTGATACAGTATGTAAAAGTGTCAATCAAATCAAACTAATATAGAGAAAAAAATTAACACCTGTTGCGCTGACTACTATGAATTGTAAGAAATACGAGGCTGACGGCGACATTTTCAAGTAGATTCACCCTTTTACGGCATCCGTCTCGGCCGCACTTTGTAAAATTGTTTAGAATGCTGTTACGTCAGGCAGCCGGCTCGCTCGCACATTTTAAGATTTTAAATTATTGTAATGAGGGAGCGGTGGTAGCCTAGTGGGTAGAACATTGGACTCGGAAGCGAGAGACTCAGGTTCGGTTCCCAGTGCGGGCATGTACCTTATGACTTTGTTTTCTAAGTTATGTACATTTGTGCAATTGCGTGTTGATTAAGCCCATTCTCTCTCTCTCTCTCTCTCTCTCTCTCTCTCTCTCTCTCTCTCTCTCTCTCTCTCTCTCTCTCTCTCTCTCTCTCTCTCTCGCTCTCTCTCTCTCTCTCTCTCTCTCTCTCTCTCTCTCTCTCTGAGAGAAGGCCTGTGCCCTACAGTAGGACGTATATGGCTGCTTATGAATTATTGCAAAATCACTCATACTTTCGGCTAATGCGATCTGAGGCACATTTACTAAAGTATACTCATCCTTCAACAATAATAATTAAAAGTGTTAGGAGTGTGCGAGCGAAACAGCGTACCAGACATAGCTTAGAACTTCGAACTAAGCTTATAACAGTTCGTGTCGAATTCGCAAATGAAATTAAATGCTAATAAATCCCTGATGTTTAGGGATTACATACTCCGCTTTGTTATTTGGTACTCAGAAGACTAGCTACGTTCTACGGTTCCGGTTCGCATAAATAAAAAAAAGCTACACCCGTATATGTCGAGCTGAGCAATTCTTGCTTGCAATTTACGTTTTACTTCGCGACATGTGAGTAATCAATTCAGCACAACGCTTTGCGAGCAAAAAACAACTCTAAAGTGTGGTGATAAAAGTGACTCCGATGTAAGTCTTTATTGCAAAGAGTATATACTATGTGTGCGTACTAAACTACTAACAAATGGTGTTGGTTCTTCTACATGTAAAATTTTACTAAAGTATGTTTCATGAACATGATGCCATTGTCTTCTTTACTATGTTTAATAGCGTGTGATCATCAGTTCACTAACATAAACCCATATTCATTTGTGAATACTACGTCCGAAATTTGTGAATTTGGAATTAACCTAACCTAACAATATGACTGCATACGAAACTACAGTACGGAAATAGTACATTACATAACTAGGGCCGTAAAATAAAGGCCGACATCGCAGAAGTTTAAGGCTCGAGCCGCAGGCGAGGGTCATAAATATGCGATAGAGGGCTTTCTATTTTACAGTCCGTGTTGTGTACACAAATTTATGTCGTCACTTGGCCTCAAAGTGGGTTTTCCCGTACGCATAGCTTGCGGAAAAACCCGCTTTTTGGCCAGGTGTGGCATGAATGTCTGTAACCCTAAAGCTGTGTTCAGACACAATAGGTTACGCTCAATCATAGTTACATTTATTGGGTCTAATCGCGATTGTTTATTTGTAAACACAATTCTTTAATCAAGTAAGTGTCATGAAAAAATACCGCGAATCAATCGACAATCGAATTGCTTTCCTCGTAATCATTTTGCCCTTTTTAAGGTCTCTTCATACGTTTAATCGGGCCAGGGCTTGCACGGCCTTAGCTGCATCGATCTTTAGCCGACAAAAACAATGCACGCGCCGTCCATAATACTTTTTAGTATGAAGCCCGCCAATTGACAACATTTCAAAATTGTATGGAGCTCTAATTCGAAAACCTTTTCGAGATTTGGCTTTGTAAAGCACGTAAAAAAAATTTTCAGTTTTTTCTGTGGTTGCATTTCCGAGAAAATGGTAAAAACACAAAAATACGCTGATGACGTCACACCATGGCTCTCAGTGAACATGCCTGTGCCACGATAAAAAAAAAACCTAGCAAGCCACACAACATAAGTATCAGGGTTACCATACTTACCATTATAAATAACCTTGAAAAAGTAGCTACAAAAGTAACAAACTGGCAGCAAAAACACTCCGAACGCAGATAAAGGCTTTGCCAACACAAAGTGCATTTAAAAAAAGGAACAACTACATAAATAAGGGACGATGAATTGAACTAAGCTGATTTAATTGTATAAAAGAAAAAAATATTTGCAGATGTTAAAAAAAATACAGAAACTGTTTTTTAACATGGCCCTGGCAATACTAAAATGACATTTGTAACTATGTTTTTTTAGGATGTTAGTCAAAAGAAAACATATTGTGAGCCTCGTTGTTTCGTCACTTCCGGTAAAAATATTTTAAACTTTAAAATTTAAAAAATATAAGAAAACGTGCGTGTTTCAGAAAATAAAAAAATATGGGTCGTTTTATTTTGTATCTAGTTTCCTTTAAGACAATAAAATACGTATGCTAAAAAAATGAAATGTTGTCAATTGTACATTCACATTTATTTCTGGTACAATAAATAATTTAATAAAAAATATATCAAATATATTAAAATCTCGTGTCACAGTGTTTGTTATCGAACTCCTCCGAAACGGCTTCACCGATTTTTATGATTTTTTTTTGTTTATATTTGGTAGGTCTGAGAATAGATGGTAGGCTAATTAATATGGCAAAACAACGTTTGCCAAGTCAGCTAATAGATAGATAGATAGATAGATAAAACATTTATTTGCATCTGCGTACACACACATATACAACAATTTAAATACAAGAAATAGTTGCACAAGAGAAAACAGAGCACAATTTTACAACATTGAGACAAACAGAGAGCACAAAAATGCAAGCACAGGCAAAACAACAGAATACGAGAAAACGATTTGTGGGTGTGGCAAATGCAAAGGGGCTCTGACTCAGCATATGCTGAAGAGGCAGACCACTCCAGCGCTGGTCTTCCGTCAGTACCCAGTAAAGCGCTGACGTGCAGCACTCGGAAACGAAACTAGGTTAATAAATAAATAAATGAATCGGCAGCAATTGGATATTAATAATAATAATAATTATTATTATTATAATGCGCCCAGCGGGGGGAACAGCGTTGGCGCGGCGTTAAACGCGGCGAGTCACGGTTTCCCGGTGGAGCAAAGCGCTTGCGTGACCTGTTGCTGTCTGAACCGACCTTAACATACTGGTTAATTGTCATGGCCTGTCCATAGACCGGAATGAATTAATCTGGCAAGAGAGTCTTCGACGTTGAATTTTCGAATACATCGAGAAATTCGTCTAAAACACTCCTCTGATGCAGTTTAAATAGTCTGTGGTGAATTCTTTCCGTTTACAACAGTTTATTTAAACTGCATTTGAGGAGTATTTTAAGGAATCGTGTTTTTTATAAATAAGACCATTACTTTTTATAGGATGTTGTTTTACAAGATTATGTAGAACACATTCTTAGGGAATGATGTCCAAGGGCCAAGTTCAACATACAGGGCGTATCGTAAATAATGACACGTGAAAACCGTTTCTTCAGTATTGATAAATTGACCACTTCCTATAAACAACGCGGCAAGTTTCAAAATAGTATGAAAAATCGAAATATGAAACTTTTGTTCTTTGGGAGTGGTTTAATTGAGTATTTGACAAAATATCAAATGAGTTACTTTTAAAACGGAATTTTGTATGAAAATACTTGCTTATGACGTTACATTTCAGAGCACTCTTTATATGAATGAATGAATGAAAATATTTATTTCAGTCCTGGGACCATATTTGACAATAATAATAGCAATAATAATAAAAATGTTAACATCACAGCGGAATTAATTAATTGAATCTATGTTTAATCTATACATTTTCCGAGATATTTTGTAATTTTAGTTTTAATCGAGCATATGAAATAATTTATTGTTAATTGTGTTAAATACCGTATTGTCGATACTGAAGATAAGGTTTTCAAGTTATCCATTACTTACGCCACACCCCATTTACTAAGCGTCGTTCAGCTGCTAAGCTTCGAACTTCGTTTAGTAAGTAGTCCTAGTTTGAATGGACATAAATGTTATTCGCGTCTAAGACTTAATGCAAATCATCCCATCTTTAACCACAATAATTATCTGTCTTAATGTCCTATATCATATTGGTGTTGCGGAATGATTTCAATTACCACCTTAGCTCAAAACATCTACTTACTGACAAACAAACAAACATACATACTGCCGATTGGAACATAATTTTAGGAGACATTACTAAAAATAGTAAAAATCACGTATCTATTTACAATTAAAGTATGTAGTACTTTTTGGGACTCAAGTTTATCTATATTAGGTCTCGAAATATTTAAGCTTTTTAACCGACTTCATAAAAAGAGGTGGTTCTTAATTCGACGCGTAGGTTTTATCATCAAAGTTTTATTATGTATCTCATAACTTCGTCAAATCTTAACTGATTTTCCACGCAGATGTAAGTTGGCCTTATTTTGTTAAGAGAAAAGTTTACAAAATAAGTGGAAAAGAGGTGTTTATATTCTTTTTGTTGCACTAACCCGTGCTGAGGACAATTTTAAAAACCAATTTAGGGGCTAAAAATTCCACCCATGCCGGGACTTGAACCCGCGACCTCTTGACGTGTTTGTACGAGCGAACTCTAACATGCAATCGGATCTGTCAAAACAGAATCTAGAGCCAAGGTTAACGTCATTGTCCAATCGGCAGTCAGGAATTAATATTCCCATCCCTTACTCATCACGCTACCGGGACGATCATTCGGCAACACCACCGCCGGAGCCGGCAGAAATACAGCCGTCTCATTCTCGCAGGTGCACGGCACGGCCGACGCCATCGCCGGGCAAGACAAGGCCAACCCCACTGCTCTCCTGCTCTCCGCCGTCATGATGCTGCGGTATATGGAGCTGAGAGAAGTCGCCAATAAGATCGAGGCGGCTTGCTTCGCAGTCCTCAAGGAGGGGAAAGTTTTAACGGGCGACCTCGGCGGTCAAAGCAAATGTTCCGAGTACACTGCGGAGATTATAAAGCACTTGTAAGATGGGTCGCGTGCGGAGTGCTTTAGACCGCTGCGGAGATTATGAATCACTTGTAAAATAGGTCGCGTGCGAGTGTTTTGGTTCGCGGCGGAGATTGTGAAGCACTTGTAAGCTGGGTCGCGTGTGGAGTGTTTTAGGTCACTGCGGAAATAATAAAGCGCTTGTGAGCGAGGTCGCGTGCGAAATGTTTTTGATCACCGCGGAGGTTATAAATCACCTGCAAGCTAGGTCGGCTGCGGAGTGTTTTGGATCACTGCGGAGATTATAAATAACTGTAAGCGAGGTCTGCTGCCAAGTGTTTTGTATTGCGGCGGAGATTATAAAGCACTTGTAAGCTAGGTGGGCAGCGAAGTGTGATTATAAAACACTTGTAAAATAGGTCGCGTGCGTTGGGTTTGGGATCTCTGTGGAGATTATAAAGCACTTGTAATCTAGGTCGGCTGCGGAGTGTTTTGGATCGCTGCGGAGATTATAAAGCACTTGTAGGCAGCGAAGTGATTATAAAGCACTTCGAAGCTAGGTCACGTGCAGAGTGTTTTATGTCACTGTGGAGATTATAAAGCACTTGTAAGCTAGTAGATAGCGGAGTGTGATTATAAAACACTTGTAAGCTAGGTCGCGTGTGGAGTGTTTGTGATCACTGCGATGATTATAAAGCACTTATAAGCTAGGTCGGCTGCGGAGTGTTTTTGATCACTGCGGAGATTTTAAAGCAGTTGTAAGCTAGGTCTGTTGCGGAGAGTGTTTTGGATTAGGACCGCGAGGGTTGGATGTGTTCGTGATTGGACGAAGGTAGATTGAAAAAGTCACTCGGCTACTCCCTATCTACGCCAATGCGGTTTGGCATTGGACATGATGTTAGGCACGTTCAACCGACAATTCCCTTATTGATTAATACTAGGCACGTGCAAACCATAATTCCTTTGTTGTTTGAACGTGACTAATATCAGCGTGGCCACGGATTGACTATGTTCAATGCGGTGGAGAATGATGAATGTAACTTAATTTTATTATTTATTTGTAATTTTAATGAGCATTATTTTTTTCACGTTGAAATTTAGTGGAGTAACACCCTTAAATTTTATCGAAAAAAAATACTGCTTGGATAACAATAATTTGTATTAATTTGTAATCTCGTGTCAATTCCACAACCGTAAGTGTAGAAGCTTTGGGTTTCGTCCAGCGAAACTTTCAATGGTCTTTCGAAGATTAGTATTATGTTATAAGTCTTGAAATGTAAACTAAGTAGCATCTTGCATGTGAAAGTAAGACTAACTCCCGGTTTCTCGTTCACTAGCAATTTGCATATCTATGACAAGCTGCCAGTTGGCCAAAGTGCATAAATACAACTGACAGTTTCTAAGAGTAGATTAACAGAATATTTACGACTAATGTCGGCGGTGGTAGCCTAGTGGGTAGAACATTGGACTCGGAAGCGAGAGACCCAAGTTCGATTCCCAGTGCGGGCGTGTACCTATGACTGTTTTCTAAGTTATGTACATTTGTGAAGTTATAGGGAGAGATATCACCCACCGCCAATCCGCGGTGGGTGATATCTCTCCCTGGGAGAAGGCCTGTGCCCTACAGTGGGACGTATAGGTATTTACGACTAATGAATGTTGATAAAGCGAAAGAGATGTGTCAGTATCCTGGCAAGTGGCAGACCCTGGTGTCTGCCTAGCCCTCCGATTTATGTTATGTACGAGAAACCGGGGGTAAGTATTGTATTGCCTCGTGGTTTGTACAAACAATCCCAAAAACACTTCTCCATCGCGTTCAATATGGAACGTAGGTTAGCTAATTTGTTAGGACAATTCTTTTCTTATAAAATAGTTCGTTTAAGTTTTCAAAGCTCGAGCTTTGTATAAATACGTTGAACATAATACGTTACCGGATTAAAGTTAACTTCATTGATAAACTAGTTGGTGCCACTGCTTAACCCTATAGTAAGGGTGTGTAGTTATTAAAGTATACTAGTATTTATAAAGTATTTATAACTTACAATGGCTGTTGAATGAATCAATTGTGAGATCGGAAATCTCCTATTTATAAAAGAGAAACTACTGCCAAAGACGTAGTGAAAAAATGCACCTCTTACATTCCGTTTTCTGTTTATTTCTAGCCGGTGTAATGTTTAAATTTTACCATTTTATTTAATCTACAGTCACACGGCCTTATTTATAAAAACGCGATTCCTCTAAAGCAGGATGCGGAGGCAGTTTATTGAATCTGTGATTACGTCTTTTCCTTGTAAAATCTCCACCACAGACCTTTTTAATTGGCATTTATCGAGTGTGTAAGGAATCGTGTTTTTATAAATGGAACCGTTAAAGTCTTATTTTTAAAGAGACGATTCCGCTTAAATACACTTAAGTCGTAGTTAAGGCCGGTTGATAAGAGCAACTCATGCCTTAAACCGGCTTTAACTCCGCCTTAAGAGGGTTGTAGTAGTCCGAATTAATATGCTGAAGTGGCAGTGGGCCGGCCATGTTATCCGAAGAACTGATAACCGATGGGGTAGACGAGTTCTCGAGTGGGGACCGCGGATCGGTAAACGTAGTGTGGGACGTCCTCAGACTCGGTGGAGCGATGATCTCCGCAGGGCGGCTGGCAAGAGCTGGATGAGAGTAGCCGAGGACCGTGCTCAGTGGCGTGCTATAGGAGAGGCCTATGTCCAGCAGTGGACAAGCATAGGCTGATGATGATGATGATGAAGAGGGTTGTAGCGGAATCGACTTTTTATAAATAAGACCATCAGAATGTAAACGTTAGCAAAGGTTTGAAAATGGTGCTGTCTCGCTCGTACAATTTAACATTTCTTTATATTGCAATAATATGAGTACACTTTTCATAAATGTGGTCTGGGGGTTTTTTGCATAATTAAATTACACACATTTTTTTTTTTTTGTTTTCCTATACGTAGTTTTTAATAACGAAAAGTTTTTTCCAAAATTATTAATCAACTTTTCTCAATCAGAAACTTCGTACATGATAAGAAACATATGCCTTGAATGTTCGCAATTTTACTATATATCAAACCCTCAGACCACATTTATCACGAGTATAATCATTTTATTACAATCACCAAAATTATTAAATTGTGCGAGCGACACAGCATGCTCCACGTAAGAACAGCCTTAGTAAATTTTAGAAATAATTAATTAACCCTCCTTTGTAACAGTTACCAGTGCAGTTATATTATAAGAGAGATCTCTTCGTAGTATGGATACTTGTACATTCCAAATAGCTGTAAGATAATGAAGGTGTTTCAAATTGACTATCTCCCGTCTGTAACTTGAAGCGCTGTAAGTGAAAATGGCGCTGCTCGTGCCAAAACGGCCACAGATGTACTGTTACGACGCATACTGGCGGTGTCAAATGATGTCAAATATTCTTCGTCGAACTTCAACGGAAATATTGTAAATATGGCCGCATTTAGCAGAACACATCGATGAGTCACCGATTACAAATTATCCGCTGAACGCACACGAAAATGCGACGACTGACAGCGATTTACATCGATCGGACGCCATTTTTTCCATCGCATTTGACTTTGCATGAGCAGCGAAAGTTGTAAGTTTCTGTCAAACGTAGTGAGTTGTGTTTGTTGCTGTCATTTTCGCAGTTTATTAAACTTTAGAGATGTGAAAACAAAACAAGCGCAAAAGCGTTCAGTAGAATCTATTGAAAATAGTAATCGGACGCGTAATCGATGACTTAGCGATTAGTTCTACTAAATGCGGCCAATAACTTCTGCACAATAAAATCTCGTGTCCTGGTCCTAAAACTAGGATACCTACGGTAGAGTAAGCGGGCAAGGAAATCCCAAACATGGAAATACGCCCAGACTGAGGCCATTTATACAAATCAAGTGCAAGTTTTGTTAATCAAACGTGTTAACCGCTAGACGATCAGGATTCCTAACTATGAAAGAATCACAAAAATAAGTTTGATACTCCGCCATCGCATAGTAGAAATCTACTTCAATTGTCAGATTGAAACTCCTTCATTGGCCGTGTTTCCACTGCCGCCATCTTTTTCATCCATTACGGGCTCCACGCGACGGGTAACTTACAAAAATTCATCACGTAGAACTCGCAGTGGATGTCAAAGCCTTATTCGAGCGAAGCAGACGAAAGTAGACGTAAATATTATAGTAAGTATTTGTTTTGCGCAAAACATGTATAACATTTGCCTGCAGAGCTTTTTCAAGTATTTATTAGCATTGTGTGATATGTTTACATTTACTTTGTAGTAAGTTAGTTAAGGCTATGAACCTACATATTCAGTGAGATTATATTTCGCATTTTTCCCTGTATTTAATACTAGTATTTATTTAGTATTGTATTCTCCTGCTTTTGTCATTTTAGTAGAGAAGAAAAGTTGTCAAAATGGCGGTTCGGCTTTTTTGTGACGTCACGTGAGGTACTTTTGAGAATTTTCCCACTTGTAAGTTTTAATAGGTAATCGGCTAACTCTGGAATTAACAAAATCTGCTTCATTTTTTTTTTTTTTGCAGGGTTGACCCTGAAATTAAGTTTTTTTGCATGTATGAAACTCGATAAGGGCTCACAGTGAGTTTTTGTGGCGTTCGCTCGCATGGATGTATTAATTCTACTGAATCAATATAGACCGCCGAAAGTTTTCGGTTACCAGAGGAAAATTGGATGAGGTCACTATTGCGCGTCGGACTGCAACTTTCTCGCCACTGTATCTCCTCTTCATCGCCACTGTATCGGTGCTGTAATATGACTATCACGGCCTTTTTGCGAGGAAATAACAGCTGCATCGCTACAAAAACTTGCCGTTCGCCCAAAGTTAAAATCCAGATGCATTCTATTCTAAGGCCTGTATGTTTTAAACCTAGGAGCAGTTGCCAATACAGTTGAATTTTCTTCTCTATTGCCGCTTCCAGACAATGCGTAGTTTGCGCATGATATTCTACCGTGTGAAATTTTGCCTAGTGCTAATGGAGCATTTGAACTACTCGCATCTTGTACTTGCACAAGCTACTATGTGGGGCCCGGGAAGTCATGAAATAAAATGAAAAACTAGATCAGTATGGCAATGCGTAATTAAGAAATAAAATAAAAATGGCATATACGCGGTGTAATTCAAAGAACGTGTGATTGAAATATAAAAGCGGTTCTTCAGTTACCTAAACATCTTCCAATGCGCAAAATGTACACTCAGTTGGATTTTCTTACTTTTCATTTGTCGCAACAAGTTTCGAGATATTATGTTGAAAAATAAAAAATAAATGCATATTTGTGTTTATGGGAAACCGCCGCCGGTCGGCTAGAACGTAGATAGACCATTGCATGGGTGCTGATACCCATATTTCCTGAGTCCGCGGTCCACCTATAGGCATTGCCTGCAAGCGGCATAACGCTTCGCTAGCATAAAATGTGATTCAGATATAATCTGACAATAAGTCTTGGTATTTTACTTTGATCTAATTAAGTATTCGAACTGTTATTTGAACTAGAAATTAAGTACCTTACCAATATCTCTCTAAATTACTGGTGTGCAATAAATATTCTATTCGTTTGTATTGTGCCGGATTCTATAGAATCTTGCTTGTAATGTTTGCTATTGCAAGAACCGTGTGGTCTTGTTTGTATTTCTGTCACCGAGTTAGTTTTAGGTTAGATAATGAAGTTAGATCAAATAAATTAAGACAGTGAATTTGTATTTTATTTATTTTTTTAACATTTACCTTAGCTAACATTAAGTAATAAGGATTAAAGGTACGTGTATTTCTACTGTCTTAGATTAAGAATTTCGTGTTTAATTTCGTCCAATTTTATCAGTTCTGTAGAATATTACAACGGAATATTTAATCACGGTTAAATGTTCCGTGCCGTAAATGCAAGTTATTGTCCACACAAGTTATCCACGTTAAGTCTTATATCCTGCACATGTTTTTCGTGAAACATTTCAATACACAAGACTTTTGCTTCCGCTAGAGTCTAGCGTAACGAAAAAGTTTTGCGCTTGAGAAACGGATTGTTTTGTGGTTCTTAGCAAGAGGCTAAACTACTACTGCCGTAGTATAAAAATTATAAATTATAGCGAGTCAACGACTTATGCTGACGGTATTGTTGTCACAAGCTGCCATTTTCAATTATATAAAAAAAAAACTTTAATTTTCTCTTTTTAAATCAGTGAGTCAATCACCTAGGTTGCTTTTTATATTGACGCTACAACTGTCACAAGCCGCTATTTTCAATTACATTATCTTACAAACTGGATTAAAACTTGACTTCCCAGTAGCTAGACCAACGATACAGAATCGTTCTGCAATTCTCATACAAGCGTAGGTTGATGTTAATTTACAACGGACACTTCGCTAACATGTTGAAATTTTTCGCAATTAAACTTTATTAATATACATAGGGGACACAAATCGATATTCGAACGTGCTTACAATTGTGAATAAACTGATCAAGAATATTTTCTAAAAAAAAAAGCTGATAAAACTCTAATTTCAGGCGTGGATTTATTATCAATGTTATGCACGATGGAACCTCAATTGGTGTCCTTAAATATTGTCGAAGTTTCAATTGGAGCCGTAAGCAAATTAAAACCGTACTACGTTTGTGTGGGTATCGATCGCCTCGCGAGGCGCCTAAATCATAAATCCTCTTAAATCACCATTTCAACCCTCAGGTGCACGGCACGGCGCCCGACATCGCCGGAAAGGATTTGGCGAACCCCACAGCCCTCCTCCTGTCCGCCATCATGATGCTCCGTCACCTGCAGCTGAACGAACACGCGGACCGCATCCAGCACGCTTGCTACACCGTCCTGCGCGAGGGCCAAAACCTTACCGGCGACCTCGGCGGCAAGGGGAAGTGCAGCGAGTACACCAGCGCTATCATCGGGAAGTTGTAAGGCGAGGAGTGTGAATGGGGCCGCCCGTAGTCGAAAAAAAATGGCGGTTCAGTTAGCCAATCGGAACAGATTATCGGTGTTATTTTTAAAAACACGATTCCTCTAAAACTCCTCATATTATGCAATTTAAATTGTCAGTGGTAAAGTCAATTGGTCATATTTTTAAAAACACGATTCCTTAAAACACCCCTCAGAGTCAGTTTATATAGTCTGTGCTTAAGGGGAAAATGTAATCACGGATTATTTAAACTACCTCTGAGAGGTGTTTTAGGGGAATCGTGTTTTTTTTAAATAAGACCGTATCTCTTTACCGAAGACTATTTAAACTGCATTTAAGAAGTGTTTTAAGGAAGTGTTTTTATGGATAAGACTGAACGTTTGAAGCGGCGCTTAAGTTTTGCGTTGCAACCCCCTTAAAGTTTGGTTTGTAATGAAAATTGGCCTTTGTGTATAGAAAGTGATCTGAAGATTGGATACTTTTGTATCGATAGGTCAAGGTTGGATCACTGTCTCTCGAATGTATTTTGTTCATCGAATACATTTTTGTATTGAATTTTTAATGTTAGGAGAGTATGAAATAGAAAACCCTGTACAATGCTGGTACGGTACAGTGAATCAAAATGATAGCACAGTATTTCGATAGCATGAAATAGTATTTTATTAATTAATTAATCTGTGTTGAGATTACAATTTTGTATGTAACATTGTGAATAGTACCTAAGAGCCTACTTATTTATTTAGTGTCATATTGTTTCGCTAAGCAATTCATTATCCTTCAATTAATTATTTTCATGCGAACTAAATGTTTATACAGATTGGAATCTCCGGATGAACACTAAAATTGATGTAAAACACATGACCTTGTAAATAAAAATGTTAAAATGGAGGTCGTTGTCTTTCATTTATGCAAGGAACTGGTTCCTTACGTACTGGGACACTCCACAAGTTCCCTAGTTGGAATTTGGTTGGTTACCGAGAGTAACCTACGTTACATAATATTTATTTTATTTTGTTTACTTGGTAGGTATGTGAAACAGGTAGGTAACTTAAGAAAACGTATTTAAAACGTACATCTAAGCTCTTATAACGGAAAGTACGAATATAAAAACCATAGAAGTATTTCTCTCCCTACAAAATTCACACTCAAAAGAGGCCCCAGTACCTCGATTATCCTGTACCAATGAAATGAAAGCAAGATGTGCTGTATAGTAAACCACTCTGTGTTTGGGTTCATTCTGCGCGCCATGCGTGACGACGTGAACTTTGATTGGGCGATAGTAAGTGACAGCGTAACCGATGATTGGTGGTAGGTATACAAAAAGTCAAACCATAGACTTCGTGCTCTAGGTACCTCGCACATTCTCTTTGCCTCGCACTCGTCTGCCGCGACACAGATCTGTGTCCAACTTAGTATGGGCCACCTATACGTTGCGTTCCGCGAGGGCAGACCAGGAGTTAAGAAGGCTGTCTGACTGTGGCAGGTGCATAGATATATTGGCGGGTAGTACTGAACTCGCTCAGATCCGCCTTCCCACAATTGAACGTGGGTGTAGAGAGTGTGTTAGTCTCTTTGCTCTACACAGCTCTACGTACTCTGTGGGTTTTTTATCTTGTTACTCTGTGATGGGTTTGTTTACATTTTGAAGTTTGATCTGTCATCTGTCTGAAAATATTTGTTGTTGTGAAAAATGCAATATAATTTGCGATCCAATTAAATCCCTTCTTTTCATTGTAATTCCATCACCGAACCTAATTACGAGAGCCTCCAGTGGCCACAGGCCCTCGTTACACCTTTTATTTTGGCGACCGAGCAGTAAATTATGGAAAAGCTACAAAAAGAAAGGTCGATTGCAAGAACCATATTTACGAAATGCAAAAACAAATTTATTGAAACCCTTGAAAAGGAAAAGGGAAACCAGACCAAAATAAGATCGTGCTTCGATATTCTGGCTGAAAAAGCACAAGCACTCTTCGATATCGACGAAAAGATGCAAGAACAATGGATGACAGTAGAAAATTGCAGCGAAGACGATATTGTCAAAGACTGCGAAAGGGCCGATGAGTATAAGCTTGCATTCTATGAGGTCAAAAATAAGTATGAGGCGTCGGAACACCCAAAATCCCCCCCTGAATCACACTATGATAGCCTATCGGTAAGCGGAAATCGCAAAAGAAATTTACCTAAGCTTGAACTAGCGAAATTTGATGGCGAGCCCAAGAACTGGCTAGGGTTTTGGAGTTCATTCAAAAAAATACACACAGATCAGTCAGTAGACGAAGATGATAAGATGGCTTACTTGACACAAAGCATGGTAAAAGACTCTCCAGCCTACAATCTTGTCAAGAGCTTCCCACCGTGTGGTGAGAATTACATACAAGCAGTAGACCAGTTGAAAATGCGCTATGGACGAGACGAGCTCCTCATTGAGATTTACGTAAGAGAGCTTTTGAGGTTAGTACTCCAACAAGCTAGAGAAGTAGACCCCATCCCAATTTCCACTTTATATGATCAATTAAAGACTCAGTTAAGAGCACTAGAGACACTTGGTGTTACAAGTGAGAAGTATGCTGCCATGCTCTACCCCTTAGTGGAATCGGCCTTACCGGAAGAAATGTTACGTGTTTGGGAGCGGCAGAGGGACAGGGGCGCTGGGGAAGACATCCTAAACAATCTGTTGGAGTTTGTGAAGATTGAAGTTGAGAGCGAAGAGCGCATCCAATTGGCTAAACGAGGCCTGAGAACCAATGACAACGTCAATAAAGAAGGAAAAGTACCCACAGCTTCTTGTTTAGTAGCTGGGGATTCCAAAAAAGCCACGACATCAAAACAATCAAATAAGGCGACTGTATCCTGTATATTTTGTGATAAACCTCAACACGCGAGTAACGAATGTATAGCAGCTTTGAAAATGACTGTGGAGGCCAGACGTGACATCGCAACAAAGAAAAGGGCTTGTTTCGCCTGTCTCAAGACTAATCACAGTTTTTTCAGATGTAGGTCCGGCGTGAAATGCATATGCT
Organism: Yponomeuta malinellus; assembly: GCA_947308005.1. Classification (NCBI taxonomy): domain Eukaryota; kingdom Metazoa; phylum Arthropoda; class Insecta; order Lepidoptera; family Yponomeutidae; genus Yponomeuta; species Yponomeuta malinellus. The sequence goes on along the minus strand of OX371007.1, from coordinate 1,838,208 downwards.
GCCAGAAGAAGCATACGGTTCTACTTTGCCCTGTAGTTTGCAAACAAAATGAACCAAATGAAGATGGTATGACCAGCTCTGATAATGCGGAAGCAACGCTGGCCAGTAAGTCCAACGGAACGACACTCTTACAGACGCTCACTGTGAGGATTGGCAATGAGTTGGTAAGAGCATTTATAGATACTGGCGCACAGAGGTCATACATAAGAAAAGACGTGGCAATAAAACTGGGTTTGGAGCCCACAGGTGAAGAAGTGCTACGTCACTGTTTATTTGGTGGAGTTCAAACGAAAGATGAGGCCCACCAAGTATACGATTTGAAAGTAGAGAGCGTGAAAGGAGACTCCACTCTTGGCATACTTGCCCTAAGTAAAGAAAAGATTTGCGGGTATATACCGCGAATCAGGGACGGAGCCATAAATCAGAAGCTAAAAACACATAAGCTGACCCTAACAGATGTGGGCCAGGATACTCCCGAGGTTGGGCTTCTGATAGGTGCAGATTACGCAGGCAAAATCATGACGGGCAAAGTCATACATTTGAATGAAGATCTCCATGCTATTGAGACTACGCTTGGATGGACGTTGCAAGGGATAGTGACGCGAGAAAACAATTCAATCATTGCAACAGTAGACCTATGCGATAGCGATATAAGCAAGCTATGGGATCTGGAGGTTTTGGGGATCGAAGACCCCAAAGATAAGCTCCTAAAGAATAGAACTCAGGAGGAAGCCTTAGAAACCTTCAGAGATAGTGTTTCCGTAAATCATGAAGGGCGCTACGAGGTAACACTACCATGGAAGATGGACCGACCGGAACTGCTGGATAATAAAGGACTAGCAGAAAAGCGGTTGATGTCCACGACAAAGCGGTTGGAATCCCTGAATGAGCTGGAAAACTATGGTAAAGTTTTTAAAGAGTGGTTGGAGCTGGGAATAATTGAAGTCGACCCAGACACCACCAGTCCAGGTCACTACTTATCACACCACGCTGTGATTAAGGAGTCCAGCCTTACTACACGAGTGCGGCCTGTATTCGACGCGTCCGCACGAGATTTTAATGGGAACTCAATCAATGCATGTTTGGAGAAGGGTCAAAATTTTTTAGAAATTATCCCTATATTGTTAACGAGGTTCCGAATGCATATGGTTGGGGTAACGGCAGATATAAAAAAGGCGTTTCTTCAAATCGCGATTGCTGAGCATGATCGTAAATATCTCCGCTTTTTATGGTGGTCAGAAGACAAGGAAATGATTACATATAGGCATTGCCGCGTCGTTTTCGGCTTGACTTGTAGTCCTTTCTTACTGGCTGCAACCCTGATACACCACTTGGAGACATACTCACTATCACAATATAAACATTCCGCAGAACTTCTTAAAGATTCCTTCTATGTTGACAACTGTGTGGCGAGTTTGGATAGTCAACAAGAAGCAGAGAAGTTTATAGACGATGCAAAGAAGATGATGTACGAAGGGAAGTTTGAACTGTGTGGGTGGGTAACCGCACCAGTTCAATGTAAAGGTACAGATATAGAGACGACAATATCAGTGCTCGGTATGAATTGGGACACAGTGAACGATGAGCTCCGTTGTAATATTAACGCAGTAAAAAAATTCAAGGAGCCAATCACTAAAAGAGAACTTTTATCAATATGCAACAGAGTGTTTGATCCGATTGGGTTCACTTGCCCAACTACGCTCATCCCTAAGCTCCTTTTGCAGAAAACGTGGTCACTAAATGTCGGCTGGGACGGGGCGTTGCCAGACGAAATAAATAAAGAATTTAAGTCATGGCTTGAAGAGGTCCACTGGTTGAACGAGTGTAGGATTCCCAGACGCTTGACTGAGATACCCATTCGAGAAGGTAAGATCTCACTACATGCATTCAGTGACGCGAGCAAGCAGGCTTATTCCGCCTGCATATTCTTACGTTCAGAGACCGACAAGAAAGAGGTCAGTGTTCAATTGGTGCTAGCAAAAACGAGAGTAACACCAGTAAAGGAAATTACCATACCGAGGTTGGAACTCATAGCGGCAGTAATGTCGACAAGGCTCTACGCACAAGTGTGCGAGGCTTTACGACTTGAAGACCACAAGGCTTATTTCTGGTCTGACAGTTCCGTTGCCATTACCTGGATAGTCACGAACAAAGAATGGAGCGTGTTCGTCAGAAATAGAGTACGCGAGATCACAGAGAACACGCGACAAGAGGATTGGAGACATATTAGTGGTGCTGCCAACCCAGCTGATCTCCCATCCAGAGGGTGCACGCCCAAGAAATTAGTCGAGTCAAGATGGTGGGAGGGACCAGCATGGTTAAAGGAAAGCGAAGATAAGTGGCCTACTTCAGAGATAGCCGTGAGGGAGGAGGAGGCCAACAAAGAATTGAAGAAAACGAAGCAAGTAATGAACAATTTAGATATCGTCCCAGAACGATTCACTACACGTCTTGAGAACATGAGTAAGTACTCAAAGATTGTTCGCACAATAGGCTGGATATTAAGATTCTATAGAAACTGCAAGACAGCCAATAAGGCGAACGGAGAGTTAAAATTTGAAGAAGTAGTACAAGCGGAAAAAACTCTATTACGCGTAGTCCAACAAGAATCATTCGAGAAGAAAGAGAAAGGGAATGTGACGAAAGACCTAGAGGTTTATGTAGATGGAGATGGGTTGAAAAGGGTCAGAACAAGACTAACTTTGGATGAAGAAAGTGAAAGTTTTAAGGCACCAATCCTCCTCGATGGAAAACACTACATTGTCGAACGGTTGGTAGAGCAAAGACACCTACAGCATCTCCACGCGGGTCTAAACATTCTATTTTCCACAATTCGCAATGAATTTTGGATATTGGGAGGCAAGAAGCTGGCAAGAAAGATTATATCGAGGTGTGTAATATGTAAGAGATTTAAAGGTGATCATTATAAGACGCCAACCGCACCATTACCTGATAATCGAGTAAGAAACACTGGAGTGTTTCAGGTGACTGGAGTAGACGCGGCAGGGCCGCTGATACTTAATACAGGTGAGAAAACCTGGATCATTCTTTTCACCTGCGGGGTCTACCGAGCTGTACACATAGAGCTAGTGATGGCTATGTCGACTGAGTGCTTCCTTATGGCACTACGTCGATTTATCGCGCGAAGGGGCAGAGTCCAAGTTATGTACTCGGACAATGGTACCAACTTCGTTGGTGCGGAGAATCTCCTCTCAAATGTTGATTGGAAAAAGGTTGAAGAATACTCAACGATCCATAAGATCAAGTGGATATTCAATCCGCCAGCGGCCCCGTGGTGGGGAGGCTGGTGGGAACGAATCATTAGAATACTGAAGGAATTACTCCGGCGGAACCTTGGAAGAGCGTCCCTGTCGTTCATCGAGTTACAAACCATACTGTGTGACATAGAAAGCGTGATCAACTCGAGGCCGCTCACATATATCGCTGAAAGTGAAACCCTTCGACCTCTGACACCAGAGGCATTCTTACATCCACTACAAGGCACAGAAGTCCCTGATTTAGACACCGTTGATGCCGAAAACTTGAATGCTAGACAACGACACCTACAAAATCTGAGAGAAGGACTAAGGAGGCGTTTTAGAGACGAGTACCTATCTCTGCTAGTGAGTCGAAACCAAAAGACCAATAGACCGATTCAGAAGGGTGACGTTGTCATCATAGAAACAGAGACAAAACGTGTCAATTGGCCATTAGGACTTGTAGAAGAAATTTTCCCAGGGAAAGACGGCCAATGCAGAGTGGCAAAGATTAAAATGGCAGACGGATACCGTACAAGGCCAGTACAACGCCTCTATCCATTAGAAGTCGTCAAGGATGAAGACTCTGAAAGGGAGACTCCGCGAGATGTACCGGAAGTGGAGCCGGTATCTGCCGAAGACCAACCAGACCCCCCACCTCCGTCTCGAGTCACAAGGAGCGGGAGAATTTTGAAGGTACCTAGGCGATTGGATCTCTGAAGTCCAAAGACAATAGTTGCCAACTGTTTGGCAACGGGGGGAGGATGTAGAGAGTGTGTTATACTAGTCCAACATAGGATGATCTCTGACAGCTTGTCACTGTGACTTTACTAGGCATGGGGATAATGTCGAAATACATTATCGATATTCTAACCAAAGTTTCTGAATGTTTCAAGCAAATCAAACAAAAGGATGTTGTAACATGTTTTTATTCTTGTTAAATCGGTTCACAGCCCAAATCACTATCATCAAAGTCTGATTCTGACTCGCTGGAGCAGTCTTGTAGATTTATAATCAGTTCCTGGGTAGATTGGTCGAATCGTACGTCACGCTCCCAATCATCTTCCATAATTTTTCTTGTTCTGTCTATGTCTTTCTTCCAATTGTCCGATGTGACACTGTCACATGCATCCTTCAGTAACTTCAGCATTTTATTTGCTGTAAAAGGCGGTGTTGTATTATGTCTGGCTGCGTAACCTGTAACAAAGAAATAAAATACATATAAAACACACCATGGCTTGTTGGAAGAGATGTCTTATTAGCTAATTGATGTTTTATGAGATATTTTTACATTCTTATCTTCCTATGCTATCAAAATGTATTTGATTATAATTTTATGTGAGTACAATAAATTACAAATATTAATCTAATTGACTTTTTTTAAGCAAACGAGAGAAATGCGAGCGATGGTGAAAGAAACACATAAGCACGTTTACCTTTGACTTGAGCCCAGATCAGCTCTATCGGGTTGTACTGGCAGTGGTATGGAGGTAGCCGAATTACAGTATGGCCCTTTTCTTTTGCTATTTCATCCAAGATGTATGTTGGAGTACGGGGTTTGTGTATACGGACCAATCGTAGTAATTCAGTTTTCAACATCTTTTCGTTGCTTTGCAGCCACGAAATTAAATCCAATTTCCGGTTGCTTGACGTTGGTGCTTTATCTCTTTGTACGGAGTGGTACGATGCATTGTCCATCACGATGGTATGCGGTTCTTTCAGGTTTTCCAAAAGAGTTAAAAACCACTTTTTGAATCTTTCGAAATCCATTTCTTCATGATATTCGGTGGTCTTTACTGATTTAAACGCCAGCAAACAATTCGGCACAAAGCCAGACGACGTCCCAGCATGTGTTATAATTAATCTTTGCCCTTTGCCTTCGGGCACTTTTGTAGTTGACTCAGCTGTGTCATCCGTCCAAGATCTTGAAACTGTGTGATTTGCGTTTAGCCACGTTTCGTCCAGAAAAACCACTTTGTCCCAGTTTGAGATCTCTTTAATTTTTCGGAGAAAATCAATTCTCTTGAGCGCAACATCTGTCCGCTCCATTAGTATTTTTCTTTTGTCACTTTTTTTGTAGCGGAACCCGATGATTTTTAGTGTTTTGGCTAACGACAAGTGGCCACCTTTAAATAATTCAGCGTCTTCAAGAGATGTTTGTAGTTTTCTGAGTGTTGGTAACTCTCCACGCGTGTAGTACCCATAAATATGGTTCCGGATTGCTGCAGCATCAAAATCGTCAATTTTTGATATTGGACACGTCCTCTTCCTTTTTTTATTTGGCGTCGACAGTTTTTGCTCTTCGTTTTCCTCTGTCGTCGTTGTCGCAGATGATTGCTCACCATACTTTTCTCTGCTGACACGAATCACTGTAGCAATCCCGATTCCCAGAGCATCAGCAACTCTGTTGCACGCTTGTGTTAATGGCAACAACGGTCCGCCATTTTGACTCTCGCGTTCAAAGTATTCGCGCAAGCGAATCACAAACTCCCGGCTTTCACTATTTAAAACAGTTTTCTTTGTTCTTTTTGGCATACTGTATCCAAAAACAGAACAAACTTAACAAACAAATAACAGCAAAACTCAACAAATTAATAACAATAACGATAACCGAATGGAGACTGAATGAAAACACGTGGCGTATACAAGGCGTTGGCACTCGTACTGAACAAGATGGCAGAATGGCAGATGCAATGCAATCAAACAAGATGGCGGCATGGCGCGGTGAAGCCCACTCTACACACTCACGCGCAAAGCCCGCGAAACATGCATGAATGGATGAATGGGATTTCATTATTGTTTCACGCGCGAGTGTGGAGCGCCCATGAAGCGCCACTCGTTAAAAATTCAGTTTGCTATTTTTTATCGTTGTTTTAATAGTATTTCTATTTCATTTACCTTGTTGTTTGCAATCTATTTTATTTACAAAATATCATCAATATTCTATTATATGTTTCGAGTCAAGATCGATAACTTGTCTTACGATAAGTGTAGCACGTCACTATTTGCCAATAAAGTATTTAAATTGTCTCTATACATTTTACCGTCGAAAAATACGATACTTCATAGGCGTGTTTTGACACTGACAGCTGTCAGAGATCATCCTATGTTGGACTAGGTATAGTCTCTTTGCTCTACACAGCTCTACGTACTCTGTGGGTTTTTTATCTTGTTACTCTGTGATGGGTTTGTTTACATTTTGAAGTTTGATCTGTCATCTGTCTGAAAATATTTGTTGTTGTGAAAAATGCAATATAATTTGCGATCCAATTAAATCCCTTCTTTTCATTGTAATTCCATCACCGAACCTAATTACGAGAGCCTCCAGTGGCCACAGGCCCTCGTTACACCTTTTAGTGGGGTCATTTTATGAAGCTAGTTCTATCATAGGCTATGTTTAACCATCACTGCCCCGCCCGCCTTCCCACAATTGATCGTGGCGTTATTTTTAGCACTAGTTATTAGACATCTATGTTTTTAACTATCACCGGTCGGAGTATCAAAAGCAAGGATGTTTAAAAAGAGGCCTTTGGTAGCCAGATTCCCGTGTGCACACAATGACAGCACTGCTGTCGGGATGACTAAGATGAAAAAAAAAACTATCCAAAACGTTAAAGCCAAGGTAGCTTCTAGCAAAGGTGGAATCATAGAGTACCTACTTTGTTATATACTGAATTTGATGTGGAATTTGGTTATGGTGTAATGTATGGTGCGCGGCGTCCTCTATGCGAATCGGGCTATATAAATACAGGCAGGCGGATTTTTTCGTTGCGATGCGCCGTGATGGTGGACGCCGGCTTAAGTTTGGCACACATGTTCACACGCACGCACACCCGTCTTTACACCAATAATCAAATTCCACCTTTGCTAGAAGCTGCCTATACCTATACGTCCCACTGTAGGGCGTAGGCCTTCTCACAGGGAGAGAGTATGGGCTTAATCCAAGAACGTTTTGCTTAATCACCACGCGTGCCCACCGCGGATTGGCGATTTCAAGCGCTGAGGTATACCTATGAATAGCTCAGACACTCAGGTTTCCTCACGATGTTTTCCTGCACCGTTAGCGAGTGGTATTGCTACTATAACTTCACAAATGTACATAAGTTAGAAAACAAAGTCATAGGTACATGCCCGCACTGGGAATCGAACCTGGGTCTCCCGCTTCCGAGTCCAATGTTCTACCCACTAAGCTACCCCACGAAGCTGCCTTGCTTTAGTTTATTGTCATGAGATTGATCCACAGATTAAAAAGACAAAGGATGATCCACTAGTCATCCATCAAAAGCTAGCAAAGCTTGTGCCCACCATCCACCATTCGATCATCACTATCGCCAGTATTCTATGTCCGTACCCGTTTATGTTCGTTCTAAGCTCTACCAAAATATGAGGGCCCAAAAAAGTTTTTCTTTTGCGTACCACGGAACGTTCTGCCCAGTGTTGCCATATGAGGCAATTTATCGCTATTTGGGCTATATCGGAAAGGCATTGGTATTCCCAAATGGCCTCAGTAGGTAGTTACCAAATAGTACATAAAATAAAGTAGTTCTTTACTAACGATACGGCATCGCAAAGGTATAGGATAAATGCGGTTAACTGTTAGAAAATGTATAGGATAAATGCGGATAACTGTTAGACAATTCTTATGACATTAATTCCGCTGCAAGTGCAATAAATTATCAATAGGTAAAAAAAATATAAAACTGCAATCATAAAATTATTGTTAACGAAAGCAGCCTAAGTTGAAATATTCGGCCTAGTTTCTTAAAATTACCTGTTCTGTTGAACAATTTTGGACTACTTGGCTGAAACAGCCGCCGGTGGTTTTGGGCTATGTACGAGAACTTGGGAGATTAGGTTTTTCAAAATGTTGACATTCAAATTGGCCGGCTAGCATCTGGCAGCACTGGTTCTGTCTGTCGTCATCTGTCAAATGCACGTTGAATATAATTTGTTCTGTCTATGTAACCTAAAATCTTTTGCATTTTTACGTGCAGCGTCCAAAAACATTGACTAAACAAATAGTTTCAGACATTATTTAGTGACGATGGTGAAAAAGGTGAGTAGCTTTAGGTTTTTCCATTGCCATTGTAATTTTTCTTTCCCTGTGCGGAGCCGCGTTTTCGTTCATTGCACTTAATAGAATTTGATCAACCAATCACTCTGTACATCCCGCAAATCATTGTTTATTTTAGAAAACGGAAGCACCTATATCTTTAGACGATGGCGAGGTACCGAAGCTTAATGAAAATGGCAAGAGACCTACAGACGCCCCTCAACCTGAAGGGTCCAAGAGGGTAAAAATGCCAAGTTTATACCGTCAACCGACGGTGCGGGAGCTGAACCGACTTCAGGAGACCGAGACACTATTCAACTCCAACTTGTTCCGTTTACAAGTCGAAGAGATACTTGAGGAAGTCAAATTAAAAGAAAAAACAGTCACTAAGTTCCAAAAATGGTTTGAGAACTTCAAAAGCCACATGGAGGCTATACCCAAGGGAGAAAAGGAGTATGATCTGAGTGAAAATACTCTGTTCAAAGAGCTAAAGGTGAAATCACCGATAGGAGCTAATTTGAAGAAGACCAAATGCTCTTTCACATTTCACAAGTTTAAACACATGAAAATTGTTGGTTCTTATGCTTTAGACTGCCCGATAAACTCAAAACTCAGAGTTGACATACAAATAACCGTTCCAGCTGAAACATACACCAAAAACGACTCCATAAACTACCGATACCACAAGAAAAGGGCAGCATATCTTGCATGCATTGCTTCACATTTAAAACACTTGAATATTATTGAAGATCTGAAATATTCTCGGCTGAATGGAAGTGAATCCAGACCTATTTTAGATCTGACGCCGCAAGGCAAACTTGGCAATCATCTTACAGTAAGAATACATGTATTCTGTGATGCAGAGGCCTACAAGTTACACCGATTCAGCCCAACAAGAAACAACCTGAGAGAAACATGGTTGTTCAATTCGGAAGTCCCTGAAAACTCAACCGACATTGGCCCACCTACACCTTATTATAACAGCAGTGTTCTACAAGATTTAACAGCTGCCACAAACGAGGAATTCCTAAAAGAAGTCCTTGAAAAGTGTGACAATTTAAAACAAGCTATAGTTTTGCTGAAGATTTGGTTAAGGCAAAGGGATCTGCAGGTGTCAGGGCATATTGTTAGTATGCTGGTGGCACATTTGGTGCAGATTAAGCGAATTAACAACATCATGAGCAGCTATCAGATTGTGAGGAACGTTTGGATTTCATTGAGTGAGCTACATTTTTTCATTTTACATTTTTATACTTTCATTTTAGGTTTATTGTTGCAACAAGTTGTTTCTTGCAACAATACTGATGAACTGTTTTCAATGTTTTTTTAAGCCTTAAGGGTTAAAATTAGTTTTGAATATAGAACATTTTCTTTCTTATGGTTTTGTATGTATTTTGCATCCAGCTTGTTCTTTATGACCAATAGTAACACATCCTCCTGTTCTAGAAACCTCCGAATGGGACACGAAAGGGATCTCATTAAATAAAGACACAAATGCACAATCCATGGAAGAGTTCCTGACACATTTCCCAGTAGTCTTCCTTGACAAAACTGGCCAATACAACTTATGCTGGCAAATGTGTAAGGGTACTTATCAAGCACTGAGGTGGGAAAGTGGTTTAGCAGTGGAGATGTTGGACAATACAAGGATTAACAGCTTTTTAGCACTATTCATGACTCCTGTGCTACCTTTGCTGCAGTTTGATCACATACTGAGGTATGCCTGTCTTAGATTGAATTTTTTATAGTGCTTTTATAAGATAAAAAGATATTCGTATTTATATTTTTTTATTGCCTTATTGATCTTCTGAACTATTGTAATCATAATACATAGTATAAAAAAAATCCTGTTCATTGAGTAGTATCTCAAATCTCCCATATTATTTCTAGTGGAGTTTGTCTTAAAAAAAATACTCTCTTGACACTTGGGTTGTACATAGTGTTCTACAATGATCGAGTAATAAATTATTTATTTATCCATTTCTCTCTTAATTTCGCCACCGTAAATAAATAAATAAATATATTTATATCTAAAGAGGCGATCTTTCCATAGTTGGCAAAGCACTGTCAATTTGACAACACAAAAAGAAACATTTTTGAATGGGTTTACCATTACCAGTTGAATAAACTATATGGGCGTTATGTAGCGATAGAAAAATCAATATGAATAGCATTGTAAAAAACCTGCAGAATATAAACATTTGTTTGTAATGTTCAGTAGAAGAGGATGCTTCTAGCATTAAGCACGCCCTTGTGCATTTAGTGCAACAAAGAATTCAAATAATGATGCCAATAATTTTCATATCTGTGTTTAAGAGTCAGTTATTCAATGTCTACTACTTTCCAGATTCAAAGACCTACAGAAGGTGAAAGAGCAGGTATACGCAAAAGCATCTAAAGAGGCCAAGCTCAGCTACGGTACTGACCAGCTGGCCCTGGTGACCGACTCATTGCACGGCTTACTTGTCAAAGGCCTTGGCAACAGGGCAGAGCTGATTCTCCAGCTTAGAGACGCTGAGTTTAGCTGGGCCGTTAAGGAGAGCTTGGAGAAGGCTAGGAAGTCGAGGTAAAGGGAAAATATTCATAAAATATATTTAATTGTCACCAAAACCAATGTGACTAAAGGTATAACAGGATCTCACGAGGGAAAATTACTGTTCTGGGTAGTGGACGTAGCATAACTAACTATTTTGCTTGATAACTAATATCTATAACTAATAGCGCCTCCCTGTACTGAAAATAAGTCGTTCATCTAAAATGACATTTTTTTATTTTGGTAGTGCAGATTTGTTGTCTTTATTACACATGTATAAACTTTTTTTTTAATTATAAGCCATGAGAAAACGAACGATATATTGTCATATTTCCTGTACTGTGTCTCGTGTGCAATAAAGTATGATAATTGTTAATTGTATCATCATAATCATCAGTCATTGGACGCCGACTGCAGGACATAGGCCTCCCTCATGGTTTTCATAATCGGGTTTCATAATTGTTAATTGTATAACGAAACCCAATAGGGGATGTTTTAGCGAACGGCAAGATAAAAAGTAAGCGAAACAGGCGTGCGTACTTGCAGAGACTAGTTTTCTTGATGAAGCGAAAGAGGCTTGTCAGGATCATGGCAAGTGCTAAACCCTGGTCTCTGCCTACCCCTTCGGGTCGCCATCGTGTGTGTTGTGTACTTCTAATGTGTTTTCCATATTTCAGCGGGTATCAGGAGAAGCTATCGTTTGGCCTGATACTTAATCCCGAACACGCATACAACATCGTCGAAAAAGGACCACCGGCTAACCTACCAGAGGCTGAAGCTTTTCGGTAAGTTCCCATCTACTTACGTAATAAATTAAGGGCCGTTCACACTACCAACGTAAGTATCGCGAGTCTGCTCTATTACGCCTGCAGCGAAAGAGCGACCCGCCGCTTCTCGCGCCGCGCGTTCGTTGAAGCTACTAAATAGTTGATTAAACATAGGTTCATCATCATCATCATCATCAGACAATTGACGCCCACTGCATTACATAGGCCTCCCTCATGGTTTTCCAAGCTTCCCAGTCTTGTGCCGCCCGCATCCAGCGACTCCCCGCCACCGTAACCGGGTCGTCAGACCATCTGGAGGGGGGCCCTTCCCACACTGCGTCTTCCCGTCCGCGGTCGCAAGGTCAGAACTTTTTCGCCCCAACGTCCAGGTAAGGTTAGGATAGGTTCATCATCATTATCAGCCATTTGACGCCCCCTGCAGGACATAGGCCTCCCTCATGGTTTCCCTTTTGCCATAATCGCCATGCTTGGCAGGCGGGTTGGCGATCGCAGTATGCGGTTGAAATCTCAGGAAGACGCTGCTGCCCGTCTCCTGGTCATTTAATTCCTTAGTCGCCTTTTACGACATCCACGGAAGTTAATGGATAGTGATACTGTTCTTAATCCGACGCCACATGGACGCTTAATCCGGCGCCACACGGACGGATAGATTACGTCAGGACAATTCGCCAAAGCACTAAAGTCGTGCACAAAGGTTTTCTGTTGGAGACCACGAACTCACCGAACTGGCGAACGCAGCGTAGGACGTCCACCAGCTCGCTGGACCATCCGGCTTAGATTGCTGGCAGCGCCTGGATGAGAATGGCCGAGGACAGAACGAAGTGGCCCGCCTTGGGGGAGGCCTCAGTCCAGCAGTGGACGAGTCTGGGCTGATTGAGGTTGTTATTTGTACTAATGGAGTAAAATGAATTGTTGACTAATTCTCTGAGCACTGTTTGGCGGTATTACCAGGGCGTTCTGGGATGAGCGCTCGGAGCTGCGACGGTTCTGAGATGGCTCGATCGCGGAGGCGCGCGTTTTCCGGGCGTAGACACACGCCTTAACCTCCTCAGTCCTGACCGTGAACATAACATACATAAGCAGCCTATATACGTCCCACCGTTGGGCACAGGCCTTCTCTCAGGGAGAGAGTATCCAGGCGCGTGCCCACCGCGGATTGGCGATTTCAAGCTCTGAGGTATATGAATAGCTCAGACATTCAGGTTTCCTCACGATGTTTTCCTTCACAGTTAGCGAGTGGTATTGCTACTATGACTTCACAAATGTACATAACTTAGAAAACAAAGTCATAGGTACATGCCCGCTCTGGGAATCGAACCTGGGTCTCCCGTCGTTATGTCGTGAAAATAACAATGGGTTTCAATTGTTATTTTCAAGGCTCACAAGGTTAAAGACTCAAACCGTACATTCGTTACGGCCGTCATGTAAGACTGGGGCTTAGTTCGAGTCGGTAAGGATTTGCGCTGACGGAGTAAAATATGTCGTTGACTGATTGTCTGACCTTGACCTTGATCTCGCCGTGTGACGCCGGATTAAGAATAGCGTCACTCCATTCCCTCCCGTGGACGTCGTAGAAGGCGACTAAGGAAATGAATTACCAGGAGACGGGCAGCGGCGTCTTCCTGACATTCCAACCGCACACTGCGATCGCCAACCCGCCTGCCAAGCGTGGCGATTATGGCAAAACCCCTCATGGTTATGAAAACCAAGAGGGAGGCCTATGTCCTGCAGTGGGCGTCATCTGATGATGATGATGATTGTCTGACCACTGTTTGGTGGTGTTGCCAGGGCATTCTGGGGCGAGCGCTCGGAGCTGCGCCGGTTCCAAGACGGTTCGATCACGGAGGCGTGCGTGTTCCCGGCGGACACTCTCGCCGCGCGCCGCCTCATCACCAAGCAGATGGTGGAGTATCTGCTCCAACTCAAATACGGTGTGTAATTGTTTTAAGGCATGTTTACAAACCTCTGACTGTCCGGTTGGACTAGCCGTTAAGGCGCTTGCCACCATGATAGAGGTCGTGGGTTCGATTCCCACTGGGTGCCGCCGTACATTTGTACAAATGGTCTCAGTCTGGGTGTACCTTCCATGCTTGTGATGTCCTTGCCTGGCTACCATAGCGCAGGGTGTCCTAGTTTGGGACCAGGTGAAGTGATTGTATTGCGTGAAGTTATTATTATTATTTGGAATAGACACCCATAACAATTAACACAATCAATTCACGTTATAAAGGCTGGTGCTTTATTCAATAACAGATCAGAATAGAATTGAATAGAGCTTGTTATTAATATTTGATGTCAATATTCACATCTGTTCATTGCTACAAACTATTCATCCTGTCCTTCAAACCATTTAAAGGCAACGTATAGGGCTTCAAAAGCTTCTGCGTCAGATGATACTTGACGTACATCTTCCTCTTCCTCTTCTCTCTTAGTACCATTCAACTCCTCAAGGATTTCTTCATCAGTCAATATTTGGAAACCAGGGTCCTTATTATCGCAATTCAGCCACTCTTCGATACACTTACACGCATAAAGTACCTAAGAGCGGGTTTGCGCGGTTCGGAGGCGTGAATTAACACGTAACATATTTTTGTGTGGTCAAGATATTTTTTATCAATTAGAGTTGTGACATGAGTCCGTCCGGATAATGGCATATCCGAATAATCGGTGTCCGGATACTGTGTTTCTAAATCATGGTTAGAATGTCCCCTTACAAAAACGGCGAACTAATTCAAAGTCACCCTTTCGATCCAATAGATTTATAGTGTAATTGTGTAAAAACGCCGTTACATCACCCGGGAAACCACTATAAAAAAAAAAAAAAATTGTATAAGTAAATAAAATTTCTTTTAAAAGAAAAATGTAGAAAATACCTTTCTTCCGAGCCAGGAATCGCCGACGAGATATTTTACGTCGCCGCGCAGTTAGACGGCGTACTCACGCTGCGCCCGCACCGCGCGGCTGCGGACGGTGAAGTGGGCACCGGCGAGGAGGAGACCGTGGCCGTGCTGCGGGCCTTCGACGACCTCAGGCGCGACCTGCGGGCGCTCACCGACTCCAAGGTCGCCGCCTTGCCGCTGGATGTCGCCTCCGTCTATGGTGAGGCCTCACAGGCAGGGCTGGGCTACTGAAAGTCCGATGTCGGCTTTCGACAAATTCATCGTACGACATCCATCAATCGCTGCTGTCCTCATCCGGGCAGTGACATACATCCGACGAACTTAGAATGAAGTGCGACAGACTTAGATTGAAGTTGCTTTTATGCCAATAGGAGACATAGAAAAACTCGAGAAAAATTAAAAAATAAAACCATAAAAATATATTTTTCGGGGTTTCGGGGTCCTAAAAATGCGGAAAATCAAGTTACTCTAATAATAAAAAAAAACCATATTAGATTATCATTGAATTCAAAGCGTTTATTAAGAAGGGTGTAGATGCATAAAACATTATTGTACTGGTCAACTCGAATATTGATAAACGATTCATACATTATTCAAGTTGTGACATCATAGTTTGAGTGCGATTTGTGCGGCGCGTTTTTGTACCACGTGACTAGAATCACTTTTCGTCAGGTCATAATTATGAAAAGTATTAGTCGTAGAGAATAAAATTAATCACGTTTATTTATCTTCTAACATGGCCTCTCCGATTATATTCAAACATTTTTTTGTGCAAGTTCGAAGACAAATCGATTAAGATCTTATTTGTAAAAATCTGACGATTGGTAAACGAATTATGAGAGAACATGAAATCGAGCATACATACGTACTAGCCAAATACTTAACCCTCCTTTTGGACTCCGCGCCCGTCGGGTAATAAAAGTAATTCTTCCTTCCAGGCACGTCCCCAGTGTTCAGCTACTGCGACCCCGTGCCCCCACAGCCGGCGAGCGCGGCTGGGCACGCGCGCCGAGCGGCCGCCGCGCTTGTGCCCCCCGGCGCGTGCCCGCCGCTTGTGCCCGCCTGCCACGTCGTACTCGAGCTGAGTAAGGGACCAGCCTCTTTCATAACTTTTTCATTTCATTCATCATCATCAGCGGCCATTTGACGCCCGCTGCAGGACATAGGCCTCCTTCGTGGTTTGCCAAGTTTCCAGGTGACTCCCCTGTCACCGTAACCAGGTCGTCAGACCATCTGGTGGGGGGCCAGGCCACGATGCGTCGTCTGGTCCGTGGTCGCCAGGTCAGAACTTTCATTTCATTATTTTCATTTATTTACTAAATATTAGATGTACCAGTGAACTTCGTACCGCATACGCCTCAGAAGCAATAAATGTTCCGAGATGTCATCGAAAAAGCCTTGCTATACAAAATGTTTGAATGAATGTATGAAAATGATTTTGCGGCGGTTAGGCGGAGATAAATCAAAGATCAAAGATTGCCGTGTGGCGCCGGATTAAGAATAGCGTCACTCCATTTCCTTCCGTGGATGTCGTAGAAGGCGACTAAGGAAATCAACCAGGAGACGGGCAGCAGCGTCTTCCCAAGATTCCAACCGCATACTGCGATCGCCAACCCACCTGCTACGCGTGGCGATTATGGCAAAACCCTTCATGGTTAAAAACCATAATGGAGGCCTATGTACTGCAGTGGGCGTCAAATGGCTGATGATGATGATGAAATCAAAGATCATAGATATCGGTCCAGCTGTTCTTGAGCTACAATTTTAATGGTGTTACTAACTGACTTTGTTTTATATGGATTTTCGAGCCCTTATAAATAGTTTTCTATCTTTTACATTCGTTATTTCTCGTAATTGCCACATCATTTTAGTATCAATTGTACCAGTATTAGTGTTTAGCTCACTAACGGGTCCATTATCTTATCATCCATCGTTAGAAAACATGGGAATTGGGACCCTAAAAGCCGATTCTCTCCAACAGGTCACAGCGGTAAATGGCCAAGCAGCCTGCACCCGTTCCGAATACTGAAGACTGGTTTCTACCTGACAATCGCGCGAGAGTTGACCAATCAGTTTCAATTACCAGCAATAGCCCATCCTGGTCACGTCGACGTACTCAAGAACGGTATTGTGTTCAGGTGCGAATTCATTTTTATATTTATTGCGCTTTCAGGAGATCTTTTTTACATTTATTGCGCTTTCAGTAGAGGCGTTGACCTTTCGAGACTTCTATCATGCTTCTATCTCTCCATTGGATTTTTTACGTAAATTTATATTTGTGTATGCCACCGAAGCTGACAAATACATACATAATATATTGACGTTTCGGAAACGTTAAGATCGATAACACAGTGGACAGTTACAAAATAGGAGGAGGTAAAGAAAATAAAATTACGTAAAAAAACTAAAATTTACTTACATTACATTCAGTTGGAGCTCTTGCGGCCGCTCGGTCCACCGTCTTGAAAATGGCGCCGAAGTTTTTTAACAAGCAAAAAAAGCATTTTGATCTCAATGGAGAGGTCGTGATAGTGTGACGGGAAACTAAAAAATACAAAATATCTGTATAAATTTTAACTTTCCCGTATCGTATGCAATTCCCAGTAAACAATAAAGAATATTTTATCTAACAAAATTTCAAATAAAATACGTACAGCAAACTTATACAGCGTCAATTTCTTGTTCCAGGCTTGTGATAGCTCACTCCAAGGAGCTGACGTTGCTCAGAAGAGTGGACGAGAATGGCGTGGTCAAGTACCGCGACAGTGAGGAGAGCCGCAACCTGCTGTTTGACACCGTCGTGCTGCCAAAACTGCGCGGCGCGTTGCACGGGTATGCCTCCTTCAACTCCTCCATCTATTATTTTTCCTTCCTTCGTCTTTTTAGGGTTCCGTACACCGTATAAAAAAACGGAACCCTTATAGGATCACTTGTGCGTGTCTGTCTGTCACAGCCAATTTGCTCCGAATGTACTGGACCAAATCCGGTGAAATATTGTAGGACGTGTAATCCTATGACCCAAACACAGATTTGAAAAGAAAAAAAATATTTTTTTAAAATACGCGTAATTTTCGGTTGGAAATAAAATAAAATAAAATAAAAATTGTACAGTAAATAAATTACTATCTCTACCTTCTTTATCAGACTGCAACAAAAGCATCGAGCGTTGTGGCCAACAGCCAACCTATTCAAGCGCTGGCTTTCGAGATCATTGATACAAATCTCCTTTTCATCGATACAATTTCTTATCTCAGTCTACTTTATTAGGTTACACCAGAAGCATCCAGCGTTTACATAAGCAGCCTAATACGTCCCACTGTAGGGCACAGGCCTTCTCTCAGGGAGAGAGTATGGGCTTAATCACCACGCGTGCCCACCGCGGGTTGGCGATTTCAAGCGCTGAGGTATGTGCATAGCTCAGACACTCAGGTTTCCTCACGATGTTTTCCTTCACCGGTAGCAAGTGGTATTGATACTTTAACTTCACAAATGTACATAACTTAGAAAACCAAATCATAGGTACATGCCCGCATTGGGGATCGAACCTGGGTCTCTCGCTTCCGAGTCCGATGTTCACCACCGCTCGTTCATCACTTATCCAGCGTTTGCGCCAACCTATTCAAGCGCTGGCTTTCGAGATCATTGATACAAATCTCCTTTTCATTGATACAATTTCGCATTCGTTCATCATTTATTGGGTTGCACCAAAAGCACCCAGAGCTCGACCCAACGGCCAGCCTATTTAATACAAATCACTTTTTGATGGGTTTAATCACGCGTGGTGATACTCTACCTAAGAGAAGATCTAACAGTGGACCAAGTAGGTCGGATTATCCTACTAATTTTATAAATGTGAAAGTTTTTGAAGATGTTTGTATGTCTGTTACTCAATCACGCAATATCGGCTAAACGGATTTACATGAAACTTGGCGTACAGATAGACAAAGATCTGAATTGAGACATAGCATACTTGATATCCCGTTAATGCGTTCCCGTTTACATATATAGTTTTTAAGCACACTAATTAAAATTAGTGTTACTTACTTGAAATAAAATAAATTATATTATTATTTATTTTAAGTTTAAAATAGATGGCGTTGTGCGAGCGAACGTTGTGTTTTAAAAATAGATAATGTTGTACCAGAGTCGTATAAATGGATTCTACTCGTTCGCGGGGACAGCTAGTTATAAATAATTTCCCATTTTTTTAATATACTTTATTGCACAAACCACATTTAACGGGACATTACATAAGAAATAATATGAACAAAGGCGAGCTTATATCTGTAAGCCATTTCTTCCAGCAAACCTTAGGGTCAGAGGCGTCTCTAGCCCTTGTGGCGCCCGTGTGCAACCAGTACTCTGGCGCCCTCTAGTCTAGTAGGAGCGGGGTCAAAATGGAATACTAACAGTTATATTTTCAAACGGAAATTCGGATGCAAACGGTGCAATTTTAAATGATGTCGGGAAGCAAAAAGTTTTTTTAGGAAGGAAGGGTTTATAAGAATAAAAAAATCACAACTTTCTAGTTCTTTCAAAAATATTTAATTGAAAAACTATTATAGTTACATAACAAACAGGACGCTCGTACACACAAATATATAAATGTATTCACAAAAAAGTTACTTTGCGAGCTTTTGCATTAGCGAAATCTTTAACAATGTCACTAACTTCAATTTTTATTTCATGTTCAATACTTATGAATGATAAATTTGTCAATCTATTTTGCGACAATGTTAATCTAAGGTAGTTTTTAATTATTTTTAGTTTAGAAAATGACCTTTCGCTATGTGCGACCGTGACTGGAAGTGTCAGGTATATCCTCAGTGCTATGGACAGATTTGGGAACACTGAAATTAATTTATTCGTAAACAAGTAATTTAAAATATCCAACGGCGTAGTGGAATCATCAATAAACATCGGTAATAATTCGATTTCATTATAGAGCTCGAACTGTTCCACATCTGAAGAGCCAGCATGGCAAAGTTTATTTTCTAAATTAGAACAATGTGTTTTTTTTTATCAGAGTCCAAATCTTTCCAGTGTTTCAATTTTTGAAGAAATAAAAAAATTACATTATTTTCATTCAAAAGTTCGAACCGTTCGTCGAACTTAGTAATTGCGGTGTCTAACAAATAGTAGTAAAAATTTACTTTAAAATGTATTTTCGCGTCTGTTATCGGTTCATCCTCCGCCTCATAATTAAAAAACCGTTTACGAGCGCGAGGGCGTGCAGGTGTGGGAAATTCTACTATTGCCTCGACTTCTTCCGCTACAGTTTTCGCCCGGTTAAGGAGCTCCTCAAAAGCGGATTCATTACGGAATTCAGACAAACTTATTTTTGCATTATCTGTTTGAAGGCTGATTTCACGTTGAAACAAAGTTATTGTGTAAATTTAAATAGAGTAGGAAAAGGAGTAGCCTTGCTTTGCTATCGCGCGCCCGGCGTCGACGGGGTGCGGCGGTGGATGTGCGGCGCACACGAGCACAGGGTCTTTGAGAGCGCCGGCATCGACGCATCTTTGGAGGTGTCGCATTAGAGGGCGCAGGGCGCTCGGCGCCCCCTTAGACCCGGCGCCCGTGTGCGCCGCACACCCTGCACCATAGGTAAAGACGCCTCTGCTTAGGGTATAGGAGAAGCAGTAGGAAAACGGGTCTAACGGGTGTCCTTCTTATCAGGCTGCACCAAAAGCACCCAGCGTTCGGGCCGACGGCCGGCCTGTTCAAGCGCTGGCTGTCCTCCCACCTGCTGGACGAGCACCATTTCCCCGCGACCAGCGCAGAGCTGCTGACGGCCGCCGAGTTCCGGCTGCCGCAGCCGATGTCGGCGCCGCTGCAGCCGGTCGCCGGCCTGGCGCGCGTGCTGCGCCGGCTGGCGGCCACCGACTGGCGCCGGGAGGTGCTCGTGCTGGATTTTAATGACGAGATGACGCGTGAGTACGGACGTTGATTCGTGCGTGATAAATAGATAAAGATAAGATAAATAAAAACCGGCTTCCGTATCATTATCTATATAACATTAGACACAAAGATCGAGAAAAACGGCAAAAAATCACGTTTGTTGTATAGGCCCCCCTTAAATATTTATTCTATTCTAATTGAATTATTTATTTTTGAAGCTAATATAGAACTAAATATTCTGTAAATATGTCAAGCGTCTACCTGTTTCCGTTCCGTTTTCCGTTTGTTGTATGGGAGCCATCCCCTAAATATTTATTTTATTCTGTTTTTAGTTTTTTGTGTTGTTATAGCGGCAACAGAAATACCATCTGTGAAAATTTCAGCTCATACTCGCAGTCATCCGTTGTTTCTTTAACAGTAATAGTAAGTTCCACACGGCACCATCGTCCGTCCCGCTTCCAAACTAGGATACACTGCGCTATGGTTATTATTATTCTCTATAGCACTTTCGAAGAGAAGACCGAGAAGCGAGAGACCCAGGTTCGATTCCCAGTGCGAGCATGTACCTATGACTTTGTTTTCTAAGCTTTGTACATTTGTGAAGATATAGTAGCAATACCACTCGCTAACTGTGAAAGAAAACATCGTGAGCAACGACATCACAAGCATGTAAACGTCCAAGACCTGGGTTTTATTTTTGTCCCCGGCCGGAATTCGAACCCGGGACCATGGACCCGACGCACTACCGCTACGCTACGAGGTCGTCGTCGTCGTCGTCTATGTATCATAAGCAGCCTATATACGTCCCACTGTAGGCCACAGGCCTTCTCTCAGGGAGACAGTATGGGCTTAATCACCACGCGTGCCCACCGCGGATTGGAGATTTCAAGCGCTGAGGCATGTGCATAGCTCCGACATCCAGGTTTCCTTACGATGTTTTCCTTCACTGTTAGCGAGTGGTATTGCTACTATAACTTCACAAATGTACATAACTTAGAAAACAAAGTCATAGGTACATGCCCGCACTGGGAATCGAACCTGGGTTCCGAGTCCAATGTTCTACCCACTAGGCTACCACCGTCTATGTATAGCACTGTCAATAGTCCCACCCACCCTTTCAGCCGACGAAATAGCCGAGTTGGAGCGTAAGCACCGCGAGTCCGACGGCGACAACCCGGAGCCCCGTTTGCGTATAGTGTCGGTCTACGACGCGGCGCTGGAGTACCGCGGGCCGGCGGCGCGCGCACTGGCGCGGGCGCAGGCGCTGGCTCGCGGCGCCCTCGCCTACCTCGACGCCAGTTTGCTGGCGGAGGCGAAGGATAACGTGCTGGTGAGTTCGTTCCTTTACATTACACTCGTTAATTCGTTTATTCAATGATACACTCGTTCGTTCGTTCAATCACTTATTTGTACATCATCATCAGCCATTTGATGACCACTGCAGGACATAGGCCTCCCTCAATGTTTTCCTAACCATGAGGGGTTTCGCCACAATCGCCACGCTTGGCAGGCGGGTTGGCGATCGCAGTATGCGGTTGGAATATCAGAAAGACGCTGCTGCCCGTCTCCTGGTAATTGATTTCCTTAGTCGCCTTCTACCACCTCCACGGAAGGGAATGGAGTGACGCTGTTCTTAATCCGGCGCCACACGGTATTTGTATGTATGTATGTATTTGGACATACATACATACATACAGAAACTCACGCCTGTATCCCAGAGGGGTAGGCAGAGACCAGGGACTGCCACTTGCCACGAGAATCTTAGGAACGGCTCCAACGATTTTCGTGAAATTTAGTTACAGGGGGTTTCGGGGGCGATAAATCGATCTAGCTAGGTTTCAATGACTGCAGTCCGATTATTTTTTTCCGTATTTTTTTTTCATCGTAGGTATCTAAATACGATTAACGAAAAAAAAATACCGAGCGAAGCTCTGTCATCCAGCTACTTATAACTTAATCTAGTACGACGGCCTCCGGTGCGAACCGCACTCACCGACTTCCGTTTCGGTAGTCAAGCGTGTCAGCAGCCAATCCCGCTAGCGAGAAACCCCCCGCTTCCTTCTGAAAGCTCACTTCGTCCGCAGGGCATCTTCGTGCCGTCCCTGGCGGGCTACGACGTGTTGATCCGGCTGCAGCCGCGGCTCGTGCCGCTGGCGGCCGCGCGGGTGCACGGCGCGCCGCCGCCGCCGCGCCGCCTCTATGCTGACGTCAGAGGTGACGTCATACCGCCCCTCGACTTCTGCCCCGCGCGGAAGTATCTACAGGAGCTGCGGGTGAGTGGGCTAGTCTGCATTTTGTATTACGCTGCGAGGATCGCTGGCTACCTGTGAGCGGGCAATCCTGACCAGAAGGAGCGCCAACTGACGCGGCGTTGGCGAGAACTGCCTGACGTCACCGCCACCGCTTCACGTCGATCGTGACGTCAGAGGTGACGTCATCCCGCCCCTCGACTTCTGCCCCGCGCGGAAGTATCTACACGAGCTGCGGGTGAATGGGCTAGGCTGCGTTTTGTATTAAGCATTATATTATTTAAAAAAATCTGTGGGGCTCGCTGGTCAGCTACGGGCGGGCGATTCTGACCAATAGGAGAGCTCCATCGACAGACGCGGCACGCGATTGGTGGAGATCCGTCTTACGTCACCGAGCTTTGACTTATGCCCCGCGCGCGAGTACTTGCACGAGCTGCGGGTGAGTGGGTTAATTGTCTGCTTTGTATTACGCTGCGAGGATCGCTGGCCAGCTATCTACGGGCGGGCGATCAACAGACGTGGCACGCGATTGGCGGAGATCTATCTGACGTCACCGCCCCTTGACTTCTGCCCCGACAGGGGCTGCGCGTGAGTGGGCTAGTCTATGTTTTGAATTACGCCGTGAGCATCGTCTATGAGCGGGCGATCTCGATGAACTGTAGGACTGACAATCCTCGTAATTCAGCTATTTATTCGTTTATCCCTGTATAAATATTTATCTATTTACTTACTTATCTAGGAACTTGGCGCAAGTCGCCCTAACATCAATATCAACTCTTGTTTCAGCACGCCTACGGAGATTTTGCGCTCTTCTTCTACGACCAGTACGGTGGGGAGGTGATAGCAGTGCTCTGGAAGCCTAACATCGATGACAAGAAGGATTTCCAGGTACGTACATACATATTTGTTGGTTTCTGGGTTGAAAAGAATTACATGACAACCAAACTTACAGGTATATAAGCTCTGCTGTCCCGACGAACTTCGTACCACCACAGAATTCAATTACAATTGCAATTACGATTCGATACGATACGATTCTCGCACAGCGACATCTATTTATAAAACACAACGTTCGGTCGCACAACGCCATGTTTTTTAAACTTAATATAAATATTATCCCACGGGAACGCATTACCGGGATATCAAGTATGACGAAGTTCTTAGTTATGCTATCACTAGATATTAACAGCCTGCCGTAAGCTTGTAAGTTTTTTACGATCTCAGTCGATGACGTACTTTCTTTGCAGTGACGTACATCCTGTTTCGTTGACGCCGTTTCTTTTTCGCTTTAAAAACTAACGAAAGCAGCTGTGGTGTGAGGGGTAGCTACTGGGAGTCCGTAGAAGCGTTTCATAAGCAGCCTATATACGTCCCACTGGAGGGCACAGGCCTTCTCTCAGAGAGAGAGAGAGTATGGGCTTAACCATCACGCGTGTCCACCGCGGATTGGCGATTTCAAACGCTGAGGTATGTGAATAGCTCAGACACCCAGGTTTCCTCACGATGTTTTCCTTCACCGCTAGCGAGTGGTATTGCTACTATAACTTCACAAATGTACATAACTTAGAAAACTGCCTGGGCCTTTCGCTTCCGAGTCCAATGTTCTACCCACTGGGCTATCACCGCTTGTTAATCTAACTTAAGCAATAAGGCCGCCAATTGCACTTCATTTTTGTAAACATTTCATGTTTGTGTTTATCCTGGTACAATAAAGAATATTCTTATCTTATTTTAATATTAGTGTGCGTGTGCTGCACCTCATTAGTTAAACGTACACACATGGTAGACTCACAAGCACACTTCAGCAGCCTAAGTCGAAATATTCCGCTGAGGCTCTTAAAATTAAGTACCTATTTTGTCGAAATAGTATATTTCATTACGAGTGCGGAAAGCCTGTCATTGCAAAGAGTTCCGACAAATCCGACAGTCGGAACAAGTTGCAATGATGGTTCCGCACGTGTACTGAACACAGTGTTGCAAACTCCAAACTGCAAGAAAACAGGAGATGGTAAATGAAAAAACCAGGAGACAGTAATAAACATCAGGAGGAAAATTAAGTACCTTTTTTCCCGAAATAAGCAAACAATAGTTATTTACATAAGTAGGGCCGTAAAATAAATAAAGGCCGATATCGCAGAAGTTTAAGACCCGAGCCGCATGCGAGGGTCATAAATATGCGATAGAGGGCTTTCTATTTTACGGTCCGTGTTGTGTATACAATTTTATCTACACTAATGTTGTAACATTCTACTTATGTTTTCAATACTTGACTTATAATTACTACTGTTATAGCGCAGACAACAAAAAACTCAATTTAAGCAATTTCACATGATGTTATAATATTCACATCGATATCGTAAAATCTCATTATAACATCAATAAAACGCGACCAACTAGATTGCAGGGCCAATCAGGTTGGTCGCGTTTTATTGAAGCTGCGCTCTCATTGGTTAAATTTTAATGGCGGCAAAACCACTGTGATTATACACGTACGCGTGAATTTAATTTAATAAATTTATTGTTTGATTAATTGCATTAGTGAAGATAAAGTAGTGTATGCAACTGCATATAACACGGGTATTAAAACACTCGTTACTATTACGAAACTCGCTGCGCTCGTTTCATAAACTCACACTCGTGTTTTAATACCCTTCATTATATGACAGTTGCATAAACTACTATTTCAGCACCGGCCGTTTTGTTTATTTATGTACTAAAAACCACCCAAAAGCAAAAGCGCCACACCATCCAAAAAAAAAGGCGAAACCAAAACTTGATTGTTCCGACCACAGTTCCGTCCGACACACACACAACATCTAGCACTTTATGTTATTACAAACAATGTTTCAAATTACCG
This sequence comes from Yponomeuta malinellus, assembly GCA_947308005.1. NCBI lineage: Eukaryota > Metazoa > Arthropoda > Insecta > Lepidoptera > Yponomeutidae > Yponomeuta > Yponomeuta malinellus. The sequence goes on along the minus strand of OX371007.1, from coordinate 1,812,670 downwards.
CTACTATTTATTAATTTCAATTCGTACTCGCTTACTTGCAACTCAACTCCAATCCAACTCGACAGATTAGACACAGCACAGATACGAAATTCAACGTATTATGAATAATCGTACTCACCTCGCTTGACAAGAAAACATTCCGTTCGATGCGATGTGATTAAAATAATAGTTGCCAACATAACACAACCACAAATTCCTAAAAATCAGTAGATCTTCTCTATTTACGAAAAACCAGTAGACCAGGAGACAAGGCCTAAAATCATGTAATCTCCTGATAAATCAGGAGACTGCAACACTGACTTGAACAACTATTTTTAATACAGTTGCGAAAAAATGAAGCAATTTGGAAAATTGCGCTAACCGTAACAGAATATAAGCAGATTTTTTTTTCTTTGCCCATTCTGGGTAGGCAAAGGGAACTATGCCCATACAGCCAAGTCTTCAGTAGATTTTTTTAATTAATATGAAATGAAAATGAAATTTAATGAGATGAAATTAAATGAAACCTAACCTAACTCATTGAATCAAATCATTAAATCTGATATTGAAACAAATTAGTAGCTTCTTTTTAGAAATATTTGCATGAATATTAAAAACTTCTATGAATTTTTTTTTAGTAAAAACTTCGTGGTTGGTTTTTTCTTTTTAATAGACATTATTTTGACAGTTGGGAAAGAGAACGCACGAGTTCGGAAAAGGTAAAGAAAAAGCTCGAGTATGTAATAGCCCACATCCCGAACGCTATACGGCCCTGCAATATGCTACTTTTTGAGCAACTGTATTAAAAAATAAATTATTTTATTTATAAGACGATGATCATCCGCAGGTCGCCACAGCGAGCGCCATGAAGGCAGTGCGTCTTAACGGCGCGGTTAAGTACACTGTCAACAAAGAAGCCATCGTCAATGACTTCCGGATCATAGGCGAAGGGATCGTCAAGTCTGTCACAGTGACGTAGTCCTGGCTTACATTTTGTAGCATAGTAATAGAGTTTACATTGTGTAGTTAGTATATTAATATAATTTTGTAATATACAGTTAATTTGTTATGTATTTGGGATGGTGTTTGATTTATTACAATACTATAGTAGTTTATGCAACTGTCATATAAGAGAGATTCTTAGAGTACTAGTGTTGGTTTATAGTATCACACGAGTATTCTAATATCGTTTTATATGGAGTTGCATACACTACTTTATAGCGAAATTTCAAGCCTCTTTACAAACTTCTCTGTATTACGTACAGGCAGCGACATCTTGCCGCAGTAATTTACTTCACCTGCAGCCCCGAGTAACCCACTTCACAGTTAGGTTTTTACATCGGAATGATATAGCTGTACCTATATGATACCACACAGAGAACTTTGTAAAGAGGCTTGAAATTTCGCTGATGCCTGCACTTGCCCATTAGCTCAGTTGGGAGAGCGCTGGCACGGTTAGCCAAAGGTCGCGGGTTCAAGTCGCGGGGATGCGACTCAGCCAACAGATATTATGATACCTACACGCGTCAGTTATTAATGATCACACATATTCCCAACCATCGCTTTGTGACTATTAAGAAATGGGTATGTAGGAAATTAATCTGTCAGCCCATGTCTGAAACAATGCATCGTAAAATGTAATTGTTGATAGGCCAATGAGCCGTGCTCTGTAAGTGTTAGATTAATTGAGGCCGTCAGCGCAAAAGTGGCCTAAGATTAACATACGAGTAGTTAGTATCGAGATAATGAGAAATACATTTTCATGAATTAAAGTTGAATATAACAATACGCGCAATTACAACGCCATCTGTTATCCATGGGTGAAACTTGGGATAGTTTTGCATCAAAATTTATTATGTTTTAAATAAATTTCAACGGAGAAGTATGAAAATTGCAACAGATAAGTACGAATATGAAAAAATGTGGGTTAGACCACATTTGCGCTGACGGCCTCAATTGATTGAAGTATGAGGAAAAAGCAATACTTACTATGGGGTAAAGTAGCGCAATCAGGCGCTTTAAGAAAAGGTTTTTCGTTTCGCTGTCTATCGCTCGCATGGTTAGACATTTTAAGGTGGTACGATTCCCATACAAATGATTAGGATTTCCAAATTTGTTAAAAAAAAACATGATTATACACTGATTGTTATTTGCGCCAATACATATTTCCTTGAATAAAACTGTAGTTTAATAGGTTAAATGAGATCGATAATGTTTGTATGGACTAAATTATGAATTAAATAAATTAAAATCATTTAAGCTATTAAACCAGTGGTTTTTTTTAAGAAACCGTATATTGGCGCAAATAAATATCTTAATTAATGCAGACAGACATAATTCCAGTGCATAATTATGTATTTTTTTAACATATTTGGAAATAATAATTTGACTGAAAAATTATGTCTTCGTTCCATGAACTCAGCTGAGTTATTCGCTGTAATTCGCAAAAAACTGAGTTTACTATAAACTCAGTTTTTTATGTATCCTACATACATCCCACTGCCCTTTCGGCCGCTTTGACAACAGTTGTCTTAGTTTTAGTAACTAAGTTTTCAACAACTTAGTTACTAAGTTCGCAACCAGTTGTGGAAGAGGGTTTATTCTTCTTTTTTGGCAATTAGTTGCGACAGAAGATTATTTTTTCTTTTTACGCATCTTGGTTAAGAAAGAAGTTTTTTTTTGATAATGCCCGTTGCGAGCAGTTTTAACTTATTATTTACAGATATTAAAGCAAAAAAATTAAATAAAGATAATACACAATTTTTCCCAATTTTAAGTTATCAAGCGAGAGCATTCCTTACGCTGATCTCTGTGCATCACAAGATCTAAATAGGTTGAACAAGATAGAAAAAATATGCCGTCAAAGCAGTCAGTCGAACTACCAATAGGGAACTGGCATCAAACTTAGATTGACGTGATAATTTTATGCTATAGAAGACAGTAAAAATCAGAAAAAATAAAACAAATATATTTTTTTACGGTGTTTACGGGGTTTCAAAAAATGCGAAAATTCAAGTTACTCTAATATTAAAAAAAACTTACTTGTTATAGTTTTTTCTTTGAATTCTAAACGTTTTCTTATAATGCACGAAAACGAGATAACTATTTATTGATAAACGCTTCATACGTTATGTGTCACGTACAAGTTGTGACGTCATAGGTAGAACACGACTTGTATGGTGCGTTATTATGCCCGCGACTGGAATGACTTTTCGACAGCTTATATGAAAAGTTTTTGTTGAAGAGAAAAACAAATAAACATGTATATATCTTTTAAAATGGCCTCCTAATATATTAAAACATTTTAGTGCTACTTTTACATTGTAAAAGCAGCTTGTCTCACAAAGAGATTACCTCACACACTTTACGATGCCATTGATTCGCCATTTATTAGGCACCGCAGTAGCACAATAAAACGATTGTGTTATGTCATAATATTTACATTTTATTTATTTACAATTAATTTCAGTTGACAGCAGATCGACATTTTTGTTGCAAAACCGCTCGTTTGCAACGGAGTAATGTGCACTCATGCGAAGGGCGATCTCCTGTCGTACTGAACCCTTAAACGGCCATAGCTAGTATACATTTTTCATTGGTTTTGGACTCTATCTCAAGGAGGTACCTAAGGTTCAATTTAAAGTGGGAACTACTATCCCTGTGGTCGAATAAGGGTTAAATCACTTTAGATAACGAATTTGCCTCAAAGTTAGATTGATTTTATATATATCACGAAAAATTAAAGGACGATAAATTTTTGGAGGTTTGTGGTTTCATTAATGTGAAAAATCAAACGCTACGAGAAGGTGGGTTTGGAGTGCTGAAGAAGTATTTATAGTGTAATGTCAGGTTGAGTATTTGAAGAATAAGTATATTTTTTTATTCTCTGAGACTGTAAAAATGAAACTGTGCCTACCGTCTAGAAGGACCGGGAGGTCATGCAATAAAGTAAAAATGAAAACTATAAGTCGGGATATTGCAATTAAGGGGCTCCAGTGAGTAACACTTGCGAAGAAAAAAAAACATATCGTTATTCACGGGTCGAATTTGCAAAAAGTGTGTACCTAAAATCTCTCACCGATGAGTGATTTTCAGGACCTATGCCCGTGAATCTAAAACCTAGGACTAGATAGCATTAACCCAAAACATTGCCGCTTTTGGCATAAATGCTATCTAGTCCCAGGTTCGTGATCCTAGGTTCTTTGTCGTGGGTCCTAAAAGTCACTGTTACATGATTGAGAGATTCTACTTGTTGTAAATTCGACCTGTAAAAAAAGGTATAATAATTTACTTCGGTGGCGCTCACTCACTGGATCCCTTTAAGAAAAAGAAAACAATAATTCGTCAAATAAAAAGATTGGCACGTGTTGCGCCCGTCCCCGAATTCTATCTTCTCACATTGCATGACTTCCTGGTCCACCGAAAAAATATCGGACCGTGATTTCACATCAGCTCTATCGCCCATTCGAGAATAGAGCTCTTACAACAACTGAACTATAGCAGCTAAGACCAACAGCGCGGCTGACGCCCCAATAGTCCGCGCCCCATCGGGCACGCCTTGCCGCACGAAGTACGGCAACGTGTCTAAAGGAGCAGGGTAGTCGCGGATCCACAGAGGACCTTCGTATACGGATTCCGGGTCACCCTCGGCTAGCCAGGTGCCAGCGGGAAGGTATACGTCTCTCGAAGTGGCGCCTTCTGTGAGCACCGGCGCTGCCAGTATGGTCTCGCCGAGGAGGTATTCTGAAAAAAGTTTGGGAGATTTAGGACCTTCGTGGTGAATTTTTATGTTCGGAATCTATGCTTGTCAGGTTTAGAAAAAATCTTATAACTTCCCAATCTCTTTCAGTAGAAAGAGATTAATGAATCTATAGCATTTTTTGTCTGATTGTTTCTTATGACTTCCAGTAGAAAAAGATTATGTGTAAGCGATTATATAATAATGACTTCCACACAATACAATCACTTGTCCTGACCCCAAAGTAGGATACCCTGTAAGGAGAGCCGTCGCAAATAATCAGAGCCTAATAGCATTGACCAGTCTACCAGTTGGCTTATTCACCATCTTACCGTTCCGTCACCTCGAACGGTCAAGACACCATCTTAAACGGTCAAGTTACCATGCTACATCAGCTGTGCCTCTTCATCTGTGGGATCCAGTCACCAGATAGGCGCGTTGACCGTGGTCCCATCAGCTTACGATCCTGAACTATCAACTCCCCATTTCAGAAGATTATCCTTATCATGTTGCTCAACTACCAGACGGGCATCGCATTATGAACGGAACGTCTATATTCTCAGTCTCCAGATGGTCAACTAAACATTTTAAACGTCAACTCACCATCCCACACCAGCTGCGCTTCCTCATCTGTAGGATCAAGCCGCCAGATAGGCGTGATGACCGTGGTCCCATCAGCTTACGATTCTGAACTATCAACTCACCATCCCAGAACATCATCCTTATCATGTTGCTCAACTACCAGACAGGAACGTCTTTATTCTTAGTTTCCAGATGGTCAACTAATCATTTTAAACGGTCAACTCACCATCCCACACCAGCTGCGCCTCCTCATCTGTGGGATCAAGCCACCAGATAGGCGCGTTGACCGGGGTCCCGTCCTCGACGGACGCGCGCATCGCCGCGTAGATCGCGTCCGCGTACGCCGCGTGCAGATCCGTGTATTTCTTGCTTATTGTTACTGTCTGGAAATTGTTACATTTTCTGAACAAAGAGCTCCCGAGCAAAGGGTGCGTTCAATAGGCTAATTCTGTAACTTTCAACTGATCAGTACCTAAGTTACTTAGGTATATAAAGTATGAAAAGCACTTGTTCTGCCCCCCCCCCCCCATAACGTAACTGCCCACTCTATTGGGGTAGCAGCCATCTTGACGATTCTAAAGTGTTAAAATACGTACCTGTGTTTTTGAGAGTTCTGAGTAGGCTAAATCGGACAACTCCGTACAGTCTAGAACTTACGTAGTATCACCCCTGGTCCCAAATTAGGATACTCTGTGTCATGATAACCACATAAGGATATCACAAACAACGAAACACACCCAGACAGAGACGCCATTTGTACAGATAAATAAAGTTAGTACGGCGGCTCTATGTGGGAATCGCACCCACAACCCCTCTGTTAGTAATCACGCATGTTACCACTAGACCATCGAGGCATTCCAAATTACTTACGTGAACGTACAGATGCCGGCAAACATCTGAAGCAAAAAGCTGCGCAAAGTGGGAAAGTAAGTGCTGCGCGGGCGGGAACTTATTTATTAATTAATCACCTAGCCGAAACGTTCCTCTTCCGCCTCGCGTCACATTTTGTCCGCCAATTAGTCTCGAAATTAGTTTACGTACGCGTTGTTCAAGATGTTTTCCGGCATCTGTATATGCCTATCGCTCCCGTCTGTTTTTGCGTCTGTGCGTTTGTTTCTTTTGTGCAAATATAATAATGTGCAAATGTCATTCATGCATTTATGCTAATTTACACCATTGTTTCTACCACTTATTTCTGCCAGTACCTCATTGACCACCTTCTTGATTAATTTACGCTATTTGGCACAGTTAAGCCAGTTGGCAGAGATTTGTCGATCTGCAAAGGGTTGGGATCTACCTACACCCAGAAACGGGAGGGGCGGCGGGGGGATGTATTTGTAATCCAATCATTTTTTAGCATCATAAACAACGAACTTTTAGATTTCAAAATAGCTAAATAAAATATTAGCGGTTCCATGCTGAAGTTCCATCTACAGCATTACAAATGTATGGAACAGTTGATATTTTTTGGTGATTTCGAAGTTTTCCGCATTGTAAAAGTTGTTCGTATCAAATTGAAGAGTAGACGATGCTTTTAATTTTATACTTGAAATTTATCCTCACTTCATTATCAAAGTTCCACGGCACGTACGAATACTGCATGGCGGGCAAGAACGTGTTGGCTTGCACCCATCTGATGAACAACTCTTTCGTCGGCAGATCCGCCTGTTCATGGTTCAGGTTGAACCCGTTTCCCCCGATCATGTCTGGTAGCACCATGGTGTAGCCAGCCAGGTTCATCTGCAGGGTGGTGGTCACGATGGTGGGTAGACCGTTGTTCAGGCCCCAGATTGAATCGCGATCCACCATGCGCACAAATATTGGGAGCTCTTGGGTACTGAAAGAATTAAATGATATTGTTTTCAACTTTGCATTTGACCCCGTGTTGACCCAAAAACAGAGAATCGGGTATGGGTTTTTTGGCAGATGTGACAGCCTTAAACACTTCACATTGCTAATTTTCTTCATCGTAACGTCTTACGTTCTTTGGCACGATCCATCAGAGACTCTCGTTAGTCAGTTAGTTTTTCTTGTGGTGTCCGCACCTATAGCATTATTTTGGGCCATTGTACGTAATCGTGACGAGAATTTAATCGTGGATCGTTCCATAGCTGGCAGGACGACTGGATCGATGCGAAAGCCGAGTTTGAAATGGCATACCTACCTGAAACCAGCGCGTACTTCTATCATATTCCCAAACTTTGCGCATTCGTTGACATACGTCTGCACGATGTGATGAGGCTGGAGGTCGATGTCACCGGCTTGCACAGAGATCTGGAAACGCAGAAATTACGTGCATAGTTCACATAACTTGTGTTCACCTAACTCCTTATCCATGTGTCGTGTACCTAGCGCCTGTAGCGGTCTGCGGTTGATAGATGGCATTTGTGTCACTGAAGGATTTGGAAGATATAGGTAGCATGGAACTACAACCGCAGAGTGGCAGGTTCCGAATAGTGAAGTCACATTGCCAGTGTTGTCACAGATTACCACTGTAACGTGTATTATCCCAACTAAACCGCCACTGTTCAACTCTTTAAGCAATGACCTTGGAATCTGTAATAAAGTCGCCTTATGAACTTGACCCGTCGTTGATTGATTAGTTTTTTATCGTTTATTCGTATATTTTTTTAAGTATATTTGGGACACCAAACAACTACCTACATATTAAAATATTACTATAAAAATAAACAGGTTGAAAGATTTATAAACATGTAGTCCACTACGTTATCCACAGTTTACTATAAGCAAGTTGTGAACTAAATTTAACTCACTGAAAGAGCATCTTTAAGTATATTAACTTAGATGAACTTAAAAATAAATATTTATTTAAAAAAAAATAATAAGTATATTTAGGTAAGTAGAATTTTAGCACAGCAAAGTACCCTCGCTCAAACACGGCATACCTGAGGCGCAAAGCTGCTCTCTCCAGCGTCGAACTTGAAACTATCGATGTCATACTCCGTCTGCAGCTCCCTGAGTCGGCCGGACCACCACTCGGCGGCAGCGGGGTTGGTGAAGTCGATGTAGCCGGCTAACGAGCCGTTATTGTTCCACCAGCTCGTGTCAGGGCTGCCTTGCTCATTCAGGACGAAGTAGCTGTGGAAATAAGGTTCTGGAGCCTATAAAACCACAAAGGCTTGAGTTACTACTTGGCCGCAAGTCTTTAGCGGACGAGAACCTTGAAACAGGGGTGAAGTAGCACCGTTACATTAACTTTTTGTAACAACAAATAACAGAAACAATTTGTAATATCTTTCACCTGGTTGTGGAATAAAGTGTTCTCTATCTATATATTTGTAAATTCTAATTCGCTACGAACAAGATCAGTTGTTGACCGGGAACCATAATGACTATTAACTACCAGATTTTATCTACGCGACGTAGGTGAAATATATTTTCAGATTATTTCTAGAAAGTGGTTAAGTCCCTGCTTTTATTAAGAAGATTTAGGTTGTAGGGGATTGAAATAGGTTTATTTTAAGTACCTGTTATTCAAAGCTTCAGAGTACCACGGCTCACAATCCTGGTTGATGAACGGGTGGACCCACAAAGTCACTCGGAATCCAAGCTCCTTGATCTGCCTCACAGTATCAGAGAAGTTGGAGAACTTATTCTTATCCATGGTTAAGGAGCCGTAGCAGACCTCCCATAGGTCATCGATCTCGAACTGCGAATTCGAAAACGCGTTGTCCACAATCTGCTGAGCGAACTGGAGGACGTTATTCTCGTCGATTTCCTTGGAAAACTGCGCCCAAGTCGACCAGATCGGGTGCTGCACCATTCGGTAATCGACCACGTCGGATGGCTTTCCCAAGTAGTTGGTAACTGCATGCATATGCGCTTGCTTGGCGTCGGATAGAAACCAAATATCGTAGGTTAGCTCAGTGTGATTTCGCCTGCTTGAGTAAGGGGTGGAAATCTGGGCAGCCAGGCAAATGTGGTTGGCGTAAACTTTGTTGTAATCGACAAACAATGGCACCTGGGGATGCACGTAGACGTATTCTCCGGCGGAGTTTAACCAATATCTCTCGACGATGGCTCCATTGTCTTCTTCGGTAGATATGTAAGCTGAGTATGTTCGCTCGGCGTTCTGGATCGGGATGATCTGATCTTGCTGCATCGGACCTCCGTACCATTGCTTGGTGCCTGGTTACGATTTGAACCGAATTATTAGGTTTACTAATGTATTGCCAAAAATCGTTTCCCAAAGTATTACTTCCCAAACTATTTTCCGCAAATTATCACTTGGCAAAAAAACATTTCTCAAAACAACTTAAAGCAAATAAACAGTTAGCAAAAGTTATTATGGCAAGTTATTGTTTACCAAATAAATACTTGGTCAAAATTCATTTTACCAAGCATTATTCAGTCAAAAGTATCGTTTGGCAAAAACGGCGGTATCCCACGTTTTGACATATCATAATGTAGGGTACCTATGACTTTTCCATGCACCAACCTTGTTTAAGTTTGACACAAAACTAAGTTTTTTAGTGAAATATTTTTTTTCGCTTTTATATAAAAAAAAGAACTAACACCCGAAGTTTCAGGATCCTGGAACTTCGAACCTATTTTTGCTTATGTGTACTGACCTAACAAACAAAATGCGAAATATAAATTTAATCAAACAATTATTTGCTATATAACACTTGCCAAAATAAAACGTTAGCATAATAAACGTTTGTCTTAATAAAACTTGACGCAGTAAAATTATGCGAAATGATAATTTGACCAAATGAATAAAATGCGAAATGAAAACTTGCTAAAGTTTCATTTGGGAAATGAAACTGATGCCATAAGTTTATTGGGAAGTAAAATTTGGCGAAAAATACTTTGGCTAAACGGCGGTATCCCGAATTATTATAATGACAACTTCCACACAACATCGTAACTTGACACGTTACCCAACAATGATACCTACCCTGCGCTATGGTAACCAGGAAAGGACATCACAAACTTAGAAATACACCCAGACTTAGGCCATTAGTACAATTTAAGTACGGCGGACTCCACTGGGAATCGAACCCGCGACATCTGTTTTGGTCGTCAAACGTGTTAACCGCTAGAGCCACGACGTAACGAAGTCGACCGGTAGTCAAAGTATTTTATTAGCCTTATAGAATAAACATTATAATATTGTCCTTGGCTTTTCATTACGCTACAAGCTAAGGTAGCAACAAAATGATAATGTCCCGTGTGGCGCCGGATTAAGACGTCCGTGTGGCGCCGGATTAAGAACAGCGTCACTCCATTTCCTTCCGTGGATGTCGTAGAAGGCGACTAAGGAAATACATTACCAGGAGACGGGCAGCAGCGTCTTCCTGAGATTCCAACCGCATACTGCGATCGCCAACCCGCTTGCCAAGCGTAGTGATTATGGAAAAACCCCTCTTGGTTAGGAAAACCATGAGGGAGGCCTATGTCCTGCAGTGGGCGTCAAATGGCTGATGATGATGATGATGATCTAGTGACAATTATTGTACGTTTATTACTAACTCTAGCTTAATGAAACAATGAAATGTCGGGCTCTGCCAGTAATTTATCTGTGCTCTTAGCCTGTTTTCAGTTCTGAACGCTGATTCAATATTTAGAACAGCACGTCGCTAGAACCCGGTAGAGTATCTAAGTTTTCTTTGGAATTTAGGTAATTTGCCATTTATTTATTTAAATCATCATCATCAGCCATTGACTTTGGCTTTCATAACCATGAGGGGTTTTGCCATAATCGCCACGCTTGGCAGGCGGGTTGGTGATCGCAATAAGCGGTTGGAATCTCAGAAAGACGCTGCTGCCCGTCTCCTGGTAATTGATTACCTTAGTCGCCTTCTACGACATCCACGGAAGGAAATGGAGTGACGCTATTCTTAATCCGGCGCCACACGGATGATTCTTAATCCGGCGCCACACGGATGGATATTTAAATGTAAATAAAGAATTCGCGTTTGGACCCGATAAATGGCGAGTCATAAACAGTACTACAGTGAGTTCCATACCAAAATCGATGCAGTCCTCAAGCCTAGCTGAGGAGTCAGCGTCCCAGGATACCCTAACGCCGTGGGCGTCCTTTCCCTCATCGTAGAAGGTGAGGATAGACAAGTGGGTGCTGCCGACCTGGAGAGAGACACCGCCCTCCACGTCCACAGCCACGTAGTTCGAGGTGAGTGTTCGGCCGATGTGGGCGATGATCTGGCGCTCTTCACTGTCTTTGGACGAAAACGTTTTGAGTTAAGCAAACATTTGATTTTTATGCAAGAGTGATTTTTAAAACATTTTTTATTTACCCTATATGTCCCACTGCAGGGCACAGGCCTTGTCTCTGAGAGAGTATGGGCTTAATTCCCACCTGTGCGCACCGCAGATTGTCAATTTCGAGCGCTATGGTATGTGAACACCTCAGACACTCAGGATTCCTCATGATGTTTTCCTTCACATCGTCTTCTTAGCTAGTCGATCATCGACTTCACCGTTAGCGAGTGGTATTGCTACTACAACTATACAAATGTACGTAACTGAGAAAATCGTGAAGCCGGCGTTCTATCGCTGCGCTACCACCACTTAGAAAAAACCGGCCAAGTGCGTGTCGGGCCACGCGCAGTGTAGGGTTCCGTAGATTGATGTTAGAATTTGATTTTACTTACATTTACACTCTGCTTTACAGAAATAAAAAATTCTTCAAGGTAATTTTCGATTGAATTTATGCAGTCGACAGCAGGTCAACCTTTACATTTTTGTTCCAAAATTATCCGTAACGGAACTGAGCTCGGGCACGCGTGTAAAGGTGGATGTGCCGTCGACTGGACTAAGTTTTCCTTTTATAAGCTGGTCGACTATACCTTAACTTGTAAAGCCTACTCAGCCGCGATAATTTTCCTTTTAACTTAACTTTAAGTTAGATTAAGTTAGTTTGAGTTTTAGGCAACTACCTACCTACTCATATTAGATGCGTCTAATATTATTTTTATTATAAAAACGTAAGACATTAAGTAGTTCCTACTAACTATGTTGCAGTGCCCTTACAGGGCTCATGTTGAGGATTAGGTATACATATGTACCACATGAAGCAATAAACGATTGAAATTGAAATTGAAAAATAATTACATTTGCTATTGCCTTGATTTTTTTCACGTTCCTACAAACAACCGTTTAGCCGTGAGAGGGCGTGAGACACTAATAAATTATCTATCGAAGATCTAACTAAAGGCTCAAAGGCTCATATGTTTACCTTTCGCGATGCCCAGATGGAACCCGCCCGATATCTGCGGCTCCAAAGACAGAGTGAAGTCCTCCGCAGCTTTGCTGCTGATCGCAGAAGAGTGAGCCCTCGAGCTGAGGACTAGGATGCCTGTCAATAGTAGGTATATGTGAAAAAACTTCCACAGAACACAATCACTTATCCTGGGTCCCAAAGCAGGATACCCTGCGCTATGGTAACCAGACTAACCAGGCAAGGATATCACAAACACGGAAATACACCCAGACTGAGGCAATTTGTACAAATGTACGGTGGCCCCCTGTGGGCATCGAACCGACGACCTCCGGCATGGTAATCAGACGTGATACCGGCAGTCAAATAAAATGTCTTGTTATTATAATACTGTGGCAACGCCTTAAGGAATGCGTGTATGGAGAAAATTTGAGTGCCGAGAGAGGTTTATTGAAGACGATGTTTAGCTAGATCATGCTAGATTATCCGTGTTTTTCAGGCCTCCTATCACGTAACTCCACCCTATTGCGTTTCCCATTTCGACGATTCCCAAGTGTCAAAATGTGTATGTAATTATTTGACAGCTCGAAGTAGGTTACATCTGGATTGTGGTTACATCGGACAACTCCATACAGTGGAGAACTTCCGTGATAGCGCCCCAGACGGGCGGCTTAGGAAAAAGAATGGCTTGCTGAAATGGTAGCGGAATGTGGTCAATATTAAACGTATTGACTGCATATTAACATTTACTTACCGTACCGTCTGCTCAATCATCATCAGACCCCGTTATCTAATGCTCAGTTTGGGGGCAAGTGATGGGGCAGTTGCGATAATCAATATCGATAAAAATTAAGTTGATTTACTCACTTAATAACATATAAATAGATCTGATTCATACTTAACAGAGCTCTGCTATAGTGTTTTTTAAAAATTGTTATGAAATAAAGAAGTGATCCCTGTGAAGTGGTGGAAGAGATCCCTTATAGGGATAAGCTCGCCTTTGTATATTGTTTCTGTATCAACTGTGTTGTAACTTGTTTTATGTACAATAAAGTGCTACTACTACACCTGCTACTATTATTTACCCTCGAACTTTATACAACACTATAGGCACCTAGTACCTAATAAGTCGTCTCTGTACGATTCTATAATTTGTCGCCGTCCTATCTGATGAAAAAACTGGAATGAATGTCTAGAGCATTCACAAAATAAGAATTTTATTTTGACAAACAACCCTTTATAGATAAATATGAATCGACTACCCAAACTGAGCATTACATAACGGGGTGTAATCATCATATTTTGATCAATCCACACCACGTGGCAATGAAGGAATTATTCTTTCATTTTCCCTGCCTCCTGTATTTTGTGGATATGCTGTTCCCTAAATATATACATTCCATTAGGTACATACCTTAACTAACGCCTGTATCCCAGAGGGGTAGGCAGAGGCCAGGGCTTGCCACTTGCCAAACTGATATCGCTTCATCAACGTTCATTCGTCGCAACATGCGCGCACGCGGGTTTCGGGCACTTTTTATCTTACCTACGCCATTTCATCCGCTATTCGGTCCCCTAACTGAGTGCTAATTAACTTAAAAATGTACTTGCCCAAAATAATCCTGAGAGCAGCCATTGTCAACTGCCGGGTTGCCATTGCTGCCAACGAACCGTGTCAAAACCCAATCATCCACCGATAAGATAGCCATCGGAGCTGTATCGGCTATCAAAAAGTTTTCGTCTCTCGACAATTTGTGAACATCAAGATAACTATGCATTGTTTCTCCCGAATGATCTCGAAGAGTGTTGATGTTATCATCTCACCTGTCGTAGCGTTGGCAGCGTTGTGCAATCCTTATCTTTTCAGATTTTATTTCCTTTGCTTGATTGACTGTTGCATTGTGACAATAGATATCGTGCATGATAAGCTGACAGCAGGCAAGGATTGCATTCCAGTTCATAGCGGCATACAAACGGCCTTAGCGTGACCCTGCGAGCCTACACTCGATAACTAAATCTCGCAGGTTCTCTGTATGCAGTAGTAGTTAGCGTATTCAAGAACCGGAATCTTAGCAATATTGCTTGGTATGAATCCATCCGCTCCGTGTGGCGCCGGATTAAGAATAGCGTCACTCGATTTCCTTCCGTGGATGTCATAGAAGGCGACTAAGGAAATCAATTACCAGGGGACGGGCAGCAGCGTCTTCCTGAGATACCAACAGCATACTGCGATCGCCAACCCGCCTGCCAAGCGTGGCGATGGCGATGGCGAAGCGTGGTGTTAGTTTCACCATTCAAAGATTTATCACCATTATGCGCGTGTGTTCTTTATCGTCATAATAGCAGTAGTATAATTATACCCAGGTAGGTACAACTTAGTTTAAGGAAAGGCCTTGCCTGAAAATCGGCAACTAATTGCACACTGGTGCACATTAGTTACTAGCAGAGGTACAGACCTTTTTGTCTTCATACCTAATTAAAATGCTTTTAAATAAATTACTCACTAAACTGTCATCATTGCTTTATAGCATAAGTGATTATTGTGCCTTACTATATTGAAGACAAATAAACATTTTCTATTTCTATTTCCTTATGGTTATGAAAACCACGAAGGAGGCCTATGTCCTTCAGTTGGCGTCAAATGGCTGATGATGATGACGATGATGATGAATCCATCACTAACAAGACCGCGCTATTACTCCTCCCGCGTATTGTTAGTGAAAAAAACCGATCAAGTGCGTATCAAGCCACGCGCACTGTAGAGTTCCGTAGAAGGAGGTGTTTTTTACCTGCTTTACAGAATTCACAACTTTAACAAATTCGTACGAAATTGTCCTTTTATAAGTTGGTCGCCTATTATTACTCGTTAACTTG
Organism: Yponomeuta malinellus; assembly: GCA_947308005.1. Taxonomy (NCBI): domain Eukaryota; kingdom Metazoa; phylum Arthropoda; class Insecta; order Lepidoptera; family Yponomeutidae; genus Yponomeuta; species Yponomeuta malinellus. Next base: position 1,797,293 of record OX371007.1, on the reverse strand, counting down.
TACCGTACAGCCTACTTGGCCGTGATAGCTTTCCTTTTAAGTTTATTATATTATATCAAACTGCCCAGAAATTTTTCACAATCAACCGTTTAGCCGGGCGAAAAAACATCGAACAAAAGCGAAGGAAAACGTCGTCGTGAGGAAACCTGAGTGTGTGATGTGTTCACATGTAACCTCAGCGCCTGAAATCGCCAATCCGCGGTGGGGCCGTTGGGAGGCCTGTGCCCTAATGTGGGAGACGTGTATAGCTACTTACATCATGCAAATACTTATATAAAAACCCTCCTATGCTTTCAAAGAATGGTAAAAAGTGGCATTAAATCCTCATTCACGTGAACAATTACCTCGATTGAGTGACAGTTGAACGTCTATGATGGATGATAGCGCTATGTTATTAGAAGGCCTGTTCTTATGAAGATACTTGCGAACAATGATGTAGGTGTAGGTATTATTGCCAACTGCACGATTTGCACTAAGCGTGCTTCAGCGGTAAAACTTCGTTCAAATCACTTTATACGGAGTTTATATCTAGCGCACTCCCAACAGCCAATCCAAGGAGAATTCATCATCATCATCATCATCATCAGCCATTTGACGCCCACTGCAGGATATAGGCCTCCCTCATGGTTTTCATGACCATGAGGGGTTTTGCCATAATCTCCACGCTCGGCAGGCGGGTTGGCGATCGCAGTATGCGGTTGGAATCTCAGGAAGACGCTGCTGCCCGTCTAGGGCCCGTCAAGGAGAATTGTACCAAGTTAATTGAAACGTAATTGAACGCGTCTCCGAAGGCATTAACTAGCAAGTTTAGTGATTTAAAAAAATTTAACGATCTGAACTAATGTTTAAACTTTTTTCTCAAAAACTGGCTTGATATACCTCCTGACTCGTCGGTCCAGCTGTAATATAAAGCTTACCGATCAATCAATCAGTCGGTATTCGTCCACTGCTGGACCCAGGCCTTGGGGCAGTCCGAGTCACGCCATGTCTTCTCTCCTCGGCATTCTCATCCAGCTGCTGCCAGCAATCTGCCTCAGATGAAGGGTCGGCGTCCTACGCTGCGTTTGCCAGTTCGGCGTGGTCTCGCTCGAGTACCCTACCTCGATTACCGATACATGGGGGCCGCCGGCTCCCGAGGCAGACAGTTCCTTAATTTCAACAAATGGTCTGTCTGGGTGCCTTAAGTATCACCATAACTTACGACTTTGCATCTACGTAATGAGATGATTTATACAGCGTCCAGTGGCACCTTCACGTACACTAGATGGGTGAAGGGACCACTCGGACGTTGCAGTACCTTGGACTTTGTGTTTTTGATGGAGCAGGCCTGCCCCTATATCATCCTGATCACCATACGCTAATGATTATTTATGATGTATATAACTTCTTGGAACTTTCAAGTCGTGATCATTTAACGTTGTACTTGACAAATAAAGACATTCCATCAAGAACTGCAATCCACTCACATATATAAGTACCTAATGGGGAACTTGTGTCTAACTTAGATTGGAGTCACATTGCTTTTATACCAAAGAAGACATTAAATAGAGACTTAGGAAAAATAAAAAAATAAAACCAAAAAATATTCCAGTGTTTTCGGGATCACAAAAAATGTGAAAAATAAAGCTACTATAATAATAAAAAAAATTATTAGATTTAGTTTTTTCTTATAAGGGTTTTTCTTATCAGACGCATAACCACATTATTTTACGAGATAACTCAACTATTGATAACCGCTTCATACATTATGGGGCGTAACGTGCAAGTTGTGACGTCATAGTTTGAGGCCGATTTGTATGGTGCATTTTTGTACCAAGTGACTATATTGACCTTTTGACTGGTTATGAGTCGTAGAGAAAAAGAAAATACCACCTTTATTTATCTTTTAACGTGGCCTCTCGGATTATACTAAAACATTTTTGGTGCAAGTTCTCCATTGCACTCCACTTCAGACAAAACACAATGGCAAATTGGAAATCCCTCATTTCCGTACCTAAGCACCATTACACTGCCTCTTTGGCTTAGCGGTAAAAAACATCCTTACCAAGACAGAGGTCGTAGATTCGATTCCCGCTGAGGCACGTGTCTTTAATTTTTACAACTCGCCTGACTGGGTATTTTTCCATGTTTATGATCCCATTTTTTGTTTACCCTAGTTATTTCTACAGGGTGACTTTGAATTCGTTCACCATATCTTAAAGGAATGTTCTTTTAATTGTGAAAAGAACATTTACTAACATTTATTAATGATTTACTGGTATTGGTATAAAATATTTGTAAATATTCATGATTTCCGATCTTTGGCTCCAAACTCCAAATCCATATTCGAAGTGGTAAAAAGTACCGTAACGTTGAAAAATGTTTTCTAATATATTGTGTTAAATGCTTAATAGTCTGACGTCCATTATGCGTAAATTATTAAAAAAAGGCGCCGACCATAAGACGCTCAAAACATTTTTATTTTTATTACTTTTCATCGTGATATTGTTCGTTTATGCTTAAGTGAAGTAATTATAGGCATCTACGTAACAAAAATATTTTTTTGGTATTTTATTTCGTAGTTTTTTTTTTTCAAAACTAGCACCATTTCTAAATCATGATCAGAATGTCCCTTTAAAAAACGGTGAACGAATTCAAAAGTCGGGACCTAATTGTCAATAATTTATTATTGCTTATTATTTCACTTTAATTATTAACTCGTAATGTATAATAATATCGGACCTTGTTGCCCGAGATAAATAAATTTCATTCATTATTATTTCTCGTGAAGATACTTTGTACTGACAATTTGCGCTTGTTAAGTCTTTAGTGTCCAAAAACAATTTCCCACATCTTAACAACCAGACAAACGTTAAGGAATCTGCAAAGAAAACATTATTATCAGTAGATTGCTATTATAAGTACCTACTCGACAATGTTTGTGGTGGTCACTAAATAGGTACCTACAGACAACAGATTGACCTTTACATTTTTTTTAATTCTTTACACTGCATTACAGTAGTGAGCGTTCGTAAACCATTGCATTTTCGTGGCTGTCGACCGTTAAGATGACGAATCCGAAATTATGGTGGTACCTATAGATCTCGATTTCGAGATGTTTATTATACTTACCAGACATTTACCTACTAAGTTTTCTCAAACACATAAACGAGGCACATGACATTTTCAGAGATTCATTAATTCTTTCTTACTGTTCGGCGCCTCTTATACCTACAGGGCGTCCCACGGCTATGCCACATGGAGGGAAAGTACCTTCAATATTGTAGATGGAACATTTTACTTAAATAAGACATTATTTTAATTTAAAAAACAATTTAAACTGTATTCATAGATGTTTAAATAATTACATGGTTGAACCGGGTATCGAACTTGCTACACGAGAAAAGAATTTACCATTTAGCTTTGATCGAAAAGCTTCATCATAAGGATTATTTTTTGCTAAATAACATAGTGTCAGAAATAAAAGGAAGACCACGAACATTTCATCATTATCATTTTAAAGTGCCTTTCGATCGGTGTGATAAAGCTACAGGTTAATTTTCGTGTAGCGGGTTCGATTCCCGGTTCAACCATGTAATTATTAAAAAAATCTATGAATGCAGTTTATTTTAAAAATTTAAGATAATGTCTTCTTTCAGTAAAATGTTCCATCTACAATATTCAAGGTACTTTCCCTCCATGTGGCATAGCCGTGGGACGCCCTGTACCTACGTAACCCCCAGTTTCTCGTAAACTAACACGCTGTCAATCTACTGTTAACAGCTGTCATTGACCAAAGTACATACAGAAAAAACCACTGACAGCTGTTAACATTAGATAAACAGCTTGTTAGTGTACGAGAAACCGGGGGGTAAGACTAGTGTATAATATTGGTAGAATCGATGTCAGGGTGCGTTCCCTCAATGCTAAACGGGGTTGCGTTAATCAATAAATGATAATTTATTGTGAACACTCAACATGTTTTCTAGCCGCTGACTCTGATAAGGAGGCGCCGGAGTCGATTGCTGAGCGTTTTTTAGGGTTCCGTAGTCGACAAGGAACCCTTATAGTTTCGCCATGTCCGTCCGTCTGTTTGTCGTCCACGCCCTAGCTCAGAGACGATTATTACGAGAAAGCTAAAATTTGGCATAGACATACATATTAATAATTAAAGGTATGGACTCTGGAAAAGCGCAGACTTAAAATTGCACTAACTACCTACACTACACAAAATACTTCATAGTACCCTTAACACATTTTTGCTAAGCCAAGTGAGGATCAATGAGCCAATAAGTGTTCCCAGAAAAGCCAAGACTCACCAGATATTTAATTTACTTCTGTGTAAAACCGTAAGGGCACAACACGAACCTTTAGTACACATGTGTCGGTCATTCAATGAAATATCAAGCAAAAATTTCGATGCTCTTGACATTTTTGTGAACCTCAATCGCTTTAAATCACAATTAGTTAAGCTAAAAATTTAGTAAGTAAGTAAGATCGTTAATTGTCGATTAAAGTTTTCTTTATTTAATTTAATACTTACTTATTTGAGTAAAGAGAGCTCTTGGATCTGTTTGTAGAAGCGGATCGGGCCACATTATGTCCTGGTGCGACCGTTCGGCGTAGTGTGTCTACGATACTTTGCACTGAGTGGTATTTGGTTGTATGTGGCTTGATGTGCTTTGGCTCTCGTCCATATTCTACCATGCTGTCATCACACGTTAAAGGATATGTGACTAAATTATAAGCTTTCATCATGATATTATAACATGAAATGTTACTTATCTCTTGTGTAATGCAATAAAAAAAAATAAAAAACAAAATAAATCACCCCGACAAAACGGAGGAATAAAAAAAAATTTTTTTTTAGGCTTCCTCTCCTACACTGAAATTAGGGATGCATTTTTTTTTCTTGCCTTCAACATAGTGTGGGATATCGTTGGATTGGTCGTTTAAAAATATAATGGGTGTAGGAAGACCATTTTTTTATTTAGCCTTCCGTTTCCTTTTGTCCGAGTAGGGCGTCTCCCCCCGTCTCCCGGCTAAACGGTTGATTGTAGAATCGTGAAAAAAATGGACGCAATAGCACATAGAATGAAGTTAAAAGGAAAACTATTAACGAGCAATAGGCGACCAACTTATAAAAGGAAAACTTCGTACAAAGTCCATTGAAAATTACTTGATGAAGTTTTTAGTTCTGTAAAGTTGATAAAACCCCCTCTTGCGTGGCCCGACACGCACTTGGCCAGTTTTTTTCACGCTATTGTTTGTTTGTCACTTTACTCACGCGCGGAGCACCTACCTATACCTACTCGAGAAGTGAAGTAGAGTTGGGCTTAAGGGGAAGTCACGCTAATGAATAACGATGACTAATGTCAGGGTGGCATTTTCCACTCGGGCCCCGGCCTGTGCGGGCCCCCCGGAGCGATTTTTTTGCCATATTAGAATATTGAACGAAGCTCGGCCTACGGTCTCGCCAAAATTAACAGTAGATTATTGGCCCGCACGGAGCTTGGCTTTCGGCGTTGGAGTTATGATGGTAGTCCAAAGAAATTCTAATTTGGTTCATCCTACTCCTTCTACCTTTCTGGCTAACGAACTCTGTGATCCATCTTTAACCCCACTTTCATCACATACATTCGCTCGCCTCATGAATGGAGCTCGACCTTCGGCCTCATCGATAAGGATGCTTGTGCTCATAGTGCAGGATCTAATAACAGCGTTTGAATGGTCGAGTTCGATAACGAGCAAAAAAAAAAAGAAAACAAGTTGCGCTTTATTTTTCCTCCCGTATACAATGTACAAGCTTCACTCGCGAATCGATCAAATGGCTTTAGGAAAATCTTAGTTTAATTATCATAGATTTCATTCCAACAATTTTACCTGAAAACTTCTGACTTCATCTTTACTGAAATTACTGAGCTGGCTCTCCCTTAACTGCTCTAATTACTATAAAGAGGCGCACTAATGATATCCTTCGTACTCTAAGTATAATACTTGCGCAGGAGTGTTCACGGATGCAGTGCTATGTAGGCAGGCCACGATGACTACAACTACAATTTACTGTAAGTGTTGTTTTAATTTCATTAAGTACATTGTGAAAGGGTGGTTTACGTAGGGCTAGATTGTTCGTTAGGCAAAATTCTTGGCCGCAACTGTTTAATAAAGACATTGAATAAAATTTGTTCTGTGCCATCGATACGCTAAGAAGAAGTGTAAGCAACTGCCTAGAGGCCTCGCGTCGGCTAAGGGCCCCGCACCCCAAGACTTATTTTTATGTGATGGATGGAAGTATATTAAAAGTATTTTTAATGGGAATTTAGGAGAGAGCGGGTAGACGTGCTTTGCCTAGGTGCCCCTAGGGGCCTCGACATGATTAATCAGGCCCTGTATTTACGACTAACTGTGAAGAATACACGTGACTCTGTTAGCCAGCACTTATTTTTATTTGTCTTTATCGTAGATTAGGCCAACTGAGAAGATGGTAATGTGTCAATCCAAGATCTGTTACTAAAGAAATGATTTTTAAATAGATTATTTTAAATTTCGAACAACCAGAACGAGTATGGTTTGTTTAGCACACATTGATATAATATGTTTTCTGTTAAATGTTGCTGTTTTTTGTGTCATGATGATTTTACGTGTTTTGATTGTTGTGTCATCGACAATGATTTTAATGTGCAGAATTCTAAATGACCCGATCGGACCACCATAACAATGGTTTTTATTTGTTCTTTCCAAGGTCATAATCTAAATGGTTAGATATATTCTGCCTATCGTTCAACGCACACCACTTTCAAATTTTTCATATACCTACTGGAAACTCTATTTAGGCTACAGGGAGGACCCTTTCGCAGCCCGCCTCCATAGCTCTCAAGGACCATCTACTGTCCACAGGTTGGGAACCACTGATATCGGCGATGCCGGTGGGCAAGCCAGTAAAAAGCGAGTGCTTTAGTATAGTTAGTTAAACCTGATATTTCCGCACTTAGCTTCATAGTTAGGTCATTGTACGTAGTAAGCTCTGAGGTAAGTATATTAATACTTCAGACACCCAGGTTTCCTTACGATAACTTCCTGCACAGTTAGCGAGTCGTATTGCTACTAAATAGAAAACCAAGTCATTGGTACACGCCGGGATTCGAACGCACGACCCTTTGACTGTGAAGCCGGCGTTCTACCGATGCGCTACTACTGCTCTGTGCTTTAGTGTGAGTAGAGCCATTGGATTTAGTAGAAATAACGACTAAGACGATCGGTTCACACCGCTCTGCTTATTAACCCGCGGGTATTGTGTCTGACAGCGGTGGTAGCATAGTGGGTAGAACATCGGACTCGGAAGCGAGAAACCCTGGTTCGATCCCCAGTGCGGGCATGTACCTATGACTTGGTATTCTAAGGGCCAATTTTTCAATAGTCAGATAAAACTAACCTGGAGAATAAATTGCATGCTGTCACTGTCTAAATCATATGACAAGACAGTGACAACATCAGTTTTATTCTCCAGTTAAGTTTTATCTGACTATTGAAAAATTGGCCCTAAGTTATGTACATTTGTGAATTTGTAGTAGCAATACCACTCGCTAACGGTGAAGGAAAACATCGTGAGGATACCTGAGTGTCTGAGCTATTCATATACCTCAGCGCTTGAAATCGCCAGTCCGCGGTGGGCACGCGTGGTGATTAAGCCCATACTCTCTCTCTGAGAGAAGGCCTGTGCCATACAGTGGGACGTATATAGGCTGCTTATGTATGTAGTGTGTCTTGCCCATAGAAACAGGCGTCAGCTAGAAATGGCTTAGTTTTTACCCGACTGCGGCGAAGCCCAAGAGGAGGGTAATGTGTTTTTCTCGTATGTATGCCCTTTCTATGTTCCTCAGATTTTGACAAATAAGATCTCAATCGATTTGTCGTGTTTGTGCGACTATCGTAGGCTGTATGAAATCAGCATAAATCCCTTAAAAATTAAGTACTTAGAAAGTCAAAAGCAAAAACTTAAATAAAAAATAACCAGCAACCCGAATGCTGAGCATTATAACTAGGTACTAAGTAGACGGGAGACAAATTTAACAATATAACTTGTGCAAGGTTGGTCCCGCCTGCTTAGGTACCTAGGTAATGCTTAGCAGTCGGGTTGTTGGTTATTTTTAAATAATGTGAAGAAACCTGGGTTACTGTATATATAGAATGACAAATGACGACCTCGTGGCGCAGCGGTAGTGCACCTGCATACCATGCGAGAGGTCCCGGGTTCGAATCCCGGCTGGGGACAAAAAAAACCCCAGGTCTTGGATGTTTACATGTTTGTGATGTCGTTGTTTCTGGTTCCCACGACACAGGGTATCCTAGTGTGGGGCCAGAAGCAATGTATGTGCCTGTATGTAAATGTTTATGTTTATTTTATTTTCTCCAGAACAATCTAGATTGTTTTGTCTAACTCATTCATTAACGTTCATTAAGTCGCAGTTTCTGTGCTACTTTGAATATATAAGCAGCCTATATACGTCCCACTGTAGGGCACAGGCCTTCTCTCAGAGAGAGAGAGAGTATGGGCTTAATTTCAAGCGCTGAGGTATGTGAATAGCTCAGACACCCAGGTTTCCTCACGATGTTTTCCTTCACAGTTAGCGACTGGTATTGCTACTATAACTTCACAAATGTACATAACTTAGAAAGAAAAGTCATAGGTACATGCCCGCACTGGGAATCGAACCTGGGTCTCCCGCTTCCGAGTCCAGTGTTGTATCCACTAAGCTACCGCCACTTTGAATAAAACCTTTTCATTTCAATTATGTCTATTTTTTCTCAGTACTAGTGGGCTTGATCGCCAACGCCGCAGCTCTAGACATCACACTTCTGGACGTGCCAGGTCTCAGAGCCAGGATTGACGACAAAAACCCATATGGGGGGCTCAACCTGCTTCTAACCAGAAGTAAGTACACGACCTGGCAGGAATCATCAAGGAACAGCACCGCAACAGCATTTTGATCGTTCAAATCATATTAATTTTCAATTGTCTTCGCGGTTCTTGATAATAGATGTTATAATAGGGGAATAAAAATATCATAGATGTACAAACTCACGTCTGTTGAGTATTTCTTTACCCAAAACCGGCCAAGTGCGTGTCGGGTCACGCGCAGTATAGGGTTCCGTAGAAGGAGGCGTTTTTACCTGCTTTACTAACAACTTCATCAAAGTAGTTTTCAATGGAATTTGTACGAAGTTTTGCTTTTGTAAGTTTGTCGCCTATTACTCGTTAACTTGTAAAGCCCACTTAGCCGTGATAGTTTGGCTTTTAAGTTCATTTCACTATATGCTACTGCCCAGAATTTTTTCACGTTTCCACAATTAACCGTTTAGCCAGGAGAGGGGTGGACGCCCTACTCTAACAAAAATTCTAAGGTCGGCGGACTAAAGAACATAAGTCAATAATAATTGTTGTTTTAAACAAAATCATGAATTAAAACAGCAATTTGCTTAATATTTGCAAAAAAACATGTTATTGCAGATATTTTGTGAAAATTTCAAGTTTCTACCTTTAGCGGTTGGGGAGAATTATTCTTTCCTCCTTCCGAAGCCTTTGTAGGTCAGATAAACAGACATACTGACATCACAGGCATAGTAATAGTAATAGGGCCCCGTTAGCGCCCTTCGGTTACGGAACACTAAAAATAATTTCCTACTTTCTGCCACCAGATGGCGTAACTGAGGTTGTGTCGGTGATCGGGCGGCGCACGGGCGCCATCAAGGACGTGGTGCAGGATGGTGACGTCATCATCCAGTTCGCCAACGACACCACAGTGCGGATCACCACGGACCCAGTCGCGGACGGCCGTGGACAGGTCATCACACTCACTTGGGAGGCCCCGAAGAACATTCGGCTTGAGGACTGCGTTAATCTGGGTGAGATGCGACCTTCTCTTAGAAGAGTGTAGTGTTGACGTGTAGATTTTGCGGGGTAAAGAAAGAAATGGCGTGCTTTAGGGGAGGCCTATGATGTCCAGCAGCGGACGAAAACGGGTCGACTGATTGAGTACACCACGACGGGTACCGCGTCCACTCCATCGCAAACTAATGTCATAAAGAAGGAGAAACATCTCGTGCGACAATTGGGTATTTGACAAAATATCAAAACTTTTAAAACGGAATTTTGTATGAAAATACTGGCTTATGACGTCACATTTCATAGCACTCTTTTTATGTTTAATCTATTTAAAAATTGTAATAACTAGTAATTGACTAAAAGAGATACATTTTCCGAGACATTTTGTAATTTTTGTTTTAATCGAGCATATGAAATAATTTATTGTTGATCGTGTCAAATACCGTATTGCCGAGATATCGCTGGCCGTCATGGCCCCAGATTTTGGCTCTCACAAATTGTGGCTTCAACTTGTAACTATGAATTTGACGCATTACCGAGCTATCGGAAGAAATTACTAGTCAGTAAACGTGTTAGTGGAAAAATAACAAACCGAACACGCTCGATTGCATAAAACGTTGCCCCTTAACGAGTTACAAATTACAAGCTTTAACTTCTAAGTGCAAAATACTTGGCAGAACAATGGTATACTTAGATAGGTACCTCACTAATCATGGCTGGAAGCGTCGAGCGGCACAAAAAATTAAACGCGTTTTCCTTAACGAAGTGGCGTTTATTGGCAGCATTAAAGAGGTAAATAAACGTTAGTATAAATCTACGAAATATCGTCATCGTCATACGAAAATTAAATCACCATCCTCGATTTTATAAATAAATGTCAGCTGTTCCATATATGAAACAGATGATCTACTTACGTTCGACATAATCTATAATTGAAGTTATTTGAATCAATGAATAGGTACCCCTAAGTTTCACCGAAACTTTCTGAAACAACCTTCACAGATCAAATGAAATGTTCTGAAATAAAAATTGTTCGAACCACTAGAACCTTTACCAAGGTTGACATCCCCGTTACACATGCTTGATAGAAGATAGTCTAATTTACCTTTGGTCTACTGTCGCTATTCACTGAAATCCAAATAAGTTCGAATAAACCATCAATAGGTTTCACTCTAGGCACCAGACATTGGTACGGCGGACCGCAGCAGAAACGCCAGTACTGGCCCATCGAGAAGCTCATCCTGCCGGACTATTCCTACGTCACAAAGGAAGCTGACAACTGTGCGATAGCTGAGCCCTACTGGCTCAACTCCGAAGGGATATTCTTCTACTTCGACAAGAAAGTTCCGCTGTTCATCGACCAAAATGACCTGGAGAAGAACGCAGCTTGCTTCGTTGCCCATATAAAGCCCCCCTATTCAGCCAAGAGGGAACGCAACGAGCTGATCTACGCCATAGGTATCCTGGAAGATGTGAGGCAAGCTCACGAGTACGCCGTCCAAAACTACATCGGAAAACCCACCGGAATACCGGACCAGAGAATGATACAGTACCCGATTTGGTCGACTTGGGCGCGCTACAAGAGAGACGTGGACCACAACGTTGTGATGAGATTCGCCGATGAGATCTTGAGCTATGGTTTCCCCAACAGTCAGCTAGAAATTGATGACCTCTGGGAGGTCTGCTACGGGTCCCAGACGGTGGACACGAGTCGTTTCCCCAACATGAGGAACACCGTCAATCAGCTGAAATCCAAAGGGTTCAGAGTGACGATTTGGACCCACCCCTTCGTGAATAAAGCGTGCGAGCCATGGTACTCAGAAGCTTTGAGAAATGGGTGAGTTTTGTATTGCTGTATTCTATCCTACACACGCGCTTTATCCTGAGATTTCACCTAGAGCATGTAATAACCCCGGAGTTTTCGTATGATGTTTCACTACTGCAATGCCGTAACGTTTAAACAATGCGATCTGTTGAGACTGAGCTGGGCCTCAAGAAACCACTGATATTTTTTTCGCGATTTAAAAAGTAGACCCACAGTAATAGTAATTGTCCTTATAACCCAAGAATGTACTAAGCTGACTGATTGGTGTAGATGATGAGCCAGTCTACTCCATCTAAAAATTTGTTTCCGGCTCTATAGATTCGTAGATTCCCTATGGACTATATATCTACTTGATATTACCTAATAAGTAGGCTAACCCGGCTTCAGAAAACGAGTCGTGATTGCTTATGCCTACACTGTTAGGAATACCTTATTTCAGTATTCCTAATTATTGATATTGGGAAATTAGGTACAACTCAACATTTATTTGCACAACATTTACACAGCGACGACGACCCAACCTCACCAAGAGCGGTAGTAGTGCCCCTTTGCTTCACATAGGTTTAAACTTTAGCATGTACTTTGTTTTCATTTTGTTTTCTTAAGTTAAATACGTACACATTAATTTGTAAATTTATGAATTTACCACTTTTAGCTAACGGTTAAGGAAACAATTGCGAGGAAACCAAAGTGTTTCAGATGTTCACGTAGGTACCTCTGCGTATTGAAATCGGCAACGCGCGATGGGTTCGCACGGTAATTAAGGGCATACACTATTTGAGAGACCACATATCGGCAAGCGCAGTGTAGGACGACCAGCCAAAAGATGGACAGATGACCTCATCCAAGTGGCAGGAAGACGCTGGATGCAGGCCGCTTCCAACCGGTCTTTTTGGCCTATGTGGCAGTGGACTTCTTGTGGCTGAATGATGATGATGATGACTATTTGAGAAAAGGCCTGTACCATGCAGTGAGACGTATAAAGGCTGCCTTTATTGTAACCTGACCCATCCCTCAATTTCACAGTTACCTGGTGATGTCGGAGTATGGGTCGGCGGAGACCAGTTGGTGGAACGACAACGGTACGACCACGGCCTACGTGGACTTCACCAAGCCAGCGGCCAGGAAGTGGTACATGGATCGCCTGCAGAAACTGGTCGATAATTACGGAATAGACAGTTTCAAGTTCGACGGAGGAGAGTCGAGTTGGTCACCGCAGGTGAGAAGGGGAAATGTTTTAAGTTCAGCAGCATCTGATCTGTGGGTTTGGTCAGATGAGATTTTTTTTTAAGTAGCCCCTATTATGTCTTACTGCTAGGCAAAGGCCTGCCCTTTAGCTCTCCACTCCTTCCTGTTCATGACCACCTCCTGCCAACCCAGTAGAAAGTTTGTGAGGTCCCGCATCTCCGCTTGGATCGGCCACGTTTGCGATATCCGTCACATGGAACCCAGTCAGTGACGATTTTCGCCCAGCTGTCTGGGCCCATACGGCTTACGTGGCCCGCCCAAGTCCACTTCAGCTTGGCGGTTGCAGCTCAAACATCGACAATTTTGGTTCTGGAGCGCAGTGTTTTGTTACGGATTTTATCAATCCTTTTACACCCAGTGAGAAAATAAAAGTCTTTATTCCACCTCTTCAGCGAAAGAGACGTTTAGATGAAGTGTCATTTAGCTAGTTTTTTTTTTTGGATACGTAGTTACCCGTTCTCTTCCCACTCTGTTTACGTCTTCGTCCATCTACCGTCAATCCGCTTAGCCAAAATCCATCACCACATTCTAACCCTTAATATTGTATGTTCTATAGAAGTCTGTTCTATTTTAACTTCGAAACACCTAAAATATTGTGTCAGTCAACCTGTGTAATAAGTACGACATTGTGCTCACAGATTCCGATCCTACAAGGCGACATCCGCGATCAGCCGGGCGTCATAACAGCCGACTACGTAAGGGAGGTCGCTCTTTTTGGCCCGATGGTTGAAGTGCGCGCTGGATACCGGTATGTGAAATCATCCATGATTTTAAGTAGCATTAAAAAGCGCCTCAGGGACGCCTCACAGAGGCGAGAACAAATGGTTTTCACGCGATTCTCAGGAACCGAACTGCTTCTCTGCTAGGCCGGGTGCGTGGCAGCTCCAACAGCATTCTACAGACCATATCAGACAAAATTAATTGTCCCATTTTGAGACATTGGGTGAAAATGCATGTCGCAATTTGTAAATAATTTGATATTAATATTATAATTTGTATATTGTATGATGACTAACATAGGATAAGTTCTAGTAATAAACTATATGGATCATTGGTCTGAAATAAACATATATTATATATTATTATAAAAACTTGCAATTCATGTTGAAAAGTTTTTACGTTGGACTGTCACTGACTGTGAATCGAGGATCTAGCAATATTCATGTACTTAAAGTAAAAAGTTCTGTATCTTTTTTAATGCCGACTCTCTCACGACTTCTCAGAACCCAAGATCTTCCAATTTTCGTGCGGATGATTGACAAGGATACGTACTGGACCTTCGAGAACGGCCTGCCGACCCTCGTCACCACCCTTCTCCAGATGAATCTCAACGGCTATCCCCTGGTTCTGCCAGACATGATCGGTGGGAACGGCTACAATGAGCCCCCGAGCAAGGAGCTATTCATTCGGTGGCTGCAAGCCAACGTGTTCATGCCCAGCATGCAGTTCTCGTACGTGCCGTGGGACTTTGACAATGAGGTAAGCTGCTTTTATAGCTTTTAATTGCTGTGTTTTTCTATAGTTTATTTTATTGAGATGTAACTTCAAAATTGTGATAATTTATTAACCAGATATAATACTAGATAATAATTAATCATTAGTTTTGTAAATAACTGTCCGTGAAGAGTGTTGTTGCACGCCTCTAATTGAGTGTTTGGATTTTGAGCTCTATAATGTGTCGATAATATTTTAACCTAAAATCTGCTAGCTGCGTCTATTAAATAAATCTCGCAAAATAACGACCACTAAAGAACAATTCAAACTAACAGAGACTCATTGAAGAAGGAAGCTCAGAAAAATCAGGGTATGGTTGGATGTAGCAAGCGTTGATTAGCAAGAAATAGAAAGGGCAAGAAATGAAGAGCTTGCTTACAACTTCTATTTGAGAAGTAACACAAGATGTTAGGAGACGTTTAATTAGTGCGCCATTATTTGCCGGTGGCTCATACATGCTCAAATATAATTATAGGGTGTATTGTAAAATCGTTCTTTCCAATTTCTTATCTACAGCTAGTGTAAGTTTTGTGTTTGATGAAGCATGAAGTCCATACACTTTTTGTTGTGTTAGACAACAGGCGAGAATCTGTTATTAGCTCTTAGTTACCTATTGTAAGATCAACTATAGATTTGTAAGCTGATGATTCTCCAATCTGAATAAATAAAATAAATGTAGTATAGAAGGAAGCAGGAAAAGCCCGTATTAAACTTTTTAGGGCTAAACCATCCCTATTAGCTTAACGTGGGTAGTCTCAAGTAGATACGAGAGTTTTCGAAGTTGATTATATTAATGAGTAAAGCAACCAGTTCTCTAGAACATAAATTTGTTTACGATTTTCCAAGCTCTTTTCTCAGAGAAAGAGAAACGAAAAGAAACCGAAAGAGCGCCTGTAAATCTGTCGGGTCAACATGTAATTTTCAGAACTTTCTAGTTTCTACAGTGTTTCGTTTACCGTCAACTTGGTGAGCTCTTGGGATCTATTGATGAGGATTGATTCTTATCTTGTGTACTGCTTCTCCCAGACGATTGCAATAAGCCTCCGCTACGTGGATCTGCACGCAAAATACGCGCCGCAGATCATCGCCGCCTGCAAGCGCGCCGTAAGCGAAGGTGCCCCCGTCAACCCGCCCATCTGGTGGATCGCACCGACCGACGTCACGGCCCACGACATTTGGGATGGTAAGTCAATTGAGAATAAAATCGAATCGAATAAATCACAGCAGTGCAAAGCAGAGGAGAGACTTGCAGAGCGTGCTGGATTAGAATAGTTTCGCTCGCCTGGCTTCCCAAAAAAAACGAACAATTATATTTCTAAATTAGCGCTGGGTCGGTGCTAAACATCTCGGAAGGCAATAACTAAGTCAACGCTTACGATATTTGGGACGGTAAGTAAGTCAATTGAGAATAGAATAGGGCAAATCATAACAGAGCACATCACATCAGAGCGGACCAGTTTGCTTAGCATGCATGCTTTGAGAAAGATTTTTCTCGCCACATACTGCGCTCACGTACCTATTTATTTATTTATTTATTCAGGTATGTAGATGTAGGATGTGAGAGGGTCAGCGCAAGTTCTTGTCCTGTCCCACCTTTCTGCATGTGTGCATGCTAAGCGGACATAGTAGAGTAGAATAGCTTCTCTTCGTCACCTCCAAATATAAATCAATAATAAAAGGTCGTTGGTCACCTATCAATCCCGTCCATTGCCTTACCAATGGACAGGTGACTAAAAGGATTGACACCACCAGTGAGCTCTATCCATTGGGTAGATAGACAGTATGCACTGAAGATCATTGCCACCTGCAAGGGCGTGTAGATTGGGTTAACCGAAATTACTGGCCCCGATATCGAGGATAGTAGTGAGTTGGTTCCATGTAAAAAATCTGTCCCAAACACCTGAGTAGTCACTTAAACGTTGAGTCATCAGGCAGACCTAAGTTAAAGCTAAGTTATGTCCTGATTGTTCAATGAATTCCTGATTGCTCAAGTCAGAAAGCATTGGACGAGATTGAGAAGGAAGAAAGAAATTGTTACATCTGAAGTATGGTATGATCAGCGATTGAAATCTCCAACCGTTATGGGCATTCGTGGTGATCAAGAAATGCCAAAAGTGTCTCTGTGAGAGATAACTTTTGTTTGTGCCCTGCGGTGGGGCGTATCATCATCAACCCATTATGTCCCCACCGAGGGGCACGGGTCTCTTCCCTGAGGAAGGTATAGGCCATACTCCACCACGGGGGCCAAATCCGGATTGGTGGAGGCTTGTAGACTAGTGGCTCGTCTACTGTCAGAAGTTGTCAAGCCGCCCTAAGGCCTCTGACTTGGCTTAACGACTGCCATCTATCGACGGCAGCCGGCACCAACAGCTTAACGTGCCTTGCGAAGCACGGAACCGCTCGGAAAAATGCCACTAGCGTTAGGCATAGACGGCGACCCATCCATGCACTGAACGCGCCCTGTGTTGCTTAACCTTCGTGATCGTTTAAGATCACTCAGGCAGTCGGGGCTACGAGCGACTCGACGACGGTGGGGCGTATGCAAAGTAGTAATTTAAGATAGTGAGGGGAACTTACTCATTGAAGATGGACTGAGCTGTGGATAGCTCGGCTACGAGGTTTCTGAAAGACTACCCTTAACATTTGGAGCAATTCATTCACTCATTGTGTATATTTATAGATTTAGGAAATATGCTCGAACATTACTCCCAGTTTCTGATTTAAGAATGTTCTCCCACAGAGTACCTCCTCGGCGAGACGATCCTGGTGGCTCCAGTCATGGAAAAGGGGGCGAGGTCGCGCGACGTGTATCTTCCAGAAGGTCGCTGGGCGGCGCAGGGCGACCAGACGCGAATGGTCAACGGCGGCGACTGGCTCCGCAACTACCCGGCCCCGCTAGACACTCTGCCCTTCTTCGTCAAGAGTGTGTAGGTTATTAACACGATTTAGAGCCCTGTAATTGCTGTATTAAATAATTAACTGATAATAATACGAGATGTTTTGTAATTTATTTACTGATTCCCTGAACTTGATACCCTCCCTGCGTCGATACCTTCATTACTGGTGACCACCACACCAGAATTCTCAGTTTTTCTCTTAGTTTAACAAAAACGTAGTGCACCAAGCGCCACCATCAAGGCGGTGGTAGCCTAGTGGGTAGAACATTGGACTCGGAAGTGAGAGACCCAGGTTCGATTCCCAGTGCGGGCATGTACATTTGTTTTCTAACTTATGTACATTTGTGAAGTTATAGTAGCAATACCACTCGCTGGCGTGAAAGAAAACATCGCGAGGAAACCTGAATGTTTGAGCTATGCACATAGGTCAGCGCTTGAAATCGCAAATCCGCGGTGGGCACGCGTGGTGATTAAGCCCATACCTCTCTCCCTTAGAGAAGGCATGTGCCCTACAGTGGGACGTATATAGGCAACAACAACAATGCATCTAAATTCAGTCGGAACTAGTGAAATAGTGAACCCACGAAATAGTAAACGCAGCGTAAGACGCCCATCAGCTCGCTGAACCCAGGAGCTGAGGCAATTGCTATAATCGGCTGGATGAGGATGGCTGAGGGCAGAAAGAAGTGGCGTCTTTGGGGAGGCCTACGTCCAGTAGTGGACGGGCGATTGGTCCTTAAAAGTAAGTGGAGACGCTTACCTATTGCCGTTCCCCAGTTTGTTAGCTACGATTAACATTTTAATTGCATGTTGAGTTTGAGTTAGATGTCACAGGTTCGAGACGTGTGTTTATATCGGCATGTGTGCGAGTAAACTGTGGAGTCCTCTGACAAATCTCCTGAATCTTACTCGAGCTGTAATACTCAAGCTTGTGGGCACCCTTGTGGGCACAGTGACCATGCCCATAACCTCCCACAACCCTAATAGACTTGTGACGTCACACTTTCACGGTCTATTGAGATGTAACAACAGACCTATTGAGATCGATAGGCTGACGATATTATATATCAGAAATCAATAATTTATTTCAACGTAAAGAATTTACATTCTGTTTGCTGAATGTCAATGTACTATGTTACTATGTTAGCCGCTGCCTTCGGGCCGTATTTGTAGTGGAGAAAAAGGCAGCGGGAAAAAAAAACTCCACTCTGATCATCTTTTCTCAAATCATCTTAAACTTATACATCAAAGTTATAAAGTAACCTTAAAAGCCGAAATAACACTTCTTACAAAAGTAGGAAAAACATTAATGCTGCGGCCAGACACACGAACAGCACCCGTTCACGAGCATAACGCAGGGGTCAGCCATCACCAGTCTCAACCATTTTAGAGGGAGATAGGTGACCCGGCCACCACGCCGCCTAGCAAACCTGCTATACAATGTATCCCTGCCTAAACCTGCTATCTAATGCCTTAAATAACAAAAACCCACGCCTGTGTCCGGGTGGGGTAGGCAGAGGCCAGGGTTTGCCACTTGCCGCGAACCTGACATATCATCAATGATATTTCGCTTCATTAACATTCATTAGTCGTTGCATGCACGCGCACGCCGGTTTCGGGCAAGTACTTTTGATCCAATGCATTAGTCAAATAAAAAATATAATCGTGCGTGATTCAATACTAAGCGGTGGTCCGTTAGCGCCTCGGAAGTTGTCTGCGAGAGAGCTCTGAATAAATAAACTTACGCCTGTATTCCAGAGGAGTACGCAGAGACCAGGGTTTGCCACTTGCCACAATCCTGACGAAGCTCATTCGCTTCATCAACATTCATCGTTACATGCACGCAGGGTAAAAAAAGTTGCCAATTATTGGATAAATCTAGGCCGATGATTAAAATATGTTGGGAATAAGTGGGAACTTGCCTTTGAAATTATTTTTAAACATTTGCGATGGGCGGACCTTGTGGTCCCAGCCAAGAACAAAACCATTAAACTGAACCTTGATCGAAGAGACTTTGGGTGAGGGGAATATAAACAAAGTCTTATTTTTCTATAAATACCGAATAATTTATTTCATAATTATTAAAACACACCTCGTCAAAATAAATAGCTACTTAAAATACCAAAAAATTTACATCAAAATAAGTACAGATGCCGGCAAACATCTTTACCAAAGCGAGCCAGTCAATTTTTAGGACTCTTTGACAGAATAACAGAAAACCACGCGATTGGTTGATAAGTCGGTCACTGAACTTTATTTTCCCACTCGAGCAGCTTTTTGCTTAAATGTGTGCAGGCATCTCTACATTACGGTGCAAGTCTGAAGTTTCCGTCTTCTGCATGGTTTTTTAATGACTAAGCCACGAATTGTTTAGACCACTTGGTCCATGAAACACTTGGTCTTCACAGGATTGCAGTACTTATCTATTCGAGTAAAAAGTAAGGCAGCGTATCCAGAGGAGCTGGGTAGTCTTCGATCCAGACGGGGCCCTGGTAGAGGTCACCAGTGTTGCCGTCGCGCCATGACCCTGCAGGCAAGTAGATCGCGCGAGACACTGCGCCTTCTTCGAGCACTGGTGCCGCTAGGAGGCTCTCGCCGAGGAGGAATTCTGGTAAAGATAGGACATTGAATTACTGCATACGTGCATTGGCCGGCCATCGTTTTCAGGGGTCAATCCCCTCTGAAAAATAACTTAACATACGCTAATGTAAAGTAGAGGGCAGTGATGGTGATGATGATAATGGTCACGGATACATTTGCGTCCTGTTCCAAGATGTTACGCCATTGGTATTGTATTGCATGACATGAATCATTACGTTGCTTCAGTGCGCGTCACCATTGATAGACCGATTATCTTTAATTGGCACTTTAGCGAGCCCTCAGATCATAACAAATTACTTAATAGCAGTCCTCGAACGCAGTTTATACCTACAGCTAGTCACAGGTCCTCGAGTGTTTACTAGTCTTAAGGAACTTAAGTGTTGTCTTCGTTGGAGAAAGCTCTTTAAGACGCAACCGATAATAATGTTTATGCGAAGGTAGTTTTTCCCTCGTGGATATGCAATTTATCGGACGTTGATGCTGACTTAATCATATTAGCAATACCAATATTTCTCTGACTCTGCAGTTGAAAGTTTTCGTTTTCATTTGCTTACTAAAACCGCCTTTGTAAATACGCACTAAATAGAAACTATAGGTACTTCACTAACTTCAACCACAAGTAGCGCTGACAGTATTCTTTATCGCGGTACGGTTGCATTCAGAATGTTAGATGCCTTTGCAAATTGACGAGTTTGATTATTTCCTCATGGAACAGATCTTACAGGTCTCAACCAAACTGAATTGAATTGTTCCCAACAAAAAAAAAAGAATCAATGAAATCGGACAACGAGGGGAAGATACAAATATAAATTAGACGAACTGGAGAAACTTGAAAAGAAAAGAAGCCTTTAAATAGGTTTTTATAAAATTGTCCTCATCACGGGTTAGTGCAACAAAAATAATATAATCATGTAGGTACAGCGTTTCCATTCCGACGTAAAAACCTAACTGCAAAGTGGGTTACTCGGGGCTGCAAGTAATGTAAATTACTTCGGCCAGATGTCGCTGCCTGTACTGTAATACAGAGAAGTTTGTAAAGAGGCTCGAAATTTCGCCGATGCCTGCACTTGCCCATTAGCTCAGTTGGGAGAGCGCTGGCACGGTTAGCCAGAGGTCGCGGGTTCAAGTCCCGGCATGGGAGGTTAGCCTCTAAATGGGTTTTTTAAATTGTCCTCAGCACGGGTTAGTGCAACAAAAAGAATATAATCCTAAAAAGAAGTCTGTTAAAAACTCAAACATTTCCTTACCGTCCCAGATGCCAAGAGCGGTGGTGTCTGTAGGGTCGATCCACCAGATGGGCGCGTTGACGGGGGTCCCGTTGGCGACGGAGGCCTCCATGGCGGCCACGGTGGTGTCAGCGTAGTCGGCGTGCAGCTGGGTATAGCGGCGGGAGATTTCTATGGCCTGGGATTAGGTGGACGCTCATTTAGACTCCTTTTTGGTCTTTGGATCAGACTGTCTGGATCTAGCTTTCAGTGCTCTAGATCCAGCATACCGGGTATTTCAGGATGGTGAAACTTAAGGGGGCTAGAATTTCCTAGCGTCTAGGTATGACAGATACCTGCATAGAAACTTAGCAAGTGCGTTATGGTCGTCCCAAATATCTTGAGTGTGTCCAAACCTTTCCAAATTTCAAGCATAATCTCTATAATGCCCGACAGAAAACTTCAACAAAAATCTGTGCTTTCGGGATGAGTTTGCGATGGACACGTAAGAGAATTTTTAATTCGAGTTGTGAGTTTTTTTTTATTAAACTAACGTCCGCAGAATTCTAAATCATATTTCGTATCCCTCCGTGTCGTGAAATGTCTGTGTTAATTTGGTCTCTGCATTATCATTTCCGGTTTCTCGTACACTAACAATTTATTAATCTGCCGATAACTTGTTTTGTTTTTTTTATCTATGTTGGTCAGCTGCCCGCTATTAACAGCAGTTTAACACTATGTTATAACCTAGGAATAACAGGGACTATGACAATCCTAGAAAGCCTCATTCAAAGCTGAGACACTTACCTCATCATCATGATCCCAAGGCACGAAGGAGTACTGCAGCGCCGGCATGAACACATTAGCCTGGAGCCACCTGACGAAGAGTTCCTTGCTGGGCGCCTCATTGTAGCCATTGCCTCCAATCATATCAGGAAGGACGAGGGTGTAGCCGTTAAGGTTCATCTGCAGAAGGGTGGTGACCAGCGTCGCGAGGCCGTTGTTGAAGTCCCACAGCGTGTCCTTGTCCACCATGCGGATGAAGATCGGGAGATCTTGGGTCCTGTTCGAGTTAACGCAAAGATTAAAAAGGCATAGCCTTAGATCCACCACAATCTATATTAGTGGCTCTCTACGAAGTATTATAAAGTGGCTCCCTATTCGTATGCGGCACAATGTTCACTTGTACAATTTACTAAGAAATCCGAGTGCCCCATAGTACCTACTTGCGGGAAAGATTCTCGCTGCTAACTCCACGTGTTAGAACACAGAGGGCTTGTGATTTTACGACTTTGCAAGTTCCTGTCTGCAACTCACAGTTTTACTTTAAGTCCTTTTCTGTGAGTGCTGCTCGCATGTGGAAAAGTCTAGCCAAATCTATCAGCTCTCCTTGATGCCGTCTGTTGCTGTCTTCAAGGCTAAATTGAAAGAGCACTTCCTTTCTTCACTATTACAATATGTTTACTATGCTTATTTATTTATTTATGTTTTGTTTTGTTAGTGTTGTTATATATTATTATCTCATAATTAGGTCTCTGTAATTTAAAACTTTATAGGCAATAAATATTTAAGTAGTTATATACATAGTACATATGTATAATTGTATTGGGCTAATCTTGGCTAATATATAAGATATTTTGTTAATATATTAATAACTAATATATAAGACAATTTCCTAACGAACAAATTTGATACCTAATTGAGTTAATACGAGTGATTTTCGAGTCCTGCGAGGCAGACAACTTTAAAAACGCGAAAATTTGCTGCTTCATTAATTTTGGTATAATTTTCGATATTGTTAAAATCGTTTATGAACAGATTTTGTTGGTGCAGTGTTTATTGCTGATCAAACATGAGAGGTAATTCTTGCACAAAGTGGGCCTTACGGGCCTTAGTGGCCAGCGCACCTCAGAGTTTAGTGCACCTACCTCATTCCAGAGCGGACCTCGATCATGGGCCCGAACTCGGCGACGGCCCTCACGTAAGTCTGGACGATGTGACCGGGGTGCAGGTCGATGTCGCCGTTCTGGACTGGGATCTGGTCTCAGTGGTAAAGAATACAATATTGATCAACCTACTGTCTTAGTTGAAAAAAAAAAACAATAGAGTCGCCAGTTTTTATATGTTTTTTTGAGAAAAATTTAAGAGCCTGGGCTGGATATTTTAATTTGGGGTGCTTTAATTAATTTTTAAAGCGAAAAAAAAGGAACCAGAATTTACGCAACCGGAAGTACGTCATGCACGGAAGTACGTCATCAACTATGACCCTGTACACAACGACTATACCATGCCACGTAACAACTATACCATGATCGAGTCACAAGAACTCTTTAAATAAGCCAAACTAGAAAGACTCTTAATCTGTGCAAACGTAAAATATATTATATTATATTTGTTTTTTTACGGAATCCCGAGATGTTAATATCTTGGCTTTTTTATTAAAAAATATTAAACCTACTTTCACTCACGTGTGAAAATACAAGAAATCAGTGAATATTATTAATTTGTAATTGTAGCATTACATTTAGTGACCTGATTTAAAATGAAGTATCATTTGTAACCTATTGTCAGCGTTGTGCTGAGGAAGTGATCCCTCAGCGCTGATTTTCAGTCAGTGCCAACGGTAACCCACGAGTAATAATGGATTACGGAGTGCGTGCCGTGGTGCATTTAAAACGAATTAAATCAAATACAATATGTGATTAATGATTGTGATTAATATGGTGCATTTAAAAAAAATATCAAATGCAATAGGTATATGTGCAATATGTAAATGATTGCTTTATACTCGTATATTCTACATCTGATTGATTTGATGTATACTTACTTAGGTACAATAGAAATGTCAAATGTAGAAATGAAATAGCAAAATAACCTTGCTTTCTAGTCCTGCCCTCCTCTACAAATAAGCCCTAGCAGCATTGGCTTACCTATAAGTAGGTAATTATTTTCCAGGGTTTCTGACCCTGAAAGGCAATGGCCCGCCACACCAAGTCCCAACGCATGTTAGCAGTAATCAAACAGACTAGAGGTCCCCCCTTCTCAGTTTAATTTTAAGCATTTTTTTTTCTTTTATTGTTATTACTATGCAAAGATTTATTACATATTTTTGTACCTACTAATTTAGCTCAACAAACTTTGTTTTTTTTTAAAACAAAAATAATATTTGCACACCCTGACGGGTAGAGCATGCTTGTGCCATAATTTTAAGTTACCACCTACATCATTTATAATTACCATGCTTTAGCAAATAAATACTCTTACTATTACTTACTCTTACCCTTATATACGTAAATGCCTAGCAGCTCACCTGGGGAGACCAGCTTGACTCGCCAGCGTCGAACTTCACGCTGTCGATGTCGTAAGTCTCGATGAGATTGCGGACCCTGGCGGACCACCAGGAAACGGCGTCAGGGTTGGTGAAGTCCACGTAGCCGGGGATAGAGCCGTTGTTGTTCCACCAGGAGGAGTCAGGGCTGCCGTTTTCATCCAGGACCAGGTAGCTGGTGGAAATGTTGGCGTTAGGCTCAGGCCAAACACATGAGACGTTGGGGCGAGGACGGGGGGAGTCCCGAGACTTTGTATATATATAATTTGCGCCCTCGCCGCGTCTCATCTGTGTGACCTGCTCCTCAGTAGACATAAGACGGAGATTGGGCTCTAGATTTTTTTAATGATAGTAATTCAGTCGTGATAATAGTGCAAACTTACCCGTTGTTCAATGCCTCTGAGTACCAAGGGTCGCAATCCTTGTTGATGAAGGGATGCACCCAGATGGTGACCCTGAATCCCAGACCCTTGATGTCCTGAATCAGCTGCTTAAAGTCGGGGAGCTTCCTCTCGTCGACGGTCAGGGATCCGTAGCAAATCTCCCAGAGGTCGTCGATCTCAAACTGGGCGTTCGGAAACCCTGTGTTGGCGATCTCGTTGGCGAAGGTCCAGAGGCTGTCCTGGTCGATTTCGCGCGAGTACCTATGATCAGGCAGATTAGATGAGGAGTTCTAATATAAATTGAAAAATCTTTATAATCTAGATGCCTTAGCGGAAAACAACAGAGAGCAAGCTATGAGAGCAAATACAGGAAAGCATTGCGTGATCTCGTGAAAGGACGTGGTAACTTCAAATCCACTTCTAGGTCAAGATGATCAATAAAGTTTTTCCAGTTCTTCTCCGTACGAGTAAGTAAACGGTCAATGAACATGTATTAGATAATCGTAGGTAGTGAGTTGAATAAAATAGGTACTGTAATACGCTACTTATTTAAAACGCGGATTACGAGTAATATTATAATTTTATTCTCTTTTTTATCGATGCCCTAGCCTAGCTGGGGATCGACTGACATCTAAAACAAAACGTAACGATTCCCTTCAAAATATTCAGAAGACGAGAAGGCTCTGCCAGCCAGCTTCTATAAAGGAGAATCGTTACAGTACCTTGCCCAGGTCGACCACACCGGGTACTGAATCATTCTGTAGTCGGGAATCCCTGAAGGCTTGCCGAGGTACGTGTCGACAGCGTGCTGGTGTGCCACCTTCGCGTTTTCAAAGAACCAAATGTCGTATTTGAGGACATTGTGTGTGCGCCTCATCGAGAAGGGCTCGGTGACTTCAGCGACGAAGCAAATGTGGTTGTCGAGTATGTTGTGGTAGTCCACAAAGAGGGGTGCCTCAGGGTGGATGTAGAAGTACTGTCCGGCGGAGTTGAGCCAGTAGCGCTCGGCCACGGCTGCGTTGTCTTCCTCCTTGGAGATTATGGAGTATTTGTTCAGGCGCGCCTTCTCCAAAGGCCAGTACTGTTGCTTGTGCTCGGGGCCGGCGAACCAATTCTTGTCGTCTGTTGATGAAGGAAGTGGGTGTGAAGAACGCATTTCTTCGCTATGCATGTATGAAAGGTTATCTTCTTCATATAGTATGACGAAGATAATTTAACAGTTAAGCTGTTAATGGTACTAACGTTAACGTTACCGGAGCAGCCATGTTTAGTTCCAGTAACTGAACATTTATATCCTTTTACCTCTTTGAATCTCCTCAAAGGGGTTATTAACCTTCAGGGTTCAAGTCTGAAAGTTTGGGAGATAGAATAGGTACCCCGTAGGTTTACGTACCCTTGCTACTTTTCATGTAAGTCTTGGGTGGTGCAAACAATCAGAATTCCTGGTAGGCCTAGGCCGCGGCTGCCAGACAAAGACACGCCGACGAACGATTCGTAGTGTTCCAACTCAAGATCTCAATACTCAATTGTAACTGAATCCTCAATACCCTGACTTTGATATATTATTACCGAAGCCGAAGCAGTCCTCGAAGACGCGATCGCTGGGCCCGTCCCATGAGACGCTGAGCTTCCAGCCACCGGATGCCTCATCGTATTCCAGGGAGGAGTCGAAAGCGACGTCGGAGTCGTCAGCGGCGATCTGCCGGCCGACGATGCCCTGGAAGATCGTCTCGCCGTCTGTGGGGGCAGTAACCGGTTTGAGGAAGTTCGACGGCAGGGTTCGATCTCCGTACAAATGCCAATACGCTGATGCCAGAGTGATGTTAGGTGTTAGCAGATAATTTGATGAGCCAGTTGACAGTCTTCAGACATTGAATTTTGTGTAGGTACCTGAAGAGCGTAAGCTGAAGGTTTTGGTATTCATTAACATAAATGGTAAGGAAACGGGATTCTTACGATTTACTTATTTTATAACATTTTACTTAGGTTTAAGAAATCATAAATTATAATTCTACTTTTCTGGTTGTGCTAGAATAGTACATTATGATACAAGTGTGGTATGTTGGTCATTACACTCGAGTCGGTTTTTAAGCCTGAGCCGAAGGCGAAGGCTTAATGGAGACGAGAAGTGTAATGACCAATGCTCACTTGTTTCATACGACGTTTTTCAACACACTTGCGAGGAAAAGTAAATAAAAGTTCACATTTATTTAAACTTAACAAACAGAAACCCATTTAAAAGATGGCGGCCGTAATTTTATTTTTTCGCGCGCTCAGCGCTGCATGCGCGCGCAAGTCTGAGATAAGGCCACGGGCAAAGTAGCTCAATCAACCACATATTTATAAATTTTGAAATTGGGTATTTATAGGTAAAAATACACCGTCAAAATATAAATACCAACAAGCTAACAAGCAGTTTCATGAAATTCTTTAATTATTTATCACATTTTGAATTGAATTTTATATTTACGCAAATAACTACTTAGCTGTTTTCGAAACATTAATACTGCTTGCTAATATTTAAAAAGATATGTAATGAAAAGGCACTAGTGCGATAATGTAATGTAAAAGGCACGGCATGGGTAATATTCTGCATTATCAGTGTAAATACGCTGTAATAAGACCTACTTTACGAGCAGGTGTGTTGAAAAGTGTTCTTTATCTATCTGTGTACTTATTGGGTAGGTTCAATTCATCCATTGGATCATAGGGACAGATCGAAAAGCTGCAAAAATATCGGATATTCCAATATTTGGTTACTTGGTATAATGTACCTACTCTATATAGTTATGCTGCTTACCTCTCACCACGGAGAGCAAATAGCCATCGTCCACGCGTTCCACATCAAGATCCCGTTTCTGGGGAATCCTTGGAGAAGCGCAGAGTGCGAGGGTTATCCCTGTTGGTATGAAGATCGGATAGATGATAGGTTTGTACTACGCCGTTTAATTTGTAACCTCTATGCATTACCGTTTTTACAAAAGAGCAAAGAAAAGCAAAAAAAAAGAAAAGAGAAATGTTACGGAAATGGCAACGTCAGCACATTCCACAATATTTTCTTAGTATTTTTTTCAGTAGGTGTGCGGCAATATTGCGATTGCGATTCAGAAAATGTGTGCGGCCGGCCTATGATGTGGTATAAAATTTTATCACAAAAAACAACCATCATCATCAAAAAATTACAATAGACGTACTAAACAAGTAATAAAAGAGTGGCGGCTGAGAATAAGAAGCCTTGATTCTACATGTGTATTTTCAATAAGTTCCAAACTTCTTACAGTTAAATTGACAACATAAGCTTTGATATCACAGCCCACCCCGACAAAAAGCGTGAATATACACACCCGCGAGGAATATGAGCAACTTCATGTCGAATCCTTCACGGTACAATCACTGTCCTGGGCATTTATTGGGGCACCCTATCGGCGCATTATCGATAACTTCATCTCAACAAACAGAGATTGAGATGACAGGTCTTGGTTTATACAGGTTGTTCTATTGTGCAGCAATAATAATAATAATATCTTCCACACCACAAAATCACTAGTCCTGGTCTCAAACTAGGACAAACTGTGATATGATAACCGGGCATTGAACCCACGACCTCCGGAATGGTATTCAGACGTGATACCGCTAGACCAACGAGGCATTCAAAACTAAACAATGAAAGTAATATGCATTTAAAAAAAAGTGTCCAATAGCGTTTTGTAAATTTTGTAGCGTTATGAAACTGGACCCTATTTTCTAAAAGTGTAATGCATGGTTATACTGACAATTTGATTACATTTCATAGCCAATTGACCCACCTTACTCGTTAAAAAGGAGGAAGACTAATTGTACTGATAGGCTATACCTACCTACAATACCTCAACGAATCGTCTATGAAACTATGATTGTAGTTTTATGAAACTGAGCCCCTGGGAAGCTACTGAGAAATTCTTCCAAAGTAATGGATTCAGAGTCAAGTTACATAGACCTAAGATCTCCTCACTTAGCGTGGGCCTTACTTGGGTTATTGTATGTAGGTAACAAGCGCAGAGGTATGTAAATACCTACCTCGAACACTATAGTTTCCTCACGATGTTTTTCTTCATAGTTAGCGAGTGGTACTGCTACTAAAAACGAATGTACGTAACTTAGAAAACATAAGTAATTGGTACATGCCGAGCAATGACCTTCTAAAGGTCATTGATGCCGAGATTCAATAATCACAGAGCCACTACAAAGCAGAAAAATCGTAAAATTCAGGTTTTTGTTTCTCGAAGAATGGAAAATTAAACAACAACAATGGAATTTTCGTAGAACATAAGTTGTTGCAAATGACAAATTGTAACCGACATGTTTCAGGTATGAAGCATTTTTGAAACAACCCTGTATATAGAAGATAAAAACGTTGCTAAGTCGCTCGTAACGCCACCGCATAAAGTAAAAGTCGATACGGTAGGTACCTATGTTGTCAACTGCACAAATATTATACTAATCTTATCAAACTGGCATTAAATCATTGTTTAAGCCTTAAAACGGCCCACACAGTGTGACCACCTCACCTCTCTTGGCGCTGCACGCTGCTCACACCGGGTACCGATAGAATTTCAGCGCTAAAGTTTTCCCCAAACTTTCAGCACATGCTGAGTCGGAGCAGGTCGGAGCCCATTTACATTTGCCAAACCTACGTTGTTACTTTTCGCACCAATGGGCACATACCGTACCGATTTTTTTGCAAAATTTCTGTGCTTTTGCTTTCCATGTACCTATGTATGTACTGTTGTGTTCTATGCTTTGTTCGTGCTGTTTTGTTCGTGCTGTTTCTTGTGATATGATTTGTAATGCTTTGTCTACGTATGTGTGTCTTATGTAAATAAATGTTTTATCTAACTATCTATCTATTTTTTTACTAGGTACTCTGCTTATTTTTAGGGTTCCGTAGTTGACAAGGAACCCTCATAGTTCCGCCATCTCCGTCCGTCGGTCTGTCTGTCTGTCTGTCCGCGGCCTAGCTCAGAGGCGATTAGTAGTAGAAAGCTGAAATTTGGCATAGACATACATATTAATCGCTCGTAGCCCCGGCTGCCTGAGTGATCTTAAACGATCACGAAGGTTAAGCAACACTGGGCGCGTTCAGTGCATGGATGGGTCGCCGTCTATGCCTAACGCTAGTGGCATTTTTCCGAGCGGTTCCGTGCTTCGCAAGGCACGTTAAGCTGTTGGTGCCGGCTGCCGTCGATAGATGGCAGTCGTTAAGCCAAGTCAGAGGCCTTAGGGCGGCTTGACAACTTCTGACAGTAGACGAGCTACTAGTCTACAAGCCTCCACCAATCCGGACTTGGCCCCCGTGGTGGAGTATGGCCTATACCTTCCTCAGGGAAGAGACCCGTGCCCCTCGGTGGGGACATAATGGGTTGATGATGATGATACATATTAATGACACCGGCAAAACGGTAGAACAAAATTAAAAAAAAAATGGTACCCCGGCACCTAATGCAATTTTTTCGCTTATACCAAGTGTGGGGTATCATTGGATTGGTGGTCAAAAAATGTTGAAGATAAGTGTGGGAAGACAATTTCTTGATTTAGGGACCCGTTTGCGAGATATTAAGCTATAGCGCAATTTTTTGTTAGAACAAGTTATTTTGCCATAACAATTAACCTACGACCTATTCTTAGACCTACCAAATACACACAAAAAAAATCATAAAAATCAATAAAAAACGTTAACAAAAATTAGACGTTTCGGAGGAGTTCGATGACAAACACAGTGACACGAGATTTTAATATAGGTATTTGATGGTCTATGTAATTTTTCTCAACAACTCTTTCCTGGCACTACAGTTTCCACTATCCACATAACCCGTGACAGTTTTTATTCGTAGCACAACCCAATGTTGGCTGGAAGAAAATACTCATTACTATTAAGCTCGCCTTTATGCAAATAAGCTTATTGTGCAATAAACAATTTTCTAACCTAATCTAATATGAAGTGCCTTTAATCAAGGTCGTGGTCTACGTCCCTTAAGACCTTTTCGCGGTTGTTACTATTATATTATTCCACCTCACCACACCGTCTCCCCTCAGCGCAGCTTGTGGCTCGCTCAAACTCACAGATAACGTATGCTCAAACTCATTCCAGATGTAATAAAATACTCATGCAGTCTATGAAAATTTTATGAAAATTCTATGAAAATTCCAGGTGTAATAGAATACTCGATGTAATACCTATAGTGATTTGTCATTTAAATTAAGAAACGCAGCATAGGGCGCCCATCAAATTGCTGTTAGCGGCTGTATGAAATTGACAGAAAGTCGTGCTTTGGGGAGGCTTATGCTATGCCCAACATGAATATTCGGGACAGAAAGGTAGACTACACAATCGTGACTTTTCCGTGATAGGTATTTTTATTCCGAGCAACTTTCATACAAAAGTATTATTGATCATCATGAGTTATTGTTTTACCGGTGAGGCTGTCAACCAAAAAAAAATATCGCTTTTTGATAAGACACCACTTGTGGTATGCAATCTAAACCCTCTGGCTCCCATGTAAGATGCGATAAATATGTCACTAGACTGATTACATTCAAGTATTTTGTTTTTAAAGAATGTAGGTAGTTGCTACCTATCTATTCGAAGATACCTAGATAGAATAATTTGCTTATGTAGGTAATACCTACAGTGAAAATTAATTATCTGGAAGAAAACATAAGGTAAAGGGCAACAGCTTGTAGTGAAATTCAAAGTTCTAAAAGGAACTTCGAATTTGAGTGGAGTCTGTTTATGTACTAAATCCCTTCGGTTCGGTCGCCCTTGTAACCGACCTTTAGTAACTTGGTACGGAGGAGCAAAAAATGTCTTTGTACGATACGATACCAGTACCTACAAAGCGTTATTTTTCCTCATACGTAGGTAATTCGGTCACCATCGTGACTGACTTTTCGGAATGTTATGTAATATCGGCCCGAGGGTTTGTGGAGGAACAGTACCTAAGATTAAGGTTTAAGGTTTAAGATATTTATTTCTCAATAAGAATACATAAATTCACTTACTTGAGAAACAATTCGTTAAGTAGGTAACAATACGATATCGACAGACAGTTATAAGAATTAAAAACAATAATAGAGGGTAGTCCTTAATACAAAACTACGATCCAGTTACATCGATGCTTCGTAAGGCTTTGTTTACATTAATTAAATGGGTACGCAAAATGGAGAACATGCGTCCCACCCAGATTGGAGTGACGTTGCCTTTATTCCATATAAAACGTAAATAAGAAAAATTTAAAAATACCAAAAAATACTTCTTCAGGCTTTTTGAGATCACAAAAAATGTGAAAATTTATTTGTCTATTGAAGAGTCCTTTCTAATGTGGTTTCTAAGTAGTTTTTTGAAAATGAGTAGAGATTTGGCTTCTTTTATATCTTTCGGCAGTTTGTTGTACATAGTAGCACCCTCAGATACTAAGCTCCTCGTTCCATACTTTGTTCTATAATGTTGTATGAAAATATTATTAGCTTGTCTTGTAAGACGCTTTTGCAAGTGAGTCTTTTTTGTAAAAGTTATTTGGGTATGAATATCCTTTGTTAATATTTTTCTTATAAGTATGCAAGTCTTATATTGGTATGTTTGGGATATATTAAGTAAATTTGTTTCTGCATAAATTTTTGTCGTGCTCGTCAGATAGTCATAACCAAATAGTTTTTTAATAAGTTTATTTTGTGCAATTTGTACTGGAAGCAGATTTGTTTTTGCTGCTGATCCCCACAACTCGATCAAGTATTCTATGTGCGGTTTTACAAGAGAATTATAAATCGTGTATCGGACTTGTCTAGGAAGACATCGAGTGATGCTGCGCAGTGCTCCCGTTAGAGATAATAATTTACATTTGATCTTTTCTATATGGGGCTTCCATGTAATACGGCTATCAAGAATAAGTCCTAAGTATTTTTCTTTTGTTGTTTTTTCAATTGTTTCTTGCGCAATGGTTAATGATTTGTGCTCTGGAATGGGCTTGTTTATAGCAGAAAAAATTATGTATTTTGTTTTAGATGTGTTTATTGTAAGGAGATTATCTTGTAGCCACTGGTGTAAAGTGTTTAGGTCATTTTGCGCCCTTTCTATTAAGATATTAATATCTTTGCCAAAGTAAAATAGGCATGTGTCATCTACATATAAAGTTATATCGCCACTCAGCCCTATATCTTTAATGCTATTTATGTATATCAGGAACAAAAGTGGACCTAAGATTGAACGCTGTGGCACGCCAAAAGTGACATTTTGAGGATTGCTTTGATGCTCGCCAATCTTGACAACCTGACATCTGTTACTAAGATATGATTTGAAAATATCGAAAGCACTACCATCAAGTCCAATATTCGCCAGCTTCAATAAGAGTATGTCATGACTGACTGTATCAAAAGCCTTTTTTAGATCTATAAATATTCCCAGTGCAATATTTTTTTTATCTATATTAAGTTTAATAGTTGTAATTAAGTCAACTGCAGCTGAGAGTGCATTAGATTTGGGACGAAAACCATATTGTTTGTTAAAAAGGAAATTTGTGGAATCAAGATGCTTTTCAAGGCGGTTATAAATAATGTTTTCAAAAATTTTGGATACAGTTGGCAGCACTGAAATAGGTCGGTAGTCACCGGGATCCATTTTTTTACCAGATTTGTTAATTGGTCGAACTTTTGCAATTTTAAGAGAATCAGGGAAGTTACCCTCGAGCATACAGAGATTGATACTTCTACTTAGAGGCTCACTTATTACGTCTTTTATACATTTAATGGCTTTCGAGCCAATGCCATCAATACCTGTGCTAGTGTTAGGTTTAAGTTTGTCGATTAGTTTTGCTACTTCATTGCTACTTGTTGGGGTGAAAAGAGTAGTCATAGTTTTACATAATGTTTTTGTTTTATTTTGAGGTAGGTTGTTAGATTTACTTGCATCGATGTCATTAGCCAAAACTGAGCCTATGTTGGCGAAAAATGTGTTAAAGTATTCACATATATTTTTAAGATCTTTTATTAGACCAGAGGAGGTATCTAGTGTAGTTGGTGCAGAATCTGTTTTGTTTTTGTTATTGGATAGAGAATTTATTAGTTGCCACATTTTTCGAGGACTCTTCTTACAATTTCGAAAAGATTTATAGTAGTATTCGTTTTTAGCACATTGAATATTTTTTGCCACTAAATTTCTTTCACTCACAAACTCTTCTTTAACCTGCTGATTATCTGGAGTTAAGTTTGTCTTTTGCCACAACATATTTCTTCTGCTTATTCCTGCTATTATGTCCTTATTGATCCATTCCCTTTTTGGAGGATTCAGTACTTTGGTTTTGCTCACTTTGCTTGTTGCCACCGCATCCAGTATGGTGCTTTCAATTATCTTATAGTCCGACGTTTCCAATTGAGATTCTTGTTCTTTGATATTAAGGTATAACCTGTTTATAATCAATTGCTTCATAATATACTCTTATTATGGGCTCTGGTTTGTAGTTGTGAACCTCGATACATATTTGCTTATGGTCCGATAGAGATGAATTTATTAGTGCCATATGAAATGAGTGTTCATTGAGATTGGTGCAAACATGATCTAGAAGTGTTTTAGTTGTAGATGTTTCACGGGTGCAATATTCCTTGGTAATTTTATTCAGAATTTTGTAACCGTTTTCTTTCAGTGTAGCTCTGTAGTTCTTGACGGGTTTATCATTTTTCAGTAAGTCGTAATTGAAATCTCCAAGAGCAATAGCTCTTTGTCTTTTTGATAAGTGATAGGAATACGTGTCGAGGAAATCGCTGTCGTTTGTTCTCTCAGGTTTGTATATGGCTCCAATGTTCAAGGACAACTTTGAGACATTAACCCACAGGTAATGGTTGTCATTTTCAGATTGTTCCTGTAATAATTCGTGTTTCAGATTATTGTGGACAAATATTGATACTCCACCGCCAATAGTGCTTGTCCTGAAGTTGTAGTAGTGTGTATAGTTTTGGAGTTTGAGTCGTTTCGCTTCTTCTTCACTTTTTATCCATGTTTCCACAACAACCAATACATGTATGTTTAAGGCTTCCACGATACATCTTAGTTCATCAATTTTGCCGGGTGTAACCATGCTTCGTGCATTTGCATACAGAATTTTCAATGATTTTTTTGTTGGTTTTTATATTAGTATAGTTGTTTGCAAGTTCATAAGTGACATTATTTGTAGTTTCATTTATATTTGTTATTGCTTTAAGTTTTTTGGTAGTGAGACAACATAATATGACACCCTCCTAGGTACGTTATTAGTGCCTACGGGTAGGTTTTATTATTTGTTCATCGCAATTACATAGGGGAGGGGGGGCACAATGATACAAGGGGCACATTGATGCACCAGCATATTTCATAATCGACTAATGTATCCGAGTGGCCCCAGCACTAAAAAGTGTCTGTACATGTTTGAGTGCAACAGCCGAGACCGCACGCGCGACGAGTTAGAAATATAAAACTAAAAAAAAAAATACTTGCAATTTAAAAGTGTTTTGTCAATTATCTGTGGCATCACGTAAATATCTATTCAAACTTAAGGTAAGCTAAGACATCAAAGATCACGAGTTATTAGCGATTTAATTTGTAGTCTTAATTTTTTTTAAGTCTGTT
Source organism: Yponomeuta malinellus (assembly GCA_947308005.1). NCBI lineage: Eukaryota > Metazoa > Arthropoda > Insecta > Lepidoptera > Yponomeutidae > Yponomeuta > Yponomeuta malinellus. The sequence goes on along the minus strand of OX371007.1, from coordinate 1,761,820 downwards.
GGGGCACATTAATACAGTAAGGGTTGGGGCAGATTGATACGTATCAATCTGCTCTAATACTACATGAATCTGCCCCAATAATGTATTAAAGTGCCTCCGAATACTTTCATCTCATATATGGTTTTATGTTTTCACCAGAAAATGGTGCGTACTTACAAACCAAAGACTGATAGAAGCAATATAGACGAAGAGAAGATTAATACTGTAATAACCAAAAAAATCTCAACTCGAAGTAACATTAAGGATGTAATCAGAAATCTATAACTAGTAATCTATCAGAAAAACAGCTCAGAAGTACGGTACCAAACGAAGTACATTGCAACATTGCCTTAAAAAGTTTCGAAAATCTCATGAAGAAAATAAAGAAGAAACACCTTCTGCTTCAAATGGATTTAAGTACCTACACAGTGGCTCAAATTTTCATAACAGAACAAGAGAAGGTATTTAGAGTTATGAAACAGTTAGTTATAAACCAAAAGACGTCTAGGAAGAGAATTGAATGAGGAAAATCCAGGGCTTATAATGAAACACCAGAAAAAGAGATTACAAATGTTACACGAAGAAAATGAAAGAAAATGACAAATTAAATTAATGAAGCAGAAAGCGGAAGAAACAAAAAACGGCAAAGAATTTATTGGGTCCTACAGAAAGTGAACAACCTAAAAAGAATAGAGTCCGTCCGTGTTTAATATCAAGGTCAGATTCCGATTTCAGTCAAAAACTAGTCGTTGAAATTAAGCAATAACGATGATGAAGATTTTGAAGTGCCATCTGAAGCAGAAAGTAGAGAAGAGTTTAATGCTAATAATCTTAAACAAATCCACGTTGGTGATTTCTTGCTATTCAAATTTGCAAAGAAGAAATCGGACATTTATTACGTGGCTAACGTAAATACCAAATATAATTCGACTGATTATCAGGTCTTATATCCGAGAAGAAAATCAGCGTCTTGTGTTTTCGTTTTTCCAAATATGGAAGACAAGGCAAGGGTTTACTAATGTATTGCCAAAAATCGTTTCCCAAAGTATTACTTCCCAAACTATTTTCCGCAAATTATCACTTGGCAAAAAAAAATTCTCAAAACAACTTAAAGCAAATAAACAGTTAGCAAAAGTATTATGGCAAGTTATTGTTTACCAAATAAATACTTGGTCAAAATTTTCTTACTTAACCTACTTTCGGTTTTTGTCGCAGTTCGTTTTTGTGGGGTCTCAGTTCTAATCTAACTTAACCCACTTTTCTGGTAACAGTTGGTGTCTGTGGGGGTCGCAGTTCTAACCTAACCTAACCCACTTTTCTGGTAACAGTTGGTGTCTGTGGGGGGGTCACAGTTCTAACCTAACCTAACCCACTTTTTTGTCTTAATAAAACTTGACGCAGTAAAATTATGCGAAATGATAATTTGACCAAATGAATAAAATGCGAAATGAAAACTTGCTAAAGTTTCATTTGGGAAATGAAACTGATGCCATAAGTTTATTGGGAAGTAAAATTTGGCGAAAAATACTTTGGCTAAACGGCGGTATCCCCAAGGCAAGTGTTTATTTTAGCAAAGTAGTTTTACAGTTGCCTACGTCATCTCTTTATACTTTTTCAGTTGACTATTTAAGTCAAGATTTTATTGCATACGATATGCAATAAAATCGTGCGCATTGCAATAACACTGTTATGTTTTACATATATTTTATCTGCTATTTTTGTTGCCTTGCTAATTAGAAAGTGCAATGATTGTTTCTCAGTTTTCTGTAGTTTAAAGTACCTATAGCCAACCTTTATTTTGTTAAAAAATAACGAGAAAGACCTTAAAAATTATCAATAACGAAATACAAATTTTGATCTGTCTATAATAAAAGAAATAAAAATGAAAGTCTTCTAAATTATTTATTTCTCTGTGTGCCAAAGTGCCCCAAGCTATGTATCTATGTGCCCCGTGAATGGGGCAGAATGATGAAAACCAATTTTTAATTTAAGATGTAAAATATATTTTATCTTGAGACTTATACAGGTTTTAATATTTCTATTGTAATATTGATAAATCAAGTAATAACCTTAGAAAAGAGTAGGTAGGTAATATAGTAGGTTTTATCATTTGAAATTTAACTTTGAATTTTGTTGCATCAATCTGCCCCACCTCCCTACTTTTGAAAATTCCGTTTTAGCCATCAAAACTACTGTCGCAATACTGTCATAAGTAAACAATATTTGGCACAGAGCATAATATAAATTTGAGTAAAAAATAAGTGAAGTAGAGACCACTTTTTACTTTGACTGTACTAAATTCCTGACGTAAGCAAAATAAAACGTAGTAATATTTCAACTCAGCAATAATCTAACGTAATCACTGTTCAGACTAACTCATATTCTGAAGAAAATACGATTCTGACCTGCTCCGAATCCAAATTATACAGAATCTAACTAATCAAGATTTTGTCATCTACAGAGCCTACTTCAGGAAACGGAAGTAAGCTTTGATAATATGTTTTCATTGTACAATTTTAGACCACATCCGCGTCTAAAACATTTTTTGCTGGCAATACAAGAAAAAATAAATCTGTCATAAAAACCAAACAACCACAGAGAAAATAGGTACCTACCTAATCACTACGTCAAACAACAAAAAAAAAACAAGTTCTCGAGATCGAAGCAATGGCAGACCCTCGCATTCGGCAAATTAAAATAAAAACAGGCGTTGTGAAACGCATCGCCAAAGAGAAAGTGGTTTACGAGAAGGAGGCTGAACAGCAGAGGGTTCGGGTCCAGAAAATAAAGGACGAGGGCCAGGACGAACACAACATTCGGAAACAAGAAGAAGTTTTACAGGAATCTTTGATGATGATTCCTGACTGCGAAAAGAGGTATTTCTCATGCAAAGTGCCGTACTTTTGACCTAAAATTTTTATTTGTGGCCATAGTTGTGTTGTTGGAGCTGTAAATGCAAAGTTTTTCGGCATTTGCTCGTATTTGAGGTTATGTTGGGTGCGTGAGACGCTCTTTGTGTAACATTAGTAATTCACCGTGACTCATAACACTAACATATATTTGCCATATTATTTTAAGAATTGCTGAGTAAATTTCGGGGCGTGAGACTTGCTGGATATGCATTGAGATGTTCCACTATCTTTGTGCAAAATTTGGCAATCACTGTGACTCATATGATGCGGAACACTTTCTGTACAACTTTTTGTTCTCATAAAAGCCGGTAGTAAATCACTTTAGATTTTTTCTTTAGTGACTAAATGGTTGGACGGAAGCGGTGGTAGCCTAGTGGGCAGAACATTGGACTCGGAAGGGGGAGACCAAGGTTCGATTCCCAGTGCGTGCATGCTCCATGACTTTGTTTCCTAAGTTATGTACATTTGTGAAGTTATAGTAGCAATACCACTCACTAACGGTGAAGGAAAACATCGTGAGGAAACCTGAGTATCTGAGCTATTCACATACCTCAGCGCTTGAAATCACCAATTTGCGGTGGGCATGCGTGGTGATTAAGCCCATACTCTCTCTCTGAGAGAAGGCCTGTGCCCTACAGTGGGATGTATAAGGCTGCTTATGATGACATCTAAGTAACGTGAAAACTATGCAAATAACATGAATTAAAATATATAATAATAATACTGTTGTTTCTCTTCAAGGTATTATAAATGTGTAAATACAAAAAGATAAGATTATTTAGAAAGAAATCTGCCATTAAAACTAGATCAATGGACGAGTTCTAAGTATTGAAAAGACTGAACTTTGCATTTATTCTCCATTTTTTTCTCCACCTAGATCCGGCTTAAAACAGACACCTCTAGTTAATTTGTAATTTTCATAAAGTAACATTCATTAAGGTGCTGTGTACAGTGAATAAGAATTTTTTACTTATTTAGTTATATTCTGTTGTCCCTCATCAGGGACATAGGGCCTTTATAAAAGATCTCCACTTGCTGCGGTCTTGAGCAACAACTTCGAGGTCTTCCGATCCCAACCCAAGTGTTTTTGCCTCTGACGTAACTGATTGGTGCCAGGTGGTTTTTGAATGCCCCCTCTTTCTCCTTCCTGGAGGTTCCCGCAAGAGGCTCCGTCTGGTTGGACGTTGGTCTGACCTACAGAGCGTGTGGCTGAGCCACCCCCCACTTACCCCCACAATTTTCACTTTGCCTTAGTTAGTTAGTTAGATCTGAGATTTCCGCACTTAGCCTCATGGTTGGGCCATTGTACATAGCAAAGCTGTGAGCTCACTCCAGCCAACCTATCTCTTTCCAGAAGGCCAGCAGTGCTCTGATGTCACTACAGGCCTCCTGAAGGGATCCCAGCTTCCCAATGATGACGGTCCGTTGCTTTTCCACGCCTTCACAGTGATTGGTCACGTGGGCGGGTGTTTCCTCTTCTTTGAGGCATCCCCGGCAAAGCGGGCTGTCAGTTAGTCCCATGTCGTGGAAATGTCTATTTAGTGAGCAGTGGCCTGTTAGGATTGCCACAGCTTTGCGCAGATTATCCCTTCTCAGACGCAGCAGGCTACGTGAAAGACGTTTCGAGATCGTTGGTAGAGCCTCCTTGGCTTGTCTGCAACTTTGCCTTATAATGTTTTTTAATTTCTTTACAGATTAGTGAAGGCCTTCGCAGACCTCAAAAACGTTTTGGAAACGGAACACGATCTAAAAGACACTGAAGACTATCAGGCGGCTGAAAAAGTGCTCCTGGAAGCTGAGAGCCAGTTACCGGAAGCTACCGTTGCATAATTTACCTTAGCACCCTGAACGCATTTTATAAAATTTTTATTTCAACTAACAATAAGAATCATGTCCCATCCAAATTTTTATAATAATTTTACTACATTCCAAAATAATGTTAGGCATCCGCCGCAGTTTAATGTGCCGCCCCCTCCTCCCCCTCCATTTTTTCAGCCGTTCCCTCCTCAAAATAATACAATATCCCCTGATCAAAACATTGTCCAAATATTTGAAGCTAAAATCAATGCCTATAATAACCCTAAGAAACGTCAAAAAACTACAACCATAACCGCTGTACGTCAACAGTTACGTAACATGGTAACCCAATTAAACCAACTCAAAGAAAAGGAAAAATGTCTTCAAGATAAGGTAGAAACACTTTCTGAGACAGAATGGAACGAGAGTATGAAAAGTTTAATGACAGAAAAGTTATTAATCGAAAACACCATGTCTCAAATCAATGATACTTACTTAGATGCAACAAAGAATGCACTGGCTAAACGGTCGGTCAAGAGGTTAAGATTGAAAAGAGTCAACTTGGAAAGGAAAAGAGAGAAGGCAGATAGGCAAAAGCAGTGGGAGGAGAAAGGAAGGAAAATCGATGAGAACCTGCAGAAAATTAAGGATGAAATAACTAAAGTGAATCAGGTAAATATCGTTGGCATTTCACTTTTGTATTCAAGGCTGTTGTTAAGTCTGGCTTTAAACAAATAATTCAACAGAAATTAAAAAAAAATGCCCCTAACTATTTTTGTCTAGCAAAGCCTCAGACTACATTTACAAACAAACTAAACTAATCACTTCACTTAGACTAACCAACTATCCTATATTTATCATGATAGGGTCTATAAAGTTGAGCAAAGTATACCATAATTTCTTAGCTTCGGCTTTGTCTTGGCAAATTGATCACTGCAAATATAAACCTGTGGATACAGATTCTTGGATTCGCTATCAGAGGATTCTATGAAATGTTGTCCGAAGGTAAAAAGCGGCCTTAACAGCACCTTAGTTGTGTTCTTCCTGTGCCTCTCCACTAATGGAGGTTGACTGTCGGCTCCCGATATTCTTCATTTCTTGCCAAGCGGAACAGGTCTTCAATGCTGACTACATAATAATGATAATAACTTGCACACAACAAAATTACTTGCCCTGGTCCCAAACTAGGATGCCTTGTTCTCTGGTAACCAGGCAAGGACGTCACAAACACAGACATAGCAGTGGGAATCGAACCCACGAGTTACGGCATGGTAATCAGACGGGATACCGCGAGACCAACGAGGCATTCAAACATCCAGGCATCCACCCTCAGCTTATTTTTTTTTATTTATTTAAAACCAACAGACAAGATAAAACGTAAAAAATACATAACAAAAGTTAAATGTCAGGCCCAATTATAGGTTAACATTAAAAGACTATAAAAATCTGACACGCAAAAAGAATGAAAAAAGATAGTATACCTTAGCTTTAACTTTATTATATTATGTTCTAGGAGAAAGAGTCTAAAGAGCAAGCCGACGTAATCCTGCGCGAAGTATTTCGTAAGAAGCAGGACGCGAAGAGGTGCATAGCCAAGCTCGAGGGTATGGCGAAGCTGCGGAAGGCGCGCGAGAACACGGCCAAAGGGCGAGGCGTTTACGTCTCGGAGACTGACGCGGCTGCTTTTGACAGCAATATTGGTGAGTAATATAAAGACAGGACATTCGTGCAATGGTACAGAAGATGAAACCGCAACTAAGATTAAGAATAAACTTTATTTGACATTACAAAGAATTGGGTATTTGACAAAATATCAAATGAGTTACTTTTAAAACGGAATTTTGTATAAAAATACGGGTAGCAATAAAACGAGTGACTGTAAATTACAGTTCTAAGTGTCAAAATTAATTAATTTGGGTTATAGAATTACTAAGTGAGCGACTGACTGCGAGTGACGAGAAATCAACAGAACAGCAACTTACAAACATTAATTTGAGTTACTTAAAATACAAAATGAGCAGCTTCATAATATTTGAGCGACCTAATATTTGTTTGAGTGTCAACGTTACGTCCTGCATTTTTTTCAATATTTGGCAAATGTATTTTTTATACTGAGCGGCATTTTATCTTAAATGAAGTGTTTCGAATACAAAAACCACTTTGAAAAATACACTAATGAGCAGAGTATAATGAGCTCACATTTAAAAAATAAAAATAATATGAAATAACTATTTGAAGAAACACTATTCTATTAGTTGAGAAAGAGCCACGAAGATTAGTGGCATAGTCTCAGTGGCGCCCTCTATATTTTTTTCAATATCGTGGAGCACGATGAAACCTAGCTAGATCGATAGAGGACAAAAAAGTAAACAAGAAATTATTGAAGTCACCATGTCCTAAAGTGGCACGTTTAGGAGTTATTGAGCTTTGAAGTTTGTATGGAATTTCCACTAACTGAGTTTCATCACTGAATTGGTCACTTGATATGAGTTTTCTCGGGGATTCAAACCTAATTTGATGTTTTTTAAAGTCTGGGTAGCTATGTCTAGTAGGTACCTACCTACTTATATACATATATACATGAAATTATAGTATTATTCATGCATCCAATTCGTTCAATTCGATTAAAATTCAAAACATGTCAATATAAAACCTACAGTTTAATTAATATAGATAGGTTTAGGTGGTAGGTAGGTACCTATAAATAATGTAGATAGGTAAATATCGCTAGAAACTTAAACCGCTGCTGTGTGTAAAACCATGTTCAACCATGTTTTTAACATAAATACCATTTCCTGACGTAGCGTAGTAGGTAGGCAATATCCAATAATTAGGTAGGTACCTTCATCTTCAGTTGGGCAAAGAAAGAACCTACGGACCTACCCACTGAGGTACCTACCTATTACAAACTTCTTTGAGATTAATCTTTTTGGTGAGTGGGTAAACTACTGAAGTGACGTTGTCAACATTGATTTATATTTGGAAAGTAAGTACCTCATTTGTTTCGTTTTCTTTTCATTTTCCAAAATTCAATCAAAGCATTTTGTTGACTTAGTAATTGGTTTATTGTTTGAAAAATGGCAGATTTATCTCGACAATGTTTTTTTTGTAATCGAAGTCTCGTAAGTGGACCTCGCTACGCTCGGGTGCCTTAATATACGGTATCTATAATAAACTGGGTGTTTTTTCTACGACTTATTTAGCAATTTAGTCAAGAATCGGCAACGAGTCACAGGTACCAAGCATGTAGTCCAGTATTTAGTGAAAAATGATTCAAAAGTTAAGTTTTATAAAAATCTCATACAAACTTCAAAGCTCAATAACTCCTAAACGTGCCACTTTAGGACATGGTGACCTTAATAATTTCTTATTTACTTTTTTGTCCTCTATCGATCTAGCTAGGTTTCATCATGCTCCACGATATTGAAAAAAATATAGAGGGCGCCACTATGAACTATGCCAGGCCCCATACAAAAATCTTCGTAGCTCTTTATTATTGAAATATAAGGGTAATTAAATAAAACAATGTACTCCGTAAAAATAAAGTAATATGCATGCATTTATTTCAATCAAATGAACAAAAAATAAAATAAGACGCTTCAGTCAACTAAAAAAAAACTTCTTATTAATACTAAGAAACATTGATAGGTATGAGGAGCCCTACTACTCATCGTCACTGGTAAATAAGTGCTGGCTTGGACTTAGTGGGCCGGCCTCGTTTTCTTTTTTGTCCAATGGGTATCATTTTTGCTTCCAGTGGTGGTGTTGTTAGTTTGAGCCGAATTGCTAGCCCCAAAACGTGTTTGCATACATATCTATTGAAAAATTCGGGACAGTCGCACGATCCTTTTTGCCAGTCCAAATTTGGCAATGATTCGTCGCCCCGCCCCCATTCGAATTCGCGCGCATTTAAAAATCTGTAGTTTTCATTAAAAAAGCGTATCAAAATAAAAAACATAAGCCCTCAAATAGAATATCAGTAACCAATAATCATTAATAAAGCAGCTTACAAAACTTTGCTCAAAGTGAACTTTTTAGTAGTTCGCTAAGTATAACCTCACTTAGAAAAATCGAATCTATCTTAATATTGAAGTTGCCCTCTCTGTATTTCCAGTCGCTCACTTAGTAATGAAGTCGCTCGGATAAAATGTTAATATCTGAAATGGATTTATCACAATCCACTTTTTGTAAGCTCGTTCTGGATTTTATTATAAATCAATATTCGTCGTCAGTTTAGTTAATTTTTCGCTTACTCAAATTCATACCGCTCAAGTTATTAAAACAGTATGTCATCATCAGTCGCAAAGTTTTTTTTTGTTCGCTCGTTTTATAATTCCCCTAAAAATACTTGCTTATGACGTCACATTTCAGAGCAGTCTTTATATGTTTAATCTATTTAAAAATTGTAATCACTAGTAATTGACTAAAAGAAATACATTTTCCGAGATATTTTGTAATTTTTGTTTTAATCGAGCATATCATCATCATCATTAACCCATTATGTCCCCACCGAGCGGCACGGGTCTCTTCCCTGAGGAAGGTATAGGCCATACTCCACCACGGGGGCCAAGTCCGGATTGGTGTAGGCTTGTAGACTAGTGGCTCGTCTACTGTCAGAAGTTGTCAAGCCGCCCTAAGGCCTCTGACTTGGCTTAACGACTGCCATCTATCGACGGCAGCCGGCACCAACAGCTTAACGTGCCTTGCGAAGCACGGAACCGCTCGGAAAAATGCCACTAGCGTTAGGCATAGACGGTGACCCATCCATGCACTGAACGCGCCCTGTGTTGCTTAACCTTCGTGATCGTTTAAGATCACTCAGGTAGCCGGAGCTACGAGCATATGAAATAATTTATTTAATAACTGTGTCTAAAATGGGTCAGTCCCAGCATGATGGCAAATTAGGACATGTTTTTCTTTTATGGTTCGGTCCGAAAACCAGCGCCAAATGGTTTTCAGACCGAACCACAAAAAAGGGATGGCGTTTTTACAGAACAATTACAATAAAAATAGGTTTTGCCCCATTTTTATTGTTCTGTGACAAGAGAAGTCCCTAAGTCCACTAAACATTTTAGATTGAGCGAGCGAGGTACCTATGCCAGGCACCAGACACAAGAGCAGCCTTACAATTTTTTTTAACAATCGTTAAAAACGTTACTTACGGTAGTTTAAATAATCTGTGCGTAAGTAAGTCTATCCCTTTACTACACACCTTTTAAACTGCCTCTGAGAAACGCCTGAGACACACTTTTGAAGGAATCGTGTTTTTATCAATAAGACTGTTACGGTTTTATTATTTAAACAGTCGATTAAAATAGTCTGTGGTGGAGATATTACATGGAAAAGACGTAAATACAGTTACAATAAACTGCCTCTGAGGAGTGCTTTAGAGGAATAGTGTTTTTTAGGGTTCCGTAGCCCGACAAAGAACCCTTATAGTTTCTCCATGTCCGTCTGTCTGTCTGTCTGTCCGTCCGTGGCCTAGCGCAAAGACCGGTGGTACTAGAAAGCTGTAATTTGGTGTGTGTTGTGTATACATATTTATCACGCCGACAAAGTTAAGAATAAAATAGGTATCCTTTTGCTACTGAACCTGAATATTCTCTTTCACGTTGCAGAAAAAATCAAATCCCTCTGGCACCAGAAACTCACCCTCTACGAGAAAGAAGAAAGCGATCTGCGCGCCAAGCTCAGCTCTGACGCACAACGTCACACCCTGGCCGACACCGACCAGAGGGTTGTGGAGAACTTGGCCAGGTGGACGGAGTTCCTCTTCGGAGCGAGTCTCAGACCGCAGGTGGACTTCAGAGGGGACGCAGCGCGATTTATTGCTGTTAGGTAAATTTCTCGTACCTACGATGACAATTGGTTAATCTACTGTTAGCTGGCGACAGATGTTTTTTTCTGTTGGCACTTTGACTGTTGTTTCTTTCTACACGCACTTTGGCAGCTGACAGCTGTTAAGAGTAGATGTCTTCGCGTCGTATTACAGAAAAATGTATGAAAGTGGCACTTTTTTAATCAACTTACAATCTATGACGCCAATATCTGTCATTTGACACCTTATTCATCAAAATAGGTCAAGCTGTTTAGATATTTTCTACACCTAAATTAGGGATGCATTTTTTTTTTCGCCTACACCATCGCTAGATTAGTCGTTTAAAAATACTTTGGGTATAGGAATTTTTTCCGTTTGCGAAATATTGAGCTTTAAAGCGCCTGGCTGAACGGTTGATTGTAGAAACTTGAAAAAATTCGGGTTAGTAGCACGTATAATGAACTTAAAAGGAAAACGATCACGGCTAAGTAGGCTTTACAAGTTAACGAGTATTAGGCGACCAACTTGTATAAAGGAAAACTTCGTACAAAATCCATTGAAAATTACTTTGATGCAGTTGTTAGTTCTGTAAAGCAGATAAAACCCTCTCTTTCTACGGAACCCTACACTGCGCGTGGCCCGACTTACACTTGGCCGGTTTTATTTACTAAACGTAGTTTTTTGATCGTATGAATTTGGTTAGCTGCCATGCGAAAAAGGGAGCCTATACCCAAACCCCTTTCATCAATGTAAGTTATGACATAAATACATTGTATTTTATTTTCAGATGCACCTGGGACACTTATATCAGCGACGAAGGGTCTCCAATACCAGTTGGATGGGCGGTACCGTCCTGAGGTTTTTAGATTTGATAAAAGAGAGCTTACTACGATTGACAAGAGGATCAAAATCGATTGTAAATCTGGTAGCCTTACTTTGTGATTGAAAAATAGTATTGTATGGCATGATTGCCGTCTTGTTTGTTTGCATTTTATTATCAGCGGCTTTATATTACTTGTGCGAGCTTCTTCAGTGGTTGTAGCGGTTAATTGTGCTTGAATTAATTACTAAAGTATAGTTTCATAATTATTTTGTTTGATTTCATTTTTCCTCAGTACAAAGTTGAACATCGCTATTCAGACGAATATGATCGAAGGGCGTCTGGACAATGCACTCGAGCGATCTCAATAGTTAGGAGATCCTTAGGCTTTTTTGCTAACTCAAGTTTGAGATTTAAAAACAGGGTTTAAGTAGTAAAACGGCAGGTTGATATTTTAAGAAATACAATTTATATTTATAGCGGTCACTTAGATTAACCTCAGAATTGTTTTCCCATGTGGCTAGTAACTTGGCATTAACTCAAATTTCAATATCGGTTATGTCACCTGCTTTAGAGGCGTAAATTAATATTGTAACGCGAATGGTCGTTGAATGGAAGGGATCTCAATTCGACGCCCGACAGTTTTCCTCAATTGGCTCGCAAACTGTTTAGAGTACGAAATCAAAGAATACACAATACACTCCATTACTAACTGTATAATGCCCGACAAATAACTTGACCAATTGACAGTTACTTCATATGGACGTATTTCGGGCTCATTGTCGAGGGACGCGGGACGTGACATAAGTTTTCGGGGTTTAAGCCCGACTTGCACCACTTCTTAAATGTCACTTAAGTCGCCATTTAAATCGACTTTTTTATTTAAATTTTAGTTAAGACTTGGTTAAGACGCATCTAAGAAAGTGGTACAAGTCGGCTTAAGAATAAATAAAAAAAAGAATTGTTCTTATGAGTCCATAAGTTCGCGCAGTCGGGATGAAATCAGAAATCAATAATTTATTTCAACGTAAAAAATTTACATTCTGTTTGCTGAATGTCAATGTACTATGTTACTATGTTAGCCGCTGCCTTCGGGCCGTATGAGTTTGCATTCCGACTGCGCGGATTTTTGTTCATGTTATCTGCCGGGTGTCATACTGCAAGTTGAGTCACTACCAAGTCCCTCAAAACTGTTATATAGCTAGGGGGTAAACCGTTCTGAGGTTCATTACTTAGGTGTGTAAATAACGCAAAACACTGAGGTAATGTGGCTTCGTTCGTTTACACAAGGGTCCCAATATGCTTATGAGATAAATAAAACAAAATAAAGGAATAAAACAAAAGGAATTGCCAGTGTCAAGCTAAACGGAGTTTAGCACAGAAGAGCTTAGATTTTGGAGCGAATAAAAATGAACGCCCGGTTTCTCGTGTGTTATATGTTGTCAGTTTTTTGTGTGCCAACCGCCACATACCTCAGTTGACAGATGGTTAATGTGCGAGAAACCGGGGGTGTTTACATCAGTGGCTGTTTCATACACTACAATTCATGGTTTACAATGACATTTTGATGTACATTGCAAAGTCAATTAACCCACAGATTAAGGAGCAGAGTCTGCTACGTAATGTACCACGAATTGCCATAATGAACTACGAATTGCAGTTTTATCAAACTCGGCCCTGTAGTATCATCTACGCGCACACTTGTATCACTGTTTAAATTAATGCATTCGCGCGTTACCATTGATGCAAACCGCGCGTATGTATTGATACAAACATGCGTTTGAACTGATTTAACAGCGCGCATCGATGTTACATGATTGTTATGAATAGAAAGTCTGTTTTAAATTCAATGCAAAAAAATACTGTCACTTTGACACGTGCCGGGGTCGTAAACCATCACAACCCATTACATTTGTTGAAATATTCTATGTGGACATCAATACAAGTTTATTTTTTTAAAGGTCGTGACAGACGACGGCTATATGTAATAATATATCGCCCGATGTCTTGTTCTATACATAGTAAATCCGACCGCAGTCGTGTGTGGACGCGGGTTGCATGTTGGATATTGTGTGGAAAAATATCGCATATATCAACGCCGACGTCTGTGACAGCCATAAATCTAAGAATCTAAGGTTCCAATGAAATCTATGCCAATAAAAAACTATGTTATCAAAACGAAGTAGAACGACCTTTTATTTAACAATAGAAATCTCTTTCACATGTAGCAACTACTCATGTGGACTCGAAAAACTAGCTAAAATTGTCGAAGTCTCAAAAGAACACGGGAAACAACATTCGCAAAACCAAGAAAAAAGAACCGGAATATTTGAAAATAAAATTGGTCTTCATTAATGTGTCAAACCTCAAACCCAAGGTTATCAACATCCAAGTGTTGCCAATACGTAAAAAAACTAATATAGCCATTTTACTTCCAAATAAAAACTGTGTGAGATACGTTAGTGTTTTTTTTTTTACTTTTCGTTTATGTGTAGATAACTAAATATTAATGTTATATTCTTTTTTTTTGCACTAACCCGTGCTGAGGACAATTTTAAAAACCTATTTAGAGGCTAAAATTTTTAGCCTCTAAATAGGTTTTTAAATATTAATGTCTTTGATGCAGGTTTTTGGTCATACAAGTCTACTTTTTTACAGTAAAACAAAAATCTACTGAATATTAGTATATATTTTATGGTAACACTGCCTCTTTTTTTGCATCGAATAAAAACAGACTAGTTCTAATATATTTCTACGATATTATTTATAAAAACACAATTCCTTAAAACACTCCTCAGAGGCAGTTTAAATATATTAAATGGAAAGACGTAACCACTTTAGAGGGATCGTGTTTTTAAAAATAACACCGCTAATATTATTATTCTCGAAATAAAAAAACTGATAGATTGTAGAAAACTGCTCTCTAAATTACAATGTAGTTTACCTATCTAGTAGTATGTCTATTTTTAACGTTCCGGTGCCAAGTTGACAAGTTTAGCTATACACAATTTTAAAATGTATCACTATAAGCTTGTACCTCTTCTGTCGACAGTCGAAATTACCAGAATGAAAATTGGAACAGAAGTGTGTATCTGTTCATAAGCAGTCTATATACGTCCCACTGTAGGGGACAGGCCTTCTCTCAGGGAGAGAGTATGGGCTTAAACACCACGCGTGCCCAGCGCAGATTGGCGATGTCAAGCGCCGAGGTATGCGAAGACCTCAGACACTCAGGTTTCCTCACGATGTTTTCCTTCACCGTCAGCGAGTGATATTGCAACTATAGCTTCACAAATGTACATAACTTACAAAACAAAGTCATAGGCACATGCCCGCACCGGGAATCGAACCTGGGTCTCGCTTCCGAGTCCAATGTTCTACCCACTAGGCTGCAACCGCTATTTCTACCCACTAGGCTACCACCGCTATTGTTCAGTACCATGTAATTCCGCCTCTACTCTATTTGTGGATTAGTTCAGTCAGTACACAGAAACATTTAATTTTGATTGGAATCGGGATGTCATTGATGGCTTGGTATTAGAATAAGGCTAGTATTTATTCGAATTTTCCGAACATTTCGAATTCTAATTCTGCTAACGGCATCAACAAAAGCAGACAACAGACGTGTGTTACTCGTCTCATGTAAAAAAAGTGTATTCAACGCTATAACAGATTTGTTACTAGGCTTAGCCTGTGTTGTATGTGTCGTTTCGTTTCCCTCAAATAGCTCTTAAGCGGTTAAATGATCAATATTCTGTTATAAACTGGTACTGCAAGTTACCCTTAATTGGGCATGGGTAGTACGAATTTTTCATTGGTTTTGGACTTTATTTTAAGACGATAAGGTTCAATATACAGTGTTTACTATCACGCCATTGCCCTGTTGAGGCTTAATTTACTATCGTTGCTTATGATGTGACTTTTTAATGAAAACCAAATGACTACATTATGCGTTTACAGAAATTTGTTCGGTTGTAGGAAACGTTTAAGGAGCCCAACTACTCGTACCATTGCACTAACGGCCTTACTTATAATTTTTTTTAAAACAAATCTAAAACCCGGTTTGTTTAATCTGTGGCCACATCTTCTCGCGAAATACCCACCACAGCCTATTGAAATCGGCGTTTTTGAACTGCTTTAAGGAATCGAGTTTTTATTAATAAGACCGTAACTTTACAAATCGGGAGTGTCTTTATTTTGTTTATTCCTTAAAATAAAACAAGTCTTCGAAAAAATCGTAATATTCGAGGAGTAAAAACGGACGAATTCTGCAAACCTTAGTGTGATGTATGGATAGAGCTCGTATGAAAGAGGAACAGGATAGTCTAAAATAAATAGTCACCGTGTCAACTTTGCACAGTACATGTGAAACCCTATCGATTATATTAAAATTACGCAGTCGCACCCGATATTGCAAAAAATTCACTAAAATTACATCTAGGTATTATCTCATTTTTACAGACTAAACCTAATTACCGTGCCTACGTTTAATGGCGGCGCTTATACGTTATAAACGACAGCGGATCAAGCTCTACGACTTTAGAATGTTCAACATTTAAAACGGACACCTCAAGGCTGTTATTACGTCTGGCATGCCGCCGTTTCGCTTGCAAAATCTAACATTTTTAGTGATTGTAATGAGTGTACTTTTGATACCTATGCTGTGTTTATGTCACCGCCAAGCGCTAAAACTAGCCGTGGAATTAACTGCCTAGGACGTTCAGCAGTCATTTTGCCTTGTGATTAAACGGAATGTTCTGTGACCTGCCTGAAGGTGGCTAGCCAAGTGATTAGCTTAGTGCCTGCTTGATTAGATATAGTACTCGTTACATCAGTTTACCGGTGACCACGACAGTTGCAAGATCGCCAAAACGTCGGAAATTAAGGCCTAATTCAGTTAAGCTAATAAATAACTAGATTAGTGCCGTTAAATTTTAATGTACAACTACGCAAGTTATTTGAAACTGAACTGTTCGGGAAACTGCCCCACACCTCAGTGTCTCAAGATAAAGATGTATAACCAATTATGTTGCCAGTGATGGCTTACGGATGTAAGACCTGGTCGCTGACTATGGGCCTCATAAGAAGGCCCAAGGTTGCCAGCAAAACTTACATTTTTATTTAATAAATTAATTTATCAGACGCCATCTTGAAAAATGGCAGTTCAAACTATATGACGACTCTTCATTCAGTCTTTAATAAAGAGGCTAGGTTTTGATCAGCCAAACGTTTTAGACAGTGCTTTGTTACAATTAAAAGGCTAGCCATGTAATTGAATGCCGCCGCCTAATAAATTTCCTAGGCGTTACATTAGACGGCTGATTTGATCAGTTGGCAGCGACATATACAATCTCTGCAGTGAGACATATAGGCTACGAAAAATCATTTTTGACAAATGTGGCGTGAGGATTTCCTATACCTAGTTTTTGATAGAGAAGATTGGAAATCACTTTCGTTTTTTATCAAAATTAATATGTCCGTAATTTTATTATCAAGCAAAACCTCAGACCAGAACGCGTATCAAAAGACATTTATGAAAACTATGCTCTTTTTTTACAATCACAAAAAATGTTAGTATGTGCCGAGACGGCATGCCGCACGTAACAGCTGCTTTAAGGGGAACGCACACCTATCCGCACCAAAGTGTTTGGGAGTCCATAATTTCAAATCACGAATTCACCGAATTCGCCCGATGCGGCGCGAGTTAAGCGAGGTTTCATAGGACTTCATTCGCTTAGGTGCGCGTTCACATTTAGATTGCACGACGCTACAAAGGCGGTACAAAACCAACCCGTAAACCTTTATGAGCTGTCGAGTAAACAAGAGGCAGAAGAGATAAGCCGGGGCGAGGGTTGGCTCTGTCTTGTACAGAAAATGGTCTGTTCCCAACCAGTCCCAACTAGTGTATACGACTGCCCACACAATAGCGGTCTTATTAATTTATAAAAACTCGATTCCTTAAAACACTTTAAAAACTCCGGTTAAAATAGTCTGTGGTGGCGATTTTACAAGAAAACGATGTAGCCACATATTAAATAAACAGAGTTTTAGATTGGTTTTAGAGAAGTCGTGTTTTTATAAATAAGGCCGTAAAAGTGTAACAGGATTTTTTTCTTTCATACCATCTTGAAACTTGACGCGGTCAATTGAAAAACCTCTAAAACACTCCTCACACGCAGTTTAATTAGTCTGTGGTTTCGGACTTATTTATAAAAAAACACGAATCTACTAAAACACTCCTCAGAGACAGTTTAAATAATCTGTGGCTACGACTCCTCTTATCACATACTACTTAAACTGCATTTGAGGAGTGTTTCAGGGAATCGTGTTTTTATAAATGAGACTGTTGATCCTTATGTCATTCCGGATAACTAAGGGCCGGTTTCTGAATTAAGAATTTCACTAAAGTAAAAATCTAAAGTAGTTAGCAGTCGTGTTATCTTTAATACAAAAATTTTGTTTATTTTTGGCTCGGCTATCTCTACCACCTCCGAAGCTTTACGCAGTTACATCGGCCCTATAAGTCTTTAATTCCATAAGAAATGGTATTGCATAGTCGAATACCTATTTTATGACTACTTAATCTGGTCCTAGATTCTACACGTATATTGTCGTCAAATGATAATTGAATGGTTACTGTTGAATTTTTTTTTTAATGGCAACTCGAACCAATCCTGTCTTGGACGACTACTTAAGGCTTTAATAAGGGCCAACTAGCGCCGCCAATGAAAAACAAATCACATCTTCGTTTGTATCCATTTTTTCCAAAAAAGTGAACGAGGGTTGGCTCTGTCTTGTACAGAAAATGGTCTTTTGTTCCCAACCAGTCCCAACTAGTGTATACGACTGCCTACACAATAGCGGTCTTATTAATTTATAAAAACTCGATTCCTTAAAACACTTTAAAAACTCCGCTTAAAATAGTCTGTGGTGGCGATTTTACAAGGAAAAGATGTAGCCACATATTAGATAAACAGAGTTTTAGATTGGTTTTAGAGAAGTCGTGTTTTTATAAATAAGAGTTTTCTGCATTAGTGATAGCTATTTTTAGAACCTACAACTTAGACACTAGGGCCAAGAACCTAGTACACAATTTCATTTACGCCAGAAACGGCCGTTTTCGCCAAAAACGAAATTGTAGACTAGATTCTTGAACCTCATTTCTAAGCTGTAGGTTCTAAAATTGCTGTTACCAACACATACATTTTTGTCGTTCACTCTTTTGCAAAAAACGCATTGTGAAAGAAGATGTGATTTTTTTATTCATTGGCGGCGCTAGTTAGCCCTTATTAAAGCCTTAATGGTTATGGGTGACTTTTAATGCAGCACAGATACGTCCCACTGTAGGGCACAGACCTTTTCTCGGAGAAAGTACGGGTTGAAAGCGTCACACCACCGGTACCCACCGCGGATAACTATTAAGGTGGGACGATTCCCTTACAAATGTTGATTTCCAAATTTGTTAAAAAAAATTACATAATTACACACTGGAATTATGTCTGCATTAATTAAGTTTTATTTGCGCCAATACATATTTCCTTGAATAAAACTGTAGTTTAATGGGTTAATTAAGATCGATAATATTTGTATGGACTAAATTGTCGAACTCGTTTAAGCGCAAATAAAAATGTTAATAAATGCAGACAGAAAATAATTCCAGTGTATAATTATGTTTTTTTTTAACATAATTGGAAATAATCATTTGTATGGGAATCGTCTCACCTTAAACAAATTTTTCCACCAGTTCCAGTGGAGACCACCAAGTCTCCACTTCTGACCAATGCAACAATTTGCTTCCTCAATACAACAAACAATTCACAAGGACAACATTGAACTAAAATTCTAATCGCATTCAACTGTCATCGAACCACAAAAAAAACGTGTTAAATCGAGGTTTCATCGACAGACGCCAGCGTCTCTCGGTAACGCGCCACGCTAAAACTAATGTTTTGAATTCGATACTCAGGAGTCAAGAGACAAATCATCGTTCAGACAATATATAAAACATTTTTTATTCTATCCTCGAATATACTTTTAATATACATTTTTTACTGTTGTTACTCCTCTAACAATAATTATCATGGGAGATCGAGCGCACTGCTCTATGAGATACACTTGTCCATACATATACATATTTCTCATAAGCTGATAAGTATAGGAGCAACTGCCTCCATCTACATTCTATGCCGCGTAAGCTATATTCCGTTCCAAAGAATCCGAAACAAGGACCTTTGGAATTACACCTAAGGTCTGCGCTTAGGGACAATAGAAAAAAAAAGGTTTTGCTTCCATGGCAGCTCCCGGTAGATTGTGGAAGTTTATTTTTTCCGAACATTTCTTGTAGCAGTTAACTCTATCGAAGACATGTCACATGGTTGGTAGTATAGGTTGTTTACACAAACTGGTTTTATTTACTTCTTTAGCCCCTTCTTAGCTTCCTAGTTATAGAACCGCTGCCACAGACCGGCTTAGGTCTCGATGAACTGAGCGGGAAATGGTTCTCTAGCCTTGAAAACGCTAATAGGTATCTTGTATCTTCACGCGTCAGTTGTGAACATGAAACCGGTCTTATTTCCCTCTGGATAACGTTTTGTCACTAGATGTTTCACACATAAGGGAGCCAGGGAGCCTATTGCTACAATACGGCGTAGTTGCCAAAAAGCTGGACTATAAATGGTTGCCCTGCTGTGCCCTATTAAACCCTTTTTGAAGCTTTACGCGCTAGTTGTATAACAAAACTGATGATGTTACTTTCCTACTCTTTAACACAAAAGCGAGCGTACGGCATAGTCCCCAATACTCAGCACCTTCTATTTCCCTGCCGTGTATATATGGGTACCTTTTTTAACAACTTCGCGCGTAATAAAATATATATACCGCGTAGAAGTGTTGTTGCATCTTCCTCTCCTAGTCTTAAACACCAAAGACGAGCACATGTCAACTCTGCGCGCCCTGCATACTTCGGCATTCCTATATATCGCGCATTTGCCCTTTAACACCGAAGGGAGGCTAATGCCACAGTCATCACTGCCATAGTTCCCAGTAAGCCAGACCGTTTAGCCCATAAGAAAAACGAATATGTGGGTACCTCTTTTGTACCTGTACGAGTAAGTTGTGTAACGAAACCGTTTTTCAAAGATTTTTCCTAGTGTTCAACACCGAAGGGAGCCTACTGCCACAGTCCGGCATAGTTGCCAATAAGCAAGAGTTTCTAGTCCATTGCTGTGAATATATGGGTAATTCTTTTGTAGCTTCACGCGTTTCTGTAACAATATTGATCTTACTTCCTTTCCTAGTCCTTAAAAAAAGAAAATGATGTAAATCTATATTGTAAAGAAGCCTACTGTGTTACATTTTGTTACTAAATATTTTACACATAAGGCCACAACCCAGCGTAGTTCCCAATAAGCACAGTGTACTAGAATCAGTTCTTCTGCCATGAATATGTATCGCGCGTAAGTTGTGTAACAAAACCGATCTGATCTTTTCAGCACTTTTTCCCGGTGTTCAACATCGACGGGAGCCTTACTGCCAGTCCGGCGTGGTTCCCAAGAAGCAGCACTTTCTAGCCCCCTGCCGTGAATACGTGGGTACCTCTTCTGTACAAAACCGACTTACTTCCTTTCCTAGCGTTACAAAACCGATCTGACTTCTTTTACTAGCCTTCGCCGTGTGGCAGTTGGCTCCCTTGGGTATTAAAGTTTCGTGTTTTGTGCTGTACAGCGTAATTCCCAATGAGCGGTTACCAGTCGGTAACGATCTTACATCCATCCGGAGCCTTTTCCCAGCGTTCGAACCGAAGGGAGCCTACTGCCACAGGCCGGCGTAGTTCCCGATGAGAGGCGCGGGTAGGGGCCCGCCGGCTGTGAATATGCGAGTGCCGCTCTCGTCGTAGCAATGCGTGTATATAGCTGGCACATACTTCACTTGGTTGAAGCCGTCCGCTTCCTCGTCGGGGAACTGGGGACGGAGATCGCTGTGTCATGGGGGTTGCCAACCGTACTATCTAAAGGTGTCTCCTGCTAAAGAACGTTACACAAAACACTCCGTTTTCTTTGCGCAAAACATTTTCGTTGCTAGGGGAAGCAAAATAAAAAGTTAATTTGGAGCATTGAAAACAGATTGTTTTGTGTAATGTTACATGACAATCACGGGCTTTATATACAAAAATCTCGTGTCACAGAGTTTGCCATTGAACCCCTCCGAAAGTGCTTCACCGATTTTTATGATTTTTTTTGTGTATATCTGGTAGGGCTGAGAGAGAATAGGTCGTAGACAATCATAACAATCTTTGTCAGGGTTCATTCGCAAAGGGTACTAACGGGGCTCTATTACTAAGCCAGCTCTGTCTACCTATCTGTCTGTCAGTCCATATAACTGTCTTTTTAATACATACATAAACTCACACCCTGTTTCCCAGAGGGGTAGACAGTGACCAGGGACTGCTACTTGCCACGATCCTGACAGATCACTTTTGCTTCCTCAACATCAATTATTCGTGGTATGCACGCACGCCGGTTTCGGGTTTTATTCTTCGACTAATTAATGTTCATGTAGGATCGTGGCAAATGGCAGACCCTAGTTTCTGCCTACCCCTCCGGAAGTTTATGTCACGTACAAGCAGAATTTTTTCTTTTGAATTGACTGACTAACTCACCACATAACCGCGCGAGGCTCGCAGCGTGACGGTCTTGGAGGAGTGTATATTGCTCTCAAGGTATTTGCCGGCACGAAGGTCGTAGAACATCAGCAGCCCTGCGGAATAACGGTTTTAAGAATCAGGTGAAGGCTACGGAGCAAACCGATGCGACGTTTGTAATAACTTCCATTCTGTGTAAATAAGTTAACTTGAATGGACATGCTTCTACATAGGTTAGTAGAATAGCACTGATCTTTTTTTCTCTTTTTGTTTAGCATTCGTTCAGCATAGGTACGAAGGCCCGAGTCACGCGTTTTGTGTCGCTGAAACGTCAGAATTTGACAATTAATGTACTGGAAAGTCGCGACTTTTGACGTTAAAACGCGAGTCTCGCGCCACTGTGCTACCTATGCTGAAATCGCGAAACAAACTTCAATTGTTCGATATCAAAGTTACCAGTAAAATTAAAGTGGCCTTTGCTCGGCAAAAGATGAAAATTAAATGGTTTTGATGTATTTCCTTCAGGCATGAAGTCTTCAAGATTCGCGTTATTCTTATAATATGTTGTATATTTCCACTCTCATATTCTTTCAGTCCTGTTAAAGTCAAAGTCAAAAATTCTATTCACTATAAAAACAAAATGTTTACTGGATGAACATCAAAGCAGAGCTGTTAGTTTCACAATTAATAGATTACCTACGCGCAGAAGAAGCTAACAAAGAAACTCCACATTTATTCTTTTCAAAACAGGTTTGCTTAATTAACAGAGTTCTCACCTTAAAGTTACACTACAGTAGATACAATCATCTCCGTTAACATTATTTAAATACCAGACATCTTTGTCTTCCAAATGATCCTTATAATGTTATATTAGGCTTTTTTGCACAGAGTATGCTTAACACATTTTCAAACTGCGTCGGTGGTAACTCTAATATATCTTTAGTCCATCCTAAGGTTGTCTGGAAGAGATCGGAGCTGTCTCTAAAACAGCGACCATTTCGTAACATTAGATTGAGTGGCGGTAACGGAGTGCTTAGACCAGTCACTTAACACTAGATTCAAATTCCGCCAGTGGTCTCGTTTTCTAAGTTACATACTCGTTGAATTGTGAATTTGTGGTAGCAATGTAAAGCACTGAATGTAAAAGAAAACCTCTCGGGAAAACCACAGAGCCCATTCAATTTCGCTGAGAAAAGTCTTGTGCCTTGTGAGCGAAGTCTTGTGGCCGTTCTTGTGCAGTGAGATGTTTATGGGCTGGTTACACAAACAATCTAACAAAAATAGATGTACAAAATAAATGTCTCACAGTTTCTTTTTACGTTGTTATAATTGTATTTTTTAATGACTAGCGATGCTCATACATAGTTAAAAAGAAAGAAAGATATAAAACATTTATTCACATAAATACATAAATTTATTTATTTTAGTTACATAGTAAACGGGTCTGATTGATTCGGATCTACTTCAGTCAACCCATGACCACGTCACTGCATCGTTGCCAAATCGTCGGGAATTAAGGTACTTCAATGTTCATCATCATCATCGTCATCAGCCCACCGCTGCCCCCTGCTGGGCCTTTTCCCCCAAATACCACATCTCACGGTCCCTTGACCTTATAAATAATCCCAATTACATCCGTTCAATACACAACTGTGTTGTTATGATTATGATCCACTGCTTTTTTCCGATCTAAATTTAAAGATCCTGGGCCATCATCATCATCAGCCATTTGACGTCCACTGCAGGACATAGGCCTTCTCCGAGGTTTTCGTAATCTTGAGTCTGGAGAAATGGAGATCACACACACTCAGTGGTCCTGGTCTCAGACTAGGGTGCCCTGTGCTGCAGTAATCAGTCAAGGAAGACACAAACTGAGAGTTCCGTTCGATCGATTGATTGATTATTTCCTTATGGTTCCCGTAGCCGTTGTACCGGGATGTGATCTTCTTGACTGAACGAACGACCGTCCGTTCTTTGGTTTGTTCGTTCGTTTATTCGTTTGTTTATCAAGTTGTGGATTACCGAGCCCGGTGCCTATAGTGGGCGTGTCCCCGCGGAAGCTGGCGGAATGGATCCCGCGGCCGCTGTACCGGGATAAGATAATATAAGAATATTCTTTTTTGTACACACCAGAAAACAATTACAGAAACAATAGTTACAACAGAAGAGGTATAATTGGCGGTCTCATTGCTTTTAGCAATTTCTTCCAGGCAACCCGCCCGTCCGTCCGTTCGTTCGTTCGTTCGTTCGTTCGTTCGTTCGTTCGTTCGTTCGTTCGTTCGTTCGTTGGTTCGTTTGTTCGTTTGTTTGTTTGTTTGTTTGTTTGTTTGTTTGTTTGTTTGTTTGTTTGTTTGTTTGTTTGTTCGTTCGTTCGTTCGTTCGTTCGTTCGTTCGTTCGTTCGTTCGTTCGTTCGTTCGTTCGTTCGTTCGTTTGTTTGTTGGTTTGTGTTTGTTCGTTCGTTCGTTTGTTTGTTTAATTGTTTGTTTTTTGTATGTTAATCAAGTGGTGGCTTACCGAGGCCGGTGCCAATGGTGAGCATGTCTCCGCGGAAGCTAGCGGACCGGATCCCGCAGCCGTTGTACCGCGAGGTGATCTTCTTTACGCTCTGAAGGGTTCGGCAGTCGAGAAGCAAAGTGTAGGACTTGCAGCCGATTGCGTACACGCCGCTGTCCTGAAAGCGACGAGACAAACATTGGTCGGGGAACCATCATAGGCCTAATGGAGAACTTGGACAAAAAAATGTATTAATCGGTTTATTTTTCTTCAGTCTTTCTGTCTTCTATGGTATAAAAGTCACTTCAATCTATGTTTAACGCAAGTTCCCCATCATGCGCACCAAATCCTGTCGTAATCCGGACGTTTGCAATAGCAATTAGTGTGGAATTTGATAGTTAGACGATATGAATAGTGGGCAAGCCTTCGTTACGTCGTGGGGCTCAAAAACAAATATATGCCTTCTTTTACAGAACGTTTTTGTTAAAAAAAAATGGGTTACAAATCTCCCAATCATCTAGTAATTTATGTAGTAATTTCTAAGACGTTTCGGTCTTCAGCAAACGATGCGCCCGTACTTATATGTTTCTAATGACTTGGTTCCCTCGGTTGGTTTTCTAATGTTGACTTATCGCATAATAACCATGCAGCAATTACTGAACCAGAGGTTACTTACTTGTGTTCTGCCATGTTTGCTGTATTTTTTTCTTTCTATTATCATCATCAGCCATTTGATGCCCACTGCAGGATATAGGCCTCCTTCGTGGTTTTGCCATAATCGCCACGCTCGGCAGGCGGGTTGGCGATCGCAGTATGCGGTTGGAATCTCAGGAAGACGCTGCTGCCCGTCGCCTGGTAATTGATTTCCTTAGTCGCCTTCTACGACATCCACGGAAGGAAATGGAGTGACGCTATTCTTAATCCGGCGCCACACGCACACTTTCTATTGTACGTCTTATATTATGTTTATGTGGTATATAAATAAATGCATTTCCTCTTCTCAATACTTAGTGGTCTGAATGTGGCTGTCGGAAGGCGTCGGAGAGAGGGGATGTAAACTTTGTGATAGGGTATGTACCCTTTGTGGGCATATACCCACCTGTGTGGCGAGGCAGACGAAGTCCTGACACGAGTGCAGCTTGCTACTGAAAGTCTGAAGGCATCGGGGAGGGGATGTACCCTTTGAGATAGGGTATGTACCCGTTGAGGGCATGCACCCACCTGTGTGGCGAGGCAGACGAAGTCCTGACACGAGGGCAGCTTGCTACTGAAAGTCTGAAGGCATCGGGGAGGGGATGTACCCTTTGAGATAGGGTATGTACCCGTTGAGGGCATGCACCCACCTGTGTGGCGAGGCAGACGAGGTCCTGACAAGAGGGCAGCTTCCGGCTGAGCGTTTGCCGAAAGGTGTCAGCGCTAAACACGTGGATGTACCCGTTGAGAGTAAGCGCGGCGATCTCGCGCCAGCGTGAGTTAAACGTTAACGCGCGGACTTTCTGGCCTGGTTGGGAGGAAAAAGGAAAAGCGCTTAGATAAAGCTATGGCTTCCTCCAAAAGCGGCGGCGTCATGTGGCAGTCACCATTTAGCGGCAAATGACGTCACTGAAACGTTGGCTATGAGGTTCAAGTCCCGGCATGAGTGGAATTTTTAGCCCCTACATAGGTTTTAAAATTGTCTTTACACGGGTTAGTGCAACAAAAATAATATAATAAGTGATTGTGTTGTGTGGAAGATATTATTATTGTAGGTGGCTTGAATAGCAGTGCCTTCAGGTCGCGGGGTCGTGTCCCCTAGCGCCACAGCGCCAGTTTGGAGTGCAGCGACCATCTATTGGTCTTCTGCAGGTTCTCTCAGTCTTTACTTGGAATTGCATCTTATTCTGCGAGTTCCTCGATTAGGTTCAAATAGACTGAATACTACTATACCCAACTTTCTTGTAAAAATTGCTGAAAAACCACTGGTTAATGCCGTGGTTACCCACCCTAGCGACATATTTCTCATTCTACAACCTTAAATTCTAGTTTTCTTCGTTACGCACCGGAGCGACATATTTCTCATGCCTTAGATTCTACAATTTTCTTAGTTACCTACCGGAGCCATATGTTTCACAATCCACGACCATAGATTCTAGTTATCCATGTTACCCACCGGACCAACATATTTCTCATTCTACTACCTTAGATTCTACAATTTTCTTCGTTACCTACCGGAGCGACATATTTCTCATCCTCCTACCTTAGATTCTACAATTTTCTTCGTTACCTACCGGAGCAATATATTTCCCACTCCACGAGCTTAGATTGTACAATTTTCTTCGTTACCTACCGTAGCCATATATTTCACATTCCACGACCATAAACTCTAGTTTTATACGTTACCCACCCTAGCGACATAGTTCCCATTCTACCACCTCAGATTTTACATTTTTCTTCGTTACCTACCAGAGTGCTAAATTTCCCATTCCACGACCTTAGATTCTACAATTTCCTCCGTTACTGACCGGAGCGGCACTCCTTAAGGCAGACGGGCGCCACGTAGTCGTGTTCGGGCGCGGCCGCGTCGGGCCGGGGCGCTTCATCGCCAACCCGCCACAGCGCCAGCTTCGAGTCCCGCGACCCCGTCACCAGGAACTGGTCGTCGAGCCAGCACATGTCCAGGATCTGGGGGACGGAAGGTCGGGCGGTGAGTGTTGACACAGAGTCTACGGGTATGAAGTGAATGGTGCATGTCCGGGCTCCGGCTTAACATTTTCTTATATTTGTTTTTTACTTTATCTTTTGATTATTTATGTGACATTTTTTAATATAATTAAGTAAAAAGAGTGAAAAAAAAAAATAAAACAATTCTCCGGGTCCGGTGAATATTTTTATTTACCTACATAGTTCAGTCAAGTAAATATAAATATACTAACTGTAGTTAATTTTTCTATGTTGCCTACTTAAGTCCCACTCCACCTAAAAACCCAGGCACTGCAGCGTCCGAATGGTCCCTTCACCCATCTAGCGTGAGTGAAGGTGCCACTAGACGCTGTATAAATCATCTAATTACATAGATGCAAAGGTCATCTCATACGTCCCAGTGCAGGCCTTCTCTCAGAGAGAGTATGGGCTTAATTACCACGCGTGTCCACCGCGGACTCGCAATTTCAAGCGCTGAGGTATGCAGTCACCTTAGGCACTCAGGTTTCCTCACGATGTTTTCCTTCACAGTTAGCGATTCAAACTAAATATTTAAAAATGTACATTTGTATTTAATTTGATACATGTACAACAGTTTTCATGTGGCTTGTGTGGTTTCTTTTTCAATTTTATAATTTTTATTTTTAAAGATGGTGAAGATGTGACCAGAGGGCCTGAAATGCAGAGTAAAAATAAAATTTGTTTAATCATCATAACTTAAAAAGTAGATGCATACATTTTCCAGCGGTACGACCCACACTAGGAGACCCCGTATCGATGTTCAACAGTCATATTAGTACGGAAATTGTTGTTCAATTGACACTATTGGTAGTCCAGTAACCAATCGCATTCCAATGGTATAGCCCGTGGAACTTAACTTCTTCGCGAGATATGACTATTTAATTAGCGCAGGTTATACTATTGGAATGACAGTGCACTGCTATTGCTTTGTAGACTACGAACTGGATGCAAATAACAGCAATTGCGGTGTTATTATTATTAAATCCTTTATTGCATTTTTGCATTGCAGTTTTGCACATAGGCGAGCTTAATGCTACTTAGCACTAGTTTTGAAGAGAACATTAACAGGTATTGCAAGTTACTCGTAAAATATTAAATATACTTACTAATTACTTATTCAGACCTAGATATATAAAATATAATAGGGGGGAAATATTATACAAATACAACATAATAATAAATAAATACTTGATACAATTAAATTACATGTTAATATAATTAAATTACAAAACTTTGTGTGTCACTTTAAGGACAAGTTGTATGATTCGGCCAACATCATCATCATCATCATCAGCCATTTGACGCCCACTGCAGGACATAGGCCTCCCTCGTGGTTTCATAACCATGAGGGGTTTTTCCATAATCGCCACGCTTGGCAGGCGGGTTGGCGATCGCAGTATGCGGTTGGAATCTCAGGACGACGCTGCTGCCCGTCTCCTGGTAATGTATTTCCTTAGTCGCCTTCTACGACATCCACGGAAGGAAATGGAGTGACGCTATTCTTATTCCGGCGCCACACAGCGTCACTACAACCTAACTTGATTCGGCCAACGAAAAGGACTAATCGCACATCTAGTCTTAGATAATATAAACAGCAGTAAAAACACGAAAGGTTAAAAATCTGATCTGAATCTTATCTTATCCCCAAAAAAAAAACGTATCACAGGCTCACAATGTCTCAATTTGCAGCACTAAGTTTACTTAATTGATTGGAAATTACCAGTGCTGTAACAAATATGCTGGCCCGTATCAAATCATACTTTAATTCAGGCGTAAAACACCAATAATGTTAGAAACGTTCTGAAAAAAACAACACATCAATTATTGCAACTATGCACACTACTATGCAGTGACTCGATCAGATAGAGTCAGATCGTAAGTTACCCATTCAAAAGTGCTTTATGCAGGGATGACAGAGCCATATTTACGATATGGGTCTGTGGCAGACGACGGGGCATTCCCAACTCACCCAGTCTTTATGCGCCTCGCCGACACAAACGGGGTCCAGTGTGGGAAGGCTGTACACGGCAAGCTCGCACGAGTTCCGTGCGCCCGTCGCCAGTAACGTTCTAAAAATAAAGCGAGAGACGAATGTTTACGAAACTTATAACAAAAAGAAACATCTGTGGGGTTGACTGTGCACCACAATCAAAGACGGCAGTCCGGCGCGCGCAGGGTCGATCCACATTGTTCGAACCTGCGAACGCCAAGCGTAGCTGGCAGGCTATACATGGTGGAGTAGCCGGGAAGGAAAAAAAGACATTTAAAATATAGTTTTTTCCTGACAGTCAAAAAGAAACTTTGGTGATTTTGATAGGTTCTGAGATATTGGTTTAAATGTTATTTTTCAAGCAGATGCTGCCGTTTTAGTTTAATTAAGTTATTTCAGTTAGTCAGTGCTAACTCCTTCTGTATATTGTAATTTTCATCGTGCCAGTGAACATCTATTCAGCGTGAATAAAACTTGTATATAAATGAACTGTTTTTCTGATCTTGGCACCGAGTTCTAAACATCTATCGGCAAGGAACCGACAATTGTGAAAAAATGAAAATGAATTTAGCAAGTAAATTATGGTTACAGCCTCAGTAGGAACTAGCTTACACAAAGAAGAAAGGAACTAGTGGAAACTCAATGTACAGTGCTTGCTTACAATTTTTAGTTCATTTTATGATCGTTTTGTTCGAAAAGAGCTGTTGGTTGAAATGCTGAATGTCCCCAAAAGTGTCCTCACCTCGAGGACATCAAAATAGTATCCTGTGAAGGTCCCTACATGTATTCCAAAAGACCACTAAAAGGTATCAAGTGTCCCCTCATCGAGGGATTGATTTACAGCGCAGTACCCTCAAACAGAAACAAGGTGACAATCTGCAGCGGCAGCGTCAGAACCACTGGAAGTCCCCAAAATGGTCTGCATATGCATGTGGATCAAACAGCAACAATATGATAGGCTAGTTTTTGGTGTCTAGGGTTGGGACACTGAAATACCCAAACGTGTCCCCCCATCGAGGGGTTGATCTGCATCGCAGTTTTTGCTGTCTGAGGCTGTAACGTCAGAACCACTGAAAAAGTATCCTCACCTCGAGGGGTTCATCCTGTAGCGCAGGTGTCCTCAAACATCAACAAGATGATAGTCTAGTTTTTGGTGCCTGCAGTTATAGCATTGAAAGCCACTGAAAGCTAAACCACTAAGCTGTATATGTGGGAAACATAATAATTACTATGCTAAGCTTAGCTGTAAGTAAGTAAATAAGCTGTAAGTCCCCAAGTGTCCTCAACTCGAGGGGTTGACCTGAAGCGCATATTTGGCACGACGCTCTAGTTTTTGGTGCCAGGGTTGGGACACTGAAAGTCCCCAAAAGTGTCCTCACCTCGAGGGGTTGATCTGCAGCGCATGTATGCCGGTCTGGTGCTCCGCCCCCGCCCAGGGCGTCCGCGGTCGCAGCGTCGGGATGGCGTCCAGGGAGCGGGTCCGCACGTCGTACACCATCAGCTGGAATCGGACACCTAGTTTAGGATTTAGTAAAGCACAATGGACGATCTAACTAGAAAATGCAATTAAAAATTTTGTGGGTGACTGGACGGTTGGGCGACGAATGTGGTCTTGTTTAACATTCTAACATAAAATGTCGCTTTGTTGTTAACACTTATAATGCAGCCCATATACGCCCAGCCTATAGACGGCACAGGCCTTCTCTCAAAAAAGAGTATGAGCTTAATCACCATGCGTGCCCACCGCGGATTGGCAATTTCAAGCGTCGAGGTATGTAGAAACCTCAGACACTCGGATTTCTTCAAGATGTTTTCCTTCAAAGTTACTGAGTGCTATTGCTACTATAAGTTCACAAGTTGTTACACTTGGTACTGAACAATACCTATTCCAGACAAGGCCTAGACTTCAGACCCAATTGTTACACTAAGTCAAACTTCGTAACACTCGCCCTCTACTTGGTGCACCTGCCATCACCTTTTTAAACACGCCCTACTAATCCACACCCAATCTCACTTTACATCACCTGCTCTCAGACATAATCGCAGAAAAATTCTTGATCTCAAACTACTTCACAAGATCCTACATTCTAAGATAGATTCTCCCTTCTTGGTTAGTCTCCTCAACATCAATTGTTATTTTAGAACCCGTAAATACAGACCATTTCACCTGCGCGTGTATAAGAACAACACCTCGTATTACAACCCTATTTCTAGAATGTGTCGTCTATATAACAACCTCTTCGCCGAATTTCCTGGTATTGACATATTTGAACCAAGGCCTTCAAAATTCATCAAAATTATTAGTTTTATAATATCTAACCCGTCTTCGTCCAACGCTTTACCCATTAATTAAATAATTAAAGCTGCTTCAGTTCTAAATTATCTACTTTGTGTTCAATTTAGGCTTAATGTTTTAGATTAAGTACTGCATATCCCACTTCCATTTTGGCAAACTTCTATGTTTACATACCTTGGACTACAGTCCAGAACACAAATAGTTTATTTCTAAGTTTATTTTGTATAACAATCGACTGTATTCTGTTTTGTAGACTCAATAAAATAAAATAAAATAAAAAATAATTGTAAAAGAAATGGGATTCCTTACGGCGATTATTAATTTATTTGAGTTTCCGCTCTCGCTTCGTACCATCAGCTCTCAACTAGTTACACTCAGCCTAACCTTGTTACACGCGGCCTCACCTTGTTACACCCGGCCTCACCTTGTTACACTTGGTGCCGAAGACCACCTGCCGATCGGAGAGCCACTGCGAGCAGAAAACCTTGTTCATGTTTCCGAGCGGCACTGCGGTCTCGCGGAACATGTCATGCGTAAGCATGTGACGGGTCGCGTAGGACGGGTCCACCGACCGGGGCTGCGAATAAATAATTTAAAATGCTCAGCTATGCGAGGAAGGACATCAAAACAATAGATAGATAGATAGATAGAATATTCTTTATTCTACACAGAGATTACATTAACAATCACAAGCCCACGTACTTTTAAAGGTCACGGAACAGAGGATGTAGATAAGATTGTAGATTAATGTGATAAGGCTTTTTAGGTGTCAATCGGCGAGTCCACGGCGAGTAAAATAATAATAAAAAAAAATAATTAGCATGCCTCCCCTACGCCTAAATTAGAGATGCATTTTTTTTTTCTTGCCTAAACCATAGTATGGGGTGTCGTTGGATTAGTCGTTTAATATTGCGGGTGTAGGAAGATTTTTTTTATTTAGGGTTCCGTTTACGAAATATTAAGTTTCAATTCAGTGATTGAACAAGTTGATAAAGCAAAAAAGATTTGTCAGGATTGTGGCAAGTGGCAAACCGTGGTCTCGTCCTACCCCTCTGGTGAAATTACGTTTGAATGCAGGCCTCACCTCCGGAGCCAGGATCTCCCGCGAGCGAACATAGTCCACAAAGTTGTAGGATGTGGTGAGGATCCGGTGCTGCTGCGCTGGGGTCTCCTCCTCACTGTCACTGTCCGAGTAGCAGACGAAGTCCTCCGGCTTGTCTGGCTTGCGCTGCTGCTCTTGTCTGGAATGGACAGTGCGGATCAGTAGTTATAAAAAAAAAGTTCTTATTGAACCATCAGGGGCAAAAAAAAAAAAATTTTTATAATAATATACACAATAAGAATGTGTATCATTGTTTCTATGTTAATTCTCATTCAGAGATAAGCTCGCCTCTGTACATTCAATGTCCCTTGTTTCTTATGTTAGTCTTGTTAAAAGTTTCCTGTGCAATTAAGTATAATAATAATAATAATTATGAATCAGTATTTACACTGTTTCATTTAAAGTTATGTACATTTGTGAAGTTATAGTAGCAACACCACTCGCTAACTGTGAAGGAAAACATCGTGAGGAAACCCGAGTGTCTGAGCTATTTACATACCTCAGCGCTTGAAATCGCCAATCCGCGGTGCACGCGTGGTGATTACTCATACTCTCTCTCTCTGAGAGAAGGCCTGTGCCCTACAGTGGGACGTATATAGGCTGCTTATTATTTAAATAATTATTCATTCCATAAATCGAGCAGTTCACATTTGACATAATGTGTTGAAAAATGGTCGAAATTTAACTGTGTTTATAAGATAAAATATAACGTTCCATGTGGTATTGCTACTAAATACTCACAAATGTACTTAACTTAGAAAACAAAGTCATTGGTACACGCCGGGATTCGAACGCACGACCCGCCGACTGTGAAGCCGGCGTTCTACCGATGCGCTACTACAGCTCTGGGCTTTAGTGTGAGTAGAGCCATGGGATTTGGTAGAAATAATCAGGCCCTCGTCACTCCATACAAAAAATATTATGAACGTACTTTGTGCCAACATTGAAACAAAAAATATAATCCTGCTAAAACAAAAGGCATTAACTCCGCAGTGAATCACGTAGATGTATCATGATTTAAAATTAAGTCGGGTTATATGTGAAATCTAATGTTGGTAATGTTGGTATTACGTATTTTGCAAATGGCCGGTAATTTTGTTCGTTTGTCGTTTTTGTGTGGCATTATTTTATTTATTTTAACTTTAGCAATAGGTGTAGTGCGTGAAAAGTGATTAAACAAGAAATATGGGAGGAAAAGCATTGAGGAAATGTGAAATTTGTGGCATTAGAAGAGTCAGAAATTAATGTACGTCTGGCATATTCTTAACCAGATATCCACTGGAGCCAAACAGGTAAAATTAGCAAGTTTATCATAATAAATGTACGCAAATTTTGATATTTATTTAATGCGCTTGGATAAAACAACTGAATTATTTAGAACAATTTACGATTTTGACAAATTTAAATTAACGCCGGTTGTAGTGCGGTACCCATGTGGTACTTTTTTTTATCGATATTTTGGAAGATTGATTTCTGCCAGATATTTCTACATGCTGTCTAAAATTGATCACAACTACTTAATTTTAAACGTCGAACACCACACAGCAAGAACAGAAATGATTTATGTTGTTTTATTTTGCTCAATTTTGCGGTATAGATAATATATTTTTTGACTTATTGTTTTGTTTGTTGCAGACTCCAAAGATCTGAAATTCGACCAAAGTGCAAAGTTTTGATAGCGACGTGACGCATTGGTGACATTGTTTTCTACACCTGATGCTAAATAAATGATTTGATTTAAAAAAATGCCTTTTTCATTATGAAAGTAAGCGATAATCCATTCACACCATGTCATACTCGAAATATCTGAGTTGACCTACTGTGTTGGGATTTATCGCCTACTTTAATTATTTTCAAAGCATGAAAATGAGGTAAGGCGAGAGACGTCTCGAATTTTTTTTATCGATATCGATAAGCAGTCCATCACTAATGTTTTGCAATTTCATTCTCATGTTGGTATTATACTATTTTTTGTTAGGTTGGTACAAACTACGTTCATAATTTTGAAAACGTGTTGTTAGCAAGTGCTGACTCTTATAACGTAGTGATTACATACTCTTTGGAAATAATAACGAATTTTCGCAGTATCCATCTTTCTTGTCTAAATTGAATAACAAAAACAATTGAAAGTCGATATACAAATGTTTCACATTTTTTAAAAAAAGAACATCATAGAAACCATTTGAAAAAAGTTTATTCGAAAACCTCAAACCATGAAGATTCTATGTCAATTCAAAGAACCTATTGCAATAAAACAGCAATTTCATACTTTAACCCCTAATATTTAGCTAGCTAGAAAACGAAACTCTTCTTTTCTTTTGCAGTCCGTTAACTG
Organism: Yponomeuta malinellus; assembly: GCA_947308005.1. Lineage (NCBI taxonomy): Eukaryota > Metazoa > Arthropoda > Insecta > Lepidoptera > Yponomeutidae > Yponomeuta > Yponomeuta malinellus. The sequence goes on along the minus strand of OX371007.1, from coordinate 1,726,938 downwards.
CTTATAAGCCATGTCACAGATCCGTGTCTTAGCTTGTATAGACCACCTACACATCCCATTAGGGTAAAAGACTAGCAAATTACTGACAAATCACCTGAACAATAATCAAAATAAAATGGAAAAATGGAAGGAAACCCATTTTAATCTGTACAATTTTAAAGGACCCCATTGGGCCACTATAACAATGTTAAAAACCTATGTAGAGCCTAAAATATCCACCCATGCCGGGACTTGAACCCGCAACCTCTGACTAACATGCCAGCCCTCTCCCAACTGAGCTGATGGGCAAGTGCAGGCATCGGCGAAATTTCGAGCCTCTTTATAAACTTCTCTGTATTTCGTAAAATGTTTTTTCATTGTTCTTTTCAAGGTCATAATAATTCAAACTACTTGATACAGATCGAGTTTCCGTTTCCCTCATTCATTAAGAGCTTGACAAAGTCAATAAAAATATTATCGATAAATTATGATTGAACAAAATTAAGCCACATTTGACTTTCCTACCGCCCCCAAAAAGTGGTTGTCTGTGCTTTGCTACAAAATTTCGGCCAGGTCATATCCTGTGGCTAAAGCATCCCTGAAGGAAACACAAGTATCTGAGGTGATCACGATCTCAGTGCTAATGACCAAACTGTAAGGCTATGTGAGATCTCAACTACCTAACTTGGTTCAATAATTATGCACCTGTCAACAGATTATGTGCATGAAATCAACTGGTTCTGTATAGTTTCAATCATTAATTTATTATTGCTGGTTAGGCTGTGCAGTTGAATTGAACAATTCTTTACTGCACTAAAAAAAAACATTTTGTACAAAGGCGAGCTTAATACTAGGCCACCATCTGTAGACTTAGGTTAAGAAATATCTGTGTAATTTCCATTTTTATATACAATAAAGTGTGCTTTACCTCTATCTATTTTCTTCCAGCTAACCAACATTCATGTGCAGTTGTGAGGCAATACAACTTCAACCACAGGCAATTAAATAACAAGAATTAGGACCTCTGTGGTTGACCTAAATACAAACAAATTGTTCCATCTTGTCCAGCTTAAAATTAGACTTGCATCAAATCATATTCATCGTGGCCTCATAGCCTACTTTTGTGGCACATTTATTGCAAAATCATCACGTTTTACAAAAAGTTGCGGACATGGAGACCATACCTGAGAGCCCTAGCCTTGGCCCGTCGTTCCTTGATGCGACTGGGGATGTAGCACGATGGATACCTGGCCTCGATACCACGCCGCACCGTTTGAGCCATCTTCTTATCACTAAATTTATTTAATAAGGAACCAAATACACTAAATAAGGTGAATGGTCAGCTTAGCACTTTCGTTTGGTTCTGTTGTAGACGGGTCCTTTGCTCAGCGACATTGTTCGACATCACAATCGATCTGTAGCTCCCCACATTTAGAGACGAATACAAGTAAAATAATTGGCTCCGGGTCACTGTTCACACATTTTAATCACCCTCGATTGAATATTAAATGCAAAAAATGTGGCGTAACAAGCCTTTTGGGCAAATTTTCGTGTTCCAAAATATTTTTTTTTTGCAAAACGACGAATGACGGTGACGGAACGCTGGCTGTCACAATGGTGTTGCCAACAAAATAGGAATAGGAGCAAAAAGTTAGCTTCACCATAAACAAAAGAATTCAGTGTGTTTTCTTGTTCATCATAAAAGTTAAAAAAATGACATATAAAATAAAAACTGACTTCGAAACACTACAGCATCAAAAAGTTTGAAATAATTTAAGCAATTAGAAGTGTGTTGTGTATACATGTAGGTATTGTAGAAGTATAATTTGGAGTCGGTGCCCAAAAAATTATGTGCTGGTCATGAAACTGGGCACCGACAACAAATTATACTTCTACAATACCTACATGTATACATTACGTCTAATTATATAAATTATTTCTAACTTTTTAGTGCTGTAGTGTTTTGAAGTTGGTTTTCATATTTTTTTTTATTTTTTAATTTTTAGTGGCGGAGCTGGTGAAAAATAAACAAGTCCCTTATAACCATAATTTACACCACTTAAGTATTGAACTTTAAAATTTGATGTTCTCAATTTCCATTTGCGAAAGTCTTCATCAGATCTTCACCAAATTAAAATGGAACCAAGAGACGTTACATCTATTCGAACAAAAAAAATATTGTCGAAATCGGTTAACATTTGACGGAGTTATGTGAAAATATAGCCAAAAAAATATACGCGTCAAATTGATAACCTTTTTTGAAGTCGGTTAAAAATCCAATAAAATTTTGTTTTCTAAGTTACGTACATTTTTGTTTGAAGTTTTAGTAAGTATTAGCAATAACACTTGCTAACTGTGAAAGAAAACATCGTAAGGAAACCCTAGTGTGTGTTTGAGGTATTTAACTACCTTAGCGCTTGCTACGTAGGTACAATGGCCCAACTATGAGGCTAGGAGGCAGCCAGGGCTGGTTTACATTTGCTATAAATTCCGTGCTATTTAGCACTGTTTTTTTAGCATGCTAAACTAAAAGAGTGCTAATTAAAGACGCCGATATACATTTGCTGTGCTAGTTTCAATACAAGTTGTCTCAAAAAGCGAAGAAAGCACACGCATCGCAAGTGGAAAGTATGGAATCACTAATAAGTTTGCAAGCGGTTGAAATGTTATCACAGTTATTGGCTGTGTGTGATAAAATACTTATTGTTTATATAAGTTTCGCTGCACGAATCCCACAAGCACGCATGTTTTGCATATTCTGTTAACAATTTAATTGTCAAATCCCGTGTCCACTTCACCTGCGACGCCATTTTTATTAGATACTGTTTTAAAAACGATAAAAAATCTGACCGTCATTCAGTCAGATTTTTTAGCGTGCTAAAAATCATAGCACATTCACATTTGCTAAATGCGTGCTTTTGTAGTATGCTTTGAAAGAGCATGCTAAAAACGTATAAAAAATAGCAAATGTAAATCAGACAGGGTGGAAATCTCAGGTCTAACTAGAACTAGGTATCTGTTGCCGGCGCCGGCATTGAAAATAAGAAGAAATGAAAACAAGGAACTGGCTGGCGTGAACGAAAAAATCGTTTGTTTCTGGCATTTCAGTGTTAATATTTTGCAGTGCAACGCAGTGCAACGGCAAACAATACATTTACATAATCTGAGACACGCGAAATTTTAATGAGCTAGCTTCTTGAACTTGTATAGGCGCCAAGAACAGCCCTAGCCTAGCTTAAACAACTAGCTAGGTAGGTAATTACATATAGTTAATTATCTTCAACATTTCTAACAGTGACGGGCCTCTATTAGTTTCTTGTATGGTAATCACAATTCTGTTCAATGTAGGTACATATCTATATACCGTCTACACTACATCAGGTGAACATTTGAGGCAGCATGGGAAACTACTGGAACTTTAACTCAATACTGGAAAACGCTCTTAGGAAACCAATTATTTAATTGCTCCAAAAGTCAGAAACGGTCTGACTTTTGGAGCTGCATTTTGAACAAATTATAAACGGTATAGTCTGCAAAAAAGTGCCATATCTTGCACTTTTTATGATGTCATTTGAATCCGCTGCTGATACCTAAAGTATGTAGGTAAGTACCAGACCAATTGAGATTAGGGTAGGTACCTACACTAGTCTGAATTTGAAAAAAAATAGCGCTACTTACTGTGGGGTATCGAAAGAAAGCCCATCTAAGTTAAATCACTGTACCTATCTACCTAAGCATGATAGCAATGCTGTTTTGGTAGGTAGTATGTACCTAAGGTACCGTTGACAGCAGGACAACCTTTAAATGTTTGTTGCAAAGTCACGCGTAACAAAACTGAGTAGAGTACCTACATGCGTGTAAAGGTTATTTTATGTTTACCTCAAACCTGACAAATCCTGCATCATTTTGAAGGCAAATTTAATTATCTACGCCGTACTTAATGGAATTATTGTTAGGCACGTGACCGCATTTTGTTGGATACAATGGACTTTTGTTCGTGGAAATTCCATTTTCCTAATGTGCCTAGTGGGAGGTCAATGACATGCAACTGTTTTTATAATACACAATAATAAATAACCAATACCTAATAATTACTATAAATTAACAAACAGCTCTAAAATACCAAATACCTACTTAATGGTTTCCCTTATAAAATCTTCATTGTCTAATCGCGGCTTTACCTAAACGCTTTCCAGCGTTTGTAAACTTAAACAACAAATAAATACCAATTAAATAAATAAAGGAAATTGACCCTTAAATGTGTCGCTTAATTTTACCGAAGTGTCATATCTTGATACTCAGCGATTCTAAAGATGATTTGTTTATAGTTACTAACCACAAAATTATAGAGCAAACAATTTATTTTTATAAAGATCATAAATTATAGCAATTTTTAAGTATACCCTCTTATTATTTTGCCATTCGCTATTATCATTTGCCTACTAAAATAGCTTGAGAGCGCGTAGCCGTCGATACTCCTTTCAATCTATCAAAGAGTTTTGGTTGCAACCAACGAGCAAAGTTGGCTATTCGAAGCGAGCTCACGACTGTGGTGATAATAGGAAGCGAGATTTGAGCCCCCAACTGCATTGGTGGTTTGGCAAAGCAATGAAATTGTGGTTTTTCGTGTTTTTATATTGTTTTTGTTGCACTAATCCCTGCTGAGGACCATTTTTAAAAACGTTTTTAGAGGCTAAAATGCCACTCATGCCGGGACTTGAACCTGCGACCTCTGGCTAACCGTGCCAGCGCTCTCCCAACATAGCTAAATTTTTGTATGTGACGGCCATAAATCTCAGGTTCCAATGAAATCTAAGTATGCCAATAAAAAACTCTGTTATCAAAACAAAAGTAGAAAGGTCGTTTATTTACCTATAAAAATCTCATTCACATGATGGATCTACTCATGTGGACTCGAATGACTAGCCAAAATTGTCGAAATCACAAGGGAACACGAGAAACAATAGTCGCGGAACCAAGAAAGAAACGGAATATTTGAAAATAAATTCAACATCCAAGTTTTGCAAATACGTAAAAGAGTAAGAATCCCAATTTGCTTTCAAATAAAAATTGTGTGTCTTACGTTAGTGTTTTTTTAAATACTTTTTGTTTATGAGTACGAGTACCTAATCAAAAATGAATGTCTTTGATGCAATAAGGTTTTTGGTCACACGAGACTACTTTTTGACAGTAAAACCAAAATCTACCGACCATAACGATATATTTTATAATGTCTTTTTTTGAATCGAATTAAAAAAAGACTTTATTATTTAACTGGACATTTAGCCTTGGACCGACACACGGCTTTTATCACGATTTCCGTTGCCAGCGCCCACGAAATCGTGAGTTGTGCGTGCGTGTCCGCGCGTTCGTCTTTCGTCGACTTAAAAGCCGGACTTGTATGAAAATTGACCGAACATGTCCGTCTAAAGCTGGCAACTGGCAACCCTACCTCCAAGCAGTCGCTAATGGAGTTGACCCTATCATTCCCGTAGAAAAACTGTTACGGGATATTTGGGGCTTAATAAATTAAAGACGAATACTGTTTTTAATATCTTGCCATGTAGATGTAGTGCCCGGAAAATAAGTTGAACCAATAACTAATAAAAATAACTTCTCCACACAGCAAAATCACTTGTCCTGGTCCCAAACTAGGACACCCTGTGCTATGGTAACCAGGCAAGGACATCACAAACATCACATACACACAGACTGAGGCCATTTGTACAAATGTACGGCGGCCCCCAGTGGGAATCAAACCCACGACTTCTGTTTTGGTAGTTAAGCGCTTTAATGGCTAGACCAACGAGGCAGTCAATAATGACAGTATTTATTGAAAACACGGCTAGTTTATAAATGGAGTTCGCTAGGAAAGCTGTCGTGGAATGCCCACCTTAGACCTGCGCAGTGTGCCGTATCAATACAACTTATCAGGCTAGTTTCTTGTCGCAATGTGGTACGTATAGGAGAAAAGACCTTACTGTCTGCGATTTAGGGGTGAAAATGCGAAGTTCAAGATTCAAAGTCACTCAGCGTGCTATGCTCGGAGTCTCTTTGATGGATCACATCAGAAACGAGACAATTCGCCAAAGAACTAAGGTGACCGACATAGGCTACAAGATTAGCAAGTTGAAGTGGCTATGGGCTTGTCACATACCTATGTCGATCGATGAATCGATACACGATGGGGTAAAAAAGTTCTTGTGCCTACGCTGCGTTGGCCAGTTCGTGATTTCCACGATCATGAACTGACAAACGCAGCGTAGGTCGCCCACCAGCTCGCTGGACCGACTGAACTGGCTCGCTGGAGCACATTGATGGCAGCGGCTGGGTGAAGATGGTCCAGGACAGAAATAAGTGGCGTGCCTTTGGGAAGGCCTATGTCCAGCAGTGGACGAACAATCCAATCCTCCAATCTCTGACTGAGGGCGAGAGTTCCCGGTTACGAATCCCGGCATATACCAATGACATAGTTTTCTAACTAACGTACATTTATGAATTGGCAGTAGCAACTAGCAATACCCCTCGCGAACTGTGAAGGAAAATCTCGTGAAGAAACCTGAGAGTCCTTCTCTCGAAGAAGGCATGTGCCTTGCAGTGGGTCGTAGCCTATACGGCTACATACCTACCACATCCGATTAAACTAGCAACACCAATAAAAAAAATATATAAATATATTCTTTTTCAGATCATTTTTGCAAAAAGTGACTGTACAATCAATCATGTTAATAGTGATTTTTAGGACCCTGGGGCCGTTTTTGAGTGCGAATTTTGTAAGGGTTTTTTATTCGTAGAAAGGTATATACTCAGGCACGTATTTTTTTCATTTGTGGCGCCAACCTCGTAGAGTTCCTTAAGGTGTACACTTTACTACACGCGAAGTTGGGCTCGGTATTTGACACGATCAACAATAAATTATTTCATATGCTCGATTTAAAACAAAAATTACAAAATATCTCGGAAAATGTATCTCTTTTAGTCAATTACTAGCTATTATAATTTTTAAATAGAATAAACATAAAAAGAGTGCTCTGAAATGTGACGTCATAAGCAAGTATTTTCATACAAAATTCCGTTTTAAAAGTAACTCATTTGATATTTTATCAAATACCCAATTGTCCGATGTTTGACCAACCGAAAATCGATAGATATCTATCGCCTTTCTATTTATAAATGGCCTTTTTTGAAGGAAGAGAGAACACCGTGCCTCGCCCAACTTCGGTCAACTTTCCGAATGGACTTTATTCGTGTTTTAAAAGAAATCTTGTGAATTTCGATAAAGTTCATTGGGATGATATGGTCGGTAAAAGATACCTACTACCTAGGTGAATTTCAACTGAAATATTCAAGAAAAAGCTCGGCTTCGAACCACACTATCCTCGTAAGACGTTGATATCACAGGTTAAAAAAAAAACAGAATCCGGCGAGAGTGCTGGCAGCGACTAATGAATGCTGATGAAGCGAAAGATGTCTTTCAGGATCTTGGCAAGTGGCAGATCATGGTCTCTACGTACCCTACCGGGATACAGACGTGAGGTTATACAAGTATGTTAACAAATGTCCGTAATGATGCTCAGAATAGGCACGAGGGTTTCGGAAATGGCGTTAATAAACACGATAGAGCGGTGGTAGCAGAACGGTATAACGCCGGCGCCTCAATCGGGAGGTCGTGGGTTCGAATCCCGGCATGTACCATTGTTTTCTTTGGACTTTGTTTTCTAAGCTACGTTTTGTCACGATAAAGTAGCAATACCACTCGCTAACGGTGAAGGAAAACATCGTGAGGAAATCGGTGGTCTGAGGTTTTCACATACCTCAGTGCTTGAAATTGCCAATCCGCGGTGGGCACGCGTGGTGATTTATCATACTCTCTCTCTGAGAGAAGGCCTGTGCCGTGCAGTGATTGCGACATTGGTAGAGTTCGTAAAGCGCGAATTTAACAAATCTATAAAGACAAAAAAACCGTCTTTGAAATATGTTCACTATACAGTTCGCTAATTTTAATGCTAGGTGGCGCTGACGGTATTCTTTATTGCGTTATGGTTGTGTCATTGTGTCCATAATGCCGTGACGATGGCTTTGATTTTCTCTATGATTCCATCAACAGATCTTCACCCACAGATAGATGTAGATCGCGCTCTACATGCATAAAAAACATATAGACGAACTGACTCCTCCTATTTTTTGAAGAAAAACCTATTTTCAAAAATATCAAACTGAGAAAAACTCATAGAACAAAAGATGTCATTACGTATTTTGTCTCCCTATTCCTCGTCTTGGTATATTCCTTTGTGATTTAACGCAAACTCGGTGACGTGGAGTAGGAATCGAGTTTGTATAAATAAGACTGTTCAATGGAAGCAGATAATTTTGACCGTCATTGCGAAGAAATTGTTTGAAGAGTTATTATTTACAGAAATTTATTTCACCTTAAAGAATTTACATTCTCTTAGTTGAAGCATTATAAAGCGTTTTGTAAGCTGTCTAAAGCTTCTCTAAAACAATTAAAATTACATTTTTTGTAGCAGTTCCATTTTATTTTGTGCCCTGGAGAGTGGCTGGAGTTCTAATTCCAGGATTACAAAGGATTGTGCTCTACAACAGCACTTGATTGGAAATCTGTACGACGCAGAGCTTTTCTCATACTATTTCTAACATCTTTTTTTAGCTTCACTGAGTGAAACAAAATGTGAAAGTGCACTTTGCAAGCAAATAATTTACCTACATCTAACTACAATATTACAAAACTGCAACAGAAGTGTAGTTCTTTGTACAGTACCTAAGTGGAAGATACTGGCGATGACGCCCTGCTCAAACAACTTGCTGCACCCACAATATTTTGAACGAACAATGGGGAACTTGCGTCAAAGTCAGATTGAAGTGGCTTTGCTTTTATACCACAGAAGACATACAAAACCTAAAGAAAAATATAAAAAAAACCATTAAAATATTTTTTCAGGGTTTTCGGGGTCCCAAAAAAAATTTCGCGGTACGAAAAATCAAGTTACTCTAATATAAAAAAAAACAGGCCAACTGCGACTTACGCACGAAGGGTTCCGTATTATTATCTATACAACATTAGACACAAAGATCGTGAAAAAACGGTAAAAAATCATGTTTGTTGTATTGTTATATATTTATTTTATTCTGTTTTTAGTATTTATTGTTATAGGGGCCATAGAAATACATCAACTGCCTAGCTATCACGGTTCATGAGACACAGCCTGGTGACAGACACCAGACAGACAGACGGACAGTGAAGTCTTAGTAATAGGGTCCCGTTTGGCACCATTCGGGTACGGAACCCTAACAAACATTAAATTTCGTTTTTTCATTGAAATCTAAACATTTGCTTAAAAGGGTGTAGATGTACAAAAACATTATTCTACGAGATAACTCGAATATTGATAAACGCTTCATACATAAGAAGGTGTCACGTGCAAATTGTGACGTCATAGCTTGAGTCCAATTTGTATGAGGCGTTTTTGTGCTACGTGAGTAGAAGGTCTTTTTGAACGACCAGATTATAAAAAGTATTAGTCCTAAAAAAATTTACCACATTTATTTATCTCTTAACAGCCCCTATATTACGCTCACCAAATCCAGAGCGATTCCAATCGTTTAACTGTCAAATTAGTATGGAATTTGACAGTTACACGATTGGAATCGCTCAGGATTTGGTGAGCGTAATTAGGCCACTGGGCCTCTCCAATTATAAACATTTTTATGTGCAAGTTCTCCATTTAAGGATAAGATACCCCACACTATTAAATTCTTTATTGCAAATATTAGAAAAATTATTTCATAACATTGTTATAAAGGCACTATAGGGTAAAACAGAAAAACATCCTTAAATTTGATGTATGGGAGGTAACCTAAAATATTTTTTTTAAGATTTTACCCTACCGTTTCGTCGGCGTGTATTTATTAATATATAAATATATGTATGACTTATACTTACTGCTTTGCAGTACTTAATGTCTCTGTGCTAAGCAGCGGACAGACAGATAGACGGACATGGCTAAACTATGACGGTGTGCCTTGTTGACTACGGAACCCTAAAATTGCCTTCTAATCGTGGGTCTTTGAATGGATAGTCGGGGCCGGGCATAGACGGCCCAGGAAAGTTAGCTGAACACGTGTACCGTAAAGGCTTTGGCACTGACGCTGGCCCGGCGCCAGGTGACGGGACGGAGCTAGTGAAGGCCCTCGGTGACTCTACAATAATGCAGTCTGCGGGGCACGGGCCTTCTCTCAGAGAGGGAGAGTATAGGCTTAATCATAAGCGCTTAAAAATACACATAATATAACTGTGTTACATATAGTTATTAAGTATTAATTAATGTAGGTAATTTTTGATTTACATTGAAATAAATAATTTTGACCATTTCCTTCCGTGGACGTCGTAGAAGGCGACTAAGGAAATCAATTGCCAGGAGACGGGCAGCAGCGTCTTCCTGATCTTCCAACCGCATACTACGATCGCCAACCCGCCTGCCGCCTGATCAGGTGCAAAGGACGTCACTATAGTCGCAAGTTCAGCAGGAAATCGGTGACAAGAAATAATCTTCCACTTTTTGTTTCTACTCGTACTCAAGTTTCTAATCACCCCGTTTCACAGTACCTATAAAATACCGACCAAGTGCGAGTCGGACTCACACACGAAGGGTTCAGTACCGTTATCTATACAACATTAGACAAAGATCGAATTTGAGAACAGCACCATCTATAGAAACCAACAAGAAGCATTTAACATTGACATTGACAATATTTGTTGTATGGGAGCCCCCCCTTAAATATTTATTTTATTCTATTTATTTTATTGGGACACACAGACAGACGGACAGTGAAGTCTTAGTAATAGGGTCCCGTTTGGCACCCTTCGAACCCTAAAAAGCCTGGGTACGCCCCAGTAGCTGCCATAACTCCTGCAGAGCTCCATGCCAATGGTGCGGCCGTGGTTCCGACATCAGTGTAATAAAGGAAGCTTGCTCTATGATTTTCTTGTTAAAGGTTCTCAGCCTCTTTGCTCTTTATTTGTACTGTGCTCTTTGCTGAGAGTGATTAAGCTGGAGAGTCGCCACACACAAACTTTTCTTTTATTGTTATTAGGGCAACGATTTATGTTACCTATTTTTGTACCTACCTACTAATTTAGCTCAACAAACTTTTTTTTAAAACAAAAATAATATTTGCGTGCCCTGACGGGTAGAGCATGCTTGTGCCATAATTTTAAGTTACCACCTACATCATTTGTAATTACCATGCTTTAGCAAATAAAAAATACTCTTCCTCGTACTATTACTCATTGTGATCTATTTCTCTTCTCCTTTCACTTCCTATTTCTGTCTTTTACTTTCCTATGACCAGCACGTCTACGAGTGGGACATACCTAGGTAGGTATATTGCGGCTGAAATAATAATTATATCACTGACGTAATATCAAAGGGTGTTATTTTAATTCTTTTTCGATTATTACCTAGTCGCTGCATAGATGGCGCTGAACTTGTTAAGTTACTGCAAGGAACGGAACGAGACATTGTTTTTTTATTATTTCACTTGGATGTAATTTTTAAATCATAAAACGAAACTTAAATATGTATGTCATTATATCAAATTTAAATTCTTTTTTTGCACTAACCCGTGCTGAGGACAATTTTAAAAACCTATTTAGAGGCTAAAAAATCCACCCATGCCGGGACTTGAACCCGCGACCTCTGGCTCACCGTGCCAGCGCTCTCCCAACTAAGCTAATGGGCAAGTGCAAGCATCGATGAAATTGCCAGCCTCTTTACAAAACTTCTCTATAATACGTACAGGTAGCGACATCTGACCGAAGCGATTTACATCACTTGCAGCCCCGAGTAACAAACTTTGCAGTTAGGTTATTACATCGGAATGATATCGCTGTACCTACATGATTATATTCATTAGTCGTTGCATGCATGCACGCCGGTTTCGGGTACTTTTTATCTTGCCCTTAGCTAATATATCCCCTATTTGGTCGAAGTATGTCCGCCTGGGACAACCCTTACCGGCCCTTCCACCCACATTCACTTGATTGTACACAAAGAAATAAACATTATGTGACTGACTGTGAAGGAAAACAGTGTGAGGAAACTTGAGTGTCTACTAAGGTATTCACATACCTCAGTGCCTGAAATTGCCAATCTGCGGTGGGCACGCGGGGTAATTAAGTCCATACTCTCTCTCTCTGAAAGAAGGTCTGTGCCCTGTAGTGGGCTACATATTCTCGGTTCTGTGGCTACATAATAAAAAAGTTTAAGCGCTGAGTATGTGGACACCTCAAATCCTCGGGATTCCTCGATATGTTTTTTCACTAATCTTAATACTAATAATAATACTTCCACACAACACATTCACTTGACCTGGTCCCAAACTAGGACACCCTGTACTATGGTAACCAGGCAAGGACATGACAAATTTATGGAAATGAGGCTATTTGTACAAATCAAATGCAGGCTCCAGTGAGAATCGAACCCACGACCTCTGTTTTAGTGGTCAAGCGTATGAACCGCTAGACCAAAGAGGCAGCCATTCACTAATGTACGTATCTTAGAAAACAGTGCTATTAGTACATGCCAGGATTCGAATCCCTGACCTCTCGAATGGGACGCCACCTTTCTATCCTTGCGCTACCAACGATTAAAACTATTAATTTTGCCCTAACAAGCCCAACAAAACCCATTTTATCCAACTTACCTACTTAAGTATGCTACAGCGCTACATCCGAGTGGGAATTGAGAAGGCTTTTATGGACGTTTTTGCGCTTAAAGTAGTTTCTCAAGTGGAAAAGCGAATATCTTAAGCGACGGTTTCTTAATGAGCAGTTGAGATGAAGTTTGCGAGATATACCTAGCTGGAACGTTTCCTTTACCGCTCTTGGATCTTTTAATGCTTAATTAAAATGTTTTAAGGCCATGCAAGGTCGTGTAAATGTTTTCCACTGGCTACTGGTGAAGGAAAACCTCGTGGGGTAACCTGACTTTGACGTATAAGACTTGAAATCAATCTGCAGTGGGTGATACACATTGAAAGAAGGCTAGCAGTGGGGCGTATACGTATATAATAGACTGCTTATGTATTTATCAAAGTGCAAAGAAACCAGCCAAGTGCGAGTCGAACTCACGCACGAAGAGTTTCGTACCATTATCTATACAACATTAGACTAAGATCGAGACAAGACAGATTAGCTACATTGTGCAGCGCCGTCTATAGAAACCAACAAGAAGCGTTTAACATTCATGTCGTAAAGACATGACATCGTTACATAAGTGAAGGTTGCATAGATGGCCGCTAGATGGCGAGCGCTGTCGTTAGACAACGTTTGTTGTAAGGGAGGGCTCGCTTAAATATAATATTTATTTATTCTGTTCTTGGTATTTGTTGTTACAGCGGCAACAGAAATAAATCATCTGTGAAAATTTCAATTGTCTAGCTATCACGGTTCATGAGATACAGCCTGGTGACAGACAGACAGACAGACGGAAAGTTGAGTCTTAGTAATAGTCCTTTACCCCTTTGGGTACGGAACCCTAAAAAATGCTCAATCTCTGAAAAAAAATCAATTAGAGTTGGTCGTTTACGGTTTTTCTGCTTCGTATTGTCGCTTCTTTAAACATTTGTATTATTATTTCTCCTGTGTTGAACAATAATTTACCGAAGGCATCGACACTGATAGAGCGCATAAAGCGCGATTTTAGTAGAACTATATAAACCGAGATACCTACTTCGATAAGTAGAACATTTTTGCAAAACAGAAACTCCAATGGGGTATGATAAGATTACTTATAGATTCATTGTCCTGTACGAGAGGTATCTACACTATAACTAATCTGATCATATCTTATCTTACAAACAACAACCTTCATACCATACCTAATGGTGCAGTTGAGTTATAAAACATCCTGGACCCTATTTAACCTACAATTCATCTAACCTATGCAATGTTACATGGAATTATTGTCATAGTAAACGATGAATAGTAGTTCTATGAAATAGAGCGAATGAGCGAACTCTTCGCGTCCTGCAAAACCATATTTAATACGAAATAAGTCCATGCGAGGTTAACAGCTTTATTTATCCAGAAACCGCGTTATGTATTTAGGCAGTAAATCCACCGGGCAATACTGGCTTTCGGCCAAAGAGACCTCTGGAACTGAACGAGAAACGCGTAGAAGTTGTAGTTCAGCACTTCGTTTCCTTCAGCTATTGGCTACATGTGGATAACCTCCTCAGTCCTGACCTTGAAAATAATAATGGTTTTCAATTGTTATTTTCAAGGTCAGGACTGAGGAGGATAAACTGTTGATTTTTCAACTTTCTCTTTTGAATATCATCATCAGCCACTTGACGCCCACTGCAGGACATAGGCCTCCCTCATAGTTATAATAAGCATAAGGGGTTTTGCCATAATCGCCACGCTTAGCAGGCGGGTTGGCGATCGCAGTATGCGGTTGGAATCTCTGGAAGACGCTGCTGCCCGTATCCTGGTAATTTATTTCCTTAGTCGCCTTCTACGACATCCACGGAAGGTAATGGAGTGACCTTATTCTTAATCCGGCGCCACGCGGAGTTTGAATATGAAAAGCAATAACTAGTCTATCAAGTTGTTTGCTCGGTCTCGCCCATTCATTCATTCAAGCGACTATAATCAATACTTTTTTAGTGCTATTAAAGTCAACTTTGATAGTATTAAAAAAAAGTTTTTTACACCCATGCAAGGAATTTATGAAATGAAATAAATACATATACGTTTGCTTGTGAAGACAGAAGAAAAGAAGGAGATGGAAGGATAAAGAAGAAAGGGCGTTTTTGAACAAATTCATATAGTTTTTTTTTTTTATCAGTACTCTGTAAATGAGTGTAAAGGAACGAACATGATTGTAAAATAAACAAGATTTCTTACCAACATATTAATTATCATTTACTGTCTAGGGTGTTTTTATGTAGAACATGAATCTCTATTGGCATGTGACATGTCACATTGCATTTACATCTACCCGAAACTCTCTCTGAAATTGAAGTCAACGTAAATACTGCCGCTATACGATGGAGATTCACTTTAGTGGACATTTTATGTTTCTATTCTGTTATCCTGAAATCGGATACCGTATGGGATATTGTAAATACGACTTAGGCTGGGTAAATACATGATTACGGATCAATTTGGGTCAGTACCATTTACTAGGGCTATTCTTGGTTTGACTAGGATTCTATTCAATCATGCAATAACAGTGTGACGTATGTAGGCTATACGTCCCACTGTAGGGCACAGGGCTTCTTTCAGACAGAGAATTTGGTACACCATCATCAGCATCAGCCCATCTCTGCCTACTGCTAGGTATAGGCCTTTTCCCCATTACGCCATCCTTCGCGGTCTGTCACCATTCGCAATCACGGGCCCTTTGACGACTTGACCACATCGTCCGACCATCGGGCTGACGGTCTAGCCACTATCAAATAGCCAGTTGCTACAATAGAAAGTCTTTACTGCATGGGGGATCTTTAATACTAGTAAAAGATAGTTTAAAATTTAAACAAAGGAAAGACATTTGTAGGCTTTCTGTTGAAAAAGTAATTGAGCTGTCATGTGTTGAATTGTCTAAACACATTGTAGTAAGCTTATACAGGCCCCCTACCAGCGATTACAGTATATTCGAATCGGTATTAGAGGATGTATTAAAAGTAGCTTCCAGTAGTAATAAGAAAGTTATAGTGTGTGGTGATTTTAATATCGACCTGCTAATAGATTCCCCTTTGACAACTAAATTACAAATTATTTTTAAATCATTCAATTTAGTCCATATTTTTTTAGAGCCCACCAGGATTACTGAAACTACTGCTACTTGTCTCGATAACGTCTATTGCGATTGCAATTTTTTTGATTACTCCACAGTGAATTGCTTAAAGTCAGATCACAGTGGTCAAATTGTAAATTTTGAAATAGATTCAGAAAAATCTAAGCAAGTTATTGTATGCAGGCCCATTACAAGTAAAAAACTAGAATCATTTAAATTACATCTTCAAAGTAGCTTAACTGCTCATAAAGGTAAAACCCTAAATGCTAACGCCCATTACGAAGACTTCTTTAGAGTCGTTTCAGTTCATTTTGAAAATGTTTTTAAATTAAGAGAATTACCTAGCAATGAAAATAAAGTAGGGTTTAATGAATGGGCCACTGCGGGCATCCGAAAAAGTAGAAACACACTGTATGCATTGTATGAGAAAAAAACATACACATATGACCACAGTTTTATAGAGTATGTTAAACTATATTCTAAATTATTCAGGGCCGTCTGCCACAAAGCTAAATGCGAACATATAAAGAAACAAATCCTCCAGTCTTCAAATAAATCTAAAACAATCTGGACTATTATAAATAGGGAAACTGGTAAAGCCAAATCAGGAGATCGCGAATTTTCTCTAAAGATAGATGATAAAGTAATAACATCAAATGAGGACATTGCTGCGGCCTTTGAACAATTCTTTACAAATGTTCCAATTGAAACTACGGCTCCTTTAGATTCGTCTCCTGATCTTGCTGCAAGTTTATTAAAAGACAATGTCCCCTCGTGCGGTTACGAGTTTTCGTTCGACTTCATTAATCCCCATAGCGTAATTAAAGCGTTTAAACTATTAAATCTTAAAAAAACGGAAGATTTGTGGGGAATGTCAGTAATCATAGTTAGTTCAGTAATAGATGTCCTCGCTTCTCATTTAGCAAAAATTTTTAAGAAATGTGTAGGTGAGGGTTCATTCCCTGACCTAATGAAATACAGTAGGCTCGTTCCGTTGTTTAAAAGTGGCGATAGGCATGATCCCACAAATTTCAGACCAGTCTCGATCCTACCCGTATTGAGCAAAATATTCGAAAAGATTGTTTTAGTTCAACTACTTACGCACTTTAATAATTATCAACTTCTCCATAACCAGCAGTTCGGCTTCACGCAGGGACGGTCGACGACGGACGCTGGTGTCTTGCTAGTTAAACATATTTATAGTGCATGGGAGGATCGTAGGGATGCTATAGGTGTTTTTTGTGACTTGTCAAAGGCATTTGATTGCGTGGACCACGAGACACTTTTGGTAAAACTAGAGCATTACGGAGTAAAGGGGAAAGGTTTAGAACTGATGAGATCTTATCTAAAAGGAAGGGTTCAAAAAGCGGACATAAATCGTATAAAATCCACAGGTTCACAAATAAAAATGGGAGTACCACAGGGATCAATTTTGGGGCCGTTCCTTTTCCTTGTATACGTAAATGATTTGCCGTTTATGGTACAAAACATGTCCGAGATAGTATTATTTGCAGATGACACGTCACTTATTTTTAAAATTAAGAGACAAGAAAATAATCTTGACGATGCAAATGATGCTCTCTCGCGTGTGTTGGATTGGTTCACGGCAAATAATCTGCTTCTAAATTCCAAAAAGACAAAATGTATAAAGTTTACCTTACCAAACGTAAGATTAGTTGAAAACAACATTGTACTCGGAAAAGAAAAACTAGAATTTGTAGAAGATACCGTTTTTCTAGGCATCACAATCGATTCAAAATTGCAATGGGGTCCTCATATTGTAAAACTAGCACACAGGCTTAGTTCTGCAGCATATGCAGTCAAAAGAATTAGAGAGCTCACTGACGTTGCAACTGCTAGGCTTGTTTATTTTAGTTACTTCCACAGTATTATGTCCTACGGCATACTACTGTGGGGTCGGGCAGCAGACATTGAGACGATCTTCATCTTACAGAAGAGAGCCATCCGATTTATTTACAAGTTAGGTAGTAGGGATTCGCTAAGAGATTTCTTCAAAGAAACCAACATCTTAACAGTTGCATGTCAATACATTTATGAAAATATTATGTACGTTAGAAAAAATATCAAAGACTTCGAAAATGTTGGTGGCCACCATAATTTTAATACTAGAAATAAACATAAATTGTCATTTCCACTATTTAGACTTGCAAAAGTTAACACATCCTTTATGGGGCACTGTATAAGGTTCTACAACAAAATTCCTCAAGATATATTAGAGTTACCTCCAACGCGATTTAAAAAATGTGTTAAGCACATTCTGTGCAAAAAGGCTTACTATAACATCAAGGATTACTTAGAAGACAAAGATGTTTGGCATTAAACAGTAGATTAATATTATTTAAAGGACGATTGTGACTAGTGTTCAACACATTCATGACTAATATTTTAAGTTGAAAACTCTGTTAATTAAGTTAAAACGTGTTTTGAAAAGAATAAATGTGGAGTTTCTTTGTTAGTTTCTTCTCCACATAATCCATTAATTGTGAAACTAACAACTTTGACGTTCATTAGGTAAACATTCTGTTTTTACAATGAATAAAAATATTTGAATTGAATTGAATTGAATTGAATTGACCGCCGCGCGCCGGCCGGATCTTGGCGACCACTCAGTTACTGCCCTGGTCCACCTACCATCTTCCCGCCTCGCCAGATGTCGTAACCATCGCGAATTAACAATACGGTATTTGACACGATCAACAATAAATTATTTCGTATGCTCGATTAAAACAAAAATTACAAAATATCTCGGAAAATGTATATTTTTTAGTCAATTACTAGTTATTACAATTTTTAAGTAGATTAAACACACAAAGAGTGCTCTGAAATGTGACGTCATAAGCCAGTATTTTCATACAAAATTCCGTTTTAAAAGTAATCAAAAACACACAAACAAATGCTGATTCGTTTTATTAGTTCTGCCTGTACGGGAGCTCCCCTTAATTATTTATTTTATTCTGTTTTTCATATATTCTATTATAACGGCAACAGAAATACATCATCTGTGAAAATTTCAACTATCTAACTATCACGGTTCACGAGATAGAGTCAGACGGACGGACGGACGGACGGATGGACAGCGGAGTCTTAGTATTAGGGTCCCTTACCTTTTGGGCACGGAAGCCTAAAAAGATGGAGAGAATTGGCATGCCTTGGTGAGGCCTATGCCTAGCAGTGGACGAATACGGGGTTGACTGACGATGATGATATTGCAGCTCTATATGTCTGTAATTTCCTATTCACATCTTTGTCTGTATGTTTCACTGTATCGCTATTACATCACAGTTAGACCTTAAGTTTACTCGCAATATCATCATCATCAGCCACTTGACGCCCACTGCAGGACACAGGCCTCCTTCGTGGTTTTCATAACCACGAGGGGTTTTGCCATAATCGCCACGCTTGGCAGGCGGGTTGCTGCAATCGCAGTGTGCGGTTGGAATCCCAGGAAGACGCTGCTGCCCGTCTCCTAGTAATTTATTTCCTTAGTCGCCTTCTACGACATACACGGAAGGAAATGGAGTGACGCTATTCTTAATCCGGCGCCACGCGGATTATAAAGCCTATAACCTTAATAAAAAAAAAAAAATTAAAAATTTAAGCTGTTTATTTCAAAGAAAAATTATATACATTACATGGCATGAACTTAACTTCTAATCTTAATATTTAAAGATTTTTGAGTTAAGGAGCTGCTTATTCATAATGGTTGAGTCCACTGAATAAGAAGCTTGATTTTACGAAACTTGAGTACTAAACACTCTTTAATAAACTAATGAAGAATGAACTCCAGTTATTAGTTTAGTTTCAGCTGAGCTACGTCTTAAATTAACATTTAATTAAGTTTTTATCGGTAAACACACTGCTTGTAACGCTACGCTACAGTTTCCACAGAGAAGAGTTTTTGTACTCCGTGTTCTTCTTTTAATTAGATGGTATCAGCATTGGCATACAGAGCATGCAAAAAAATCCTTTCAAGTACCAGAAGGGTGAAGGTTCTATCCTTTCGGCTGTCACCTCAACCATGTTATGCAACCAGTTACAAGGAAAGAGTTTTCCTTCTTCGTTTGCAACTAGTTGCGGTAGGCGAATGTTTAGTCTTAATACCAACCAGTTGCAAAGAATATTTTAATTTTCTTGCTATGCAACCTTAATAGTCAGCCAACATAGTTACAACATAGTATTAATACAACAATGAATTACTAGAAAATGTACTAAATTCAAAGCACTATATCGGCTGCATGGTCCCTGTTAAAGACCACTAAATTGTTCTCTTCCTCCGCTATTTCGCTCACGTCTTGTCCCTGGCGAAATATATAAATTTCCTATCTGTTCATCTGTTCAGATGAATTCTACAGTTTGGTTGGCGTTACTGGCTAAGATAGAGATAAAAAAATCTTTATTGGCAAGTGGTTGTGTCATCATCATCATCAGCCATTTGACGCCCACTACAGGACATAGGCCTCCTTCGTGGATTTCATAATCATGAGGGGTTCTGCCATAATCGCCATAAGTGGTTGTGTATTAATGTAAAATATTCTTCATTCGCATACCTCACCGGCGAGTCGGCTACGTATTTGAACAACTGCAAATTTTAATTTTAGTTCTTATATATTAATATGACATACTATTACAATAATAATTTTATGCAAAGCACCTCCTCATTAAGACCAATGTTGAACGCCATACGATAAGTAATTCGCAACTAGTTTCAAACAGAGGAGGAAAATTCTTAACTTGCAACTGGTTGTGAAACATGGGCGCGATGACGGCCGAAAGGGGTTCTATTCATCAATAGAAGTCATAAAGTACTTTTCACACCTCCTGCTCGACAATGCCTTATTACGTACCGTCAAATATCATCGTAAAGCATGGCCTTGTCTCTCGAGGGCAATAATAATGAAGAATTTCCCTAGGGAATAAAGTGATTTGAATTTAGAATGTCAAAATTCGCATGAAAACTATGGAGAAGCCCCGCATTGCAATTCGAAATTCGAATTTTTGTTCGAAACTCACCTCTTTTTTTTCTTTTTTTTCTGAAATACTGTGTCCTGTGACCGCGCGAAACACCAACAAAAAAAAGAAAAAAAGGCGCGAATTGCAAATACGAATTTAAAAGTTATATTCAATTTAAGTTGCTAAGCCGTAAAAGAGTGTGGACTTTATATTTAATTTCAGGTTTTAATACATATTTTCACACCTCCTGCTCGACAATGCCTTATTACGTACCGTCAAATATCATCGTAAAGCATGGCCTTGTCTCTCGAGGGCAATAATAATGAAGAATTTCCCTAGGGAATAAAGTGATTTGAATTTAGAATGTCAAAATTCGCATGAAAACTATGGAGAAGCCCCGCATTGCAATTCGAAATTCGAATTGTTGTTCGAAACTCACCTCTTTTTTTTCTTTTTTTTCTGAAATACTGTGTCCTGTGACCGCGCGAAACACCAACAAAAAAAAGAAAAAAAGGCGCGAATTGCAAATACGAATTTAAAAGTTATATTCAATTTAAGTTGCTAAGCCGTAAAAGAGTGTGGACTTTATATTTAATTTCAGGTTTTAATACATATTTTCAACTTATGCAGCCCTGTCTTTTTATTGTCTCCCAGATGGTGTGAAAAGTAGAGTATTCACCTCTGGAATAAAACATGTCTTAGTCTCGGGCGGTATGAACCCCTCGCTTCACTCAGGACTCTACATAACTCCCTCGCTTCGCTCAGGAGTTAAAATTTAACTCCCTCGCTGCGCTCGCGAGTTAACTCGGAGTCCTTCGCTCCGCTCAGGGTTCAATATGCCGCCCATGACATAATACATGGTTTTATTCCCTTAGTGCATAATCTACTATTTCAACTTATGCAGCCCTGTCTTTTTATTGTCTCCCAGATGGTGTGAAAAGTAGAGTATTCACCTCTGGAATAAAACATGTCTTAGTCTCGGGCGGTATGAACCCCTCGCTTCACTCAGGACTCTACATAACTCCCTCGTTTCGCTCAGGAGTTAAAATTTAACTCCCTCGCTGCGCTCGCGAGTTAACTCGGAGTCCTTCGCTCCGCTCAGGGTTCAATATGCCGCCCATGACATAATACATGGTTTTATTCCCTTAGTACATAATCTACTATTGTGATAGAGGTTTACCTCAAAAATGCACATTCATGAAACTAGCCATTAACAAGCTCGTCCCTTAAACAGCTTGCTTAAAAAGCTATTTATAGCTTATGGCTTACAATTAAATTCAATTCAAATATTTTTATTCATTGTAAAAACAAAATGTTTACTTAATGAACGTCAAAGTTGTTAGTTTCACAATTAATGGATTATGTGGAGAAGAAGCTAACAAAGAAACTCCACATTTATTCTTTTCCATAAACGGTAAATCATTTATATAGACTAGGAAAAGGAGCGGCACTAAGATAGATATCTGCGGGACTCCTATTTTTACAAGTGAACCCGAGCTCCGCTCCTATACTCTCTAACCAAATCTGCCAGTCGGGTGGAATTATGTTAATCATCATCCTCATTAATTCAACCCTAGCTGTAATAACCGTACTGTTATCGACTCTGTTAGCTGTCCCTTTTTGTTCAATAGTGTCTCTTATAACTCACGCCATAAGATCTGTTTTCGGGTAGCTGGTATGGTGAGGTTGGGGGACCAACGTACTTACGTAATTGACTAAGACTGTAGTAGCAATAGGTACTACCTATATTTTAGCTAAATATTACACGACCCTGTATAGTACATACCTCTCGTAAAGACAGTGAACTAAATGTCTAACCACGCTACAACGAGCCGGGTACGTGCGAGCGAGCGAATCTAAGAAAAACTCACAGAACAAAAGTTGTTAATACTAGAAATAAACATAAATTGTCATTTCCACTATTTAGACTTGCAAAAGTTAACACATCCTTTATGGGGCACTGTATAAGGTTCTACAACAAAATTCCTCAAGATATATTAGAGTTACCTCCAACGCGATTTAAAAAATGTGTTAAGCACATTCTGTGCAAAAAGGCTTACTATAACATCAAGGATTATTTAGAAGACAAAGATGTTTGGCATTAAACAGTAGATTAATATTATTTAAAGGACGATTGTGACTAGTGTTCAACACATTCATGACTAATATTTTAAGTTGAAAACTCTGTTAATTAAGTTAAAACGTGTTTTGAAAAGAATAAATGTGGAGTTTCTTTGTTAGATTCTTCTCCACATAATCCATTAATTGTGAAACTAACAACTTTGACGTTCATTAAGTAAACATTCTGTTTTTACAATGAATAAAAATATTTGAATTGAATTGAATTGAGCGCAACGTGATCGCCATACGAAAGTGCTCGGTTTTCCGGAAAAAAGGTACTTAAACAAATTCTTTCCGTAAATGTTTCGCCATTTTGTGAGAGTGAAATCTTATCTAAATAAGAAGAAGACATAATATTCATTGCAGCAACAGTTACACAAAACATTAAAAATACTCACAACTGAGCACATTGATACACTAGAAAACATGATACTTAACAAAACACTCACAAACGATAGTCACAGTGTGCCTATAAGCAGCCTATATACGTCTCACAGCCGCACAGGCCTTCTCTCAAGGAGAGAGTATGAGATTAATCACCACGCGTGCCCACCGCCGATTGGCGATTTCAAGCGCTGAGGTAAGTGAATAGCTCAGACACTCAGATTTCCTCACGATGTTTTCCTTCACGGTTAGCGAGTGGTATTGCTACTATAACTTCACAAATGTAACTTAGAAGACAAAGTCAAAGGTACATGCCTGCACTGGGAATCGAACCTGGGTGTCTCGCTTCCGAGTCCAATGTTCTGTGTACCGTGTCTCTATATACCTACTGCTGCAAAAGGCCGCTCTCTCCAACTCTCTGAAGTATCTGTTGTGTCTGGGATCCCTTACTTTCTCTACACGCTGAAATCTGAGTGGTTTGAACGCAGCTTTTATGTAATAAGTAATTAAAAATGCCATCTATTTGGGGCCAGTTTCGGAATTGAGAATTTCGCTAAGTAAATAGTTAACTATAGTATTGTCTCTTCGAATTCCTCAGAAAAGAGCGTGACAGAACGTTACTTAAGTTTTTACTTAGTGTAATTCTCAATTCAGAAGCCAGGCCATAGACTATTATTTTTAAGTATAGAAGTGAAATAAAAAAATGAATTGTTGAGAAATCTAGTTTCGAGTTGAGAAATCTTGTTTCAAAATGTTCGCGACCAATTAGTACCGCCTCTCCATCTATCAGAACAACGACCCGAGGACGCGCGGCACGCACGCACCGCTGTGGCTGGCTTACTGATGGTTCTTACATATTCGAGTTTATGTCGAGATAGCTGTTGAATAGCTGTCGAAAACGCTAGTAAAAAAAAACGAACTAGCGTGTTCGATATATATTGTGAAGGCCCGATCATTTTGCTACGGCTTTAAAACCACCCAAAATTCGTGGTGTATATCTTGCAACCTAGAGGCGTTTAGGTAATCAGTTACGTTAAGGACGATTCCCCACTAAAAATGTACCAGTTGACCTGTTATCGACTGTACGTCTGTTGCCTTCTCTCAAAGAGAGAAAGAGAGACATCTCTAAAGTCTAAAGTGCCCTTTGTGGCAACTTTGACACACCAAAGGATGCACTCTGACACTCTGACTTTGCCTTGTCCTATCTTATATTTATGTGACTTGTTTTTCCTTTGTATTTTTACTTTTTATGCCTTTCTTTCTTGTGATGTGTTAATTTGTCCCAATAAATGTCTTTCTTTCTTTTCTTGCTTTCTTTCTAAAGTTGTAAAAGTGAAAAAGATGTTTGATGACTCTTCATTTGACGAGTCCGTCCCAATGTTTGATCGCAAGTATTTTTGTGTGTACCTACCAAACGTTCAAATTGCATGCACGCTTATCATTCGCTGAATATTCAAACATGAAGGGTTAGATTCCCTGTATTATCGACAGCCCATACGCCTTTACGTGCGCACCAATGGATTGCGATATGGGTGGCATTGCAGCAAAAATATAAAGTTTGATCTGCTTTCTATTCAAACCCCGGTTTCAGTCCGGAAACCAGACAAACTTTCCTTTTTTAAAAACCTATTTAGAGGCTAAAAATCACCCATGCCGGGACTTGAACCTGCGACCTCTGGCTAACCGCGCCAGCGATCTCCCAACTGACCTAATGGGCAAGTGCAGGGATCAGTGAAATTTCGAGCCTCTTCACAAACTTCTCTGTATTACGTACAGGCAGCGACATCTGTCTGAATTTTAAGCCTCTAAATAGGTTTTTAAAATTGTCCTCAGCACGGGTTACTGCAACAAAAAAAAAGAAAATAAAAAGAATATAACTTTCCTTTTCTTTGTCCCTTTGTCCTCGATTAAGTGCACAAAGCCTCTCCAAGGGCCTCTATAAGGGCCTTGCAAAGGGCGCGATGATGCAATCGATCAGCTGTGACCTTGCGGGCAGTGACCTTTGGATGTAGGTCGGCTGAGGGGCCCACCCTTCCTCCCTAAGGGGTTATGGCTTAGTGATAAACGAAGCGACTACTGCGTTTGTAGTCGTGTTAGCATGACTCTATTAATATTTTTTGTTGTGTTGTTATTTTACTCAGGGCGACTAGCGCCAAGTCACTGGATAAGTAAGTAAATATATAATTACTTATTAGTTTTCCCGTTACGCTCGCACGGCAACGTGCGCGTTGTGGATAGAGCTTTAGATGCGTTCTTATGAAAAAGGCACTTTTCAAAAATATTTCGATACAAACCCGAATCCTTGAAAACCATTAGTAGTGAGCCAGACCGTGTGTGTGCGCCGCGGGTCCGCGGGTCATTGGTCAGATAGACGGAGAGACGGTACCAATTGTTTGCGAATGTTTTTAAACAAGATTTCTAAACTCATTTGTTATATTACATACGTCTATAGGTTAAAAGTAATAGTCTAAATAGATGGCATATTTAATTACTAATTACATAACCGCGGCTTTAAAACCACCCAGATTTCAGTATGATGACCTGAGATGTCATAGCGCATCGGTTGCCTGACATCCAAAAGGGCCTGGGTTCGATTCCGACATTTAACAATGACTTTGTTTACTAAGTTACGTACCTCTGTAGTCTGAAGTAGGCACTCGCTAACTGTGAAGGAAAACATCTATATTCTACCGACTATATTCCTTTTGAAATCCATTTCATCCATAGGTTGTCTGCAAGAGATCGCTTTAAGCGATAAGACAGAGGTGTATACAGTAATTTAGATATAAGAAATCACTTTTAATTCTTTTTCTTATTGTGCAACAAAGTTCCTTAATCTGTAAAAAATATTTGAGTCCTTTCTCCGACACGCTGTGTGGCAACTTCGAAACTCAAAGGAGAAAGCGCGGTAAATATTCGTATAATCATTAAAAAAAACCGGACAAGTGCGAGTCGGGCTCGCTCGCCGTAGGTTCCGTACAAATTTGTAGGTACTTACATATCATAAATAATTCATGAATCGAGTCTCGCAGTTTTTTCTAAGGTTTTCTCGAAATGATCAAAAGTATAGTTTTCAGATTTTATCCTGTACTTTTAGTATAACGCGATATTACTTGCCAAATTTCATAGTACTAGGTCAACGAAAAGCACCCTATAAATTTGATTCCCTTGAGTGTCGAAATATTCGTCATTTGCGGCATAAACGGCCGTATTTTTTAGATTAACTTAGAATTTTGATTTTTTTCACAGCTTCGAGGGATCGTAGACTTGAGCATATGGTTATAATCTCAACACGATACCTCTTCGCGTTCCCGAGATAGAAGGTCTTGTCAGACAGATGGACGGGTGGACGGACAACAAAGTGATGCTATAAGGGCTCCTTTTTTTCCTTTTGAGGTACGGAACCCTAGCAAATGAAAAAGTAGACTGCGTGAAAAATTGTAAATATAAAATTCATAACATAACATAACATAAACTCACGCCTGTATCCCAGAGGGGTAGGCAGAGACCAGGGACTGCCACTTGCTACGATCCTGACAGATGACTTTCGCTTCCTCAACAATCATTAGTCGTTGCAAACTTTATAATAGAACTCAAAAGATGTAAACAAGATGAAAAATTAAATATTTTTTTGATGTTGAATGATCAATGGTTGACAGTGTTAAAAAAATCACAGTCTGAGACAAATAAGAAATGACATTATTTGATGCCTCCGACTGGTTTTTTTTGTGAGCACTCTTTCTGGCGCAGTGCGAGTAATAGGTATCGCTGCAGTTATTTATGGAGGGGGATGGAAATAGAATATTGATTGCAAAAAGCCGCCGTCCAACTTTGTTGGCTAACTTTTGGCTCGGTTCCTTTAAGCTTACCGATCCTACTCCCACATTGAATGAAGCAATTGGATGGCACTCAAGCCTCAGGCTTATCAATGGCTTTCATGGAGCAATCGATGGGGGATGGGCCTCTCTGTCCGAGGAAGATCGTTTGTGATCCGACCGGATGAACGAGGTTAAGTTTCATAGATACTTACTGGAGAAAAAAAGGGTTTGAGGGTATTTGAAGCATCTGTAAGCTTTGGTAGTCGGCTGAAACAGTGTTCGGATATGGTATGTGATATGTTTCGGACAGTGTTTCGTATGGGGTTGGGGCACAAATTTGTGATAAAAATAATTTCTTACAAACCTATCTATCCACCAACTGGAAGAAAAATAGGCTTGACGGATATTTGAAGTAGCTGTAAGCGTTGGTAGCCGGCTTGGAAGGCCAAATGGCTAATGACTCACATGACATATTGTTTGGTAGCTGCCAACAAATGTACTTATTATGCTTAATATGATTTGAGAATATTTTTTTTCTCTACTTCAAATTGACCCGAAGGTAGCCGACATTGTACAGTTGACAGCACTTCAACCTTTACTATTCAGTTACGTTAAGGACGACTTTGTAACAAAAATGTAAATGTTGATCTCTGTCGACTGTACAGTACATAGACATTTAAGAAACAGAATGTGAATTGTCAGGAATTATTTAATTCCTAGTGTACATACAATAAAGAATATTCTATCTATCTATATTCTTTACATTGAAAAACAAAAACATATTTTTGATTTCCGCACCCTCTCATATCGATCTAGGATTGGGGCTCGAATACCCCCCAAAAAGTGGTCATCTGTGTTTTCCTACAAAGTTTCGGTCATGTCATATCCTTTGGCTAAAACATCCTTGACTAAAATGCACTAACAGAATCGAGGCCTCGTAGAACGACATAATCGATTTCCATATTCTAAACGTTTATATTAATTTCGTCATGCCTGACTAATGAAAGTCATCTAAAATGGCCGTTCTATTGTGAATATCTCCCGGATTATCTGTGGTGTCCACTTAATGGTTATGGATTCTTACTTTTTCTTCTTAAAAATCGATAAAGTGTGAATAAGTTAGAAACAGAAAGTCTATTGACTCATTTATCGATCCAGTCAAAGAAATCTCCACCGTTTTGTGTACTTTTTTATGCATTTGTGATTTACTGACTTAGTATAATTATATGATCTTTTGTAAGAAAAAAGTAGGTACGTCATTTTTAAGAGTAAATTCAGTTTCTGGTGGTTTGAAAGCCGCGGTTATGTAATTAGTATTTAAAACCCGCCAAGTGCGTGTCGGGCACGCGCAGTGTAGGGTTCCGTAGAAGTACTTTAGAAAGAGGGGGTTTAATCTGCTTTACAGAACTAACAATTTCATCAGTGTAATTTTCTATGGACGAAGTTTTCGTTTGATAAGATGGTCACCTATTACTCGTTAACATATAAAGCCTACTTAACCGTGATAGTTTTCCTTCATTATGTTCATTATACGTGCTACTGTCCTGAATTTTTTCACGTTTCTACAGTGATCTGTTTAGCCGGGAGCGGGAGGGGACGCCCCCTTAATATTTCGCAAACGGAACTCTAAAAACTCGAAAAGTAGTCTTTCATCGCCCATAATATTTTTAACTACCAATCCAACGATACTCCATACTATGGTGTAGAGGAGAAAAAAAATGGCATGTCTAATTTAGGTGTAGAGTAGGTACCCTGAAATTTTTTTTTTCGAGATTTTATTCTACCGTTTTGTCAGCGTAACGAATCTATGCCAAATTTCAGCTCTCTAGTACGTATCGTCTCTGTGCTAAACCGTGGACAGACATAAAGACGGACGGACGTGGCGAAACTATAAGGGTTCCTTATTGACTACGGAACCCTACAAGGAACCTTAAGAAGGGCATCTATTTAGCCTGTTTTTTTTTAGTATAGACGTAATTAAAAAAAATTGTTGAGAAACCTTGTTTAAAAAATGCGCGAACATTTAGTACCGCCTCTCCGTCAGAGAGGCGGTACTAAATGTTCAGAGCAATCGCCAGCGGACCCGCGGCACGCACCGCTCTGGATGGCGACTAATGGATCTAGTAGATTTGAGTTTGTGTCAAGATATTTTTTAAAAGTGCGTTTTTAAAAAACAACAAACTAGCGTTTCTATAGCTATTGCGAGGCACGTTCATTTTGCTATGTCTTTCAAACCCCCAAAAATTTATGCAGTTATAGCCTTGTGCAGTTGCCAAGAGTTATACGATAAAAGCACTTTTTTTACAAACCTTGGGCCCTACTACGTATTTTCTCCACTGTCTGGAATCGTTTAATTTAACCTACTCTGAACTGTCTAATACATACATTATATATGATAAGTTGCAGTCTGAAGTTGGCTTGCACTAACGCTATCTGACATTGGCTATCTATCTGTTTATCCAGAGGTATTATGTAAGCTCATATAATGCAGTGAATAAGTTCAAAATCGTCTTGAATCATGACACTAAATTTCACTGGTACTGTTTTGATGTAGGTACTGTATCAGCTGTTTTGAGTTATGTGAACAAAAATAATCAATGATTAAAAATAATATGCAAAGCTATCCATATATAAATTGCATTGTCTGTCTGACTGTCAATTAGCTTTTATCCCTGGATACGTATTTATTTATTAGCCAGTAACTTGGCGCAAGCTGCCCTGAATGGATAACCAGTAGACAGTTGCGGAATATCTCGTAAAACTGCAGTCCCTAGTTTCTTATGACAATTCGATGTACAGACTCATTTGCCCTCTTGTTTATTTTTTGTTTAGATGTTTAATACATTTTTCATGTTTATTACCTCACTAAAATTAAGTACTTAACTACTCTTAATGTTAAAACCTAGAGGCTAGAGGCTAAAAATTCCACTCATGCCGGGACTTGAGCTCGCGACGTTTTTGTTATGTTTTTAGCCTCTAAATAGGTTTTTAAAATTGTTCTCAGCACGGATTAGTGCAACAAAGAATATACTCTACCATACATTTAATAGTTGGCTATCAACCGTTTCTTAAAGCATTTTCCGCGAGCTTTCCATATAAATGCGTTTATAAATTAATTGGTAAGCTGTGGACAACTGTTGTTGGAGTTATTTTTAGTAATTAGTTCATAAGTAATTATAATCAGTTTACGCTGTTGTTGTTCCTAATAAAGTAAAATTAAAATAAAATAAATTGCGTAGGTAGCCAAGTCATCCTACTTGTTAATCTGTGTCTGATTTATCGACTTTGCAATGTACATCGAATTGTCATAGTTCAACAATCAATTGTAGTTATATGAAACAGGCCCCAGGTGCGTGCAAACAGCTTTTTGGAAAAAACCTTGGACGTATATTGTGGTCCAAAAGACTGAACACGGCGGCTGATTTCACCAAAAAATTCACTACACAGATAATTATCAGGTAAAAAGTAGGCTTTACTCAGCATAGGTACCCTTAAAGTTCTATTCGTTGATAGTCGTACATTCTCCAGAGACTCGTACTAATAGAGCTATGTGCTAACTTACTGAAACACACTTGGAACTCCTCTAGTGAGAAATATCTCAAGGTGATTTAGAAAGTTCTCAATACATTTACATTCGGAGATAAGCTTGTGTTATGTTAATTTTCCCTTTTAACGGAGGTTTAGGTTTTTAATAATAGCTGTGGTAGCCTAGTGAGTAGAACATTGGACTCGGAAGCGGGAGACCCAGGTTCGGTTCCCAGTGTGGGCATGTACCTATGACTTTTCTTTCTAAGTTATGTACATTTGTGAAGTTATAGTAGCAATACCACTCGCTAACGGTGAAGGAAAACATCGTGAGGAAACCTTTGTGTCTGAGCTATTCACATCGGTACCTCATCGCTTGAAATCGCCAATCCGCGGTGGGCACGCGTAGTGATTAAGCCCATACTATCTCTCTGAGAGAAGGCCTGTGCCCTACAGAGGGACGTGTATAATATGCTGCTTATGATTAGGTTTTTTAAACCCACCCTCCAATGCCTTTACTGCGTGTGTTTGTTCACATGACCTCGTCAACTTGAGTGCTTTAATTACCACTGACAATCCTAATCCTAATATTATAAATGCGAAAGTTTGTATGTATGGATGGATGTTTGTTACTCTTTCACGCAAAAATGGCTGAACGAATCCGGATGAAATTTTGCAAAGAGATAGATATAGTCTGTATTAGCACATAGGCTATTTTTTATCCCGGAAAAATACACATCAAAATTACCACGCGAACGAAGTCGCGGGCAACTGCTAGTTATTAATAAGACTGTGAAAACCCCAGATTCTATCTAACTATCTGTAAAGCCTATGAAAGACGCCCACTGTGGGTATAGGCCTCTTCACCATCACGTCAATCTTCCCGGGCCTCGATTCTGTTAGTGCATTGTAGTATAATGACAGGTACACTGTCGGGTCACGTGACGTGTTTTTTCGTACCATTGACGCCTAGAAGGTTTGAAGGGTGTGCCCGCGTAGACTTAAAGCAGCCATGAAATGAAAACCGCCATGTTCATGCAGTTGTCATGTTAGTACAATGCATTAACAGAATCTAGGCCCTGGTCTCCTACCAATCTCGTCCACCGGTTAGACGGGAAGACGGACGGTGGACAAAGGCAGTCGCAGAGTGGCGGTACCCGATATTAAGAAGATAGTTGGAACATCAGATTGTTTTAAGGATTTTCCCTTAATCTGTACAGTTCTTTTCAGTTTAAATCCTACGGCACTTGCACTAATGTGATGTTTTTGGCCTTTTCTATCAGGCTATGGAGATAACCATTTGCTTACTACGCCCATTAAATGACTAAGTAGTTGTGCGGTTTCGTAGAGTTTAGTGTTGTTTAAATTTCGTTTAGGTCACTCGAAACGGCCAAATGAGATTGTTGAGTTTAATTATGTTGATAGAGAATATTGGAAAGAAATCCGTGCTATCCTTTTAGCTCAAACGTAATTTTATTTTTACAATGATTTAACAATCTATACAATACCGATATCGACAAGAATACAAGAAGTACAGTCGACGGTAAATCAAGCTACATACGTGATTTTTAAATGTAACAAAATTTTAAAGGTTACTATACTCAGTGAATGATACGTTTCTCTCAAAATTCGTCGCTTGGTAGTTCGATATTAAGCATGCAATTTTTCCGAGATTGAAGAATAAATCTCGACTTCTATGAGCATGATTGGCAGCTTTTCTATGCACTGGCCCATCCCACTCCCATCCCACTGGGCCATCCTTACTTAGTAGGGATGGGCAAATGAGAAAAAACATATCGATATATATCGTAAGGATATTTTTCAAATAAAATATCGATATATCAATATTTTCGCGCAATATAATATTCTAACGATTGCAAAAATATATCCAGTCCCTTTCTTTGATTATCAGTGTTATGAAACCGGCCATAAAGATACATTTTTGTTTAGCCTACCAAGTCTTTTCCTTAAAGATCGGATACATAATACGTGATACGAAGCTTGGGCAGAGCTTTTAAAAATACATCGATTTCGATAATCGTTTTTTTTTAAAAACAAAAATTTATAAATCGCAACAAAAATAAATCGCCGATAACTGTATCGATAATTTTCTGAAAAAAATATAAAAAACAATATATCGATATTTTTTACCCAAGCCTACTACTTAGGACGCGGTAGTAAATTCCGGCATCAAGCTGGCGGTAACTCACCCGAGTGATTGGCCGCGTGCCACGGTGCAGTGCCGATGCAGCGGGCGAGGGCGCCGCGTGCTATTGGGCTGGCATTTAATAAACGATCAGCAAAAAAATAAGGTTTTGGTCAGCAATAATAATGAAACCTATAACAGATCCACTGTAGGGCGCAGTCCTTCTCATAGAGACAGAGAGTATGGGCTTAATCACCACTCTCTGCGGGTAGGCAATTTCAAGCGCTGAAGTATGTGAATATCTTAGCACTCAGATTTCCTCCGGATGTGTTCCTTCACAGTTCAGCAAGAAAACTTTGACACACCACAGGATGCACTCTGACTGTGCCTTGTATTATGTTGTATTTATATGTGACTTGTTTTTCCTTTGTACCTACTTGTTTATGTTACTTGTTATGCCCTTTTTTTCTTGTGATGTGTTAATTTGTCCCAATAAATGTCTTTCTTTCTTCTTTCTTTCTTATAAAATCTTCGTATTTTTAATGACCCGTGATACCCATTATAAAAAAAAAAATCTTTTCTGTCAGCAATAATTGTTTTTTTCTGAAGCAACGTAAAAATACACACACAAAACGCTGCATGCTGCAGAAAGTACAAAATTGAGTAGCAGAAGTTCGAAATATTTATTAGCTTCCATTTAATTTTGAAAAAAAATAATTAAAAATGAGGTAACGTCGCCAGCGTTCTGGGCTCATTACCGCGGGACAGTGACCTGGGGCAGGTGTTTTATTTGTAAATATAGAATTAGTTATTTGTATATTTTTATCATTTATATATTAATTAAGTCCAGTTTCTTATTTCAATTAGTTTTCTTTTTGTTATGTTATGAATAAAACTGTTTAAGTAGCTTCCATATTAAAATTAAATTACTCAATTTGCAGACCATGTTCTGCTGCTCATTTGTTTATTCTGCTGATCAATATCAAGCTGACCAAATCTATTTTATTTGCTGAACATACCTGATCTCGTGTTGCTTATTGCGCTGACCAAAACAATATTTACTGGGTGATCGAATTGCTAATCAAATATTTGTTTGTTTATAACTTAATTTGTTCACTGTTCTCTACTAATAGAGACAGCCTTTTACGTGTCACGGTCCTGCGGAATATTCTCTCTCTGATTTGTCATATCATTGTAACATGTAACATGACGTGACAGGTATTATGTCATATTCGATCGCAGTGTGCGGTTGGAATCTCAGAAAGACGCTGCTGCCCGTCTCCTGGTAATGATTTCCTTAGTCGCCTTCTACGACATCCACGGAAGGAAATGGAGTGACGCTATTCTTAATCTGGCGCCACGCAGACTAAATAAATATATATATAAATAACCGCATTATTTTAGAACAATAAATAACAGTAGTACATAAAGCTGATCCCCGAAACCCGACCCACTTGTTAATTAAGCTCAAGTACGATGAAACCTCAGCAATTCAACGTTACAAAATGAAGGAATAATAAGGCAGATATTTCGTCGCTCGCGGCACAAAATAAGAAGGCGCAAAAGGTTTTCGTGGTGTGAAATTTCATTGAAATTCAGTTGAAACTGTTGTCTGTAATTGTTGTATTGAAATAACTAAATGAAAGAATAGCCATGCCTTTTACCTTTCTATTCTAATTATATCACAAAGCTATTTTTAGGGTTCCGTAGTCGACAAGGAACCCTTGTAGTTTCGACATGTCCGTCCGTCTGTCTTTCCACGACCTAGCTCAGGGATGATCAGGACGAGATTAATCCCGCCGACAAAACGGTAGAATAAAATATTTTTTTTTTTCTCGCCTACACCATAGTGTGGGGTATCGTAGGAGTGGTCGTTTAAAAATATTGTGGGTAAGTATAGGAAGATAATTCCGATCAGTTCCGTTTGCGAAATATTAAGCTGTAAAGCGCAAATTTTTGTCCGAGTAGCCCCCTCCCTCTCCTGGCTAAACGATTGATTGTAGAAACGTGAACAAAAAATCAGGTTAGTAGCACATATAATTACCTTAAAAGGAAAACTATCACGGCTAAGTAGGCTTTCCAAGTTAACGAGTAATAGGCGACCAACTTATAAAATGAAAACTACGCACAAAATCCATTGAAAATTACGTTGATTAAGTTGTGAGTTCTGTAAAGCAGATAAAGCCCCCTCTTTCTAAGGAACCATACACTGCGCGTGGCCCGACTCGCACTTGGCCGTTTTTATGTCTAAGACACCGGGTTTACTAACAATGAAACTCAGCTAGATCAGATCCATTTATTTTGATTAATTGATATTTTATATATATTTTTCTGATCTGAGATCGAGCCACAGCGTAGTGCGTGGTGCGTGGTGCGTGGTGCGTGGTGCGTGGTGCGTGGTGCGTGGTGCGTGGTGCGTGGTGCGTGGTGCGTGGTGCATTGTGCGTGGTGCATGGTGCGTGGTGCGTGGTGTGTGTGTGTGTGTGTGTGTGTGTATGCGTGGTGTGTGCGTGGTGTGTGTGTGTGTGTGTGTATGTGTGTGTGTGTGTGTGTGTGTGTGTGTGTGTGTGTGTGTGTGTGTGTGTGTATGTAGGTGTGTGGGCGTTTGTGTCTGTGTGTGTGTGTGTGTCTGTTTTGGATGTGGAAAGGGGAGAGGAGAGAGAGTTCAATATTAATTTGAGTGCGAAATTGAAATGTATTTCGGGGATTGCCTGATGGCTTTGGCCAAACCTAGGATAAACCAGTCCTTCCGCGAAGAGACTGTGTATCGGACTTTGACTATAACATATATATAATGCTGAGTGATATAAGTATTTGCAAAGTAAGTTTGTCAGACTGTCTGGGTGTAGGAATAGCTATATATCTATGCGAAGTACCTGGGCAACTGAGATTAATTCGTTTACTTTTTAACCGACTTCAAAAAAGGAACCTCTATAACCTCTGAATGATAACCTCTGATGAATTGATAACCTCTTCCTTTTTTGAAGTCGTTTAAAAAGTAAACGAATTAATCTCAGTTGTCTGACAAACAGTCTGACAAACTTACTCTGCAAATACTTGTATCACTCGGCATTATAATACACTAAAATGGAAACTTTTTAGCGAAAGTTTCTGCGGCTCCCGAATATTACCGTTATAAACTCTGAATCACAAATTGGTTGTACATTTGGAGCCGTGTTAAAAGTTCCAAAGTTCGCAAACTCTTACAGAAGCTGCATAGAATACGCCCAATCGGTATTAGACTAAGTACTTAAGAGTTTTTAACTTACATACTAAGCTCTTAATATTATTGCTGTATTGAACAACATACACGGTCATCCTCTAAATACCCACTGACATTGTAAAAAGCCTAGCGCAATTTTTAAACATTGTTAATGCCAACATTAACTATGCCCAAAACTCTACGTTGTTAGTAGTAGGTATTCCCCGATTCCCCAGCACATTCCGTGGTGGTGGTCCAAAAACGGGATTTTGGTCCATCGAATCCTAAAAAAAAAAAAAAAAAAAAAAAAAAAAAAAAAAAAAACGAAACACCCCACTTAGAGCGATTGGGCAGGGTCCCAGAACGCTCCGCCCACTCCTTCCTGTACATATGTACTTCACTTTAATTACAATAGCGACGTCTAATCACATAGTCATAAAAGGTTCGACCCTTTCCTTTGTTCGCGAGTAGCCTTTTGTTCCGGCTCGTACTACCTGTCTACCTGCTCCCATGCGAAGAAAACGTAGCGATGCCTAATCACCTCCTCATAAAAGGTTCGATCCGTCCCTTTGTTCGCGAGTAGTCTTTTGTTTTGGGCTATACTACCTGTTACCTGGCGTTCCCAACGTGGGGTTTATCATATGACTAGGGGGTCCTTTCTGATAAATTTCGATCCAGTGGGATCTTGTGTGTATCATCTGGGATTTGATTCACACCTTGTATGATTTTATGCCTTTTCAGTTCGCTTATATACATTTTTTTTTTGCTAAATCGTAACTTTCAGAATTTTCATAAATCTAACCTAACCTAACCTATATTTTTGCACTATACCTAATATATATATTTTTTTTTTTGCTAAATCGTAACTTTCAGAATTTTCATAAATCTAACCTAACCTAACCTATATTTTTGCACTATAGACCTAATATATGCTATACAGTGAACGGTTGTAATGAAGATAAGAAGTTTGTAAAATGTTACATTCTTTGGCTACGCTCTTAGATGTCGGTTTTACATCAATTATTTACTGAATGTCTGTTGCTTTTTATGAAATCGTTATCTCTTGATATTTCATACCGATTGTTGAATAAAAATACTGGTTTAAACTTGTAGCTGTGCGATACACATAAAAAGGAGCTGAAGAAAGCGTTTATGATAGGTGATATTCTATAGATAGGTACACAATGAATGTTTTATTGTTTCCTTGCATCAAACGAACCGTTGCCTTTTGTGTAATTTTTTCACACCTATTCACTTATCCTGCTAAGATGCTGGTTTAAACCTGTTCGGCAAGCAAATAGCTTCTTTAAAATGCTTACTTGTTCCAACTTGTAGAATTGCATCAGGTATAAAACAGCGTCAAGACAACTCCGCTTCATATCGTCTCAAATAATTCATCAGACAAGATCTCCGTCAAACCGAGTCGCGAAGTGTGAAGTGAA